>JAPWFG010000018.1:1302230-2604461 GCA_028015205.1 Mytilisepta virgata | reverse complement strand
CAGATACATATAGGACAACTGAACTAAGCAGAATTAGCGGATTTGTCCTATAAGAATAGAAATAATTCAGGAGGGTTATAGAGTTGAAGTCGTTTACACATGGGCTGGACCTTCATATTCGTGTTTTATATTCGAATATACGGGCCCAGCCCATGTGTAAATATCTTCCATTCTCTAGCCCCATGAATTATTTCTTAATGAATATCATTTAACGCGAACCCTTTTTCCACACAACATTGCTTGTTTGTATAAAGAAATCATGCGATAAAACCACAACAGTTGTGTAGAGCAACAATTTTGACAATGTTTGGCGTTATCTTGATTTTTGAACGACGTGACGGTTGCCGATAAGTATGTTAAATATTTCTTGAATAACATAATTCGACTATTATCTAGAAATAATTGATGAGGGTTATAGAGTTGATGTCCTTTACACATGGGCTGGATCTTCATATTCGTGTTTCATATATAAATATACGGGCCCACCAGCCCATGTGTAAATTTCTCCAATTCCCTAGCCCCCATGAGTTATTTTATAATGAATACATTCCGATAGGGTTTTCCAATAATAAGCCTAAATGCATAAATTTATTGAAAGCACTAAAGCATACAATGTAGGTCATGAACACTCTAATGTTGATGGATTTTGTTGTATTGAAAGATTAATGATAACCATAATCACTTCTTTTAGTAGAGTTTTGAGAAATGGACCTAAATGAAAAAACATAACCGAGTAATTTCTGTGGGAAAATATTGGTCATAATAACCCACATGTTATGGAAAGGGATTCTATAATTGTAGAGGGTAATATTGGTTAAGAATCCTATATAATATTTTTTTAAATTGGATTTCTTGGATATTAAAATAAAGGCAAAACTTTATAAGAGGCAGTTATGCATTCAACACTGTTAAATTTAGTTAAACATGAGACTTTGATTATCTCTGTTACGTGTACGTGGTGAATGAAATGGCATACTATCAATTTTATCTCCCAACGAATTTCTGAGACATATTCCGAAACATAAAAAGCCAAACCGAAAGGACGGAAAAGGCCAAATATATAATAAATTATAGTTTACATCATGAAAAACATACTAGAAGACAGAGATAACGAATTTAAAGAACTACAAAAAATAATATACTGAAAAACTGAGTGTCTTGATCCTCTGCAAGGGTGAGCTTATTCTGATCACCGATCCCCTTGAAAGTGGTAAAATACATTTTTGAAACCATTTCTGTATACATGTAATTATTCATGTGGATATGTCAGTTGATAAGAAGATAAAATTCATGGACAATATTAATTTGCACGACAAATGTAAAATGTTAATGTGCCCTATTGTGTCGATTTAATGTATTTTATTCATTATTTATAATGTAGTCTGTAATTATCTAATGCAACTGTGATTTTGTTGGTCTTGTTTAAACAATCAGTGATGCAATAAATAAATCAAGAGATTATTTTTCAACTTCCTTTCTAATGTCCTATGTTTTTAAGTATTTATCATGTAAATCATAAATCTGTAGTTTTTTTATTTGGGTATACCCATAACTCATTTTAACCCAATCACTGATGAGTGTCTTTAAATTCTATGCAGCTGAATTCTAGGTACTGTTCTGGGGGGGGGGGGGGGGGGGTAAACACTAAACATTAAACATTGTATCTGAAATTTCTTTCACGACTTCGCCAATTTTTAGGTAACAAGTTATGTCACAAAACGTATAGTTACAAAGAGAATTATCTCGGAAATCTTATATTCATTGGTAAACGAAGTCTTTTAAATTTTGGGAGGGGCGGGAAGATAGGTGATCTTTGTTTACATATTATCACGGTATATCGCTTTCATCATTCTGGATTTTCTGATCAACAACCACATATGGTAAACAGGGATGTTCTTTAACTAACCACAACATAATCGTGTATAACGAGTACAAATATACCTAAGGGGCAAATCAAAAACGTAATCCATTGGACAGACAAACCCGGTGAGATAAATGAACAACCACAAGCACATCAAATAAACACAGAAAACTTTTAAAAAAAACAATGAACAACACGAACTCATATAAAAACCAGGAGTGAACCCAGGTGCTCCTAAATTATACAGCAGTAGTTGAAAAATAAAGTAGAAAAATGATATCAAAGTTTGAATATTAGTAAAAAAAGTAGTCTAATTTAATAATGTAAGAGCATGTTACCTTGGCTCAGGTGCATTTCATTTAAACATTTTAAACATAAAATTAAACTTATGACAGTTTTATAAAAATATGCATGTTCCCTCGTTGTTTTTATAGGATTTCATTTTGATAGATAACCATGTCAGCGTTTGTTTTGTTATTAGCGATTGATTCATAAACATTTGTATCGTTTTGTTTATTGTTAGTTGTATCTTCTGGTTTGGTATCGATTCCATTTTCAGACTGCGGCTGCACGCCATCGTACACATGTTCAGATGTTCCAGTATTTATATAGCCCGTTTCTTGTCTGTCATCGATATGCATGTTTTGAAGATCTGAATATAAAATAAAAATATTAACGTTTAAAACATCCCGGATGTCGGAAGAATATTTTAGGTAGTATACAAGGAAGAGATGTCGTATATTGTTCTCTCAAGGAAGAGACATCTACAGTTGATAAGAATACGGAATGACACTTTGTTTTTTTTCATTTATAAATAATTCTTTATGTTAGTCTTTACTTTAATGGTTACAATCAGTTTTTTGTTAAAGTTCACACAGTCTATATAGTTATGAATAGTCACCTTTCGACAATAATGGGTGAAATGTCTGAAAATCCGCTTCATCTCCATCAAATTCTTCATGCCATCTCTTTGAAACCATATTATAGTACTTTTTCCTGTAATTTTGTTTAATTTTCGGGGTCTACATTTATGTTTCTTTAGTACTAATGTTTACCGTATAGTATGTTTGTCACATTATTTACTGCCTTAGACTTACTGTTCAACCAAAGGATACACAAAAACTTATATTGATTTTTAAATGGTTTCGTCAGTGCTACAAGTCAGGAGATATTCTTATGCATGCTAATTGAGGTCATAATACAAATTACTTTTTTACATGAAATTTGCGTGGTATGATCAATTTAACAAGCAATTAGCTAAGCTACCAAGTAAGACTCGTAAAGTGTGTCCTCTATATCATTTCCAATTGTTATAGTTACCTGTATAATAGGAACTTTTTGGTGTATTTTCATATTCAGAAGTGTGTTCTGTTCCACGACATATACCATTTCTACTATTACGCTGCCTACAAAATACAGTTTGCCCTGCAGTCGATTTTTTAAAGTTAAAGCTCACGGCTATGCATCGAACTGATAAATATACTTCATTAGTTTCTTAACTTTAAAATTGCAGAGATACAACTAACAAACATAAAAAATAATGTTTCTTACTTGAATGCAAACTTGAATTAAAGTATCAATTTAAGGATTGTGTTTCAATTCCATCTAACACTGAATATGAGACTCCTGTTATTACGTCTTTTTTTAATTGCAGTTAGGGTGCCGCCCTAAGCTTAGAAAATTACATGTAAATGGAAGTATCGAAATATATGATAGGGCTACTTGTTAATTCCAGTAGAAGTACAACATATTTTTTCTGTCATAATATGATTCTCACAAACTAATACTGAGGTAAATAAATTCGGTCATAGAGTTTTATTTTTGAAACAAGGCAGCAATAACCATTGAAGATCAAAGAACAAATTGGTTCAAATATTTCACGATAACATAGAGCATGTACTGTGATTACTTGATTAGTAGGAAACGTGCTAGCGATTATGTCATGAAAAAGTATTAGAAAAAAGTAATGCGGGAGTTCCATTTAAACTGATTCTAATACATGTACGAAATTACGGGTTACGTTTAGTTCCTAAGAAAGTAATACGCACCTTACAAAAATCATCATGCTCAGTAAAATGATAATTAACACAAATAATGAAACACCAACTCCTGCTCCAATGGATGCACTCGACTCCGAATCTTCTGTCATGACACCAACTATAATGCACGAATAAGATAATAATAATATTATATAATAAAGAATAAATATAACTAAGAATCGTATGGAAATGAATAAATCTAACGCACCAAAATCTCTCTCATTATAAACAAATTAAGATAATGAAGTATCTAATAAACACTTCAAAAGTTTAAAAGAAACTAGTAAGAAAGCATATTGAAAGAGGCAGATATAATGTAGTAAAAAACATCTGTAATGTCAGTTCCACCATAAACCGAACACTGTTTTGTGAACTGTTTCTTTAAATGTTATAGATACATAGATAATAAACCCGAAGCATGTATATAGAAAAAATTAAACAGTTACTTAATTTTGGTATAGTATAAAGGGAATGGTGAGCATTCGGGTGTATTATTAATATAAATATCAGGTAAGATTTAATCTTGTATGATTTGAAGTTTTCTTATAAATATTCTGCTTACTCTCGTCACACTTTGGTGAGGTTTTCCATCCAGGTTTACAATTTTGGGTAATACTACAGAAACCATCAACGTGGTTGCAAAGGTCATCGACACATCCGTTACATGATTCAGAACAGTTTATACCATACGTTCCACTGCTACATTCTAAAACCATGATACAATTTGGTTTAAGAAAACATTAAAAAGTTTAAGTCTATTAGGAATAGTTCTGATTTCTTACTGTACTGTTTGTATTGCATAAAATGGTTTAATGGTAAAATTTGTCTTAGGCCTTGTTTTAACATTACTATAAAATACTTTTATTGACAGGGAATCAAGTTATCTCTTCTGTTCACGTGTTGATGTAAAGTGATTCAGTAATCCGAAATAATTAAATTAATGCACAGACAATTTTCACTAAAGTATAATATGGGAAATTCAAATATCAATTCAAAATTCAGGTTTCGGATAAACTTTTTTGACTTTTGGTTTTATTGCTAACAATCTTTTGTATTCGTATTTTGAATTTCCGAGTTTTTTGTAACGCGAGTACAATGAATGCATGCGTACATGAAGGTGTATCTATCTAGATGGTTTAACTTTCTCTTAGATGATGTAGCTGGTGATCGTTTTTTATTATTGCTTCGCAATTGGCATGAGTGGTGGTGAAATTGTTAGTTGATTGATTTTAAAATTCAACTTAAAATAGTGTTTTAACTTCAATCCTATTATAACAAAACATGATAAGGTGTGTAATGGGCCTCTTGTTTCTTGTCTTCGCAATAATTTGATGTTTATCTTTTATTTTATTTTTTGTCGTGTTTGCTGTTTTTATTTTTAAAGTGTTGGGTGTGAACATGTCCTGGTGAAGGTTAACCCGCCATTTTGAATTAGACATTTTTTTTTCAAACTAAATGAAACCAAGGATACTTGGCCTAAAAGGTAGACGTGTCAATTCTATTGACGTGTGAGCAGTACAACCAATTCAGTCTACAAGTACAACATATATATGTATTTTTGACAACGTTAAGACTCAGAATTTGTGCTCAAGATCAAAGATATTGAAAACGAAACAATACTTCAAACGATAACGAATAACCAAAATAATTATACGTGTTAAAATTTTAGTTATGAGAAATAGTGTATGATAAAAATACTTGCTAATGTTTCTAAGCTAGCAGCCATAATTTCAAAAAGTAACCAAGTTTCATTGAAAATGTTCAATTTATGATTCAGAACAAATTACTAGTTCATTTTTGGTAGAACTTCCCGGAGGATATGAATGATAAAAACATGACAAATACAAACATGTGTCTACCACTTTCTGTTCTCTCCGGGTGGGAAAAAATAACAATCCAAAGATACTAATATTAGATATAGTAAATTTATACTATGCCGTTAACGACGCATTTCAAGGAGTTACCTCTCATCAGCAGCATTAAAACCGAAACATTTGGAAGACCAAAAACCAAACTTATATTAAACAAGAAGTACTCAACCAAAAATACCGAAATAGGAAGCCAAATGTCAGCTAAGGAGATCTACCATGTGTAATACAAGAAATGCACCGTTAGTATTTCTATTATTTTTTGCTAGGTACTGGTAATTTCTGTAACAAATCAATGAATAATCATGTCAGTAGTAGTCTGACGAATGGGTTGGCGAATACCCTGGGGGATCTAGGGTCCACCAGCAGATGCATCATCCCAGGAGTTTCAAAATAACAATTTAAAGATACAAATATTAGATATAGTAAATTTATACTACTGCGCAAAAATCGCCAGACAGATAAGGCTGAAAATATTCTTCTAATATATCTTATTTTTCAGTATATTTACTGAATATTCAGTTATCCATATGAACACAACGACAAATGATAAATTTTAAGAATGTACGAAGAACAAAAAATGTTGGTTAAACTAGAGGCTCTCAAGTGCCTATATCGCTTACCTGGATTTAAATTGTTTTCTAAACGTTTCTATATGTTAAACGAAGTCTGGCAGTGATTGCCATCTTGACTGACTATCGGGATCATCAGACATAATTCTAAAAGAAAATCATCTAAGAACCATTGCTGCCAAGTCAGTTTTAAATTGGTCCAGTGGTTTCAGACAAGAAGGTTTTTCAATGAATTTTCACACAGTGCCCTATATGTTTGATTGTGGTGGCCATCTTGGTTGACAGTCCGGGCCATTAGACATAATTCTGAAAGAGAACCATGTAGGCTTAAGGACAATATATACCAGGTCTAGTTTTAATTGGATCATTGGTTTCAGACAATAAGATTTTTTAATGTTTTTTTCCAATCGGGTCCTACGTTAAACTAAGTTCGGCTGTGGCGGCCATATTGGTTAACAGTAGGGGACATCGGACACAATTCTGAAAGAGTGGTCAAGTGGTTTCATAGAAACAGGTTTTTCAATGAAATTTTCTATAGGGCCCTATTTGAAAAAAAAAGTTTTGCTGTGGCGGCCATCTAGGTTGACAGTCAAGGTCTTCAAACATAATTCTGAAAGAGGACCATCAAAGGACCATTGCTACCAGGTCTAGTTCTAATTGGGTTAGTGGTTTCAAGATTTTTAAATTAATTTCCAATACGGTCCTATTAAACTAGGTTCAGCTGTGGTAATCATCTTAATCGACAGTCGAGGTCATCGGACACACTTCTGAAAGAGGACCATCTAAGGACCATTGCTACCAGTCTAGTTCTAATTGGCCCAGTTCTTAAAGATTTTTAAATTTGATTTTCCAATAGAGACCTAATTTAAAATTTGACTGTAACGGAAATCATTGTTAACAGGCCGGGTAATAGGACACAATTCTATAAAAAACAAAGGACCATTACTGCCAAGTCTGGTTCCAATTGGCCACGTAGTTTCATAGAAGATTTTTCAAATTAACCTCCTCTTTTCTTTTTTAAGTAAAGCCATTTGGATTGGAAGTGGCGCATGGCGGAAATATTTTGGAAGGGGACTACCCAAGACCCATTCCATCAAAGTTTGGATCCAATTGGCCAAGTGGTTTGAGAGGAGAAGATCTTTAAAAGAACGGTTTACTCCGGAAGACGACAGACGACGGACGCCAAGTGATGGCAATAGCTAAAATGTCCTTATAGGCCAGATGAGCAAAAAAGCTGTGTACGTCTTAAAAGCTTTGAACACATAAATAGTTTCAGGATTCTCAGGTTTACTAGGAAGATTGCTACCTACTTTTATTACATTTTTCTTCATACTCCCATCCAGGTTTACACTGAGTACCATTTGCACAAATACCTTCCAAACGGTCACAATCATCATCAATACAACCGTCACACTTATGATTGCAGTTTTCACCAAAATAACTTGAATTACATTCTACAAAATGTTAAAATGAGAGATATATAGGCTACAGTATTTTGTTGACAAGTATATACATTGAGATTTTCTGAAAAACCCTTATCATCAAATGATATAATGGAAAAAAATAGCTTTTGATTGTCCTCACTAATACCAATTGTGAAATACAACATCACTCTTTGTTTTTATAGCAAATAAAATTGCAAATAAAACAAATATGACCTGCAGTAAAACGATATTACTCTTCTTGTTGAGAAATTTGCGATAAAACGTATTTGTAGTATGGCTTTGTACATTCAATTCTGAATTTATTTTTGACGAAACAAAACCAAACCGATCACGTAGAAGGGTATAGGTAATTCATACCTGCACATATACGTTAGACAACTATTGCAAAATAAAAAGGACAAATATACCTAAGGAGCAATCAATAAAACGTAATCCATTGGACAGACAAACCCGGGAAGACAAACGAACAACCACAAGCACAACAAATAAACACAGAAAACTAAAAACAATGAACAACACGAACTCCTATAAAAACCAGGAGTGAACCCAGGTGCTCCGGAAGGGTAAGCAGTTCCTGCTCCGTATACGGCACCCGTCGTGAAGTTCAACAAAGTCAATCCGGTGGAAGTCACAAATCGTAGGAGGCACATGAAAGGTTACGACAGTGGGAACAGGTCCAACATCATCTTAGATATTGGAACACTGTAATGGTCAATCAATTCATGATGACGACCGTAAAATTTCTTAAGTGATGACATCAACTTATCCCTGATAAAACCCTGGTTAAGAAGCTTTTGTGACAGCAGTAATCCTCTTTGTCGAAAGTCAGGGTAACTCACGCATGCCCTTGAAAATCGGATAAGCTGAGAAACGTAGACGCCATATGCAGGCGATGCTGGTATATTGCTACTTAAGACAGGAAAATTAACAATAGGAAAGTTGAAGTCATCACGTTTGTCATAAAGTTTTGTCTTCAAACGTCCCTCATAGTCTATTTCAAGAAACAAATCCAAATATGAAACGGACTTTGGTGTATCTGTAGTATCCTTAATTTCAAGCTCACTGGGGTAGATAAGATGTAGAAAGTCTTGGAATTGGTCGTTATTTAACGACAACACATCGTCTATATAACGAAAAGTGAAATTAAAGGATTGGGCTAGTTTCTTTTTGTTTTCACGTAGTAACCCTTGTATGAAATCCGCTTCATATGAGTACAGAAACAGATCGGCGAGGAGAGGAGCACAGTTGGTTCCCATTGGAATGCCGATTGTTTGTTGAAAAATTAGACCGCCAAATTCAACGAATATGAGAAAATCTAACATGTTTGTAATTTCATCTTCAGAATACTTTTTGTCAGAATCAGAGTGGTTCTTCACGAAATAAGACTTTTCTCTACCTAGAACAAGGAATTTATATCTGCGTGTCCCATTTTTCTTGAAAAAAACATTGATGAACTAGTTGCTTTAAGCGATCTTTTAATTGAGAATGTGGTATGGTAGTGTAGAGTGTAGAGAAGTCGAAAGTTTTTATGCTGTTGCATGTAGCCAAAGATTTTGATTTTAGATATTGAAGTAAATTTTTGGAGTTTTTAAGAATCCACATCTGATTGACGCCACTGGTGGAATATGATGTTTCACAGTAATTCTGAAGGCCCTCTTTAACACATGTCAATATGGATCTTAAAATCTTTGAAAGAGGTTTTGTAGAGCAATTAGCTGACCCAGCAATGTACCTTTGTTTAAACGGATTCTTATGTAGTTTAGAAATCCACTAAAGAGCAGGAAGGTCCATTTCTTCATCATTTGTAGAAATGCCAAAGGAATGAAGAACGGTCTTGTCGTTATCAAGGACTTCCTGCTTAGTGAGTGTGGTCGGTGTATAAGTTGGGTTATAAATAAAAAAGAAAATGATAAGGCAGTTGTCGACAGGGACTACTGAGTCGACAAACCTCGACAGATAGTTATGCAAATAGCAGGCTATACAAATTAATTTTAGCATTTTACCTTTGCTGCAGGATTTTCCTTCCCAACCTTTTTCACACCCTGCTTGACAATTTCCCGTAGTCTTATTGCAAGGACCACCAAGACAGTAACATTTACTCAAGCAATTCACTCCATAATAAGTATCGTTGCAAGCTTTGTGAAAAAAAACGTAAGTGAATTAAATTACTTCTCACTCGTATGCCATTGTACCATTTTAAAAAAGAAGCTTAGAAAGTTCTAAAAATTATTTAGATAGTGTTAAAACCATTTTATAATACAACATATTTAAAACTTTGAAATAACGGGTATGATTGGCATCTATCATGTCTTTAAATCGAATGTTTACTAATACATCTAAGTATTTTAAATTATTTTTTTAGAGTTCTAATGAATTTAGTTATATTCCATTCACATTGTCACATAAATTGCCAACACATCCAATAGTTAATTCCATACTTTCCGAGGCCACATACTAGATATAAAAAACATATATCAAAACTGAAAATGGTTGTCTATAATTATAATTCTATTTGTTCTTTGTTATTTTGGATTCTAGTTTCATTTTTCAATATTTTCGTCCAAAGAGTACTACATGAATTACTACATGAATGTAATTTTACAAATAGGTTAATGTATATATACATGTATGGAAATAAACCAATAGGCATAATGTATTAATTTCAAGTCGGTGAAAAATAGATTTCTTGAATGTGTACTGTCGTAAGCATGTCTTTTTAATAATTTATTAAAAAGGTGAACCATTTATGCCATTCCAGTTGTACCTTGTCGTTCACATTATTTCATAGAGACATAATTTTGTACAGCTATTATGTGTATTTTTTCCCATACATAATTCCCGGTTTACAGTGAGTATCATTAATACAAATTCCATCCTGAAAGTGACATATTTCATCAATACAACCGTCACACTCACAGTTTTCACCAAAATAACTCGTATTGCATTCTACAAAACGTGAAAACTAAAGATGTCAAGCCTGTTATAAGAGGTTGGTTGACAACAAATATATATTCAATCAGTTTCTTTGCTTGTAATGTAATGATAAAACACTAGAATACAATAGAAAATTCTGTTCTACTACCTTTATGAACATTTGGGCGCAATACAATAACAATATATACCAAAAGCGAATACAACACTATAAAATAATGATCATATTTGAAAAAGGTAAAGGATACACACCATCTTGACTTTTGCATGAAGAAATATTACAATGTAAAGATATTGAGGTACCAGAGGCTCAAATTGACAATAAATCCACCACAGTAGCTATCAGATGGGGCACATATACAAAGATAAAAGAAGAAGAAAATCGTGCTGCATTCCGAACAGATTCAGACCTACAGTACGACTCGGTTTAAACATCACCTCAAGTTAACATGAAGTGGACTCTGGTTCAAATCTCTGCAACAGGACCAAAAACCAGAGATTAGAACAACTAGGACCAGTCCTGGGACTGGTCGACTAGAGATCTGAAAGCAGAGAAAAGGACAGGTTCAAATCTCTGGTCTGACCAGACATAATCTAGGCTAATTGATTTTTCAAAACTCTGGTCCTATTTATTCAACTGCGCAATCGCTGTTCTCAAGACAAGACTAGAGATTTGAATAATAATCGTCTTTGCTAAATGCGCATCCACCGTCCTACGACGGTTCTAGGATGAAAACAGATTACCCGAGGATAAATAGAATGTTATTATTTTATTATGTTTGGTTAATCATGTTGAAATGAGTAAATAATATTCCGTGCAAAAATTACAAAATATTTATATTGATATATTTGGTTTCAATTTCAATAAGTTCTAATGTACCAAAAGTTTTTCCATTAACATCTTTCCAGACAGTTTAATCCGTTCCAAGCCATGCAAAAAAAAATAATTGTTTGAAAAATCTTGTTATCTTTTCTATTTATTTTTATATGAAGTTAAGTTGAATATATAATTCAAAGATCGTTTTATAATTAACATATATTTAAAACATGGAACAACGAAGATAATGTACTTTTGTGCGATTTTATTTTGTAAAATCATTTTTCAGGGATCAGATTGAAAACACAAACGTTATTCCAGGTTTGTATATTCTCATTTGCAATAACACAAATGTCATCGTACATGAAAATATTACCCTTTGTTTTCTATTTTGAAATCAACGGTATTCATAAAATAATGCACAGACAGTTACCACCTACGCTGGTTAACAAATGTACACATTAACCAAATAAAGCCATTGTAGGCCCATTACTGTGTACAATAAAACGTCCAGCGACCTTCGTCTGGAGACAAATCCCGGTCAGTGCATAGGTTATGGTTTGTCTAATAATTCTTATTGAAATATTGTTTTGAAAATCGCATAATTACGTTAAGACCCAGTGTCTGTAGTTACATGTTCTACGGTTCGGCTAACGCCTCACAGTACAACAATTTTGTCCGCCGTCTACATTTCCATGGTACTACAGACAATGGGTCATAACTTACAGTAATGTATAATGACAAATGACTAAATGGTTTTCGTGTAACACGTGTAAAAAATACAGTATTTACTTATGAAATGTCATATTTACACTTTGGGCATCTAATTAGTTTTCATGTTTTTCAATCATTCTAATGATTTTAAGTTCAGGAAGAGAGAACATGCCAACAAATGGAACACTACTTACTCTCATTACATTTTGGCGTCCATTTCCAGCCTGGTTTACATGCTGTTTTGTTATTACATATGCCATTAACATTGTCACAGAAATCATCAACACATCCAACGCAGGATTCTAAGCAGTTAAGACCAAACTTTCCGGGGCTACATTCTATATGTAAATATGAAAAAAGTATATTGAAATGGCACGTTTATAATTATACAATTCTGTCTGCTCTTGGCATTTTTGGGGTTCTTGTTTTATGTTTTTTCTCTGATAATTCGTAAAGTACCCTTTTCTTAAAAACTGGAAAGACACAATACGTATTGCTTCTACCAAAAGAATAAATACTCCAGATCCCAGACAGTAACCCTTGATTGAATAGTTGAACTTCTAATCGAATAAATTTTGAAATTCTAGTGAATGTAGAGCTTTAACTCTCGTTACCTCTACCTGGATTATGGATATCCTTTTAAGGTATTTTGGGGTCTTTTGTTCGCGATATTATTATCTTTTGTCTTAATTTTTACAAAGTTTTTGGAGAAAGGACTACATCACTGACAGACAAAATGATTATAAAGAATAGGGAGGGTCGATTGTTTTCGTCAAACAAATACAAGGACTCTTTCGCCGTTGTAGCAGTATAGGTCCAATTGTGACAACCGTCTCAAAGCTGAGACAGAATTACACAAATTGTGTTCATGCCAGAGAATTTTTTAATTTTCCTTTTTGTTTTTGTGGGGATAAAAGCACGATCTTACAATCTGACCATTACATTTCCTTGAAGTATTCTTATCCAACATTTTGAGCTTATCCAAAGCATTCGATTTTACAAAATGATCTGTCATTATTTGTTACTAAACGAATAGACAAATCTGAGTGTGTAATTTTGAAATGAATATCGTTTCAAAAACAAGTTTATAGTATCGTTTACATTATTTTATGGAGATGTAGGTTTTTACTGGTATCTGTTGAAGCGATGCATGATTATCATGCCCGTGGAACTAAAATAAAAGTGTATTTAATCAATTCATATCGCACTGTCTACGTGGAAAAAATGATCAGCGGTACTTACTTTATTCAAGTTGTTCCTGAAAAGTACGCAAATAATGTTGTTTCTAAAATTACTTTATCTTGAAACTTGATACATCAACTTAAAAATCCACTGTCATCAAATTGATAACATTTGGGATATCTTAGATTCTGGATAACTTGTTAGTTTGGTTCAGGCAAATAAATGTGAAAATCTTGTACATGTACAGTTGTATACATGGACTTGTAAATTGTACTTATGATGTTTATATTTTGTTTTTAGAAATGATCTGTGCATGTATATTTGATTTTTGTTTGCTTAACGTCTAGTGGCAAATATGTCATTCTTGTTTAGGGTGAGAACCAACTCAATTTTTCACAGAATTACAGCTATCTGGATGGGATACGAAGGGGACTGCCACTGTAAAAGGAGGATGATTTTATTGGGTCGGATAATGAAACGACTGTGGCGGCTATCAGCTTACTATTTTGTCGAAAATTATAAAAGGGGTGCGGCATTCCCCAAAAACTTACTCACAATGTTCCGAATCAGGCTTAAATTAATGATCTGCTGCAAAATCTTTATCATATTCACCAATACGTTATATTATTTAAAGAACTCACTTTCAATTATAAAATGTCAATACACTATGGATGTAAACTCTAAGAATGACCGTTATGGTAAAAAAAAATTGAAGAACAAAGCAAATGTCTAAAATTAATTAAACGGACCAAAACAGATAAGGCTTAAAACAAACCTACCACAAACTGATTTCAATATATATTTTAAGATATAAAATTTGATGAAACTATTTATGAATAAAGACCATTAAGGGCTCATCGAATGGTCTTTGCAGGACTACATACGTCTATGTTTTGTCTGTTTAATTCAGAGGTTGTTATCTTCTACCAACAAATTTAATAAATATCCTTCCTTTCTCATATTGAGAAATTTTTATGTCCAATTATCAAAGGTGAAGGCCCGAACGTAAAGAATGAAAAACAACAATTCACAAAACCAAGACAATATACAATCCAACGTAAATAATGGATATTCCTCTCTGGGGAAAATAAGGACGATTAAAATCTATGAGCTAGCAAGTGAACAGTATTTCTACAGATGATACAATCATTGCAGTATTACTATCACATACATGAACATTGTGTAGGTAAGAATAGAAAAGGAAAATAATTCATTAATAAAAAAATCCACAATTTACATCGAAGTTAATCTTTGAGAAATAACAATATAAACTGAAAATTTATTTTTTTAGTTTATACATACTTTTGAACATCTAATTAACAATAAAACAATGCTTATACCTGTGGCACAGTTATAACCAAGCCACCCTGACGTGCAGCCTCCGTTGGCACATCTTCCTGTCACATGGTCACATGGGGATGCATTACAATTTTCTGAACACTTTTGCAAACACTTACTACCATACTGACCATTTTTACATTCTGAAATCATTTAAAAATCTGGAAAATAACTTGATTTCATATGCATAATATGCATAGTAATTGGTAATTGTCATGTTTAGTATTATACATCTAAGGTAAATTCATATTAAAATCGTAATACAAGCAATTGATTAACGAATCAAAATTAAATGACACCTTTATCACATTTTATTCCAGTATATCCGTCTGTACAACCATGAATACACTCTCCTGTGTCTAGATCGCAAGGTCCTCCACAATGGACTGGACATGAATTGTTACAGTATTTACCATACCATCCACCTTGGCATCCTGAAATTAAGTTGTGGATTATTATTCTAAACCTCTATTTGCGGGATTTGTTTAAGCTATTGTATTTGCAGGCTTCTTCGTATTGGTGTTTTTCTCAAAAACCCATAAAAGACCATGTCTAGACACTCATAGGCTATACATGTAACTACAGCAGAAGGTAAACATATATTTAGACACTCTTGACGATAAATTACCCTGACTACCTCGAAGTGATTTAGAAATTAAAATATCTAGTTTTACTATTATTCGTCTTGAATTAAAATACAATACAATATAGACATATAAATGTAATACAATATTCATTTAATTAAAAGATATGAGTTTGATCAGGGGGCTATAATTTCAGATTGTATGATTATATGATAAGATTGATGTGAGATATAGTAATTCATTGACCTTCGATTCAAAGAAAATTAACTTATCTTTAAAGAATACCCCTCTAAGAAAAAATAAAACAACCCAGCTAAACACCTGTCTGTGCATGCGGACAGGTAACCTCTTGAATCGAAAACCCAAACCCACTGACTTTCAATGAAGCAAAATTCAAATAAAACACAACAATTTTCTAACTTATAATAATATTATTCTAAAATTCTGAAGTGATACATGATTGATATCAAAACTTGTCCGAAAAGTCCACATTTTCATTTAAAAGTTCACAAATGGAAAAGGCACACTTTAAATTCTTTCCAGTCTGTACTATAGAGCTCAAAGTTTATGAAACACAAATTTACATATCCTGGCGTCATCCTGTCGACTTTATTTAGATGACCCCACGGAATCTCTCTGAAAAAGAAAATTCAGATATAACTAATATATAATATCAAGATTAGGCCAATAAGCAGTGCAACCGTTGGTCGGGTGGGAAATGCATTATTACATCTCACACCAATCTTATCATATAAGCAATATTTCGTTTTAAATTATATTTCTAAGATTTTCTGTGAGATATAATAATGTATGTTTAAAGCCGACACTTACTATCTCAAGATTTTATCAGCAAAATCATTTCTGTCTTCAGTCCTAAAATACAATTTATGGAAAGTACCTGAATTTATTCAATCAGTCATGAACATTATATCATCTACACATAAACCATGTTGGCCAGATTTACTGGTAGAAACTATACGACAAGAATGGGCTTTGAGCAGGGAAATATTAATCCCTGATTCCTTCATAACCCATTTTACCCAGTTACTTATGTGAGAAGTTTGCTATTTATATTCAAGTAAACATGACAGTACAAACAAGTTTCTCTTATTAGAATTGTAGTCCTGTACAGTCTTATTCCTACAGTCTTTTTTGTGGTTTGAAAAGACCAGGAATAACAAACTTAATGCATTTAATTTCTTTTGACATAAACCGTCTATCAAGCATAGCTATTTCAGAAACACTTTTAGGGGCGACAATGGCTAACAAAATTGCTAACTTTTTACCAATTAGTTTCAAAGGAAGATTTATATTGGCAGGTTACTTGTTTAGATAAAAGTAAATCTGAATCCCACGAAAACTGGTATTTTAGAAGTGGTGGGTTTTTTCTGTAAAATACTGGCATACCATCTATATGAGGCAAAACAGACAATAATGCAGATCTGTGTACATTAATGGTCCTATACTGATAGCCCTCATAGAACATCCATACAACAAAATTTACGACAGAGGTCAGAGATGCTGTAAAGGGATCAATTTCCCTCCCGACACACAAGCTAAGCCATTTCTTCCGGCACAATCGTAAGAGGACTTTGTACCCGACTTCTAGGATCCCAAACTTAATCTTAACCTCTTGTGAAATTCCCATTGCTGAGTAGGATCGCCTGAGACCTTCCACCCTGCCAAATATAATGAGCTGTTCTGAATCAGGGGGTTAGGCTCTTATGTAGGTAGCGGTAGAGTTTTGTTATTCATTGGTAACATCACTGGAAGGTCTACTGACAACTGGAGAAGAATTGAATACTAGGCCTGTGACTGCCATGTTGGAGTCACAATCACAATCTGACACTTTTCCTCCCGAACTTTCATCAGACAAGCTCTTATTAAGCATAAAGGCACAACCCTTTATCCCTGACCAAATCTTGAGAAGTGCATCTACTGCTGATGCATGAGGGTCTGGTTTCCAGCTGAAGTACTGGTTCACGTGTACAAACACATCTATTTTGCATTGGCCAAACAATGTCATGAGACTTTTGAAAATAAATTGATTCAACTTCGAGCTGTTGCTATCTGTGAAGTTTTTGCTTTCCTAGTCTGCAATCATATTGCATTTCCCTGGGATATATCCTGCTGTGATTGTTAGATTCGTCTGCAAACACCACTTCCAAATTTGAATTGTTAGTTGTATAGTGGTTTTGATACAGTCCTACACGTCTTGTTTAAGTGAGCTGTTGTTGTCTTGTTGTCCAGCAGTATGATAATATGTTTGTTTGATAGGTTCTTTGAAAAAGATTGTAGACCTAAGAAAGCTACTTTTAATTCTACATGTTTGATAAGGAGAGACTTCTCTCCCCCTATTCAGACACCCCCTATCTTAACCCTTTGTTGTGTGGCTCCCCAACCGGACAGACTTGCTTCTGACTGAATCATAATGTAAGGGTCTGGGTTCCCATGCCATTGTTCTAACCTTGCAATCAACGAAAGTGGTTCTGTTCTTGCCTCCTGATCTAAAGCGACCTGATAATTGTAATTACCTCACGTGTGGAGGGCTCCCTTTTAGGATTTATAAATTGCGATAATGAAACGTCTGGCAGACCTTCATGGTTGGTTGCCGTTAACTGGCCTATAATCTGAGCTAAATCCCTCACTGAAACCCTTTGTGACTTTTGTGTAATTGTTTGGGGCTACTGCTATGGCAAAGGGGAGGGACAGAATTCAATTAATTTCATCCTTCAAAAAAATTTGAGATATTTTGTGTTTTGCTATGATATGGTCAAAGTTAAATAAGCTTGTTTCAGATCTATTTTCAGCATCCAGTCGTTCCCCATTAAAAGATCCTGCAGTAAATGGGTACTTTCCATTTTGAAATGCTTGTACCTCAAAAAAATGCATTGAGACCATTCAGATTGATTACCCCAACTTTTTTTGGACCAGCAAAATACTGTTTATAAACGAGTCGTTGGTCATAACCGACTCGGTTATTACATTTATTTCCAATAACTAATTATTTCCTGGTTTATTAACATTTGTTTTTTCCTGACTGAAATGTGACTGATTTTGGTAGCTTTGATTGAACAGGGGTTGAAATTAAATCTAACTGAATACCTTTTATTTGGCTTGGGTTATAGTGTCCCAGTTTTTTTATGAAATGACACACCTGTCCCTAAGGGAATGTCTGAAGAAACTAGCTATAGATAGGGAAGTGAACATTTTTGTATTCCCACATGTAGCACTGTGTCTGAACGTACCGCTATAATTTTCGGCATGATTCGCCTGGTTCTTGTACTGGTAAGTTGACCCCTTGATCTGCCTGTTCTAAACCTGGGTTGTAACGGTCTCCTTCTCTGGACTGTGGGCTGGTCCTGTCTCTGGTCCTCAAACTGGAGGTTGTTTGCAGGCCTGTTGTGAAAAGACTTAATGTCATCCCTGTCTTTTTGAAATCTCTGCCATACTTATTCCTCTTGTAAATGGAAGAAACAAGCAAGTCTCTTAACTGTTTGTCATCTTTACTCTCCTTAGCCAAGTGCTTAAGGAATTTACGACCAAAGACTCTTTGCCCTAGCTAAAGCCTTTTTGCCTCTCTTATCGGAAAACAAATCAACAGTATCAAGTATGGTTTTCCCAATTGTAGCCCTTCTTCTCTCTTAATTAAATTAAATCAAAATTCTCATTGGCTGAAAACTGTCTGAATCATACTCGGAACTAGAGCTACATTCACTGTTACGTTCGGATCCCTATTCCTTACTAAATAACAATCAAAAAATACTAATATTAGATATAGTAAAACGTACCTTTTTTCCCTCAGCACGATGCGGATTATACCGACCGTTTCCGGATTGTATGCACAGAATAGTGACCTTGGTTTTCTTAAGACCACTGCCTTTGTGTTTCATCTTCAGTGTGGTCCACTATTTACACTGTATCCAGTGTAGCCACTGTTTCATTACCTGAAACACGCGAAGAGTCCAAAGACTCAACTAACGATCGGGCAGGACCCGCAGGATCCTCCACCACAGCAGATATACGACCGTTCTCGATATTGACCCTATTGGGAATATCAGCAGATTCCTCTTCATTTCTACGACTGGCTCCTTCAACTGAGCGATTGCCATGGTTCAGAAACAAAGAGTAAGTACTAGAATACAATTCAATTAAAAGAAAGTCTATACCCTCTGCGAGCTAAATTGAAAGCCAGTGGGCATGCGCAGACAGGTGTTGACCTGGATTGTTTTATATTTTTTGAGGGGTATTCTTTAAAGAGAGGTTAATTTTCTTTGAATTGAAGGTCAATGCATTATCATATCTCACAGACAATCTTAGAAATTTAAGCTTATATTGTCTCCTCTTTTTTATGTTTTCCCATGTTTCTGTGATATCCAGCTTAGAACAACTGCTCACACAAAAATGATAGTGTTAAATACTTGCATGTACTTTCACACTACTTACCAATAACTTCAATTTCACAAATTTTAAGCGTATTGTCAGGTGGTAAAACACGCACAAATCTGCAGATTTTATTCATGGCATCAATGTCCTGGTTGGGTAGTTGACCTTGGTACAGTAAAATCTGGTTAGAGTTTGATACATTCGTGCAATAAATGGAATATAATTTATCTTTGTTCTTTGAGGTATCTACAATATAAATAAATAAATATACTTCTAATATTTTGTATAGTTTTTCATTGGAAAATTATAAATAAGTTTGAGTCAAAATTTTCGACTGAGGTGCATGGACATTTTATGGATCTTAAAGACATTATTACTCTATATGAAGCAGAATAATTCGCAAGTCCGATGATTTCCATTGAATCTCATTCAGTGAGCTCAAAACTACAATAACCCTTTCTTTTTTGAAAATTCATGTAAATAGTTCTGCAACCAATCAACAATATTCATTTCTACGTCACGTCCACGTCACGGGGATTAATCATGCCCTGTTATCAATTAGGCCATTTATTCAGAAACATGTCAGACAAACAAAGAGGTGTAGAGGTTGTTTAATCTCGAACCTACATGTATTTTTTTGTTGTTAGACTCATATCTATATATAGTAGCTTTACGACTGTATTTCCAGGGTCAAATTGCAAATAACATATTTGTTTGTTAATTTATATATAATTTGGATTCAACTTCTTAACATTGTATGTCCGACTTGTTCCTTTACTCATATTCCTTGACGAAGAAGTTGGCTCGTACATTAATAAACATCTAGATGATGTTTTATCAATTGATTAACAATTCACGTTTTGGAAATATCGTTCATCTCTTATATCCCAATGAGATCGAAATTAAGGATACCACAGACATTACCAAGATTGCATCTTATCTTGACCTTCACTTCGAATTACCATATGAGGAAGACTGAATACAAAATATTACGACAAACGGAATGACTTTGACTTTCCAATCGTCAACTTGCCATTTTTTAGTGGCAACATTCTAGAAGCGCCGGCGTATGGAGTATATATTTCACTCATATGTTATGCCAGAGATTTTGACATATACAATTGCTATCTGGGCAGAGCCAGGCTCCTGACAGAAAAGTTGCTCAGACATGGTCGGTTGTTCCTAAGTTGGAGTCAAACTTTATGGACGTCATCATGACTTGGTTGACAGGTATGAAAAAACGTTTCCCAAATGAAAATGGACCTGTTCCATTGATGTTGTCCTTTTCTCATATTTGAGATGGGCAGCATGGCGATCGTCCTCAGGAAGTTGAGACTGGTTACTCTTCCGAGGCACTTGTGTCTACCCCCTAGTTTTTATGGTGAGGTCCAAGTTGTTCATATGTTTTTACTTTTAATTGTAGTGCATGTATTGTTTTCGTCTTGTCTTCGTTGTTCTCCGGAGCTTGTCAGATGTTTCGATTTCGATTTCCCCATCCTTCGAATATCCCTGTGGTATTTCTTGACTATTTATCTTGATGTTTGAAAATTGTATTTGTTCTAGATAATTTGCATCGAGACTTAAAAACAAAAGTATCAGTAAGGCTTAAAAAATAAATAGATTTTATCACTATTTTATATCTATATAGAATTAAATGCAGATTAAAATATTCATCGGAAATTGTATCGTCTTGGCTAATAATGTTGCACATATATAGTAAAAAGGTATTATATGACATATAAGGGCCGGATCGGGTGGTAGCAAGGCTTCCTTGTCAAAACACAACAAAATTACAAGCTCTTATTCTACACTCAAATGTGTAACCGTGTACTGTTAATCAAAATTACAAACAAAAGTCGATACCACAAAACTGTAATGAAGCTATGCGATGGTTAAAAGACCTTGGTATTAATCATTCAGCCAGATTGTTTCTTGAGGTTTTAAATCAATCAAATCTGCAGTATTCTTTACTCAGTAAAATTCCATATTCGGTAATAAACGATAAAACTGCGAGAATGTTAATAATTCATATCCCATAACCTCTGTTTGTCTTGCAAACAAGGCCCCTAATAACATCGTTTTTGTATGAAAAAGCTACTATATTCAATGCCTGATTAATGAACTAGGGGTTGTAAGTTCACTTGGCAATCCTGCCTATAAAGCTACTACACTTTCAAAGGAGGAAATAACCAACAATCATGGATGGCTCTTATAGTCATTTCGTATTTCCATCAAAGATGATGATTACATAAGTATCCATACAAACAACGCTTTATAGCTGGATCTGCCAAGTCTTCCACCAAACCATTGTCTCAACTACTATTTTAATGGCTGACCTTCCGCTACATAGATGATGTTTTATCACTTAATAATTCACGTTTTGGGAATTTATTACATCTCATCTATCCAAATGAGCTCTTGACTTCCTTGACAGAGCCCGACTCCTGACAGAAAAGTGCTCAGACAGGGGTATGTTGCTTCTTAGTTGAAGTCATCCTTATTAACGTTTTATAGATGTCATCATGACCTGGTTGACAGGTATGAAAAATACCGTTTCCCAAATGAAAAAAAGACCTGTTCCATTAACGTTATCCCTTCGTCATACAGGATCTCACATGGGCAGCACGGCGGGTGTCCTGTAGGAAGCAGAGACTGCTTACTCCTGCGGAGCACCTGAGTCTACCCCCGGTTTTTTGGTAAGGTCCATATTGTTCATATGTTTTTAGTTTTTAATTGTAGTGCATGTATGGTTTTGGTCTTGTCTTCGTTGTTCTCCGGAGTTCGTCAGTTGTTACGATTTTTCCCTCCTTCGAATATCCCTTTGGTATTTCATTACTTAGAACATTTGAAATGAAGACTTCAGCCGACGAACAATACACCCCTGTTGGAGTAATTTGTGCATCAGTAGTCTAGCACTATTCAAGAAATAACATGTCCTGGAAAATGTAAACATGATATGCCGATGATGCTGGAATGTTGTCACTGATATACGGGAAGTTTGGGTTCTTCACATTTTAGCATGTTTTGATTTATTTCTTAAACGGTTTGGATTATTATTTTAGTTTTCACTATATTACACCTGAAGCACAGTTTTAAGTAGTAAATCGTCGAAATATTTGTATAATTGTATTTATTAAAACAAAATGTGAATTGTTACATGCAGTATGGTGGAGTTTGATTTCGATTCCATAACAACCACGTTGTATGAATTCGGCTTCAGAGCATTACCTAGTTTTTAGGTTTAAACGAGCACATTCTGACCGATACCTAAGTTAACTTCATCCATATTTTACAGTTCTAGTAGCTTGTTGGTAATAATATTGCACTGGCTTTATAGTATACTTTATACACAAGAGTGTCAGGATAGATAAGTTATATGTTTGGGTACCTATATAAAAGGTTTATCCCCACAATTGTTCAGTATCTTAACAAATTCAGTTAATCCCGACTCTATAGCGTTTTTGTTTTGTGATTTGTTCTCTTTTACGCTGTTCCTTGTCCGAGGCCTGTCTGTTGAGTGATTCATTGGCATGTCATTGTCGACCATTCCTGTTATTAATTTTGTTTCTTATCTTCACCTGTTTACATAAACTGATCCTGTTCAGTGGTGATAAGTGATCATTGTAATACAGATAAAAGTTGGACCACTCTCCCCGTTAATTTATTAGATATGATGTCTATAACAAACTGCAATCAGATATTTTTTAGTTGTATATATTCACATAAGAATTGTTATAACTAAGGATCGTTTCCTAATCCACATTTTTTTCCTGTATTCTTTTTCAGATTACTATTACTATAAATATATTCTTAAATAAAACTGGAGAACTGGAAAACTAGTAAACCGGTTTTGATCTTGACCGGCCATTTTAATCCTTAATTGTCTTCTCTTTTTCCTGATTTTTCGCGAGGAAAATATTTTATAAACCAAAACAAGATTTTCAATCCGGGTTTACGATCAAATTGATTGTATTTAACTATTTATAAATGATATGTTTCGGACATAAAAATAGCACGAAAAAAAGTATTTCACTTACCAATGATGTTCAAATATACAGCCTTTATAATGCCGTAAATTCCAGTGTCAATTTCAAACGATGAATTTGATGAAGAAAGAACAACACATGATTCAGGGAGGCGATTGCCATCCACAATTGAAGGGATGAGTTTGTGCGGCTGAACTTGGATGGCTGGCTTATTTAATGCAAGATTCTCATAACCTGAAAAAAGAAGCAGAAAAAAAATTATGAAAACTGATAAAATTAAATTTGTGTTTTTTTTGTGTGTGATAATCTTCTAATATGATAATAATATAAACGTATAACTATTCCTAACCAACCTGTTCAACATGTTGATAAGAGGAAATCATTGACTAGAACTTGTAGTTTACAATTTTAATACATACCAACAAAATAAAACTATACTTACTTTTATTACAATATTGGCCGTTGTTTTCAGGTTTACAGCCTCTAGTACAAGTTTCATCATCATGACAGCTATTATCCAAACAGAATCCGGAACCACATCCAAAAACACATGAACCATTTCCAGGAAAACAATGCTGATCGATACACTTTGCTGGGCATGACAAAGAACAGTCATTGCCGTGCTTTTTCAACGGACATCCTTTTGATTTAATTTTAAGAATATTATAAATGTATATATATATTTTTTTGTTTTTCTAATAAAATCATATGGCTTGATATCTGGATTAAAAAAGGGCAATTGCTTATAATATACAAATACTTGATCCGTTATCGGAATGCCTAATTACAATTGTCGATCTGTTATCATACAAAAAACAACAAAAGCGATAACAGGAAATAGCCAACAATGACATATCAATCAATCAAAAGCAATCGAACTGACAGAACGCCGGACAAAAATAGCATAAACGAGTACAAAACACGAGTACATGATCACAACAGAAAACTACTAAATCACAAATACCATAGTCTATTTATCATGTGATATCTTAGTTAATTTTTCTGATACTTCAGATTATTTGGATAAGTTACATTTGTACATAAAACAATAACAGATGTCAAATGTTCTTTTCATATCCCGGAGTCCTTTGAAATAGAAAGGGCATTCTTTAAAAAAAAAGATTAAGTGATTTTTTTTACTACGAAAATAAACAACCCTATCAAAGTAAACTTTCGCCATTATTTTTATACTTTTTTACCTTGTTGATTATGTTGATCACTTAATCTTAGGATCAAATGGGATGAACATTTGCTTGAATAAATGTGTTTTGATGCATGAAAGTATCTAATTTGTAAAGAAGTGGGGGTCTTTCCTTTACGTTATATAAGCTGCATCGAGACCTATTTCACATTTGTATGGTATCTTTTTTAAATGTATCGAATTCAAGTTAATATTAATTTTTTCATGGGTCTTTTTCTTAGAATACTATGTATCCTTAGTACACTCTTTGAAACCAGTGATATTCTAAAACCATAGGCTCTCAAGAGCCTGTATCGCTTACCTGATATATAAAAACGAAATTTTGTAGAAGACTCTTAAATGTGGTTTCCAGCAACTTCTGTTTTTAAATGTTTAAGTGGTTTAGAGAAGGAATAATTTTAAGACATTTTCCCCATATGGCCCAATGTTTAAGAATATTCTGTGGTGGTGTCCAGCACAAAAAACTCAAAATTAGAAGATAACCATCCTAATATTATTTGTGTACGATTTGGTCTAAATCTGTGGAATGGCTTCTAAGAAAAATCTGTTTGTAAGTATTCCCCATATGGTAAACTATGTTCTTTGGTGGTGGCCATCTTGGATTTCAGAATGGCACCAACAATTCAAAATTAGTAAAGGACCATCGTAGTAACATTCCTGCATGATTTGGTATAAATAGTTGAGACGATTTCTGAGAAGAAGCTGATAGGTTCTATTTTAAACAATGTTCCACGGTAGCCATTTTGGATTTCGGATTGGCAGGCACCAAAAACTCAAAATTTATAGGGGACCACCCTAGTATCATTCCTGCATGATCTAGTTTCTATGTGTGAGACGGTTTCTGAGAAGATGTTTGTATGTATTTCAAATATTTTTCGATGTTAAAATATGTTCCCCATAGGGTTCTATGTTAAGCTATGTTCCACGGTGTCAACCATCTTGGATTTCGGATCCGCACCAAAAACTCAAAATTAGTAGGGAACCACAATTCAATCTGCCAATCAGTTTCTCAGGAGAAGATTTTTGAAATTTCAGCCACTCAGAACGCATTATTGGACCTGGCAACCATGTTTCCGATCAGCAGCAAAACCTCCAACTTTGTAAGGTACCATCCAATAAACATTCCTGCCAAGTTTTGTTCCAATTGGCCAAGTAGTTTTAGAGAAGAAGATTAAAATGTGAAAAAGTTTACAGACGACAACGACGACGACGGACGCAAAGTGATGAAAACACCTCGCATGACCCTTTGTGTTAAGTGATCGAAAAAGACCTGTGAAAAAATTAATGTTAACTTGAATTCGTTACATGTAAAAAAAGATACCACAGAAGTAAACATCAATTTGTTCTTAAAGGGTATTTTCTTTGGTTTTATTTGACCTATATTTTTATGATTATTACATTTTCTAATCTTACATGTATGAGAATGGTGACCTTTATTTTTTTCATTCTAGCGTTTAAAATAGTAATTGATGGCTTCTGTTCTTTAGAACATAGGTTTTGAAGAATGTATAATTGTTATAACTGGAAATTCATACGACTTACCATGCACTTCGACGTAACATAACTCGACAAATGCTTTGTGTTGATTAGTATTGTAGAAAATAACAGATCTTCCCAATTTGAAGCAGTCAATATCAAAAATAAATGATTGGTTTATCATAGTTTCGGGATCTTTATAACATAAATAACCTTCAGGTTTTGCATTAATTGCTGCATCTGAATTATTTGTTATATACAAGTAGAATCCATTAATTCTCTCAGGAACTGTAAAATATAAAATTCTTAAATGTAGCATATTTATGATATTTTATCACACATTATAAGAAACATAATACGAAAACGTCTATATATACGTCTAAAGAAATAACAACGTTCGTAATGAATCAATGTTGGACCGATAATAAATTTACGGTGCAATGTAGACTAAAGGATAAATATACGTTTAAAAAGTTTCCAACCAACATCAAAATATAACAAACAACATGAAAACAGTTTGAACTAAAAAAAAGTTCAAACTAAGCAAACTTTTCGGATCACTGAGACCTTTCTTCAATGCTGTCAATATGGATAATTGTGATCCTGATCTTCCTCCCGCGGAGCAGTGCATGTAAATAAAATTACAACAATACAAGAAACATAAGGTAGGAAAGTATGTTATAGAATTATCATATCATAATTACCAAATGAAC
The DNA here is from genome assembly GCA_028015205.1 of Mytilisepta virgata. Taxonomy (NCBI): domain Eukaryota; kingdom Metazoa; phylum Mollusca; class Bivalvia; order Mytilida; family Mytilidae; genus Mytilisepta; species Mytilisepta virgata. The sequence continues at coordinate 2,577,348 of JAPWFG010000018.1, read as the reverse complement.
AATTATATGGAATATATATATAAAGTACTTTGGAATAGTGATAAGAGGGATGTATACAATATCTGTGAAGATGACAGATGATCTTTTTTCAAAAACGTAGTTTCAAAAAGGCTAACATCTTCAGCAGGGACAATCTCTTTTAATATAAAGAAAAGGGACCACGAACAGAATTCCGTTGGTTACAACTTACCATCCTAGCCTGCGCAATATCTCTAATACCATCAGAACACATTCTTGAATTCGAAAAAAAACTCTGACCTTTCCAGACTTGCCCGTTAATGGCATTCATTAATATTACTTGTTATGCCTTGATATATTTTTCACCACTGATTAGTAAGTGGTTTCATTTACTGTAAAATGAAAACACAAACATACAGAGAATTATATATGTATCTATAGAAAACAGCATGTAAAAATGCTCTACAACACAGAAAATATAAGAAAATAAGAGAAATCTATTCTTCTTTCCTGAAAAACTAGTAATTTTATCTGTTGTTATTGCTTCTTTCAGGTAGGAAAAGTTCTGGTAGTAGGCATATTTGTTTTAGACATTAACAACAATAATACCATGTTTTTTGTTTTACGTCTGTGGGATAGACACCTTAGTACACATGGTTGAGAGTGTACGAGACCGACTAGCATATTTTACCGAGATTAGCCTCTCAAGTGATGTCGATAGGTCTCTGAAATTTTCTTCTCGAACGGGAATCGAACCAGGGACCTTTGGTTTCGAAGTTTGATGCTCTAGCCACTACACCACGATACATGATACAACCTTGTCGTTTTCGATTTCCGAATGGATTTGATCTTAAAACGGTTCACATTAAACTTTTTTTTCATAAATTAAAAAATAATTATTTGCATATTATGCTAATTTTTAAAGGGAAATCCATTAAACTTCATAACAGAACTGTGAAATTACATGTTAGATTTATTAACAATGAATAAACCTTTTCATGTTTTTTTTATTTAATTAGCTATGTCATATTAACCAAAAATGATATAAGAATAAAGTTGTCAGTAAAATAAAAAATTACACCACAATATTTTACGGCTTCCTTCATAAAAAAGACAACATGTCGTGGGTGTTCGTTCGACAAATAACTATAGGGTCACTTATTTACCTTTAATCTACCACATATGTACAATTTGTAATGGTTTAATTATAGGTTATTTCTAAAAATATTTCATTTATTTCTTTATAATATAATAAATAATATAATATATTAACTGTTGATATATATATTAATATAAATATGATTATTATTATTTATTCATTTAACTTATTGTTACGGCCGAAATCACCTTTTAAATTGCAGCCAACAAAAGACACAAATCAATAATAAAATTTAACAAGATTTATTATATACAAGTTTACAAAAAATATTACACAAAACTAAAATGTCAACTTAACTTTTCAAAATCCTTCGTCTTTTCCTAATCCGGAATTCTTCTCGTCACTGTTGCGGGAATCTAAACGGAATATTATATCCAATCAGTCACAATCTAGTATGATGTAACGTAAATAAAAGTATGTCAAGGATGATGTGTGAAACGTAAATAAATCCAACAGCTGAGAACACAAGAATGTCTGGTCCAATACGTTCTAGTCTGGTACTTTTCTGCTCCGAAAGTCCAACTTTCTTGTCCGTATATATACTGTAGAACGGAAACTTCTGGAATACGATAGAAGTTTGAATTACACCAGAATTATTACGTAAGTCAAATAGAAAGTTCTAGTCATTCCATTAGTATCTATTATCGTTCCAGTGATTTCTAAACTGCGCAGTTATAACATTATTTGGTAAACAACTATAAGTATTATGTAAACATATTAAACATGTTATAAGGCTACGTTTTGGCCAAGATAAATAATATAATAATTACAATATCATAACACCTCCCCCCTTAAAAGAAGTTTGAGTGTAACGAGAACTTCATGAACAATATATACAAAAATATACAGTATGTATACAGTGTTTTAATAAGATCTAGATAAAGCATCTGCTATTACATTATCTTTACCTTTAATATGGTTTACAATAATATCATATTCCTGGAACAATAGACTCCACCTAGTCAACCTCTCGTTCTTGTTTCTCATTTTATGTATGAAGGTGAGAGGATTATGATCAGTATAAACCAGAATAGGATGCATAGTGCGATTTAAATATACATCAAAATGTTGAAGTGCAGACAACAGTGCAAAACATTCTTTTTCAATAGTGGAATAATTTTTCTGATGTTTATCTAATTTCTTGGAAAAATATGATATAGGTTTCTCAACATTATTATCTGTTTCTTGATATAAAACGGCTCCAACTCCTACATCACTTGCATCAACGTCAAGTTTGAATTGCTTTTTAAAGTCTGGAGTGATAAGAACGGGACTGTTAATTAAAAGTGATTTGCTTTTTTCAAAAGCATTTTGACAGTTATCACTCCAGATGAATTTAGAATCTTTCCGTAAAAGATGAGTCAATGGTTGAACAACAGTAGCAAAATTTGAACAAAATGTTCTGTAAAATCCAATCATGCCTAAATATCTCATAAGTTGTTTTTTATTTGTAGGAGGAGGAAAATTGGTAATTGCATCCACTTTAGCCATAATAGGTTTCACTTGACCTAGGCCAACTGTTTGCCCTAAAAAACAGTGGCCTTACAAAATTCACTTTTAGCAAGATTAACAGTCAAATTTGATTGTGACAATCTATCAAAAGTATCATATAAATGTGTTAAATGCTCTTCCCAGCTATCACTATATACAATAACATCATCAATATAAGCATAACAACTGTCTACATCTTTTATAACATTATTGATCATTCTTTGAAATGTAGCTGGAGCATTTTTCATACCAAACGGCATGACAGTATATTGAAATAAGCCGTCTGGTGTGATAAAAGCTGATATTTCACGAGCTCCCGGTGTCAAGGGGACTTGCCAGTAACTTTTTAATAAATCAAATTTGCTTACGAATTTTGATTGTCCAATGTTATCAATGCAATCTTCTATCCTTGGAATCGGATAGGAGTCATATTTTGAAACTGAGTTGACTTTTCTGAAATCAGTAACGAAACGAAAGGTTTTATCTGGTTTAGGCACAAGGAGACAAGTCACTGTTACTCGGCTCAATAATATCATTGTCAAGCATATATCTAATTTCTTGTCTCATAAAATCAAGTTTAAGTGGATTGAGCCGGTAAGGATGTTGCTTAATTGGAGAAGGATCGCCTACGTCAACATCATGACAAACAGCAGTGGTTTTGTTTGGCACATCTGGAAAAAGATTTTTTTAAAAAAATACCAAAGTTTTCAATTTTTCTCTGCGATCGAAAGTCAGATGTGCAAGTTTTGAGTCTAAATTTGACAAAATTTTTGAATTTTTCAATCTAACAGTTTGTTCCATAGTCTTCGAATCAAAAGATGGTTCAATTATATCTGGTTTGTCATGATCGTTCTCCAATTTAACCATGGCTAAAGTGGCAACTGGTTTACTCTCACCTTCATTAGTACGCTCAAAATATGGTTTTAACACATTAATGTGACAAACTCTATTGTGTTTACACCGACCTGGAGTTTTTACAATATAATTCAAATCATTGATTTTACTGTCGATTGTATAAGGACCACAGTATTTAGCCTGTAAAGGATGCCCAGAGACTGGCAAAAATACAAGTACCTTATCACCAGGCTCAAAAACTGTCCCTGGCATCTTTATCATACCATATTTTCATCTTATTCTGTACAGTTTTTAAGTTTTTTCTGAGCAATTTGACAAGCAGTATACAATTTTTCTTTAAATCTATATACATAGCCTAGAAGATTCAAGTCAGTGTGTTCAGTAAGCCATTTTTCCTTAATCAATTTCAAAGGTCTCCTTACAGTATGACCAAACACTAACTCAAAGGGGCTAAAACCAAGTGATTCTTGAACAGCCTCTCGGACCGCAAAAAGTAGAAAGTGAACACCATCATCCCATTCCCTGTCAAAGTGAAGACAAAAAGTTCTAATCATGTTCTTCAGTGTTTGATGAAAACGTTCTAATGTACCTTGAGATTCTGGATGATAAGCACTTGATTTATACTGAGTAATCCCTAACTGGTAAACGACCTGCTGAAATAAACCTGACATAAAATTTGAACCCTGGTCGGACTGTATAGACTTAGGAAGTCCTACTAATGTGAAAAATTTGATAAGAGCTTTGACAATAGTTGGTGTCTTGATATTCCTTAAGGGAATAGCCTCAGGAAAGCGAGTGGATGTACACATGATCGTCAATAAATAAGCATTTCCAGTCTTGGTCTTTTTAAAGGTCCAACGCAATCAATAAGTACTCGGCTGAAAGGTTCTTCAAAGGCTGGAATTGGCAGAAGTGGTGCTGATCTTATTTTCTGGTTAGGCTTGCCAACAACCTGGCATATATGGCATGATTTGCAGTATTCTGTGACATCATTTCTAAGTCTGGGCCAGTAGAAATGTTGTAATATCTTTAGGCAAGTCTTCCTTATACCTAAATGTCCAGCCAAGGGGGTGTCATGGGCAAGACCAATAATTTCTTGCCTATAGACTTTAGGCACCACCACTTGGTATACAACTCTCCATTCCTCCTCTGGGATAGCATCAGGGGGCCTCCACTTCCTCATCAAAATGCCGTCTTGATGGTAGTAACATTCGGCCACTTTGTCGGCTTCTTGTTGGGGTAGAGCCCTCTTGCAGAGCTGAAGAACAAAGAAAGAGTCAGAAAGGTCCATATAATCATACTGGCATTCTGGTAAATCCTCATCTTGTTGTTTTCTTGCCATCGGCCTAGTAACAACACAAGCTGGATACAGTTCAGCATCATCTTCATGTGATTTAACATCCACCACTGGTTCACTTGTAACAATTGGTTCAGCAACCACTTTGTTCCTAGCTAGATCATTCCCTAACAATAATGAAACACCCTCAACAGGGAGAGTAGGACGAACACCCACAACAACTGGTCCAGTAATTAAATCTGACTTCAAATAAATACGATGGAGGGGAACATCTATATAACCTAACTCCACACCTCGTAACAAAACGGAGGCACCAACGGACGTCTCCTCGGACAAAGGCAACACACCTTCTAACAAGAAAGACTGAGAAGCTCCAGTGTCCCGTAAAATCTTAATAGGCTGAGGAGTAGTATTATTAACAATAGAAACAAACCCATCAGACATAAAGGGCTTATAATCCTCCATGTAATCACAAAAACTGGACTTAAAAGCCTGACTCGCAGGACATTCCAACTTATTGTTAACAACGGGTGTCGTACAAGCACTGCACTTGGGCTTATGATCTCTTTCATTCTTCTTCTGAAGTCTAAAACAATCATCCATCAGGGGACCATTTTTCTTACAATAAGCACAAGTTAGTGACTTCTTCTCAAAAGTATCAAATTGTGGACCAGACATATTATAACTAGACGGACCCTTATTCTGTGCAACAGGCTTACTATCAGTACGTTTAGTGCTTTGAATTTTGTAATTTCCGGTTGAAGTATTAAAATTTTGACCGTTGAAATTTCTTTTATGTGAAAGGGTATAATTATCGGAAACAACAGCTGCATCTTGCAATGTCTCAACAGTTTTGTCATCTAAATGTGTTTTTAAGTCTAAATTAACACACTGCTTGAACTCTTCTAATAACATTAATTGTCTTAATTTATCAAAATTGTTATCTATTTTCTTTGACGTAAGCCATTTATTAAATAAATCTTCTTTTTCCCTAGCAAATTCAACATAATTTTGTGTTTCAAACTTTTTATAAGACCTAAATTTCTGTCTATATGCTTCTGGCACTAGCTCATAAGCTTTCAAAACTTCCTGTTTAACAGTGTCATAATCAGAACTTTGTTCTGAAGAAAGTGCCGAGTAAATTTCAGCGGCCTTGCCCACAAAAACACTTTGCAACATTGCAGTCCAATAAGGCTTTGGCCATTTCAAATTTTGAGGAATTTTCTCAAATTGTGGAAACAATTTATCAACTGTTTTTTCACAAAATTTCGGAACCAAACGTATATTTTTTGCTGCATCAAAATGTTCTGATTTTGACTCATATTTAGTGTTGCTTTCTACTTTAGCCAATTCTATTTTTATTTTCTCCATCTCTAACCTTTCCCTCATTTCAAGTTCTGCCTGTTTTTCTTCCTTTTCTTTTTCTAATTGTTTTAATTTAAATTCATCTTCTTTTTCTAATTGTTTTAATTTAACTTCGTTTTCAAATTGTTTTTCCAATTGTTTTAATTTAAGTTCATGGTCTAATTCAAGCTGTTTTAATTTGAAGGCATCAACATTTTCGACCTTGAGGTCAAGAGCCTCTTCACCAAAAATTTCTAAGTCAACTAATTGTCTACTACCAAATATTTATATTTTGTTTTCTCATAGATGCTCTCAAATCTATTTTTAGATGTTTAGCAAGCAACACTAATTCTTCTTTCTTTAATTTATCAAACCTTTCCAGGTCTGGCGTTTTCAAAAATTTACCAGCATCAAATGCCATTTTGTAGAATTTTGTAGGCTAATTCTAAAACAAAAACTACTGAAAAAATTTAATAAGATATTAACGTTTTCCCGACACGAGCCCCCAATTTCTGTTACGGCCGAAATCACCTTTTAAATTGTAGCCAACAAAAGACACAAATCAATAATAAAATTTAACAAGATTTATTATATGCAAGTTTACAAAAAATAATACACAAAACTAAAATGTCAACTTAACTGTTCAAAATCCTCCGTCTTTTCCTAATGCGGAATTCTTCTCGTCACTGTTGCGGGAATCCAAACGGAATATTATATCCAATCAGTCACAATCTAGTATGATGTAACGTAAATAGAAGTATGTCAAGGATGATGTGTGAAACGTAAATAAATCCAACAGCTGAGAACACAAGAATGTCTGGTCCAATACGTTCTAGTCTGATACTTTTCTGCTCCGAAACTCTAACTTTCTTGTCCGTATATATACTGTAGAACGGAAACTTCTGGAATACGGTAGAAGTTTGAATTACACCAGAATTATTACATAAGTCAAATAGAAAGTTCTAGTCATTCCATCTGTATCTATTATCGTTCTAGTGATTTCTAAACAGTTATAACATTATTTGGTAAACAACTATAAATATTATGTAAACATATTATACATGTTATAAGGCTACGCAAAACAAATTAGGCCAAGATAAATAATATAATAATTACAATATCATAACATTATAATTAAATCATAAATGAATAAAAGGAAGCCTGTTAATATTATCTATGTAAAATAGTTGTACATAAAATATATTTATAGCATAATTTGAAGTTAATCTGAAAAAGGTAACTCTAAATTTATTACTTTGCATACATATATAATATTTATTTGGTCAATACATTGTTTTTTAGTGTTCTAAATAATTTTCAGTAAATACATGTATATGTGACTTTATCAAGAAAAATATTTAAATATGTAGATTTCTTAGGTAAATAGAGAGGTAATTAGACAGTTAATCTTCTCTTAAGCCCTTGACTAATAAGATGTTGTTTTAACACAGTAGTTGCCCAGTATGCCATGGGGCATAGTATTCAAACAATTACTGATGTAAAAGATGTACCATGAAGATATGAATTTATAATTGATAGTAGTTTTTTAAAAAAAACAAAAACGTCGCCGATTTTAAGAATAATTTAATATGTTTTTTACAAACAAGTTAACGTTAAAATCTATCTTTAATTTGAAAATGTTATATGGAAGTTATATGATCATTTAATTTTGGAAACATTTCATCTAATTTATTTTTGTTTAATTCAAATAAATTGAATAATTTACATTAGTAATAAAAAATGTTAGAAACTTTGGGGGATTAATCAAATCAATATTTTCAAATATTTGACACCCATTACAAATAAATTGAATAATTTACATTAGTATTAAAAAATGTTAGAAACTTTGGGGGATTATTAAAATCAATATTTTCAAATATTTGACACCGATGTAAGTTAGTTCCAACAATATTTTAATTAGCGTTTCAAGTCTGATCAGATTTGAATTCACGTGTTTTATCATCGATTAATGAAATCTTACGCTACACGATTCAAATCGCACCTTTCTTACAACACGCAAACCACAAACACACGATTCGCACGTTGCACGCACGTGATTCACACGTTACACGATTTTTTTTTTTTTTTTTTTTTTTTTTTTTTTTTTTTTTTTTTTATGATTTACACGTTAAAGCAAGTGTAATGAGCAATGTTAAGATGAGCTAAATATTTCAGAGATGGGTCAATTAAGTACTAAGAAAGAACCCTTCATGATATATAATTGATAGTAGATAGATTTTTAACTCCATATATTTGAAATAAATATATCAGAACTATTTACTATGTTCTTAAAATCTCTTCTGTCTGTTTCTTCCTCCAAAAAACGATTACAAAATTAAGCGAAACATTCATGTAGTTGTTTATGTAATAAGTAATTGCAATTCATTTATTATTATTATTAAAATACATGCAACGCATATTGCGCATTTCGTATGTTTCATTGGAAAATTTAAAAGCCGGTAATTTAAGCCAATTCTGAATTTTTGTTCATGTATAAATATCTACTGCAGAGAAGTGTCGTGTTCAACGGCATGGACGTCAGGTTCCTTTTCAAACTGCAGCAAAAGTTAATATGTTCAACTTCAAATAAAGAGTTATTTAATTTAAACAATGATCATTTATTGATATGCAAAAAAAATGATATAATCCCTGGAAGGTTTTCCGAAGATATTTCAGCATGTATGATAAAGTAAATTTTATTGTGCGTAACTTTTTTTAGGGGGTTGAAAAATGTTTAAGTATTTGTTATTTGGCGGAAGACATAAATTTTCATTTAGCTTTGTCTTGAAAACAGTTTATTGCATTCTTTTTTTTTTTGGTCACAACTTTTAAGAAGTATTTTGGGGGATGAATTTAAATTTAAAAACTGAAAGTATTTAAATAAACGACAATTATGCTGTGATCTTTTCCATGAGAAAATATCTAAGTTGCCAAAATTTCCCGCTCCTCTTTAAGGTTTCTCTAATTTATCGAGTCTAAAATTTCAGTCAGGAATTTTAGTAAGGTAGAGGCTCAGACCTGTATCGCTCACCTGTCATGAAAGCCGTTTTGTATTTATGTGCCTCGCAGAGAAGTCGTTTCCCCCTGCAGGTATCATTATGAAATGCCGTTTTTTCTCTGAATTAAGGTCCTTCTACTTATAGTTCAGCATATTCTAAAATTCAGTGGTTCTCTAGAAGAGTTTTGGATGTATTTACCACAGGAACTTGTGTTAACCTAAGTCATATGCTGGTGGTCATCTTGAATGAGGGATTGGCACCAAAGTAGCAACACTTGATCATGAGGAACATTCAGGCCATGTTTTGTTTCAAGCATTTCCGCAGTTTTGTAGATTTTTGTTATAAGCCATAGACACTTTCTATCAAGTTTCGCTCTATTTGGCCCAGCAGTTTCAAAGAATTTGTTTTTAAATCAGCCAATCAGAAACAAGAATTACACATGGCGGCCATGTTCTGGACAAAATGAGGAAACTTTTTACAAAGCCTCCCACGGGTGCTTCCTGTCAAGTTTAGTTCAATCTGGATAAGCGGTTTCAGAGAAGAAACAATAATTGCTCATGGCAGCCATGTGGTCGCCCAATCAGGATGAATAAAATTAATTTCATAAAAGACGTTCCGTGGATGCATCCTGTCAAGTTTTGCTGACAGTTTTGGCCAAGTAGTTCTAGAGAGATTGTTTTTTAATCAACAAATGAGAAACAAGAATTGCCCATGCCGGCCATGTTTGTGGCCCAATATGGACGAAATGACGACGTTTATTTTCATTTTCCGCCTTACTGTATGAGTGCACCCTGAAAAGAAACATACCCGACATTATCTTCAAAATAATTACATGAAAATTCAATTTTTAAATTTAGAGTAATCTTATTCTATTTGTTATATTACCTTCAGACACCGAATTTCAGAATTTTTAATCTCATTGTTTTATATTTCGGTATTACCAAATGAACTAGTTGAATATGAAATAATTAAAGTAAATAAATTATTGAGTATATATATATATAACAGCTAACATTTGAACAGTAGACCAAGAGTTCTGAAATAAGTATCATAGTTTGTAAAACCAACAGAATAAGATTTTTGTACTTTGAAAATTGGAATTCTAATTAAGTATTTTCCAAAATAGATAAAAGTCAAATGGACTATAGTTGTAAAACGTATGTCATATAGTACATGTGGTATCTTAAAACAAGCTTAAAAAGTAGCTAACTAAACTGGCACCATTTAGCCATGACATCAAAAGATCAAAACCGTCTCGATGGTAGCGTGCTTTCCTCGATTGCGGACGGGGGTTGATTAGATCCCCGGCCGGGCCAAACCAAAGCCATAAAAATGGTATTTGCTGTTTCTCCGCCAAGTACGCGGCGTCTTGGAATAACACCAAAGGATTGGTTTATAATGTGTCCGGGTGGAGCGATACATACATGTCTTCATTCGGGATGTATATATCTATTTTAGACATGTACATGTATGCACACATGGCAAATGTTCATGAAACGACCTGTCTTATATTAAAAGAAAGGCCAACAATACATATTTCTTTATCAATCTTATATATCAGAAATGTTTATTCACGTTAAAAAAGGCCATGAATCAATTGATGTTTTAATACGAGCTAGCACGTTAAAAATACGGCTGAACGCAAGATGGTCTAGTGCAAAGCAGAGTTCATATTCATATCATGTTAACATGTTCTCGTCCTGGAATGCATTTAATAATTGCTACTCCGTGTTGATAAATAGTTCAGCCATCCATCCATTAAAAGATCAATGTTGGACATAAGTTTTCAGATAAGGTGGATGTCAGGGGTAAAAATTGTTGATATTCTACATTTACTGTACTCGTATATTGATTTTCAGAATTAAACATTTCCAACATTAGAATGTGACAATGGCCCATCGTTGGCCAAACTCCGTATATTGTTGTTACATGTATAACGATGGACCAATGTAATAAATGTTTTGCATGAAATTTGATTAATATTCTGCAAAAACTAATTATTTTTTATGACCCAGTATTATGTGGACACTTTACTATACATGACAACACTCCTCGGTTGCCATGATATCCAATATGTGATGTCGCAAAGTTGGATAAATATACATGTGTGATACGAATATTCCTATGTATACATGTAAAGCATACTCATTAAAGGAGATACTTGGAAAAAGCAGGCAAGCTCAATTACACATTAGTGGTATTTTCAAACTACATTTCCACTGAGCTCCCGACGGCAGCCCCGTACAACACTTTGTGAAGAAATTCAATTGAAACTAAATATCCAAAATAAAAAATCTAAAACATACAACGAAAAGCATTACTGTAAACGGATACAGGTACATAAAACATGTTTGCTCTAAATTTTGTTTTGTTTATTTTCTTAATGCTACAGGTTAGATAATCGAAAACATATAAATAAAATCATTTTTACAGGCTATCACATCGCTGATAAAAAGGAGATGATCGACTGACAATGATGGGACTACCGAGTTACTGTCACATGTGCACTTTCCATAATTTGATTTCTGGTTCATTTTGTAAGAATTTTTCGGGCCATGAAGCATCTTGAATACATGTAATTCTCCTTCTGGGAATCAAAACGTTTCTGTTCTAAGAATTGCATTAAAAATGTATTTACATGTAAATTTGTATTATTTATGAATACCTTTTCAGTATAGTATATATAATCCCCCTGTTTAATACACATTTTTATCAACATAACTTTGTAGTTCATCAAATGGTATCATGCAGGTGTCATGGGTGTCACTCAGTTTTAAACTTCACGCACATAAACGACTGTAAAAATGTTTATCTGCTGCATTTTTCAGGTCCATCACAAAATTTAATACGATTCAGAGCATCTCTGCCCATCTATCAAGATATTTAAATTTTGGTTGTTGTACTTGTTTCCAACACTGATTTCTGTAAAAAAAAAAATGTATGATTGAATATGCTCATATGTTTGGTATGCTAAGGAAATTTTGTAAAACAATACTAACAAGAAGGCTTACACAATTTTAATTGGTGTTTGGGGGAGAGGGGGGACTGGGCCAGATATTTTACAAAGTAAATTTGAGACAATGGATGATAATGATCCATGTGTATATCAATTACTAGTGTTACAATGTATTGTTAGACAATTAAATCAGTCATTAAATTTGAACATTAATATTTGTTTTGTCTTGTTGTCAGTGTTAGTGTCTAACGATGATTAATGAACAATTTATTTACATCAATGATCAACGATTTTGCTTTAGGAACTTCTTGTATTTGTAGCTTAATTATTCGAAAACAGTCAGTATATATACGTTTTAACTCTTAACTTTGATAAATGCAACAAAAGACCTTACATACAAGGCCATAGCATTACAAACACATTCTACAATTGCACCTAATCAATAACGTTCAGATTTACACATTACAGCTAGAATCAAGGCTATATTCAGATGCATAGGTTTCGAATTACTTACCAAACCTTAACTTGAACTTCCACAGAACCATCTAATTATGTAATGAACTAAAGCAAGTGGAACTGCGTATATCAGCGCACAATATCCTTCTGTCCCGCATTTTGAAATTTTAAAACGTCCATAATCACGTGACATAACAAGACTGACAAACCGAAAATCATGACGGATATCGGTTCCGCGTTTTCGAAAGTTATTTTTTCTTTAATTATATAAGCGAACTATTCAAATATATAATACTTCGTATCAATGATAAACTTATAAGCTAATGTTTAAAGATATTTTCTTCTTTTTTGACAATCCTTTGATAAAATGTCCAATCGATCATACTTAACTATGCGTATTTTACTTATTCAATAAGAGTTATTAATTAATAAAAATCATTTTTTTTTATTATTAGTAGTATTATTATATTCAACTGGATATTGTATTTAGGCACTGGATAATATGCAACTTTTTTATCAATTTTTTGGTATTGACCCGGTTCCATTCAACCCATTGTTACATACATGTATAGGGAAGTTATCACACCGGACTAAACATTTACCTGACATTATGCCAAAAGTTTTAAAAAAGGGATGAAAATACCTAACGTTGGCCCAACGTAGGTACTATGTTGGAATGTATGATATACTGTATGATATACTTTTACAGTTGGGCCAACAACGTAAGCATACCAATCAAACAGGTGACCGATGTTGGGCCAACGAAAGCATAACAACCGCAACAGATATCAAATGTTGGGCCAACGTAAGCATACTAACGCTAGCGGATCGCCAACGTAAGAATAAGAACGCCAACGCGATGGCCAACTAAAGAATACCAACGCTAACAGATGGCCAACGCAACCCAATTCCCAATGTTGCCCCAACGTAGGCATGCTGAGAAGGTATAATGTCTGGAACAGTTTGAAGAAATTTAAAAAAAATAACAGTCATTGAGCTGCAGAAATCGGAAAGTTAGATACCTTTTAATAATAAAATATACATTTGATTCATATTTTCTGTCCGTCAATCAAAAGTGTTCAATTAAGTGTATTTAAAGTGTTTTTATCCTACACTGAACCTTTGATGTTATCCCAAACTGCACAGGAATGGTAATTGTGGTAAATATGAATATGCAGTTTAAATACTTGTTTGCTACAATCTATATAAAAAAAATATTGTTTTCCTTGTTATAAAAATCAAATAGTTGTATTCCTCATTCAAAAACTTTAAAGGGGCATAGAAATATACCCTTGTCGTGCATTTTGGTTAATGTTTTAGAATCACATTTAGAAAGACCAACGATATTATACCACTATATTCAATACTCAACAATATTTAGATCACTTTGGCCTTTGCAGTTAATTTCATATCAGAGGACTTTCAGGTATTGTGTCAATGAGGCGATAAGAGATGGGTTAATGTAATCCTATATGCCGATATATCTTAGGGATTAAGCAAGTATCCAACAAGAATTGGGTCATGTTTCAGGGAATATGAAACAAATTTGTTCCAGCATCATAACTTGGATTCTTTTAGATCGGACGTGTTTATAGTTTTTCGCAGATGTATCTAAGGAAACAGTCAAGTATCTAACAATGGATCTTAGCTAGATAATAGAAAAGTTTCCAACAAGAATCAACTCACATTAATTTAGATTAAATGCTGAATTGACTGTTTAACATTTATGTCCAAAATCATATGCCAGACACTGTGATATATGTATGCAGTAGTGAATACAGCCAGAAAGAATTTCGTCATTTGATCTAGTTGCTTAGATCCAATATCACATGTCAGGTACTTGAAGACATAGAACCAGTTAATCCCTTTAAGTATTATAGTGAGAAAGGCATGTATCCAACAGTAATTGGGTCAGAGTGATCTAGATTGCATGCTAAACTGACTTTTGTTTAACTTTATGTATAAGATTTATCTTCAAACTTTTGTGATTTTTAGAAAATACATTTAATCTTTACAAGAACACCTTAAAGGCATACGATAAAGTTCCGATCTACTATTGATTTTTCTTTGAGATTTTGCAAATTGGTAGTTTTTCCACCGATCTATCTAAAAATGCAAAGAAAATAACACATTCATGTGCTACCTTTAAGGTTCAATATTCGGCATTTTTACTAAAATTTTGCGAATATCGTTTTTTTACCAATTTCGATAAAAATCAATTACTTTCTTGTTTTGAAAGATACATACATCTTTCTTTTCTTTTTTTTTTGCATAAAGAAGTTAAGTATCTATTCTCTTCCGACAAATAAATTGTAGACGATTATATGCTACAAGATGTTTTTCATATTTTCAACATATATATGATATATGACCAAAAAATTAGAATTTAGGCACGATATATTAGTGTATTGCAAAAAATCTGCTATCAATAATTTATTTAAAAATCGTTTAATGATGTCATTATAATTTACTGTTGAAAGCAGTTTCGAAATTATTGGGTGCATTTGCTAATTTTTTAGATTTTTTTCAAAAAAAAACTTCATTATTTAGGCATTCATACAAGTTTTGATTTTAAGTGGGAAATAACGTGCCATCATAACGCAAAAATGGAAATTGCCTGATTCCGATTCTCGCGTGTATAAATAAAAGGACTGGAATCACTCTCTTTGTGAACATTCTTGATAAAACTATATATATTTTATAACAAATTTATTTACTGCATATTTTGTGTTAAATGTTGTGTCACCAGTGGAACATAATACTGTAGAATGCGTTGCCTCTGTCAAAATATTTTTTATAACAATTATTTTTTTCAAAATATTTCAACGACAATGACAATTTAGTTCCTATCAAAAGCTATGTTGAATATAACGTATCTGATTAGCGTTTCTCATATGTGTGTCTAATTAGTATTTGTACTTTCTTCTGAAAAAAGCGAATCACTATAGATTAGGAGGTCCGAGACATTAATTTTGTAACTCAATTGTTTATTAGATGATGTACAGAAATGTAAACGAATCTGCGTGATACATGTTATTTGTACACTGTCACTTCCTTAAGATATTCATCATTTGAACTAAGCCCTCATGCCCCCTTACGAAAAAACTTTCCGCCATTAAAACCCCACTCTTTAAAGAAGCATAAAGCGAATACCGTTAATTCTTGTGGAACACTTGAGTTCATCCCACTTTTGGTGGGGTTCTTTCCTGTTGCTCGTTGCTACGTGTACTGTTTAGTATTTTGTGTTATGTGTTGTTTATCTTTTGACTGTATTTTTGGTGTTCCAGGTCTGTTTTTTTTTGCACAGATGTCCGCTTTGTGACACTTCAATCGGTATTCTATTTTTTTTTAATTGAAGCTATGAATTCTGTGTATTATGTAACCTTGTTTCTCCTATACTGGACGTGTTTATTCGGTGGGATAAAAATACTTAATATTTTTAACCACTTCCCGTTGATTGAATTACCGCCGTTTGTTCTACTTTTATTGGAACGATAAACTAGAGAAGTCCCGAAATGACGTCTATGTATACAAACTACATAGCAACGACGTTTTCTTGAGGTTTTTGTCGAAAATCATAGGAGAAACAGATTCTTCTTCAATTTACCCATGAGTTATGGAATATCTCCACCCTCAATAATTAAAGTTTAGATTTTAACACGCTCGCAGAAGCTCGCGTATTGAAAATCGAAAATTTAACTATTGCGGGGGGGGGGGGGGGGGGGATTCCATAACCCACTCGTACCTAAAAGAGAATCTATATTTCCCTCATTCATTTCCTCTAGGAAGACTTGTAACTTTTCACAAGTACCACCAGTGACGTAATATAGTTTTCCGCGAAAAGAATTCGCCCGAACTAGCGATGTTGCCAACGGGAATGGAAAAAATTAAGGAAAAACAATTTCACGCTGTTCCGCGAAAAGTTCTGGTTGGACGTTAGGGACGCGATTATCTCCCCCCTAACTGTATCGTATGCCCTTAAATGCCTCCAGTTATTCAGCATGTTTTAATTTCAACACAATATGTATTTAAAGTTATGTCTTCTAATTATTAATTATACAACTGAATAAAAGGTAACAAATTCACAATATGTTCCCAGTAATATTGGTGACAATGTGCTGTCCACTGTTATTTTTGGTTGGTAGAAAATCGCAAGATTAAAGTTGACAGAAACAATTTTGATAATTATTGAAACATGCAAAGTTTTATTTCATTAAACTCAATTAAAAAAGAAACAATTGATAGTGTTTTTAATATTTTTGAGGTTTAAATCCATCGTTCGAAAACTGTTTTAGGAAGAATTAAATTATAAGTGAACCTGATATTTTATACAATGTTGATTACATTATTTGTATTTCATTTCTACTGAGTCAGTAAGGGGACGATGAAACTGCGTAATTGTTGATTACCTTTTTTATCAACAGGGACAGAAATTAGCCTATAGAGAAGACAAAAACGTGAAAAATCTACTATATTGATCATGGAGCTTAATAGCTGACGGGAAACAGAAAATCCCTTTAAAACATGTGTACAATATATTGCTTTAGTTTATTCAAGTATATAGTTTGAAAAATAAGACATTGAGTCCAAATTAGCTGATTATCTATGAATCAAATTAAAACATGGATTGCATTATCGGTATTTGTTACTAAAAGGATACAAAGAAGAGTTTTTTTCTGAATTGACCACAAAAAAAATTATGTACCGTTTTTCAATGAATAATCGTTACTGAATAAAAATACAGTGTGTATATTTTTATTACGATGTCTATTTGGTGTAAAAAAATATCTGATAAATTTTTAATTCCAGAATCAAACAATAATGTTTTCACATAATGTTCACTGTTGTTCTCAGCTGCCACATGTTAAATATCAGTGCTTATTTTCTGTTATTGAATTTGGTGTAATATGTGCACATTTATTTCAGGTGGAATATTATAATATGTCACAGTTTGTAACAAATGGTCCAAAATACATCCAAACTTTATAAAATTTTGTTTTTAATGATGTATACATGTAAATTGCTCTTTATGATACCAGTGTTGACGCATTGTATGTACAGGTGCAGGAAACTGGTGTCGTATCAGTAGTGCTGGAGGTAAAAATTAATAAACTATAAACTTAAATGTTGTACAGCAAATTAGAAGCACAAACGGTCATGCGTTCTTATCTTATCTTAACGGTCAACTGTAGATCAGTGGTTTTATCCAAAATTAAAACAAAGCCTTAACACTTGGTTCAACATTCCACCGCTCTACCAAATGATTAAAAGTAGAAACAATGCTCGGCTCGTTAAATCATATGGGTTCCGGAATTGACACCCAGTTGATGCTGTAGATAGTTTTGAGAGACCAATCATGACAGAACGCGCTTTAAAAAGGGCATAATCCGCATGATATATTTGAGTGTTGGGGGAGTATGCACTTTTTAAATTAGAATCAATTATTTATTTTCATGAATCTTAAAATTTTAGATCATTGTTCGAATTTCAATTTTTATGGGTAGTATATCGACAAAGCCACATAATTCGATTTGCGCAGCGTGTCGTCCTGAATAGGAATAAGAAGCTTAAAAAATGTTACACATTAACTCGATATTTTTTTCAAATAAGTTTAAACTATGAAATGTACTTGCGTGGTTTATGTTTGAAATATAGTTCACATATATTCTTATAATTTATTTGATTTCTGTACATGTTTGTAAAATATACTTGCTCTGGTGTAAGTGTGAAATATGACTTACATATATCTCTATAATATATTATGATTTTTGTGATGACAAAAGACTGATTAAAAACTATTTTCCACCAAGCGACTTTTGAATCTCCTTCAGTATGTGAACATCCTGTCGACCAATTTGTTGAAGCTGGTGGTTGAAGTGCCCTATCTGCAGAATATTCTCTGTAAGTGGAGCTTTGGTATGCTTTTCCTTCTGCATTTAAACTCCCTATAAAATTAACTAGATACATTCATGTGAATTTCCAATATAATCTGCTATTAATTATATAAATGTATAATATATTTGTAACACTCTCAAACGTGTCCATTCCCCCAAACGTGTCCGATCCGCCAAAACATGTCCGATTCGCCCAATCGTGTCCATTTTTCATCTCGCCCAAACGTGTCCGATTTGCACAGCGCCCAAACGTGTCCGATCAATGCCGTCGCCCAAACGTGTCCGATCAATGCCGTCGCCCAAACATGTCTGATGTTGCGCGTCTCCAAGATATATCGCGCAACGTTGTCCCTGGTGATATGCGTTTATCGTCTGTGACGTTTGTAACGTTGAAGTCAAATTGACGATGGCTGACACAGTAGAAGATGGGGGATTCTTGTTACGGAACAAGGAGAAACGATCTAAACCGTTGTCAAAAGACATCAACTCTGAAGTATTTTGGTCACAGTTAGGAGACATAAGAAAAGTAACGGAATTAAAAGAGGAAAATCCAAAATGGGGACCAAGGAAAATATCCGAAAAAGTTAATGGAGTGTCCGAAAGAATGATAAAGAGATACATGCAATTGTATTTTTTTGATAAAGAGTCTGGATATGTCTACAGAAAAAGTGAACACTTAGAGGTATGTCATAGGAAATGCTTAACAAAAGAGGAGCTGATTGATCTTATAAGGAAAAACCACGGGACGGATCACAGAAAATGTGACACTATCTACGAAACAATAAGACATGCTGTATTTCCCGTTGGTAGAGAAAATGTGAGGATCTTATTTAAAAACATCAATTGTTCCAGTTGTAATGCAGCCGTTGAATTGCCAAAGACAACAAGAAACAGGAGACCTATTCCTGCAACATATCCCAACAGCAGATGGCAAATTGATTTATAGAAAATGCCGTGTTTCAAGGGCTTTAATTATGTTTGTAATATAGTAGATTGCTACACCAGATTTGCCTTTGGGTGCGCAACAAAGGGAAAAACCGCAAATGAAATAGCTGAAATTGTTTTGAAATACATTTATCTTTTTGGTGCGCCAAGGATCCTCCAGTCTGATAATGGTAAAGAATTTAGCAATAAGGATTTAGAAGAGGTAGTGGCAGAATTCAAAACAAAACAAATCCATGGAAGACCTTACCACCCGCAGAGCCAAGGACGGGTGGAACGTTTTAACAGAACAATGACCTCTTTCTTTAGAGTAAAGATGAGTACTGTAAAAGATTGGGTAGAAGAGCTGCCGTACTTTTATTACACTTACAACAATAGAGTCAACACAGTAACCAGACCATTAACTCCGTATCAGAAGTTTTTTAAAAGACCAAATTTCGCCACACCAGTTGAGGAACAGGTTAGTAAATCTTTCATTTATTTTTTTTACACTATAAAAACCCTGATAAGAACACTAACCCAAAGACACAGCCTACGGCGCTAAATGGCACATTGACACAGCCTACGGCGCTAAATGGCATATTGACACAGCCTACGGCGCTAAATGGTTCAGTGACACAGCCTACGGCGCTAAATGGCACATTGACACAGCCTACGGCGCTAAATTGCACATTGACACAGCCTACGGCGCTAAATGGCACATTGACACAGCCTACGGCGCTAAATGGTACATTGACACAGCCTACGGCGCTAGATTGCACATTGACACAGCCTACGGCGCTAAATGGCACATTGACCCAGCCTACGGCGCTATATTGCACACTGACAAAGCCTACGGCGCTAAATTACACACTGACCCAGCTTACGGCGCTAAATTATCCATAGACACAGTGTATGGTGCAAGATTTCACATTGACACAGCCTTCGTTGCTCGATTGCACAATGACAAACCCTACGGTCCTAGATGGCGCAATTTCTCGACTCACAGTGCTAGAAAAGCTAGTAATCTAGCATTCGGTACAATACGGCACGTAAGCACAGCCTACGACACTAAACACAATTTTTTTAATGGAGATACCAAGCGAAATGTTTACTTTTATACTTATTTTCTGGAATTGACAAATCTAAATATGTAGGGACATACAAACAACCAAATATCAATATGAAATAATAAAGAGACGGAACTTACAATTTCTTTTTTAAATATTGCATTTCGCTAAATTTTACAGAACAGTTGCTTTTCAAAATAAAATAACAATCGTATCCGCTGAACATATAATCAGTTTTTGTGGCTATATGATAAAAAAAAACAGTAACAAGATCATATCAGTATCAAAAACTTGTGAAATAAATTTGCATGTAAATACAAGTTTTTTTTATGTTATGCTTATGAAATGAATAAATAATTTATTCAGATACCATTCCAAAATTTAACTGAAGATGGATGGATGAATTATTGTTTAACGTCCAGTGGCAACCAGGTGCATATCAGGACGAGAACATGTTGATATGATAATGAATATGATCCCTGCTTTGTACTAGACCGACACGCTAAGTCAGATTTTTAATGTGCTAGCTCACGAGGTAACTGTCCGCAGGAAGACATATCACCCCACTCGGACACATTATACTGACTCCGAGCCGACCAGTCTTTGCTCTTACTCCTAGATGCCGCGTGCTTGGCGGAGAAGCAGCAAATACCAATTTTAATGTCTTTGGTTTGACCCGGCCAGGGATCGAACCCGCGACCTTCCGCACTCGGGTTTAACTGAAGAAGAAAAGCTATTTCTGAGAGAAGCGCATCTTGACGTTGAAGTTGACGCTGAAGAAGAAACAGATGACCAAAATGATGAACCCGAAAGAGATGCTAACGAGAATGGAGATGATGATGACGAGCTTTCCCTGGAAGGTAATTTAGCTTTTTTGTTAGCAATTGACGAAATTAAGAGTGTTTCTGAGTTTACCAGTGTCGGATAAAGTAAAACACAATCTCATTCAAAATCGAAATATTTTCATTTGCATCTTATTCTTATTCAACTAGCGTACCTTTTAAAATTAGCTGGTAGTCGGTTCAAGTTTTCTAATTTTATTGAATTATAAAAACTTACATCTATCTAACTAAGTACATGTATGTTAAAATCGATGTAACTTCATGCTCTATGTTGACCTTTGTTTTTTTTTTTTTTAGAAACTTTGAAACTGTTGGATGATATTTCATCGCCTGCTGATGATAGCAATGAAGAGACAATGTTATTACATTCAAGAGTGCTATTGATGCTGGTCCGTCAAGTGTTTTAGATTTGGTAAGTTTAATAAGCTACTACAATTATAGTCCAAGAATTTAGTAAAGACATTTTTTTGCTTTAAGCACCTGTTTTTTTCATGTTTTGTTTTTCTTTATGGACTTATTGGTGGATTTCTTGAAAATATTTATTTTAAAAAATCCGGCTTTAAATCTTTAGTGCTGTAAGCGTATATGAGTAGTGAAAATTAATCAGTAAAATTATTTGTTATGCATGCATCTACCATGTCTATGTTTTTAGGTATTTTAGTGCAATAATTTTTTCTAATGTTTCAGGACAGCAATAATTTCATAAGTAACAATGAAGGACAAGTGAGCTTTGGAAATGATGATGTTTTTATGAATGACCAAAATCTGGTACCGATAGTGGACGATAAACAACAGATGAGTGACGGGAATCACCAACTGCATAAGAGTACAGAAAATAATCAAATACGCACTTGTGACGGAAAAGAAAACTAGGTAATAATTATATACAAACATTTTATTTATAATTTTTTTTTCTTGGGCGGGAATTATAAGCATTTAAGCCAAAATTGTCATTTAAAATAATTGTGAATGTCATTATGCAGTAGACATTAATTCAGTATGAGTTACAAATGCATAACTACATAACTCCCTATTTGCTATTTATGGTACATTTATAATTCAAGTTTTTATTCACAGATGACCAATCCAGTCTCTCCATATTACACTGAGTTTTACAGGAAAAGGTTTGGGTGTCCACCTTGCACAATTACTTCAGAGACGCCAGTGAAGAGAATGCATTTACAGGTATTTTGTTTTCAGATATGCTCCCAACAAATTGTAAAACTGTGCAGGTATTCAATGAATGAAACACATCTAAAGGAACTCTCAAACAATTGTTTATGAGTCATGTGGTCTTAAATAATCAAATATCGCAAATGTTAAACCTATGAAAGTTTAGCGGAGTTGTTTCCCGCCATATTTTCGATCGCTTATATCTCAAAAACCTATTATAACTATTTTCGCCTAAAGTACTTATTTTTCAATACTGTATAAATTATATCAGTTATTTGAAATCATATTTATTTTCTAATAACAGGAAATTCGAGATAACAAACAAGAATCTGGATTTTTCAATAGAGGAATCACGGAATATTTCAATAGTACATCCTTGTATCCGATGGAATTGTTCGGAGAAAAATCTGGGATCGAAAACACATATTATCCTGCTAAAGGTGATATGGTAGACTACAGGACAAATCCAGCAATGAATAAAGGTACCGCTGTTTTTAGTAGTGGTTTCTGGCGGAAGGGTGTGGTAATTCAAGTGGACCGATGTGACAGGCGTGGAACTTTATATACTGTACAGGATGACCTCACTGGGAGCTCCTTCCAAATAAACAGATACCAGATTAAGGAAAGAACAGCCTAATAAACATTTCATTTAGTTTGAAACACCCGTATTGTAATTGTACAATATTATTTAAATGTTAAACGTTTTAGTTTTGTTTAATCAATGCGTTTATTGGTACAAATGAAGCACAAATGAATCCTGATGAAAAAGTAGTTATGATAAAAGAAACAAAATAACAAGAAACCATTATGATACAGTACAAATGCAAATATGCTATCAAAAGCTATACAGAATCTCATATCATTTCGTCATGCCTGGTATCTATCATAATTCTATTTATAAACCAGTACAGTAACTTTAAGACCCCATAATGACTTCAATATGTAGAACAACAATAAAAGAGCACTAATGTATTGTCTCGTGCATGTTTCTTGTTTGTTCTTATTTGGCTTTACTGTTTGGGAACTTTGGGTTTTGTTTGCTCTCAATCATACATAAACTTTGGAATGTTCGGTCTTCCACGTACTTCAGTGTGATCTGTACTGATGAGGCATAAATTGCAGAAAAGGCCTTCTACATAACAATTACCGTAATATCGTTATTTATTCTTTCAATACAGAAGAACGGTAAACAAATAACAAAGCAACATAAACGAATAGCAAGGCAACAAACCGAAGTAGGGATAGTTCAGAAAATCGTATTGTAAAAAAAAAGATCATGTGCTCCGGAAGAGTAAGCAGGATCTGCTTCGTGCGCAGCACACGTCAGATAACAAGCGGAAAATCCGGTGATTGGCCAAATTGGGTGTTTGTCAATTCGGTACTGAACACTGACGTTTACTGAAAAATGTCCGATGTCTGATCTCATCTATGAGTTGGAAATTTCATAATGATCTACTAAGTCGGCGATGATGGTACTAGTATACTACTACTCAAGAATGAAAATCGTCCATAAGATGTACAAAGCACTGGAATCTTAAGACGAACTAGCACTTAGAGAGTGCTATAGAATATACATTACATCCATCGGAGAGTAAATGTAGCCCTTTGTGTATGATTAAATTTCGTTTGTCGTATGAAACATCGACAAAGAAATATCTAACCTAGAAGCAGAAAGTATATTCCGAAGAATCGAAAATCGAATAAAAATTAAACTGAGTAATGTACATAGATAAGAGAAGGCCAAAATATATAAAAATAAGAACAACAGAACTGTAAAAAAATAAGCATAATAATCCACGAAGTAGTAAGCTATTATATTGCTCCGTGCATGATCCGATCTGTTTCGCTAAAATTCATCATAGGTGACATTCTTTGTTTTCCCCATTATTTGACCACTAATGGTCTGTTTTGACGAACATGTGTCAAAAAACTTTGGAGCGTACTTCCTTGACACATTTGAATGGACACGTTTGGGCGACTAACACAACATGGACACGTTTGAGCGTATGTACTATGACGTCGAAATAGACACGTTTGGGCGTCGTTCCAAACTGGACACGTTTGGGCATACTGTGACGTCGAAATGGACAAGTTTGGGCGGATCGGACACGTTTGAGGGGAAGGACACGTTTCTGAGTGTTTCATATTGTCCAAACATTTTAATTTGATGATCGACACTAAGATAAGTAGATAACTATTTCAGAATTACAATGTTCGTGTACATAACAAATACACCAATGGTGTGAATAGATTTCAAATATCAAAACAAACACTACATAGGGCACCTCATTAGATGTAAAAGAGCACGTCTTCTATCAAAATGTATTGGAAAAACAGAGTAACTTATATATTATCATTTTGAGCACTATAAATTCAGGGTTAACCAGCACAATAAAATTATATTAAATCCAAAACAGAAACTGATCAACATTCGATCTTGTAAAGATTAGGAACTATTCTATGCAGCCGTTGAATTGAGACTAGCAAGATACTGCTATTCTAAATAAAAATAGATAAACATTTAACCTGTTTTGTGATCTCACGATGGTTTGACAATAATTGTCCGGCAACGTTAATACTCTGACAAACATAGACCCGAAGGTAATCAGGGTCATCATAGTCTATTTAAGCGTAGCTTTCTGTCAACTTTTAATCTTGACAACGGCGAATTTTTATTATAAGCTCTAGAATTCAATAATAGTATACCCGAACCGATAAAATCCGAAACGTCCAAGAGCAAGTCGTCATCTAAATAAGTTGCACGCGTTGCATCAGAATGAGTAAGACGTATTTTCAAATAAACCCGGAACGATTCCAAACGGGACAGGTGTGCAAATCCTGAATTGTTACCATACAGAAATGTTGATGTTGTTTGTGTAAATTAATGGTAGATCGATATGATTGGTGTATGTTTATGCATGGTCAGTTTTTAACTTAATTTCATACCTTATAACATTGAATCAAAGTGTAAAATTTGTCATTGGGTTATTGATATGCAAGAAAGAATTCAACCACGAATAATTAACATCACAAAACAGCCTTTTGAAAATCATAGGAAAAAAATATTTACACTTGATTGATGGATAGTAATGCCTCAGACCGTTGAATATTTATGGAAATATGCACATTGATGCCATAATAAATTTTAATAAATCTAAATTTCATCACTGGAGTTTCGATTTCTTCGTCTCGGTAAAGACAAACTGAGTTTGACTCCCACCGTTGTATCTGTAAATGCTTATTTTCCAGCCCCACTGATTTTTTGTTTTTTTGTTTTTGTTTGTTTTTGTTTTTGTTTTTGTTTTTGTTTTTTTTTTGTGGTGGTCACTGGTACAAATGTTGTAATATTCCGACCCTCACAAAAGTAGTATATTGGGACAGTTCAAGTCGGATTTGAGACGGTGGTGCGAGGTGGAGCCGGGTATGACGTCACTATAAGTGATGTCAGCGGAACCGGTAGTCACAGGACGAGAACTGAAAATACCTGGAAGTGGTTTCCACGCTTGCGCAACCCCATATTAGTAGATTTTCCTGCCAGTTTTCCATTATTTGTTTACGGAAGTGACGACAGTCACGTGCCTGGACCCGGATGTGTAGTATGCGCATGTTTAGGTGGAACCAAAAGTGATGTGACCGGAACCTGAAGTCTCTGAAAGTAGTGGGTTTTCCTGCCATTTTTCTTTATTTTTCTACGGAATTGGCTTCAGTCAGGTGCTGGGACCCTGATGTGACATGCTTGACCGGAATTAAGATTTGATCTCCCCTTTTCCTGCGCTTTTCATTCTCGGTCGTCTCTGGTTCTGTCATCAGTCTATATAGGGTAAGGGACTCACATGGCATCAGGGACCGATACTTTTACTGTTATGACGAAGTCATAGAGAATTCGAAGTACAGAGGGGTGTTTGGATTATCTCCTCTTTCCCTGCTCTTCGCTGCTCTGTTCTTGCTCTGTGCTGCTCATCTCTACTCTTCTCTTGCTCATCGCTGCTCTTCACTGCTCTTCTCTCTATCCTTGCTGTTCTTCTCTTGCTCTTCGCTTTTCCTTTGTTGCTCAGAGCTGATCTTTGCCGCTCATCGCTGCTCTTCATTGCTCTGTTCTTGCTCTTCGTTTCTCTTCTCTTGCTCTTCGCTGCTCTTCTCTTCCTTTGTGCTGATCATCGCTGCTCTTCTCTTTATCATCGCTGCATCTCGCTGCTCATCTCTTGCTCCGCGCTGCTCATCGCTGCTTTTCACTGCTCTTCACTTGCTTATCGCTGCTCTTCTCTTCCTCTTCGCTGGTCTTCTCTTGCTCATCGCTGCTCTTCTCTTCCTCTTCGCTGCTCTTCTCTTGCTCATCGCTGCTCTTCTCTTCCTGTTTGCTGCTCTTCTCTTGCTCATCGCTGCTCTTCATGAGAGGCGTTTTCGATTCCATTTATACGTGTATGTTGTATGACGGTCTGCAAACAACTGATGAAATTAAACAAAACCTCTGATTATATTTTCTTGAAAAACTTTCCATTGGCATCATACTGACGAGAATTGCTTTTGTCTATTCATTCAGACCACACAGTTCGCTGCTCGTCATTGCTTTTTGCTGCTGATCAATTAAATTTCATCAACCGGAATACTCACAGAAAGTAAACGAACAAGTCAAAGCCGGAATTGAAGAAGAAAAGGCAAGCTTGGCAGCATATAGGGACATGTTTAACTCACACAGAGACGAAATGCGAAAGCATTACCTCGGACCCTTGTCCTAGCATCAAAGCATGAATAAAGACCTCGTACATAGATAGATCAAGAAAACTTCTAATCACCGGAGAGAAGAGGAAGACTACGAATCAAAAGAATCATGGGTATACGCCCTAGAAAAACGAAAATATCTGTTTAACCTGTATTCAACGACTACGACCACTACCATCTGAAAACAGATATGACTCTATGTAGGAATTGGAACTATTAGAAACAAATTATAAAGAAAAACAGAAGAAAGCAAAAAAATGGAAGGAGGGGTAATGCAGCCTACATATGTTTATACATATATAGCCAGTCACAAGCCTGGAAAAATGCAGAGTGGCCTAAAAAAGAAGGGATGGCTAATGCAACCTATCTTATGATTGCCAGTAACAAGCCTAAATAAATGCAGAGTGGCCTATCAAATGACCCAGATTTAAGAGTGCTCTAGCACAGATCCAATCTTTCACTAACGATAATCGACCACCGCTAGCAGCAGCAGCAAAAATAGAAATGAGCAGTGATGAGCACCACGGAGCAAGAGAAGAGCAGTGATGAGTAGCGAAGACAAACAGAAGAGCAGCGAAGAGCAAGAGAAGAACAGTGATGAGAAGCCCGGAGAAAGGGAAGAGCAGCGATGAGCAAAAAAAGAGCAGCGATGGGCAAGAGAAGAGCAGCGAGGAGCAAGAGAAGAGCAGCGATCAGCAGCGATCAGCAAGAGAAGAGCAGTGTAGAGCAGCGATGAGCAAGTGAAGAGCAGCGATCAGCATTGATCAGCAAGAGAAGAGCAGTAGAACAGTGATGAGCAATGAAGAGCAGCATCGAGCAATGAAATGGACCACCGTTGCTAAGGCGATTACTAAGGACACCAGTCTATTGACCTAATGGTGACAGCATTGGCTGGAGGTAAGGGGACATAATCCAAAAGCAGCGATGAGCGAGAGAAAAGCAGTGAAGAGCAGCGATGGGCAAGAGGAAAGCAGCGATGAGCAGCCTAGATCACGACAAGAGCAGCGATGAGCAAGAGAACAACAGCAATGAGCAAGAGCAGCAAAGAGCAAGATAAGTGGAGTGAAGAGCAGCGATGAGCAAGATAAGAGCAGTGAAGAACAGCGATGAGCAAGAAAAAAGCAATGAAGAGCAGCGATGAGCCGCGAAGAGCAAGAGATGAGAAGCCGGGACAAGACGCGCAATTGTTTTCCTGTTACAGAAGTCATGAAATAATAGGCTGCCATTAAGTCTGTAAGTTTCGTTGAAACATGGGAGATGGCTCAAAACGATCGCCATACACTGGCACATATTCAGTTAAAATTTCGGGATGCGATGTCAGTCTAGTTTTTTTAGTTAAAAAACAATAATTTTTGTCATTTTACTTTATCATATATGTAAAAAATAATAATTGCACAAGATATACATTACATATGGACTGTTGAAACATGGGAGATGGCTCAAAACGATCGCCATAAACTGGCACATATCCAGTTAAAATTTCGGGATGTGATGTTAGTCTACTTTTTCAGAAATTTGACAAATAACGAGCCATGGTAAAAAAGTTTCCTTCCGCAAAGTAAAATGTACCTCTTTCATGCTCTCCATGTAGATTAAAGATATTCTTGGTTTTATTTATTTAATCCTTATTTCTATGGCAAATCCCTCAGGTAAATACACTTTTAAAACAACACTAGTTATTCAGTTATCATGGTTGGTTTTGTCACAGTAAGTCCATATATCATTTTTTTATGCACTTCTTTCGTAACCCTCAGTCCAAAGTTCATTGCAGGTATTCAGGTATTCAGCCAGTTAGGAACAGTGAAGAGCAAACGATGAGCAAGAGAAGAGCAGCGATAGCCCAGAGAAGAGCTGGGATGAGCAGTGAAGAAAAAAAGAAGAGCAGCGATGAATAGCGCGGAGCAAGAGATGAGCAGTAATGAGCAAGAGAATGACAGTGAAGAGCAGCTGTAAGCAAGATTACAGCAACAATGAGCAGCGAAGAGCAGCAATGAGCAAGAGAAGAGCAGCAAAGGGGAGCGATGACCAAGAGAAAAGCAGCGAAGGCAGCGATGACCAAGAGAAAAGCAGCGAAGAGCAGCGATGAGCAGCGCGGAGCAAGTGATGGGCAGCGATGAGGAAGAGAAGAGCAGTGAAGAGCAGCGATTAGCAGCGAAGAGTAGCGAACAGCAGCGATGAGCAAGAGAAGAGTAGCGATGAGCAGCACAGAGCAAGAGAAGAGCAGCGATGAGCAGCGATGAGCAAGAGAAGAGCAGCGATGAGCAGCAATGAGCAAGAGAAGAGCAGCGATGAGCAGTGAAGAGCAACATGGACCAATAAAATGGACCGCCGCTGCTAAGTCTGTGGCTAAGGACACCAGTCCATTGACGTAATGGTGACAGCATTGGCTGGAGGAAAGGGGACATTATCCAATCCTACCTTTGGCCACCCTTGAACGAACGGAAAACAAGCGGAACGAAAACCGCGAGAAAAGGGAGAGATAATTCAATCAACCCTCTGTACTTCGAATACTCTCAGACTTCGACATAACACAGTAAAAGTACCAGTCCCACTACTTCCGGTTGTGCATTTGCGCAAAACTTCCGGTTCCGCCTACAAATTTGTAGACGACAAATCCGGGTTCCACCACGTTACAAATGTCACTTCCGTTAAAATAAAAAGAAAATAGGTGGGTAAAACCCACTACTTCCGCGCGCAAAGCACTTTCGTGGACTTCCAGTTCCACCTACTGTTACACTCCACTAATTATCTTAGTTTCAGAGAAATGCACTCCCAGAATTTTATTAATTATTAGAGTTGGTAAAGTTTGACTACATGATAGATAAATAATAAATGTCTTAACCTCAAAATTGTAATATTGACTGAAAGAGGATAGATTTTAGTTTAAAAAAATACGAAAACATTAACTGAATTTGCTTCTGACAAGTAATGGGAGGTCATAAACTGGGACTTGTGAATTGACATGTGGTGTGTAAAACTTTGACAGTGATAATCGGCACCTGCACTGGTAAGTTAAATTGCGAAAAAAGAGCCGGAAAAGTAAACCTTTTTTTCCCACATATGTAATGGAATTTTATGCAGAATCTGAAAAATTAAGTCTCAATTGGATTGAAACGCTGCATCAGACCTCAATTTTAAGCCGAAGTGGAGTGAAATTTAACATTTTTAAAGCTTTTTTATGATAATTTTTGAAATGTTGCTATGCCAACTAGGTTTCCATGGATATTTTTTATCTATTTTATCATGATTGAAACACTGATAACATAATGGCCTTTCAGAATATATATATATGTATATGGGTATTATTTACTCTGAAGATGGCACAAGACCATGACATTTGTTAGTTCACTTCACATAGAAAATGGTACTATTAATTTGTGGAGTGCAACCTACACATGCACATACCACACATCCAGGTCCAGACAGGTGATTGGCGTCAGATCGGTAAACAAATACCGGGAAAATGGCGAGCACTATTTCGCGCACACCACTTCGGGTACTTCCGGTTCTTGTAACGTAACTTCCTGTACCGGTGACATCACTTCCTGTGATGTCGTTTCCGGTTCTGTGACGTCATATCCAGCACTACCTCGCTCCACCTACTCAAATTCGACTTGAGCTGTCCCCATATACTACTCACAAATCCTACAGTTATTAATCCTTAGGCGCATTTGTACTATACTTAATTTCTAGGCAACACATTGAT
This sequence comes from Mytilisepta virgata, assembly GCA_028015205.1. NCBI lineage: Eukaryota > Metazoa > Mollusca > Bivalvia > Mytilida > Mytilidae > Mytilisepta > Mytilisepta virgata. The sequence goes on along the minus strand of JAPWFG010000018.1, from coordinate 2,546,508 downwards.
TTTACAGCTCATTGGTCCGACAGTCTTAACCACGTAAAACATTAATGTTGACTGGGAAATGTCTTGATACATTTAGTAAAGAAGAAAATATTTAAAAAATGTTCATTTAATACACCCGAATAACCGTAACATTGGCTTTATACCTGAGTATGTTGAACCTATATTTCTTTGTTTGCGTGATTTTTTAAAGGGAAATAGGAAACACTGGGTATCCCAAGAAACTGGAATACTTAATTTCTTATCTTAATTATAATGATTGAAAATTGGTTTAGTATTATATAACATATAGGCAGGTTGCGTGTACGTGTTACTTGTAACTCAACATTGTCCCTATTCACTTAGGCCTACATCATGTAGGAATGAAAAGAATTTTCCTCCACTTAGCCGAATTTCTGCTCTACTCTTATTCGTATTGTTATAATTTTCTATTTATCTAACCTTAAGCTGTGGTGTACTTTTTTTTTTTTTTTTTTTTTTTTCATTATACAATCTTTAAGAAAACATGTCCAATTTATTGCGATGTTACAACTGATATGCCTCTGTTTTTCTCACAACTGAAATCTGTCCAAATGAGATAAAAAATAATGCACTGTCAATGATTAGAGTTATGCCATCCATGTGGTACTAGTATTGAGGTTATGAAGCGATCACATGATTTTTCATTGTCATAACAGTAGTTAGCAGGGTCAAACTAGACCACTGATTCAGCACTTCCTGTAATGGATTTATATTTTTTCATTTGATTTTTCTAATTGTTAACCCTGTTTTAATTAGTTTTATCAAGTTTTTGTCTAAATATAATATTTTTTATCCTGTCAATTAATTTGAGAACTACGTTAGCAGATTTTAAACTTTCTTTGAATTTTCAATGAGATAGATGGTGTATGTTCTTATGTAACTGAGCTTACTGAAGGTCACAACAGGTATATAATATGAATGAAAATTTGAACTCATTAATAATTGGTTCAGTGTATATGTGTTACCCTTTCAATAAATGAGCTCGTTAAACGTGTTGCATAACGACTTGGTTTTTAAATGACTACCGGTGTGTAGATTGTACGCATTGTTTATGTAGGCTTTGGTTGTTTTATTTTGTGTTTTTATTTGTTAAAATTCCGTTAATCGCTTAAACATCTTATTCAAAGACAAACGATTGTAATTCAAAAAATTGTGACGAAGTTACGTGACGCTAGGTGATAATGATCCTTGGGCATCTATTTAGATAGGTATACTCCGATTTTAATTGCTTATTGCTACTTAGATCGGGTATTGTTGGTTAGTTTGTGGAAGTAGTGTATTAAATATCATTGTTTTGTATTTAATCATATTTGTTAGTGTCGGAGTTTGATTAATTGTTTTTGCTTCGTCAGTATTTTGGTACTTTTATTGAACATGTGTGAACACATCGTCATGAGTCAAGGACAGATTATTGTAGATGTATTTTTAAATAGGACTAGGGAATTCCTGTATGGTATTAAGTACAATTTTATGGTTCGAGATTTAAGCTGATGTTTAGCACGGGTTGCACGCATCATTTAATAGAATATAATTGGGAATTTTTTTGTGTTGGTGACACAAAGATGTATTTGATATTCAGAGTTTTTATGTAATTTTTCTATTATCGAAAATTTTATCGAATGTTAAAATAAAGTTTAGGAACACTTTATTTTATGTGAGAGAACGAACATTTGAAATGTATATGGAACTTTCCGTTTCTATTCCAATAGAAAGTTTATACAGAACTAGAATATATTTGTCAGGTATTTTACGGAAAGCAGTCCGGTACATATATGCCGTGGTTGTACGTTATATATATATTATATTGAAAGTTTGCAATATGTATGCAGATGTACATAACACATGTTACACAAATATACGTTTTACATATACGACGTATGAACATTATAGTAAAGTTCAAATCTTGGAATTGTAGTTATCTGGATTTAGATTGGAAATAGATGACGTATTGAAATAAGACGGACATGTCTCTGTGAGATGGGAAGCGGGAGGAATTGAATAGATGACACATTGAAATAAGACGAAGATGTCTTTGTGAGATGGAAGCGGGAGGAAATTAATGTGTTGACACCGTAAATAGAATATGGCGAGTCGCTCAGTTGGGAGAGTGTTATACGGTGAACCATGTAAAACTAGGACGATTTCAAAAAGGACAGTAGCGTTTTGACAAGTGACTTTAATGTTTCTTTTTGTTTTGTAATTGTGAATTTTGTTTTACTTTTTTGTACAATTTTGTTAATTAAATGTATATTTTTTTAAATAGATGTTTGCAAGCCGAATTACATATACTGATCTAGATTTACAATCACCTGGTCGTCCGTAACATTTGGTGTCAGAAGTGGGATGTATGGTAAGCAATTATAGACAAAATTTGTTTTTGTAAAAGAAAAACAATAATTAATATTTGTACTTTGTATTTTTCAGAATTGTTTGTACAGCAATACTGAGTGGTAGCAGTCGGATAGAGTTCGAGTCTATGCAAAATAAAGTCGGTATATTTTAATGCTATGATATAGTTGTTTAGGCCAAATGAATGTTTGAGTCTGAAGGTGTGTCTTTAATTTGTATTGTGTTCAAAATATGGAGTTTTTGAAGGATTTGGTTGAATTGAGCAAGTCATTAGGATATGAGGGTAAAGATTTACAAAAATTTGTTGCAAGTGAGCAAAGGTAGATTGAGGGATGAAAGACAAACCGGTTAGAGAGGTGGGAAAAGGAGAAACAGACGCATGAGGTATATTTGAAAGAAATTGGTCATAAGTATAAAATAGAGCTGTTCATGGTGATAGTGGTAAGGTCAACCCTAGTAAAATACCGAAGTTACCTCCATTTAATGAGAGAATAGATAATATAGATTCGTATTTAAGAAGATATGAAACAAATTGTCGCACTAATGTGTTTTTGGATTAATGACACGCAGACTAATGTGTTGTCCAATCAATTGTTATGGAAGTAATGAGCTGTCGGATCAATAACCGTCGGACCAACAACTGCTGCACTTTTGAATGTCTAATTATTCAGCTTTTGGAAAAAATGTTTGCTGTAGACATGAGCTGTCCGACCAATCACGGTCAATGCACTGACATATTTGACAGTCAACAAGCAGACATCTCAGATTTATAATATATTTTTTCTTCCCTCCAATGTCTATATTTATTTAAAACTTTTTGAGAAAGATTTCAGGATTTATTTGAATATTTTTCAACGAGCATACAGTTAACAAAGACAATATCATACGTAGGAACACGAAGAACATCGGCTAGGCCTTACTTGTAACAATAAAATTGAAAGCATGATGTTCTTTTGTAAAGTATTACCCATATTTATGTGATTTGTGACACGGAAGGAATAAGCGATTTATTCATGTTATATAAATGATATTATACTTTAAGAATTCACCCCAGTATAAGTAAACACGTGTATCAAACTTACTTTGTCCTTCTCCTATCGACACGAGTGCTGACAAGAGCATCAAAACAATCCTGTATAAAACCATCGTTCTATCTGAAAAAATGTTCAAAGAAAACTAAATGGAACTTCTAACCTATTGATATGTGAAGTCAAGAAATACCAAACGGATATTCTAAAGAGGGAGGGGGGAGTCGAAAAAACTGACAAATTCCGGAGAACAACATGGACCCTGATGAATATGATACATATTGTATTGTGAGAACAAATGCAAGTGAGCGAAGTGGTGATATTTTACAGCATCTCAAAATTAGCATATGTACTATTTATAAAAACTTACAAATTAACCTTATATATGTGTTTTAGTTCAATTGTTTCAGAATTTTATTATCTCTCACGTTTTTGTTACTACAGACAGGACAAAATACCCGAAAAGACCAAGGACAATCTTTTTAAGTGAAAAATGCAATGAATGTTAAACTACATTGCGGAAATTTGCAACTAAAAATTTTGTAGTTGCAATTTTCCGCGTGTTAAATTTGAAAAAAAAATAACATCTGTAACACATAGACGTAGTAATTCTCCAGTCATTCTTTTATTTTGCAAACAGTTGTGGAATGTTCAGGGAAGTGGTGGTTTTGTTGTACTTTTTGGTTTTCGGACATACTAATTTGCTCTTCTTGTTGAAGGCATAAATATTTTAGAAGCTACAACGTGTTGTTTACATGCATACTTATACATGTTTACCCTTTTATACACATTTTTGACAGACTTTTATATGTAAATGCCATGGTATGATATTTTGAAATGCCTTTTTGCTCAATAATATAATAATAATAATAATAATAATAATAATAATAATAATAGATTCTTTATTTAAAGAGGGTAACTAGTAGTCTAATTTTCATTGAGGCCCTCAAACAAAATACATGTATACAGTTAACATTCATACATATACAATACATATTACTAGTATATACACAATTCAATCATTCAAACGTACAAATGGCAATAAATGGCAACAGTTGGTAAAGTTTTGATTAAATGTTCTTATTCTTACAACAATAGAAAGAAAACAAATTATTCGACTTGCATAGAATTTTCAAGAAAATGATTATAAAAATGTTTCTTAAATTATTCCACATTACGAATTTTTTTTATTTTGAGTGGTAAATTATTCCATACCTTTGTTGCAGAATAATGAAAAGATTCGTCAGAACAGTGCAACCAAGATCATTATGATTTGCTAGTGTTAGTACAGTCTCATTATATGTAAACACACAATAACAGAAGACATAGAATCTGATGTAAGATTTATCGCCATTAGGGCAGGAATTTTAGATTTTCAATGGTCATATCTTACTGTAATCACCGTTTGCAGAATTTGATTCCGATTTTTTGTGAAAGTCTTGAACAAAGTTTTTTAATTTTTTTTCCACATATTACAGTCTTATTTTAAAATGTGAAAAATCTTGATTGGCAAAAACTACTAGCTGACCACCACATGTGACCTTGGTCATACTTTTGATGTAAAGCTTATTCATTTAAAAATTAATGTACATCAGTATGATTTTATACTGTCAATTCCCAAAATATTATTTTATTAAATACTCTTTTGTTTTTTAATATAAATTAAGTGTGCCATTTATATAAGCTTACATAAATCTCATAAACTGAGACCTTTTGTATAATGGCATTTAACAGAAAATTGTGTTTATTTGCTAATTTGTTAATTCTCAGTTAAATTTGACAAAACTGAATGTTTTTTCAAGATTTTGTGTCATTCACATGTATCACTTTAGAATTTGTAATATTTGTCTTTTTAAAAGTAAGTTAAATGTTAAAAAATATTTGAAGGATAAAAAAAGATTCACACATGTATGTCAGAAAGATTTTTTTTTTAATTATTTCCTCAATGTTCCTTGCATTGGAAAATAAATATTCTACATCATTTATGTGTTTGCCATTATACTATGAGTTGAAGTTTATTCAAGTACATAACTGTAATGTTTAGAACTTAAAAAAGAATAATAAATAAAAAAAATAAATTTATGTAACATACACAATAATTTAATTTATCTTAAAATTTAACAAATCATGATGATTTTAAAATAAGCTTACATGAATATGTCAGACATGAAGGAAGAGACATTTAGAACTTGTGAAGTCTGAGATTAAAGAGGACACAGGTCCGATTTGTATCAGTTTATTTGGTTATAGTGGATTGGGAAACATATATTTATCCGTATCCACTGTGTGGGTTGCAAGACTGACCCTTGTAGTAGCATTTGGCTATTCCTTTTTTTATCTACATTTTAACATGCTTAGGTGGAAATATTGTATTGTATTTCAGTGAAGATTTGTGATCATTAATACTATCTGCCTACTCAAGCTTTGTACCTTTTTTCAGATAATTGAAGTTCTGGCTTGAAAGTTACAGAAACAGAAAAGAAAAACACTTTATGAACATTTTAATGTCAATTATATATAATGGTTGTGTGATAAATATAGAACAAACTAAGGGGTGGATCCAGGAACAAAATCATGTATATGGCTATCAAAGGGAGAGGGGGCGGCGGCGTACGATCCTTATGCCCTCTGGATCCGCCACTGTTAATGTCAATTGATATCTTATCTCAAAAAAGCCAATATGTAATTTCAATATTTTGAATTTTTCCTCAGTTATTTTTAAAATTTCCAGTGTTCTATATGTTCACATTAATTTTTGCACAAATATTTATAAATAATATAAATTCCTGTTTTCTAAATCTACACAAGATGGTTTAGTTTTATTCCATTTTTTGGTTGATGCATATATCAAATCAAGTCAAGCTCTTATGATTAAATACCTAACTTGATTTTGTTTTTTGGTTTTTGTCTCGCCTGCGACGATATATAGGTACTACATTCTGGCGGCAGCGTAAATTTTTTAAAACTTTAATAACTTTGCACATGTAATACATACAATTAGGATTTATGGTCCACAATAAATGACAGATTGAGAAGAATCTACTTGGCTTAAAGATGTTACTTGCTTCAATGTTCAGAGGTTAAACTTGAAAAAAAAATTAAAAAGTAGTTGTTGATGTTTGAAAAAATATGATTTTGCAATTGCATGATAAATTAAAGAGGGTTAATCTGTTGTATATACTTACAAGAGTGGACACACTAAATATCTCTCCTGAGTACGCAAATGGACACAAAATAGATTATCTGATGCCCGACATTGCAAGTCAAAGGAAAATAAAAAGAAATAGTCAGGCAACAATTGTCTGAAAAAATCTCATGCATACCATTCAAGCCTAAAACTGTGTCCAAGGTCAGCAGACCCGGTCTCATACAGGTATGGATCTAACAAAAACTATCTATAGACCAAAAATGGTGGGTCTACATACATTTATAACATTTGTTGAGAAATGAACTTATTTGTAAAAATGGGATGAGAGTCACTAAAGCCTAAAATTGTAGTCAAGGTCAGGTGTCAGAAAGTTGCCAAGAAGTTATTACAGACCATATACAGTGACTATAGGCCTTATAGCTACAAAGAAATTGACTTTATCATAAAAATGTGTGAAGAGGACAAATATTCCTAAGGAGCAAACCAAAAAACACAATCCATTAGTAGTCACAGGGGTCACCAAACTGGGCGATTAGGGCGATTACTGTAGACAAACCTGGGAAGACATATGAACAACCACAAGCACTGAAAACTAAGAAAATGAACAGCACAAACTACTAAAAAAACCAGGAGTGAACTCTGGGGCTCCGGATTGGTAAGCAGTTCCTGCTCCATATATGGCAGCCGTCGTGAAGTTCAACAAAGTAAATCCGGTGGAAGTCACAAATCGGTGGAGCTATATAAAATGTAATGTCAGTGGGACATCATCATCTTAGATATTTAAACACTGTAACGGGCAATCAATTCGTGATGAAGACTGTAAAATTTCCTAAGTAATGACATCAACTTATCCCTGATAAAACCATATTAATCCCTGTGAAATTCAGGCATAGGTCTCAGACAGCTGTGTACCCAACAAGGACTATTGTTATAATATTGTAATTATTATATTTATTTATCTTGGCCTAATTTGTTTTGCGTAGCCTTATAACAGGTATACTATGTTTACATAATACTTGTAGTTGTTTACCAAATAATGTTATAACTGCGCAGTTTAGAAATCACTGGAACAATAAAAGATACTAATGGAATGACTAGAACTTTCTATTTGACTTACGTAATAATTCTGGTGTAATTCAAACTTCTACCGTATTCCAGAAGTTTCCGTTCTACAGTATATATACGGACAAGAAAGTTAGACTTTCAGAATATCATTTATCGGACCAGAGATAGACATTCTTGTCTTCTCAGCTGTTGGATTTATTTACGTTTCACACATCGTACTTGACAGACTTTCATTTTCGTTACATCATACTAGATTGTGACTGAATGGATATAATATTCCGTTTGGATTCCCGCAACAGTGACGAGAAGAATTCCGGATTAGGAAAAGACGGAGGATTTTGAACAGTTAAGTTGACATTTTATTTTGTGTAATATTATTTTGTAAACTTGTATATAATAAATCTTGTTAATTTTTATTATTGATTTGTGTCTTTTGTTGGCTACAATTTAAAGGTGATTTCGGCCGTAACACTATCTATAGACCAAATATGGTGTGCTTAGGTATTACAGTTGCTAAGAAATGGACTTAACCATGAAAACGCGACGTAGGTCTTTCTACCATGAAATTGAGGTCAAGTATGAACATTCAGGTGTCAGACTTGACATTTACCAATCAAGAACTATCTACTGACAAATATGGTGGGTCACGGTATTATAGTTGCTGAGAAATAGACTTAACCACGAAAATGTGACAAAGGCACCCAGGCATGAAATTGAGGTCAAGGTCCCAAGCCAGCTGTCAGACTGGCATGTATCTACTAAGAACTATCTATCGACGAAATATGGTTGGCCTGGGTATTACAGTTGCTAAGATATGGATTTAAAACGAGATAAGGGTCACAAATGTTATACGATAAGGTATCTGAGGACTAAAAATCTTTATTGTAGGTATTATTTATTAAAAAAATGCAATCTCTCCCCCCCCCCAAAAGCCATCATTATTTATGATAAATTATATTTTTCAATTATATACTTTGAAACAGTTGCTTTCCAACATATCTTGTAATCTATATAAATGTCATCATCCAAACATAGAAATGAGAGCAATTTTCCAGTTTTCAGCAATTTTATCTGAAAAAAACTATGGTTTTCCCCCAAAAATAACCATATTACATATGTTTTTTAACTTTATTTTTTAAAAACACTTATTTTCAACATATTTGGTAATCTAGTAATGGTGTCATCGAATACAAATTGCAGCTAAAACTATTTTCCAGTTTTCAGTGATTTTTCAATAAAAATGAAATTTTCCTCAGAAAAAGCAATCATAATTTATGAAACATTATATTTTTCAATAAAATAATTTGAAACAGTTTATTTCCAACATATCTTGTAATCTAGTTTATATGTCAGCGTCCAAATAGGGAAAATAGGGCAATTTTCCAGTTTTCAGCAATTTAATTTCAAAAACCAAGATTTTAACCATAAATTACTACTCTTTTGCATGCGCAGTCTTGGTAGACTTTCAGAATTCATTTTTAATTGTTTATCTATGCCAAATACAGGTAAAAAAAAACCATTCTGTTGCAAACTGTGCAGTCTTTTTCATAGATTTACTAAACTATTTGTAAAAAGAGTGTTTATTCATTATTGTTGCCATTTTCATAATTATTTGACTTTATCTGCTTAGTTTACAGATAGATTAGGAGATACCAGCAATTTTCTTTTTGTTACTTGAAGTTGCGGTATTGGTCTAAACTTCCATTTAGATAGATGGGTCCAAACTGTTGTTCTCTGTTTGCTATGGATAATTGAAAATTACTGAAAAACACGTTTCATTGAAAATCCACCGATTGAGCCCATATATTGAATTTCATCATTAAAAAGGTGGTAATGATAAAAAAATTACATAAAAACTATATTTTCTCAGTCAGTATGTTAGTCTGGGCTGGAAAAAAATAAATTGCAAAAATTTTATTTTTTTTCATTGAACACTTCTGCCTGGAACTTACTGGCATTGCCTCTTATCAGTTCTCTAACGGAACGTTTGATAGTCAAACTAAGAAGTAGATACATTTTCATCATGTTTTACGAGGACCTGGACAACAGATAAATTGCTTTATAAGAAGTAAACTTGTTTTTGATGATTTTGAAATCGGGTTAATACAGAATGGTAAATGTATGCTGAAAGAAACAAATCTCTTAAAGACAAGTTACTCTAATAATATTAGTTGATAATATGAATAAAAAGAACAGGCTAAAATGCTTCTATACGAGTGGCTCTCGCACCAGCGAAGTGGAGAGGAGAGGGATTAGGATAAGTTGGTAAAACTTGCTTTCCATTCCATTATACATAAATCAGTTTAAACTAAACTAACAAAATAAATAGAAAACGAAAATGTGTTACCAAACCAAATCGGGTGTAGATCAAAACTGTTAAGCGCGTTGACGTTATTTTATTACAAGAGTATATTGTTCTTCACGTGATGTAGTTATGCAGGGAATACGAATTAAGGAGCACATGCATAATTTCACGCGGATGGATGCTGCATAAAAAATTCCGAGAGCAGGGTTTACTTCCTTTGCTCTCCGCAGATCTAATAGTTAAGTGTTCTTAAATATTTTCGAATTATGTTTCGCTAAGATTTTGTTATTTGTTCTTGATTGCAGGGTCAACGAATTAATATCTGTCCTATGAATAGTTAATACACTCTTTTGAAAAATGGGTTTTTATTGTATATTGTAAAGGAAGTACATCTCAGTTGAAAAGCTCTTCATCAAGACACTGTTACTATATTAAACCGTAGAGGATCTGCATTTCATTGCATGACTAACTGCTTTGTGACTAAACTACTTGCAGAATAAAAGGTGTCTAAGTGGTTTTCTTCCTAAATATATACACTTTACAGTGTTCAATACTCAATTATTTTACTTCCCTTAACTCAGAGTTTGATATATTTCCCTTTGCGTATTTAAATCTTGTCAACATTCCCTAAGGCTATTGCATCGTCTTTAAACAGATGCATTCTTATTGTAATTTTCGGTTAATTTGTGTCAAAAGACGCATCACGTGTCGTTAAAAATATATGTTATATAATTTTGTCAGCAATTAAATGCCCATTTAAATTTTTTGATTTAGAATTCTTTTCAATTAGAACTTATAAATGCTAATGCATTGTGTCATCTATATTTTAATTAAGTAAAAGATGAAACCATCTTGGCTTATGTATTTATGTACACACAAAATGTATTAACTACAGTGCGGATCATTTAAAACATCATCCTCAAACAGATTTGAAACAGATTATGACCGTTCTAAGTTAAGTTGGATCAGAGCTTATGACTGGTCTGTTTGGTCATACACTCAGAATAAATTTAACTTGAAGACAGACCTGTCTTAATGACTGTTGTGAAGACAAGGCCCAGGACCGCTACTCTTTTCGTCCTCAGGACGGGCCATGTGCACTGTTTGTTCTCGCGTCATTATGACCAAATACCTCTCTGGTATGGTCATAAAGACGGTGCATGCGCAGTATATCAAATGTACTCCAGTTCTGGAACGGCGCATGCGTAGTTTGCATTTTTTAAATCAAAATAAATACATGTGAATGGATTCAAAGACCGGACACTTATTTTTATAGGAGTTATCCCCCCGCGTCCCCTTTTTGTTGTTATCGCTATATCTCTAAAACCGTAAAAGATATCGACCCAAAATCTTTTGCAATATCTTCAGTGTATCTGTGCGCAACTTTGTTCCATTAGTCGGAAAGGATCTGACGACATTTCATAGGAGTTATTTCCCTTCAAACGACTTTCACTTTTGGTGTATGATACAAATTGTTATTTAGAGTTAAGATATCAACATGAAACTTTATATTTAGGGTCCATGACCCCTAACAAGGAAAATGAGGTCAAGGTCAAAGGTCAAGGTCAAGTTCTAAATTTCGAGTTTTGCTTGTTATCGCTTCTCCTCTGAAACGGTAAAAGATAGCTGATAAAATGTAATGAAGAAAATGTTAAGGGCGTTGAGACCTAGCTTTGTTACATTTGCATAAAAGACGTCATTTTATAGGCGTAATTGCCCCCAGAAGGTTTAAATTTTCGGTTTTTCGTTTATGTCTCAACAATGGTACGTGATAAAGGCATGGGGTCTTTTGTTCTGACATCAAGGATTGATAACCTTCAAATTGGCATCAAGGTCAAAGGTCAAGGTCAAGTTCTAAATTGTGACTTTTGCTTGTTATCGCTTCTCCGCTGAAACGGTAAAAGATAGCTGATAAAATGTATTGAAAAAATGTTAAGGACGTTGAGACCTAGCTTTGTTACATTTGCATAAAAGTTGTATGACGTCATTTTATAGGCGTAATTGCCCCCAGAAAGTTTAAATTTTCGGTTTTTCGTTTATGTCGCAACAATGGTACATGATAAAGGCATTGGGTCTTTTGTTCTGACATCAAGAATTGATAACCTTCAAATTGGCATCAAGGTCAAAGGTCAAGGTCAAGTTCTAAATTTTGACTTTTGCTTGTTATCGCTTCTCCTCTGAAACGGTAAAAGTTAGCTGATAAAATGTAAAGGAGAAAATGTTAAGGACGTTGAGACCTAGCTTTGTTAATTTTGAGAAAAAGTTGTATGACGTCATTTTATAGGCGTAATTGCCCCTAGAACGTTTAAATTTTCGTTTTTCGTTTATTTCTCAACAATGGTACATGATAAAGGCATGGGGTCTTTTGTTTTAACATCAGGGATTTATAACCTTCAAATTGGCATCAAGGTCAAAGGTCAAGGTCAAGTTCTATTATTTGACATTTGCTTGTTATCACTACTCCTCTGAAATGGTTCTAAATAGCCAAGGAAATGTAATGGTGGAAATGTTTAGGACGTTGATGCGCAACTTTGTTACATTTGAGTTGAAGTTGTATGACGTCATCTTTTGAGAGTAATTGCGCCTAGAATTTTCAAACTTAAGGTTTATAACTTGATAATGGTACATAATAATGGCATCGGGTCTTCTAAAATGACCTAAACGACCAATGACCTTGAAAAAGGTTACAAGGTCAAAGGTCAAGGTCATGACCTATATTACGGATTTTGCATTTTTTCACACTTTAGAAGTTTTTTTCAGATTTTTAAAGCAATTAAAAGTATTGAAAGCGTGAAATTCAGGCACTACTTTTGATGACGTCATTTCTGTCAACGTTATTATTTCTGTAGACGTTTTCAGACGTTTTGGATATATTGGAATGTTAATTAATGTGACAATGTTACAACCCATGAAAACGTCTAGAATTGTTAATTCATAAGGTCACATTAATGAGGTTTTTGATGTTTATAGTGCAAAAAAGTATAATTCATCACAAACATTTAGTTAACAAGAAATAAATGTTTTTCTTAGTTATTCAAACTACTAGTCCATATATTTTTTTAACAATTGTGAAATTACCTATCATATCAAACCAGAAGTGATATTTGTAATACGGGAAGTAGCATAATACCTCCCTTATTTCAGTACATAGAACCATATATCTGAAATCACTGAAAGTTTAGCTATGCTCTAAAACCAACAATTACATTTTAAACCTCATTTTTTTTATCAACAAATCTGTAATTGGGGTGGAAAGACCTTCAATTGTTCTCTTAATTATATTTGATTTCTTTTGGGGTGGGAAGGGGAAAAAATAGAATTGATTTTATTTTTCACTTTACTTGTTTGGTCATTTTGACATTTTGTAAATGCAAAAACCTTAAATTAAGAAACACTTGAAATTAAAGGATTTGCTTGTCATATTATTAGGAAACAATCATAAAATGTATGTTTATTGGTATGATTGAATTTCTATTGAAAATGTCCAATTCCTAATGTTACATGTATTTATATGCATGTGTGGTGCATTTCAATTTTGAATCTTATCTTCCAGGTTAAACATTCTTGCATAGTCATCTTAAAGTTTCCTTCTGCTGCACTCTTTGTGCAAAAAACCTTATTATTTTTTTCCCATTCTTGCTGCATTTCCGCAGTTTTTAGACCATTGGTTAATAATTATTTAATTCCCACGGGTATGAAAGGTCTCGTGCAATTTCCCCAACCGCTTTTCACGGATTTTACTTTTATCGGAATGATAAACTAGAGAAGTTCCGCAATGAAATGTTCTTGAGAATCAGATTCTCCTTCAATTAAATCGTGAGTTATGGAATTTATCAACCCTAGATAGTTAAATCCTAGATTTTAACAGGCTTGCTGAAGCTCGTGTGTTGAAAATAAAAACAATTAACTATCTCGGATGAAGAAATTTCATAACTCACTTGTACCTGAAGGAGAATCAATGTTTAACCTCAAAACGAATGTATTTGTTCTACAGCATTAATTAAAAATAAATGCATGTATTTCGCTGCATTGCATAAAATATTTATAACAATTAAAAACAACTAAAACCATCCTGACTGATATATTTTCTTCTATATTGTATTATTTACCAATCTTGCTCAATGTTCATTGAAGTCACACCTGGGACAAAATACCTTACTTCCGTGCTATGACTAGCAACAATCATCAAATTTCAAGCCAATTTAAGACATACTGTAATGCGTTCAGGACATGTTTAGATGACACTAATTCCATATAACATGTTTGAAACAGCTGGAGGAGTTTTTTTTAGAGATATCGATATTATTCGTAAATTTTCTTTGATGATAATAATAATAACATGGACTGACACAGAGAATAGAATTTTCGCGTCAGTGTCAAGGGTCACGCCACGTTGATATGCATAGATATCGTTTTTCTTTGTTTATGCCAGCCAATTTAATGAATCAAATGATCATAACTTCATTAATGTAATATCAATATTTACTTCCACTTTACGTTCGCTGAAAAGGCTACTCTTTTTATTTATCTTAAAATTTCAGACCTAAATAATTTGGTAAATATTATCGATAAAGGGAATAATGGCAATTTATTTTCTGATACTTACTTTCTCAGGTTTGTCATCGGACTCGCCCTACTTGTTCATCGCATAATAAACCTGATAAATCGAGAAAAAAGAAAAAACTTGTCATTCTTATATATTTACTGGATACTTCGTTTGTATTTCCCTTGATCGTATAGGTTCCTACTGTCAGTACCATGGACTGGCACCAGGAATTAGATTATTAGATCAGTTTCAAGGATGAGGTCAGGTTGCTGTGCACCAACGTCGTCTTCTAGTGTTCATTCGCGTCGGTTTAATGAATGACATGTTTGCAATGTCAATTATGGAAACCACACAACTTACTACTACGTTACTTCCACTAAAAACGTTAAAAAACTTTACTGACAGAACTATATATTTACAGATGTAAATCCGCGTATAGATCAGACAATCTAAATTTTTTGGAATGATTGATTGATTGATTGATTGTTGTTTGCCTCACGACCAAATAATTCATGGTCCTTCAGGACAAGAACAAGTTCAACAAGTTATCAAATCTATTTAAAAAAGGAGTGGAATTTGACACAAAGAAGTTGGAAGGGATTGGATAATTTAATAAATAATTTAGCGTTTAACGGGAAAATACAGAAAGGGTCTTAAACGTGCAGGGATCGTGCCTGGTTTTTTCTGAAATGCATTTAATATACATAACAAATCTGGATTAAAATATGCATCTCTATTACAAAAAACAATTAAAGTCCGAAATTTCAAGTATATTCGACATACGGGGCCTTTTGAGACGTTATTTTGATAAAAAAAAATAATGGGCATATATTTATGGTAATGTTTTTAAATTTTGATTATATTCAAGTATTTTATTTCTACGTTCTGAAAAATTGTCATTAAAATTGTAAAGGATTACCTTGATCTTTTGGGTAAAACTGATTTCCGGAGTATTAACAAATATAAATATAAAGTTGACAAAGTTTTCTATATGTTTATTTTATACGTGTGTATAACATTAAATTTCAAAGTTGTCAAAATTCTATATTGATAAACTTGTTATCCTGACACTAGTGTATAAATCACGATCTAAAAACCAGTACAGTATGTTAACCAAATGATCAAATTCTTCTTTTTTTAAGAATGTTACAGGTAAAAAGTTTCACAAAATGTACATTATACAAAATTTATCAACTTTACCAACGCCTGCATTATGTTTGTTCAATTTGTTGAAAAGAAGGAAGGTGATTTCTCATTATTTATTTTCGTATAGACAACAGTATTTCTCCGAAATACTGATGATTTAAAGGGAAGTTTATGAGATGAAATTTCCAGATACAGAAATTATTTAACTGAACAGAGAAAATATCAATATGAAAGGAAATTGTATAATACAAACAAATTAAGGAAACATGACACAGTAGAAGGGGGATAATAACGTGGTCATGATATAAACATTATAAGGTCATATAATCTCTCTCACAAAAAATTAATAACATCCTCAAATTTCAGGTTCTGTTCTGAAATAACCCCGTTAAATTTAAAGAAACTAAATTATAAATATTATAATTGATGTTTGCTACATTTGATAATCAGAGAGCCATGTAGTCAATTATCTTAGTTAAAAACCTTTACGTTAAAAATATGAAGGATTTGTGGGTCCATTACATCAAATTCAGCTTCAATGTCTGTAAAACTAAGTCATGAAGGCATAACCATATGGCAAAATATTACAAAAACTCGATAGAGGGACCGTACTTTATCGAATTCATTAAATCAGCATATCCTATTGCGTTGAATTTGTATAATTCCTTTTTTCTTTTTATCACACCTGGCGTAAAAGTCCATGTTACCTTTTGCAATCACTTTGCGTCCGTCGTCGTTCGTCAGTCCGTCAATTACAAAAATATATTTTCCTCTGAAAGCACTCAGCCAACTTTAGTCGATGGTCGTTGGGTTCCGGCGTCCCCGACTTCCAATCGACATGGATGCTATTACTGAAAATAGGAAAAGGGGATGAGTTTTAAAAATCTTTTTCTGTGGATCAGACGCGCCAGATAGAATAAAACTTGGCCGAAAATATTCGTAGATATCCTCTTTCAGATTTGTGTCTGGAGATCCGGACTATCAACCAAGAATGCCGCCACAGCCGAACATATTTTAACATTGGACCGTGTAGGAACATTTATTTAAACAAAAAACTTATCTGAATCTACGAAGCCAATTGGAACCAGACTTTGACGCAATGGTCATTAGGTGGTCTTCTTTCAGAACTGTGCCCCATGACCCAGACTTTCAACCAAAATGGCCTACTCACCCCGAGTGCGGAATGTCGCTGGTTCGATCCCCGTCCGGGTCAAACCAAAAACATTAAAATTGGTATTTGCTGCTTCTCCGCCAAGCACGCGGTATCTAGGAATAAGAGCAAAGACTGGTCGGCTCGGAGTCAGTGTAATGTGTCCGAGTGAGGTGATATGTCTTCCTGCGGACAGTTACCTCGTGAGCTAGCGCATTAAAATTCCGACTTAGCGTGTCGGTCTAGTACAAAGCAGGGATCATATTCATTATCATATCAACATGTTCTCGTCCTGATATGCACGTGGTTGCCACTGGCCGTTAAACAATAATTCATCCATCCATCATCCGAAGTTAGTTTCAGATAGGACCCTATGGGAAATTTCATTAAAAAATCTTCTCGTTTGAAACCACTGAGCCAACTGTAACCAGACATGGCACCAATGGTCCTTAATTAGATGACCCTCTTTCAGAATTATGTCCGGTTGATTTGTTAATTGTTTTCTTTTTCTGTCATTTGTTTTTAAAAGAAAAGGAAGTCTATTTAAAACAGTATTTCGTTAGTTTATGCAAACTAGCCAAAATTTTTGATTTGTTGAAATAAAGTTTATTTTAAATCAGAGTGAGTTATTCTCAAACAGACCGATTGACGTCACATTAACATCGGAATAGAAATGAAAAGATGTAAGAAGTCGTTTTACTATAAACTTTGCAATTTATTCCTGAAATGAAAGTCATCCATCAAAATTATACAAGGAAATTCAATTTTTTACATTTGGAATGAAGAATGTGATTTGTAGTGCAACATATATTTTCGTTTAATAGACCGACCGCATCCGAACTGCACCTACGAGAGCCTTAGCTAGGTTTACATTTAAACGAGCACATATTGAACCTGCTATCAAAAATATGTACCGTTCAGTCTAATTTTGCCGTTCTAGCAAACATTCAACTTGTTTGTAATCATACTGTATTGGTTTTTAAAGCGTGGTTTATAAATCTGATTGGTTGATACGTCATTGTTGAGCCCTACTGTTATTCAGTTTGTTGTTTTTCAAATGATTGCATCTCATTTTACGATTCACAGAATTACCAGCTGTTAATTTCATATTTATATTTACATAAAATTTAACTTGCACTTTTAAGTACGTGTATCCTCCTAGAGTTATAGGACTATACAACTCTTTTGTAACAGTATCTACTAACTGTTTAATCAAATTCTTCTTTGTACTTAGTCTCGAACACGGCACTATCCCATTGTACAGCCCTATATATTTACAGGTGAATTCGTGACAATCTGTAGGACTTTCAGGTACAGATCCGCGTACAAATCAGACAATTTGATTTTTTGTTAATGATTGATTGGTTACTGTTTGCCTTACGACCAAATAATTCATGGTTCTTCGGGACAAAAACAACCTATGGCAAAGTTGCGGATACCTTGCTAATTTGCATAGCGGCCGTTTTGGATTTCTCTGACCACATTCAGTACAAAGCATTATACTTGCTCCAAAATTGAAATCCAAATATTCAAATTCTTGTAACTCATAAGCAGTTTGTCCGCATTTAGGTACATTGTATACAATATTAGCTTTCTTTTCGTGTGCAAATGACCATTGTCAGCATTGAAAACTTTCCGTCAAGTCAGTTTAAAAAACTGAAGCGTAACCGCAGAATAACTGCTCTATGAATTAACCAAAAATTAGTGAAAAATGCAAATTCAAACAACAAATACAGATACAAGGTGAGATCATGCATAAATTGTCCGCGTATGGAACCACATTGGAGGACGAATTTATGAGGAAATAACTTTTATCTCACCTGCTTCCATAACTTTTCGTCCAAAATGTTTTTAAAACATGAAAATTTCAAGTCTCCCATAGCGTAATCCTTCAAATCTTAAGCTTTTACCCTCAGAATTAAACAAACAATTTGTAAATATCTACCAAAGGAAGTTTTCATAGACAAATAGGTTTAAGAACAGAGACATGAAACGACTCGAATATCCGTAGTTCAGACAATTTTGTCATTTTCGATCTAACAAAAGGTAATTTGTTTAAAAGGGCTGAAGTCACGTGATGTAAATGCCATGAATAAAGTACCAAACATTTTGCCATATGAGTTCAATAAGTTATGAAACCTATTTCAAAAAGGGGTGGAATGGGACACAAAGAGGTTGGAAGGGGACGGATAAATTAGCCTTCGCTTGCGAACATGAGCATATTCTTCGAAAAATACAAAAAAAGTCTTAAGCGTGAAGGAATCGTGCATTTTTTCCTTCTGTCTAAATTGCATTTAATAGCGAGCGCTATTTGGAGCATATTGCTCATTTAGAAAATTCTTTGTTTAATGGGGGCAGCCATTATGCAATCCGAAATGAATTTATTTATTAAAGCGAATATGGCCATATTGTTCTACACACTAAGGCTATAAAAGGTTTCGTTTGCCGAAAACGGAAGTAAGTAAAGTCAAATTATAACTTTAGAGTTAGAATTGGGAATGAGTTTCTGAGGGCTATTGCTATGCTCGCATCATTGGTCAAGCCAGCAACATGTTATACATAAAATTCCGGATTAAAATATGTACTCTATTATAAAAAACATTCTGTAAATGTCTAATATTTCCAGTATATTCAATATACAGTGTATTTTCAAACGTTTTTTTTTTTTTTTTGGTTAAAATAAAATTAACGGTAATTATTTTAAAAAATGTTGATTATATTCAACTATTTTAATTCTACGTTATGACAAAATGTCATTAAAATTGTAAAGGCTTACCTTGATCTTTTGAGTAAGGATTTAAAACTGACTTTAGAAGAATTATCACAGGCAAACGTTTTCACAAATTCCACACTATACCTGATTTCTCGACCGTAACAACTGTTGCATTATATTTGTATTAACAACAGTATTTCTCGGAAATGTGTACTTAAGAGTTAAAGGGAAGTTTATAAGATGAAACATGAAGATACAGATATTATTTAACTGACTAGAAAAAATATCGAATATCGAATATGAAAGGAAATATAATATAAACAAACAAAATAAGGAAGTATATTACAGTAGGAGGGGAGAAAATACAACCCGGAAATAATATAAATATTATAATGTCATATCATCTCTCAGGAAAATGTTTTAATAACATCTTAAAATATAAGGTTTTTCCGAAATATTCCCATTCAATTTTCCATCATTATTAATCCCAGGACCATGTCTTGGTATTTAGAGATGCCATGTAGTTAACTTTATTATTTACAAACTATTAAGCTGAAAAATATGAAAATATTAATTTTTGGCTCCATTTCATCCAAATCAGTTTCAATATCTGAAAAAACTAGGTCTGAAGGCATATCAATATCGCAAACAAATCTTAAGAGGAAATGTACTGTATCGTATTTGTTAAAACGAAGCTTTGCGTTGTTAAAGACATTCACGGGAAAATTAAAGTGTATTGGGTATGCATCCACGAGTCTAAAGTTCAAAATATGCAAAACCTGAAGATATCAAACAGTTTAAGGTGAACATTTTCGTACTTTACTACTTTTAATTTATACAATACCTTTTCATGTTAAGCTAACCTGGCCCAAAAGGCATTGTGAGCGGTTGTCATCACTTTGCGTCCGTCCATCTGTCCGTCTTTCGTCCGACAACAATTACAATTCAGCAAATTGGGGTCAAACTTTGGTGGAATGTTCCTTAGGTGGCACTCGTCGAAACGTATGTCCGGCATTCCCGACTTCCAACCTACATCGCTGCTGTTAACAGACACAGAAAAAAGGATGGATGCTTTTTTTTAAATCTTCTTCTGTGGAACTTCGGGGCCGGATTGAAGCAAACTTGGCATAAATTGTTGTTAAGTGGTCCTCTTTCAGAATTGAGATGACCCGGACTGTCAACAGAGTTGGCCGCCACAGCAGAAGTTAGTGGCACATAAGACCCTATGTTAAAATGTATTAAACAATCTCCTTGTCTGAAAGTACAGGGCCGGTTGGAATCAAACTGTAGAAATGGTCTATATCTGGTTCTCTGTCTGATTTATGTCTGATAACCTCGTTTGGCAGCCAAGATTGCCGCCACAGCTGAAGTTAGTTTAACAGCCGAACTTAGGACCGTATGGAAAATTTCATAAAACAAAATGTTCTTGTCTGAAAGCACTTGGACAATTGGAACCAGAACTGGCACCCATAATTATTAGATTGTCCTCTTTCAGAATTAAGTCCAGTATTACAAATTACAAACTTGTGTTTCTTATGTGCTTTATGGCTGTGAATTGGCAATTTGAATCCAGGTGAGCTAAACAGACCCCTAGGAGCCTCTTGTTACAGTATATGTTGTTTTTACATTTAGTTGTCTTTTTTATTTTGGTTGTCCAGTTAATTCGTCTTTTTTATATGTACAAGTATGTTAATTCTGTAGATTTAATAGCAGTAAAATTTTAAAAAAAGTATAATTTCGGTATAAAAGAAAATTTATGACACTTGATAAAAAACTTAAAATATAAATCACTTTTTAATAAGTAAATATTAGTATATGCACGTATTTAGTACAAGGACGCTGTAAAGTATGTTTGTCTTTATGAATCAATACAATGCTGTCCTTTTTTCTATCGTTATGCCATTATCTAAAATTTATATTTACCCACAAAATTGCTGTTAATCTTATTATTAAGGAATAAATAATAATTTCAAATTTTCCGCATATTAAACAAAAAAGACAAACAACATTATGAATTCTTTTGTATATACTATGCCTTGATCAAATATAGAATATAAAGTATACTGAATCAGGTCAAAGAAGGAAATAAACTGAAAAAAACCTAATGACAAAGAAACAAGTCGAAATATATCAACAATAGAAAATTACATCAGAAAACTATAGGTTACGTGTCTATAAGACATGTATGCCCCGTCTTCTTGAACACAGAACACCCATCTATTATTTATCAATGTTTATGACGGGATTTTTTAAAAAATTATTTCAAATAAATATGCAAGTATATTAAACTTTCATTCCTTACATTAATTTTGACCCAATTAAAAATAATGAAACCACCGTAAATTATGTTTCCTAAAACTGGTATATTTTTATGGAGTCACTGAAGCATATGTGGACTTGTATGTTGGCTATTTACTTTGAACTAAAGATGATTGTAGTCTAAAAACATTATAGGTTCTTTTTATCAATGCAAAACAAAATATTAATCAAGGTAATCAAACCATACATTGTTTGTTGTGGTGACTCAAACTTAGCTGCACTGTGATGTAATACATCGATATATGAGTGTAATTGCGAAATATCATTTAAACGATTTATTAGCTGATAAATCCACTTTTAGTGCATCCGGGTAGAGGTGTTCATGTTAACGCGAACTATTTTTCCACGTATAGCTGCTTATCTGTACAGATAAATCATGCGATAAAACCACGGCAGTTGTGTAGAGCAACAATTTTGACAATGTTTGACCAGGCGTCATCTTGATTTTTGAACGAAGTCACGGTTGCCGATAAGTATGTTAAATATTTCTTGAATAACACAATTCGACTATTATCTAGAAATAATTCATAAGGTTATAGAGTTGAAGTCGTTTACACATGGGCTGGACCTTTAAATTTGTTTTTTTTTATATTCGAATATACGGGCCCATGCCATGTATAAATTTCTTCAATTCTCTAGCCTCTATGGATTATTTTTTAATGAATACATTCTCATAGGTTTTTCAATAATAAACCTAAATTCATAAATTTATTCAAATCACTAAAGCATAAAATGCAGGTCATGATCACTCCAATGTTGATGGATTTTGTTGTATTGAAAGATGAATAAATAACAATAATGACTTGATGTTTTAACAGATTTTTGAGAAATGGACCTAAATGAAAAAACATAACCGAGTCATTCCTGTGGGAAAATATTGGTCATAATAACCAACATGTTATGGAAAGGGATTCTATAATTTTAGAGGGTAATATTGGTTAAGAATCTTACATATTTGTTTAATTGGATTCCTCGGATATTAAAATAAATGCAAAACTTTATAAGAGGCAGTCATGCATTAAACACTGTTAAATTTTAACACAGGACGCTATGGAGAAATTCATTAAACATTTTCTTGGTTAAAACCACTAAGCCTATTAGAACCATACTTGGCAGAAATGGTCTCTTTCAAAATTGTGTCCGAGGAACCAGAATGTCAACTAACATGCCCACCACATCCAAACTTAGTTAACAATAGGAACCTTTGGGACGATTCATTAAAAATGTTTTTTTTTTCTGAAACTACCGAGCCAATTGGAACCATACTCGGCAGGAATTGTCTTTAGGTGGTTCTCTTTCAGAATTTTGTCAGAGGATCCCGAATGTAAAGCAAGTAGGCTACCATAGCCGAACTAAGATTAACATAGGACCCTAGGGGAAATTAATTTAAAAGTGTTGTTGTCTGAAACCATGGAGCCAATTGGAACCAAAATAGGCAGAAATGGTTTTTGATGGTCTTTTTTCAGAATTGAGTCTGATGACTCGAACTGTCAACAGAGATTGCCGCCACAGCGAACTTAGGACCGTATGGAAAAATTCACGAAAAAAACATCTTCTTGTCTGAAAGCACTTGCACAATTGGAACCAGAATTGGCAGCCATGGTTTTAAGATTTCCTCTTTCAGAATTATTTCCAGTACTACAGATTTGTATTTCTTGTGTGCTTTTATGGCTGTTAATTGGAAATTTGAATCCAGATGAGCTATACAGGCACCTGGGAGCCTCTAGTTAAAGAATGTGTTGTTTTTACATTAGTTGTCTTTTTTATTTTTGTTATCCGGGTCATTCGTCTTTTTATATGAACAAGCATGTTAATTCTATAGATATAATAGCAGTAAAATTTAAAACGTATGATTTCGGTATGGAAGAAAATGTATGACACTTGATAAAAACCTCAAAGTATAAATCAATTTTTAATAAGTAATTAGTATATGCACGTATTTAGTACAAGGAAACTGTAAAGTATGTTTCTCTTTATGAATCAATATAATGCTGTCCTTTTTTCTATAATTATTACATTATTTAAAATTTATATTTACCCACAAAATTCTTCTTAATCTTATTATTAAGGAACGAAATAATAATTTCAAATTTTCAGCATATTAAACAAAAAAGACAAACAACATTTTGAATTCTTTTGTACATACTAAGCCTTGATAAAATATAGAATATAAAGTATACTGAATCAGGTCAAAGAAGGAAATAAACTGAAAAAATGCAGTGACAAAGGAACAAGTCGAAATATATTAACAATAAAAAATTACATTGACATATATAACACAACTAGAGGTTACGTGTCTATAAGACATGTATGTCCCGTCTTCTTGTACATAGAATATTATTTATTAATGTTTATGACGTGATATTTTTTTTTCTCCTTACATTAATTTGTACCCCATTTAAAATAATGAAACCACCGTAAATTATGTTTCTTACAACCGGTATGTTTTATGGAGTCACTGAAGCATATGTGGACTTATATGTTGGCTATTTACTTTGAACAAAAGATGATTGTAGTCGAAAAACATCATAGGTTCTTTTTATCAATGCAAAACAAAATATTAATCAAGATAATCTAATCATATAGTGTTTGTCGTGGTGACTCAAATTTAGCTGCCTTGTGATGTACTACATCGTAACATGAGTGTAATGGTGAAATATCATTTAAGATGGTACCCAACACCTTGACTAAAATAAATTTGGCTTGTTTAATTTTCATAAAATTTTGAGGAAATATTTACTTTGACCTGTTGACATAAATGTTGATTTTATTTGGTAAATAGAATTTCAGACTTCACGGGAATAATTTCATTGATCATATAGCAGTTTGGCAAACATCAATTTTGATCATAGAGAAGCTTAATTTTTCTTTACTTATTAAATTTAATTAAAACGCTCTAGTGATTTTTAAGAGTTATCTCCCTGTAGTGTTGGGTACCACCTTCAACGATTTATTACCTGTTTTATTCAAGACATGCTTTTAAAAGGACAAATTACATCACAATATAAATGGAACGGCCAAACCAATGTCAGATACATATAGGACAACTGAACTAAACAGAATTAGCGGATTTGTCATATTAGAATAGAAATAATTCATGAGGGTTATAGAGTTGCAGTGGTTTACACATGGGCTGGACCTTCATATTCGTGTTTTATATTCCAATTTGTAATTGTCTTCAATTCTGTGGCCCCCGTGACTTATTTCTTAATGAATAACATTTAAACGATTTATTACCTGAAAATTTCACCTTTAGCTCATCCGGGTAGAGGTGTTCGTGTTAACGCGAATTCTTTTCCACACAAAGTTGCTTGTCTTTACATAGAAATCCTGCGATAAAACCACAACAGTTGTGTAGAGCAACAATTTTGACAATGTTGGGCCGGGCGTAATCTTGATTTTTGAACGACGTGACAGTTGCCGATAAGTATGTTAAATATTTCTTGAATAACATAATTCGACTATTATCTAGAACTAATTCGTGAGGGTTATAGAGTTGAAGCCGTTTACACATGGGCTGGACCTTCATATTCGTGTTTCATATATAAATATACGGGCCCAGCCCATGTGTATTTTTTTTTCAATTCCCCAGCCCCCATGAGTTATTTCATAATGAATACATTCCGATAGGGTTTTTCAATAATAAACCTAAATGCATAAATTTATTCAAAGCACTAAAGCATACAATGTAGGTTATGATCACTCCAATGTTGATGGATTTTGTTCTATTGAAAGAATGAATAACCATAATCACTTGTTTTAATAGATTTCTGAGAAATGGACCTAAGTGAAAAAACATAACCGAGTCATTCCTGTAGGAAAATATTGGTCATAATAACCCACATGTTATGGAAAGGGATTCTATAATTTTAGAGGGTAATATTGGTTAAGAATCCTATATATTTTTTTAAATTGGATTCCTCGGATATTAAAATAAATGCAAAACTTTATTAGAGGCAGTCATTCATTAAACACTGTTCAATTTAGTTGAAAATGACACTTTTGATCATCTCTGTTACGTGTATATGATGAATGAAATGACATAATATCAATGTTATCTCCCAACGAATTTCTGAGACATTTTCCGAAACACAAAAAAACCAAACCGAAAGGATGGAAAATCTAAATGTATAATAAATTATAGTTTACAGCATAAAAAACATACGAGAAGATAGGGACACGGAAATGAAAGAACTACAAAAATAAATATAGCGAAAAACTGAGTGTCTTGATCTTCCGCAAGGGTGAGTTTATTCTAATCAGCGATCACCTTGAAAGTAGTAAAATACATTTTTACAACCATTTCTGTATACATGTAATTATGCATGTGGATATGTCAGTTGATACGTAGATAAAATTTATGGACAATATTAATGTGCACGACAAATGTAAAATGTTAACTTGCCCCATTTTATCAATTTAAAGTATTTTATTCTTGTTTTATAATGTAGTCTGTAATTATTTAATGCGACTCTGATTTTGTTGGTTTTGTTTAAATAATCAGTGATGCAATAAATAAATCAACAGATTCTTTTTTCAACTTCCTTTTTAATGTCCTATATTTTTAAATATCTATCATGTAAATCATAAATTTGTATTTTTTTTTTTGGGTATACCCATAACTCTTTTTAACTCCATCACTGATGAGTGTCTTTGAGTCTTTGAATTCTATGCAGCTGATTTCTAGGTACCGTTCTGGGGGGTAAACACTAAACATTAAACATTGTGTCTGACATTTCTTTCACTACTTAGCCAATTTTTAGGTAACAAGTCCTGTCAAAAAACATATTGTTACAAAGCGAGGCGAATCAAATAAGTGAATATTATTAAGGTTATATAGTTGATGAGTGCTATAATTTTAATGGTATACTTGTATACAATACAGAATCGTAAATAATTTATTTCGGAAATCTTATATTCATTGGTAAACGAAGTCTTTTAAATTTGGGGAGCGGTGGGAAGACAGGTTTTAGGATAAATGCAGTTTAGACTAAATGTAAAAAAAAATTATTTAAATAGGTTTTAAAAGATATTACCACTACGTTGCACATAGCGCTACTTACATGTATTTACTTAGTACAGACAGATAAAATACCAAATAGCTACTAAAGACTAAAACGTCATGCGTCATATTTATCTGTCTGATCTTGGTTTACATCTTATCACAGTATCTCGCTTTCATCATTCTGGATTTTCTGATCAAACACCACATATGGTAAAAAGGGACGTTCTTTAACTAACCTGAACCTAATCGTGTATAAAGAGTACAAATATACCCAAGGACCAAATAAAAAAAAACGTAATTTATTGGACCGACCAACCCGGGAAGACAAATGAACAACCACAAGCACAACAAATAAACATTGAAAACTAAAAAAAAACAATTAAAAACACGAACTCATATAAAAACCAGGAGTGAACCCAGGTGCTCCGGAATTATACACCAGTAGTTGAAAAATAAAGAAGAAAAATTATATCAAAGTTTGAAAATTAGTTATAAAGTAGTCTAATTTAATAATGTAAGAGCACGTTACCTTGACTCAGATGTATTTCATTTAAAAATGTTAAACATAAAATTAAATTTATGACAGTTTTATAAAAATATGCATGTTCCCTCTATGTTTTTATAAGGTTTCATTTTGATAGATAACCATGTCAGACTTTGTTTTCTTATTAGCGATTGATTCATAAACATTTGAATCATTTTGTTTAGTATAAGCTGTATCTTCTGGTTTGGTATCGATTCCATTCTCAGACTGCGGCTGCACGCCATCGTACACATGTTCAGATGCTCCAGTATTTATATAGCCCGTTTCTTGTCTGTCATCGATATTCATGTTTTGAAGATCTGAATATAAAATAAAGATATTAACGTTTAAAACATACCGGAAGTAAGAAGAATATTTAAGGTAAATTACAAGGAAGAGATGTCATATTTTGTTCTCTCAAGGAAGAGACACCTACAGTTGATACGAACACGGAATCACTTTGTTTTGTTTTGTTTTTTGTTTTTCATTTATAAATAATTCTTCATGTTGTTATTTACATTAATAGGTAAAATCATTTTTTTGTAAAAGTTCAGACAATCTATTTAGATATGGATAGTCACTTTTCCGACAATAATGGGAGAACTGTCTTAAAATCATCTTCATCTCCATAAAATTCATGCCATCTCTTTGAAACCATATTATAGTACTTTTTCTTGTAATTTTGTGTAATTTTCGAGGTCTACATTTATGTTTCTTCCGTAATAAAATTTACCATATAGTTGTTTTTCTAATGTTTGTCAAATGACATCATTCACTGACTTAGACTTACTGTTCAAACAAAGGATACACAAAAAATCATATTGATTTGTAAATGGTTTCGTCAGTGCTACAAGTCAGAAGTTATTCTTATGCATGGTAATTGAGGTCATAATACAAATTACTTTTTTACATGAAGTATGCGTGGTATGATCAATTTAACAAGCAATTAGCTACCAATTATAGTAAGATTCGTAAAGTGTGTCAGCTACATCATTTCCAATTGTTATAGTTACCTGTATAATAGGAACTTTTTGATGTATTTTCATATTCAGAAGTGTGTTCTGTTCCACGACATATACCATTTCTACTATTACGCTGCCTATAAGATAAACTTTGCAGTAGCTTGTTTCAAGTTAAAGCTTAAGGCTATGCATCGAACTGCTAAATATACTTCATTAGTTTCTTAACTTTAAAATTTCAGAGATAAAACTAACAAACATAATAATGTTTCTTACTTGAATGCAAAGTTGAGTTAAAGGACAAATTTTAGGACTCCTGTTATTACTTCTTTTTTAAATTCCAGTTGGGGTGCCACCCTAAGCTTCGAAAATTACATGTAAATAAAAGTATCGAAATATATGATAGGGCCAGTTGTTGATTCCAGTAGAAGTACAGCATATTTGTTCTGTCATAATATGATCCTCACAAACTATTACTGAGGTAAATAAATTCGGTCATAGAGTTTTCTTTTTTGAAACAAGGCAACAATAACCATTGAAGATCAAAGTGAGTTATGTTTGAAGAGTTTTAAAAGTATTTTCTTCAGAACAAAAGTATCACCGTTATCAAAGACAAAAATGGTTCAAGTATCTCACGATTACATGAAGCATGTACTGTGATTACTTGATTAGTAGGAAACGTGCTAGCGATTATGCTATGAAAAGGTATTAGAAAAAAGTAATGCGGGAGTTCCATTTAAACTGATTCTAATACATGTACGAAGTTACGGGTTACGTTTAGTAGCTAAAAAAGTAATACCCACCTTATATAAATCATCGTGCTCAGTAAAATGATAATTAACACAAATAATGAAACACCAGCTCCTGTTCCAATAGATGCACTCGAGTCGGAATCTTCTGTCATGACACCAACTATAATGCACGAATAAGATAATAATATTATATAATAAAGAATAAATATAACTAAGAATCGTATGGAAATGAATAACTCTAAAGCGCCAAAATCTCTCTTATTATAAACAAATTAAGATAATGAAATATATAAGAAACACTTCAAAAGTATAACAGAAACTAGTAAGAAAGCATATTGAAAGAGGCAGATACACTGTATTAGAAAACGATCTGTTACGTCAGTTCCACCATAAACTAAACACTGTTTTGTGAAGTGTTTGCTTAAATGTTATAGATACATAGGTAATAAACCTGAAGCATGTATATATATAATATTAAACAGTTACTTAATTTTGGTATGTTATGAAGGGAATTGTGAGCATTCGGGTGTATTATTAATATATATATCAGGTAAGATTTAATCTTGTATGATTTGAAGTTTTCGTATAAATATTCTTCTTACTCTCGTCACATTTTGGTGAGTTTTTCCATCCAGGTTTACAAGTTTGGATAATACTACAGAAACCATCAACGTGGTCGCAAAGGTCACCGACGCATCCGTTACATGATTCAGAACAGTTTCTACCATACGTTCCACTGCTACATTCTAAAACCATGATACAATGTGGTTTAAGAGCACAATAAATTTTTTTTCTATGAGGAATAGTTCTGATTTCTTACAGTACGGTTGGTATTGCATAACATGGTTTAATGGTAAAATTTGTATTACACCTTTTTTTTAAACTTACTATAAAATACTTTTTTTGACAGGGAATCAAGTTATCTCGTCTGTTCATGTGTTGATATAAAGTGATTCAGTAATCCGAAATAATGAAATTAATTCAGAGAGAATGTTCACTAAAGTATGATATGGGAAATTAAAACATAAATTTAAAATTCAGATTTTGGATAAACGTTTTAGACGTTTGATTTTATTGCTTATAATCTTTGTATTCGTATTTTGCATTTCCGAGTTTTTTGTAACGCGAGTACTTAACAAGGTAGATACATGAATGCATGTGTACGTAGAGGATTATCTATCCAGATCGTTTGTTATCATTGCTTTGCAATTGGCATGAGTTTTAGACGGTGCAATTACTAGTTAATTGATTTTAAAGTTCAACTTAAAGTAGTGTTTTAACTTCCATCCTATTATAAAAAAAAACATAAGGTTTGTAATGGACCTCCTGTTTCTGGTCTTCCAAATAATTTGACTACTTAACTCCAAGGCAGTTGTCAAAAACAATAGCAAACAAGTGGTAGTTTATATATAAATAGGCAAACACCGGAAACTTTGGTACAGGCATTTCCGATGGAAATGATGGGTTAAATCAGGTTTTAAAGCGCGCTAAACCTCGCGCTTCCATTACGCTTAAACGGGTTCCAGTATATTACAATATAAACAGATAGCGTGAATTCGCTACCGAACAAAGTCGGTAAAATCAGTAGTCAAGACAGTATTTATGTATTAAGAAAATCCCTTTTTATAATCATCTTATCGGAAACAGAATATTTCTCAATAAGATTTTGATATCTGAAATAAAACTTTTTTAAGCAGCTTATGAGACGTATTTTCTGTTAACCTTGATTAAAAAGCCTATCTCCCCGACAATGGTGGTGCAACAAGAAGCCAGTATAGTGTCTGCTGGCTATAGCATATCGTATTGATTGAGAAATATAAACACCATATGCTGCACATACAAATAAAATTGGAAAACGTCTCGTTTGTCATATAATCTAGTACTGAGTTTTTTTTATTTAGATTTTAAATTCGGATATGTTGTTTCTGAATACATGTTTACATTCAAAATATGTGTAATCAACGACTCTTCACCGACACGTAGATGTGGCATTATATTTTACGAGCAGTACAACCAAATCAAACTATAGCACATTAGAAATGCACTTGCTAATTTTTGAGGTAAGCAGTCCTATTTTATAGAACATGTTTATTTGATTCTCTCTATCAAATCATTGGTAATTTTAGAGGAAATTTCATAGATCAATTTTTAAAGTTTGATAATCAGAGACCTGTATCTGTCCGAAGGGGACGAAAAGGGCATATTTGATACAAACAATGTAGTGTTCAGACAAATCAGGTTGAGAATATGTTTGTGATTTATTTGATAAATATTGAACTACTGACAACAAATCTGATGTGCATATGTTTGTAGGAAAGAAAAGGAATAAAACCGAAAACGCAAATAAAGTTTGTACTGTACTCCATCGACTTCGATAGCAATATTATCAATAAAGCTAGAAAAAAAAATCAAAATGACGCTTTATATACTACTGATTAAATCGTGGTACAGTCAGGATGTCAATGTTGAATCTTTTAACATTTGGCTATTTTGGAAAACTATCGATAACCTTATCAATTGCATAAAACACTATATATCTTAATTATCATAATATTGCTGACCCCTGGTTTTTCACTTTTACATGTCTTTGTCTTTTAATTTTCTTCCAGGGTGTTATGATTATCAAACTTTTTTTCTTGTACTCCAATAAATCTGCTGTGTTAGGTATCTCAGTGTTTTTTAGTTATATTCATAGTAATGTTTTTTATAGGATATCTTGCATTGTCAACTTGTATGAATGGATTCATACCTTATACTGAAGATTGTGACATGACTCATTTTGTATTTTATACTTTCGATCCATGTTTAATTTTTATTTTCACTATTTAAGTAATGATGATGTAACAAAATTTGGTTGAATTAAACCGTTTATCAAATAAGATAATCCCGAACTGATTTGAAGTGCGTTTATTTATGGTTAATCAAATATACAAACAACAGATGATAAATTTTTACAATGGATGACGAACAGATATCGTCTATTGATTCAAAGTGATGTGTGCGTCTTTAAAATACTTGAACAGATACATACTTTCAGATTCTCAGTTAAATAGGATTAGTGCTACTTACTGATATTGCATTTTTTCTCGAACAACCACCCGGGTTTACAATGAGTACCATTAGTACAAATACCTTCCCAACGGTCACATTCATTAGCAATACAGCCGACACATTTGTTCTCACATGATTCACCAAAATAACTCACATTGCATTCTACAAAATGTTAAAAACAACACATATCGAAACTGTAATATGATTGACTTATTTTTCGTTTAACCTCCGGGGGCAAATATTCCGTGCTTCTTCAGGACGAAAACTATATCAATAATTTATGAAACACAATTCAAATAGTGGTTGGTCACAAAGGGGAATCGACTGCCACAGTAAAGGGATGGATGATTAGGTAGGACCAACCTTCTGTAGCCTTCCATTAACTTCTCTTTTTTCGAAAAATACAGACGGGGTATTTAGCGTGCAGGGAGTGTGGCATTCCCCAGACACCATTACCGCGGTCTCCTGTTAGGCTTTTCGTACTGTGAATAAGGAAGTAAGTAGGTTGCGATGGGAAGGGTGGCCATAAGTAAAACATTGGGACCGAGTTTTGAATGTGTGTTTGTTGGGTACCTGGAGGAAAAGATGTTCATGAAATTTCATTGACCTTTTCCGCGTCTATTAGAAAAATGCATAGATCATGTAGATAATATCGTCTTGGTGTCTGGTGACTCTAGTATGGAACTCCAGACTTTTATCGATTTCCTCTTATGTTACCATCCCTCCATTAAATATACATTCTCTTTTAGCGAATCCAAACCTTTGCCTTTTACAAACCAACCGACGCACACATCTACCAGACCTATACCTCTTGTCATCCTCAGTATTGCAAAGATGTCACTAGTGACTCGATTTTGATCTCGACCGGCCGTTTCAATCTTGATTCGTCTTAAGTAAAGTCAAGAAATACCAAAGAGATATTCGAAGGAGGGAACGATCGAGACAACTGCATTGATGGCATAATTAAATAAAAAAAACCTGATTTTTAATTGTTTGGCTGTAGGTATATTAATTGTATATCGTCACAATTTCAATGAATTTCCCCTGGACATATGCACAAAAGTATGTACTCATTTTTTATTTACGGCTCTGGATTTTTTGAGGTCACTCAACTGTTATATTCTTTAAATACACATATCAAAGCCATTATATAATATTATCCTGTTTATAGTCTAAAATAACGAAATGCTTTTCCTTGGTCAATTCAAATAAGATAATGTATATTGAAATAAACGGACAATGTGTAAAAGATATTAGATGGGTTGAAAAGTTCGTGCTTTTGTGAGTTAATAAAACTAGTAACTGCTAAAGATGTCCCTTGATGTTTTTTTCTGTTTTGTATCGACTCTCAAATGTACTCATTTGTTAATTTGTTTATATCGTTATTTATTCCAACATGTTCGGCATTGGGTATTGATTTTCTAATGACTTATCAACCCTTCATATACTAAATGATAACCTTACATAGCATTTCACGTGTTAGAGCTACTTGATTTATTCAAAATAGAATTATAAGCTTATAATACTTTATTTTTAATTATTCAAGTCTCACTAGCTTATAAAACATGTCTAAACTTGATTATATTAATTCATTTGATTAATAGATAGCTACATGCAGTTTAATAACAGGCACACTCCTGAAACGTAAGGTGACCACATGCTGATAAGACAGAATTTGACTGGATCTGATTTACTTTAAACTGACCACCTGCTGATACAAAGGCTGGTATTCAAAAAATATTTGATCGTTTTATGACCTGCAGAACAGGGTTTATCTTAATTTCTGAGACATTTATAATCGTTTCACAACAAGAGCTGATATCTTTAACTAATCAACTTTATAATTCATACACATGGATATAATATTGAAATTTTAGTTTAAAGATGGCATGTTTAATAATAATTTGGGAGAGATTTGGGTGGATAAATGCATATTTGCAAACATTTTGACCACGTGAAAATACAAAATCTAAAGTCAGATATACTTAATATTACTTCAAGTTTGTAATTATTAACATATCAACAAATTTGCAGAAAAAGTAATTACACCTGTTGACGCTGGTAGATCATTTCATTTTAATTATATATGGAGGATTTTTCAAATTTTAATTCTAAAGTACGTTTTGAAACCAAAACATTTTGAAATTTAATTCTATTTGCGCAATTTAACAATTTCATGTTTTGCTTTGTATCAATATGGCAGTGCAAAGGCTGCTCCTACTCGTCAGTCCTTGACATATATAAGTGAGTAAAGAATTTATTTTGAGTTTTGGGATATGATAAAATAATTGCTCGTTATATTTTTCTACAGATAATGATCTAAGTACGTTATTAGCATGGAATGAAATACAGACGTCACATTTCAAACCTATTTTACCTTTACTACATGATGTTCCTTCAAAACCTTTTTCACATCCTGCCTTACAGTTTCCGGTAGACTTATTGCAAGGACCACCAAGACAGTAACATCTATCCTGGCAGTTCAATCCGTAATAAGTATCGTTGCAAGCTGTGCAAAAAGACATTTTTTGTACATTTCCAATATGATGTTAAGAAAATTAAAAAAGCTGTTTATTAGTTTCACAACGATTTCAAAATAAAACACACATTTAAAACATTGAAACAACGGAGTTGGTTAACGTATAATAAAAAATGATTATATGATTTTAATTAATTACGATTAAATATATAATTGTATTAAAGCTTCTAAGTATTTTTCATTAGATGATTTTAGGTTCCTCAAAAAATTGAATGTAAACATATGTAAAACTACCTACTCTCTTTACATTTTGGCCCAAATTTCCAGCCTGGTTTACATACAGTTTTGTTATCACATAAGCCATCCTCATTGTCACACAAATTACCAACACATCCAATACAGGATTCTGAACAGTTAATACCATATTTCCCGGAGCTGCATGCTAAATTTGTAAGATTAGTAAAATATGTAAGATGTCCTCTGTGTGTACAATTTAATCTGCTCTTCGTAATTTTGTGTTCTTGTGTGTATACAAATAAAAGAATAGTAAAAATTTCTTGATTTCAAATTACTTAAAATATATAGGTATAAAACACCTTTTATTTCTAACCTTAGTGCGGAATTTTGAATGAATAAGTTTTCAAAAACACCATTCCTAAAAAAAAAAGAATTGATCCCTTCCAAAGTTTATCGCATTGTTTACATTATTTCGCAGAGATGTAATTTTGTACTGTTATCTGTTTTACCGATACACATTGAACTGTATAGTAACGTCAAGAAAAGCAAAAGGGATATTCGAAGGCGGGGAAATCGAAACAACAGACAAACTCAGGAGAACTACAAAAACCAAAAATATATCAAAAACATGGACCCCACCAAAAAAACCAAGGGTAGAATAAGGTTCCCCGGAAGAGTAAGCAGTCCTTGCTTTCTCCATAACACCCGCCATGCTACCCATGACAAATAAGGTATCAGAAATTGACAATATCAATGTAACAGGTCCATTTTCATTTGGGAAACGGTTTTGTCATACTTCTCAACCAAGTCCTGATGACGACCATGAAACTTTAATAAGGATGACTCCCCATTAGGAGCCAGATACCCCATATAGAAATGCTTTAGAGCTACACTAAAAGTTTATTTAATGAGTTCAAATGACACGCTCCACCTGGGCTAATGATTGTCGTTAAAATACTTTATGGGAGTTGATTTAGAAATGTACGAACATAATTTAGTTTAAGTTGCTGGTATTTTGATGTATGTATATATTTTAACAACGTGAACATTGGTGTTTTCTAATCTACTGATATCAAAATTGGTAAAAATTCTTATTTCTAAGATTCTGGATGATTTGTTAGTGGGACCAGGTAACTAAAAATGAAACAATAATACAAGTATGCTTGTACAATCTACTTACACTACTGACAGAAAAAATGACTGAAAATACCAAAGTCGTTTTTTTAAGTGCAAAGCACATTTTTGTATTATAAATGACTGCAAAAATAGTTGCATATGACTGCATTCCTTGTATCAGACAAAATATGTTGTCTCAGACATAGTTCGTTGAATCAATTATGATTAGGGTATCTGTTTAACTTTCATGGCGTTAAGATTTTAATTAATTGAAAAAAATATTCTGTTATGAAATAAAATAGACATATTTTTCTTAGAAAATATACAAATAATAATTAACTTATGTCATGTGTATTTGACCTTTTAACATAATTATGTTTAAATAAAAATGTTCATAAAATATGAGTTGTTATGACAGTGCCCACCTCCAAAATATAAAAAACAGACACCTTGTTGTGAGTAGATCGCTGGGAGGTGTGAAAGTATCTCGCAGTTATGTAGATAAACTTAATAGCAGTTCACAAGAGCCGTGGTTTAGGAATTTTCAACTAATAAGATTTCATTGAATTTTTAATAGTTCAGTTAAGTAATGAATTTATAAATTTATGTGCATTTGTTTCTTAAATAACATTATTCCATGTATTTTGCTGTCGATTGTCGGTACTTTTTTTTTATTTATTTTTTTTATTAAGTTTTTACACATATTTTATAAATAAAGGGGCTGGAGAATTAAATCCAATTATAAAGGCTGTAAATGCACACAATAAAATTTCAATAATATGTATGTTTAATTATAGTAAGAAATTCTAACATCTAATGAACAAGAACAACGTTCTAATGTCCCCTGCCACGTGGCAATAACTCCAACAACAACAAATAATGGTATAGCACTGAAATTCAAACTTGACCTATTACATGAGAGGAGTTGCATGAGAAGGGAACAATGTACCCTTAGGCTGCCTTTGTAGGCCGCCCCAAGGGCGCTATTCAAATTCCAAAACATTTTGCCCAGTCCCCACACACCGTGCAATCAATACCAAGTTGCATCTTTCTACGTCCAGTGGTCACTGAGATAACCTGGACATAACAAACGTACTTTGAAGCGAGGGGATAATAAAATCCATTAAGATTAGTAGGCGTGAGATCGCTTACAAGAAATATTGACAAAACTTTCAGAGATCAAAGAGCAATAACTCCAACAATAATAATGGTACGCCACTGAAATTCGAACTTGACCGAGATAATACTTAATCACAACTATGAGATACATCTTATAAAGATTCATTGCGAAATGTAGGCGTGAGATCACTTACAATGTCGAACGCACGGACGTACAGATGGACGTCTGGCATTTCTATGTCCCCACAGCGCAAAACTCTTGATAATTGGGAATTCCCATATCAAACATATTCGAACGTATAATATCCTGAATAACTGTTATGTATACAAATACATTGAATTTATCTGTTAAGACATGGTAAAAAAAAATCGAAGAGCTGGATGATGACTATGATTGTATTTTGCTGCATTTCTTCACTAACAATATACGTAGTGAAAATCTCATTTTGAAGCTAGCCCAGCATTGTGAATTTGCAAAAATGGTTTTACCGTTACCATTTCAAACAGTTAGTCACAAGGAATCAAGGCTTCGTACACAACGTGGACGACAACAAGGTAGAGGTTTTAAATGCCAACAATCAATGTCCCCTTTTTATATGCATCCTTGTGGTCCTGATTTCAATCCACCTATGTACCAAACCCATCTTGCGAAGGGCAATTCCAGTATGAAGAAACAATGGATTTGTAAATATGCTCTAGATACATTTTTCTGTTTCGTATATATATATATAAATAAGAACATTTTAGGTAGGACAACCCATATATTTGGGAATTAGTTTACAAATATAAATGGTTATTATACCTGTACGTCTATACTAGTTTTTATGCGTATTATCATGTCTATACTAGTTTATATGATTATTATCATGTCCGTAGATAATGTTTTGAAGTAGGATTACTTTATAATTTTTTTATATGTAAGTGGGAGCAGCTTACCATTTTTAAGTCCTACTTTCGGTCTTTATAGTTATTGGATGTATTAAAGTGCAGTAAGATACACATGCACATGCAACTTTTTACATGTGATTTGATAACAAAAATAAAAATACAGAAATTGTATTAGCTCCCTTAGAACAAAAGTAATAGAATAATAATTGCTGATAAATAGTAGAAGTGACAGAAAGTTTTGGCTGTTAAATTGCACTTTAAATGTATTCATGTAAACTTATTACAGGTACTTTTTGTTTATGTCACAATGTGTTCATATGAGATGAAAAAGTAACAGTTGCACATCTGTTGTTGGAATATTAATGGATATAAAAATAAGGGGTTTTACAAGTATAGTGATCCAAGATTTATACATAAAATTAAGAATAAAGATATCATATGTTTAATGGAAACCCATTGTTCACTTGAAGATTCATTATCCCTAGAAAGTTGCAAACCGTTTAGTCTTATTAGACCAAAATCTAAAGGCACTAATAAACGCTCAGAGGAATTTTAATACTTGTTAAAACTGAATTACGACCGGAATAAAATTTTTGGACCATCAAACCAATGATTATGCTTGGTTAAAACTCATCGAAAACTTTTGTGGGATGAAAGATGATATATTTTTATGTTACATGTACTATCCTCCTGAAAATTCATCTTGCATAAAATATCTAAATGAGGACATGTTTGATTTATTTTAAAAAAAATGTTACCAAATATTCTAATCTTGGAAAAATACTTTTGGCGGCGGACCTGAATGCAAGAACTTAGATTTTATAAGGGAAGACGAACCAACACAAGGTGTACCCATATTTGTTGATATTATCAGATGTTAATTTACCCATTAGATACAGTATGGATAATGTGTTGTCCTCAAGAGGAAAATATCTAAATGATATTTGTATTCAGTCCGGTTTGCGGATATTACATGGATTTTTTACTTGTCAGTTAACTTGTCACACAACAAATGGTAGCAGTGTTGTAGACTATTGTATATAACCTGAATTTTTAATTAAGAGGGTGTTATTTCTTAAAGTACACAATTTTTCAGGGGGTTTATCGGATCACTGTCAAATCTCAGTCATGTTAAATGTCAATTGTATTATAAACCATTTTGATCATAATAAGACCCAATTAGCACACTATATATATATAAGATAAACTTAATGATCATAACTTTGACAATGTAGAAGTAATGGTGCAGTGGTTAAATTTAATTATTATTGATGCTGCTAAAAGTTTCCTTAATCAAAAGGGTCCAAGAAAACAGATTACGTCCTTAAGTAAAAGCAAACAACCAAAATGGTTTGATTCACCGCTTTGTCATTCACGACATCAATTAGCTAACACAGATAAGCAAATTAAAGTACATTGTATATCACATTCCATATATTTGTTTTTTTTTTATCTTTCATGAAGATTTGTATCTTTATCGTGTGGGCAGAATACATTCACTCATTTAAGATGTTATAATATATTTGTACACTCAATTTTTAATAAATAACAATAATTTAAATCAAATGTAAATATTTTAATTATTCATGATTATTCTGCTTGTAATTGGCGTCTTTGATTGACCAATCAACATAAATTCTTAATGCTGATGTAAGTTATGGCTTTCAAATTGACAGGTAGTAATTAATTTTAAGACAAGATGTGTCAGCGTGTGTCAAATAAACATCCTCTAAAAAGTTGTAAAACAACATGTGGCTGTTAGTGTGACCAAGATAGATGTA
The DNA here is from genome assembly GCA_028015205.1 of Mytilisepta virgata. Taxonomy (NCBI): domain Eukaryota; kingdom Metazoa; phylum Mollusca; class Bivalvia; order Mytilida; family Mytilidae; genus Mytilisepta; species Mytilisepta virgata. The sequence continues at coordinate 2,506,811 of JAPWFG010000018.1, read as the reverse complement.
TATGAAATTTGTTTGACTGTGTTTACATGACTGAAGCTATTTAAACTGCTTCTATAATATGAAAAAATGATGAGCCCGTATCAGTAATTGTTTTATTTAATGTCAATAGTATATTATATTATAAATGCTCTGGCAGTCAAAATACGTTGTGATAACGCGAAAAATTGTAAAAGTAAAACATCGACTGACATGAACAAAATACAACTGTTAAAACTTTTAAAACGTTGTCACAAATAGATTTTTACTGCCATAACACAGGTGTGTGTCTGACCCAACGCTAAGAAAGTTTGAAGTAGTCATATTTTAACCATAGCAACAAATGATTTGTCTGGCACTACGTTTGCAGTCATTTGCAAATATGCGTGTAGATATTTACAGTGCATCAAATTTATTTCGGTATTTTGTGATATATTTTGTTACTACCACTGGGTCTGGGTCACTGCTGGTTTTAACTGTTTGTTCCCGAGGGCATTATAAAAACTGAAGTTCCTCTATTGAAACCTTGATCAATATAAGCAATAAGTGAAAATGATGTGTATAGAATTAATTTACGTTATTAATATTTACATGTATTATATACAAAGACACCGAATGCTCCTTGACTATGTGAAACGGGCGCAGATGTGATTCATGAAACCATGCTTGAAAAGGATACAATAATTCTAAATTGATCTGTAGCTCAGATTATTAGTTATATACCAAAAGCAAGATCACTTGTAAAAGAAGTCTGGAAAAGTAACAAAAAATATCCAATTATCTGCAGCTCATCATTATAAAGCTCACATACTAAAAATAAGATCAGTTGGTGAAAGGAATTACGACATAAGTCCGGAAAATTAATAATGTGACAAGGGCAATAACACAATAATTATCGGATCAGTGTGAAACTCAGACTTTATCTGTAGCTCACCATTTTTAAGCTTATCTACCAAAAACAAAATAATTTGATAAATCGTTTGGAAAAAGTCCGGAAACTAATATTTTGACAATAATTCCTATTTCCAGGGTCAATTATATTTACCATAATTATTCGATCAGCGTGAAACTTAAACTTGATCTGTAGGTTACCATTATAAGCTCACACGAAATTTGCCTATCCTTTGCATCAAAATTGTTATCAAAGAATTATGTTTTAACCACTGCCCCTGCTGGTGGATTCCAAGTGCCCGAGATTATCCCCAGCTCATTTGCAAGTATTTCGAGACTACCCCGAAATTAATACTGAAAATTTACAGTTAAAAAATTGTAAAATTTGTGAAAACTAAGGAGAATTCCCCTCGTGTACTCATGAAGATCTGTCCTTAGATGGTTTTGGCTTATCAGTTTTGGTGAGTTTGGTATTTTGATATTGCTCTTCATCCTTTTGAATAGCAGTTTAAGTTTTCCACATGTTAGACCTTGTGCACAACTGATGAGTCGTAAATGGACGGATTGTGCAAATCTTGTTGATCAAAATTAGTATCAAAAATAAGATCAGTTGGTTCAACAGTTTCTAAAAAAAACTGGAAGCCTTAAGTACTATGACTGACAGATGGATGGACGGATTGAAGGAACAAACTGAAGGACGGACGGACACCATTGTCGGTAGGGACTAATAAGCTAAAACAAAATAAAAACTCAAATCATGGCTACTGCTACCCCTCCCTGGTCACAATAAATATTCTAAGATTTCATGATTTGATTGACCTTTTTATGAATGTAGACGGAGCTCATCGCACTGTTATATCCAGCTAATGTGACCATATATGTCTGTATTTGATCTGTTCATTTCAGAGACTGATGTTTTCTAAGTATTCCCTCCTTTCACATTAGAGAAACATAATTATGTGTGATGATCATTGGTCAAGGCCACAAAAAAAGAAAAAAAAAAGAACAATTCAGTAAATTGAAACAAATGCTAAATCCAAATTAAAACAAGAGAGCTGTCTGAGTGAGAGCAAACCGGGTTTTCCTTCTATTTTATTTTTACTGAGTAATTTTTCTCAAACAAAGAAGTCAAGGGTCAACTTCAGATGTCAATATCGTTAGTACACGACACATCATCTTGAGGTACACTATCCACACATCAAAAATCTAAGATCTAGGTTTTAAAACAGTTACAGGCTGGACATGATTAGCAGTTTATACATCGTCTCGAGGTAACCTACCTACACACAAAAGATCAAAGGCCCAGGTTTTTAGACAAAAAGTTACAAAGATAACCTATTTATTGACCTTGAGGTCAACAGTCAAGGTCAATATTCTTGATACGTGACACATCATCTTGAGGTAACCTACCTACAAACCAAAAATCCAAAACCTAGGTCTTTAGACAAAAAAAGTAACAGACCGGACACGAAGATAATCTAAAACGACATATTTATTCACCTCAAGGTTAAGGGTCAAGGTCTTAGGTCAACATTTTTGAAACATGACACATCGTCTTGAGGTGACATATCCACATACTATAGATCTAAGGTCTAGGTCTTAAGACAAGAAAGTTATAGGCGGACAAGATTGGCAGCCGTCCGCCCGAACGCCCGACCGCCTGCATTCAGCAATTCAATAATTGGATTTTTCCAGAGGAAAACCCGGTTAAAAACAAATATCTGAAAACTTCTAAATACAAACAAATGATATTTCAACATTCTTTACGGAAATGAGGACAACAGTAAAACAAAATGTAAGCACAGAAATATTTAGTATACGGGTCTGTATCTATACTACGAAGACCCAATATTCCATTGGTCCGAAAACCCATTTGTCCGAAAGCACAATAGTCTAAACATCATTTGGTCCAAACGTCATAAATGTTGTCCGTCTAAAACGCACTGCTTCATCTCAAACCAAATTAAATGTGATCTTCTATATATGTGTAAATTGTTTAAATGTTATTGCTGAATTCTACATTTCAAACGTAAAAATCTTAATAGGTGTAGGGCTTTTGCTGGTTTGGTTTTTTTTTAGAATACAACTGCAGCAAGTTTCATATAGTTCTGAGCCAAACAATTTTGAAATGGGACAAATTGTTTCAAGGAATTTGCTATTATTAGTAACGGTAGCCATATTTGTTTAAGATCCAGACATCCAGACACACTTTTGAAAGCAGACATCCTCAGTTCGAGTCCACTAAAGTTTGATTTAAATTCCCTCAGTTTTATTAGTAAGAATCACGGAATACCACAGAAAATCGTCATGTTTTATTGTGATACATATCGAAACATATGTCAGTATTTGATATCAAAACTAACTAAACAAATTAAAAAAAACTGAAATTAAAGTATATACAAGCAAAGATACAATTTAAGAACCTAAACAGAATTTCTGGTAATAAAAAGTTTGATTTGACCAATAAAAGCGTCATGACATGGCACACATTTACTTTTCTAGTCTACACAAATTTCCAAACTCAATACTTTAAGTGTTCAATTTATGCTTATTATGCATTTTTATTTTCTACCGAGAAACACAGGTTTTCCAAAAGTATCGTACTCTTATTTCTCGACAGAGCGAGCTTTGTTATTTTCGTCACTCTACAATTTTTACGGTCGTCTTGACGAATTGATTGGCCGACACAAAGGTTTTATATCACGTATGACTTCACCTAAATTTCACATACTTCTGGAATGGACGCTTGACGGATCACCTTACGTCACTCCTGGTTTCAGTGAGCGTTCACATTGCTAGTGCTTTAATTTCTTTGTTGTCTTGTTGTAATTCTGTTTAGTTTATTATATCTTTTTTTATTCCTTTTGTTATACATTTATCTTCCTGGAGTTTGTTTGTTATGCTCCGTTCTCATTTTTTCGATTCGGTATTTTTTTGCCGATAAATATTTAAGCAAAATATAATGACATATTCGTACAATGTATATATTGATTACGCCTATTTTTTATCATTCTCTTTTCTACACGACAAAAATAATTTCCGGGCGCCATATGACAATCCGCAGTACAATTAATCTGAGAGAAAAACAGCGCGAGTGTTGAAAATCTTAAAATGCCGACACAATTACACATTGTATAGAATTTAAGTACACTTGCGGACTAACGATAGTTCGGACTAGTGGATATTTGGTCTAACGATCCTTCGGACTAATGAACCTTCGGACCAGTGGATATTTGGACTAATGGTTCTTCGTATTATACAACGTGCCCCTAGTATACATTTGTACGTCATTATCTTTTACAAAACTTCATTTTTTTTTAAATGAAGCTACAATCATTCTTATGGATCATGTAATAGGTCAGAAAGGAAAGAAATCCTAAACGCAAAATTCACAAAAATATATAACAATGGTGATCAGCACTGAAATTACTATTCTCAGTCTTAAAGTTGAAAAAATATGAACAGCAAATTAATTTTGTCAGTTAAACAACATCACAGTAACGATAACAATGCGTATACCTGTGGTACAGTTGTAACCAATCCATCCTGGTTTACAGCCCCCGTTGACACATATTCCTGTCACATGATCACAAGGGGAGGAGTTACAATTTGCTGAACATTCTCGTAAACATTGACTTCCATATTTTCCATTTTCGCATTCTGAAAATAGTTAAATAACTCAAAGTCATAATGCATTACTTGATAAAGGTTATGTATGTTTTGTGGGGAAAACAATTAAATATAAATTTATATTAAAATAGGAAAAGAAGAAATTAATAATCCATAAAAATTAAATAATACTTTTTTCACATTTTGTTCCAGTATATCCATTTGTACAACCATACGTGCAGGTTCCAGTGTCTAGGTCACAAGGTCCTCCACACTTTTCTGGACATGACATGTTACAGTATTTCCCATACCATCCACTGTGGCATCCTGAAATTTGGGTGTCCATTATTATTTTAAAGCTAGATGTTTACGGGATTTGGTTAAAATACAGGTGCATGCTTCTTTCTAGTGATGATAATCTCAAAAAAAAACACTGAGACAAAGACTAAAAGCTGGCAGTCTATACTTATATAATTATATATAAGAGTTCAATAAAATCCTTAAGCATCTAACATATATAGAAAATAAGCGAAAAAAGAGAATAAATCGGTCGAATTCACAACATTTACTGTACTAGCGCCTTCCCTGCTGTTGCAGATCTTCAGATACAATGTTAACTGAATTACAACGCTAACAATAGAATAACTATTGGAATAGAAATTGAATACAATGCGTCTGGTGTCTGTTGTGAAGCATACACTCAAAACGTTTAGATTCAATGCGTGCGGTGTGAGTTTTGTTATCATCTGGTTTCTATGCAGAAAATGTTTACTGGAATAAAGCTACACAGCAATATTTTGAATGCGTATTTGTATACATGTTGGGCAGTTATGAGATCGTAGTCATGAACATTGCACCATGACGTGAATATACGTATACAGGTCACTGGACTATGAAAATGAGGTCAAGGTAAAGTGACATCTGTCAGTCTGATTCAAATTTATACATACATACACACCGAATTCTTTATGCTTAGAAAAAGGCCTAAACATAAAAAAAAATGACGCAAGTCACTGGACTGTTAAGATAAGGTCAAAGTCAAGTAACACTTGCAAGGCTAATATCTGTACCTTATAATGCATCGATCTGCACACAATATAATGCGCATTTCACTTTGAGTTACTGAGGAACGGACCTAATCACAAAAATGTTACACAAATGTATCAGTCAGTCAACCGTGAAATTAATATAAACGTCTAATCTATCCGCACACCAAATAATCTATCCCTTTAAGTTAATGAGAAAATGTTTTGAAAGTCACATGACCGTAAACTTGCGGTCAAGGTGATGTGACAACCGGCAGACTGTATGTGCATACATTGTATAGTTAACACATTATAACAGGTAATGAGACAGGTTCTCATCAGAAAAATGTGACACACATCTATCAAACTCAAACAACTGTGAAATTGAGGCCCTTTAAATGGGCAAAGTGATTAAAAATTAGCTTAAATCGAATAAACAAGGGATATCTTTCAAATATGTTTTCCGTAAAGAACTGACAATAATGCAAGATAAACTTTATATTTATGATTTAAGGAATGTTATTATTGATGTATACTATTTGGGTAATACGCTCCAGCAAATAATTGTCACATTGACCTACACATTACTTATCTCGTTAGTTTGTTAAAGTCCATAAACGCAATCTTATAAATCGTGTATACTGGCCCTCTGCATCTCTTTTGTTTATTATGACAAAGTAATCATACTAATATAAAGTGAAGTATATTAATGACTTTTGCTGATTTTTCGACAGAGTTTTTACATTAAAAAATGTTGCTTCGTGCAAGACATTTAGCTATATGAATTACATACAAAGATGAACTGAATTACTTGTTTAACAGATTTAACATTTGCCTATTAGAACTGTACAAAACAAATTTAGTTCAAGTTTTCGGACAATGTTATTCTTACAGACCCCGAAGTTCCGTTCTTTCCCGGAAAATGGTTCAGTCAAAATTAGAATTGAAGTTAAAGTCGAAAGCGAAGAAATAATTGAATTAATAAAGTTACTAAAGGTACTGTTTCTCTTTATTCTGTCATATTTTTATTATATGAGACATGAGCTCGTTTTCTATATAGCCTCACGTGTAATATCATCTAACTTGATAAGCGTCACTATAATTTTGTCTGTTTAAGGTCAGAAAAAAACGCGTTTAATTAAGAGAAAAACTGAAGCCTTCTGACACATTCTCATGCTTAACAAGCATATCTGTTGTATCTGAACGCGAAAATGACGCTAATACGCACAAGTCCTGGGACTAGCCTTTAATATTCCAAAAATTGATGCAAATTGACCCAAATCGCCTATCAACTAATACAAGCCTTTGCCCATAGAAAACGTCAATCTATTAATAATTAAGCATAAAAAATTTGTTTGCTAACATAACAATGCATTGCATAAAATCGTTTACGACAAAAAGTAAGTACATATAAATATTTAAGATTAGAAAATTAATGGTTATTTTCCGAAAATGACTATGTATTGTATACAGAAAAGAGGAAAAAAAATATACTCGTATACTTTGCAAATTGAAATCTATATATCCACAATTGTATTAAAAGTCTTATCCGTCCCAGGTGAAAATACCCATGAAAAAAATGAGACAGTATCCATTTATGAAAAAAAACAAATATGATGATTTGAAAACACGAAAAGTATAATGACATTGTTTATTTTTTTTTCAAATTTATGTGATATCCAGAAAAAAAGTATACGAACATAAATTATATGTTGACAATACTTACCAATAACTTCAATTTCACAGATTTGAAGCGCACTATTAGGTGGTAAAATGCGCACATATCTGCAGATTGTTTTATTGACAGCAATGTCGTGGATAGGCAGTTGTCCGTTGTGTAGTAAAATCTCGTTTGAATTGGACACATTCGTGCAATAAATTGAATACTTTTTTTCTTGATTACTCGAAGTATCTAAAATGAATTCGTAAATGTAACTCACTGTTTTTTATTCGACTTCTTTGGATATTACACTACCACATACCAAATTTTCAATTTAAATATCGATTGAAAAAACTAGTTCATCAATGCATTTTCAAGAAAAATGCCATAGGTAGAGAAAAGGCTGATTTCGTGAAGAACCACTCTGATTGTGACAAAAAGTGTTCTGAAGATGAAATTAAAAACATGTTAGATTTAGTCCAATCCTTTAATATCACTTTTCGTTATAAAGCTGACGTGACAGATTCCAAGACTTTCTACATTTCATCTACCCAAGTAAGCTTGAAATTAAGGATACTACAGATACATCGAAGTCCGCTTCACATTTGGATTTTTCTCTTGAAATAGAACATGAGGACATTTATGACAAACGTGATTACTTCAACTTTTCTTTTGTCAACTTTCTCTTCTTGAGTAGCATTGTACAGCAACGTCTCCCAGCTTGTCCGATACTCAAGAGCATACGTGAGTTACCCTGACATTCGACAGAGAGGATTACTACTGTGGCAAAAGCTTCTCGACCAGAATTTTATCAGGAATAAATATATGTCTTCAATTTGGAAATGTTGCGGTCGTAGTAAGGAATTGACCGTTACAGGGTTCCAATATCTAAGATGATGTTGGACCTTGTTCCCACTGTCGTAACATTTCATGAACCTCCACCGATTTGTGATTACTACTGCATTGACCATTTTGAACTTCATGACAGGTGCCGTGCACGAATTGCTTTCCCTTTCGGAGCACCTGACTTCACTCCTGGTTTTTAAAGGAGTTCGTGTTGTTCATTGTTTTTTTAGTTTTCAGTGGTTTGTCTGTCTAATGGATTACCCTTTTTTTATTGTTCCTTAGGTATATTTGTCCTCTTTATAGAAATTTATTTGAAGTAATAAAAGTGTAAGTACCTTGGATTGGTAGCGTGAATTAACAACGGCAACCATGTTGCAGTATTTATTTATAAAAGAGGGATGTTGGATATGTTCATGCATTTCAAACCTAGATTTAGAAATAAATATAAGTTGTGTCTGTGAAAAATCATTATCTGAGGTCTATTAATACATGTTTACACGTTTGATATTTTTATAGCGGAATAATTCTAAATTTAACTATAATTATATTTTATAGTTTTACTTCAAATCTTGTAATTGAGTAGAACCTTACGTATATCGTAACTATGTTAAAGAAGGTCTAACACTTCATTTTCATATACATTAAAAGGAAACTCAAAGAGATATGGTTCTTGTTTACATTTAGACCTTTACTATGTACCTTTTGTAGAAAGACGGATCAAATACTTCAAATGTCATCAGAATCTACACTACTATAATTAAGGATTTCTCTGGGCGTTCATCACGTAACAACGGCAATTGACACAATTAAACTCATAATTTGACTGAATGAGGATGAATGTGTTGTCTGAAAATGTTACGCGTCTAGATCGATACGTTTCTTTAATATGGAATTATCGATGATTTAACTCGAACGGAACAAATTACCGACGTGTTTCCATGTTTCTTCATTCGTCTCCATTTCTGGTCAGACAGTACACTCTATTTTAACTTTTTCGGTCATGACCTTTCATCAATTTATTACTTCTTGGATTACTTAGTATTGGTTAAAATAAAATTTAATCATTTTTATCCCTGATGCTGATAATATATATTTACGCAATTTTGTCGATTAAATAAAGAGCTACAGCTGCGTTACATCTGTTAAGAATTAAATTCTGAAACGCTAAAACGTATCGATAATATACGTAAATATTTTCGGACAACTCGGACCTTAGAGATTTGTGTGGATTTATTTTTATCTTTCTTGAACCTTTACATGTATTTTTTCGATTCGCTCTGTTAAGAATAACTCGAGTTTTCATTCACACATTTCTAGGCATAGACGATATATCAGAAGTACACGTGTGTTGCATTCCCTCCTTTTCCTCTTCCTGTTCCCATGTTCTGTAGAACACCCCACAACCTTCATTGTCATTTTGTTTTAATGTTTCATCATTGTATGAAAGAAATAAACGGAATATCATAATATTATGTAGCATAACTGAAACAATAAACAATTTCAAAATGGAGGTTAATGTTGGGGAGTTGTAGAGAAAAAAAAGTGGGATGCAACAAACTAAATCCATTTCCCATAAACTGTATCAGTGCACGAAATTTTGACGTTTGAATTATGCTATAGATGATGGAGGAAATTGACAAAAGATTCCTGTGCGATATACTATAAATCGTGTTGTATTCCTCAAGGACTGGATAGAGAGAGAGGGTTTAAGGCATTCCAAAATAAAAAAGGAAATTCTTTGTTGTCCTTTTTACCGGTATGAATTTGGAAAATTCCATCTAAATGGCAAAAACGTCATTTTTTGTCCCTGGATTTGTTTAAATTGGTGGTATTATTAGAGAAAAGACCTCAAGAATAAATTTATTCTGAAAATTAATGTAAACTTTTAAAAACAGCTTTACTTTTACAGATAAATCAGAATAAATTTTGGTTGGTAGAGAATAAATTTCTTCTTAAGTTGTCCTCAGTGCATAAATATACTAAAAATTAAAATTAAAATTCATTATAAAATGTTTCTTTCTGAGACAAATATATCAGAATAAATTTATTCCTTGGGTCATGAACGGCTTGTAGACTGAGAATAAATTTATTCTTAACTCTGATATGACGCAACTTCAGTAATATCCATCTTTAGTGTTTTGTTGAGAATAAATTTATTCTTCAAATCTGAGTTTACAATCTTCTATTCCAGAGAATAAATTTATTCTTTAAATCCAAATGTACAATTTTCTTTTTCAGAGAATAAATTTATTCTTTAAATCCAAATGTACAGTCTTCTTTTTCAGAGAACCAATTTATTCTTTAAATCCAAATGTACCATCTTCGTCTTCAGAAAATAAATTTATTCTTTAAATCAAAAAGTACAATCTTGTCTTCAAAAGAATAAATTTATTCCCAAATTAAAATATGCAATCTTAATATACAACCTTGTTTTCCAGAGATTTAATTTCTTCCCAAATTAAAATATGCAATTTTAATACACAGCATTGTGTTTCAGAGAATAAATTTATTCTCAAATTAAAATATGCAGTTAAACATACAGCTTTGTTTTTCAGAGAATAAATTTATTCTTTTAATTTCAATGTACCATCTTTTTTTTTAAAGAATAAAGATGTTAACAGTGTGCTACAATATTATCTTATCTAGCACAAAAGATTTTTTATTCAATGTTATTTAACATATTTAATTTTGTGAATTTGGGGAAAAAAATTAAAATAGAGAAGAAACTGCAGACATATAACACTGAGATGAGATAGCTTTGTTATTTTTTTTTTAACTTAACAACAGAATGACTTAAATGTAAATGTTTCAAATTCAAAATCGACCTTAGTCTACTGGTTCGTAATATTGTATTAAAATGCCGACATTTGCAAAGGAAACACCAAAGGGACTAAACTGAACGTCCATAAGAATGAAACACAAAATGAATTCATAAGAACAGTAACATAAAAAAATATATGCATATGTACCACAAAGTTAAAACTAAAATAATAAAAAAAGACGTAGCACATTTAAACTTAACATTTAAAATGAGACAGCACAAGAAGTAAAACACAAACAATGTGAGATACCACAATTCACTGGTTTTGTAGCAATCTTTCAGTGAATTTTCGCATGAGCTCCTTTGTTAAACTATGTTTGGCTCTGGCTGCCATCTTGTATGGCCTGCTTGGTCACAATTCTGAATGATGACCACCTAATGACAATTGCTGCCAAGGTTTGTTCCAATTGGCTTTGTGGTATCAGACAAGAAGATCTTTAAGTAAATTTCCCATAGGGTTCAATGTTAGACTATGTTCGGCTGTGGTATCGGAAAACTGAATTCGGACGTAAATCTTAACGTCAATGATGTGCAATAAGTAGGTCAAATTTGGTGGGAGGCCGTGTTACACCCCGCGATGATTTTAGGACGCTTGGTATCAGAGAACTAAATTCAGACATAAAACTTATCCGAAGTAAGTAAGGCACGATAAGTAGGTCAGAGTGACCTAATTTTGGTTTGAGGCTGTGTTACTCACCGAATTGCATCCTCACACCAAGAAAGATGATTGTAGGTAGCTTGGTATTGGAGAATTAACTTAACCTAAGTAAATGAAGCATGATAAGTAGGCAAGGGTGGCTTAATTTTGGTGGGAGGCTGTGTTACTCCCTGAGATGCACCCTGAAACAAAGTAATATGACTAAGTCCCTTTGTATGGGAAAACTGAACTCGGACGTAAAACTTAACCTAACTCGAGGAAGTGCAAAAAGTAGGTCACAGTGACATAATATTGGTGGGAGGCTGTGTTACTTCCCGATATGCATCCTCACACCAAATAATGATTGTATGTATCGGAGAACTGAACTCGAAGGTAAAACTTAACTTAAATCAACGAAGTGCAAAAAGTAGGTCACAATGACCTAATTTTGGTTGGAGGCTGTGTTACTCCCCGAGATGCACCCTAACACAAAGTAATATAATGGTAGGCCACTTTGTATGTTAAAACTGATTTTTGACATAAAAATTAAAAGCCAATCAACCATGTAATATGGCTCATATGACCTTCATCTTATGTCACATGGTTAGTCCCTTCAACGTGCACCTGCACACAAAAATATATGATCTATTGTTGAAGTTTTGTTGATACACTATGCTTAGTTGCAAAGAAATGAACCTAAAATGCAAAACTTAACCAGAGTCGCTCAGGCATACAATGTAGGTCATAATGACCCAATTATTGTATGACTGCTCAGTACTACCAAAGGCACATCCACAGATGAAGTTTTGTTGATACACTATGCTTAGTTGCAAAGAAATGAACCTAAAATGCAAAACTTAAACAGAGTCGCTCAAGCATAAAATGTAGGTCATAATGACCCAATTATTGTATGACTTCTCAGTGCTTCACAAGGCACATCTACTGATGATGTTTTGTTGATACGCTATGCTTAGTTCCAAAGAAATGAACCTAAACGCAAAACTTAACCAGAGTAGCTCAAGCATAAAATGTAGGTCATAATGACCCAATTATTACATGACTGTTAAGTACTACCCAAGGCACATCCACTGATGAAGTTTCGTTGATACACTATACTTAGTTCAAAAGAAATGAACCTAAATGCAAAACTTAACCAGAGTCGCTCAAGCATAAAATGTAGGTCATAATGACCCATTTATTGTATGACTGCTCAGTACTACCAAAGGCACATCCACAGATGAAGTTTTGTTGATACACTATGCTTAGTTGCAAAGAAATGAACCTAAAATGCAAAACTTAAACAGAGTCGCTCAAGCGTAAAATGTAGGTCATAATGACCCAATTATTGTATGACTTCTCAGTACTTCACAAGGCACATCTACTGATGAAGTTTTGTTGATACGCTATGCTTAGTTCCAAAGAAACGAACCTAAACGCAAAACTTAACCAGAGTAGCTCAAGCATAAAATGTAGGTCATAATGACCCAATTATTACATGACTGTTAAGTAATACCCAAGGCACATCCACTGATGAAGTTTCGTTGATACACTATACTTAGTTCAAAAGAAATGAACCTAAATGCAAAACTTAACCAGAGTCGCTCAAGCATAAAATGTAGGTCATAACGACCCATTTATTGTATGACTGCTCAGTACTACCCAGGGCACATCCACTGATGAAGTTTCATTGATACACTACGCTTAGTTCCAAAGAAATGAACCTAAATGCAAAATTTAACCGGAGTCGCTCAAGCATAAAATGTAGGTCATACTGACCCAATTATTGTATGACTGCTCAGTACAACCCACGGCACATCCACTTATGAAGTTTCATTGATACACTATGCGTAGTTCAAAAGAAATGAACCTAAATGCAAAACTTAACCGGAGTCGCTTAAGTATAAAAAGTAGGTCATAATGACCCAATTATTGTATGACTGCTCAGTACAACCCACGGCACATCCACTTATGACAGTTCATTGATACACTATGCTTAGTTCAAAAGAAATGAACCTAAATGCAAAACTTAACCGGGGTCGCTCAAGTATAAAAAGTAGGTCACAATGACCCAATTATTGTATGACAGCTCAGTACTACCCAAGGCACATCCACTGATGTAGTTTCATTGATACACTATACACAAAGAACTGAACCTACGCGCAAAACTTAACCAGAGTCACTGATGCATGAAATGTAGGTCATAGCGACCCAAGTATTGCTGAACTGTGTTGTACTATACAAGAGGACTGTAGTGGTGATATATTACTATAGGTTTCTGAGAAATTGAGCTAAACGCAACACTGAACCAAATCGGGACGTATGTGCGGACGGACGTATAAGGGCAAATCTATATGCCTGGCCACATTCCTGGCTGGGCATAAATAGGAGACAATGAACAACTCATTTTGTCAAAGCTACATACCAATTATGAAATCATTCTGCCCAGTAGAAGCTTAGAAAAAAATGTGACAAAAAGTGTTTGTGAACGGACGAACGGACAAGGCGATGAATGTAGTAAAGACAAACTAGCCCATATGGTATCTCCAATTGAAAAACGTGGTTTGTGAATATTAAAAGATGGCATGCAGTGATATGTTACTTCCACTCCCGGCTTCAATTCTTCATTATTCTTCAATACGTTGAACTATGCTGGTATTTTTATTTGTATTATAAATTAATAAAATTACCACAACAGACAATAATGTGTCATTTCGGTTTTCACAAAACGTTCATTTTCTCCCAACATTTAAAATGTGTGCATTTTCAGAATATTTAAAAATTGAATAAAAGTATAGTTCGAATGTTAACACTCTGTCATGGATAAATAAATAACAATGTGACGAAGTGTCAAAGCACGAGATTGATATATAAAACGAGAAAAAAATTCATATTTTTTTTAACAATGAACAGGTACTTTTTCCAAGTATAAACCAGACCAAACTTTGTCAATTTATTGGCGTAAACAATGGGGTTTAAATTGTCTTTTGTTCTACAAAAATAATCTTTCTTAGGGAGATTATTATATACGACTAGTCATATTTAAAAAGGGCCCAAAAATCAAGCTCATCCACCATAGAATAATGTTTTCATTGAATGCTTTAACCTCGCGGGGCGGGGGTAACATGACCATTTTATGACGGAGGCTGTGTCGGTGAACTCGAAACCCATACCCGAAATTATCCACGTTATATCGAATTTGTGACCCGAAAATATCCAGGAAATCTAAAATTACACACCCGAAATTATACAAAAATAAAAAAGGCAGTTCTCATGATGAGACATATTTATACATTTAACATTGTGTAAAGTCAACCTGAATTATCCTCAGTGCTTTATAAAAATCTGCAGAAATTTTTTAAATCCTGACCGGTGCTACATCCTAGTTTCCCCCATACTAGAAATTCAACACGGAAAATGGGTATATACTCAGATTTAGCCCCGGGCAAAAATGAGTATATACCCAATTCCCCCTCACCACGGAAAACCTCGTAGGCGTATACACATACTCATTTTCCCCCATACTAATTTTTCCACCTTATTAAAAATAAAATGTACATGTGATAATATCGGTGAACGACATTTGAGCAGATTGGTCCTGTTATTTGAAGAAGAAAAAATCCAATAAAGAAATATAAAATATCTTTTTCCATTGGGTTTCAATGTAAACTTTGACCATGGATGGCGCCATTTTGAATTTCTGATTGGTACTAAAGTGACAACACATATGAAGGACTGCATAGGGATAAAGAAAGATCTCTGCCAAGATTGGTCAAATTCTGTTCAGTGGTTCTCAAAAAGAAGACGAAAATATCATTTCCCATAGGGTTTCAATATAAACTTTGACATCGGCTGGTAGACATTTTGAATTTCCGATCGGCACCAAAGTCAAAACACTTGGTTCTCTATAGAAATGGTGGTCCAATGTAAAAATAAAATCATGACCAACTTGTCCTTTGTGTTAAACTATGCTCAGATGTTCAATTTTGTTAAAAATCATAGCATTGTTTTTTTAGTAGATAGTACGAACTTAATCAAGGGGGAAAGTCTAGTATTGATTCGGTCTGGGGGAACATCTAGTATATACTAATTTATCCTACCATTAATTTCAGGGGGAAGTAGTATATACTCGATTTTCCGGGAGAAATCTCAGTATATACCAATTTATCCGGGGGGAAACTCAGTATATACCCATTTTGCCGGGGGAATACTTAGTATATACCCATTTTTCCGAGGGGGACTAAGTAGGGGGAAACTCTAGTATGTGACACTGGATTTCTCCACAGTGTCAACAAATCCCACCCCAAATATCCGCCGGTTTTGTAAAATCTTGATCCGAATGTGCGACACGTCCCGTATTAAAATATCATTGAGTTACCCCCCCCCCCCCCCCCCCCCCCGAGGTTTTAACACATTTCATCATGTAGGCGTTGGTTTAATGCATAATTTTTTATGTTTATTTAATCATGAAACCTCACATGCCATGCACTACTTAACATTGCATTTTTTTTTCTTTCTTATCCCCGTATTTTCGAAGAATATTTGGGAATAATGCTTTGTGAATTTGAATTAGTGGTCTAAACTCCTCTTTCATTTTTCATTTTCTGCATTTAATTTCTATACAGTATTGTCACACAATGTCTGTAAATACGTAGCAAGAATTTTGAATTTTGATTTTCAAAACTAGCGGTCTGTATTAAAACATTAGCATGATTGTGGAAGCGGAAAATAGAACACAAAATGTGTGGAGTACGGAGATAGCTACCTCATGAGCTAATAATTAAGTTAAAAATCTGAGTCAGTGTGTCAGTCTAGTATAAAACAGGCTTTATATCATATCAATATGTTCTGGTCGTGATATATATGTACATTTAATAACTACCACTAGACATTAAACATTTATAATATACATCCACCTAAACCCCCCCCCCCCCCCCCCACACACACACACAAGTAGCAAATAAACCATACACAAAACCTTAGCATGCAACAATAGTCTAGAAATTAAAAAAAAAAACAGATTTGACTATGGATTTACTCCTACGTATTATATAGTACTTTTAGACAAGGATTCTTTAATGTTTTAACCAAATTACCAGATATAAATAACTTATCAACTTCTGAGAAACTAAAAAGAATACTTTCTCATAATGATCTTATGCAGTTTGCAGCTCCATCTATAAAAAAATCTCTCGAACTTAGAAAATGGACTCTACAACTGCGTAGATTTTGTACAAGTTTGTGTATGCTATATTGATGTGACTTTATTCTACTTTGTTTATTATGTTCATTTTGTTTGTTATCAACCCCTAGAGGTATAAACATGCATTTCAAATAAAGAAATATAATATATATGAAACGTTAGGTGTAATCGAGAAATTACTGAGCATAAGAAAAAAGAGGAAAAATTATTTCTCTCTCTCTCTCTCTCTCTTACAGTATTATTTTAATTAGATTTTCATTTAGTAATTTCCATTATTATAATTTTTATTTATTTCGTTTCAATTTCTATTTAATTGGCAGGGAAAAAAGTGGTTCTAAGCACATAATCAATATGAATTAAACGTGAAAGATGTTTCTTCAAAACTCAGCAGGTTTGGTTTTGTTTTTAATGTTCATTAAAGGATTCTATATCACTTGTTATGATATTGTAATTATTATATTTATTTATCTTGGCCTAATTTGTTTGGCGTAGCCTTATAACATGTATACTATGTTTACATAATACTTATAATTGTTTACCAAATAATGTTATAACTGCGCAGTTTAGAAATCACTGGAACAATAATGGATACTGGTGGAATGACTAGAACTTTCTATTTGACTTACGTAATAATTATGGTGTGATTCGAACTTCTACCGTATTCCAGAAGTTTCCGTTCTACAGTATATATATGGACACGAAAGTTAAACTTGCAGAGCATAGCATATTGGACCGTACATAGACATTCTTGTGTTCTCAGCTGTTGGATTTATTTACGTTTCATACATCGTACTTGACAGACTGTTATTTTCATTACATCATACTAGATTGTGACTGATTGGATATAATACTCCGTTTGGATTCAGGCAACAGTGACCAGAATTCCGGATCAAGAAAAAACAGGATTTTGAACAGTTAAGTTGACATTTTAGTTTTTTTTGTAATATTTTTGTAAACTTTGTATATATAATAAATCTTGTTAAATTTTATTATTGATTTGTGTCTTTTGTTGGCTACATTTTAAAGGTGATTTCGGCCGTAACAGAAATTGGGGGCTCGTCTCGGGAGAACGTTAATATCTTAATAATTTTTTTCAGTATTTTTATTAGAATTAGCCAACAAAATTCTACAAAATGGAATTTGATGCTGGTAAATTTTTGAAAACGCCAGACCTGGAAGGGTTTGATAAATTAAAGAAAGAAGAATTAGTGTTGCTTGCTAAACATCTAAAAATAGATTTTAGAACATCTATGAGAAAACAAATTATAAAAAATTTGGTAATAGACAATTTAGTTGATTTAGAAATTTTTGGTGAAGAGGCTCTTGACCTCAAGGTCGAAAATGTTGATGCTTTAAAATTAAAACAGCTTGAATTAGAACACGAACTTAAATTAAAACAATTAGAAAAAGAAGAAAAACAATTACAGGCAGAACTTGAAATGAGAGAAAGGTTAGAGATGGAGAAAATAAAAATAGAAATAGCTAAAGTAGAAAGCAACACTAAGTCAAAATCAGAACAATTTGAGGCAGCAAAAAATATACGTTTGGTTCCCAAATTTTGTGAAAAAACGGTGGATAAATTTTTTCCACAATTTGAGAAAATTGCTCAAAATTTGAAATGGCCAAAGCCTTATTGGACTACAATGTTGCAAAGTGTTTTTGTGGGCAAGGCCGCTGAAATTTACTCAGCACTTTCTTCAGAAAAAAGTTCTGATTATGACACTGTTAAACAGGAAGTTTTGAAAGCTTATGAGCTAGTGCCAGAAGCATATAGACAGAAATTTAGGTCTTATAAAAAGTTTGAAACACAAACCTATGTTGAATTTGCTAGGGAAAAAGAAGATTTATTTGATAAATGGCTTACGTCAAAGAAAATAGATAAAAATTTTGATAAATTAAGACAATTAATGTTATTAGAAGAGTTCAAGCAGTGTGTTAATTTAGACTTAAAAACACATTTAGATGACAAAACTGTTGAGACATTGCAAGATGCAGCTGTTGTTTCCGATAATTATACCATTTCACATAAAAGGAGTTTCAAAGGTCAAAATTTTAATACTTCAAGCGGAAATTACAAAAATCAAAGCACTGAGCGTACTGATATTAAGCCTGTTGCACAGAATAAGAGTCCGTCTAGTTATAACATGTCTGGTCCAAAATTTGATACTTTTGAGAAGAAGTCACTAACTTGTGCTTATTGTAAGAAAAATGGTCACCTGATGGCTGATTGTTTTAGACTCCAGAAGAAGAATGAAAGAGATCATAAGCCCAAGTCCAGTGCTTGTACGACACCCGTTGTTACCAATAAGTTGGAATGTCCTGCGAGTCAGGCTTTAAAGTCCAGTTTTTGTGATTACATGGAGGATTATAAGCCCTTTATGTCTGATGGGTTTGTTTCTATTGTTAATAATACTACTCCTCAGCCTATTAAGATTTTACGGGACACTGGAGCTTCTCAGTCTTTGTTGTTGGAAGGTATGTTGCCTTTGTCCGAGGAGACGTCCGTTGGTGCCTCCGTTTTGTTACGAGGTGTGGAGTTAGGTTGTATAGATGTTCCCCTCCATCGTATTTATTTGAAGTCAGATTTAATTACTGGACCAGTTGTTGTGGGTGTTCGTCCTACACTCCCTGTTGAGGGTGTTTCATTATTGCTAGGAAATGATCTAGCTAGGAACAAAGTGGTTGCTGAACCAATTGTTACAAATGAACCGGTGGTGGATGTTAAATCACCTGAAGATGATGCTGAACTCTATCCAGCTTGTGTCGTTACTAGGGCAATGGCAAGAAAACAACAAGATGAGGATTTACAAGAAGGCCAGTATGATTATATGGACCTTTCTGACTCTTTCTTTGCCGACATTGAAGGTCCCGGTAGCTCAGAAAAGGCCATAATAAGACCACCTGGTACTAACAAACGTGTAATTATGCCATGGCCAGACGTGAACAGCCATTCATTAGACAAAAGAACATTTAGGGAAGAACAGAATAAAGACCCTGAGGTTCTTCAGCTCGGCAAGAGGGCTCTACCCCAAGAAGAAGCAGACAAAGTGGCCGAATGTTACTACCATCAAGACGGCATTTTAATGAGGAAGTGGAGGCCCCCTGATGCTATCCCAGAGGAGGAATGGAGAGTGTTATACCAAGTGGTGGTGCCTAAAGTCTATAGGCAAGAAATTATTGGTCTTGCCCATGACACCCCCTTGGCTGGACATTTAGGTATAAGGAAGACTTGCCTTAAGATATTACAACATTTCTACTGGCCCAGACTTAGAAATGATGTCACAGAATACTGCAAATCATGCCATATATGCCAGGTTGTTGGCAAGCCTAACCAGAAAATACCACCAGCACCACTTCTGCCAATTCCAGCCTTTGAAGAACCTTTCAGCCGAGTGCTTATTGATTGCGTTGGACCTTTACCAAAGACCAAGACAGGAAATGCTTATTTATTAACGATCATGTGTACATCCACTCGCTTTCCTGAGGCTATTCCCTTAAGGAATATCAACACACCAACTATTGTCAAAGCTCTTATCAAATTTTTCACATTAGTAGGACTTCCTAAGTCTATACAGTCCGACCAGGGTTCAAATTTTATGTCAGGTTTATTTCAGCAGGTCGTTTACCAGTTAGGGATTACTCAGTATAGATCAAGTGCTTATCATCCAGAATCTCAAGGTGCCTTAGAACGTTTTCATCAAACACTGAAGAACATGATTAGAACTTTTTGTCTTCAATTTGACAGGGACTGGGATGATGGTGTTCACTTTCTACTTTTTGCGGTCCGAGAGGCTGTTCAAGAATCCCTTGGTTTTAGCCCCTTTGAGTTAGTGTTTGGTCATACTGTAAGGGGACCTTTGAAATTGATTAAGGAAAAATGGCTTACTGAACACACTGACTTGAATCTTCTAGACTATGTATCTAGATTTAAAGAAAAATTGTATACTGCTTGTCAAATTGCTCAGAAAAACTTAAAAACTGTACAGAATAAGATGAAAATATGGTATGATAAAGATGCCAGGGACAGAGTTTTTGAGCCTGGTGATAAGGTACTTGTATTTTTGCCAGTCCCTGGGCATCCTTTACAGGCTAAATACTGTGGTCCTTATACAATTGACAGTAAAATCAATGATTTGAATTATATTGTAAAAACTCCAGGTCGGCGTAAACAAAATAGAGTGTGTCACATTAATATGTTAAAACCATATTTTGAGCGTACTAATGAAGGTGAGAGTAAACCAGTTGCCACTTTAGCCATGGTTAAATCAGAGAACGATCATGACAAACCAGATATAATTGAACCATCTTTTGATTCGAAGACTATGGAACAAACTGTTAGATTGAAAAATTCAGAAATTTTGTCAAATTTAGACTCAAAACTTGCACATCTGTCTTTCGATCGCAGACAAAAATTGAAAACTTTGGTATTTTCTTTTAAAAATCTTTTTCCAGATGTGCCAAACAAAACCACTGCTGTTTGTCATGATGTTGATGTAGGCGATGCTTCTCCAATTAAGCAACATCCTTACCGGCTCAATCCACTTAAACTTGATGTTATGAGACAAGAAATTAGATATATGCTTGACAATGATATTATTGAGCCGAGTAACAGTGAATGGAGCTCTCCTTGTCTTCTTGTGCCCAAACCAGATAAAACCTTTCGTTTCGTTACTGACTTCAGAAAAGTCAACTCAGTTTCAAAATCTGACTCCTATCCGATTCCAAGGATAGAGGATTGCATTGATAACATTGGACAATCAAAATTCGTAAGCAAATTTGATTTATTAAAAGGTTACTGGCAGGTCCCCCTGACACCGAGAGCTCGTGAAATATCAGCTTTTGTCACACCAGACGGCTTATTTCAATATACTGTCATGCCGTTTGGTATGAAAAATGCTCCAGCTACGTTTCAAAGAATGATCAATAATGTTATAAAAGATTTAGACTGTTGTTATGCTTATATTGATGATCTTATTGTATGTAGTGATAGCTGGGAAGAGCATTTAACACATTTATATGATACTTTTGATAGATTGTCACAATCAAATTTGACTGTTAATCTTGCTAAAAGTGAATTTTGTAAGGCCACTGTTGATTATTTAGGGCACACAGTTGGCCAAGGTCAAGTAAAACCTATTAAGGCTAAAGTGGATGCAATTACCAATTTTCCTCCTCCTACAAATAAAAAACAACTTATGAGATATTTAGGCATGATTGGATTTTACAGAAAATTTTGTTCAAATTTTGCTACTGTTGTTCAACCATTGACTCATCTTTTACGAAAAGATTCTAAATTCATCTGGAGTGATAATTGTCAAAACTCTTTTGAAAAAAGCAAATCACTTTTAATTAACAGTCCCGTTCTTATCACTCCAGACTTTAAAAAGCAATTCAAACTTGCCGTTGATGCAAGTGATGTAGGAGTTGGAGCCGTTTTATATCAAGAAACAGATGATAATGTTGAGAAACCTATATCATATTTTTCCAAGAAATTAGATAAACATCAGAAAAATTATTCCACTATTGAAAAAGAATGTTTTGCACTGTTGTCTGCACTTCAACATTTTGATGTATATTTAAATCCCACTATGCATCCTATTCTGGTTTATACTGATCATAATCCTCTCACCTTCATACATAAAATGAGAAACAAGAACCAGAGGTTGACTAGGTGGAGTTTATTGTTACAGGAATATGATATTATTGTAAAACATATTAAAGGTAAAGATAACGTAATAGCAGATGCTTTATCTAGATCTTATTAAAACACTGTATACATACTATATATTTTTGTATATATTGTTCATGAAGTTTTCGTTACACTCAAACTTCTTTTAAGGGGGGAGGTGTTATGATATTGTAATTATTATATTTATTTATCTTGGCCTAATTTGTTTGGCGTAGCCTTATAACATGTATACTATGTTTACATAATACTTATAATTGTTTACCAAATAATGTTATAACTGCGCAGTTTAGAAATCACTGGAACAATAATGGATACTGGTGGAATGACTAGAACTTTCTATTTGACTTACGTAATAATTATGGTGTGATTCGAACTTCTACCGTATTCCAGAAGTTTCCGTTCTACAGTATATATATGGACACGAAAGTTAAACTTGCAGAGCATAGCATATTGGACCGTACATAGACATTCTTGTGTTCTCAGCTGTTGGATTTATTTACGTTTCATACATCGTACTTGACAGACTGTTATTTTCATTACATCATACTAGATTGTGACTGATTGGATATAATACTCCGTTTGGATTCAGGCAACAGTGACCAGAATTCCGGATCAAGAAAAAACAGGATTTTGAACAGTTAAGTTGACATTTTAGTTTTTTTTGTAATATTTTTGTAAACTTTGTATATATAATAAATCTTGTTAAATTTTATTATTGATTTGTGTCTTTTGTTGGCTACATTTTAAAGGTGATTTCGGCCGTAACACACTCTTCATACAATACGTAAATGTAACACAATTACATGGTGTGACACGATATATTATAATTCAATTTCATTGACACACATTTTAGTTTGTCAGTAAACGTTCTCCAAACTACGGTTTCTAAGGTCCGAGTGAATAGATACACAGGAAGAGTTGAATACACATGAATATATTTTTTTTATAATGAATAGCAATAATGGCAAAAGAATAGATTCGAAGGAGAAGAGAAAGTAAGGAATCTCATTAAAACGGAGATTTCGTGATAACAGTGTCACAGTAATATAGCAAACAAATACAAAAAAAAATAAATATGAGAATAATTAGAAAAAAAAAACGATAAGGTTATGAGCCTATCTATGAAAGTTTCGTCTCCTTCTACTTTCACCACAAATTGAGGGCATTGAATATTTCGAGTCTTTTATCGTCAAAAGTATATACTGTATTAACTAGTATTTTAGTTCAGTGTGATTTAAAAAAAATTATACATATAGAACATGAAGGGAACAAGTTGTAAAGATAAAAGGAAAATAAATCAATGCACTTTATGAGCTATTAGGTAATTTTGCTTTAAAATATTACATTTTAAATTTTAAATGCCGAATTCAGTGCAAAAAAAACATTAAATTTACAACAATATATATATTGAAAGGAATTAGACTTTATAACATCGAGAATATTTAGTTCAACTTTCTGAACGATGCCTTTAAAGAAACTACATTGTTGTAAAGATATATTTATAACTTTTCATGACCACTTGACCATTGACATGTCGAAGGAATTTATATGCGTGTCACATTATAACCAAGTCGTACAATGTTTCATGTGTCAGATTGGGAAGTAAAATAATGTCATGGTCCACATTCCCCGGTCGACCCATGCCGCTATGGTGACGATCGTTATTATCCTATTCACAGTAGTTTCCAAGTTGCGAATTAGCTGGAAGATGTTAAACAATAAAAATCCTTATATTGTAATTATTCTATTGATAAACGCATATAAAATTGAGATAAATACAAATCTTTAGTCACACTTCATTATTGATAGTTATCAAATCACATTTCCGGTACAAATCACATTATGTTCCTAATCACGGTAACTTGGTTATTGTCAAATGTCTACAATATGCAAAGTAATTTTAAAAAAAAATATGAAAGAGATTGAAAATTAGTTCAGAACTCCATATTTTTTCATGTTCATATTTAATCTTCAAATGTGTGTTAATATATGTAACAGGAATTCGAAATAAATAGTTCAACATATTAGACTTCATGCGAGCTGCATAGTTTTACTAAATTATATTAACAAACACAAAGTCCTGAACATTTGATATGTCTGTAGTGAAAATTTTTACCAATTTGAACGAGGTCGAAGAAAATCATTTCCCATTATATTTTCTTGAGAGCTTGATGCTGGATTCGATTTTTTTGGACGCAGGACATTTTAGCGGAACATTTTACAGCAAATTTTCATTATTTTGTTACATACAATGTATAGTAAGCAAAAATGTTGTCAATAGTGAGAAGATTAATGACTATTACCGAAAAACCCTCCAAAATTATTTGACGCGCATTACAAGATCAGTAAGAGGAGGCGCTGCAACCAAACGATCTGAAAAATGTTCCAAAGGCTCTGTGTAGAATTAAAAGAGCAAACACATATCCAGCTTTGGCCAAGACACAGTTAGAAACACACAGGGTGCTCCTAATGACCAACATACAGACTAAAAAATTTGAACATTTTTACAGCTGAAAGACCCAGACCATTACCAAACTCTCCCAATAAAATGTCCACACAGTATTTTAAATTCCGCAAAATTACCGCTAAAGGTCAATTTGTTCGGCTAAATGGTCTTATCAATGAGCTAAAATGTCCCGCGTCGGATTTTTTATTTGTATCATGATTAACGAAAATTGTGGGTACTTTCTGATACAAAAATAATTATGGGACATACCAGAAAAAAAAACCATCTTATTGCATATTGAGGCTTATATTCTTCCAAATTTAAGTGGATTTAATATGATCTGAACTGACATAACTGAAGATTGGTAAGAAATAAAATTATTGTAATCAATTATAATCATTGTTATTGATTGAACTGTCCTTTGGGGCGTCTTCAATGATATTAAAGAATTTGAATTTTTGAATTAGTAACATCAAAATATGATAAACGAATAAAAATATCTTATCCAGTAAACTTTGTCCTTTTTTTCGGCCAAGCACTTTTCTTGTTATTTATTTCTTGTTGCTGATTATACTGTTTGTGACATCACATTGGGATATTTTCATGTTTAAAAAAAACGAATTACTACACGAACAATAAAATATTACCGAATTCCAAAGACAAGGCGAAATACAAACAACAACAACACAAGGAACATATTTTATTTAGTGTAACCAAATACCAGAAGCTCAACCAAGAGAAACAGAACCAGAGACAACACACAAATATAATGCACTAACACCTTGTACAACCGGCCGGCTTGAAAGATGGCACAATGTTTGATTCCTCAGATTTTCTACCTTCAACAATGATACAATATGTAGGGATTATTAAGAAAGTAGTTGTTTCAAATGTTAAGGTGACAGGTGCGTAAATGGATAATCTCACGGAATTTTATGAAATTTTGCATACAACTAGAGCATGAGGAACTGCACCAGAACATCGAAAAAATGATACATATAACTTTTACACTTTCTGAGATATAGCAAATTAAATATCCGGAAAATAGTAGTACAAATGCATAGAATACACGTAAATATCGTAAAAAAGTACAGCAATTTTGACTACCAATTAACATTTCTCGAAATCCTGTCCTACGAATTTTCTTTAAAAATGATATGTTTTTGCTACGGGAATTTCCGTTTTATTGATATAATATTTATAGGGGGTCACCGAATTCGTTTTTTGAGTATGGATAGTTAAATCTGCTATACAGTCTGGAAAAAGCGCCGAAAAGGCAAAAATAATCGTGAATTCGTGGCTCTAAATCTTATTTTTCGACGTTTTTAGATATTGCAGAGACACTTGGATGATTTATACTGCAAAAACAAATTCGGTGACCCCTTATAGCTTTCATATGAATAAAACGGAAATTTTAGTGGCAATAACATATCAATTTTAAAGAAAATTTGTAGGACACGTTTTTGAGAAAAGGCAATTTAAAGTAAAATTTTTCAATATTTTTTGCGATATTTACGTGCATCCTATACATTTGTACTTCTTTCTACAGAATATTCAATTTGCTATATATCCGAAAAGTATAAAAGTTACTTATATATTTTTTCGATATTCATATGCAGTTCTACATGCTCTAATTGCTTGCAAAATTTCATACAAATCCGTGAGATAGCCCATTTACGTACCTGTTACCTTAAGAAAATTGACAGTTTCCCCAAATATTCAATCAGATTTTCAATATCTCGGAAATTATGTATCATGAATGTTTACAACGCCTTGTTAAAAACCCTCATAAATCCGAATGTTTCATAGTTAGTTGTAAAAGTAGTCCACTATTATTGCGTCTTTCGTACTTTACCGATTGTACACAATGACTCTGATAATATCAACAACGGCTGTATTATTAGTTTGTTACAGTAATTTTGGCCTGGGGAGAAAGTCACCCTGCATTTCCCATTGTAAGACAATAAAGAATCACACACGAAACACCATTAGTTGCTGTTATGTTGCCTCTTTGGAGTGTTAAAGACATTAAATTAGGCATGTGATGCTGACACAAGCCCCACATCTATTCGTTTTCATATCACATCAGGAAAAAATACATTATAATTTGATCGAATTCATAAAGGAGAGGGTTTTATTTGAGTACTTTGGCATATTTTAATTTACGTCTAGCTTATACATAAAATAAAAATTCTGATATTTATTTATTCTCAAATATACTATTTGACTATTTGTTGTTAGTTTTTCATTCCACAGAAACTCAGTTACAGTGGCCAAATCTAATATTTCCTTATTTTATTAATAACTGTTCCTATGTGTTTTGAAATGAGTTGCTTAAATACATAACCAGTTGCGATAGGGAAAAATATACCGAGCCGTCAGTCGTAGAGGCTACAGTTTAATAAGTGATTATTTATATTTACAGATACACTAAATCAGTATGATAAAAAAAATAACAAAAAATCGAAAAGAGAAATGTGCATATCATTCCATCTGTGGACAATTTGCATGTAATGTCCATGCACTACTAAGCCCGACTTGTTAACCCTGGTGTAGAAAAATGTGCAGACGTATTATGGTATGGTAGTGCCGTCGGTTTCGGCTTCCGTAGATAGTTAATTTTCCGCTCATTTACTTTTGTTCTACATGTATTAAACAAATCCTTATAATATTTTACCACAATGATCTCCATATACGAATGATTTTAGTAAATCTGGACTCACCCGCCTTTTTTGGGGGGGGGGGATAAAATTTTTTTTTAATATAATTTTGGTGTACATTTTAAAATTTTCAACTGATTTTTTGTGTTCAATGTTTCTTGATTGAAATGGAATAAACGTCATTTAGATCCATATTTTGACTATCTCTTAAATACCTCTATCTTTTAGAGATTTAAAGGGGCCAAAAAAGTGTCACGTCTTAATTTTCGAGACTTTTTACCTGCGCCAGCTACGGAGTTGAAATAATTTACACCTGGAATGGGACTTCATATTCGATTATTTCATAAAATAAGAATATAAAGACCTAGCCCTTTGCTCTTATGGGTTGTCCTATGTATCCGATATTGATTTGCAATACATATTTCATTTCCCCTACGAATAATATGGGGTTTCCTTTTAAGAGCTTATTTGGAATTTAACTGATGTCAAAATCAATATACCCTGCCAAATTATATAAATAATCATTTACTCAAGAAAAACTAGAACTGTCCTGAAAGGGACTAATACACCCCCCCCCCCTTCAGCAACATGTCTGTTTTGAAGCCCACACAAAGTTCAAATCATCATATTTTTCAAAGTAAAAACGTTTCGGACATACGGACAGACTGAAACCTATATACTTCCAAACTTCTTTTGCGGGTGTATAATTAATAAAACGCATGTTTCACAGACTTATCGGCAACCGTCGCGTCATTCAAAAATCAACATGGCGCGGCCTATGTAAATATATATTACAGTGCAGTACAAGATTGTTATTGTACACAACTTTTTCCTGTGGAAAAGATACTTTTGGTCTTCAAAGCATACCCAATTCACGTTTACGTAAAAATATGTACACACGGCATAAAAGTGGATATACCCTGTAATATATCGTTTGACGACATATACGATGCCATATTTGTGCACGAAAAAGTTTATTTCAGGACGAAATATGAAAGTATATATAACTGTTAAATGGTTAGGAGGATAGTAACAAATTTATTATTCTCAAAGGAAAACAGCTGCATGGTGACGAGGGGAACAATAAACTTCGGGACATACGCCTCATATCATCATGTTAATGCTTACTTCCCATTTGATCAATTAGAAGTTTGATAATTCTCTTTTATTCATAAGTAACGGGGTTAAACAGCTCAAATATATGCACCTGTATGATGAATTGATGGACATAATGGGTGTGGTCAACGATAACCAATCATATGGTTTGAATTGGTCATGGTCATGTTATTACATTGAACCGTGTCTGATCGATAGAAAAACTATTATTAATTGGCGAAAGATTACACAGAACTCATTTAAGTTGAGAGGTATGTCCATTTTATTTAAGATTTAGTTACGATCGAGTTAATCATGCCGTATGTAATTGAATGCATTGAGGACTGGCAGGTTGTTCAAAATACATATTTTGAAAATTGTGATTTAAAAGTATCTCGGAAAACTGTTATTTTGAAACCCAAAGACATTAATTCAGGTATATTTATAAGTCTAGGGTTTTCAATTAATGTAATAACCCGGGAGTGGGGTTTTCATGATTTTTGGTATTGTTCGGGGTGTGTTTTGAAAAACTAATATATATTCGGGTTGTAAATTGACGGTGCTATTCAATTCCTCGGATGTTTGTGCATAAACATCAGTATAAGTCCGGGTGTGCTTTGTCGATATGGCTGTTTTGCGGGTATAGGTATTTTCATCTAAATATTATTTTTTTGTATATTATTAACATGTATTCTAGTATTTGTTCGGGTACCTTTTCTTAGGCCATTTCCGCACATCCTCGTCAACAATCCAGAGAGTTACCCCTCCCCCCCCCTCTTCCGGGCAATTACACTATTTTCCAAGAACATTTCGCATCGTCTTTAGAAGTGAGGCTGATTATTTATGCAATCGGTAAGTCTTAACGGAAATGACCGAGCTTCATATTTTTTGCCCAAAATAATCTAATTCCAAGAAAACATTGTAATGCATTTCTAATTTATTTTATTCATTTTAATTACAATCTTCACACACTTGTTTTGAGAAAATTAGCGTAAAAAGCTTTAGTTACTGTAAAACAATAACATTGAGGAGCTATTTTGGTAAATCGTAAATATCAAAACACGTGATGATTCAATCGATTAAATTTATGATAATGTATTTCATTCCCAGCCTCTTCTTGCCAATTTGACGCCTGGCAAATATCATACGTTTCGTAGGCGTTGCAAAAACCACTTTGCAATTTCTTTTTTTTAGCAGAAACGGTAAATGATCTTGGTCGACTACTACTATTTACTTTGTGTAGACATTTTCTTCATCAACTTTCGCTATCCGCAAGCGCACGATTTCCACGATAAGAGGTCATGTTGAGGTCATATGAATAGGGGCGGGAATTAGATTGATTTTTTGTCGCACCGACAAAAATTCAAACAAGGTTTGTTTAATGTTAGTCCATCGGTGATTTGTTTACACAAAAAATTTCTCTAGACCATTTTGAAGGATTGCTTTATTATTTTCTATAAAACATTTATTTTTTTTTAAATCGTAGCTGCTATAACTTTAACTGTTCGTACGTGACACGGTAAGATTGTCCATTCGGGCGTCTGTCAACTTCTTACATGTATCTTCTGTTGTTGCGATTAGGGGCATTATATCTTTATAATGATTGCATAACATCTGTAGTTCAATTGCAAATTCAATTATTCGCAGGTAGTCGAATTTATAAAAAATAAGCTTGTACCCTAGACTTTTCTGCATTTAACTTTGCACAGTATTGTCATATGTATTTACAGGTGAAATAAAGTTTTAGGATTTTGATTTTGAAAATAGGGGCCCAGGGATAAAATGTTGTACCAAAAGTAGTAAATTTCAATTGTGGCTAAAATCTTCCTATTTTTCAGATGTAATATTATAAGAAGGGATTGCTTCTTTTAATAGGTTCATTGGAGTGTAAAGGCGTTGACCGACTGCCTTCATGCTTTAAATGTGTTTCAGTCATCCATGAGTGATTTTAAATTTGTTTACACGCTAATGAATTACAAAAAGAAGATTTCAATTATTTAAGACTGTTAAATCATTGATTTTTAGCTCCCCTGTACAAAGGTCCTTGTGAGCTATTGCCATCAATTGGGGTCTGTCGTCCATCTGCCTTTATTCTAAATCTGAAATCAGTAAGCCAATTGGAACCAAAATTGGCAGCAATGGTCCTTAGATGATCCTTTATTAGCTCACTTGGCCCAAAGGGCCATGTGAGCAATTGCCATAACTTGGCGTCCGTCGTCATCGTCGTCGTAGTAAAATTTCCGTTAAAGATCTTCTCTGAAACCACCTAGCCAATTGGAACAAAACTTAGCAGCAATGGTCCTTAGGTAGTTCTCTTTCAGAATTATATCCGATGATCCGGCCCCTCATCCTAGATTGCCGCCAGAGCCGAACATAGTTTAACATAGAACACTATGGGAAATTTACTTAAAGACCTTCTTGACTGACACCACTTGGCCAATTGGAACAAAACTTAGCAATAATGGTTCTTAGGTGGTCCTCTTTCAGAAAAATGACCAATTACCTCGCCTGTCATCCAAGATGGCCACAGTTTAACATAGGACCCTATTGGAAATTTACTTAAAGATGTTCTTGCCTCCGGCGTGAAACCACTTGGCCAATTGGACTAAAATTTAACAGCAATGGTCCTTAGGTGGTTCTCTTTCAGAATTATATCCAATGACAGGCCGGTCATCCAAGATGATCGCGGGTCAAATTGGAAGAAAACCTGGCAGTAATGGTCCTTAGGTCCTCTTTCAGAATTATATCCAATTTCCCCACCTGTAATCCAAGACGGACGCCAGAGCCGAATATAGTTTAACATAGAACCCTATGGGAAATTAACATCTTCTTAATATCTGAAACCACTGAGCCAATTGGAACAAAACTTAGCAGCAATGGTCCTTTGGTGGTCCTCTTCCTGAATTGTATCCGATGGCCCAGCCTACCATAAAAAATAGCCTTCACAGCTGAACATTGTTAAACATAGTACCATATGGGAAATTTACTTAAAGATCTTCTCGTCTAAAACCACTGGGCCATTTGGGAAAAAAAAAACTTGGCAGCAATGTCCTTAGTTGGTCCTCTTACAGAGTTATATCCTACGATCCAACCCGTCATTCAAGATGGCTACCAGAGCCGAACAGTGTTTAACATAGGACCTAACTTGACAAATCACTGAAAGGTCTTCTGGTTTGAAATTGAAAGTTGACAGCAGTTCCAGGCTGCCAGTCACGATGGCCATAGTCCAGGTGAGTGATCAGGCTCCTGGGAGCCTTTAGTTAAAGTTGTAACTGATGACCCAGACTTCTATCCAACATGGCACCAGAGCCAAACATATGGGAAAACTGACAAAAAAATATTGTCTAAAATCAGTATGCAAATTGGAACCAATCTTAGTAGCAATGGTCCTCAGTTGATCCTTTCACAGAATTGTATGCGATGACCCTATCTGCCGTCCAAGATGGCCAGCTTAGTTTAACTTTATGGTAAAATTCATTTACAAGTCTTTTTTCCTAAACCAGTGAGTCAAGTGGAACCCAATTTGGGAGAAATGGTCAGAATATTATTTGTTGGCCTGGACCATTTAAGGTGGTTAACTAAGACCCTGTGAGAAAATTCATTTAAAAGCTCTTCTTGTTTGAAACCAGTGATCAATTTGGAACCAGTGTGCCAATCAGAACGTTTATCCTCCAGACTGCCAGTCAAGATAAACAGTCAAGCGATTTATATTGCTTTAAGTCCGCAAATGATTTAATGTGAGGAACACAGGCTTCTGGGAGCCTCTAGTTCAATATTCAATGCAGTATCTTATATTCTCGTTGCATGGAAATTTCATGGATATCTGCAATATAGCCTGATTTATTTTATTAAGGTTTGTCGATGCGTACATTTCAGTTAGCTACTTTTCAAATAGAAGACTTTAGAAAAAAAAATTACATATGATGTAATTTTTTTTAGGTTGCAACAGTTTGTATGG
The DNA here is from genome assembly GCA_028015205.1 of Mytilisepta virgata. Classification (NCBI taxonomy): domain Eukaryota; kingdom Metazoa; phylum Mollusca; class Bivalvia; order Mytilida; family Mytilidae; genus Mytilisepta; species Mytilisepta virgata. Next base: position 2,474,298 of record JAPWFG010000018.1, on the reverse strand, counting down.
AGTATTTTACCAGTAATGATAAAGACCACAACAAAATATATCTCTGGCATATTAGAGGACTTTTGCTTAAAACATGAAAAGGACCCAATATAAAACTGGAACAAGATTCTGTTATAAACAAAAAATAAATCATTTATCACAAGAAGCCTGAATGATCAATTTTTAGACATTGTCACCATCCCAACACTCGCTTTACATTGCAATACACTGGGAATTTTCTATTGGCAAATACAGTTAATAAATGAAAAACATAAACAAGCAGCTAGCTACTGATGTAAGTTATATAAGTACAAGGACGGAATGATATTATAGTTTAGTTGAATAAATGTTAGATTTAACAGGGTAGTTGGTAAGCAGTTTTTTTAATAAAGGCCCAAATCAAGAATTATAGTGATGTCTGACTGTGAATTCATGCTTCACAATTATATGTACACTATATTTTCTGAGGTGTTTGAAGTTTAATATTGATACTTTGTGAGATTGTTCATCTCCTTCTACAGGTGTGTCACATATTTTACGAATTTCTACCTTGTAGGCCAAGATAATTCATATGCTTAGTTCAAATTTCCATACTATGGGTGCTCGTTCAGAAACTGTGTTTGCTATATTTCAGTACATTGTACTTTTCGGAGTTTAATCGTGATACTTTGCATTAGTTGTCAATGTCCCACAAATGCCTACTCTTGTACATTATACTGACTCCGAGCTGACCAGTCCTTTGCTCTTACTCCTACAATGCAGATGCTGTGTGCTTGGCAGAGAAGCGGCAAATACCAATTTAAATGTCTTTGGTTTGACCCGGCCGGAGATCGAACCTGCGACCTTCAACACTCAAGGCGAGCATGCTACCACGTGACCACCGAGGCCGTTTTGAATGATGATGAAGATAAGAAAAAAAATGTATGCTAGGTATACATAAATTGTCTTTGTACATCAAAATTAAAGAAAAAATTTATTTTTAGCATAACAAGATTGTATATTTGTATTTGGGAATAAATTTATTCCCTGAAAAAGAAGATTATACCTTGGTGTTTAAAGAATAAATTTATTCTATGAAAAAGAAGATTGTACATTTGGATTTAAAGAAGAAATTCATTCTCAGAAAAAGAAGATTGTACATTTGGATTTAAAGAATAAATTTATTCCCTGAAAAAGAAGATTGTACATTTAGATTTAAAGAATAAATTTCTTCTCTGAAAAAGAAGATTGTACATTTGGATTTAAAGAATAAATTTATTCTCTGGAAAAGTAGATTGTAAACTCAAATTTTAAGAATAAATTTATTCTCAACAAAACAATTAAGATGGCTATTAATAAAGCTGGGTCATATCAGAGGTAAGAATAAATTTATTCTCAGTCTACAAGCAGTTAGCTTTGAAATTGTTCATGATCCAAGAATAAATTTATTCTGATATATTTATCTTAGGAAGATACATTTTATAATGAACTTTAATGTTAATAGTATATTTATTGTTACTTTGGAATAAATTTATTCTTTGGGTTTTACCTTTTCTGAAATATACCACCAATTTAAACAAATAAACGGACTAAAAATGTTGTTTTTGCCATTTTGATAGAATTTTTCAATTTCATACCGGTAAAAAGGACAATTTCCTTTTTTATTTTGGAAAGCCTTGTTTGAAAGAGAGGAGATATAAAATTAATGAATTCTTAACCATTTAGATGTCAATTTTAGTGTACCTCAAATCGATAGCTATATAAAACAGGATAATATATAATTTTTACACATCGATGTATAATACAGAAAAATCTCAACCTTAGAATATAGTGAAATTTCTAGTTTAATGGAGATAAGAAAAGCTGTTCTGTCTTTTGGGGATACCCGTGATTGCTCAGGTAGTTTCCTAGTTATATATATATATATATGTGTGTGTGTGTTTCTTGAATTAATTGCGACTTAAAGATATTGGCTGCAAAAGATATTGTAAAAATGTAGCCAACATGGCAGCTAGTAATGGGCTTAACTAAGTAATATAAACAATTCTTGCAAACGCGATATGATAAAGGAAACATCAATGAATAAAACTGTAAAATTACGGAGGGACTACAAGCTATTATACAAAGCAAAATTGTTTAACTGTTGTACGAGTTATTTCAATTACGATGCAACAGCAAAGGCATTCATAATATAAAACTGCTTCTAGTACAAAATTTAAGTGGTTCATCACAACAATCACAACAATTGTAGTTTATGAATTAATTTATGAATGTTTTTGTCAAATAGATTCAGACCGTTAAGATTTTCTATTATGGTTTTAAATCAATAAAAAATTGTAAACAAATTAACTGATCAGTTAATTTGATGTTCACACTGTTTATAATATTCGTTTTTATCCTATATAGCAAACGTTCATAAAATTTTATTTGTAGTCTTCTTTCTTACAATCAGTTGTAACTGTTTTTTTTTTTTTTTTTTGTTGCAGCACGAAAAGTATTAACATTCATGGTTTGACTATGCATATTATCGTGTTTTACACAACACAATTGTTTAGTTACTTTAAAAGTCAGATAGTCCTGATTCCGTATGGTGTATGTGTTTGTTTACTTTGTTTATGTCATTGTTTTGGGGGTTTATTAGACGGGCAAGTTGATTGATTTTTACTGGTTCATTGTTCACCTTGCATAACAGAACAATTCCTTCTGCTTGGCACCTATCTCAGCTTAGACCATAATTAGGTAGCTAAATAGTTATTTCGCATTCGGCAGATTGATCACACGTGGAATGAAAGTATAAAAAATTGTTTTTAGCCATTCTATATTTATGCAGTAGTGGTTGCTTTAGTAGAAGTAGTCATTGGGTGAATTCACGGTCATATAAATGTATAAATACATATTCAAGAAGAAGAGCACAATTAGTGTCCCCTGGAATGCAGACTGAGCTGTTTTAAACTCTTCCCACTATTTCATAAATATCACATTCAAACGAAAACTGTAAGTTCATACTTTTTTTACATTTATTACTAAATGAACGTGTAAATACAAAGCGGTAATCGAAATAAAGGAATTCCACATATTGTTTTTCTTTCATTCTTTTTCATTGAATTTGTATAAGTTTTAAATTAATATTGACGAATTGGAACATATAAAAAGCCTATCCTTTTTTTCTCTAATTCGTTTATTTCTATTTAAAAATATGCTATTTTGAATGGGACGGTTACATTACTGGTTTATCTAACCACTGTTTATTGTCTTTTTCAAGTCTAACTCTCTGACTCTGATTATTATATATATCAAATTTGTTCTCCATTATGCAATTTTCAACTGAAGTACTGTCGAATGGGTGATGTTAAGTAATTTTTATGTCATTGATGACCTTATATTTTATCCATATACATCTATGAATGGCATGTTTAATAATAAAAATATTGTGAAAAAAATGATTTCACTTACCAATAATGTTTAAATATACAGCCGTTATAATTCCGTAAAATCCAATATCAACTTCAATCCATGAGTTTGATGCAGTAAACTTAGTACATGATGTAGGAAGACGATTACCATCTACACTTAAAGGGATACTGGTGGGGGGCTCACCTTGTACAGCTGGTCTATTTAATGCAAGATTTTTTATATTCTGAAAAACAATTACAAATAAACAATGTTAAGAATTATCATCTGCAAAAAATAAGTTTCATTATCAAATTTTGATTGTTTGTAATAAATTACTTCTGTAGAAATGATATACATTACAGGGCAATAATTCATACTGAGTAGATTTTATTAAATTTAAAGACATTAAATCTTGACAATATTCTTCACCACAAATCGGTCAAATTAACAGTTCCGCCTTATTTCAAAGATCAGTCCGTTCCCATTATTTCTTATACCTATACTACACCCATTGCATCAAAAATATTCAATCACAAACGTACATTGCAGGACCTCAAAATCGACGATCTCAAAGCTAAGCCACCGGATTGTTCATGCAACAGTTCTCCATTCAAATATAGTCCTGCTGGCCATGTCATCACAGGAGACTTAAATATCATAGACAATGAGTCTCTTCGTGATGTCCTTGCAAAAGGTCCTAAGTATCGCGAACCCTCATTCATAAATTGGAAATATAATTTCAAACTACTGATGGATGCTGTGGAGGACTGTGCCAGAACATGGACAAAACGTGAACAAGAACCACTAGATTCACTTTCAGAGTGGATTAAAGCTGTGAGATCGTTGATACAAGTCCAAATTGATAAACTTAGAAGGTCTATGAGTAAAAAAGGAACATCAGTTTTCAGCAACCCAGAGGCTGCCAAGACAATGTCCGCAATTCATGATAAATATGTTGTTGTTCCTGCAGAAAAGGCCCCTAATAACATGGTTTTTGTATGCAAAAGCTACTATATTCAATGCTTGATTAATGAACTAGGGATTGCTAGTTCACTTGGCAACCCTACCTATAAAGCTACTACACTTTCAAAGGAAGAAATAACCGACAATCATAGATCAGTTTTGTCGTCATTTGGTATTTCTATCAAAGATGATGATCTTGATCTTCCTACCTTGCATTGGATACCACAGTTACATAAATGTCCATACAAACAACGCTTTATAGCTGGATCTGCCAAGTGTTCCACCAAACCATTGTCTCAACTTCTAACTTCTATTTTAACAGCTGTCAAAACGGGCCTCCAAAGTTATTGTGAGACAAGCTATTCAAGAAGTGGTATCAATCAAATGTGGATATTAAAGAACTCCAAAGACTTGAAGGATATTTTACGATCTCGGTCCATTTCAGTCTGTAACAGCATAAACACATTTGATTTCTCTACCCTCTATACCACCATTCCTCATTCACAACTGAAGGAGAAGTTGAAAGATCTTAACCATCAATGATTTCAATATAAAAATGGCAACAACAGATACACATACCTTGTCATCGGTAGAGATAACTCATACTTTGTTAAAAACCACTCTAAATCTAACAAAAAATATACAGAGGACGAAATTGTCCTGATGATTGAATTTTTAATCGACAACATATTTGTTCAATTTGGTGGACGTGTTTTCCAACAGACAATTGGCATTCCTATGGGTACTAATTGTGCGCCACTACTGGCCGACTTGTTCCTTTACTCATATGAGGCAGACTTCCTTGACGGGCTTCTAAAGGAAAAACAGAAGAAATTAGCCCGTACCTTTAATTTCAGCTTCCGCTACATAGATGAAGTCTTATCACTCAACAATTCACGTTTTGGGAATTTCTTACATCTCATCTATCCCAATGAGCTAGAAATTAAGGATACAACAGACACTGCCAAGTTTGCATCTTATCTTGACCTTCACCTCGAAATTGACACTAGAGGAAGGTTGAATACAAAACTTTACGACAAACGGGATGACTTTGACTTTCCAATCGTCAACTTCCCATTTTTGAGCGCCAATATTCCAGAAGCGCCGGCGTATGGAGTATATATTTCACAACTCATACGTTATTCAAGAGCTTGTGACATATACATTGACTTCCTGGACAGAGCCCGGCTTCTGACAGAAAAGTTGCTCAGACAAGGGTACGTTGCTTCTAAGCTGAAGTCATCCTTATTAAAGTTTTATGGGCGTCATCATGACTTGGTTGACAGGTATGAAAAAACCGTTTCCCAAATAAAAATGGACCTGTTCCATTGAAATTATCCCTTCCGCATATTGGATTTGACATGGACAGCATTGCGGGTGTCCTGTAGGAAGCAGAGACTGCTTACTCTTCCGGAGCACCAGAGTCTACCCCCGGTTTTTTGGTGGGGTCCATGTTGTTTATATGTTTTTAGTTTTTAATTGTAGTGCATGTATTGTTTTGGTCTTGTCTTCGTTGTTCTCCGGAGTTTGTCAGTTGTTACGATTTTTCTCTCCTTCGAATATCCCTTTGGTATTTCTTGACTTAATTTAATAGAATTGATACGAAGCTAGTGTGTATGTTTTATACAAACTTACACAATATACATATACCTACTTTTGTCACAGTATTTTCCGTTGTGTCCATTTGTACAACCTATATTGCAAGTTTCGTCTTCACTGCAACTATTGTTCAAACAGACATCAGAACTGCATCCCAGAACACAAGAACCATTTCCAGGGAAACAATGCTGATCAATACAGTGTTGTGGACATGACATCGAACAGTTTATTCCATACTTGGTCAAAGGACACCCTGTAGAGTTAATTTAAGGGTATTAATAACTTCACGTTTTCTTCTATAAAATAACAATCCAAAGATACTGATATTAGATATAGTTAATTTATACTATGCTGTATACGACGCATTTCAAGGAGTTACCTCTCATCAGCAGCATTAAAACCGAAACATTTGGAAGACCAAAAACCAGACTTGTATTAAACAAGAAGTACTCAACCAAAAATACCGAAATAGGAAGCCAAATTTCAGATAAGGAGTTCTACCATGTGCAATACAAGGATTGAACCCTTAGTATTTCTATTAATTTTAAATTTTGCTAAATAATGGTAATTTCTGTAACAAATCAATGAATAATCATGCCAGACAAGTCTGACGACTGGGTTGGCGAATACCCTCGGGGTATTTATAATTTAAATAAACTATTTAAATTGATATCGTCTAACTTGCTTATTGTACAACCTTGATTATATCTGACAAATTATGATTATGCCACCAATGCAAATAACTGATATTATTAGATATTCGGGTAACTACATAGACGTACGATAATTACAACCGCCTATGATCTACCTTCTACAAGCTCATAGCCGGCTGTAAATCACAGCATTCCCTTGATTAGATCCGGATAAAGAACATAATGTCCCCTTTTCAATATTTAACATAATTCACTCTTCGATTATTTTATTAGATATTCGGTATAATTTTCAGAGGCTGAAATTTATTAGGACAGAGAATTAACACACCAAAATTAAACATTTGCGAGGTTAAGTGTTACAGTTGACATACATATCGTACAATATGTTTGAACATATATTTTACATGTATACCTTAATCTAAAGGCATTTTTCTTTATTCTACATTGTATACAACTTTACGTTTCTGTATTTAGTATCGTTCCCTCATATTCTAAATGTATTTTTGAATTATCCTTTATAGAGGGGGCAAGGTTTTTTTCTGTTAAGGTGTTTTGGGCATTTGTAGACGTTTATTAACTGTTATTTTGCAAATATATTTGCTGTTAACTGGTATTGACTAATTTGCTATGATCTGTTTTCTTAAAATTGACATTGCTGTTAACTGTTATTACGAAAAAATTGGCCCCCTGTAAGCTGTTAATGGTCAGTACACTGTTATTTGTTAATTCATATTATTTACCCCTTTTTAAATCTCTAGAAACAATGCGGATAGATGACCATCTCAGTGATCTCAATCAGAGATCATCAGAGTTATAGAGTCTTCCTATGAAAGGAGGAAGATACATAGTATAATGCAACTAAGCGTAATATAAGGTCAAAAATAAGAATAAGAATATTTTATTTTTGTCATGTGACGCCCATGACTGAGCAGAATGCAAAATTTAAACAAATAAATGAACAAACAGTAATAATAAATGTCTACATATGATGTTTTCTTTTATATTAGTGTTAATGTTGAGTTGAACAAGCACAGTGACGCGAGATAATGAATTAATTTATGAGACTGGTATGTAAAAACATGTTTATAGGATGAAATGCATTTAATATAACAAATATGTCACAATAGATATTTAAATACAACTTTTCGTCTTAACTTAAATCCTTTCTAGCCCGTGTTGGTGAAGCATAGAAATTTTCCAAAATTATCTTTTTACATCTGGGTGTAGTAGCCATGTTGTATAATACCTGAATGATTTTTTCAAAGAAACTAAAAATAACTAAAAATAAAATTTTTATTTTTCATATGGGTAAACTTACCTGTAACCCTTAACGAGCTTCAACTAACCTTCCGATCTATAAATTTAAATGTACACAATCATGTCAATTTGTTTGACGGTTCAGTGATCATGATACACATTAACACGTGATAATTATTTTAATTTATTGATTAGCAGATTAAATGGTCGGATTAGACAGGATTAAATAGGTATAACTAATAACATCGTGACTTGAAAACAGTGTCGGCTTACGGAGGTGACAGGTTTCGGAATACACAAGTTTTTTTTAACAAATATTCTAATAGACATTTTTCGGGACCGGATTTTTGTCGGATGTCACAAGTTGTCGGAATACTCAGGTGTTACACTGTACTATAATGATTCTTATAAGCTATTTATCTTCTAATAAACTCTATGACCAACTGATAAAAGGACATCATTATAAAGTGTTCATAAATTAAAATGAATATTATAAAAATCAATTTGCAGTATCTTCCTGAGTTTTCTCTTTATATCGAATCTTTGATCTTTTTGAAGCAAGATTACATTTTTTCTTAACAACCAATTGGACTTCAAACGAATTAGCCAAATACAGTTTGAATTATGACCCATATATTTAAAATGAATATGTTTATTGTCTATCTCGTTTATTATGTACACTCTTTTGTTTTACAATTAAAAATTCGGCCAATGCATTAAAAAAAATTAACTTCATCTTCAAAAATATCATTTTCACACAGTTTACATTCCCGCTAATTAACCTGAACCCCCCTGATATCAGCCTAATTCACATTCTAATCTGTGTGAACTTATTCTTGATTTGGTTTATCAATTTCTGTCTTTAAAATTGCTATGTGATAGATATTGTTCAAAAGACCCACAAAAAATCCCTTTAAATGTTTTATAATTCTGAACGTATAACCATAATGTTTGATTCCATAATCATTAAATACTTCCTCTTTCCAAATATTCCATATCTTATATACTTTGGTTTAAGTTTGTTTAAAATAGATGTTTTAATATTAGATTTAAATTTAACTTTAATTTTAAGGTTAAATTCTTAATAGTCTGATAGTTTTTCAATACAAGAGTACCAGCTACTTTTTAATGTTTTCATTTCAATAAACGCTTCTGACAATACGCGAGTGTATAATAATTAATTTATTAGGGTTAAAAATGCCCAATAATTCACTGCCACGAAGGAGGACTGGCTTCACCGTATGGTTAAAAACATGAAAACAAGTTTTTAGTTTAGGTCGATTATCATTAAATGTTCTAGTAAATTTCAAAATGGCCTTTAATCCCCTATTATAGAGATCTTGCTTCGCTTGATAAAAAGTCCCATTTATACTAAATACAATACCAAAATATTTATATTTTCGGCATCTTTCAATGTGCATACCATCGAATGAAAATAACCTATTTTCGAATCTTCCGGTATTATTAAATACTAGAGACTTGGTTTTGTTCATATTAATCTCTAGTCCCCATTTTTTCAATAAGATGTTTATTTGTCCAAACAATTGAGTAAACCGCCGAGGTTTCTGAATATAATACATCACCAGCATAAAGGAGACAATTTATAAACAATGAACTAAGTTTCGATGCTGAACAATGTTTGTCAAAATGGTAGATGGGGAATACAATACACAAAAAACATCATTTAATCTAATACATGCGTTACAAATGGACATGATCAAAATTTCTAAAACTTTTCCAGTTTGTCTAAAAATGCACTCTATTAAAAAAATGATGAACTATAAAAAAGATGAAAGAGATTTTAAACTTGATTTCATTATTTAGATAATATAATAATGTCTTCATTGATCTGTTAAAACTTAGCACTATCAAGGCAGATTATCCTAACTATCGTTTCATATTGATTATGATGATGCCCTTTCTTGTCTTTTTCCCACAAAAAATTATCGGTGTACTTCTGTTTTCTAATTTGTAGCTCAACCGGTCAAAGTTCAGAGGAGTTATTATCACCACTTGTCTTCTACCACTTGATTTTCCGATAACTTTAACATTTTTGTATTTTTCCTGAGAACTGCTAAGCAGAATTTAACCAAATTTTGCTGCAATGAGCCTTTTAAGACCCTACCAGGGCTGTTACCGGTAAAAAACAAGAAAACCAGAGACTTTTCCAATTCAGATTTTCTGATCGTTAAACACTTCTCGTTATGTTTCCTTAAATGCCCTGAACAAATCTCGTTACACTGTGCCAGTGGAACATCCCAGATGGAAGCCCACTTCAGTCGTTGTTTAAATTTGACCCTAAGGGAATGTATTTAGTATTCTCTTGAAAAACGACAGGTGAATGTTTATACTACTTACCATGTACTTCGACATAACACAACTCAACAAATGCTCTATCTACATCTGTGTTATAAAACACAACAGCTGATCCTACTGTGTAACAATCAATATTAAATATGAATTGCTGATTATTTAGGTTGTCTGGATCTTTAAAACAAAGAAAACCAACAGGTCCTCCAATGGGTACGTTCCTTCCAGTACCATTCGATACATACAAAGAAAATCCATTAATTCGTGCAGCGACTGTAAAAAAAATGTCTTAAGGAAAACATCTGTACATGTATGTGAAATTCAGGGATTTCCGAGTGAAATCAAATCCGATAATTAATCCAGTGAAATCGAAAGTCATATTTAACTCTACAACATTGCTGTCGCAAACGACGTTGCTATACAATGGTCGACGCGTAGTAATATAAAAAACATGATCCCTTGTATTTTTCTCGTTAAATCTTCTGAATACATGGAATTTTTCAATGTAATGAACGGAATAACTAATCTAGAAATTCGAATACCAAAGATACCAACTCGTGACCGAAAAACAGTAATAATTAATGTGTTGTTCCATCACGAGTTGTATATTTTTAGGTATTCGCAGATTTCAAGATTAGTTTTACTATTCATAGATGTAATAGCTAGCAAGTAGGTCACTAAAATTTTTTGCATAGTACTTAAATATCACATTTTAGCGGAAATGTCCAAAGTGAACGTCCGTGAAACAGTTTTTAACGTACGGGAACATTCAAAATAAAATCTTTGCTTTAAGTGAGTTAATGTATTAAAGATTTACCTTTATATGAAAATGTAATGATTTAGGTTCTTCTTAGCAGTATTTAAAAAAACACATTTGGATGGCCCAAATCGCCTAACAGTGTATAAACGAAATTTGATAGTGAAAGTAAAGTCAAGAAATACCAAAGGGACATTCAAAGTAGAGGAAAATCGAAAATAGATGACAAACTCCGGAGAACAACGAAGACAGAACCAAACAATACAAACACTACACTTCACTTCAAAACTAAAAACATATGAACATGGACCAAAAAACTTGGATATATTAATGATAACGCACAAAATGTCTACTGTGAAACATTTATTATTCGTTGTACGATAATTTTCGTGGATTTTGTGGACAGCGAATTTAAAACCCCAAAGAAAGCAATATTTGGTCGTTTTCACCAAACAATGATCTAGTCATTTTTGTTTTCGCTTTTCGGAGCAAAATTGAAACAAACATTGGATATTTCATCATTTCCCTCTCGATCTTTTCCATTTTCTTTTTATCTTTTGATTGATTGATTGATTGATGAATAAATGTAGTTTAAGGCCACTTTCAGCATTATCTCCGCTATATCGTGGCGGAGGAAACCGTGGTGTCAGGAGATTAACACCTTTATTTTTAGTTAGAAGTAAAAATGTGTACAGCTTGCATAGGTCGTTGTGGAGTGGTTTTATATTTGTTAACGTCTTTTTCGTAAGGCTTTAATGTTGTTATATTAGTTGTTATCGATTTTGTTTGTTTTTTTTTGTTTTTTGTTTTTTTTTCTTCTCTTTGGTTTTTTTTTTTTTTTATGTTGCATTTTTTTAATAAATTATATTTTCTCTTTCATTATCCCTTATTATGTTTGTAAAAGAAGGAATCAAACATCAATAAAAAATGTTTACATTGTAAACTTCCCTAAAAATTCCAAACAAGAAAGAAACATTACAAATAAAAAAGGCAAAAGTAGCTAAGAAAGAGAAAACATAACTTATTAGAAAAAAAAGATAAACATGTGTATAGTAAAATAAACAAAACAAAAAACACACACAAAAAAGAAAATCGAAACAAGCAAAATAACAACCTCACGACAATGACAGTTAAAAAATTAAACCGTTCAACAACTACCTATTCAAGATGTACAATATTTAACTCTTAACTAAGTAAAAGTTAACAGCAAAAGAAAAGATAGAAAGGGAGCCTGGGTGGCCGAGTGGTTAATGTAGTTGGTTTACCTATACAATCACAGCAGCCTATCACGACTCGACTTCTAACCCTACATGATAAGATTTGTTAGTTGCCTGCCCAAGGTGAAAATAGTGCTAAAAGTGTCATTAAACTCATCCAATCAATCATTCAATCAACAGGTAAAAAGAAAATCGAAACGATCTAGAGATGGGATGATGAAATGTTCATTTTTTTTCAAATATGCTCCCAAACGCGAAAATTATAACGAATATGTCATTGTTTGATATAAACGACAAAATATTGCAAGAAATGTTGAATTATAAGTTGATCTTTCAATGCCTTGAAATATATTTTCTAATAAGCATAAATTCCTTTGACTTACAGAGTCGCTAATTAAATTTTGCTCAAACAATAAACAATAACTTCATTAGTGTGATATGTGGTTTAAGTATAATTAATATATAAGAATTTAAACAGAAATATATATGTAGTTATCAGTTTGTTTCGGTTTCGGATTCAGACTCGATTTCGGTTTCGGAGCAAATACTGGAAATGTCTATTACGAAGAGATATCGAAATGTTCGGCGTAATTGCCGTGAATGTTAGCTCATTGTTCGACTATGTACATTCAAACGAATGAGGAAGTTAGAATGTCTTTGTTATCAGGTGAGAACAGTAAAATAGAGAATAGAAACGGGAAATGTGTCAACGAAACAACAACCCGACCAAAGAACATAAAACAGTTCAAAGCTGCCAATGGGTCTTCAACTCAGCGAGAAAATCCGGCACCCGGAGGCGGGTGTTCGTTTAAGGCAATGTTTGCCATGATTATTATAAGGTTTTTATTACTCAATTAAATTTTTGATTAGTAATTTCTTTGTCTTTGTTTCTAGCTTTGGTAGCAAACATCGATAGTGCAATATTATATTTTGATTAAGCCTTTAATTTTCATTTCTAAATACTATAAATTCGGAAATTATTGCGATGTTTTTATTATTGCGAAAAATGCGACAGAGTTGTAATCGCAATAATTTAAACTCGCATCTTGGAATCTTTTGTATGAATAAAGCGGGATTTTTCTCAGTATCGCAAAAATTAAATCGCATTTTGGTCTAAAATGATAAAATCGCAATAATAAAGCACGCAATAATTTCTCAATTTACAGTATTAATCAAATCGTAGACAAACAATGTTGATGACCTTGTTGATTACGGTGTCTTCTGGCTATTCCAACATTTCACAATTTCATATTCTTGCTTCTCCAACATGGAAAGAACAATAGATGTTTTTACAATGTATAGTGTTGTTATAACAATTAGTTCCTAATTAGATTTACAGGTAAAGGTAAAAAATACATGTATCAAAACTTAATGCTGGATTAGATTCTGAAGTAGATTTGTGAATATATTAGATATTAAAAATGATAATAATTCAGCATAATATTTTCTAAATGTTATACTTTTAGTTGATATCTTGAAATAAAAATTAATCAAAGTATATTTATCATATTAAATTTGTTTATGACGTTATTGTATTCAGTTGGTATATGGAGATGTTCAACCCGGATTGTCCTGAAACTATCAACACACGCAACAATATCCTAACCAAGGTTACTGTCAACCACAACCACCCATCAGACAGATCAAAGTTGATGATGTGTAGCAAAATATGAAAACCAGATCCATACTAGAACTTATTCCGATTCCAACTATCTATGAAGAAGAATTGGTAATCTACGCAACAGGGAATGGAATGACGACACACAACAACAGGTGGAGCATATACCAACCTTCAACGACCAATTGTATAATCAGACACAAGACACTACCAGCACTACCAACATCTGTAGCAGATATTGTTGTCAATGGTAAATTGACAGAAACTACTACTGTACAACCCTTCCTACTTGCAGAAGATGACGAACATGGTCGCATGCTTATCTTCAGCACCCAAGAAAATCTAAACCACCCAAACATCTTCAACATGATTAAGCTACTGCGACACGAAGAAACCATCCACTCGTTCACACTACTTCATTACAGAGCTAGAGGAAATCTGGTACCCAAAAAAAGAAAGTTCAGAGAAATAGATAACAGACTTGCAACCCTCAAGACAAGGTTACATAACCAAGAGATCACTGTATTAGAGTATGCAGATGCAGAATCACATCTCATACATATTGACTGAAATATTGTGAATATGACTTTAATTTCATTGAATATCTTGTAATTAATTTGATGGTGACAATGTATAATTTTGCATATTTAATTGATAACTCTGACAGTGCACTCATTATTGCGTTTTTCAACATTTTGATATCAACTTGATGTGTTAAATTGATTGACATGCCTATGTTAATAAATTGATATTAAACATGAATTGTCTTTTAGTCTTTTTTCCTACCTGTCTATTCCCCATACCAATTTAAAAATGTTGTTACAGTGCAAACAAACTTAATCTTTTGTTTACACAAGAATTCTGGCTAATCCAACACATTCTTTTTACCATTTCAACGAAATTCACAGTATACTGTTAACATAAAAAAACCATTGCATACAATCCTTTTCTATAGAAATAAGGTAGATTTCAGCAGAAAGTTTGATGGTTACTAGAGAAACATCTCCTCAACTCTTTTGGTAGTAAACAAAACTGCATGTAGGTAAAGGAAAGAGTTTTCATTAAATAAACTAAAAAATCTAAATGCAATGTGCTTTGTAAAGAGATGTATACAGTAGAGTGCGTTTATAACGTACAGGCTTGTAACGCATATACGGAAGTGAGGGTTAATTCCCAGTTCAATTGCTATATTTTGTATTTAAATAGTGTAATTTTGTAGGCTTATTAAGATTCTTTCACAACGAAATCAGGCTTATAAAAAAAGGTTTTAATTACCATTATGTGACATGTTATAACAAAGACATTTGCTGAACAAACAGATTGTTTGCCAATTGTCCTTTACGAACGGACGATCACATATAACAATGGTAAATTTGACTTGACACTTCCGTTATCAGTAATTGAAAAGTCAATAATTCCATCTTTGTTACTATAAATTCCAAACACAGGATTCGAATCAAACAAAGACAAATCCATGATAGACAGGAAACGAATATGCATGCATACTATTAAAATTCATTACAAAGGAAATATTATATATATTTGTTTTTATGTTGTTAATTTCTTTTTTGAAAAATGTATGTTTCATAATGTTTCAGTTATTGACGCCTACATGTACGCCTGGACCTTTTGAAAACGAAATAATGTTACTTTGTGAGATAAATCATTCGTTCCAATTATACCTAAAGAGATATGTTAGTAGCTTTCTTCTCTTCGATTTTATACCATTTTGCAGATTGCGGAGCCATATCAAAATGGCTGAGCAGTAATGAAATTAATAATTAAAGTCCAAAGTCAGTAGTATATGGGGACAGGCAAAGTCGCATTTGTGGTGGTGGGTGTGGTGGAGGTGCTGTGGAGGTGCCGGAAGTGACGTCACCGGAACCGGAAATTACGCTCATCGCTGCTCATTGCTGCTCTTCTCTTGCTCATCGCTGCTCATTCCTGCTCTTCTCTTGCTCATCGCTGCTCATTGCTGCTCATCTCTTGCTCTTTGCTGCTCATCGCTACTCAGGACCTTACTCGCGTGCTCATTTCGCTCCTGCTGCTTGTCACTGTTCGTCATCGCTGTTCATCTCTTTATCCACCCTTTTCCCGCACTTCACGGTCGTCTCTGGATCTTTCATCGGTCTCTAGGGTCTGATACTCTCACTGTTATGTCGAAGTCCGAGAGTATACGAAGTACACTATTGGATTATCTCCCCTTATCCCGCTCTTTTCATCTGTGGGTGATGTTTTCTGTGAGGACCAAAGGTAGGATTGGATTATGCCCCCTTACCTGCAAGTGATGCTGTCACCAATAGATCAATGGAGGGGTGTCCTTAGCAACCACCTTAGCAACGGCGGTCCATTTCTATGATGCACTTCGTTTCTCTTCTCTTGCTCCATCCCGCAGATATTTTCGTTTTTCTACGGCATATTCCCATGATTCTTTTGATTCGTAGTCTTCCTCTTCTCTCAAGCGTTTAGCCGTTTTCTTGATCTTTCTATGTACGGGGTCTTTATTCATGTCTTGATGCCAGGACAATAGTCCGAGGTAATGGTTTCGCATTTCGTCTCTGTATGTGTCAAACATGTCTCGATATGCTGTCAAGCGTGCCTCGTCTTCTTCCATTCCGGCTTCGACAAGTTCGTTTACTTTCTGTGAGTATTCCGATTGATGTACTTGAAATGTTCTATTCAAAATGACTTCCCATGGAGACTGTTCGCATTGCTCTTCGGAGTCTTCGTTGGACTCCTGTTCACTACTTTGTTCGGATTCCTCGTTATCGGCTTCTGTGGTGGTATCTGAGACTGAATCACTATGGTCTGTTGAATCCTTCTCCATACCGTGTGCATTCTTTTTGTGTCGCACTATGTTGAAGTTTCGCTTGGACTGGTATCCACATATGTCACAGGTATACATTTAAGACGTCTTTCTTTCCTTGGATTCAATAGTAGAATGAGCTGCGGTCATCCTGCAAGTGCTTATATTACCTACAGGTTCCTCAACGGCTTGTTGATTCATACACAAACGTTTGGCAAAGTATTCGTTTCGAGATTGTTGCAGTTCAGATTTCACTTTTCTGATGAGGTTTCTATTAAGTCTTGTCCACTCGTTGTCAATCCTTCTACACCCCTTGCAGACATTCATGTTTTTGTAGAATTCCGCAAAGCTCTTGTTCATTTGACACTTTGTACATTTCTTGTTTGGATCCACTTTGCTGGGTCCTCCACTTGTGTTGTCCAGCCGTTTGGTTCTCTCCACTTTGGTTGGAAGTATTTTCCTTTTCATTTCTGGTTTTGCTTTGGTCTTTGAAAGATCCACAGGTATTAAGTATCTACCAGGAACCAATAAACCGAGAGGCGTTTTCGACTCCATTGGTACGTGTGTGTTGTTTGACGGTCTTCAAACAACTGACGAAATTAAACAAAACCTCTGAATATATTTTCGTTAAAAGCTTTCCATTGGCGTCATGGTGGCGAAGATTGTTTTTGTCTATTCATTCAGACAACACAGTTTGCTGCTCATCATTGCTCATCTTTTGCTCCGCGCTGCTCATTGCTGCTCATCTCTTGCTCATCGCTGCTCATTGCTGCTCATCGCTGCTCATTGCTGCTCATCTCTTGCTCATCACTGCTCATTGCTGCTCATCTCTTGCTCATCGCTACTCGGGACCTTACTCGCGTGCTCATTTCGCTCCTGCTGCTTGTTGCTGTTCGTCTTTGCTGCTCTTCTCTTGCTCTTTGCTACTCATCGCTACTCAGGACCTTACTCGCGTGCTCATTTCGCTCCTGCTGCTGCTGCGCAAAGAATGGGGTTTACTGCTGATGATCGGAAGGCCAACTCATGTTGTCGGTTTGAGTGGTAGATCAAGACTGATCGATGTGATTGTATACTGGGATATTTAACACAAACACAAATGAAACAGTTTCATATTTTATTTTACAAAATCTACATCAGTCAATGTTTTAAGTTCTGGTTCTTTCTCTTCAAACAAAGGTATGATCTTCTTCAGTTCTTGCCATTCGTAGGGACTCAGCGTTATACCTCTCTTGGTTGGCTGTAAAGTCAGTTCTCCGTTAGGCACGAAATATTTTCTGACGTGAATAATAGAATAGGGTGCTTTAATGATGACATAAACATCTTCTCCCAGATGATATCTCCAGTCCACCGGTTCGTTGTCCTTGATTCTGGTGATCAGGTCGTCCACCACTTCTGTAGTACTGCACAACATTTTCCACTGCATTAACGACAGGCTGACTCCGGTCTTTGTGGGCACCGTTTCACTTTCCCAACATCTGAGATCTACTCTGTTACTGCCTTTCCATTCTGTCAGCTCTGCATAACGTCCTCCACCCAGTAGTACTTTCAAAGGAATATTGGAATCTGTCATGGCGTCTTGAACGATATCTTGGTCTGGTCTTTGGTTTTCTTTTCTTTACGAGACATATCGGTTGACTGATTCCTCTTCTTGCTGGTCTATTTATATACATATCGGAGATGAACTGGATTGGTTCTTATATTATGAAACGTGAAACAGGATTGGCTATCTTTACGACATCGTGATTGGTTAACTTCTCCCGTTCCGATTGGTCGAAAATCTGACATTTTCATTGGTCAATTCCAACCGTTTCGATAGATCAACACGATGGTACACTGTCCAAATATGTGGCGCCCAATCCGGAAACTGCTCACAATAGGTACGAGTAAACGCCGACAATACGATCAGTCTTCCTTGGTTCACCACACCGTCTTCGAACATGGCAGAGACGATTGTCTCGTATACTTGGAAGGGGTCCATCGTACGAATGACTTCTCTGACTATCTTCACTTCCTTTTATACATTTAACGCGGACCTGAAAGAGAGCACCCTAATGAAACGAAAATTTCAGAGTCTTTCCGGACGAAAACGAACGTTTACGGATTTCAGTCCTTACCCTAACTCGAGTCCTAACCCCAACCCTAACACTAATCCTAACCCTTGTTCTAACCCGAAACCTAACTCTAACCCTGACCGTAGTCCTGCCTCTAACCCTTATCGTAGGTCTGTCTCGTACTTCTACTCTAACAACTCATACCCCACGCCGGTGGTTCACCTAAGCAAGCGTGACAAACATGAGGCAAAGAGAAATCAATAAATAAACTACGAAGAAATGCTGAGCTGTATGTTTTGCGTCATGTTTGTGACTCTAATACATTAACATTAAGGGTTTTAAAACAAAATGTAACAAAACGATTTTAACTAAATTGGTATTGACTTGGTCATTGATCTTATTTTGTATTATCAAACTTCAATGAACATGTGGGTAGCTACACTTTACAGTGGTAGCTTATATACATTGTTTGCGTCAACCGAGACAAAGGACAACTAATTCAGTATATAACTGAAGTCACATATTGTACTTTTGCTATAAAATTCAAGTACCCCAATTAATCCTCTGGTTTTGTTCAACAAATATTGGCCCTTGTTGTAATAAGTAGTGGTACATTTATTTTTAAGTCAAATTTATAAAGCACTAAACAGTACAGACAACCTCTTCTGCAACTCTTCCTTAACCATTGTTTGATGTTAGCGGGCGATACAAGTTTACAGGAAATAATTAACAACTAAACGTTAGTATATTATAAATATATGTGTATATTAGTATAGCACTTTCAGATAAAAAAAAATATTTACTTGGTTTACCAAACCTTGACTAGCGGTAATGCACATCATTAAAAATGTGTGACAGTGCATTTCTACCTCCCGGGAATTAATCAACTGTTATCCTGGTGTTAGTTGAAATATTACTTACATTGGTCCCTGTAATATAACATAACTGTGGTTATGAAACGGGGATATCCAAACTGAAGACTCCACCAAGCAGATTTCTGATGTCCATCTCCTGTATGGGAGCATCCAGAAGACCATTGTGTTGAAGCAGGCGGAGTAAGGGCTCTTTCTGCATTATAGTCTCTGTAAGTAGTACTTTGGAATGCCTGTCCTTCTGGGGTTAGATTCACTAATAAAAACAGGTTTAATTATTTTATATTGTATTACAATGCACACAACATGTCAAACAAATATTGTGTCTCACCCAAGCAGGTCCATATTTATTTCTACCTATAGGCTACCTAGGAAAATACATAACGACAATTCCTTTTCAAGAACAGTGTAAAAAATTTCGATGCATGTAATTATACAAAACGCACATTTATTGCTTCAAAATAAAAAATCTATGCTGCAAAGACCTCAACTCAAACTATCAGAAAAGTAAAAGTTTTTTTTTTAATTTATCTTATTAGGTGGAGTTGACCTTTTAATTTGCATAAGGGTATTCGATTTCATTTTGTGTATTTCTAGGACGACTTCAGTTAAAACAGTTTTTGAACTTTATTCAGTATGTCAGTACCAGATTAGGTAACTACGTACACCTTTTAAATTGACTGACCTGCGATTATTAAAATGACGTAAAACTCCGCGCGATCAAGTGAAACAGATCGAGCAATAGCAGTGTGAGAATAAAGCAAATTTCATAAACAAGATAGAGTTAAAATAAAACGCATCACAAAATACCGAAATAAATTTGATGCATTGGATGGCCATTTCGTTGACTGACAACTCATCAGATGTGCTCGAGATTAAAGTGTTGGAAAACCGGTGAAAGATAAAATGATGAATTAATAAGCACAACCATTAAAATCCAGAACCATAAAAACAAACAGGAATTCAAACTAAGCTAAGGCTTACCTCTGCATCAACAGGAAGAGCCTTTTATTGATAATTCTTTTCAAATTTTGAACGGAAAATTTGGAGGAATTTTAGATAAAAATGTTAAATCTATGAACTACACGTACACGTATAACATTGGCAGGGGTTAAAATGTATGTGTAACAAAATATGTTTCAAAATTACAAGCCATAATGTACCCTAAAATGTGAGTGTAGTCACCGAAAAAAACATTATTTAAAACAAATCATTATGTTCTTATTATTAAGGACAATTAAGTACGTTGCACCTAAGCTGAAGTCATGCTTATTAAAGTTTTATGGGCGTCATCATGACATGGTTGACAGATATGAAAAAAACGTTTCCCAAATGAAAATGGACCTGTTCCGTTGATATTATCCCTTCCTCATATCGGATTTGACATGGACAGCATGGCGGGTGTCCTGCAGGAAGCAGAGACTGCTTACTCTTCCGGAGCACCTGAGTCTACCCCGGTTTTTTGGTTGGGTCCGTGTTGCTCATATGCTTTTAGTTTTTAATTGTAGTGCATGTATTGTTTTGGTCTTGTCTTCGTTGTTCTCCGGAGTTTGTCAGTTGTTACGATTTTTCTCTCCTTTGAATATCCCTTTGGTATTTCTTGACTTTACTTAAAAGACATGCATATTTTTTTCTAACATATCAAAACAATATTTCACACGAAGGTTCGGTACTATTAATCTGGTTTTCATTGCTAGTTGTCCTGGTTTTAAGTTATCTTCTCAAACATACGAATGAACTGTGACAGCGTTTGAAAACCGTCTACATGTTTTTACCAACTGATTAATAATTGATAAAAAAGAAAACATAGCTATTAAAAATAATAATATAATGTATAAGAATAAATTTGTTTTCTTTTTCTAACTGTGTCAAATTAATTATTGATGAAAACAGAACACCAAAATTTTCCAAATATTTTCAAAAAAACTTGTTGATTTCAAAAATTAACCTTTGTTTCGTTATTTATACCTGTTATGGTTATAGAGTCCGAGTTTTAGTGGAATGCGTATGCGGGATCATTTTTTAAAGCTATGAGATCAAAAGTGTTACCAGTGACTTTATGTATCCCAACAAAAGTTTTCATGAACAGCATTCATTTTTCCTCAAATGCCAAGGCTTTCGGACAACCAAAGACATGAGGTCTGGGGTGTAGTTCAAGGTGGGCTTAGCAGAAGAGATGCATGAGTGGCTCGGTTAAGTTTTTGGGTTTAGGTCCATTTCTCAAGAACCGAATGAGACACACAATGCATCAATGATATTATACATTTCCATTAATCTTATGTAGTACAACAAAAGTCAGCAAATTTCAGTCACCATAGCATATATTTTATGCTTGATGGACTTTGGTAATTTTTTTTTTGTATTTGGTATATTTTCAAACTACATGTACCTATCATATATCATATATATTGATGATATTTAACAACCACAATCATATTATATAGTACAACACAATTCAGTAACATTTGGGTTATTACGATCTACATGTTATGCTTGAGTAACGTTAGTCATATTTTTGCATTTGGGTGTGTTATCGCAGACCCTAAGCTAAAATATTGAAAATATTTTAGAACTACAATTATCCTATATAGTACAACAAACCATTTGAGTTACCATGACCTATATTTTATGGTTGAGGGACTTTTGTAAAAATTTTGTTTTTTCGTTTATTTCCAAAGAAGCTAAGCTAATATATGATGATATTTTACAACTACAACAATCTTATACATATATATATATAATACAAATCAGTAACATCTGGGTTAGCATTACCCACATTGCATGCATGAATGATAATGATTTAAATTTTGCATTTTATTCAATTTCAAATCTCTAGTTATTTTTTTTTAGGCCTACGTGAAATTTGCAGTATACTTTGAATGCGATCGGTATTTATCATTTAACAGAACGTGTGGAATACACAGGTGAATAAATCGTATTTTCTTCTGATGGTGCGTTGTTATGTGTTTCTAACGCGATGAATTATTTGTCAAAACTAATTCCCCATCATATGATATGAAGAAGTGTTACGAGAAATTCTTTTATTTGATTGGCCTTGATACAAACGTCGCTGTTTTCTGATTGGTTGAAATCTGCACGGTCATCGTTGAAAGCCACTACCATGACCACTGCATAGCATCATTTGACGTCACAGAAAAATGAACGTGTGGATTTCCCGCGGGTCGGACGCCGAATCAAAAACAAACAAATGTTCCGAAAGAATCATAAGAGAAATAGGTTGAACAACTCGTAAAAATTAGATACCGCTTGATATCAAATATTGTTATTAAATTTAGACATAATAATAAACATCCAAATTAAACAACCGAATGTGATATCAAGCGATATCTCATTCTCACTCATTCTGAAACCTATAATTAATAGTATCCTGTATCTGTGACTTTTGTAGTTCAACTACTTGTTATCGAAATGTTTTAAGGCATGTTCATAGTTGTAGATTGTATAAATTTAAGTGAATTATAATGTATACAGAGGTTGTCATAATACTACAATTTGATTTTCCAGTACGTCATATTGAACTTTTCTTGTCTTCTCTTTCTGTTCCTTTTCTCGGAACGTATGGAAACAGTGATTTTAAACATTCCATATACAGTCAAATCTCGATTACCACCAACGTCTCGAATTACTTTCCTAGTCCAACAAGTGAATGTTCCGTTTTATTAACCGGCTATTTCTAATTCGGACGCAATAAGAGAAAAAACATATATTTATTCATTATGCGTAATTTATACACTACAAAAATTACAAATGTAACGGATAATTTTACTTTTTATACATATAAATTATTTAAATACACACGTGCACATATTTAACACTTACTTTGTCCTGCAGCTTTATACATGGGTGTTAATATAAAAACTAAAACACTCCACTGGACCTTCATTGTACACCTGTTAAAAAAAAACCTGCATTCTAATATGTTCTAATCTGCAGTCTACATCCTGTTAAATATGGATATATAGTTCCATCGTCACAGACTACAAACGGCTTGTTTGACAACGTGATAGTAAAGTTTCCCACAGCCTTTAACGATGTCACAGTATAACTTGTGCTGTGTAATGGCGTATTCGTGCCTGAATATATGCCGATATTTTACCACTCGTTATCGCTCGTGGCGAAATATTGGACATAAAGGGCCTACCCGTGGTAAAAGCAGGATATTTTGGAGCCACCGTGAATTATTTCTCAATTAGACATGTTAGATATATAGACAGTAGCAGTAGATTGGCTTGCTATTAAATCGATATACATATAAGGTTTAGAATCTGGTAAAAATGCGAGAGTTTCCGAATTCGTGCCGAAATACGTGACGCATTCGTATATCGAATTTTATATCAAGTAAATGCACTGTCGTTGTTTTTGTACTGCAATCTTTGATGATATTGGTTGATATTACTACCAATTTCAAGATTTGGAGGGAGAACTCACGATTTCAAAGATCGATGTGCAGGTATACCATTGATAATCGCATAAGATATTTTAAATAAAGGACATTTGGGTGCAAATATGTTTTTACAACAATAACCAATAAGTAAAAAGTGAATAAGTATTGAGATTCTGTAAGTTTGTTCATTTCAGTTCTGTCATTCATGTCAAGTAGGTGTGGCTTAAATGTTATGTACTGTCAGTGACCATATATCACTTGCAAATATACTGTCAACGCATTTTGACTGCAGAATAAACCAGAAATATACGATTACAAAGTTTGCCTCGCCCCCCTACTAATGTTGGTGTGTGGCTTTTTTGATCCCCGAGATGCACCCTTACATCAAGTAATATGATTGTGGTCGCTTGGTATCAAAGGTCTGTACTCGGATGAAAAACTTAACCTCAGGCAATGAAGGGCAATAAGTAGGTCAACGTGACCTAATTTTGGTAGGAGGCTGTGTTACTCCCCGAGATGCACCTTGACACCAAATTATAAGATTGTAGGTCGCTTAGTATCAGAGAACTGAACTCGGACGTAAAACTTAACCTAAGTTAATGAAGCCCAATAAATAGATCAGAGTAACTTAATTTTGGTTTAAGGCTTTGTTACTCCCCGAGATGTACCCTTATACCTAGTTATATGATTGTAGGTTCCTTGGTATCAGAGAACTGAACTCGGACGTAACTTATGTCAATGAAGTGCGATAAGTAGGTCAGAATGACCTAATTTTTGTGGGGGCTGTGTAAGTTCCCAAGATGCACCCTCACATCAAGTGATTTGTCCCTTGGTATCAGAGAACTGAACTCGGAGGTAAAATTTAAAAACCAGTTAACCATGGCATATGGGTTATGTGACCTCCATCTTATGTCACATGGTCAATCTCTTTAACACCCACCTGCACACAAAAATAGATGACTCTATGTCAACTAGTAACTGAGAACTGGCTGTGGACGCGCACGCAGACTTTGACGCCTAGGGTACTTCATTATCCCCCACATCTTCTCTAAGGCGAACTAAAAATTAAGTCTGGCTTATGACATACTTTTGAAATAGGTAACTATAGATGGTGCACTTCAAGCAATTATCGATAGACCCGTTCGGTAGTTTTGAATTTTACAAGCTCAAAATCTTCAACTTCTAGACGCATTCTATGCATTGTGTAAGTAAATTAAAATATTATTAAAAATACTACCAATTGCTTCTGATTTTCGTCAGTCTTCGAGTGAATAGTAATATCTAAACGTGAAATTTTCCATAAAGGAGCTTGTGAGTAGGGTGGGAAAAAATGTTCGTGTTCTGTTAGCGACTATCATGTAGTTTTCCGTCAGGTCTTTAGAAGTTTATTTTCTCGTTCGGCTTTTTTAAAACACTGCACAAGCTGAGAAATATAAACTGGAGGATAAAATGGTTTGAGCCGTATTTTCAAATGAGTTTCCAAAAAAAAAAAAAAAAAAATGTACGGCAAAGAGAACCATCTTGGTCCTATGAAATATACCGAATCTGAAAAAGCCGAGGAGTGCGAACCTATTCCCCACAAAAAACCTAAAGCTATCGGTTCAACATCAAAATGTTACCAGTGTCCAGAATGTGACAAAAGCTGGATTTAAGGGTCACGCAAGACAGAAACATAGGATAACATTTCACAAGCCTCTACTATATAGTGTCATTGTTACATGTTGAAAGAAATATGTGTAGTTTGTAAGGAATTATAACAAACAATTAACAAAAAAACAAATTTAATATAGAAAAGGCATAGCCATCAGAAACCAAAACTTAAGAAAATCTGAAACACACAAAGGCCATGCGAGCTTTTGTAATCCCTTGACGTCCGTCCGTCGTCCGTCCGACTGTTACCTTTTTCACATTTTAATCTTTTCCTCCGAAATCGCTTGGCCAAATGGAACGAAACTGGATCTATGTAAGTTCCTTTATAAAGTTTGCTCATTTCGTCTTGATCGGACAACAATCATGGCCGCAATTGTTGTTTCTGATTGGCTGAGTTTTCAAAAATCTTCTCCTCTGAAACTGCATGGCCAAATGGAAAAAAAACGTGACAGGAAGCATCCATGGGAGGTTCTTTACAAAATTTCCTCATTCTGTTCCGATCGGACTACAATTATGACCGCCATGGGCATTTCTTGTTTCTGGTTGGCTGATATAAAAAAAAATTCTCTGAAATCGCTTGGCCAAATGCAACGAAACTTGATAGGAAGCATATACGGGAGGTCGTTTATAAATTTTCCTCATTTTGTTCTGATCGTACTACAAGCTCAACAAGTTATAAATCTATTTCAAAAAGGGGTGGAATGGGACACAAATAAGTAGCGGAAAAATACAGAAAAGGTCTTAAACGTGCAGGGATCGTGCCTGGTTTTTTTTATGAAATAATTTAATATACATAAAAAGATCTGGATTAAAATATGTACTTCCTTTACAAAAACAAAAAAAAATTCAGTAAAAGTCTATTATTTCCGGTATATTCGACATACTGGGTCTTTTGAGACGTTATTTTGATGAAAAAAACATTTAATGGCAATTTATTTTTAAATGCTGATTATATTCAAGTATTTTATTTCTACGTTCAAAAAATTGTCACTAAAATTGTAAAGGCTTAACTTGGACCTTTGTGTAAAACAGATTTCCGAAGTATTACCAAATATAAATATAAAGTTGACAAAGTGTTCTATAAGTTTATTTTATGCGTGTGTATAACATTACATTTCAACGTTATCAAAATCCTCTATTGCTAAACTTGCTATCCCGACACTAGTGCATCAATCACGCTTTAAAAACCAATACAGTATGGCTACCAAATTATCAAATTCTTCTTTTAAGAAGTATTACAGGTAAAGTTTTTCACAAATTGTACATTATACACAATTTATCAACCACAACAACGCCTGCATTATTTTTGTTCAATTTGTTCAAAAGAAGGAAGTTGATTTCTCATTATTTCTTTTCGTGTTAACAACCGTATTTCTCCTTTGAAGGGAATTTGATGAGATGAAATTTCCAGATACAGATATGAATATGATATAGTAGAAGGAGTGATAATTACGTGGTCATGATATACACATTATAAGGTCATATAATCTATCTCTCAAATAAATTTAATAACATCTCAAATTTCAGGTTTTTGCTGAAATAATCCCGTTAAATTTAAATGAAACTAAATTATAAATATTATAATTGATGTTTGCCACAATTAGCAATGAGTTAACCATGTATTCGTATTTAGAGGTTCCATGTAGTTAATTGTCTTAGTTAAGAACGTTTAAGCTAAAAAATATGAAATTAAGGATTTTTTGGTCCATTACATCAAAATCAGTTTGTTTCAATATTTGAAAAACAAAGTCATGAAGGCATAACCATATGGCAAACTATCCCCCCCCCCGAAAAAAAGAAAAGAAAAAAAAAGAGGAACCGTACTTTCTAGTATTCGTTAAAACAAAGCTTTGGTTTGTTAGAGACCTACATAAGTGTATGGTGTAGGCGTCCGTGAGTCCGAAATTCAAAATATGCGAAACCTACAGATATCCAAAAGTTTTCGTTGAATTTGTAGAATGCCTTTTTCTTTTTATCTTACCTGGCCTAAAAGCCCATGTAAGCTTTTTTAATCACTTTGCGTCCGTCGATTTTCTTCCGTCCGTCCGTCCACAATTACAAAAATATCTTTTCCTCTGAAAGCACTCAGCCAATTTTGACCAAACGTTAGTGAATGGTCCTTGGGTGTCCGGCATCTCCTACTTACAACCCACAGAGATGCTGTTACTGAAAATAGGAAAAGGGGATGAGTTTTAAAAATCTTCTCTGGATCAGAGGAGCCAGAGGGAACCAGACTTGGACGCAATAGTCCTTAGATGTCTTCTTTCAGATTTGTTCCCGATGACCCGGACTTTCAACCAAGATTTTTGCCACAGCAGAACAAATTGTAACATTGTACATGTACCTTATTGTAATTTCGATAAATAATATTCTAGTCTGAAACTACATAGCCAGTTTGAACTAAACTGGTCCTTTGTCAAAATTATGCCCGATGACCTGAAATGTTGAGGAAGATTTGTGTCACAGCCGAACATAGGACCCTTTGGGGAATTTCATTAATAAATCTTCTTATCTGAAACCACTGAGCCAATTGTAACCAGACATGACACTAATGGTCCTTAGATGGTCCTCTTTCAGAATTATGTCCGTTGAATCGGACTGTCAACCAACATTGCCACCACAGCAGAACATATTGGAATTAATTAAAAAATTCTTGTCTGAAACTACTGAGCAAATTGGAAACAAAATTTGCACCAATGGTCCTTAGATGGTGCTATTTCGGAATTGTCTCTTATGACGAGGACTGTCAACCAAGATGGCCACCACAGTAGAACATAGTTTAACATTAGACCCTATGTGAAAATTCAATAAAGATTATTCCTGTCTGAAACTACAGAGCCATTTGAAACCAAACTTGGCAGAAATGGTCTGAACTGTCAAATGGTCGCCACTACTGGACTTAGGTCATTATGGAAAAATTCATTAAAACATCTTCTTGTCTGAAACCACTGAGAAAATCGGGAACAGACTTGGCAACAATGGTACTTAGATGGTCCTCTTTCAGAAGTATGTCTGATGACCAGGACGGTCAGCCAAAATGGCTGTTTCATCCGAACTTTGTATAACAAAGGACACTATCGGAAAATTCTTTTAAAAAGACTATCTGAGACCACATGGCCAATTTGGACCAGACATGGCAGCAATTATCCTTAGAGGGCCCTCTTTCAGAATTACGCCCGATGATTCGCATTTCAACCAGGATGGCCGCCACAGCCGAAAATATTTTAACAGTTGACCGTTTAGTAAATTTCAAATAAAATGTTTTCTTGTCTGAAACTTCAGAGCCAGTTGACACCAAACTTATCAGAAATATTCATAGATGGTCCTCGTTCAAAATTGTGTCCAATTAGCTTGACTGTCACCCCAAATGGCCACCACTGCTGAATTAGGTCCCTAAAGAAAAAATCATTAAACATGTTCTTGTCTGAAACTACTGATCAAGTTAGGGCTAGACTTGGCCACACTGATACATAGATGGTCCCATTTTAGAATTGTGTCTGATGAACAGGATTGTCAAGCAAAGTGGCTGTTTCAACCGAACTTAGTTTAACATAGGACCCTGTAGGAAATTTAAAAAAAAGACCTTCTTATCTGAGACCACTTGCCAAATTGGGACCAGACATGGCAGCAGTTGTCATTAGATGGTTCCCTTCAGAACTGTGTCCGCTTCCTTGGCCTGTCAATCAAGATGGCCACAAAACCTGAATTTAACTTAGTTTAACATAGGACCCTTTGGAAAAATTTAATTAGCAGATCATCATACCTTCAGTTTGGCAATTTGGAACCAGACTAATGGCAGCAATGGTCGTCTTTCAGAATTGTTTTTGATAACTTTGAATTACAACAACGATGGCCACCTAACTCTAACTTTATTTAAAATTGCACCTATTGGAAGACGTGTGTTATTTCTACCCCAGTTGTCGAAATATACTGTTCAAAAAAAGAAACGCATAACCGCATTGTATTTTTCCAAAAAAAATTCTGTCATTAACCAGGTAACATTTAATTGTCAATTTAATCGTTGATCTTTAAAAGGGATGTTTCAAATTTTAAATGCCTGTTCAGTAGAATTGGCTTTCTGCCACATGTGCATTGTGGCTGTGAAAGATGAATATCCAAAATATCTCAGCGCAAATTAGGTAACGTTTTAACGACCATTTTGTTACCCTAATGTGTAAAGAAAGACCAAGTGTTAAGCTTGAATTTTATCTTAAAGTTGAAATACTGTCATGCCAACGTTAGACCCTGCCACACGAAATATAGTTATCCGTCGTCTCAAAGCCGGAGAGACCCAAAATGCAGTTGCACGTTAACCAGAGTATCATTTCACGGCTGTGGAACAGATTCCAACAAACTGGTTCAATTAATCAGGGTCTTTCATCTCCCGAACCTAACCGTTTCTGCATCAACGACTGCAGAGGAAATACCTGGGTTACCAATAATAAGCCCGGAAACAGTCTTTAAACATGTTCGACAGCATGGCATTAAACCCAGAAGGCCGTATTCTGAAACCTTATTGACTGCTTTGCACAGACATGAAAGAGTCAGTTGGTGCAAAAGATTGAGGTGCTGGACATTTTAAAACTGGCGCAGGATTTGGTTTAGCGACGATTCCCACTTTCTACTGCAGAAACATGATGCAGGCGCCGGAATGAATCTTTCACCTTCTCTTGTGTTCAGGAAGTGGAGATCTTTGGTAGAAGGAGAGTTATGATGTGGATGACAAACCCAAATGAACTTGTAATGTCTTGGGTAATTTTACGGTGCAAAAGTAAAGAGACGGAATTCTCGAACCTCACATGCACGTAATCAACTGACAGAGCAGGACTACGCTATGCCTATCACAGCGCGTTTGACAATGGACTACCTAACCTAGATTAAAATCAGTGTGCTACAATGGCTTCAAACGCACCGGAATTGAATGGAATTGAACACATAGGAGACCAACAAGATAAACGTGTGCGTCAGTGTCAACCTCCATCAACTCAGCTGAACATACAAGGTGAGTAAAATGTGACACGAAATGTTTGTGGACGAACGAACGAGCAAACGAACGGACGAACGGACATGGTGAATGCAGTCTAGACCCCAGTTACGTGTTGGGATTTATAAACACTGAAAACTAAAAAAAGTAATGAACAACACGAATTCCTATAAAAACCTGGAGTGAACTATCATGTCCTCCGGAAAGGTAAGCAGTTCCTGCTCCGTATACGGCGCCAGTCGTGAAGTTCAACAAAGTCAATCCGGTGGTAGTCATAACTCGGTGGAGCTAAATGGAATGTTACGACAGTGGGAACAGGTCCAACACCATCTTAGATATTGGAAACGACCGTAAAATTTCCTAAGTGATGATATCAACTTGTCCTTGATAACACCCTGGTTAAGGAGCTTTTTTGACAGCAGTAATTCTCTTTGTCGAAAGTCATAGTAACACACTCATGTCCTTGAATATCGAATAAGCTTAGAAACGTAGACGCTATATACAGGCAATGCTGGTATATTGCTATTCAAGAAAGTTAACAATAGAAAAGTTGAAGTCATCACTTTTGTCATAAAGTTTTGTCTTCAAGTGCCCCTCATTGTCTATTTCAAGAAACAAATAAAAATATAAAGCTGACTTAGATGTATTTGTAGTATCCTTGATTTCAAGACCACTGGGGTAGATGAGATGTAGAAAGTTGTGGAATTTGTCGTTATTTAACGACAACACGTCATCTATATAATGAAAAGTGAAATTAAAGGATTAGACAAGTTTCTCTTTGTTTTCAAGTAGTAGCCCTTGAATGAAGTCCGCTTCATATGAGTACAGAAACAGTCAACGAGGAGAGGAGCACAGTTGGTTTACATTGCAATGCCGATTGTTTGTTGAAAGATTCGTTAGCCAAATTCAAAAAAGATATGTTGTCTATGAGAAAATCTAACATGTTTGTAATTTCATCTTCATAATACTTTTTTTCAGAGTGGTTCTTCACAAAATAAGCATTTTCTCTACCTAAAAGTAGACGTTTATACCTGCGTGTGAACAGTGGGGTATGACACTTAGTGATTATAGAGGTCGGAATAATGAGGATGCTAAAACCAATTTAAAACTACATGTATCAAATAGAGAGAAGGTCACAATACCTAAATTACTTCGAACAATAGAGTTCAAGAAAATGATAGATAAAATACGGATACTTTGCTTAGGTTCTGTTGGACCGCCCGGAATAATATCTAAAGTTAAATAGAAAACACTTACAGGAAAACATTCTTTCACCAGTATAGTTTTTGAAAGTGTAACCGATGCTAAACAAACTAATCTATAAATGATCTAGGCCTTGATATATGTGTATAATGCATTAGTTATTCCAACCAGAATTTAAGATACGAAATAAGACATTCATGCTTCTTAAAAAGTCATTTAAATATCAAAGATTCGATAATCACTGCGGAGAATCCTGGTAATCCCAAGATCATGATGAAAGTCATTTCAAATCTGATTTATAAATCAAATGCAAGATTATGCACATGTAATTCCAAATACAATTTATAAATAAAATTAGCTAATAAGAATCTTCTAAAATATAGTTTTAAAAGAAAATAATTTATTATGTAATTATTTAGATGGTATACGGTATTTAGGACCCAAACTAATGCAGTTTCCGAACATTATTATGAAATATCGGCAAAAGAATACCAATGCAACAAAACAGGTGAAAAAGTCCACAAATTTGATGTCCAAGGAAAACACAAAGTCATGATAATAGAACACAGCAAACAAACGCCACAGGAAAGCATGTACAACTACAAGAATAAAAAATGTAACGGCAAACTATACAAATGGAGCTTATTGTTTGATGTCTCGATTATTGTTTTAGGCTTACGTGGTATTTGCTGTTATGTTAATGCGGTGTTAAAGTACGCAGTTTTTTGTTAATCCGTATATTGAACACTTGACTTCACAAATTGGTATTCATTGTATAACTGGGTGTATGAAGCATATTGATAGATAAGAGTTAAAAATGAGATCACCCGACCGCCCGTTACGGACTTTTTGTCATGGCGACGGGCAAACCCTTTTCCACATTTGATTCGGATCATGTTTGAAATCATGTCCAGAAATGCAATATTACTTTTTATACATGTCTCTATAATATGTGTTCAGTAAATGTGTTCTGCATAGTAAGAAACCCATAATTGGGTCAATTGTTCCTACATGTCCAGGCTGTTAGTCAATTACCGATAATTCTCTTCCTTCCATGAAATGTGGAATATGGAAAATATCAAAAAACATGATTTTATTTGACACCCTGTGTTTTCTTATGAATACATTTGATAAATCTCAGCATTCCTAAATAAAAGTATAGAAGAGTTTGTTATCCGCTTGTCCAACGGAGTTTTTGAGGGGATATAGTGTTCCATCGTTCGTCTGTAACAGTTAGGTTTTGCACTGGAGAGTGCCGAGACAATCAGGTCACGTAGACCTACATTTCACATTTCAGTGACTTTGGTTCAGTTTTGTGTTAAAAGTGCATTGTCTTGAATGCTATACAACCTATAGTCATCAGGCTATAATGATATGTCATGGAGAGCACAGCACAGCCATACAACAATAAAGTCACCTTGATCTCCATTTCACACTTCAGTGACTGGTTAGGTTTTGTGTTAAAATCCATTTTCTTGAATGCTTTACAACCTACAGTCATAAACTGCAGTGGATACACTATGCAGCGTAAAGCACAGCCATAAAACAATAAGTCACTTACATTTTATTCTTCAGTGAATTTTGTTAATTTTTGCTTTTAGGTCCATTTTATTGAATGCTACACAGCTTATAGTCATGACACATCACCAGTGCATATGTCTCAGAGAGTACAGCACATCATAACAAGAATAACAACATTTTGAACTGCATTTCATGTTTCAGTACAGTTAGGTTAAGGTTAGTTAAGTGTAAGGTCCGAATACTATAAGAAATATGATCATGTCGTCTTATCTGCAGATTAATCTAAGGGAGGGGGCAAGCATCCAACAAGAATTAGGTCAATGTGACATAACTGTCATTGTATACTGACTTTGGCTATGTTTAAGGTCGGATCGCACATCTGAGGTACTAATATGAAGAAATGCACGACCTTAAATGGGAACAAAGTAGCATTTGTTTCCCTCACATGACAATAAGGACGATTCAGTAATGCGACGAGATGATTTACAATCGGATAATCTCAGTCGTTTTCAATCAGTCTCGTTGAGCGCCTTCTTAATATATGCACTTTTCAAACTGTTTTCAGTCTATGCGAGGTGATACTACAAAATTTCCAGAAGCACCCCTCATACCTTAACGCGACCTTCGTTCGCATATCATGACAGGATCATGTACATGATGTATCTTGCAAAAAGTATGAACATACATGTATAACAGTTTTATTTAGTTCAGAGACGGTTACCTTTTTGGAAAAGCTATTACTTGTTTACAATATATATATTAAACGGACTTGAGTAAGTATCGATAATTTTTTTAGAGGTAAAATATACAGATGATGTCGTTGCGCTAGTAAACCACATTTATATTCCTCTGCGTGTTCTTTGTGATAAATTTATTAACGAAAGCAAAGTACAGATATATATATTTCTTCCTTTTGTATATTTCATATACTTCTTAAAATAGCAATTGTGTGATTAATATTAACTGCATTTTATTTCTCTTCATAATTTATATCAGGGCGATACATTATTCACTCTTTGAACAAGGATAAATATAATTTTTAGTGTTGGTGGGAAATTCAAATAGTCTTGTCTATATACAAGAGGTGTTATGCTCAAAGATGGTATATCAATAAAGGCGGTTATTTTGAAGAACATCCTCAAATATAATGTTTTGACAGCCCTTGGAATACTATATATTAAAGTGAGAACCGAGTCCCATGGTCATCGGCTGTCGCTAGTAGCTGCAAATCAAAGCTTAATACGCGGTCTGTAAACTGTATATTAGAAATAAAGCTCTTTGTGTAGTCCTTAGAGTTAAAACAACTAACTTACTCAGCGCCACGATAAAAGACGACCTGGCCGACGGTAAAAGCTGTCCTTCGAAGAGGACAAACTGTACCATGACAACTTGCTCTGTACAGAGGACAGCCTGTCTATATTGTTAACACAAAGCTCGAATCCTAGGTTAGTATGGAACTAACTGTAAACCCCTTGAGAGCACCTTAACAAATGTAACGAATTATTTAAATGTACATTCACACTAAATGTACGAACGCACACGCTGATATAAAATATATATATTACTTACTTTGTCCTGCAGCTTTATACATTGATGTTGATAAAATAAATGAAATTACCCCAGTATAAGTCCATCGTAAATCTGTTAACAAAATCTGCATCCGATACAAAATTATTTGATTAAAATATACAAGTCAAAATAAAAGAAACGTTACACCAATTTCATGTCGTACAATTTATAAGATGACATTACTTGATAATAATGAACGAATGCTCAAAAATCCAGTGTCGAATAAGTAACATGACAACGAGAATTGTTTTTTTTTAAACATATGATTATAATGATGCCTACGACACCGTTTAAAACGGGGAATTCTGTGAAGTCGTTTAATTATAGGTCACTTAAATGGATGACCTGCGCGTAGGTCATATAGACACAGGCTATTTCGGACTGTTTGGTCTGGTTTACGCCTTGCTATAACTACTGATGTCACATAGCGATTATGCAGGTGTATAAGATAAATAGTTCCATAACAAAACATAGAAATCCAAGGGAAATGTCATAATCTAAGTCCAAAAATGGCTAGGTCGGGAGACAAGCAAACACTCAGAATAACTGGAAAGCAACAGTATGCTCCTAACTTGGTACAGGAATTTCCATATGAAAATGGTGGATTCAACCAGGTTTTACGGCACGCCAAACCTCCCACTTCTATGACCATAAGGTCGTCGCTCGAGATCTATCGAACCACTTGCCGTCAGATGTTGTGCAAGAGTCCCTTGGACAAGTTAAAAGTCAATAAATTGTCATTCTGGTCAAATTGATTGGCAACTGCCGGTTGTGACATTCCTGTTAGCAACATCTCAATCTATAACTTGATCGACAATTTCATTTTTGCCCATTTTATCTTGATTATTGTTACGGAAATATGAAGATGCACTTTTAGTATGCATCTATTTTCAAAAGATCTTCGATTAGCATGTATCTCAATGTACTAGTTTTGTCAGGTTTCTAAAAAGATCCTTATCTTTTCGGATACTTTAGATATATTATAAACGTCTTCTATGAATAAATTCCACCTTAATCACTAACTGATTATTCAATACACGCAGCACCACCAAGA
Source organism: Mytilisepta virgata (assembly GCA_028015205.1). Lineage (NCBI taxonomy): Eukaryota > Metazoa > Mollusca > Bivalvia > Mytilida > Mytilidae > Mytilisepta > Mytilisepta virgata. The sequence continues at coordinate 2,438,458 of JAPWFG010000018.1, read as the reverse complement.
GACAAAAGCTCTATATACTACATGCACTAAGTTATCGAGGAAAATTTTTTTTTCGATTATCTAAGCAGATAATGTTCCGTTCATTTTCGAGAAAATGTTTAAGTGAAAATAAATCATCATTCGAAATTTGATAGAGGACATATGAAAGAGAAGACAAATCTTTAGGGAAATGATTTTATTTATTGATAAACAAAAAATATAATATATTATAACGATTTTACACATTTGAACTTTAAGTAATTGTAAACAGGAAGTAATGAGTACCTGTAATGTGTCTTACCTTTATACATGTATACTGTAGTTATTAAGTATATATGAGGAATTAAAATCAGGGGATTTCCAAAACTTAATAATTTTGACTTTTTTTTAATAATGCTTCATTTGATAGTAAAATAATAAAAGCCACAGCTTATTGAAATTGTGTAAACCAATAAAAAAAAAATAAAAAGTATATTTAAAAAAAAGATTTTAGTTCTAGTAAATAACCATTGTATAGGATTGTCAATGACCCTTTAAGTAACACTATATGTACCTTATAATAGTTTTTTTAACTATCAGACCTATATGTTCTACATCTAGTTAGCTAGATTGATACATGTCGTAATTTAGGAACTCAATAAACAAGATAGCCCAACGAAGGAGTGGATACATTTGAATTGGGTTCTTACGAGGAACTGGTGTAAGATATTCATTACATGGACTTCGTAAAAAGGAAACAAGATTCCAATTATTTGAATTTGAAATCCGTGTTAATACATTATATTAAAAATATACCGGAAGAAGAAGTTAAAAATGCCTAAGACCCACTAAACCCGAAAAACAAAGAATTCAAACAAGTTTATATCTTGAGGAAAATTCCATTTAATTCTATAAGTGAAAATTATATATTAACATTACAAAATCAATAGAAACTGGACAAAAAAATGGATTAAAACACTTAATCAAGATCTAGTTAGAAACAGTTGAAGGCGTTGAAGTAATTTTACATTAAGAGAAAGGCAACTTGTTCTTCATGAGCAAGATTTAAGGGCGAAATTTAAAAAAAAATAGATTACACAATAGTTACCTATCTTAAGAACAATATCACGATGTATGGAGTGACCAAGGGTCGTGTTATGGATAAGTAAACTGATTAAGCCGGAGTGGAATGTAGTCTTTTAAAACGAAGTCTTGTCATGTCCATTGTGATATTGCCCTCAGCATTGGTAACTATGTTGTTTTTGCATAGAAGTACATATGTCGTGTAGGAGATCTAGACCTTTAAAGGATACAGAGTTCTTTTTTGTATTTTTAAATTTGGACTGAGTGGTTGTTGTTTCATTGAAAATTGTTATCTCTCATCTTAGACATAAGGTACAACTCTAAAATAGGAACATCTAGGAACTATTGCTGCAAATTTAGCTGCAACAGGTCAAGTGGATTTTTTAAATGAATTTTCCGATTGATCCTAGCTTAAAATAAGTTCGACTACCTCTTTGTTAACTGTCTACTTTCATCGGAAATTGCAAAATTCATACATAAAATTAATTAAGATATAAAAAATATTTAAAGAAATATGATGAATTGTAGCTGAAAAAGATTTTGTACATTTTTACGTAAAACTATTATAAAAAGGAAGTGTTTATAGTATCTGTGAAGTTTTCTTACCTTTATCTTGTAGCCAAAGTATACTGTTGCAAGTAAACATGGGTATTTAAATTCAAAATACATATTTCTTATACGTTTAAAATAAACGTATTGATTCAGGATTCAATCTGCTTTGTACTTGTGCAGCGAGATGGCAAATATGTTTTTTTTTTACAAAAATATATCCTTAGGTAGTGTACTGTCATTCAAATTTGAATTTAAGAATCAATTGTTTCTAATTTACAATACTATTCAGACAATCATGCGTTGTGTAAAAATATAAGGATATGGGGTGTAGACCTATACTTACATGCACATGATGTATACATACATTTAAAAGTAACAAATATGGATATTTTATACAAAATTTTTAATATTTTCTGTTCTCTTAACTACAAAAAATCAAAGAGAAAATACCATTTCGATCCTTTGAATGAAATAAGCATTTTTTTTAAGTTCGACTAGGACAAGGAAGCTTTTCCGCTTTGTGAATAAATACATTGTTTGGTCTTTCGATGACTTTTATATTAACCTTGCGATTACATAATACGCCTAAACTTAATCCGAATATGAATAAATGTTTATGTAAAAGTATGTCATGTCGCGCAAGAACATTACAGGTGATGATAAAATAAACGTTTTTGAGGAAGTATTTTGATGATAAAAGAAAATTATTTTTCAGATTAATTACTCAGCATGAATCAATGGTTACTTTAAAAAAAAGTTCCGTATTTACCAAAGTAAATGCTTCATATATTGAAAAGGTAACATTTTCTAATAGTGTGGTAGAGTCAAATTTGATGAAATTTGTATTTTTGCAGGTTATCCATTAATTTATTTTATTGTAGATAGAATTAATGAAATTATGTCTAAATATTTTAATAATATAGTTTTCAGAAAGATTCACTGACTGATGACCTATTGATTGATAATTGATATGTTTATTTCAGTCAGATCCAGTACATGTATTATTTACTGTTAGGACATTTAAATTTACATGCTTCATTGAGTTCAATAGGTAATATGATGTTTATATCTATTATTGGAAATGTCCCATGTCCTATGCCCTTTTACCTGGTCAGTTTGATTTGTGATTGGTTAGGTTTACTTTTTGGAGGGAATTCTAGATAGTTCCTTTGTTCTGGCAGAACTGGTTTATATTTTGAATAGTGTACATGTAGATGTCAGATATGTCTTAGTTTTGCTGTTTATCCTAGTATTTAGTCAGGAACACCATTTTCTTATAATACAGGTCAGTTTTCCCTATTTACTAACATTTATTAACTGTAAATACCAAATAATCATGAAAATGTGAGTGTAGAATGAATGAGAGGAATGAATGAATGAATGAAGTTTGATAGACTGATAAAAACATATAAACACATAAAAGAAGTAGTAAAATCCTATTAAAACATATTAAACAGTTCAGTGTGTAAAATAATACAGTAAAAAGTGACTTTGAGTACTATATAAACTATAAAAGTGGAAAATATAGAAAACATGATAAAATGATAAAGTACAGTAAACAGGCACAGTTTAACAGCTTAAAATGTAATTTGATTGTAAAGAAATTGTGTAATATTCTCATTACCAGTCACAAAAACACATAGGTTATGATTTTAATATTTTTGTTATACAGGTGTCAATTCCACTGGTATTTGTATGTATAGCTGATGATGTATTATAGCTGATTTATTTTGCTATTGAGGACCTTTGCACCTCATGTGAGGTAAGGATCAAGTGTTGTTTATATTAACATATTTTTAGTTTTGCTTATTGCTTAACAATATTGTTTGCTTATTTTTGCTTTAGCTTTATTACTTGCTTTGTGTTAAAGCTAAGATCATTTTTAATCAAGTGTATGATGCTATAGTAGCAGACTATGTAAAACATAGGTTGAATTGAAATATTGAACTTATCATGCGTACGTTATTTTAACTATGTTCTTCATTTCTATATATTTGGCTAAGTAGTTTATAAATAATATGTAAGAACAAGCAAATATATAAATCCTATTTTTATTTGTATAACTAATACAGTGTCATTTACATGTAAGCTGTCAAACTGTCAGCTAGAGTTATCCTTCTTTACACTGTATTTATGGTATTTTAACTTTGTGTAATTTCAGGGTCTGTGTACATTGCGTTCATTTGCTTATACTTGTTATCACAATAAACCCATTAACCTGAGATGGATTGCTTGTTTATAAGCCCGGTGACAAATGGCGCCCAACGTGAATTGTGATTGATAGTTGTGTTTGAAGAATATTCCAAAAATTTTCTGATATCAGGACTAGCAGGACTTAATTTGTGACGTTTCCGGTTGCCAATGTAAACTTCCGGTTCGAGTACACGTGTACCTGATGATATACTGGATCAACACAGCCAACAGATTACAGACTCAAGTTTATAGTAGGTGTTTATGTTGACTGTATGTTTAAATGTGAATGTCTTTGTACATGTTTTGTTTATGTGACAGTTCTGTATTTGTTTATAAATAGACTTTCTGATATCACTTTGCATTGAAAATAGAAAGCTATCTCTGTACATGTATGCAATTAATATAGACTATTAGATAGCTGTTTGAATATATTACAACCGGTTTACTTATATTATTGTAAATACTAGACACTGATCAGCATTATAAAAGACCAAAACTGCAGTTATTTACACTGACATGTAACATGTGTAATAATTAATTTTGACTTTGATTTTTTTTGGTTGATATTTGATTACCCCCTTCCCCCCCCACACTTTAAGGTCAAGGTCAACCGGAAGTCAAAGAGACACACCTCCAACACAATGTAAACAACATATACTAGAGTATATTAAGCATTTGTGCATACACCAGGGCAGTCTATAGTTGATTTTCATAGACTTTTTACATCCATACATTAAATTGTAACTTGTAATCTACACATTTATTTTTCATTTTCATACTTTGACATAAAGTAACTTAGTTTTACTATATACATACAGTGAGGTTCATTGATAGTTCAACATAAACAAGACTACATCTTGAATTTAGTTTGAAGTTTGGTTCACTTAAGGCCGTAGTACACTTTAATTTGTCATAGTACTTTAGACTTATAGTAACAAAGCATACATACATACACATTTATACCCAAAATAGCGATATGGTATGACTTTGTGATTTGTATGTTATAGTACTGTAGTATAGTAAACATAGTATATTTATGTTTGTCTATTGTATTGTACTGTCTTGTGTACTGTGTTATTTATGTTGTATACATCTATACAGTGTATGTACATTAACTTAGTTGTAGATATACATAATGTGTCATTGATTGTATCCGTGTTTGACACCGTATTGTGACTTTGAAAATTATTTCAGATAAATTGACATAATTTAGAAGTTAAATTGAACTTAGTTTAATTTACATAAACTTTTCCATTTGATAATACTTTAATTATTTTTAAATAATTAAAAGTAAATTTAACTAGAATTGAAATTTAAATTAAATTAAAAATTAATTAATTAATTTAAAATAAATTAGTAAATCAATATTGACTGAGAGTGGGTATAAGCTTAGCTAATTGAAAATGCATGCAGCCATTATATAACAGTCATTCCCTAACATTGACTAATTGCTAGTAGCCTATACCTTTGCACATACATTTACCCATAAGCCCTTGCATATCCTACCTACCTTATCCCTTACACAGTAACTTACAGACTTAGATAAGGAACTTAGGTTAGGTACAAGAGGGGATTTGTTTGACTTTTCAAGTATTATAGGCTAGTATTTTGGAAAGTTAGTTAGGTTTTTCAGAGGCTTTAGGGAGATTGAATTTTCCTTTTTGATTGGTCAGTTAGTCTCTAGATACATTAGTATAGTATAGTTTTATACTTTTATACCCGAGATTGTTGACGTATAAGCTTAACATTCTCAAGCCCAACCCCCAAACCCAACCCAGTTTTCAGGTTGAAGCAGATCCTAACAGAGATATTGTGGGGTAGGTACATTTGTGTTTGATATTACTACAACACATATTCATCATATTTATGAATTGAATATTGCTATTTCAGATTGTTATGTATTGAGATACAGTTGCATTGTACTATATTACTTTTATTTATTACATTGTACTTGCAGCTTGCTGAGAATATTTCAGATAACAGACAGACGATATTTATTGTCCAGTTCAGCAATTTACAGACCAAATAGACAATACTTCATTGTCCAGTCCAGACTTATATTTGATATTTGTGTTTTATATTATAGGCCTGTAATTGTTGTTCATTTTCTTTTGCAGATTCTGAGTAGAAACTTTGTTTTGTTTTCAGAATTTTGAATCTGATATTTGACTTTACATTTCTATTTTGATATTTGAGACTTTGTTTTTCTTTTGATACTTGATACTGAACTTTGATCATTTTGATTACCATGGCTACTGGACCTGACGGAAAGGTTATTACAGAACAACCAAAGAGTCCAACTCCTGAAGGATATGACAACTTGCTGAAAACCTTACAAGCCATGAATGTCAATCCAAAGGCAGATAACCCTGAGGAGTTAAAACAATGGATGAAAGATTATTTACAGTCCCAGGGAGAGTTGGAACCCAAACCAGATGTAAAGCCAAAGGTGTTACAGCCACCTCCTCTACCAGTAGCAAAGGACAAACCAGTAACTGTGACTTCATCACAACCACCAAGAGTCAACTGCTTTTCTGGTGCAGGACACAAAGGTGAAACAACATATGATTTGTGGAGATATGAGGTTCGATGTCTACTCAAAGATCCAACATACACCAAAGTGATGAAAGATAATGCCATACGCCGATCACTACGTGGAGAAGCTGGACGAGTTGCCATGCATCTTGGTATTGACGCATCCATGGAGCAAGTACTTGAGAAGTTAGACAGTATCTTTGGCACAGTGGACAACAAGGAAGAACTTATGGCAGAATTCTATGGCGCAAGACAGAAAGAAGATGAAGACATCACTAGCTGGAGTTGTAGATTGGAAGATATTATTGGCAAAGGACTTGAAAAAGGATTGGTACAACAAACAGAAGTCAACAAGATGCTACATTCCATGTTGTGGACAGGGTTACGACAAGAATTAAAAGACATCAGTGGATACAAATATGAGACCATTAAAGACTTCGACACCTTAAGAGTAGCTTTAAGACAGATTGAAAAAGAACACCCACCACAGAAGTCTAACACCAAGTCAACCAAACCCAACACTTCAAAGTTTGCCACACCATCTGCAGACCCATCTGACATTGATGAATTGAAGGGTATGGTGAAGCAACTCACACAGAAGGTTACCAACTTAGAAGAGCAAGGTTATCCACAACAATATTACAACAGAGGTAAATATATGCGAGGTAACAGAGGAAACCGAGGAAACAGATGGAATTTCAGAACACCAAGACAGAACAACCAGCAACGACAACAGTATCAACCCCAACAAACTAACCAACATACAGAATGGTCTACATCTAACCAACAAGAACAACAAAAAGACACATCTACAAGCCAAGATATACAGTGCAGGAGATGCGGACAATATGGCCACATACAGATAGGATGTAGAGTGCGCATGGACCACAGCCGAAGACATTTAAACTCCAGGAAGCCTATGCCAAGGGGCCGGTCTTAGGCTTGAATAAAGGAACAGCACATGGTCCCGTCATCAGAAACACCTTAGTTAAAACCCCACCAGGAATATTTGGAAAACCAACAGAAGCAGAAATTATTGTTCAAGGAATGAAAGTACCTGGATTATTAGATACGGGATCCACAGTTTCAACTATTAGCGAGTCCTTCTACAATGAACATCTGTCGAACTTAGTACCATTTAAGACCTTGGATACCATTTTGGACATTGAATGTGCAGGTGGTACACAGTTACCTTACAGTGGCTATATTGAAGTAAACATAAGATCACCAGGAGATACCAACACTGATGGAACTTATATCATGCTTGTAGTACCTGACAGTCCATACAACAGACAAGTTCCAGTACTATTAGGCACCAATGTTTTAGACACTATGATTGATCAACTGAAAGAACAACATGGTGAAAGATTTCTCCAGAATGCCAAGCTAACTACATCATGGTATTTGACATTTAGATGTATTGCACTGAGAGAGAAGGAATTAACCAAGAATCATGATAGACTCGCCATAGTTAAAAGTGCGGAACCAGATAAAGTTACCATTCCACCGAATACCACCATTGAAGTCAACGGGTATTTTGATAAGGAGATTCCTTACAAATGTACACCATCTTTATTGACATCATCAACTTTAGCTCAAGACCATAAAGATTTAGACATAGAACCAACACTTATCCAGTATAGATACAGACAGAATGAACCAATGAGAGTCAAGATATCCAATGTAACAACCAGAACAGTTACTTTACCACATAGAGCCACCTTATGTGAGATACAACCAGTCACCATTCAATCCATACCAACAGCAGATAATAGTAAAGACAAGAGCACTGAAGACAAGCAGCTATTGGAAAAGATAGACATTACCAAGAGCGACCTTACAGATAGTCAACTTTTGGAAGGAAAGAATCTCATACTCAGCTACAGTGACATCTTTAGCAAGGGAGATAATGATGTAGGACACACAGACCGAATCCAACACAGAATAGATCTACTAGAAGATAAACCATTCAAACAGAGATATAGACGAATCCCTCCCTCTATGTATGATGAAGTGAAGTCACATCTTAGACAGTTATTGGACACCAACATTATTAGACCATCTCATTCACCATGGGCCTCCAATGTGGTGCTAGTTAAGAAGAAAAATGGAACATTAAGGCTCTGTGTTGATTACAGAATGTTGAACCGTTTAACCAAGAAAGACCGGTACTGTTTGCCACGCATAGAAGAGCTCTTGGACTGCCTCAAGGGAAGCTGTTTCTTCTCCGTCGTCGACATGAAAGCTGGATTCCATCAGGTTGAAGTTTATGAAGCCCACAAAGAAAGGACAGCATTTTCCGTAGGACCACTTGGGTTTTATGAGTACAATCGGATGCCCTTCGGCTTAACAAACTCGCCTGCCACATACCAGCGACTAATGGAGGACTGTCTTTCCGATCTCAATCTCAGAGTATGCTGCATCTTTATTGACGATGTAATAGTCTTTGGGAAGTCTTATGAAGAGCACTTAGAGAATCTACGACTGGTATTTCAACGGATCAGAGAGAACAACTTAAAGCTATCACCTGACAAATGCGAGTTCTTTAAAAGGAAAGTGAAGTATGTGGGACATATGGTGTCTGAGAATGGAGTGGAAATAGACCCAGCCAAAACAGAGAGGATTGTCAATTGGCCAAAGCCATCAACACCTGAAGAAGTTCGCCGATTCCTAGGCTTTGTAGGTTATTACAGGCGTTTCATTAGGAATTTCAGCAAAATCAGCAGGCCGTTGACCGATTTAATGCCTACACCTCAGAAGAAGTCCAGAAGAAAAACCAAGACAACAAAGACATGGACATGGGGGAAAGAACAAGATGACGCCTTTGAGAACCTGAAACAGCGACTCATTTCAGCCCCAATCTTAGGATATGCAGACAGTTCATTACCGTATGAGTTACACACTGATGCCTCCGGTGATGCCTTAGGAGCTGTCCTATACCAAGAACAACAAGGCCAGAAAAGAGTTATAAGCTATGCCAGCAGAGGTCTCAACAAGGCTGAACGTAATTACCCACCACACAAGAGAGAATTTTTGGCACTGAAGTGGGCAATCTGTGATAAATTTAAGGACTACCTGTACGGACAACCATTTACAGTGTTAACAGACAATAATCCAGTTACCTACGTCCTCACAACTGCAAAATTAGATGCAACGGGACATCGATGGTTGGCATCCCTGGCTGCTTACAACTTTGAAATCAAATACAGACCAGGAAAGACAAATGTGGATGCAGATGTGCTTAGTCGTTTGCCTCATACTACAGATGTGGACAACAGATGCAGTATTAGCATGGACTCTGTGCAGGCAATCTGTAACTCCGTCATTCCAGAATGCTACATCGACAGTTTAGCTGTATCACCAGATGTTGTGTTGGAAGATAATGATCCCACAGGCAACAGTATTGGCAACATCATAGATTGGACTAAAGTACAAGCTTCAGACCCAGACATATTCCACCTCATTGAATACGTAAAGGAGAACAGAAAGCCAACTACCAAAGATATTGGACCTAATCCCTTCACCAAACAGTTCAACCGTTTGAAGATACTGGATGGAGTACTCTACCGTGAAACAACTGTAGACGGAGAAACAAAACATCAACTTGTACTACCACTTGAATATGTTCCAACAGTATTGGATTCATTGCACAGTGATATGGGCCATCCAGGAAAAGAAAGAACATTAGCATTAGTGAAGGATAGATTTTACTGGCCTGGTATGCACAAGGACATCGAAACATGGATACAGCAGTGTGGAAGGTGCATACGAAGGAAAACCCCTACAACCCAAAGAGCACCGCTAGTTAACATCGCAACTTCTACTCCGTTGGAATTAGTATGTATGGACTATTTAACATTGGAACCATCAAAAGGAGGCCAGCAACACATATTGGTCATCACGGATCATTTTACCAGATTTGCTGTGGCCATTCCAACGAGGAACCAGTTAGCCAAAACCACTGCCGACGCCTTCTTCAATCACTTTATTGTACACTACGGTATTCCAGAACGGATCCATTCCGACCAAGGTGCTAATTTTGAGAGTAGAGTGATTAAAGAACTGTGTACCATCATGGGAATGAAGAAATCACGCACAACTAGCTACCATCCCATGGGCAATGGAATGTGCGAGCGATTTAACCAGACCCTTCTTAGTATGCTTGGCTCATTGGAACCACACCAAAAAGCGGATTGGAAGGCCTACGTTGGACCCCTTGTTCACTCCTATAACTGCACACGACACGAGAGTACCGGACAAACACCATACCTGTTAATGTTTGGGAGGAACCCTCGTTTACCAATAGATGCAGCATTTGGATTGAAACAAGACGAAAAAGAACCAACTGCCAAGTACATCAAAGAACTTAGAGATCGCCTAGCACAAGCTTACCAACTGGCTAAAGATGCAGCAGATAAAGCACGTGCCAAACAGAAACAGGGATATGATACCAAGGTCCGAGGTGGAACTGTACAAGTTGGCGACAGAGTGCTGGTTAAAGTTGTATCATTTGATGGCAAGCATAAGTTGGCAGACCGGTGGGAACAAGACCCCTATGCAGTCATCAACCAACCGAACAAGGACATCCCAGTATATACCATACAGAAGGAGAGCGGTGAAGGTAGAACAAGAACTGTACACCGGAACTTACTACTTCCGATTGGAATAATAACAGACAAGCCAACACCAGCACCAAAAAAACGATAACCCGGAGCCAAACCTGTACCTGCAAAAAGACCTAAAACTAGGAGACAAAAGGAACAGGAACACACATATTCTGAATCCAGCGATACAACTGACGAAGAATCAGAATATGATGACATCATCATCAGTAAAGAAGAATCAAGTAACAGTGACCCAGCCATCACTGAGGAACCACTGATTCAGGAAACTGATGAAGCACAGACAAACATAGAACAGCCTGTGGATGATGCAGAATTACATGGGGACGCCCATACTTCTACACAGAATGAACCTGTTGAAGAAGATGAATCTGCCGACAGAAGCGCTTCAGAATCAGAGACGGAGCAGGATAACACACCAGCTAGCGACGAGTCTCAAGATGAGTCAATTACAGAAACAGTTCCAGTTCCAGTCCGTAGATCGACACGGGATAGAAAACCACCAGCATGGTACACGTCTGGGGATTATGACACTTCAAAATCTGCTATTTCTTTCAGATCTGATTGGGAGAAAAAGGTAAATTGTATTACCACTTTAGCAGCAGAGTCAGATTTATTTGCAGGTTTACAGACTCAGGCAGGACAGGCTATACTTGACATTTTGAAAACTCCCAATACTCACCCTAGTTAAATGCCGAGACGTCATTTTTCTGCTGGGGGGAGTATGTGGTAGAGTCAAATTTGATGAAATTTGTATTTTTGCAGGTTATCCATTAATTTATTTTATTGTAGATAGAATTAATGAAATTATGTCTAAATATTTTAATAATATAGTTTTCAGAAAGATTCACTGACTGATGACCTATTGATTGATAATTGATATGTTTATTTCAGTCAGATCCAGTACATGTATTATTTACTGTTAGGACATTTAAATTTACATGCTTCATTGAGTTCAATAGGTAATATGATGTTTATATCTATTATTGGAAATGTCCCATGTCCTATGCCCTTTTACCTGGTCAGTTTGATTTGTGATTGGTTAGGTTTACTTTTTGGAGGGAATTCTAGATAGTTCCTTTGTTCTGGCAGAACTGGTTTATATTTTGAATAGTGTACATGTAGATGTCAGATATGTCTTAGTTTTGCTGTTTATCCTAGTATTTAGTCAGGAACACCATTTTCTTATAATACAGGTCAGTTTTCCCTATTTACTAACATTTATTAACTGTAAATACCAAATAATCATGAAAATGTGAGTGTAGAATGAATGAGAGGAATGAATGAATGAATGAAGTTTGATAGACTGATAAAAACATATAAACACATAAAAGAAGTAGTAAAATCCTATTAAAACATATTAAACAGTTCAGTGTGTAAAATAATACAGTAAAAAGTGACTTTGAGTACTATATAAACTATAAAAGTGGAAAATATAGAAAACATGATAAAATGATAAAGTACAGTAAACAGGCACAGTTTAACAGCTTAAAATGTAATTTGATTGTAAAGAAATTGTGTAATATTCTCATTACCAGTCACAAAAACACATAGGTTATGATTTTAATATTTTTGTTATACAGGTGTCAATTCCACTGGTATTTGTATGTATAGCTGATGATGTATTATAGCTGATTTATTTTGCTATTGAGGACCTTTGCACCTCATGTGAGGTAAGGATCAAGTGTTGTTTATATTAACATATTTTTAGTTTTGCTTATTGCTTAACAATATTGTTTGCTTATTTTTGCTTTAGCTTTATTACTTGCTTTGTGTTAAAGCTAAGATCATTTTTAATCAAGTGTATGATGCTATAGTAGCAGACTATGTAAAACATAGGTTGAATTGAAATATTGAACTTATCATGCGTACGTTATTTTAACTATGTTCTTCATTTCTATATATTTGGCTAAGTAGTTGATAAATAATATGTAAGAACAAGCAAATATATAAATCCTATTTTTATTTGTATAACTAATACAGTGTCATTTACATGTAAGCTGTCAAACTGTCAGCTAGAGTTATCCTTCTTTACACTGTATTTATGGTATTTTAACTTTGTGTAATTTCAGGGTCTGTGTACATTGCGTTTATTTGCTTATACTTGTTATCACAATAAACCCATTAACCTGAGATGGATTGCTTGTTTATAAGCCCGGTGACAATAGTACAGGTACTGCTATTTTGGAATACAAAAGCGAAATCCCGCTTCAAACTACACTGCTCTTTAGGTGTAGTAGTAGTATATGGGCACAGTTCAGTTACTATTTGTGTAGGTGGTGTGGAGGTGCTGAGGAGGTGCCGAATATGACGTAAACCGGAACTGGAAATCACCTCACAGAAAGTGAATTGGAAGTGACCGGAAGTGGTTTGCGCGCATGTGCAACCGGAAGTGATGGATTTTCCCGCCATTTTTCAACTATCTGTTTACGGAAGTGACACCAGTCACGTACTTGGACCTGATGTGTCGTTTGCGCATGCTTAACCGGATTATCTCCCCTCCATTGACCTAATCGTAACAGCATTGGTGAAGGTAAGGGACGTAATCCAATCCTACCTGTGGTCCTCCCTTGAACGAAAGGAAAATATCACCCGGGATGAAAAGCGCGGGGTATAGGGGATTCCTCTTGTGCATTCGCGCAAACTACTTCCAGGTACTTAATATGGTTGGTCAGCACATTCTGGTCCTAGCGCGTGACTGACATCATTTCCGTAAACAATTAATGGAAAAAAGCGGAAAAATCTATCACTTCTGAATGCGCATGCGCACAATTCATTCGGTCACGTGACTTCTGGTTCCGGTGACATCAAATCCGGCACCTCCTCAGCACCTCCACAGCACCTCCAGAAAAACTAACCGAACTGTGCCCATATACTACTTGGTATATGGATATGTTCAAAATCTAACTTGCTATCTTGACAAAAAATTGAGCAAAGGAAGTAAATTTAACCTAAAATTTATTTCGCGTGATCAGTGATACAATAACACTGTCAGAAAAGCAAACCCTTCAGTGGGATAAGTCCACAAATTCGAAATCCAAGGAAAAGTCAAAGTTAGGAGAATGGAACACAACAAACAAACACACAAGGATGCGTGTATAACTAAAATAATAAAAAAGCGTATGATAAACTAAACAAAAATAAGACCGGAAGTTTATGGAAGATATTTTCCAGTGTTTTTTAATCGTATGATTTTCGTCCATTCGATCGGACAATACAAGCCCAATATTGTGTCGGAAGGTTAAAGACCAGGTAAGTACGCATAACCTGCAGTCCAATGACATAACTGTTTCTGAGTTTTTTTATTGAAATTTAGAGTCTCATTAAAGGTTAACAATCCACCGATACTTGAGAAACCGATGCGCGCAAGTTTAATGCCGAGATAGGATAATCTCCTTTTTTCAAGATTTTCAAGCTGGGGAAATATTTTTTTTTTTTAATTTTTTAATTGTTCCACCAATTCGACAAAACACGTTCGGCTCTCAATTTAAAGCGCCTTAAGAAAATAAAATTATTATGTGACCTATGGTCCAAGATTTCGCTCAAAGCCAAACGACCTGTTCCAGAATTTGTATAGAACATTCTATGTATAAAATGAGTAATTTCGAATCGATATAGGTATACTTGCCAGTGTTTCCTACGAATAAAACCTTATATAAACAAACGTTTCGCCTACTTTGTATAACCATTTTTCTCTTCCAAAATATCAAATTATCCGAAGTTGTCATAAATAACGAGTTTGGGTGGTCTACTTTCAATTTGGCTGGTCAAAAACTGAGGTCTCAAGTTAAGGAAATTATTATTCATATTAAGTCCTTTTTATTTGTCTTATAATTAAGTCCAAGTCTATGATAAAAAAAAATATAAACACATATACAGTATTTCACACAGTAGTACGTATATAAAGTATTTACGAAAGGAAACGCAGTAATGTTTAAGGTGAGTCCCCTTTTTTCAGCTGTATCAGATAAATTAGCTTAAAATAATTTTTTATATTCCATCACTGCATTTGTTATCATATCTGGTCCTCCAACCTTTTCCATTTTTATTTTTTTAGCTTCTTCTACTTCAGAGAAGCTAATGGGTGTATCAGTTTCAATATTTTCACTTAAGAAGTATATGGGGACAGTTCAGTTAGGATTTGTGGTGGTGGAGGTGCTGTGGAGGTGCCGGAAGTGACGTCACCGGAACCGGAAATGACGTCATAGGAAGTGACGTAACCGGAACCGGAAGTCACGTGACCGGAACCGGATGTACCGGAAGTGATTTTTGCGCGCATGCGCAACCGGAAGTGATGGATTTTCCCGCCATTTCTTTACGGAAGTGACGTAAGTCACGTGCTAGGACCCGGATGTGTGGTCTGCGCATGTCTAGGAACCGGAAGTACCCGGAAGATCCACGCATGCGCAACCGGGCGTAGTGGTTTTTCGCGCCATTTGTTTACGGAAGTGACGTAAGTCACGTGCTAGGACCCGGATGTGTCGTCTGCGCATGTTCAGGAACCTGAAGTGATTTGCGCGCATGCGCAACCGGAAGTGATGGATTTTCCCCATGATTTGTTTACGAAAGTGACGCAAGTCACGGACCCGGAAGTGCCATGTGAATTATCTCCATTTTCCCGCACTTCTCGGTCGTCTCTGGATCTTTTATCGGTCTCTAGGGACTGATACTCTCACTGTTATGTCGAAGTCCGAGGTTATACGTTTGGATTATCTCCCTTTTCCCGCACTTCTCGGTCGTCTCTGGATCTTCACCTCACTGTTATGTCGAAGTCCGAGAGTATACGAAGTACACTATTGGATTATCTCCCCTTATCCCGCTCTTTTCATTTGGCGGTATTTTCTGTGAGGACCAAAGGTAGGATTGGATTATGTCACCTTACCTCCAAGTGATGCTTGTTACCATTAGATCAATGGATGGGTGTCCTTAGCAACGGCGGTAAATTTCATTGCATTCACTTAGTTTATCTTCTCTTGCTCCCTCCCGCTCTTTGCTCTTCCTTGCTGCTCATCGCTACTCAGGCTTGTTGCTGTTCGCAATCCTGCTCTTCTCTTGCTCATCGCTGCTCCTCTCTTGCTCATCGCTGCTCTTCTCTTGCTCCGTGCTGTTTTTCTCTTGCTCTTTGTTGCTCATCGCTGTTTTTCTCTTGTTCTTTACTGCTCAGCACTGTTTTTCTCTTGTTCTTTACTGCTCAGCACTCTTTTTCTCTTGGTTTTTTGTTGCTCGTCGCTGTTTTTCTCTTGGTTTTTGTAGCTCATCGCTGTTTTTCTCGTGCTCATTGCTGTTTTTTTTCTTGCTCTTTGCTGCTTATCGCTGTTTTCCTCGTGCCCTTTGCAGCTCATCGCTGTTTTTCTCTTGTTCTTTACTGCTCAGCACTGTTTTTCTCTTGCTCTTTACTGCTCAGCACTGTTTTTCTCTTGCTCTTTACTGCTTATCGCTGTTTTTCTCTTGCTCTTTACTGCTCATCGCTGTTTTTCTCTTGCTCTTTGTTGCTCATCGCTGTTTTTCTCTTGTTCTTTACTGCTCAGCACTGTTTTTCTCTTCTTCTTTACTGCTCAGCACTGTTTTTCTCTTGGTTTTTGCAGCTCATCGCTTTTTTTCTCGTGCTCATCGCTGTTTTTCTCTTGTTCTTTGCTTCTCATCGCTGTTTTTCTTTTCCTCTTTGCTTCTCATCGCTGTTTTCTCGTGCTCATCGCTGTTTTTCTCTTGCTCTTTACTGCTTATCGCTGTTTTTCTCTTGATCTTTACTCCTCATCGCTGTTTTTCTCGTGCTCATCGCTGTTTTTCTCTTCCTCTTTGCTGCTTATCGCTGTTTTTCTCGTGCTCTTTACTGCTCATCGCTGTTTTTCTCGTGCTCATTGCAGTTTTTCTCCTGTTCTTTACTGCTCAGCACTGTTTTTTTCTTGCTCTTTACTGCTCAGCACTGTTTTTCTCTTGCTCTTTACTGCTTATCGCTGTTTTTCTCTTGCTCTTTACTGCTCATCGCTGTTTTTCTCTTGCTCTTTGTTGCTCATCGCTGTTTTTCTCTTGTTCTTTACTGCTCAGCACTGTTTTTCTCTTCTTCTTTACTGCTCAGCATTGTTTTTCTCTTGGTTTTTTGTTGCTCATCGCTGTTTTTCTCTTGGTTTTTGTAGCTCATCGCTGTTTTTCTCGTGCCCTTTGCAGCTCATCGCTGTTTTTCTCGTGCTCATTGCTGTTTTTCTCTTGTTCTTTACTGCTCATCGCTGTTTTTCTCGTGCTCATCGCTGTTTTTCTCTTGCTCTTTACTGCTTATTGCTGTTTTTCCTCTTGCTCTTTGCTTTTCATCGCTGTTTTTCTCGTGCCCTTTGCAGCTCATCGCTGTTTTTCCCGTGCTCATCGCTGTTTTTCTCTTGCTCTTTACTGCTTATCGCTGTTTTTCTCTTGATCTTTACGGCTCATCGCTGTTTTTCTCTTGTTCTTTGTTGCTCATCGCTGTTTTTCTCTTGCTCTTTGCTGCTTATCGCTGTTTTTCTGGTGCCCTTTGCAGCTCATCGCTGTTTTTCCCGTGCTCATCGCTGTTTTTCTCTTGTTCTTTACTGCTCAGCACTGTTTTTCTCTTGCTCTTTACTGCTTATCGCTGTTTTTCTTCTTGCTCTTTACTGCTTATCACTGTTTTTCTCTTGCTCTTTACTGCTTATCGCTGTTTTTCCTCTTGTTCTTTACTGCTCATCGCTGTTTTTCTCTTGCTCTTTACTGCTTATCGCTGTTTTTCTCGTGCTCATCGCTGTTTTTCTCTTGCTCTTTGCTTCTCATCGCTGTTTTTCTCGTGCTCATCGCTGTTTTTCCCTTGCTCTTTCCTTCTCATCGCTGTTTTTCTCGTGCTCATCGCAGTTTTTCTCTTGTTCGTTACTGCTCAACACTGTTTTTCTCGTGCTCATCGCAGTTTTTCTCTTGTTCTTTACTGCTCAACACTGTTTTTCTCTTGCTCTTTACTGCTTATCGCTGTTTTTCTCTTGCTCTTTACTGCTCATCGCTGTTTTTCTTTTGCTCTTTACTGCTTATCGCTGTTTTTCTCTTGCTCTTTACTGCTTATCGCTGCTCTTCTCTTGCTCCGTGTTGCTTACCACTGCTCTTCTCTTGCTCATCGCTGCTCACAACTGCTCTTCTCTTGCTCATTGCTGCTCATCACTGCTCATCGTTGCTCATCTCTTGCTCATCACTGCTCATTGCTGCTCTTCTCTTGCTCCGTGTTGCTCACCACTGCTCTTCTCTTGCTCATCGCTGCTCATCTCTTGCTCATCTCTTGCTCATCGCTGCTCTTCTCTTCCTCATCGCTGCTCATCGCTGCTCATCTCTTGCTCCGTGCTGCTCATTGCTGCTCATCTCTTGCTCATCGCTGCTCATTGCTGCTCATCTCTTGCTTATCGCTGCTCATCTCTTGCTCATCCCTTGCTCATCGCTGCTCACCACTGCTCTTATCTTGCTCATCGCTGCTCATCTCTTGCTCCGTGCTGCTCATTGCTGCTTTTTCTCTTGATCTTTACTGCTCATCGCTGGTTTTCTCGTGCTCATCACTGTTTTTCTCTTCCTCTTTGCTGCTTATCGCTGTTTTTCTCGTGCTCTTTACTGCTCATCGCTGTTTTTCTCGTGCTCATTGCAGTTTTTCTCCTGTTCTTTACTGCTCAGCACTGTTTTTCTCTTGCTCTTTACTGCTCAGCACTGTTTTTCTCTTGCTCTTTACTGCTTATCGCTGTTTTTCTCGTGCTCATCACAGTTTTTCTCTTGTTCTTTACTGTTCAGCACTGTTTTTCTCTTGCTCTTTACTGCTCAGCACTGTTTTTCTCTTGCTCTTTACTGCTTATCGCTGTTTTTCTCTTGTTCTTTACTGCTCATCGCTGTTTTTCTCTTGTTCTTTGTTGCTCATCGCTGTTTTTCTCTTGCTTTTTGCTGCTTATCGCTGTTTTTTCTCTTGCTCTTTACTGCTTATCGCTGTTTTTCTCTTGATCTTTACTGCTCATCGCTGTTTTTCTCGTGCTCTTTACTGCTTATCGCTGTTTTTCTCGTGCTTATCACAGTTTCTCTCTTGTTCTTTACTGCTCAGCACTGTTTTTCTCTTGCTCTTTACTGCTCAGGACTGTTTTTCTCTTGCTCTTTACTGCTTATCGCTGTTTTTCTCTTGTTCTTTGTTGCTCATCGCGGTTTTTCTCTTGCTCTTTGCTGCTTATCGCTGTTTTTTCTCTTGCTCTTTACTGCTTATCGCTGTTTTTCTCTTGCTCTTTACTGCTCATCGCTGTTTTTCTCTTGCTCTTTGTTGCTCATCGCCGTTTTTCTCTTGTTCTTTACTGCTCAGCACTGTTTTTCTCTTCTTCTTTACTGCTCAGCACTGTTTTTCTCTTGGTTTTTTGTTGCTCATCGCTGTTTTTCTCGTGCTCATTGCTGTTTTTTTTCTTGCTCTTTGCTGCTTATCGCTGTTTTCCTCGTGCCCTTTGCAGCTCATCGCTGTTTTTCTCTTGTTCTTTACTGCTCAGCACTGTTTTTCTCTTGCTCTTTACTGCTCAGCACTGTTTTTCTCTTGCTCTTTACTGCTTATCGCTGTTTTTCTCTTGCTCTTTACTGCTCATCGCTGTTTTTCTCTTGCTCTTTGTTGCTCATCGCTGTTTTTCTCTTGTTCTTTACTGCTCAGCACTGTTTTTCTCTTCTTCTTTACTGCTCAGCACTGTTTTTCTCTTGGTTTTTGCAGCTCATCGCTTTTTTTCTCGTGCTCATCGCTGTTTTTCTCTTGTTCTTTGCTTCTCATCGCTGTTTTTCTTTTCCTCTTTGCTTCTCATCGCTGTTTTCTCGTGCTCATCGCTGTTTTTCTCTTGCTCTTTACTGCTTATCGCTGTTTTTCTCTTGATCTTTACTCCTCATCGCTGTTTTTCTCGTGCTCATCGCTGTTTTTCTCTTCCTCTTTGCTGCTTATCGCTGTTTTTCTCGTGCTCTTTACTGCTCATCGCTGTTTTTCTCGTGCTCATTGCAGTTTTTCTCCTGTTCTTTACTGCTCAGCACTGTTTTTTTCTTGCTCTTTACTGCTCAGCACTGTTTTTCTCTTGCTCTTTACTGCTTATCGCTGTTTTTCTCTTGCTCTTTACTGCTCATCGCTGTTTTTCTCTTGCTCTTTGTTGCTCATCGCTGTTTTTCTCTTGTTCTTTACTGCTCAGCACTGTTTTTCTCTTCTTCTTTACTGCTCAGCATTGTTTTTCTCTTGGTTTTTTGTTGCTCATCGCTGTTTTTCTCTTGGTTTTTGTAGCTCATCGCTGTTTTTCTCGTGCCCTTTGCAGCTCATCGCTGTTTTTCTCGTGCTCATTGCTGTTTTTCTCTTGTTCTTTACTGCTCATCGCTGTTTTTCTCGTGCTCATCGCTGTTTTTCTCTTGCTCTTTACTGCTTATTGCTGTTTTTCCTCTTGCTCTTTGCTTTTCATCGCTGTTTTTCTCGTGCCCTTTGCAGCTCATCGCTGTTTTTCCCGTGCTCATCGCTGTTTTTCTCTTGCTCTTTACTGCTTATCGCTGTTTTTCTCTTGATCTTTACGGCTCATCGCTGTTTTTCTCTTGTTCTTTGTTGCTCATCGCTGTTTTTCTCTTGCTCTTTGCTGCTTATCGCTGTTTTTCTGGTGCCCTTTGCAGCTCATCGCTGTTTTTCCCGTGCTCATCGCTGTTTTTCTCTTGTTCTTTACTGCTCAGCACTGTTTTTCTCTTGCTCTTTACTGCTTATCGCTGTTTTTCTTCTTGCTCTTTACTGCTTATCACTGTTTTTCTCTTGCTCTTTACTGCTTATCGCTGTTTTTCCTCTTGTTCTTTACTGCTCATCGCTGTTTTTCTCTTGCTCTTTACTGCTTATCGCTGTTTTTCTCGTGCTCATCGCTGTTTTTCTCTTGCTCTTTGCTTCTCATCGCTGTTTTTCTCGTGCTCATCGCTGTTTTTCCCTTGCTCTTTCCTTCTCATCGCTGTTTTTCTCGTGCTCATCGCAGTTTTTCTCTTGTTCGTTACTGCTCAACACTGTTTTTCTCGTGCTCATCGCAGTTTTTCTCTTGTTCTTTACTGCTCAACACTGTTTTTCTCTTGCTCTTTACTGCTTATCGCTGTTTTTCTCTTGCTCTTTACTGCTCATCGCTGTTTTTCTTTTGCTCTTTACTGCTTATCGCTGTTTTTCTCTTGCTCTTTACTGCTTATCGCTGCTCTTCTCTTGCTCCGTGTTGCTTACCACTGCTCTTCTCTTGCTCATCGCTGCTCACAACTGCTCTTCTCTTGCTCATTGCTGCTCATCACTGCTCATCGTTGCTCATCTCTTGCTCATCACTGCTCATTGCTGCTCTTCTCTTGCTCCGTGTTGCTCACCACTGCTCTTCTCTTGCTCATCGCTGCTCATCTCTTGCTCATCTCTTGCTCATCGCTGCTCTTCTCTTCCTCATCGCTGCTCATCTCTTGCTCCGTGCTGCTCATTGCTGCTCATCTCTTGCTCATCGCTGCTCATTGCTGCTCATCTCTTGCTTATCGCTGCTCATCTCTTGCTCATCCCTTGCTCATCGCTGCTCACCACTGCTCTTATCTTGCTCATCGCTGCTCATCTCTTGCTCCGTGCTGCTCATTGCTGCTTTTTCTCTTGATCTTTACTGCTCATCGCTGGTTTTCTCGTGCTCATCACTGTTTTTCTCTTCCTCTTTGCTGCTTATCGCTGTTTTTCTCGTGCTCTTTACTGCTCATCGCTGTTTTTCTCGTGCTCATTGCAGTTTTTCTCCTGTTCTTTACTGCTCAGCACTGTTTTTCTCTTGCTCTTTACTGCTCAGCACTGTTTTTCTCTTGCTCTTTACTGCTTATCGCTGTTTTTCTCGTGCTCATCACAGTTTTTCTCTTGTTCTTTACTGTTCAGCACTGTTTTTCTCTTGCTCTTTACTGCTCAGCACTGTTTTTCTCTTGCTCTTTACTGCTTATCGCTGTTTTTCTCTTGTTCTTTACTGCTCATCGCTGTTTTTCTCTTGTTCTTTGTTGCTCATCGCTGTTTTTCTCTTGCTTTTTGCTGCTTATCGCTGTTTTTTCTCTTGCTCTTTACTGCTTATCGCTGTTTTTCTCTTGATCTTTACTGCTCATCGCTGTTTTTCTCGTGCTCTTTACTGCTTATCGCTGTTTTTCTCGTGCTTATCACAGTTTCTCTCTTGTTCTTTACTGCTCAGCACTGTTTTTCTCTTGCTCTTTACTGCTCAGGACTGTTTTTCTCTTGCTCTTTACTGCTTATCGCTGTTTTTCTCTTGTTCTTTGTTGCTCATCGCGGTTTTTCTCTTGCTCTTTGCTGCTTATCGCTGTTTTTTCTCTTGCTCTTTACTGCTTATCGCTGTTTTTCTCTTGCTCTTTACTGCTCATCGCTGTTTTTCTCTTGCTCTTTGTTGCTCATCGCCGTTTTTCTCTTGTTCTTTACTGCTCAGCACTGTTTTTCTCTTCTTCTTTACTGCTCAGCACTGTTTTTCTCTTGGTTTTTTGTTGCTCATCGCTGTTTTTCTCTTGGTTTTTGTAGCTCATCGCTGTTTTTCTCGTGCCCTTTGCAGCTCATCGCTGTTTTTCTCGTCCTCATTGTTGTTTTTCTCTTGTTCTTTATTGCTCATCGCTGTTTTTCTCGTGCTCATCGCTGTTTTTCTCTTGCTCTTTACTGCTTATCGCTGTTTTTCCTCTTGCTCTTTGCTTTTCATCGCTGTTTTTCTCGTGCCCTTTGCAGCTCATCGCTGTTTTTCCCGTGCTCATCGCTGTTTTTCTCTTGCTCTTTACTGCTTATCGCTGTTTTTCTCTTGATCTTTACGGCTCATCGCTGTTTTTCTCTTGTTCTTTACTGCTCAGCACTGTTTTCCTCTTGCTCTTTACTGCTTATCGCTGTTTTCCTCTTGCTCTTTACTGCTTATCGCTGTTTTTCCTCTTGTTCTTTACTGCTCATCGCTGTTTTTCTCTTGCTCTTTACTGCTTATCGCTGTTTTTCTCGTGCTCATCGCTGTTTTTCTCTTGCTCTTTGCTTCTCATCGCTGTTTTTCTCGTGCTCATCGCTGTTTTTCTCTTGCTCTTTGGTTCTCATCGCTGTTTTTCTCGTGCTCATCGCAGTTTTTCTCTTGGTTTTTGTAGCTCATCGCTGTTTTTCTCGTGCCCTTTGCAGCTCATCGCTGTTTTTCTCGTGCTCATTCTTTACTGCTCAACACTGTTTTTCTCGTGCTCATCGCAGTTTTTCTCTTGTTCTTTACTGCTCAACACTGTTTTTCTCTTGCTCTTTACTGCTTATCGCTGTTTTTCTCTTGCTCTTTACTGCTCATCGCTGTTTTTCTTTTGCTCTTTACTGCTTATCGCTGTTTTTCTCTTGCTCTTTACTGCTTATCGCTGCTCTTCTCTTGCTCCGTGTTGCTTACCACTGCTCTTCTCTTGCTCATCGCTGCTCACAACTGCTCTTCTCTTGCTCATTGCTGCTCATCACTGCTCATCGTTGCTCATCTCTTGCTCATCACTGCTCATTGCTGCTCTTCTCTTGCTCCGTGTTGCTCACCACTGCTCTTCTCTTGCTCATCGCTGCTCATCTCTTCCTCATCTCTTGCTCATCGCTGCTCTTCTCTTCCTCATCGCTGCTCATCGCTGCTCATCTCTTGGTCCGTGCTGCTCATTGCTGCTCATCTCTTGCTCATCGCTGCTCATTGCTGCTCATCTCTTGCTCATCGCTGCTCATCTCTTGCTCATCTCTTGCTCATCGCTGCTCACCACTGCTCTTATCTTGCTCATCACTGCTCATCTCTTGCTCCGTGCTGCTCATTGCTGCTCATCTCTTCCTCTTTGCTGCTCATCGCTACTCAGGACCTTACTCGCATGCTCATTTCGCTCCTGCTGCTTGTCACTGTTCGTCATCGCTGTTCATCTCTTGATCCACCACTTCTCGGTCGTCTCTGGATCTTTCATCGGTCTCTAGGGTCTGATACTCTCACTGTTATATCGAAGTCCGAGAGTATACGAAGTACACTATTGCATTATCTCCCCTTATCCCGCTCTTTTCATCTGTGGGTGATGTTTTCTTTGAGGACCAACGGTAGGATTGGATTATGTCCCCCCACCTCCAAGTGATGCTGTCACCAATAGATCAATGGAGGGGTGTCCTTAGCAACTGCCTTAGCAACGGCAGTCCATTTCATTACACATTGCTGCTCTTCTCTTGCTCATCGCTGCTCATCACTGCTCATTGCTGCTCATCTCTTGCTCATCGCTGTTCATTGCTGCTCATCTCTTGCTCATCGCTTCTTATTGCTGCTCATCTCTTGCTCATCGCTGCTCATTGCTGGTCTTCTCTTCCTCATCGCTGCTCATCGCTGCTCTTCTATTGCTCTTTGCTGCTCATCGCTACTCAGGACCTTACTCGCGTGCTCATTTCAGTTTTGGGGCTTCTGCTGCTAGTGGTGGTCGATTGTCGTTATTGAAAGATTGGATCTGTGCGAGCGCACCCTTACATTCAGGTCATTTGAAAGGCCACTCTGCATTTATCCAGGCTTGTGACTGGCTATCATAAGATAGGCTGCATTAATCCTCCTCAATTTTTTAAGGCCACTCTGCATTTGTCCAGGCTTGTGTCTGGCTATATATATGTTTAAACATATATAGGCTGCATTACCCTCCTCCCCTTTTTTTTAATTTTTTTTTTATTTTTTATTTTTTTTATATATTTTTTGTTTTTTTTTTCTTTGTAATATGTTCCAATTTCACATAGAGTCATTGCTGTCTTCAGCTGGTGGTAAATGTCGTTCAATACACGGTTAAGCAGATATTTTCGTTTTTCTACGGCATATTCCCATGATTCTTTTGATTCGTAGTCTTCCTCTTCTCTCAGGCGTTTAGCCGTTTTCTTGATCTTTCTATGTACGGGGTCTTTATTCATGTCTTGATGCCAGGACAATAGTCCGAGGTAATGCTTTCGTATTTCGTCTCTGTATGTGTCAAACATGTCTCTATATGCTGCCAAGCGTGCCTCGTTTTCTTCCATTCCGGCTTCGACTAATTCGTTTACTTTCTGTGAGTATTCCTATTGATGTACTTGAAATGTTCTATTCAAAATGACTTCCCATGTGGACTGTTCTCATTGCTCTTCGGAGTCTTCGTTTGATTCATGGTCACTGCTTTGTTCCTATTCCTCGTTATCGGCTTCTGTGGTGGTGTCTGAGACTGAATAACTATAGTCTGTTGAATCAATCAGTGAGAAACCCACCTTCTCCCCGGCACACCAGCAACAACAACGAACAACGAACAGCGAACTGTGAGGTCTGAATGAATAGAAAAAAAGCAATCTTTGTCACCATGACACCAATGGAAAGCTTTTAACGAAAATATAATCAGAGGTTATGTTTAATTTTGTCAGTTGTTTGAAGACCGTCAAACAACACACACGTATCAATGGAGTCGAAAACGCCTCTCGGTTTATTGGTTCCTGCTAGATACTTAATACCTGTGGATCTTTCAAAGACCAAAGAAAAACCAGAAATGAAAGGGAAAATACTTCCAACCAAAGTGGAGAGAACCAAACGGCTGGACAACACAAGTGGAGGACCAAGCAAAGTGGATCCAAACAAGAAATTTACAAAGTGTCAAATGAACAAGAACTTTGGGGAATTCTACAAAAATCAAACGAAGACTCCGAAGAGCAATGCGAACAGTCCACATAGGAAGTCATTTTGAATAGAACATTTCAAGTACATCAATCGGAATACTCACAGAAAGTAAACGAACTAGTCGAAGCCGGAATGGAAGAAAACGAGGCACGCTTGGCAGCATATAGAGACATGTTTGACACATACAGAGACGAAATACGAAAGCATTACCTCGGACTATTGTCCTGGCATCAAGACATGAATAAAGACCCCGTACATAGAAAGATCAAGAAAACGGCTAAACGCCTGAGAGAAGAGGAAGACTACGAATCAAAAGAATCATGGGAATATGCCGTAGAAAAACGAAAATATCTGCTCAACCGTGTATTGAACGACTACGATCCACCACCAGCTGAAGACAGCAATGACTCTATGTGAAATTGGAACATATTACAAGGAAAAAAAAAAACAAAAAATATATAAAAAAAAAATTAAAAATTTAAAAAAATTAAAAAAAGGGGAGGAGGGTAATGCAGCCTATATATGTTTAAACATATATATAGCCAGTCACAAGCCTGGACAAATGCAGAGTGGCCTTAAAAAATTGAGGAGGATTAATGCAGCCTATCTTATGATAGCCAGTCACAAGCCTGGATAAATGCAGAGTGGCCTTTCAAATGACCTGAATGTAAGGGTGCTCTCGCACAGATCCAATCTTTGAATAACGACAATCGACCACCACTAGCAGCAGAAGCCCCAAAACTGAAATGAGCACGCAAGTAAGGTCCTGAGTAGCGATGAGCAGCAAAGAGCAAGAGAATAGCAACGATGACGAACATCAACAAGTAGCAGGAGCGAAATGAGCACGCGAGTAAGGTCCTGAGTAGCGATGAGCAGCAAAGAGCAAGAGAAGAGCAGCGAGGAGCAGCGATGAGGAAGAGAAGACCAGCAATGAGCAGCGATGAGCAAGAGATGAGCAGCAATAAGCAGCGATGAGCAAGAGATGAGCAGCAATGAGCAGCGATGAGCAAGAGATGAGCAGCAATGAGCAGTGATGAGCAGCGATGAGCAAGAGAAGGGCAGCAATGAGCAGCAATGTGTAATGAAATGGACTGCCGTTGCTAAGGCAGTTGCTAAGGACACCCCTCCATTGATCTATTGGTGACAGCATCACTTGGAGGTGGGGGGACATAATCCAATCCTACCGTTGGTCCTCACAGAAAACATCACCCACAGATGAAAAGAGCGGGATAAGGGGAGATAATGCAATAGTGTACTTCGTATACTCTCGGACTTCGACATAACAGTGAGAGTATCAGACCCTAGAGACCGATGAAAGATCCAGAGACGACCGAGAAGTGGTGGATCAAGAGATGAACAGCGATGACGAACAGTGACAAGCAGCAGGAGCGAAATGAACATGCGAGTAAGGTCCTGAGTAGCGATGAGCAGCAAAGAGGAAGAGATGAGCAGCAATGAGCAGCACGGAGCAAGAGATGAGCAGCGATGAGCAAGAGATGAGCAGCGATGAGCAAGAGATGAGCAGCAATGAGCAGCACGGAGCAAGAGATGAGCAGCGATGAGCAGCGATGAGCAAGAGAAGAGCAGCGATGAGCAAGAGATGAGCAAGAGATGAGCAGCGATAAGCAAGAGAAGAGCAGTGGTGAGCAACACGGAGCAAGAGAAGAGCAGCAATGAGCAGTGATGAGCAAGAGATTAGCAACGATGAGCAGTGATGAGCAGCAATGAGCAAGAGAAGAGCAGTTGTGAGCAGCGATGAGCAAGAGAAGAGCAGTGGTGAGCAACACGGAGAAAGAGAAGAGCAGCGATAAGCAGTAAAGAGCAAGAGAAAAACAGCGATGAGCAACGAAGAACAAGAGATGAGCAGCGATGAGCAAGAGAAGAGCAGTGGTGAGCAACACGGAGCAAGAGAAGAGCAGCAATGAGCAGTGATGAGCAAGAGATGAGCAACGATGAGCAGCAATGAGCAAGAGAAGAGCAGTTGTGAGCAGCGATGAGCAAGAGAAGAGCAGTGGTGAGCAACAAGGAGCAAGAGAAGAGCAGCGATAAGCAGTAAAGAGCAAGAGAAAAACAGCGATGAGCAACGAAGAACAAGAGGAAAACAGCGATGAGCAGTAAAGATCAAGAGAAATACAGCGATAAGCAGTAAAGAGCAAGAGAAAAAACAGCGATGAGCACGAGAAAAACAGCGATGAGCAGTAAAGAGCCAGATAAAAAACAGCGAGGAGCACGAGAAAAACAGCGATGAGAAGCAAAGAGCCAGATAAAAACAGCGATGAGCAGTAAAGAGCAAGAGAAAAACAGCGATAAGCAGTAAAGAGCAAAAGAAAAACAGCGATCAGCAGTAAAGAGCAAGAGAAAAACAGCGATAAGCACGGGAAAAACAGTGTTGAGCAGTAAAGAACAAGAGAAAAACTGCGATGAGCACGAGAAAAACAGCGATGAGAAGCAAAGAGCAAGAGAAAAACAGCGATGAGCACGAGAAAAACAGCGATGAGAAGCAAAGAGCAAGAGAAAAACAGCGATGAACAAGAGGAAAAACAGCGATAAGCAGTAAAGAGCAAGAGAAAAACAGCGATAAGCAGTAAAGAGCAAGAGAAAAAACAGTGCTGAGCAGTAAAGAACAAGAGAAAAACAGCGATGAGCACGAGAAAAACAGCGATGAGCTGCAAAGGGCACGAGAAAAACAGCGATAAGCAGCAAAGAGCAAGAGAAAAACAGCGATGAGCCGTAAAGATCAAGAGAAAAACAGCGATAAGCAGTAAAGAGCAAGAGAAAAACAGCGATGAGCACGGGAAAAACAGCGATGAGCTGCAAAGGGCACGAGAAAAACAGCGATGAAAAGCAAAGAGCAAGAGGAAAAACAGCGATAAGCAGTAAAGAGCAAGAGAAAAACAGCGATGAGCAGTAAAGAACAAGAGAAAAACAGCAATGAGCACGTGAAAAACAGCGATGAGCTGCAAAGGGCACGAGAAAAACAGCGATGAGCTGCAAAGGGCACGAGAAAAACAGCGATCAGCTACAAAAACCAAGAGAAAAACAGCGATGAGCAACAAAAAACCAAGAGAAAAACAGTGCTGAGCAGTAAAGAAGAAGAGAAAAACAGTGCTGAGCAGTAAAGAACAAGAGAAAAACAGCGATGAGCAACAAAGAGCAAGAGAAAAACAGCGATGAGCAGTAAAGATCAAGAGAAAAACAGCGATAAGCAGTAAAGAGCAAGAGAAAAAACAGCGATAAGCAGCAAAGAGCAAGAGTAAAACCGCGATGAGAAACAAAGAACAAGAGAAAAACAGCGATGAGCAGCAAAGAGCAAGAGAAAAACAGCGATGAGCCGTAAAGATCAAGAGAAAAACAGCGATAAGCAGTAAAGAGCAAGAGAAAAACAGCGATGAGCACGGGAAAAACAGCGATGAGCTGCAAAGGGCACGAGAAAAAC
The DNA here is from genome assembly GCA_028015205.1 of Mytilisepta virgata. Taxonomy (NCBI): domain Eukaryota; kingdom Metazoa; phylum Mollusca; class Bivalvia; order Mytilida; family Mytilidae; genus Mytilisepta; species Mytilisepta virgata. The sequence goes on along the minus strand of JAPWFG010000018.1, from coordinate 2,409,470 downwards.
AGCGATGAAAAGCAAAGAGCAAGAGGGAAAACAGCGATAAGCAGTAAAGAGCAAGAGAAAAACAGCGATGAGCAGTAAAGAACAAGAGAAAAACAGCAATGAGCACGTGAAAAACAGCGATGAGCTGCAAAGGGCACGAGAAAAACAGCGATCAGCTGCAAAGGGCACGAGAAAAACAGCGATCAGCTACAAAAACCAAGAGAAAAACAGCGATGAGCAACAAAAAACCAAGAGAAAAACAGTGCTGAGCAGTAAAGAAGAAGAGAAAAACAGTGCTGAGCAGTAAAGAACAAGAGAAAAACAGCGATGAGCAACAAAGAGCAAGAGAAAAACAGCGATGAGCAGTAAAGATCAAGAGAAAAACAGCGATAAGCAGTAAAGAGCAAGAGAAAAAACAGCGATAAGCAGCAAAGAGCAAGAGAAAAACCGCGATGAGAAACAAAGAACAAGAGAAAAACAGCGATGAGCAGTAAAGAACAAGAGAAAAACTGTGATGAGCACGAGAAAAACAGCGATAAGCAGTAAAGAATAGGAGAAAAACTGCAATGAGCACGAGAAAAACAGCGATGAGCAGTAAAGAGCACGAGAAAAACAGCGATAAGCAGCAAAGAGGAAGAGAAAAACAGCGATGAGCAGTAAAGATCAAGAGAAAAGCAGCGATAAGCAGTAAAAAGCAAGAGAAAAACATTCCTGAGCAGTAAAGAGCAAGAGAAAAACAGTGCTGAGCAGTAAAGAACAAGAGAAAAACAGCGATAAGCAGTAAAGAGCAAGAGAAAAACAGTCCTGAGCAGTAAAGAGCAAGAGAAAAACAGTGCTGAGCAGTAAAGAACAAGAGAAAAACTGTGACGAGCACGAGAAAAACAGCGATAAGCAGTAAAGAGCAAGATAAAAACAGTGCTGAGCAGTAAAGAGCAAGAGAAAAACAGTGCTGAGCAGTAAAGAACAGGAGAAAAACTGCAATGAGCACGAGAAAAACAGCGATGAGCAGTAAAGAGCACGAGAAAAACAGCGATAAGCAGCAAAGAGGAAGAGAAAAACAGCGATGAGCACGAGAAAAACAGCGATGAGCAGTAAAGATCAAGAGAAAAACAGCGATAAGCAGTAAAGAGCAAGATAAAAACAGCGATGAGCACGAGAAAAACAGCGATGAGAAGCAAAGAGGAAAAGAAAAACAGCGATGAGAAGCAAAGAACAAGACAAAAACAGCGATGAGCACGAGAAAAACAGCGATGAGCTGCAAAGGGCACGAGAAAAACAGCGATGAGCACGAGAAAAAAAGCGATGAGCTGCAAAAACCAAGAGAAAAACAATGCTGAGCAGTAAAGAAGGAGAGAAAAACAGTGCTGAGCAGTAAAGAACAAGAGAAAAACAGCGATGAGCAACAAAGAGCAAGAGAAAAACAGCGATGAGCAGTAAAGAGCAAGAGAAAAACAGCGATAAGCAGTAAAGAGCAAGAGAAAAACAGTGCTGAGCAGTAAAGAGCAAGAGAAAAACAGTGCTGAGCAGTAAAGAACAAGAGAAAAACAGCGATGAGCTGCAAATGGCACGAGAAAAACAGCGATAAGCAGCAAAGAGCAAGAGAAAAACAGCGATGAGCACGAGAAAAACAGCGATGAGCTACAAAAACCAAGAGAAAAACAGCGACGAGCAACAAAAAACCAAGAGAAAAACAGTGCTGAGCAGTAAAGAACAAGAGAAAAACAGTGCTGAGCAGTAAAGAACAAGAGAAAAACAGCGATGAGCAACAAAGAGCAAGAGAAAAACAGCACGGAGCAAGAGAAGAGCAGCGATGAGCAAGAGAAGAGCAGGATTACGAACAGCAACAAGCCTGAGTAGCGATGAGCAGCAAGGAAGGGCAAAGAGCGGGAGGGAGCAAGAGAAGAGAAACTAAGTGAATGCAATGAAATGGACCGCCGTTGCTAAGGACACCCATCCATTGATCTAATGGTGACAAGCATCACTTGGAGGTAAGGGGACATAATCCAATCCTACCTTTGGTCCTCACAGAAAATACCCCCAAATGAAAAGAGCGGGATAAGGGGGGATAATCCAATAGTGTACTTCGTATACTCTCGGACTTCGACATAACAGTGAGGGTATCAGACCGATGAAAGATCCAGAGACGACCGAGAAGTGCGGGAAAAGTGAGATAATCCAAACGTATAGCCTCGGACTTCGACATAACAGTGAGAGTATCAATCCCTAGAGACCGATAAAAGATCCAGAGACGACCGAGAAGTGCGGGAAAATGGAGATAATTCACATGGCACTTCCGGGTCCGTGACTTGCATCACTTTCGTAAACAAATCATGGGGAAAATCCATCACTTCCGGTTGCGCATGCGCGCAAATCACTTCAGGTTACTGAACATGCGCAGACGACACATCCGGGTCCTAGCACGTGACTTACGTCACTTCCGTAAACAAATGGCGCGAAAAACCACTACTTCCGGTTGCGCATGCGTGGATCTTCCGGGTACTTCCGGTTCCTTGACATGCGCAGACCACACATCCGGGTCCTAGCACGTGACTTACGTCACTTCCGTAAAGAAATGGCGGGAAAATCCATCACTTCCGGTTGCGCATGCGCGCAAAATCACTTCCGGATCCTGAACATGCGCAGACCACACATCCGGGTCCTAGCACGCGACTTACGTCACTTCCGTAAACAAATGGCGGGAAAAACCACTACTTCAGGTTGCGCATGCGCGCAAATCACTTCCGGTACATCCGGTTCCGGTGACGTCACTTCCGGCACCTCCACAGCACCTCCACCACACCCACCACCACAAATCCTAACTGAACTGTCCCCATATACTACTCACTTATTTTCTTTTCAGCCTCTTTTGATTTTTCTCAAATTAATTTTTAAATTTACTTTTTTAGGAATACATTTTTCCTAGTTATATCTTGCGAGTTTCTCTTCTTCACTCATGTCACTTTCTGGAATAACACAGTCAAGTGAAACGTACAAGGTCTTTTACAGAAATTATATTTGAAATAATATAACAACATTGAATCGGAGATATGTATTGTTCACAGTATTTGAAAGTTCTCTATACACACATGGAATACGATCTTACGTCCCAAGGCTTCAGCCACAAATTTTAACAGATGCCGTTTAATATTAGAGAAATATTAGCCTATATATAAGCGTGCTACATTATTTCAAAATTATCACTGACAATTATCTCTCTAGTATATGATAATTTTGGTGATGAAACCTGAATTATTAAAAAAGACTTTCCACCAAGTCTCTTACTCTTGTATGTAAACACCCAGACGTAAGTGCTTCATTTCTATAATTATTTGCGTATGTGGAGCTTCGGTATACCTTTCCGTCTCTGACCAGACTCTGTAAAGTACAATATCATTTAATATGTCACATCGTCTTATAGAATTCGTAAAACCTTACAAAATTAGTATTAAACATTTTTTCCAAAACTTGACATTTGTATAATAATTTTAGTATTGTTAATTCTATTTAGGCGCCCTTTGATGGAACAACAAATGATTCCATGAGATTAACTATTTAAAGTGGTTCATATATATACATAGTGCCGATTGATTCTTGGCTGTTGTTTGCTCAGCGTCCACTAGCAAATATTTCACACTTATTCAGGACGATGACCAGTTCAACAATTTATCAAACAATTCAAATAGGGGGACACAAGGGGAACCGATTCTGACTGCCACTGTAAAAATGTGGAAGGTTAGGTAGGGTCGGATAATTTAGCCTTCTATAGCGGCATTAGCCTAGTCTTTTTCCAACACTACAGAAGGGCTTCTAGCGTGTAGGGAGCGTGACAGTCTCCAAACACGCCACACACTATGGTCCACAGCTAGGCTTTCCGTATTATGATGCGACAGCCCCCCCCCCCCCCCCTTATGGGAGGGTCTCCCCTGTCCGCCACCTGGAGACGCGTTAGGCAGCTCTGTGGGTTGAGCTCCCGTGATCCATCACAGGTGCCTAGCGGATAATACCGATGATAGTAAACTTTTTATATTGATTTTAAAGGTTTTGATAAGTTATTGAATGATATCCAACAGATATGCATTGCATGTAACAAATTTAGTATCTCAAGTTTATTCAAATCGTAAAATACATGCACCGAGGAAATCCATATCTGAATTATATTGAAAATAAATATCAGAATTTACTCGGCCGTAAGGTAAAGAAATTCATTGATACCGTACTTATCTGTCCTTGTGCAATAGACAAGAGGGCTGACATCAGAATGAAAACTACCCAGTCGACCTTCATTATTTTTCTATAAAGAATTACAGAAAACTCAATACGATGCAAACATATGGTTTATGACTGACTACAGCTAGAAACAAACAAGGAAGGATAACATGAACACTAGATAATGATTGGTCATTATCACACGGTATTGACCGGTACAAGCATCATCGTTGAATTATGAATGACACGTGATCACCTTTATGCATCGCTCGTTGAGAAATTGGACTTTAAATTTCTCTCTAGCATGCGTTAATCCCGTCTTTTCCGGATGATTTCGTTTTTCGAAGTTTAAGAGCCCATAATGCCCGCTACTGCTTTTAAAGCTACACCCGTTTCTAGAACGCACAAGTGATTCAAACACAAAATTAAGATTATAAATATAAGCAAATGAACATTGTCTTGAATTAAAGACCAAGTCTGAAAATTATTTTTAATAAATTCTCAGAATAGATGTTTGCATAAAAATCCACGGTTGCTTCCATGAGATAAACATAATAGATATTTATACAGAAGGCATAGCATGACAATAGACAGTCGTTTAGACAGTGGTATTGACTTCAACATCGGTAATGCCCTCGCCTGCGGCTTGGGCATTATCGGTGTTTCAGAAAATACTACTGATCCTTGGGTATTATATTTGTCACGATAATGCCCTCTGCATAAAAAGCTATTATACAAATCAAAGCATTTAGTAATAATTTAAGCAATGATGCCTTTGCGAATTTTGTTTATAAAACGAGAATTCTATTGAATTTCGGGCCATGGACACATGATGGAGAAGGAAATTTAATTTAAGAACGATCCGCGAGGAAGTTGTCAATCATTAATTATGCATGAAATATCAATTATTATCAGTTAATTGGGTGCTTAATTGGCCAATCAAATTGAGATTGTAATTCCATCAAAATGGCGTCAGGCGACAGTCCAGCAGAATATTTCCCAGATACTAGTTTAAAAGGCAGAATAAGATTAATTAGGAGTTCGATTCGTTAAAAAGAAATTTTAACAACATTACATCAAATAAAACCTAGATATTTCAACTTCAAACTGGCCCTACAATACTGTATCATGGAATACACAGTGCAATATATCGCATGTCTTGTTATATAACGATAACCTTTAAAGAACTGATGACAGCTTTTCGTCATTAATAGGGTCTGAATACAATACGTCTCTGACACAGTCACTAAATTGCCTCGTATTTGTGTCGTCCATTTGATATTGTGAAGTAAGGGCAAATTTAACTGGTTAGAACATAATTCTGAATTCATAGAACAGACCAGTTCATTATCCCTGTGCTAGCGAAGCTGTTCGCCGTACACACATGAACGTACGTGTGTGTACGAAATGTCCAAGATTATCATAAGAGATAGAAAACTGAAGCTTTGATCATTGTTAGCAATTAGGTATAATTTGGAATTTTGGAATTTGCCCTTAGGGCATAATTATGAGCAGAAAACGGATTTCGCGATGTCCAGTAAATAGTGAAATCTTCTTAACTATTTTTACTATAATGCTGAAACTGAAACCATGACTTGTATTACATATGTCAAATTCAAAAGTGGTATGAGAATTTTTCTGAACCTCATGGGGGCATAGCAACAGGAGAGTTAAAAAATCCCAAAATCGATTGTCACAGAACTCCTTTAACACCCTAAGCGGTAGAAACATAAAAAAAATTGTTCATTACTAGCACTTTAAAAGTTGTCTGTGCAGAAGGTTTCTGAATTAAAAAATTTTCTGGAAAAGTGTCAGACTTATTAATTTTTGAAAATTACCAATCAACCATACTATCAGACACTAGCAGAGTAATAACTGTTAAATGGAATATTTGCATTTAAAAAAAATTTTGGTAAATTTCCTGAAAGACTCTAAGACTCATTTTTTGGAAATGTATCTAGCAACCATGCATATTAATATCATTAGAGTTAAGGTAGCCATTCAATTTCCTAAAAGGAATTCCAAATTTGGCTAGTTTCTTGAAAGACTCTAAGATCTGAATGTTTACAAAAAAAGAAACAGCTGTATAGGGAATGATTAAATTTCCAAAATTAAATGGAAGATTTGGATTTCAAAAAAAATAATTCCAACTTTGGTAAATTTCCTGAAAGACTTTAAGACCTTCATTTTTGGTCATGTGTCTAGCAACCATATATATATATTAATAACCATTAATGTCAGAAAAGTTAAGGTAACTATTCAATCTCCAAAAATGAAATTCCAACTGTGGTAAATTTCCTGAAAGACTCTAAGACCTTTATTTTCTTGAAAATGTATCTAGCAGCCATGCATATTAATAACCATTAATATCATTAGAGTTAAAGTTACCATTCAATTCCAAAAATGGAATTCCAAATTTGGTTAATTTCCTGAAAGACTCTAGGACATTCATTTTTTGGAAATGTATCTAACAACCATGCATATTAATAACTATTAATGTCACAAGATTTAGGCTAACCATTCAGCTTCCTAATCAGTCACTACTATTTCACCTGTCCAAGTCATTACTAAAGTTATTGTCACATCTGAGTATAATTTGTTTGGTCATTTGTGTTTTGCCATTCATAGCACTGACTGGATTATTCAAAAAAGAAGAAATGGTAGTGAAACAGTGGAAAAAATGTTATTGTTCTTTTGTGAAATATTCCATCGATTGAACTCGTAGCATATACACTTTATATGGAACACTGAATGAATCAATATAGAAACTACATATATGTCCATTTCGTTTAGAGCATTTAAGGGGTAAGGGGTACCGTTTATACTGTGAACAACGTGCCATAGTTGTAACGCGTTGTTCTAAGTAACGCGAAGGAACTGTGACACGTTGCTATTGGGTACGCGAACCAACTGCAACGTGTTGCTCTATGGTACACGAACAAACTGTGACATGTTTCTCTATCGAACGTCTCAGCAATTGCATTGTGATCCGATTGGCCCTTCCATGTGTTCACCTTACATGATAGTTCGTGTTAAAAACTATATATAGCTGTCTACATGAAGTGAGTATTTTAGTTGTAGAAAATAGCTTTATTTATTAAAAGCTGTAATGTGTACACGTAAGTGGGTTGTTTATTGTGTCTAGTTTTGTCCCTCATTTGTTGTCTGAACAGATATATTATCCGTGTTTTTCTTTCAGTGCTACTTTTCGTTCTCGTGTTAATCTTTCCGGGTTGTGGCACCGTTAAAGTCCACAATTCCTCTAAAGTCCACAACACCGCTAAAGTCCACAACAAATTTCCGCTAAAGTCCATAACGCCGCTAAAGTCCACAAACTTTCCGCTAAAGTCCACAAAATGACCTCCGCTATAGTCCACAATAAAACGCCGTTAAAGTCCACAAGAACAAGTTCCGCTAAAGTCCACAAAAAAACGCCGTTAAAGTCCACACAGCTCTTTTCTTTGTTATTGAAAAAATAATTCTTTTCTTTTTATCCCGGTATTATAGTAAAAAGCATGGACTTTTGTTCTTGGCAGTTTTTTCTTATCGATCTGATTTATATATTTAATAAATGAAGATTACATGTGTAACGGGATGGCCTGGGTGACCAAAGTATATAAAATATATTTCAATTAATTTGGGAAGGTAATAATTTTAAAATTAAAATATGATTGTATAATAAGTTGTATTTAGACAGGCTAATACCAGTTTAGTACAGTTCCAATGATTAAATTGTAAAACTTGTTAAAATTGACATTTAGAAAACATCTATGTACCAAACATGGAACAAATTGTAAAACTTGTTAAAATTGACATTTAGGAAATAGATATGTACTAACATGATATTTCGATAGAGATATATTGGAACTGTATTTGGACTGTGTATGTTTCACACGTCAGGTGCCTATTAGTAATAGTACCATTTTGGGATGCTGTGATTGACGTTTGAAGGACTAATTTTCTATATTCGGTTAATATTTTCTACGTATTATTTTATTATTCTACGCAGCATTTTATCTTGTTCTAACTGGTTTTTGGGGCTAGATTATAAATACGAGCGACATTGTAGTCCGCTCAATTGAGCTTTTACTTCTGTTCACTTCATGTCTTAACCACTATTAAAATATTGGAACAACACTAGCTTTGTTTGATTCACAACGCAAGTAGCCAGTAGCCAGCAGCCAGTAACCAGTAAGCAGTAACCTACAACTATAAGGTCACGACCCGTAAGCCTACACTGCAGAAGATTTTGATCCTCATAATTTGATCTATCATGTATTGTGAATTTTTGTGAATCAACATTTATGATTTTGAAAAAGAGCAGTCTAATGTCGCTACAAGGCAGCACTCGCACCCGCAAAGTGGAAAGGAATTAATATAAGTAGCAAACTTGTTTTTCAATCCACTATGAATAAATTTGTATAAACTACCATTTATGAAAAGTTATCTGGTTCTATCTATAAACATAAGATCGAAACCCATTCAGTTTCTGTCATGCTTCCCAGCAGCAAAAACGGTCCATAAGCCTCAAAGATAGACTTCAAACCATAATGTTCACGTTTGAAATCACAATGATAATAAATTTTAAAATTCCACAATTGCAGAATATTTTGTGGTGCTAAGCAGATTTCGTTCACTGATTGGTTTGTATGTTTGTTTGGTTTGCTACAAGAAATAGATATTTGTTTGAGAATGTGTTGAAGACGATTTGAAAAAAAATGTGTGGATGCTCTTCATTGTGTTTTACCAATGACGAGTAATAGAATTAAAGGTTTTATTTCAACCATGATATATGTATATGTTGTAGGGTACTGTGAAAACAATTTAAAGTTGTTGGTTTGATTAAAACACAGCCCTAATGGAAATCGGTTAAACTTGCATAAACTAGATTTAAGATTTAGATGTGAAATTCATCAGACTATAATACCAATCATTTTTATAGAGTCCTTTACACAGGAATTGAACATGTCCCAAGTCAGAAATTCAGTGGTGTCGTGTGTTATGTGTAACATATTTGTTTTTCGTTCATTTTTTGTACATAAATCAGGCCGTTAGTTTTCTCGTTTGAATTGTTTTACATTTGTCATTCGGGGCCTTTTATAGTTGACTATGCGGTATGGGCTTTGCTTATTGTCGAAGGCCGTACGGTGACCTATGGTTGTTAATTTCTGTGTCATTTGGTCCCCTTGTGAAGAGTTAAATCATTGGCAATCATACCACTTCTTCTTTTTTATTATCAATTCTCATAAAACACAAAAAATTATGTTGATCACCTTTCCTGTCATTGATACTATATTTTCGTGTTGTCAATTCAACAGTTTTGCTCATCAGGTTACTCGGATCATCGTTCGAACTCTTTAACTGGTTAACCAAAAGTAAAGTTGTTGTTCAATATCAAAAAAAAGAAGAAGTGGTATGATTGCCAATGATTTAACTCTTCACAAGGGGACCAAATGACACAGAAATTAACAACCATAGGTCACCGTACGGCCTTCGACAATAAGCAAAGCCCATACCGCATAGTCAACTGTAAAAGGCCCCGAATGACAAATGTAAAACAATTCAAACCAGAAAACTAACGGCCTGATTTATGTACAAAAAATAAACGAAAAACAAATATGTTACACATAACACACGACACCACTGAATTCCTGACTTGGGACAGGTTCAATTCCTGTGTAAAGGACTCTATAAAAATGATTGGTATTATAGTCTGATGAATTTCACATCTAAATCTTAAATCTAGTTTATGCAAGTTTAACCGATTTCCATTAGGGCTGTGTTTTAATCAAACTAACAACTTTAAATTGTTTTCACAGTACCCTACAACATATACATATATCATGGTTGAAATAAAACCTTTAATTCTATTACTCGTCATTGGTAAAACACAATGAAGAGCATCCACACATTTTTTTTTTTCAAGTCGTCTTCAACACATTCTCAAACAAATATCTATTTCTTGTAGCAAACCAAACAAACATACAAACCAATCAGTGAACGAAATCTGCTTAGCACCACAAAATATTCTGCAATTGTGGAATTTTAAAATTTATTATCATTGTGATTTCAAACGTGAACATTATGGTTTGAAGTCTATCTTTGAGGCTTATGGACCGTTTTTGCTGCTGGGAAGCATGACAGAAACTGAATGGGTTTCGATCTTATGTTTATAGATAGAACCAGATAACTTTTCATAAATGGTAGTTTATACAAATTTATTCATAGTGGATTGAAAAACAAGTTTGCTACTTATATTAATTCCTTTCCACTTTGCGGGTGCGAGTGCTGCCTTGTAGCGACATTAGACTGCTCTTTTTCAAAATCATAAATGCTGATTCACAAAAATTCACAATACATGATAGATCAAATTATGAGGATCAAAATCTTCTGCAGATACATGTAATCTTCATTTATTAAATATATAAATCAGATCGATAAGAAAAAACTGCCAAGAACAAAAGTCCATGCTTTTTACTATAATACCGGGATAAAAAGAAAAGAATTATTTTTTCAATAACAAAGAAAAGAGCTGTGTGGACTTTAACGGCGTTTTTTTGTGGACTTTAGCGGAACTTGTTCTTGTGGACTTTAACGGCGTTTTTTTGTGGACTTTAGCGGAGGTCATTTTGTGGACTTTAGCGGAAAGTTTGTGGACTTTAGCGGCGTTATGGACTTTAGCGGAAATTTGTTGTGGACTTTAGCGGTGTTGTGGACTTTAGAGGAATTGTGGACTTTAACGGTGCCACACCGGGTCATTTACGATGTACATGTTTTTGTACCATCAACATTGTCTAGACTTAGCTTGCATCATGTTATAATGAATATACGCATTGTTGGTGTATTAAAGAACAAGTATGATAGAAAATATTTCATACAAATACGATTATATGCATATATCAGCCATTTAGAGAATGCAGATTGTTTAATTTCCGTCGAATTTGTTTTCTCAACTGGTTACATGTTGGTCTAATTTATAGTCGTTGAATGTCAAATCCACTCTTTTTGTCGACTTTGATACATGTAAGTTGCACATGCTTCGATTAAACAATGGACTAATCTGCAAATATTGTTTGTTCGTTTAGTTGGGGTTTTACGCCGTTTCAGCACATTTGGCTATTTCGCGGTGGCCAGTTTTTATTGGGAGAGGAAGCCGGAGTACCCGGAGAGAACAAACGACCTTCGGTAGGAAAATTGGCAATCCTTGTCAATTTAGATCGGAGTCGAACACACCCCGCCACAGTTGGGATTTGAACTCACAACCCCAGTGTTGACAAGCTAGTGATCATTAGTAGTCATGACGAACTACCTAGACCAATCGGCCACCGAGCCCCCTTAATAATCTGGAAATACGTGCGCTTCAAGAGTTCCTGGCATATATCGAACTTGTTAATCTTCAAGTTAATGTAAAACAGTCAATGGACTAGTCGGAAAGTGCACGTCAGAGTAATGAGTTTTGTTTTTGTTAATTGAATCTTTTTAAATGGTAAAATGTTACCTTGTAAATGGATTATCTCTCAATACATTTCATTAGGTCATGTGTAGGTCATGTTATGTCTTCCATCGAAATAATCTTCTTTTTTTCTCTTTTTGTATACCAATAAATGTATGTAAGATTCTGATTTCATCGAGAGTCAAAGTATCATTTAACGTGTAAAAAGTCATATGCCATTAGGTATATCATGCCTATATCTAAGTACCTTAACTATATCCCATATCACGGAGATGTTCACACGGTTTTTTTTTCTTTTTGTTGTTGTTATTCCATGCAGTGTATGTAATAAAATCTTTACCTGAAGTTGCACTTTTAAGTTGATGTTGGAATGTACAAAAACGCAATAAAGGATTTCACAAGGATTATAAAACACAACTCGGAACAAGTATATGAATGTCAAAAGTTGTTTTAAAATGAAGATGTCATCTTAGTTTAATATACAATTAAGAAACCATTTCATAAGCATGTAAAAATAAAAATAAAAAATTCAAAGATTCAGGATAGCGTGACATGGGGTTTATGTGTGGGGTTTATAGAATAGATAATGACAGCCTACATTTGATAATGTAATAAATTATAAAGAATAACTTAAAATTAAATAAAAAATTTGAAGAAAAAGTACTGATTACAGAAAGTAAAAACTGTACAGAATAAACAAAATTGCTCTAAAAATCTCCTATTTCATGCGTATTGCATTTCATTTAATTAAAACAAAAAAACTTTTCAAGAGACACTTACGTCAATTGCACCATATAACCTGAAGAAAAACTGATTTAACGCAGTTTATCTTTGCTATTTTGAATATCGGACATAAAAATACAGTCTCAAAGATTTTGCAGAATAGGCATTTTAAATTCTGAATACTTGAACAAAGCTTTCATAATACAAAATTTGAGATCCCTACCCAGACTCTCCTTTTGGTATTTAAACTTCACACTGCTAACTAATAATTTTTCTGTCAAAAGTGTTAAATAATAACATTGGATTTTACTTTGTAAATGTGTACATATAGTGACATTAGAAAGTCATCTTTTTTTAGTTAATCAACACTACTTTCAACAAGAGAAAATTACATTCAATTTAACTGGCAAATATTATCAATACAAATCATCTTTTGTATATATGCAATTGCATTACAAAATCGATTAAAACATTTAACCTATCTCTCGATATTTTGAAAAATGTATTCATATGATGTTTGAATAAAGTGTCGCCTATCTATACGCATACCTTATCCTTGATTAATTATATGGTACTAAATATCAATTGGGTCTTGTTGTCAAATATTCATCTTTAACGTTTAACGTTGAACATTGTGAAAATCAAGGGAAGTTGATCGTACAATTTTGAAAAGGGACCATCTAAGCACAATTACAAAATGGCAACAGTAGTTTCAGAGGATCAGTTTTTTAATAAATACGTTCATCTGTTGTTTTTGTTTTTTTCTTCTCGCTAGTGTAAATTACGACATCACTGTTGGGAGATACGAACTACTAGATAAAACGTTGAAAGGGAAAACCCTTGGACGATTTATTATCAGTTGTCCTCAGTAGTTTCAGATTTTCAAGTATAGATTTTTACACTCTCTTGCTGATTTATTGACAACCGGAGTTCTCTACCCATGAATATAATAATTTTGAAAAGGAACCAACTAAGGACCATTTCATCAAAGTTTAGTTAGTAGTTTCAAAAGATATTTTAAAATATTATTGGCCTATTCATATCAAATGGAAATAGCTAACATTGCTCTCGCGAAAAGGTGAGTTAATAAGGAATATATGTATTGTCGCGTGTCATTTATTCACAGGGTAGAAACATGCATTCAACATTTTTATTTATAATTGATAATGTTTTTGAAGATGTTCATAAAAGGGTTTATCCTATAATAAAGTGTCTTTTATCTACATTTAATATTTACGTCAAAAATAATTGATGCAAACTGAAAAATGTTGATGTACAAATAAGGTGATTTTTTTATTTAAAGAAACTAACATATTTAGTCAAATTAGTGTAACTTGTCTTTAATATATAGTGAAAATTAAAGCTAAAATTTCAATTAAAAAAAGCAATATTTAATAGCTTTTCAAAGATTATAAAAGTCTTCAAAAATTAAGTTTCTCACTATCAATATGGTTGTAGTTTCTGTATTTACATTTGTTCGTAATAAAGTTTTATTTTATATACATATTCAGTTAAGTATGTTTCACTTGGTTACTTATTTATTTTGATAAACCGAATCTTGTTCCAAATACTCTTTTATGCAACTGTAACAATACTCATACTGATCCTGAAAATAAATTCAATATACATGTACTAAGTAAATGGAAAAAAAAGATAACGATGCCAGGAAAACAGTATTTTTATTCAAATATGAGTCATATTACACGTATGAATACCACTGCTTGAACGTTCTCTCGGTAAAAATTGTTCGCAAAATTTACGTTTCTTAAACACGTGTGTTAAAAAACCTTTTCAGCTGAATAATTAAAAATTCTAGTTAAAGTAGAGTTTCACCTTCCAAATCCTAAAAATACCTTCCCTTCATATCAAATCGGTTACTTGATTTTTTCTCCCAGTGTATTGATTATATTTGGCCATCTAAATTTTTGGTTGCAAGGAGATCTGATGCAGATTAATCTAATAGTATGTACCCTATGCAAGAATTGAAGAATCGGGTTATTATTTTTTTTGACAAGTATTACAAACAATTAGTCAAACCTGTCTATAAAGAGCACCCAAGGGACAAGAAATGGGTACCCTTTATGAGAAAGTGCCCTGTATATAGGTTAATTGTACTTGCTTTGTTCATGAATGGGACTTTTTAATTGTCAGGTGCTCTTTATAGACATAAAAAATCCGTATAAATTCTATAAATCCATACAAGCTTTGATGGAATGTACTATGGTGTTATCGAATGGGCATTTTCATACAAAACATGTATTACGTCTGAGTCAGGCTTGTTGGCTCGAGGTCACCCGTATAGCTGATCGAGACCCAATACTGCTGTACGAGGGCATAATACAGACTTTATATGATTTCTTTTAACAATGACTTAAATAACAGTCATTTTTTAAATTTTTATTGTGGTTATAACTTTACGGCGAATATATTGCCTTTCATGTTAGTATTTTTTTCAACGGGAAAAAAAACGTAGATCTATTTTTGTATTAAGAACAGGGGCCGTAAAGTTATAAAAGGGCATGCCTTGTACAACTGCTAGATTTCAAGAACTTCCTGATATATCAACCGGTCCATTTACACTGTATTTCAAGTCATTGGTTAATAAATAAGTGTATAATTATATTCTTAGTTATACCAATTGCAATATTCAATAAATTCAGTTGTTGACATGAACATGTATGTATATATTCTATCTTTCCTCTATATATACCATTCCTGCCATTTACATTTTTGTAAAAGGATTTTATATTTTTCATTTGATAAAAATCCTTATAAATTTGCAATTTTTGTAATGTTTCAGCTATGAAATAAAACACCTTTCAGGCAAATGGTCCAGTTAGTTAATGGTTTGTTCAAATCAAATGACCTAGATTATATCAATCTGTCGGGAATGTGGTCTCATCAACGCATACCCACAATCCTTTGATACAGAACCGATGTTCTACGTAAATATGAGCTACGTTACACATACATAACTTGCAATGAATTCCGGTCTTCTCATTTGCATGATCCTGATAACTTGGAATATGTCTATTTCATCATCCAATGTCATCTTCTCTATAACTAAATTCAGAGCTAAAACTAACCCACTCCTTAAACACCCGTCCCTAAAAGAAACAGGATGAACTATTTCTTATGCAAGATGTTTAGTAGTATATAGTATAAGAACTATCTGGTCTCTTCTTGTTGATCCTTTGGAATTCTAAGTATAAATGAACACGTACATAACTTTAAATCAATCTGGCCTATACGAGATATCTCTGTATCTATTTTCTTGGTATATTTTCCTTGATACCCAAATTTTCATACAACACTCGGGAAAACAGTTTCAGCAACTCGTAATTACTTAAGCTAATTTTACATAGAGTTATTTGCATTTGTATAGACCATTTAAAATGTGTTTGCAGTTTTTTTATGTAACATGCTGATATATTCTCATATATTCTTTCAATGTAAATCTAAAGAGTTCATTTGGATGATAAAGACATCAAAAGTTTGTTTTGACACGACTGATATCCGTGGAACGGTATATATAAAATTTTAGAAATAAATTATTCTTTCTGGAGTGTACGGATAACTTTTTTTTTTAATTCAATATTTCTTAGAGAATATTTACCGTGTCTGTAGCTGCCAGGAGGTTATGGATACCATGTCCATTCTGTTCATATATAGTTTTTTTTGTTTTACATTAGAGGGAAGTGTGATGTGATTCACCGATTGCTGTTTCAATGTTAATTCTTTTTTTCTTTAACTTCTGTTCTTACCTACAGACAATGACAACTGGTCCTTGCCTAATATTTTGATATCTTGATACGTTTTTAATAAGATTCACCATAATATGTGTAGGGGTTAAGGAATTTTGGTCACTTTTCCATTCCGCCATCCTCAAAACTGTTATCGTTCTTGTATCATTCTACAAACGTTTTACATTACACTTAATAAATAGGCACATACGTATCATTATTCGTATAAGTAAATTTTTAAATCAAATGTTCAACAAGTTACCGACTACGTCATGTGTATCTGTTAATTTTAGAGTACTAGCAGTAATTGTGTTGATTATTAGTGTAGTTCATACAGGAAATTTTGGTACTCGAATACGAAATAAAATATTTTGTTTATTATATTATTGAATCGATTGAATAAAAAATATACAAGATAAAGTTATTTGACTTTGATTTGAGGTTTGGATTGGAACAATGTTACAGTTACGTTACTTTTCTCGATTGAAAGAACGGTTGCTATTTCACGTGTGAAATATCATGTTTTTTAACATAGAAATCTTGGTATTTCACAACTTTCAATGTAATTTATATAGATTGATATTTATTCTTTGCCTTTGATTTATTTGGTTTTTATTCTATGATTTTAGGATGGACAACTTAATTTTTAATGAAGCGAAATGAAAAGATCTTATTTCGGGGTCATTTTGCCATGATGGCCTTTTCGTTAAGACCGGGGTGAATTTTAAATTAATTACGCTTCCTTTGGTCTTACATTTATAATGTACAGTTTTGTAAATTACTTGTTCAGCTATAAAAACTAGTTAATACACAGTTTCCAGTTTTTTTAATGTCAGGTCAATAAACCAGCATGTTTGGCACGATGTAGAGATATGTTTTTTTCATCTGTTTTCTGTGGGTGAATTTAAAAATGAAATCAAATTAAATCAAAAATGCATGTACCAAGTCAGGAATATGACAGTTGTTTTCCAGTTGTTCCGACTTTCCTCTATTGAATACACCTTGGAGTGCGGTACCTTTGTTATGAACTTTATTGAAAAACCATTTCAAGATTTTACCGGTCAATATAACTCAAATATCGACCAAGGCAATAGAATGTGCGATTGCGCACAATTATCAGTAAACCGTATACCTTATTTAAAGGTCAATAAAACATCGCAACTATTGACCTGGCACTGGAATTTTTTATTGTGTACAACATGAATACTTCAATTTCAGGTCAGAATTGCCGAAATAGTTAAAAAAAATGTAGTATGTACTCATAAGACATGAAAATAAATGTATAAGGTAATGGAATAATATGCAAGAAACCATAATAAATCTTACTCGCTGAGCTAAAAGAATTTCAGTCTCCACTGCATTGATGGCTTCTGTCTTCAGAACACTAATATTCGGAAAATTTCGCTTCCCATCACCCCACAATGATGCATTCTGTGACATGCAGTTAAAAATTCATTACAATTATGTTTAATAAATTACATTACGTGTTAGCGATCATATCAAATCTTAAAAACAATACTCCAGTCTAAATTTAGTTAATCCGATTACAATGAGGAATTAATAGTTTGAAAAGTGCTTCCAATTAGTGATATCAATGTTTCCATTGTCTTTCTAATATAAATAATATGGGAAAGTACCTTGGTATCAAAAGTTTGATGACGTTGACGGAGCAGGTCATGCTTAGCCTTCCGGAGCAGCTGATGTCACTCCCGGGTTTTTTTATGGGAGTTCAAATTGCTAGTGCTGTAGATTCTGTGCTGTCTTGTTCTAGTTTTGTTAGTTTATTATATGTTTTGTATTCTTTTAGTTATACATGTATCCTTGTCGAGTTTGTTTGTTGTGTTCCAATCTCCTGGCTTTGTCATTTCCTTGGATTTCGAATTTGTGGACTTTCCACCGTTTGTCGCTTTTGTATTCTTTCGCCAATATTTAGAGATTTTGCTGATGCCATAATCGATCGTTTGAGAATAGTTTCTTACCTAAAACTAATCTCTAAAAAAACTAACCTCGTCATAGGAATCAAGCAACACAATGGTACTACTTTCATGATCATAAATCATTGTCCAGAAATCAACAACTGTTTCATCCAGAGGATACTGCGTCACTATAAACTTACTTGTTGCTGAATATCCCTTCCAAATATATACATAATCATTTGTCGTACATTCTTATTTATATGTTCATTTTTGCTAATTGCACTTTGTTCGTCTAATTCGAGTTAACGTATACATTCATGATATTATATTACCGTTTTGTATCTAATCTTTGTCGATCTTATTTAGGATATCGACTTTTTCGATATTGAACACACCATCTATACTACTAAAATTAAGGGCTCCATTTCAGTGGGCCGTTATCACGTAACAATTGCAATAGACACAATTCAAATCAGAATTTGACTGATTGAGGATAAATTTGTTGTCTGAAAATTTCACACGTTTAGGTCGATACGTTTTTTTAATTGTTGGAAATATCAATAAGTTAACACGATCCGAACCAATCCGACATGTTTCCATGTTTCGTCATTCGTCTTCACTTCCGTTCTAGGAATAATTGTTCAGCCATAAGGTGACCAAAGGTAGCCGGACGCGGAATTATTATACCGCAGATGAATTGAATTATTAGTAAACTACTTTCACTTCTAATTATAGAAAGAGCGTTTGGTTTTGACATTTTTTATATAAACAGTGTGGTTGTGACATTTTTTTTATATAAACAATAAGGTAAGACAATGACATAGATATTACGCGCTGAATATTTGTATACAATATAGACTAATAATGGGACAATTATATACTAAGAAAACTTTATTTCATACTTCGATATAACCATGATAACAGAATCATAAGTTAGAGTGAGCTTTTACAACGGACACACTTTATACGACAAGCACACACGGTATGGTCTGTGTGATACTTGGATTTACCACTTTCCACAGGTGGACACCACTCAAATTCCACAACTTCCTGTCCACTAAAAATAGAGGTGTCCACTCAAAATTTGAGTGGACATTTGTGGAAAGTCAGTAATTGCATGCCATATATACATAAAAACGTTTTCTACAAAATATATATGAAATGAGAAATACTCATAATTTAAATAATCATACTTTATTATTTTATTTTTTTTTTCATTTCGTATTGCTTAGCAATTATTTAAGTGTTAAAACTACTGACTGTCCACTCAAATTTTGAGTGGTGTCCACTAATTTTAGAGGGCATTCCTATTTTTGAGTGGACTCTATACCCTGCAAAATGCAGGGAAAATCACACTTCCACCCTGACTGTACTGTAGCAAAAAATATATTCCATTTGAAAGGGAATTAAAGTATCTCGGTTTACTTTGGAATATTTTTTCAATTTATTACAATTAATTGGTACCAATAAATGATCGTTAGAGCAATATCATGTGTTTTTTTCACCAAATGACTAACTAGAAACAAATATCTCGCACTCCAACAAAATGGTGGAGGTGCTGTGTTACCTAGTATATATAATGATTCTACCCCTGTTCATAAAGCTTAGAAGTTTATAAGCAAGTAAAATCTTCAACGTACATATCACGTCCATTGCAGTCATTAACAAAAGCAGACGCAGACATAGATCGTGTCAATAGAACGACACCGGTCGCCAGGACAAACAACCCCATACTTTAAGCGCATTACCTATCCAATAGATAACGAACACACCTTTTACAATTCGTCAAAAAGCGGTCAAAATATGTATCTTTTTCACAACCTTATTTAGCTTGACAATTTTAATAATGTCCTGCACCAAATATATTATGGCAATTTTATCTTTGGTATGCTTGCACTTGGAAAGTAAAGTCATTGCATTTACATAACAATACATTTACTTACAGGTATTATTACAGCATTTATATAATCATTCCTGGTTTTATCATAGGACATCAGAAATGGCCGATAGTTGTCGTCTGAGATAATGAAAAATACATATTTACAAATGCTACACATTGGTGTTTAACAATTTTAATAAAATTTTAAATAAAATCTAATTACAAAAAGATATATGCCTTGCAGTTATTCAGTAGTCAGACAATTTGTGTGGCACAGTCGTGAAAATTAAGTATTAATACGTTTACCTGTGACAAACGAAAGAATACGTTGCATCATGTCTTCTTTTAAGTCTTTTTGATTTTGGTTTGAGAATTTGGTGATGTAAAAATTGACAAGCAAGGATTAACAAGCCTTAAATGTTTAGGACAGTAGTTTGATAAACAGTTCAATGTGCAACAGCCAAGTAGACTTGTTTGTAAAACTTTGCCTGGAAAGAATTTCAATGTAGGAATATGTTAAAAATAACGTAAATAATGACAGCAATCTCCAAATTGAAATCCAGACGATTTGTCCATTACAATTATCATGTTGCCTTAGGTAAGTAATATTCGGGGTTTATTTGGAAATTTGTAGTTTAAAATATGCAAAGCTTGCTTACATGTATATTGATATTTCTATTTAATTATGACTGATGAACCTAAACCCTGAAATAAACACAATATCGAGAAAGGGAGGTTTCACTTTGGGCTACATTCATGTACAGGTATTTCACTAAACTTATGGTACATGATCAGGTGGAAAATCATTTCACAATTTCTTTTCTTTTTAAAGTAAAAGCATAAGAAATATCTCCTTACGTGGCAGTATAGTTTTTACTGCATTTTTTGTTTTGTTTTCTTTGGCTGTGCCGGCTGTAAAATCTTTTTCTGTATATACTGGTCGTAACCCATGTAATCTCTAGAAAAACGATAATAGATGAAAATGATTGTTTGTTTTGTTGGGGTTTAACGCCGTTTTCAGCACATTTGGCCATTTCACGGCGGCCAGTTTTTTTTGGTGGAGGAAGCCGGAGTACCCGGAGAGAACCACCGACCTTCGGTAGGAAAATTGGCAATCCTTGTCAATTAAGATCGGAGTCGAACACACCCCGCCACAGGTGAGATTCGAGCTCACAACCCCAGCGTTGACAGGATAGTGATCAGTAGTAGTCATGACGAACTACCTAGACCACTCGGTCACCTAGGCCCCAGATGAAAATGATGGTTTTTCAATAGTCAAATTGTAAAATGAAAATGTTGATCAATATTTTGAATGGCAGACTATTTCTGTTTTTATTAACTTGAGCTGAAATTTAAATTGTTGATATATTTATTTAGGAAAGAGTTCCATATGGCACCCCCATCTGTGTATATCTTAGACGGAATAAGCATATAGATGTACTTATGGGGGTGCCAAATGGAACTCTTGCCTTTATTTACATTGCATCTTCCATCGACACTGATATCAAAGATTATTTGATACAAAAGATTTAATGAAAGGTTGAATCAACTTCATTGAAGCTATCACATTTCATTTTTCTGAAGTTGGTATTTCGTTCATGGCTTGATATTGATTCTTCGTTTTTTTAAATTGTGTGTTATTTGTACGGATAACAGTATTTCCTAAATGATACACGAAGCTCAACCTTAAATTATAATTGATTTTGTCTTAACCTTTGTTTGGCAATCCTTGGTTCCGAACTGCACATATTAGTGTATTTTAAATTGTTTTCAGTTTTATTCCTTAGGCACTGCTCATGAGATATAATATCTTAAAAGATTGATATTAAGGGAATACATTTTTGTCGATATTTATATTTCAAAATGTTATTATGAAGCTGCAACATTGTCTGTTTACATATATCATTACTGCTCCGCAATGAATGACATGTAAAAATTCTTTACCTGAAATTCTTGCCTGAGTTTTGTTTGATTCTTTGGTACCATTTTCTCGAGATATTTCTCGAAGAACTCGGTCTTTGGGATAGAGGTGTTTGGGTATGAAAATAGTTCCAATGACGCTTCATACACAGCAGTATACTGATCCTAAAATATTATTAAAAAATAAGTGGTTCAGTAAAACTATATAGTTTTGGAGATGCCAAAATATTGTAGGATTGCAATTTTTATTTCTTACTAACACATTGCTTCGTTACTTATTTAAATTTGTTGTCTATGTCAAAGAAAAACAAACTATGGTATATCAAGCTTCCACGATTTGTGTATATTCCTGTAAAGGTTTGCAGTTGTTTGTCGAGTCATTTTTCTTTCAACATTACACTTCTCTTTCATTCCTAAACAGTTGCTTGACGTTATTCTAGTCGTTTTCCTTTCAACATCAGACATCATTCTTATATATAAATACAAATTGTACTAGTTCATGTAGTTAAACATATTTTACATTTATGCAGTTTGAATATTTTTTGTTACGACCACGAAACCGTAGAAATTAAACGCTTTTAAGCATCACCACTATAGAGTACATTTGGTGATTGATTTTTAGTAAACGGATGACAAGACTAGTTATCATCACATTTTCATTACACTAAATAATCAGAAAAAGATATTTAGAATATATCGGAAATAGATATTTAGCTCATAACGTTGGGTACCCTAATCTCTAACATCAGAGAAAGACTTTTAATATTTTTTTTATAATTTACTAAGTATACGTTAAAAGTAATATTATGTTTATTGTAAGTACAGCTGAAAGAGTCGATTATTTTGTAGCATATTTAAGGGTAATTTTCTTATGTATATAAAGTACTGTTTGCATTTCCGACTGAATGCCAGATCCGATATAAACGACATCTAAATATCTACGTCAATTATTAATTATCAGAAACATATCCGATTTCAAACTAATGTGCAAAATAGCTATTATGTCTACTTAAAAACATTCAATGTCACGAATTTCGGTATTGTCAGTAGTTATGAATATTAAAAGACTTCTTCGGATGTTGGAGATTTGGGTACCCAACGTTACGAGCGAAATATTTATCTCTGATAACGATAATTGAAGAAGTATAGGTTAAAAATAATATTCGGTTTATTATCAGTACAAATGAATGATTCGATTATTTTGTATCATTTTATCTTGTTGTAGGGTGTGTCCGTGTGACCTTTATGGTCATTGTTGCAGACCTTATCGTGCATTTTGATGTGATGGACGTACATAAAAATGTGCTTCCTTGCAGATCCTTATGTGCAAAACTTTCATTGGGTAACACATACCTTGCACATATATATGCTTTTCCTTTTTTACTAATACAATATGATTCCTGTACTAGCATTTATGTATTATTACTTGGCAATCACGTGATTGCCAAGTATAGTGGTTGGTTACGGTTTTTGTCAATCGAGTGTTTGAAAGAACTGCAATGAATATCAGCAAACAAAAAATATGTTCATCTGTCATTATTATTGAACTAAAGTTAAATCTAGTCTAGATCGCGAACTGTTCACTTTTTATTTCGGTTATTTTCAATGTCTGCCGTTAGTTTTTATTTCTTTTCTGTAATGTAAGCGACTGTTCTATAAATAAACGACTATTTCATTCTATTTATAATTTATAGTGGTTTTCTACTGTTGTATATTAAATGGATAAAAGTCGTCTGCTAAACGCATAATCACGATAACAGACACAGCTGCAATTAACACGTTGACCTAATTGTCAGCAGCTGGGAAAAATAAACTGATGAAGTCATAACTTTATATAAAAAAAAAAAAACAAAAAAAACAAAAATAAATAAACTGAAATTAACCATAACGTAGTACTTATAGTAAACTTTTAGGTTTACGGTTAACTGCATATAGAACGTGCATGTTGCTATTACAAACATTTTAATTTCCAATATGCTATTTCACTGAACTAAGCGACAGTTCTATTTATAGCTGGGTTTCTACAATAACACTTATTGTGTATTTCAAAATACATCACACAAACAAATGGAGTGATTGTCAAGTATCGTGCTACGCACGACCTTTCATTTACTTACAATTGTCTGTACCATATTCATTCTGTCTTTTCTCATCAACTTGACGTAATCCATGACGTCAACATATCCAGTTATCTTTCCATTTTCATATAAAGCATCTATAGCAATGAATGTTCCTGTTCTTCCAATACCGGCGCTGATGATGAATAAAAATACTTCATATTTCTTAAGTTTTAAAATTATGCTGCCAACATATGTATATGCATACACGTACTTTTGAGATATATATATATATATATATATATATATATATATATATATATATATATATATATATATATATATATATATATATATATATATATTTATGAATAAATAACACAGTTAGAAGAGCAAATAAAGTCTAACGTTTTCATCCATCATGGGACTTTTCAAGACTGCGACGTTGGTATTAGCAACGTTCTGATGGAGGCTTTATGACGTTACTTTATCATCAGAGTCCTCTAAGGGTTTAACTTAGTTTTAAATATTCCGATGAAAAAACGTTCCATTTCTTTACGGTATGAATCAGCTTTTCGGTTACACTTAAAGATAGGCATAATTTTAAATTTCGATTGTCCGCATTTCTGTAGATGTTTACTTAATGGGATTGTCTGTATTGCGGGTGTTTAATTTGCTCTTTGTGTACACGGACACGTTCGCACAGGCTATTGCAGGTTTGTCCTATATAATTTTCCTTGCAATTTACACACGTAATACAGTAAATTAAGTTTATTGTTTTGCAGTTCATATCTGCGTTTACGTTGAAAATTTTCCCATCTTTTAGAATTTTGCGGCTGCCACTTTCGAAGTAGTTGTATTCCTGTCCACATACACCACACCGGGAGTCACCACAGGGTTTAACTGAAAACATATGCGGTGTTGAGTCGAATTTGGCTCGTGTCAAATGTTTTTTTTCAGGTTTTTCGGCTGTCGGAGACTGTATAATAAATGTTTTGCCGGTACTAATTGTTTCATGTTTTCACTTCGATGGAGAATCGGAAGGCTTGATTTCATGAAGCTAAAAACATTTGGCATTTTCGGGTCATGTGTGCAAACAAACGGTATTAATTGTGTATCGTTTTGCTTATTCTTCGGTGTCCTGAGTTCTGTAACGGTCAGTTCTTTGGCTCTTTTTATACCGTCTTCTACAAGTTGTTTCGGGTACAATTGTTTTGTTAAGTATGTCCTAAGTTGTTCCAATCTGTTTATCCGAAGTTGTTCATTCGATACGATTGCACATATTCTTCTTGCCATGCAGAATGGTATGTTCCGTTTTGTATGCGATGGGTGACACGAATGAAAATTAAGGTACTGGTGTGTGTCAGTTGATTTGTAGTAAATATCTGTAATAATTTGAGTACCAGACTTTTTAATGAGAATATCCAAAAATGGTAATTCGGTACGATTACTTTCCATAGTGAATTTTATTGACGGGTGTAGGGAATTAAGAAGATCTTTGAATTTTTGCAAGTCATCTTCTGATCTGCTCCAAAATATGATACAATCGTCGAGGTAACGTTTCCAGTGTTGTTGCACGAAATCGCTAAAGTCTCGGTCGAAAATCTCAGCAACTTTGTTATACATATGTTGCTCCAGATAACCCATGACTAGCAAAAAACGGGACCAAATAAACAGCAGATTTGAAACAAATTTCATTATTGAAGCCCTAAAAATCGTTTTGGAAGAGAATATCTTTTATTTTGACGGAACGTACTATAGACAAATAAAAGGTAATGCCATGGGAACTAAAGTCGCTCCAACTTATGCGAATCTAGTCATGGGTTATCTGCATAATTATTAAGCTTATTATCTGTTTTTCGAAAACTTAATCGTACACATTGTATCTTTATTATGATGGTCTTGAGTTTCTGAAAACGTAATGTATGTAGATGCACATGTATTTCTTTCCTTCATAATAGGTAGTGAGCAATACTTAAAATTATCATTGGCGGTTATAGAAGTGACAGATACAAGATGTAATCCCAAGATAAGTACGATTCTTGACAGAATGTGCAAAATTTCGCAATTTTATATTAGTTCGCTCTGACGTCTCACGGCCTCAGAAATTTTAAAACGGGTCGTTTAAAGTAAGCAGAATCTCGGACAGAACAACGGTAATCAGAAACCGTATGATAATTACTGTATCCTCTTATTCTTGCGAACCTCCAACAGTCCAAAAAAATGCAACCATAAATTAAAGTCATTCCTGTTGCAAAATAGCTTATTACCTGCAGTGAACTATCATGGGTCCTGTTTGGGCTGTTGCACCTGCTTTAACCTTTCTATAAAAGCTAACTAGTTTAATTTTATCCGGAATACCATGATCAGGCCATTGTGTAAAATGAAACTGCAGAATTGTTCGCTCTTCCTTTGTCTGAAAAAAATATTTAAAACCATTTACATCATTGTGTGATGTGAAGAACTACCAACTAATCTACCAAGGCTAAAAGGGCTATAGAAAAGGAAAAGAGAGGAGAGTATCCTTCTATTCAGCAAATCATATTTTTGTTATAAACTGACGTACTGTGAGCTAAGCTCACAAATATATGTCTCCGCTTTGGCTACAATAATATAGAGAAATGTTTGTTTATGAGATCCCCAACAATCTTTCTAATAAAAAAGGGTTAATGTCAATGAAATAGATTCACCGGTGTACGAGTAGTTGCAGTAAATAGGTGGAGACATACAGTCGGGAGATCCCCCATTACTACATGTGTGTACCTCCCGCTTCGCTAAGCGAGGGATATAAAGCGAAGTTGTGAAAACATTTATATTTCAAAACAAAATCCAACTGCGGTAATTTCTGTTATGGTACAATATTTTGGAAAAGATACGAAAAATATACTTCTTGAGGTCCAGATTTTATAATTTCCATATGTCTTTTTTTAAATAAATTGATATCATCTTCTCTTAAATTTAGTCTTTGTACCCCTTTGAAACAAGTAAAGTGAATGTTCAGTAGATTGTTACTTGCGGCTATGATCATGTATTAACAAAGAAGAAGTATATTATGCCTCGATCAGCTGTATAGGCCATCGGCGTTGCCCCGGACATCGACCATAAATAAAATACATATTTTATACGAAAATACAAATTTAATAACAGTATACTACAAACATGTCGGTACGGATATAAAAAGTTAATTGGTAAATGCAGAAAAGAGATTTAATGATTTGTATATTCCTTGCTATTAAAAGAAAAATGAAATTTAAACGTCGTAAGATCAAGGTTTAATTTTTAATTCAAATTTGTTACAAATTTAATCTTTAAATTTTCAAGTTGCCTTATATTAAAATGGGATATCTAATACATGTATTTACAGTATAAACTACACAATATCCACTTCAAGCAGGATTTTATGTCCATTTCACATATTTTGTACAAAATGTAACGCCACGACATAGGAGTGTGAGACTGTTGAACATATACAAGAATTATCAATATTAATGTTATAAGATTGGACCATATTTTCTTTTATTAAATGTCTAATAATTACTCATGAATCATGGGAATACACACAAATGCATGTGCGTTAAATTGGTTTGCAATTTGTTTTTATTATAGCTTGTAATAGAAATATATTAAAGTAACGATACTTTGATTTCCAGCAAAGCAATCAATTAAATATATTACTAACATTTACAAACAAATGACAGAATAATCTGTTTAATTTATATTTATGATTTAAATTCGATCTTAAACTTCAGATATCTTATTGAGTTCCAACAAATTCGGGCAGATACAGCTACTGACAATTTAGTTACTAAATGCATACAAATGGTATTGTAAATGATGCCTCAAAGACGTGAATAGTGCATTTTCATAAGATCACAATGTAAGTTCTATGCGAACGAAAATATTATTGTAATTAACGAACTAAAAATGTGAGCGCAGGATGGAGATTGTAATTATCAAGCCTGAGAATTTTCATTTTCCTTGTAACATTTTATTGAACCATTTAAAAGAATTGGTAAAATTGTCAATGAATGGTAAACAATCAATATGAGGTCCAGGTTGTAGACCAATATAGCCTACACTACTGCAAAAACAAATCAGCATAACATATTTTCCTGTGAAAGTAACTAGTGCAATTTAAACCAGCCTCTAGCGATCACCTTTCAGAATAGTGTCCGAGAGTATGGGACTTGGACTAATATAGCCGTTTTTTGGCATTCTAAACATCAGTAAACATTTTGGGTAATCATTTCTACGTTTGGCCGTTTTTCATGGAATTGAAATAATTCACCTCACAAGATTTTGAAAAGAAACCAAATCACAAAAGTTTTCTGTTTATTGGTTCGATGGTTTCACAGCATAAGACTTAATTTCTATTAGATATTTTTTAAAGAAGATCCATGAAAGGTAAAACGTATGGCAATGTATCGGCAATGGAGCCCGTGGCATGATGGCAAATGTGAACATGGTTCTAAGGCCTTTTAGTCCAGATAAGCCGGCAAAGTGAAATACATAATATTTAAACTTTACACAATAAATCTCGCTGTCATTTTTTATTCCATTACCGCTTTGTTAAAGACTTTAATTTCTCTGTACACATAAACGGAATGTTCAGCCTCTTTTATCATGGACAAGTTGTAATTCTCAAGTGTAAGTCCTTCTCTGGTGGAGTTTGGCCAATATTGATCACATTTTTTCTACAAAAGGTATAAGATTACCAAAATTAATCTAAATAGCACATAAATATTTTTCGTGTATTTGGTTATTTGTGTCCCCTTTTGGATAGTGTGGATTGTATCGTAAATATTTTACTTCAATTAACAGCAATTCTTGAACAATTGTTTTCATTTTAGCATTGTATTTTTGTCTGACATATTTGTTTATTGTTTCAGCTTTCTACGTTCTATCTGCACGCGCTGCTGACGAGACATGATTTATTGGAATATGCGAATTAAATGCATAAAAAATGACACAATAAATTATGTTACCACTGAGTATCGTCTGGACGGTTGCCAGTATCTCACGATTGATGTGAGACATAAAATACATTGTTATAAAATTATTGAATTTGTTAATCTAACAGTATCTCATAATTCGTCTCTCGTTTACTTAATGTTCATCTTTGGGTCATATTTTCCGCTTATCTCTGACCTTACCATGCTTAAGATACGAAAATAACACACTATAAAAATTGACATATATAATGTGTCGAAAAATACTTATTAATATGCATATTTTGTTGAATTGGAATACGTGCTATTGCACTTATGTGTGTAAATATATATTCATTAATAATTATATAGTCAATGTTAATACAATCGAAATTGCCAACTAATGTAGACCGTACCTTTCTGTTGACAGAAAGGTGTTAAAATTTACATACGCTGTAAATATAAAACGTATAAACATGTGCAGTACTTTCTTCTTCAATGAAAGATATAAGGTTTAATAATGCAGGAACAATTCAAAATTGTTCAATTTTTATCGAATTGTATTCAATGAGAATGGTTCATGTATACTTACCACTCCGTCTTCTACAAGTCTTGTAAGCATTACAATTTTAGCAACATTTTCCTGCCATACCATGTGCCAAAAATCTCGTAACGTGTTTTCTTTCGGTCCTGTATAACAAAATAACTTACAATAAAAACTGATTTAATTTGAATTAATACAATTTGTGGGAAAGAATTTTGTTGAAACCCTTCATTAGATTAAAACTTTACCTTTTGAAAAATGATACGCTGTTAAAAATGTAGAACATAATTGCAGGACTATGAAATGTTTTAAGTATTCTTATTATCAGCGAATTAAAATTCATATCGATTTTACCGCATAGTTTTAAATGTAACTCCATCTAAACGGGTTTCAATTAACATACTCTTAGGTCTGTGTAATATATACCTTGACCTTATATTTTTTCCTTTATATCTTATAACGTTTATAGATGAATTCCCATTGAATACTGACATACCTTGAGATGCTATGTACGCCTTTTTCTTTTGATAATTCTGAAATAATATATATGCATCAATTCCATTTTCCAATGCACTACTGCAGCTATATTGCTGTCTTGATATCAATATATTATAAGACCAGAATGCAAAATGAACAAGAATATGTTGACAGGAACCAAAGTAAAATCAACAAGGAACGCATATATATACTCCTTGGTATGTAACATCATATGCTGCCAATAATTTGAAGTTTATGTATGTTGATAAAGATAATCGATACTCTATGTAGAAAAATGAAAATACGTATGCCCCCAATAAGTTTTCATAATCTATATTTAGCATATCTATACCCAAAAAAAAGACAAATATACCTAAGGAGCAATTAAAAAACGTAATCCATTGGACAGACAAACCCGGGAAGACAAATAAACAACCACAAGCACAACCCGCCGTAAAGTTCAACAAAATTAATCTGGTGGAAGTCAATAATCGGTGCAGGCACAGTTATTTTTAAGAGGCCAATTTGTCTTTTATTTTCTAATCAATCAAATCCAAGATATGACGACAAAATCAAGACATGCTGTCTTCCTAACAATAAATGCAAGTCAATACCAATTTTATTAGTAAGAGGACAAGTTTAACATTGCATATTCCATTCGTAACTTTTATGAAATTTGTCAAAGCATTTTTATTTGCAACCAGTCTTTGATTTTGTATGAAATTTCATAAATTATTTAAAAAAAAGCAACACAACCAATATTAAGCAAGACGGAAATACTTCTTTAAAATCAAAATTGTAGTATTACTGTTAATATCAACATTCAGATATTTGTTTTGAATTTTAAACAACACAACGAAATACTTGGCTTATCGACAACGTTTTTAGCGGTAGTAAATATTTTATGAATCTGTAGACATTATAACCAACTTGACAAAGCATTTTTATTTGTAACCCTTGTAAAAATATCAATACACTACCACTAAAGATTGCATTTAACTCTTAATGGAAGCGTTATTTCTAATTTCTTTCGTTTAAAAGAGCGACAGTATCCGACCTGCAGCTATGAGAGGCTAAGCTAATTTTACAATTAAAATGTGCATATTCTGACCCTGCAATCTAAATTATGTACCGTCCAATCAAATCTTTCAGTTCTAACAAGCGATCACCGTTGTTGTAATTATACTCCTTTGACTTTCATAGTGCGTTTTATACACGCGAGTGTGAGTATATATAGGAGAGGTCTAACACTGCTATTGTTCAGTGTCTGTAGAAAGTGAGACTATCCTTATTAGATCTTTCCACTTTCCGTGGAAAGACCTGTTGCTTTTGTTCTGATTATTTTTTTTTCTTCTTCTGCCGTCTGAGCCGTCTGAGATGTTTTTTTTTTTTTTTACTTGACATATCGAAACAATTTTTGGCCCATGATATCGTACAGTGATTACGATTTCACCATTGACCCTGTGTAACCGAACACTTTTCTTTATAGGAGTTATCTCCCTGCCCTTCCTTTTCTTGTTATCTTTATTTCTCTGTAACCGTAAAAGATATCGACCTAAAATCTTTTGCAATGTCTTCGGTTTATCTGTGCGCAGCTTTGTTCGATGGTCGGAAAGGATCTGACGACATTTAATAGGAGTTATTTCCATTCTAACAACTTTCACTTTTGGTGTATCATACAAATTGTTATTTAGAGTTGAGATATCCATATTAAACTTTGTATTTAGGGTCCATGACCCCTAACAAGTAAAATGAGGTCAAGGTCAAAGGTAAAGGTCCCGTTCTAAATTTTGACCTTTGCTTGTTATCGCTTCCCCTCTGAAACGGTAAAAGATAGCTGATAAAATGTAATGGAAAAAATGTTAAGGACGTTGAGACCTAGCTTTGTTACATTTGCATAAAGTTGTATGACGTCATTTTATAGGCGTAATTGCTCCTAAAACGTTTAAATTTTCGGTTTTTCGTTTATTTCTCAACAATGGTACATGGTAAAGACATTGGGTCTTTTGTTTTGACATCAAGGATTGATAACCTTCTAATTGGCATCAAGGTCAAAGGTCAAGGTCATGTTCTATTATTTGACTTTTGCTTTTTATCACTTCTCCTCTGAAATGTTTGTAGATGGCCAAGGAAATGTAATGGTGGAAATGTTTAGGACATTGATGAGCAAGTTTGTTTGGTTTTTCGTTTATAACTTGACGATGGTACATAATAATGGCATGGGGCATTCTTCAATGACCTCAGCGACCAATAACCTTGAAATAGGTCACAAGGTCAAAGGTGAAGGTCATGACCTAGATTACGTATTTTGATTTTTTTCACACTTTATGAGGATTTGTCAGATTTGTAAAGCAATTAAAGTTATTGAAAGCGTGAAGTTCAGGCACTACTTTTGATGACGTCATTTCCGGGAACGTTGTTAGTTCTGTAGACGTTTTTAGACTTTTTGAATATATTGGAATGTTAATTAATGTGACAATGTTACAACCCATGAAAACATCTAGAATTGTCAATATCTAAGGTCATATTAATGACGTTTTTGATGTTTATAGTGCAAAACAGTAAAATTCATCACAAACATTTAGTTAACCAGAAATAAACATTTTTCTTAGTTATTCAAACTAGCAGTCCATATATTTTTTTAACAATTGTGAAATTACCTATCATATCAAACCAGAAGTAGCATGAAACCTCCCTTATTTCAACCAAAAGTACATAAAATCATATATTTTTTCAATCGCTGAAAGCTTAGCTATGCTCTAAAACCAACAATTAAATTTTAAACCTCAATTTTTTTATCAACATATGTGCAATTGAGATAGAAAGACCTTCAATTGTTCTCTGAACAATTGGTTTTTAATTGTGTTTATGTTTTTTTGTGTCTTTTTTATTCTTTGTTCGTGGTTCTGTTTTTGGTAGCATTGAATTATTGATATGTAATTGCTGACTTTCCTACTATCAATCTTGTTGTTTCTTAAATATATAAGTCAGTACCTTTTACAGTGTTTCGATTCATTTTCTACAAATGGTTCGTGCTATGGTTTCTGGGGTGTTTAATCTTATTTAGTTTGCTGTTCTTTTTTATTCTTCTAGTAATATCCTTGTGATATCTATGTGCTGTGTTGCATTCAAATTTTTCACATTTCAATACTAAGTTTGTATTCTTATTTATGTTAAGTGTCGTAAATAATCACTTCGTATATGACTTACATCGATATAGGACGCATTTATATAATCATGCAGAGTGTCTCCTTTTAAAATTACTCGAGAATGGTCATCTGAAATACAATTCTCAAAGATAAAAACACAGATAATGAGACTCGTTACATATCATTTTTTCTAAATGAACTTGAAATTAAGTATATTACAGATATACCGGATTTATCCGTATTATATTATCGAAAGATAAATATATATTCTGATTTTGTTTCCGGAAGATTATCGGATTTCTCTAATCGAAATAGATAAATTATCTAATTTTAAAGTCCGAGCTTCGGCGAAAACTCTATAATTCAACTACCGAGATTTGATAAATTCGTTCAACATGTTTATTTGTTGATATGTTTTATATTATTCTGACCGGTTATGAAATTTTGATTTTACCAATCGTCGACTGAAATCATCAGCAGCAGCCACATGACATTGATTGATTTTTTTTTTTTTTTGGAAAAAACAGGTAGTAAAACATCATGTACCATCACTTTTGTTTAACAACCACCAGATTCTCTGTTGGATTGCCGCAAGGGTGCCATGTAAGGTGCATCTGGGTTTTTATAGTGTTTTCTCGTGGTACGTATTATTATTTTTTTAAGTAATTCTGCGTTGTTCCTTTTGTATCTGGTAATTTCTTTTACTGACTTTTATCCTTGAAAAACAGTTTAAACTATGTTTTTAGGTATCATTGCTCATATAATTAAATGGAAACCGCGGTTGATAGGTATTTCGTCAACATATAATGATCATTAGTTTGTCAACTTTGAGGCTGCGAATTAAAATCCAGTACGTGTTGAGGTGCGCTCAACACGGTTGTCAGTTTTTCTGTTGTAGGTAGATTGTTCTCTTCGGGCCCTCTAATTCCGTGAGGCTGAAAGTGGCGTAAAACACCCCATAAACCAGGTTTGTGCCAAGAATGAATCCATATCGCTTATTTCATATTACTAGTTTTAGTTTATAATATATTCTTAAAGTTTTATTATGCAAATTATTTGGATCATTATTTTAAAGTCAAAGAATAAGGGTCATTTTCTCCTGTCGTCCTGATATACATCTGGTTGCCCCTGGACGTTAAACAATAATTCATCCACCATCCATCCTTTGCTCCTGATATTGTTTTATTCGGTTAGTTTACTTGTGTAGGTTTAATTTTAAATGTTCTAATACTATATTTAAATGGATAATTGCGTCACACACTGTTATTTTTACCTTGCCATCATCAATGCCAAGCTAATATATATATACATCTTATAAAGCTTTTTGTCTGCTTTTTTTGGTTGGGTGGTTGTCTCTTTGACACATTCCCTGTTTCCATTCTCTATTCTATTAATTTATTAACACTTGATCATGAAAAAAATTATGAAATTATAACTGAGCTATTGCTTTTGCAATACAGATCAGTGCATCATTGCCGGTGTTACAGTAACTGTTACTGGTATTAAATTTTGAACAAATGAATCAAAGTATTAAATGAACAAGGACATTTCGAATATCTACAAACTTGTACAAAAGAAAAAAAACTAAAATAACTATGTGCTGGAATCTTTTGAAACTTGGATCCTGTTGTCGAAACCTACAGTTTTAAGGTTTTAATTAATGTGACGGTGCAATAATGGTCGGGGCATAATAATCACAATCAGGTATCCATTTTAATATTTAACATAAGTTTTAACAGGTTGGAAAATGTTGAGTAAAAAAATACTATACAGACTTATCACATTTGTAGAATTTCTGCCTGCATACATCACATATATTGTCACTGCGATTAGGGACTTTAAAGTGTTCAGTTTGTGCCTTAGAAATGTTTTATTGAGACATCTATTGACTTGCATCACGCACAACC
Organism: Mytilisepta virgata; assembly: GCA_028015205.1. Taxonomy (NCBI): domain Eukaryota; kingdom Metazoa; phylum Mollusca; class Bivalvia; order Mytilida; family Mytilidae; genus Mytilisepta; species Mytilisepta virgata. Next base: position 2,374,589 of record JAPWFG010000018.1, on the reverse strand, counting down.
CAATGGCTTCATCGTCGTTATTTACAGGTGCTTCTTTACATGATTATGATACGATGAGTGATGTTATAAATAAAAGACCTATAGTTCACTTTCACTACAACTTGATCAATATAATCAAACTTGGGGAGGAAGTTGCACAAAGGGACGGGGGAATCTTGAAGTCATTTTGTGTTAAAAATTTAGTGATAATTTTAAAATGTTAGATAGGGAAAATTAAGAAAGAAAGCGTTTGTGGTTTTAAAAAATACGACAAAAATGCGAATCTATCAAGAAACCAAAACACTCTCAGATTCTAACTCGCAGACAGTTTAATTGGTATTTGATAACCAACAACAGTACCGACTGAGCTAAGGCGACCATAATTTTAATCGGTAATTTAACGGTAATTGTATCTTAATTAAAGTATTGAATTTATTTTTTAAAGAAAAGTTCCATCTTCGTTGAAAAGCACATTTAGAACCAAAACAGGTAACACACAAAATTTGACCATTAGTGCAGTCTTTCGGGAGAACGTTTTATCTATTTGGTTCTGGAGGTACTTGTCAGGAAAATCCCACTTAAAAGGTGCGGAAAACCACCCGAAAAAGACAAAAATGTGTTTTAAAGGTTTTTTATTAGCTTACTGTAAGTTTTGTGTTGGCTTTATCAATGCAGACACAAACAGAAACTATTTTTACCATAAGAAAAAGATAAATTTCATGGTTAACTACTTTGAGAAAATGGTCCTCTGAGTGAAACATTTTCTCGCCTTATTGGCCCAACGTCTTTATTTTGACTTAAGGGATATAATAGATGAAATATTGATACAAAATACACATGAAAAGGCAAATAAATCATTATTATCATTATTATTCATCTTAAAGTCACGGCAGTCTCTTGGACATGGTCAAAAATTCTGGCTCTTCGTAGCAAGTTTAAAACGGCACCTATTGGTTTTATTGGAGGATATGTAAATTTTGACTTTATATTAGTGTCTACTTTCAGATATATTTTTGTTATTGTAAATAAACTGTGGGTTTACTAACTTACATGGGAACGTAGTTCGAAAACGGTTCTTAGGTATGTTTTCTGGCTTTTGACCATTTTCGTGTTCAAATATACAACCTTTTGGGATTTTCTGAAATAGAGTTATTATGGTAGGAATACAAACGTGAGGAAATGTTAGGAATTTTTTAAGTCAATGAATTCTTACTAAACACATTTTCTTGTTTGATATATTTAATTTTGAATAACAAAAATGTTATTTTATTCAGACGACAAAAATTTCCAGATTATTATCTCAAAAATCTAGAGCTTTCTTAGAAAACAGCTAATCTATTCTGTATGTGTAATAAGTAATATCTTCAAGTAAATAAATGGTAGAATGACAACGTAGTGTAGTTAATAATAAGGCTTACGTTTTTGCTTCATCACTGAAGACCAACTTAAAACAACACGTGTTAGTTCCTCAAGAACTGATCATCTAATATACTTTCTCAACATCTTTGGTTTTTATTCTCAATTTGAAATACTTATATAAATATGAAGAAACAAATCGAAAACATACGGATAAAATCATAGTCATAATCAAGTAGTATAACAGTTGTACACTGTACCTCATATTCTTTTCGGAACCCATCTGTTTTATATTTATCGACTATGGCCTTCATCAGATTTTCTACTGGAATGTTATATTGATTAGAATCTTGGTTCTGAACAATATTGCTGTACACACAATCATTGCTCCCATTTCGAAAATTGACTTCGCTGTCACTAAGCTGGATGGAAAATGTAGCTCCACGATTGGAAATTTCTTCACCTGTTGAGATGAATGTCACAAGTAGGAAAACTATTATAATTACATTGTCGATTGAAGGAGTATAGAAAATATTAATGTAATTTTGCGATTCACTAGATACACCTCTAAAGTTAATATTTGAATATGTTTTTCTTAACACGAATTTCATAACTTATTGCATGTATTAGGTTCTGCAAATTCTGAACTCTTTCATTTGTCGTAGTTTCACTGTTTCACCGAAAATGCAGTTTTAATTTACTTGACATGAGCATCATGGCGGTGTCTTTTAAGAGGCTAGGGCTGCTTACCCATTCAAATCACCGGAGTTCCCTCTCTGTTTTTGTGGGGTCCACGCTGCTTATCCTTTCGTTTAGTTTTATTTATTGTGTTTGTTGTTTGTTTTACCTCTGGGTTCGTGATTCCTGGATTAACCTCCCGATTTTCCTTACCTTGTCTTTAAAGCTAAGGACAAACTGAAGTTACACAGCAATGTTCTAACCACAGTACTTTGAAGGAAAACTAGTGACAAAACCTCCAATTATGTGGTGAAAATGCTTTACTTTGAAAGAATATTGCCTAGTATGTAGCTTTGAATTTTTTAAAGTAACATTTCTTTGAATACATATAGTAATTTATCACAATTGGCACATTAAACTTAAATATCGTTACAAAGTATAATCTCGTAGAATCTCGATTTCTCGAACTTGGAGGGTTCTGTAAAATTAGTTCGAGGCATCGGTAGTTCCAGCCATCGAAGTCCGGAAAATTTTCGGTTATGAACCAGCAATAAATATAAATTTAATATACAAGAGGACTTATATACCTAAGGAGCAATGAAAAAAACGTAATACATTAAACAGGCAAAACCCTGGAAGACAAATGAACAATGACAAGCCCAACAAATAAACACTGAAAACTAAAAAACAATGAACAACACAAACTCCTATAAAAACCAGGAGTGAACTCAGGTGCTCCGGAAGGGTAAGCAGTTCCCGCAACATATACGGCACCCATCCATTTTAAAACAACATTCACTCATCAAATCTGCGGAAATAATAATTTAAGAATGAATCACTGATAAACATCAAGTGGATTATCAATGACCTGTAATTGATAATTAATCACCTTCTTGTCATCAATGATCTGACCTCTGGTTTTTTAAACTTATTTCTCACGTACGCCAATTAAAAATTGTGTTCGAATTACTGAGAGTATATTATATTATATTACTCTTGAAGGGACCAGAAAATTAGTTAGAGAATTCGAGAACTCGGTGTTCGAAAAATCGAGACTTGATTTATATAGACATAATGGAAAATATCACCGCACTTTCGTAAAGAGTCGAGAAATCCATGATGTTCGAGCGACCCGAGTTCGAGCCATCGAGAATCTACTTTAGATGAATTTTAAAGCGATTTCGAATTTATTGATAGATGTTATGTCAGTAATCAGTATAAATATTCACTTTTTCCAGAATTAGGTTGTGAAGTTCGGATATTAGAAACTGAAACAGGAAATTTCTGCCGAGATTCATTTCTTCCTTCAACTTGTCGTCTTCTGAAAGAAGGAAGCATAGACATCATGTTCAATAAAAATACTGTAAGATATATTTAAATTCAATGTTTCAGTAAGAAGATACCATGATAGCTTTATTGCAAGATATACAAGTAGGAAGTATAGGTTGCAGTCGTGCTCAATAGTAACTCCAAAGTATATTTCTTTATAACGTTACAGAACTTAAATGAAAATAAACACCTTACAAAATTCTTATAGTATCGCTGTAAAACAAAAGTCTTTTTAAGACTAAATCATACGTTTAAAAATAATATAATTTTTTATCTGTACTTAACTAATCGAAACTGGTTCACTTGTCTGCAAGGCAAGAATTTGATATTTTTAATATTATCTGGTAACAATACAATGCAGACATCAGACTATTTAAAAGAAACAAGACCAAAGTGATTTGCAATCGAACCTCTTTTGATCTTAAACATCCATTTTTCACTTGTTTTAATCTTGCCAGTCATTATTTTACAATATCTAAAATTAAGAATTAAACTACATAATAAGCAAAAAGCAACATACACCTTCTTTTCTCAAGCAGGACTGGCTAAGACAAGCTTGTTCAGAAAATCATACCGTTTGCCTGTGTTGAACTCAAAATTGTCTTTTGTTACAGACTCTTTATCTGATCTTGTGTAATCTGTTCCCTATGAACGCCTTTTGCTTTGTTTTTAAAAGTTAATACTAGTATTGATAACACCAATGTGTTTGCTAAACCAGGAATACGATATACCTACTTTACATACACCATTGTTCCTACTCCTACTGCAAGTAACGCCAATAATATTACACCAACTACTGTTCCAATAACAGCACTAGAGTCCGTTGCATCTGCCAAAAGTGACAAAATGAATTAAATAGAAGTTGCAGGGCTAAAGAAATATGTATAAAATACATGTATGGGCCGACAAAACTACAACTTAAAATACCAACATCGTAAGACGGAAATGTGAGAGAAGTCACATGAAGAAGTGAACACAAACTACAAAAAACCTGACGAATAACAGTTCTAATTATAATATATGTTAACGCCCGTAAAGTCTAGTTTTTCCTGGGAAAGATATTGAAAACTGCGATGTTACAGATTTATCTTGTCCTGGATTAATACAGTATCTATCGGTTCTTAATAGTTTTGTTGTCTGAACTTGTATGTTTGAGCGAATATACCTTTGAAAATTCAAACTGGTACATTAGGAATCTCTGATCAATGCATAGTAACGAACCGATGTTAAAAGGACTCATCTGCATACAGTTGATTATCCATGTATTTTTTTTAATTATACATTATTAACTTCTATATATCAGTGTTGTTATAAGAAAACGTCTTACTCTCGCAGCATGGCAGAAATGATGTCAAACCCGGATTACCTGCGTGAATACAAAAACCTTCGACATGGTCACAGACATCATCAACACATCCACTACATGATTCTGAGCAGTTGAGACCATAAGTTCCAATATTACATTCTAAAGGTAAGATAGACACGGTTTTAGAGAATATCAAATTTATAAATTAACCCATTTCCAATTTACCTTCCCCATTTTCATAACTCCAATTTGTGTTAGTTCGTGTTACAATCGGCATTATTATCTTTTCATCTTAAGATAATGATTTAAGGAACAATAGATCATGGTCGTAAATTATATTGCTTTTTAACCAAACAAAACTGTAATTAAAAGTTTAAAGCAGATATCATGTGCAAGATATGTCTTTTTTCAAATTGCAAACATCTTTGTCAAATTAAGGTGTCAGCAAAAATAAGTTAGGTATACTGCGTTTCCGAAGTTTGCAGATAAATACGGAGTTCATAACCGTTATGCTGTGTGGAACATCCGGGATATTTGAAAGAATCACGTGATTATTTATGGTCCGGATATCATTATACTTCTATGATAAATTTTTGTATTGCATATATTTTGAAATGTTCGTTCAAAGGCACCAAAAATCAAGAAAACGTACACTACATTATTTACTGCTTTTAATACGAGGCAGAATCAGCCAGATATATAAAAGGCACTACAGGTGCGTGATGTGTAAGTCAGTAAGTAAGACGCAAATGTAGAAATTATTTGAAATGATAACACCCGGATTGAGGATATCTGCCTCTTTCATAACAAACAAATGCCTGATTTAAATAATTCTTCTAAACTGATATGTATGCCATAACCAATATGCTGATAATTCGAATGTTCTACCTACGTGTGTTACACCTTTCCTCATAAAACCATCCGGGTTCACAATGCGTAGTATTTTTGCATAAGCCATCCAAAATGTCACATTCATTTGATACACATCCGTCACATGATTGATGACAGTTCTCACCATACTTTCCTGTGCTACATGCTGAAACAAAGAAAAGAAAGGAACAGTAAGTTAATTGTTTTATGAATGGGTATGAAATGAAAAATAAAAATTGTGTATGTGTTAGTGAGATATCACTGTGATATCAAAGTGATTGTTTTGATCTAGTGATTATTACTTTGCCAAAAAATAATAAATTATATGCAACAATTCAAACTGAAGGTTAGCGGATCCATATCATTTTAGCCTTAAGCTTTATTTGAGATGCTTTATGGTTTGTGGTTGTGGGACACTATGAGTTGTCATTCAGTGTGAGCATGCTTGGCTCATTTGTTAAAATATAAATTTTCTAGTTTTATTTTTGAGTTGTTTCGACAAATTCATCCATAACCTGAAAAATAGATATTATTAGTGTTAATTTAATAACACTATATTGTTTTTTCTTTTGCATTTATCGTCATCATTACGTTTTGTGATAATTAAATTATGTTTCTTCCAAATCAAAGTCAACAAGTTGCACATACAGACATAAAATCGATATACGGATGAGGCTTAGAATTGAGTGAAAATTCCAGGGCTTCCCGAGCATTTTCTCCGATTCATGCCGAATTTCGTAAATCGAATTTTATATCAAGTCAATGCACTGTTATTGTCTTTACACTACATCTTTGACAGTAAATTATTTAAAACGTTTGTGACCCTCAAGAGTCCCCAACTGATTTGGCGGAGTAATATGATTAGACGGATACCCACTTTTTCTAAGATCAATGAGCAGGAAATATACCACTGATTGTCGGATAAGATCATTCAAAATAACCAACAGTTTCGCTCCCAAATATTTTTTTTTCAAAAATAAAGAATAAGAAACAAGAGAATAAGTGTTGAAAGTTTGTTCTAAAGATAAAGGTAAATAGGTTTGTTCATTTCAATCACCATTGGTGACGTAAACAACGAATTGTCAATCATGTCAAATAGGTGTGGACTAAATGTTATATACTGTCAGGGACCGTAAACCACATGTACCACTTGTAAATATAATTTCAACGCACATTTTAACGGATCAAATAAAACGATTGCAGTATAAAAACAAACATTTCAAATTAAATTCCAAAATCAAAATGAATCACTTGCATGTGCCATTTGCAAGAAATGACATCGAGTATTAGTAATTTGATTTGTGCAAAATTAAGGTCGAATTATCCATGTTCCTTGAATTACTGGCGTTTTTTTAACTTAACCGTAAAGAGTGTGACCATTAATTTTCTCATCACTTGGCGTCCGTCTGTCCGTCCATCGTCCGTCATCCACAATTTACATTTTAATATTCTCCTCTGAAATCTCTGGGCCAATTGGGACCGAACTTGGTGGAATTGTCCCTGGGTAGACCCCTTCCGAAACTATGCCGGCATCCCTGACTTCCAAACGACATTTGCATGTTACTAAAAGTAGAGAAATGGGGGGGGGGGGGGGGGGGGGGGGGGGGTGGGGATTGGGGTGAATTTCAAAAATCTTCTATGTAACTACACGGCCAATAGGAACCTGAATTTGCATTAATCACCCTTAGGAGGTCCTCTTTCGAAATTGTGTCCGATGACTATAAACCAAGATTGCCGCCACAGCCGAAAGTAGTTTAACATAGTACTCTATGGGATATTCATTTAAAATTCTTCTTCTCTGAAACCACTGAGCCAATTAGAACGACACATGGTAGCAATGGTCCTTAGGTCGTCTTCTTCCAGAATTGTTTCCGATTACCGGACTGTTAACAAAGATGGCCGCCATAGCCGAACTTAGTTTAACAGGGACCATATGGGAAAATGCATTCAAAAATCGTTTTGTCTGAAAATTCAGAGCCAATTCGAACCAAATTTTGCAGCAATAGTCCTCCTTTCAGAATTATTTTTGATGACCTGGATTGTCAATCGAGATGGCCGCCACAACCGAAAGTAGTTTAACATAGGACCCTACGGGAAAATTCATACAAAAATCTTTTTGTCTGAAACAATCGGGGCAATTGGAACCAGACTCGGAAGCAAATGGTTCTTAAATGGTCCTCTTTAGAATTGTTTCCGATGATCTGGACTGTCAACCAAAATAACTTCCAAAGACGAACTTAATTTAACATAGGACCTATTGAAAACAACCAAAATTGACTGTTACACTTAGATTTTTAGTCATGCTTAAGGTGGAGAAGTTAAATCCAGGTGAGCGATACAGGCACATGTGAGCCTCTAGTTTATGTCACTGGTTAAATGAATGAATACACTTTATTATTTATTTATGTTTTGTTTTGTAAACATCTTAGACACATTGTATGCTAAAGTGACACTAATTTATTCGGTATTTTCTGATAATTTTATTAGTACCACTGGGTCTATGTCACTGTTTGTGGACTGTATTTCTCAGAGGGCATTATCAGCCAGTAGCCACAATTTTTTTCCTGGCATGATTCATTACTTAAATACCTTTAAATTTTCCGTTCAAACTTTTACAAAAATTTACCCGAAATTTCTAAAGTTCTTCCTTTTGATGCAGATGTAACCCTTAGCTGAGTTTGGATTCCTGTTTGTTTTAATTGTTTTGGGGTTTTGGTGATTGTGCTTATTTATCATTATATCTTTAACCGGATTTCCAACATTTTAATCTCGAGCACTGCTGATGAGATGTCAGTCAACGAAATGGCCATACAATGCATCAAATGTATTCGGCATTTTGTGATACATTTTATTGTAAATATATTTTTTTAAAAAGAAAAAGTGAAACACCTCTAGAAAGGACAACTATCACAAGTATTAAATTAAAAAAAAATCAACCTTAAGTGTTATCCAATTTTCAATTCCATATGTAACAAAACTAGTATATATATATATATCATTATTATTAATTACATATATATGAATATTATTTGTATATTTCTGTTCCAAAATACAAGAATTTGTTGGCCATGTCATGTACATGTAGTAACTGTATTATCTTCATACTAAATGGTGCAAACTAATATACTTGCTATTGTTACAATACTGTCCGGTTTTTCCTGCTTTACATCCTTCAGTGCAAGTTCCATCATCGTTGCAATTATCAGTTGAACAGAATCCAGAACCGCATCCCAAAACACATGTTCCATTACCAGGGAAACAGAGTTGATTTATACACTTAGAGTTGCATTTCTTTGTACAGTCTGTTCCATGAAAGGTCACAGGACATCCTACATGTATATATAGTAATAACATATATGTTTCATTACTTTGTCACATTACTTTGTAGGTCGAGAATTTTCTTGTTCCCATCTGTAATAATGTTTTAATTTAAACATTTCAAATTGATCATTAGGTATTACTTTTCATTTCTCTTCACTAATGACATCTAAGGCCTGGATCCTGCTTATTTCACGTAATTCTGAATTTAATACAAGTTATTTCCCTTAATCTGCACCTTGGCGTTGTGGAGCATTAGTAATATGATATATCAAAAACTAGTTTGCAACGTTTTATAAATTTAGTGCCATAAGATGAAATTCTCATTTAGATCGAATACGTGAATGAAATAAAATTCATTGACACCAATTTTGATGCACAGACTGTGCAAATATCGTAGATTTACGAATCATCAGTTGTTCTCAAGGCCTAAAATGTTGAAAACCAAAACAACAATCCAAAAGATTGAAAATAAAATTAAAAAATGTCAAAATGACCAAAAGAGGTAACGCCAAAACTATCTAAGGTCAGAGCTAAAGGGGTAAAGCCAAAACCATCTGAGGACAGAGAGATACTACATATTTTTCACAAATTTTACAATTTTGTAACAGTAAATTCCAAGTATCAATTTCGGGCTAGTATCGAAATACTAGCAACTTAGTTGGGGATACCCTCGGAGACTTGGAGTCCACCAACAGTGGCATCGAATCCGTGATAAAAAAAAATTCTTTGATACCAATTTTTATGCACCAAATGTGAAAAGGTGGTGTAAAGTAGTCATGATAGTGTAAGAGTGTAAAATACGATACAGAACTTACTACATGTAGATTGTTTTAAATGATATCTTACCTTTTATCTGTCTTAGTCATTAAATCATGTTTTTCTTTAGTAATATTAAGAGGTATATTATGTTTCATAGTCTTTGTACAGTCTCAGCTTGTGTTGTTTTTATTATGTCAATTTTGATTGATTTTCTTTGTGTAAGAAGTTGGTGCATTGTTAATGCATTTTATGGTGGTAAAGTAGGTCAAATTTATTAGTAAAATGTAGTTTAAGTTTTTGGGTGAATTCTTGGTGAATATTTGGTGGCGATAGGTACATAAAGCCTTAGTTCTGCAGTTGAGGGTTTGGAGAGATAGATATATTTATATGGATGGATTATAAGATAGGAATATGAAGTTCGGGATGTGGAATAAGATGTAGGCGCTGTAATAATCTGAGGGAAGTTTAGTCTTCGACAAAATTTTTATGTGGTTATTAGTTGCTAGTTTCCCGTAACAGGAAGTTTCATGAATAGTTTTAAGACATCACTTACCGTAACTGAAAGTGTATGTTATCATCATTATGATGCGTGTTGATTGTGTGATTGTTGATAATGATAATGCATCCACTTTACTATGATCGGAGTCGTATTCGACCGCCATGGCAATTGATGTTACGTATACCACGGAAAAAAAACTTCCATAAAGTATTTCCTCAGATCGTAGACCTCTTAAGTCTATATTTATGTTATTAATGCTTATTTACTACTACACTTAGCACCATGTTTTTTTCAAACGTACTTAACAATGAACGTCGCAAATCTGGATGGATGGATGAATTATTGTTTACCGTCCAGTGGCAACCATGTGCATATCAGGACGAGAACATGTTGATAGTGAATATGATACCTGCTTTGTACTAGACCGACACGCTAAGTCGGATTTTTAATGTGCTAGCTCACGAGGTAACTGTCCGCAGGAAGACATACCACCTCCCTCGGACACATTATACTGACTCCGAGTCGACCAGTCTTTGCTCTTATTCCTAGATGCCGCGTGCTTGGCGGAGAAGCAGCAAATACCAATTTCTATGTCTTTGGTTTGACCCGGACGGGGATCGAACACGCGATCTTCCACACTCGGGGCGACCGCGCTACCACGAGACCACCGAGGCGGTCCGTTGCAAATCTGAACGATGAACGTACTAGTAAATGGTTGACTACAAAAGATAGTTTCCGAAATTAGAAAATATAATCTTTCATATAAAAAGTAGAAACTAACCATGTACTTCTACGTAACACAACTCCACGAATGCTTCTTCATCCTTATTTCTATTGTTATAAAATACAACATCTCTTCCCACTGAGTAACAATCAATGTCAAAGATAAAGGTTTGATTTTCTGAAGTATCTGGATCTTTATAGCACAGATAGCCGTTTGGTCCACTGTAATGTTCATTTCCGTTTGTTGAATTAGTCACATACAAGGAAAACCCATTAACTCGTGGAGTATCTGTAATTAATTTTTTTTTAATTTATGGTTCAATTCAATTATATAAATGTATAATAATGTCTAATATTGAGTAATTTCTTTTGTTTTGACATGGAAATTAAAATTGTTGTATCAACCTCGACAATAACACACACTCCGGCCATAGGCCCTCGGCATGATATTGTGTACTCGGGTTGACATAGCATGTGATATAGGTTTGGCTATGTATTATTTTCCATATATCGCCCTTTCGTGTTAATGTCTAATCGTTCAAACTCAAGTATTATATTTTTTTCAAAGGCCGCTTACAAATTTGTTAAGTGATTTTTTTGCCAAAATATAGTCTCCTTTACGTAATGAATATGCTACATATGTAAACAAAAAAGGGACTTTGAGTTTATATAGTTGTTATTTACAAAAATGTATTTAAAAAAAACAATACTCACGTCCCTGATTAAAATACTCTCTGTAATATAAAATGACATTGGTAACGAAAACAGATTCAACGAAACTGAGTGTCCACCAAGCTTCTCGTTTACCTTCTTCTGTATGTGAACATCCGTAGGACCAATTTGTTGAAGGAGGCCCATCAAGTGCCTTTTTTGCACCATGTTTACGGTATGTTGAGCTTTGGGACGCTGTACCGTTTGCTGTTAGATTTTCTAAAAACAAAATAGTTGAATTATAAACACATTCATGAACTATTATTTATTCTGCATATGGTATATATTTACTTCGAGCTTGATGCTTTATAAAGGCATCAGTTTTTTAGGGGTACAAATATACTTTCAAATACGTGTATACTATCTATGCAAAGTCAGATTCTAAACTCAGCTTTCTGAGACAACTGTGAGTTAGAAAATATTCAAATCATACATTAACATTCATGAATTGTAAATTTCTGTCATATTTATTTATCTGAACATACTTCAATACAAAAGATTGATTATTATAACTCTCCAGAGGACTCTCTCTCTCTCCCAAAATTTTGAAATATATACGATGTATCCCTAGCAACACGAAAAAAGGATATCAAGTTATTAGTATTAACACAAAATACAAATACCAAAACACATATTTCAGAATACTTTACATTTTGTTTTAGTGGAATAGAAGTCAAGTGTATTATTTATCTTCAAAAAATGTATATATACGCTTTAAAATATGGATAAGTGCCGCGATCCTCAAAGATTCAACGTCTTTCTATCTGTTGAAAAATATGGAGTCCTCTCTGAAACCAAACGGCTAATATGAATTCGGGAGGAAGGAATTCCGCATATCAAAAGCAATCTTTTGCTAGTTGTATATAAAAACAAAAAAAATACGTAAACTTTCTGATGTCATGTTTAAATTCGTTCCCTTCAAAGTTTACGAAATAATGTTTTGATTAGTTTTGTCAATAATCTTGTCAAAACAAGAGCTGACATATGGTTTCAGTTTTCGAGCTTTTGCACAATATTCATAGCGGATTATAGAACAGAAAAGGGTAAGCCTAGGCATAATGTTGAAGGGCATAAACGGTACACTTGAATTGAAACAGGCCTTTTTACTTCTTTTTCCTGCTTTTTTTTTTCTTTTGTTTTGTTTTTTTTCCCTGATCAATTTAAAAACCATATCGGTGAAACAGAAATGCATTTACATATGTATTGATACTTTTTATGACGAAATCAAATTTAACAGGAGGATTTAGCAATAAGGCTGGTCTTCTTAGAGCTGCTGTCAGCAGTAAGCCATTGTGTAAAGGTTGATCATATTACATTGAACGACAATAAAAGCGATAATCGTGTTTTTTTAAATGTTTATGCCCCGCCGCTAGGCGGAGGGGGCATTAAGTTTTAACATTGTCCGTATGTCCGTAAGTACGTAAAGACTTACGTCTCTAAATTGGATACCGTTCTCTAACTTTTGTGAAACTTATACACAATGATTATTACCACCAAACACAATTAGGGTGGTGTCACTTTCACCGTTCTGCAGTTATGTCCCTTTATATATAGAAACATTGCCCCATTGCCATTTCCACACTCTAACTTTACATTGCTTCAACCAATTACATGTATCATGAAACTTATACACAATGTGTATTACCACCAAAAACAAATCAAGTTTGAATTTGGGTGGCGTCACTTATACACTTCTCAAGTTATGTCCCATTATAAATAGAAAAAATGCTAAATTTGTCGTTTCCACACTCTTACTTTACTTTGTCTCAACCAAATGTAATGAACCTTATATACAATGCTTAAAACCACTAAACAGTGATAAATTATGAAATTGAGTGGCGTCACATTTATCGTTCTTGTGTTATGCTCTTTATAAATTGAGAATTGCCAAATTTGCCGTCTTCCGCACTCTATGACTTTAACTCGTGAATAAGTACATTAACTCTTGCATATTTATAAGTAAAAAACCCGTCCATGTCCCATGGACACATTCTTCTTTTATTTTATCTAGTTTTTGTAACTAAGTAAAAACTATTACGTTGTCGACAAACTAAAATAAATGGAAAATTCAGCTGATCTGATTTGGATTCAGGGTTTGACCTGTAAAATGGACGACATTTGCTTTTAGACCTATAACGTAAAACCAGACTAAGTCAAAACCGTACACAAATTTGAACAATCTTTCACAAAATATTAATTTGTAACTAAGCATTTCAGTCGTTTGCATTTAGTCTTGCTTTCTGCTACACCGTGCGTATGTATTAAGTTTTCATGGCAATTTACCGGGCAATGCTTAACTGCTGTTATCTTTGGTGGCCGGATGCGGCCATTTCGCCTTTTCGCGTTTTCTCATTTCACTTTCACGCGAAATCGAGAAATAAGGAAATCGAGAAATCGAGAAAGTGAAATCGAGAAATCTATTTCATTCCCCGTTTTCGCTTTCGCGTTTTCGCGTTTTTCCTTTCTTTGGTTCCCGTTTCGGGTTTTCTCTTTCTCAATTTCTCGATTTCCCGATTTCCCGATTTCTCAATTTCTCGATTTCGCTTTCTCGATTTCGCTTTCTCGATTTCTCGATTTCCCGATTTCTCGATTTCGCGTTTGCAAAGTGAAAGTGGAAAACGTGAAAACGCGAAAAGGCGAAATGGCCGCAACGGCCACCATCGTTATCAGTTACAAATATTTTGTGGATTGTCTCATCACATAAGATATCTATATATATATTCACCTAAAAAAATAATTTTCAGGCATTGCTAACATATTTATAAAATAAATCAATTTTTATAGAAATTCAAGCCCTATTATAAAGATTTATCTTACTTTGTCCACATACTAGAGTCACGACTGCTGACAAGAGGAAAACATTAATCAAGTAATACTCCATTGCTACCTGCAAAATATTAGAGTTTGCCAAAAATACATGGTGAAATTCACATACCTATCTCGATGCACTTTATATGTACATTTGTATATCAACAAAAAAGATAGAAAGCACAAACAATTACCCAACAAATGTATTATAAAGTATATAAAAATTTGGTTTTACACCGGTTAAAAAATATTTAACTGTTTTTTATTTTAACTTATCTCAGACATAGTTTTATCGAGGATTCCGCATGTAAGTTTTACTTTATTTGGTCAATAAACAATTGAATGTTTTTTCTCTCCAATATATCCCTAGAAAAACGACTTCTAATACACTAAGTCGGTACTATGAACACACAATCATAGGCTCATTATAATTACAAAGAAGCATGTCATAGCACTTTTAATTTCATTGTTGTGGAACATAAGTCAAGACTGTATTTATCTCAAAACAAATGTAAATATACGCGTTAAAACGACGACCCTAGAAAGATTCAGGGTAGAAGCCCATTTACAATGGGCTTCTCTCTGTTACCCAACATCTCATAGTCAAGCGGTCGGCGTCAACCTTTTTCAGGATTTAATGTACCCAAATAACAAACACCTAAATTGTATACCAAAGGAAAGAGGAAAATGTGTACTATGCGCGTCTAAATAGAGTCTGATAAAGTCTGGAAGAGTCTGGTGGCAAAATATCAGAATATTTACATGTTTGATAATATTTTCTTGTTATATTAGTGTTATCATAACATTATGTCAGCAATGCATTAAAAATATTTCATAATTTATGGTATTTCGGTAGTATTTACGAAGATGGCCAAATATCTTCGTTTACTGTGGTGGCAGAAAAAGAGTCTGGTCGAAACATATCAGATAATATACAAGTATGTGAACATTTTCTTGCAGTTTTTGTTTTATTCATGCCATTATTATTTCACCATACTATTGAAAATATATATTTAATATTAGTATTTTATTCGTACTTTGGAAGATTGTCAAACATTGTCGCTCTCTGTCATAGTGGGACACAAAGTCTGGTGAAGAAATATTATATTTAACATGAAAATAGGGTAATATAATAATTTCTATTCATTGTCTTAAACATTTAAAGATAACTGACAAGTTTTGCAATATTTATTAAATTGAGTTCAGTCTTTATTGGACTATAATATGAGCCATCAATATGTAAAGACTAATTTCAGAACAAATCCGGAATAACATAGACAACAACTCGCTGATCTATATTCACAACTGAATATAATGTTTCCAGACCCAATGAATAAATAGGAAATAAAAGAATGTTATAATATAATATATTATTAATGATTTAAAATGTTCTATATATCCACTTGAAAATGTCACAAATAAAATCGATTTCATAGAATTTTGCTGCGAAAATTTTGAGTATTTACAAAAATAAAAAAAATAGGGAGATTATGTCATTAGTAGCGAGGGTGATAATCCAGGCTATTTTAATTAAAGGCGGCCAGAAATTCAGTATTATGATAATGCTCAGATACATCTGATAAAGGTACATGTATTTAAAAAAAAAACCTGTTCTGGAGCTTTCTCTGCTTATGGTTAATAGATTGGTGTTATTCCCTTGAAAGGGGGATTGTAGTCTTTTACATTTACATGTGTATGATATACAAATACTACGTAAATATCGATAGCACATGATTGGTAAAAAAATAAGTTCATTACGGAGATGTCCCTTACCGAACCTCGTCACTCCGTCTAATGCTAGGAAGTTTTTTACAATGTACACCGTAACAAATTCTTATTTATCTTTTTTGTTCTGTTTTTTTATTATTATATTATTATTTTAAAGCACAAAGTTCGCATATATATTCGACGATACAACCGTCTTCTTCAGATGCTGAACGAAAAATGTCTGGAGACACAAGTTGTTTATCACGACGTCATAGTTACGGCTGGCAACTAGACGGGATTCGTGATGCGAATTGACCAAAAAATCTTGAACTTCATACAATGAAATCAAGGGATCAATTCATTTTATACTTGTTAGAAAAATCAAATTCGGACATTAATCCCTTCTTGCTGAGTGTTACACAGCTTTATAAAAAGGGACTCGCGCGTTCTCCGATATTCAATATCACTTTTTCTCGGGATTTCTATGCCGGCAAATTTAAAATTTTCAATTGAATGGCCTTTTGAATTAAAATGAATGGAGACGGGTTTATCTTTTTTAGTCTTGTTTGTTCGTATATCTGAAAGATGGTTTTGGATCCGGTCTTTCAATTTAGTATCAGTTTCTCCAACATACACGATGTGTTTGCATTTTGTACAGTACACGGCATACACTACATTATGCGACCGACAATGAATATTATCATTCATTCGAATTATTCTTCCGGATTTTGTGTTACATTGGCCTCTGTAAATTTTGTCACATGTGACACAATTTCTACCGCACCCGTTCTGTTTTTTATCTTCCTTTTTACCGACTTCTTTATTTTTTAACACCTTCGATGTTTTCTGATGTACAATCCTGTCTGATAAATTTGTATCCCGACGATACGCGCACATTGGCTGAGTTTTAAAAATTTTCTTCAAACGCGTTGATCTGCCTAGAAGATGGTGGTGTTTCTTTAGGATTTTCCCAACATCAGGTAGAGCCCGACTGTATGTAAGAACTATCGGGACTCTTTCTGGCATTTTGTTTTTGGATTTTTTACGGTATTTTAACGTATCTTCTCTATTCTTCTCATCAACTTTTAAAAGCTGTTGCTCAACTAATCCCCCTGTATACCCCCTGTTCCTCAGCCTTTGTTTGATTTTCTTCCGCTCTTTTTGATAATCTTCTTCCTTTTCACAAATCCGTTTCACGCGGACGCCGAGCCCATAGGGAATAGATTTCTTTACCGTTTTCGGATGGTCCGATGTTTTATGTAGGTACATGTGCTTGTCCGTTGATTTTTCGAACAAACTAGTAACTATAAACCCATTCTCCAGAGTGGTAATTGTATCTAGAAATTCTATTTTGTTTTTGTCGTACCTTAGCTCAATCTTTATTCTCGGGTGTATGCTATTTGCTAGTGTATGGAATTCTTTCAGTTTCTCTTCACCATGTTGCCATACTCCCCATACATCATCAACATACCTAAAGTAGACTAAGGGCTCAAAGGGGGATTGTTCTAGCAGTTTCTGTTCCCAACTTCCCAAATACGTACTAGCGTAATTCATTCCTAGCCGAGACCCTATAGCAGTTCCATCTACCTGGAGATAACTTTTCCCATTAAAAGAGAAATTATTATTTTCAAGAACTAGTTTAATCATAGAGAGTACCTCACTCGAAGGAATGGACTGGTTCGGCCTTTTGTCAAGAGCTTCCTGACATGCTTGCAGACCTTCAGTTTTTGGCACACTGGGATACAAACTGTTGACATCCATACAAAAAAGTATGGTGTCGGAAGGGAGGGGTTGGGAAATTTCTTTAACTTTGTTCAAAAAATCAATTGTATCTTGAATATAAGAAGGCAATGATTGGACATGTTTTTGTAGTTCCTTTTCAGCACACTCTGCAATTTTTTCTGTAGGATGATTGATTCCGCTTATGATAATTCTGTAAGGGATATTTTCTTTATGCATCTTGGGGTTCCCTTTCACCTTTCCTGGAATAACATTACGGGGTAGCATATATCGCTTCGTTTCTTCTGAAATGTATCCTTTCCGACAGAGACGGTTGACTAATTTCTCAACTTTCTTGGTAACATCGTCTGTTAGATCTTCAGGTGTTTCCGTATATGTACTTGTATCTTTCAGCTCCTCTTCTATTTTCCGGATGTAATCATCTGCGTCCACGACACAAACTCCTGAGCCTTTATCACACGGTCGGATTATTATAGAGTTGTCATTCATCAAATCTGCCAACGCAGCTTCTTCTGGTTTAGACAAATTGGTGTAGTAATTTGTTTTTACTCCCTTTAAAATATCATCTTTCACCAGCTTTAAATATAAGTCTAACCACTGGTTACTTTCACCAGCTTTAAATATAAGTTTAACCACTGGTCAGAGAAGAAACGAAGCGATATATGCTACCCCGTAATGTTATTCCAGGAAAGGTGAAAGGGAACCCCAAGATGCATAAAGAAAATATCCCTTACAGAATTATCATAAGCGGAATCAATCATCCTACAGAAAAAATTGCAGAGTGTGCTGAAAAGGAACTACAAAAACATGTCCAATCATTGCCTTCTTATATTCAAGATACAACTGATTTTTTGAACAAAGTTAAAGAAATTTCCCAACCCCTCCCTTCCGACACCATACTTTTTTGTATGGATGTCAAAAGTTTGTATCCCAGTGTGCCAAAAACTGAAGGTCTGCAAGCATGTCAGGAAGCTCTTGACAAAAGGCCGAACCAGTCCATTCCTTCGAGTGAGGTACTCTCTATGATTAAACTAGTTCTTGAAAATAATAATTTCTCTTTTAATGGGAAAAGTTATCTCCAGGTAGATGGAACTGCTATAGGGTCTCGGCTAGGAATGAATTACGCTAGTACGTATTTGGGAAGTTGGGAACAGAAACTGCTAGAACAATCCCCCTTTGAGCCCTTAGTCTACTTTAGGTATGTTGATGATGTATGGGGAGTATGGCAACATGGTGAAGAGAAACTGAAAGAATTCCATACACTAGCAAATAGCATACACCCGAGAATAAAGATTGAGCTAAGGTACGACAAAAACAAAATAGAATTTCTAGATACAATTACCACTCTGGAGAATGGGTTTATAGTTACTAGTTTGTTCGAAAAATCAACGGACAAGCACATGTACCTACATAAAACATCGGACCATCCGAAAACGGTAAAGAAATCTATTCCCTATGGGCTCGGCGTCCGCGTGAAACGGATTTGTGAAAAGGAAGAAGATTATCAAAAAGAGCGGAAGAAAATCAAACAAAGGCTGAGGAACAGGGGGTATACAGGGGGATTAGTTGAGCAACAGCTTTTAAAAGTTGATGAGAAGAATAGAGAAGATACGTTAAAATACCGTAAAAAATCCAAAAACAAAATGCCAGAAAGAGTCCCGATAGTTCTTACATACAGTCGGGCTCTACCTGATGTTGGGAAAATCCTAAAGAAACACCACCATCTTCTAGGCAGATCAACGCGTTTGAAGAAAATTTTTAAAACTCAGCCAATGTGCGCGTATCGTCGGGATACAAATTTATCAGACAGGATTGTACATCAGAAAACATCGAAGGTGTTAAAAAATAAAGAAGTCGGTAAAAAGGAAGATAAAAAACAGAACGGGTGCGGTAGAAATTGTGTCACATGTGACAAAATTTACAGAGGCCAATGTAACACAAAATCCGGAAGAATAATTCGAATGAATGATAATATTCATTGTCGGTCGCATAATGTAGTGTATGCCGTGTACTGTACAAAATGCAAACACATCGTGTATGTTGGAGAAACTGATACTAAATTGAAAGACCGGATCCAAAACCATCTTTCAGATATACGAACAAACAAGACTAAAAAAGATAAACCCGTCTCCATTCATTTTAATTCAAAAGGCCATTCAATTGAAAATTTTAAATTTGCCGGCATAGAAATCCCGAGAAAAAGTGATATTGAATATCGGAGAACGCGCGAGTCCCTTTTTATAAAGCTGTGTAATACTCAGCAAGAAGGGATTAATGTCCGAATTTGATTTTTCTAACAAGTATAAAATGAATTGATCCCTTGATTTCATTGTATGAAGTTCAAGATTTTTTGGTCAATTCGCATCACGAATCCCGTCTAGTTGCCAGCCGTAACTATGACGTCGTGATAAACAACTTGTGTCTCCAGACATTTTTCGTTCAGCATCTGAAGAAGACGGTTGTATCGTCGAATATATATGCGAACTTTGTGCTTTAAAATATTAAATATTCTCCATGAAGAAACAATTTTATTGTTAAAATATATATTATTATTGATATTATTATTGATATTATTATTATTATTATCATTATTATTATTATTATTATCATTATTATTATTATTATTTATATATATTTTTGGTGATTTTTATTCTATTTTTTAGTAACGCTGGTCTTTACCCTGGACACATTTTTGACGGATGACTATTCCACTCAGGTTTTTAGCCCGGCGGTTTCTACGAATAATATTAAAATTGAAATTGTACCGACAACAACGGACGATCGACGCCAAATGATGAATCTTTGATTAGGTCAACTATTAAAAAAGAGTGATGTTAAAAACAGATAATGCACAAGTTTATGTTAAGAAGCATCTATTAAGAGAAAATCATACATGATCGTATTGTGAATAAGGTATTGGAGGAGACGTAAATTAAGGTGGATTTTCACCATCCAATGAAAAAAAGTAATACGAAGACATAAAATATCATCTTTTCTTCATCAAAAACGCTGAAAACGAGTATTAAAGATATCTTACCTTGAATTTTAAACGACCGGCAACTAAGCTTTAATAACCAGTAGACTCAGTCATCAGTCATTAAAACGAACTTTCATAAGATTGTCATTTCATTTGTGCTATGACAAGGATCATAATGTCTGATGTAGATGTCTTATTTAAAATATAAAATGGCACTTGATTGATTTCCGTCCTGTTTTATATTTTAAAGATGACATCTCCAGATAATTTTTTAGTCATTTTTTAACCCTAATATAAACTAAAATTCAACGAATTTATAAGTAAGGAAATGAAATGGCAAAAAAAAAAAAATGATCAGATCATAGTTTTTATATGAAAATGAAATGATATTGTGCTGCAACTATTAATAAATAAAGTGTATGGCATTCCTAGGCCCGCTACAGCGATAATGTCACAAATTATTACACACCTAAATGTACTAATTACAAAAATGTATATGTGGGAAAAAAAGATATAAAAAAATATATGGAAAGGAAAGTAAACATATAAAAAACAAATAAACAGACAAACACAAAAAAAATGAAATCACAGAAAACACACACAAAAATAACGACACGAGAATAACAAGGCGATAAGAGAATGGATAATTTCTGAAATAGCAAAATCCAAAGTATAACAGGACAAATTTGTAAGGAGACTAGCCATGCCAAAACAAAATACCATAAATTAAGGAGGGGGTGGAAAGGGTATTCGGAGACAGGGAGAAAGGGGGCGGGAGAAAGGAGAAAGGGGGCGGGAGAAAGGAGAGAGGGGGCGGGAGAAAGGAGAGAAAGGGCGGGAGAAAGGAGGGAGAACTATCAAAGGGAGACGAACTTTAATGTTGAAAAAAAATAAATAGGTAAAAAAACGAAAAAACTGGATACTAAATGTTCTAATAAATGGACAAATCTTTGAAAAAAGGCAACATTTATATTTCCCGAACCATTTTTGCCATTTCCGATCATTTCATTAAAGAATTTGATGTTCAATCTGACTTAAACTAACATGATACTATAGACAAATTATTTTATCGACATTTCAAACCATTGTTAACATGCTTAAGTCTTTACGCATGAAAAATGTAAATTCTCCACTTTTACGCGTGGGTTTGATGTGGGATACTTAGGCATAGGAATAGTACATCTTCGTCCCAGAAACCATACTTCTGAGGGCTTAATACTTGTAAAGATAAAAATATAACTTTGGCATTTAAGTAGGTAATGTGTGTAGACTCTGTATAGGCCAATTTCGACCTACTGCACATTTATAAATGAACAACAAATGGATAATAGGACAGGTCAACAATGAAATATATTCCAACCAACCAACATCACCCAAACAGACAGAACCCCAAACAAAAATAACATAAAAGAGCACAGAACACATCACAGAGTCAGGATAGTCCATGCATATTTCAACAATTTTCCAGGTCACCTTAAAATATTTACGTTATCCACTTGACCATACAAAGTAAGGTGTTCTCGAGGACAGGGAAAAATAGAGATGACACAATAAAAAACTATGTCTAATTTCATGATCCTCATACATGACCACACATATCAACAAGAGGCTCACCAGAGCCTGTATCGCTCACCTGGAGTCTGGTTTTCATTGGACAATTAATCAACTATTTGACCAAGTTTGTTGCAATTGGTTCAATTGCTCAGGGAAAATTTGTTGAAGATTTATTTTTCATAAGGTTTAATGTTAAAATATGTTCCCTGATGGTGGTAGTCCTGGCAGGAAGTTGACAAAATTGACTAGGAATAAGGGTGAACCTTAAATAAATGTAACAGAACCCGACCTCAAATTACACAAACCAATAACTCCTAAATAGAATTTGGGATTCCCTTCAAAATTTCAGGGTAGGTAGATCTCAACATGGCAAACATTTTTCAATTGATATTTCACTTCTATCTCAAATAGTTTTGGAGATAAATGACGAAAAATGTTAAATTTTTGAAAATTTGACGAAAAAGGGGCAATAACTCCTAAATGGGTTTTGGGATTTCCTTCAAAATTTCAGGTTAGGTAGATCTTGTCATGCTGATCAATTTTACCCCTGTCAGATTTTTGATATCTGTAACGGTTTTTAAGTTATAAGCCAAAAAACAACACATGCACCCCTATATTCTATTTTTAGCTACGACAGCCATGTTTTATGTCAGATTAAAATAAATTGAGGATCGTTTGTAGAAGACATATCATAGAGCATTCCTATTAAGTTTCAAACCAATCGGCTCAGCGGTTTCAGAGGAGAAGATTTTTGAATAAAAAAAAATTGAAAATTTGACAAAAAAGGGCAACAACTGTTTTGGGATTTTCTTTAAAATTTCAGGGTAGGTAGATCTCAACATTGCAAACATTTTTCAAATTTACATTTCACTTCTATCTCAAATAGTTTTGGAGATAAATGACGAAAAATGTTAAAATTTTGAAAATTTGACGAAAAAAGGACAATAACTCCTAAATGGGTTTTGGAATTTCCTTCAAAATTTCAGGGTAGGTAGATCTTGTCAAGTTTGGTTCTAATTAGTCAAGTAGTTTCAGAGGAGAAGGGTTTTGTATAATTGTTAACAACGACGACGGACGACGACGACGACGGACGCCAAGTGATGGCAATAGCTCACATGGCCTTTGGCCAGGTGAGCTAAAAATGGCGGGAAAATGGCAGCCATTTTAAAAATGGCCGTCCGAAACAAATTTTCATCATCACCATTCAACTTCGGATACCATGTTTACCTTGAAAGTAGCTTTCATCTTCATTTTCTTTCTATAATTCAGGAAAAAATAGCAAAAAACAGCATTTTGACCCCTATGTTCTATTTTTAGTAAGGGCGGACATGTTTTTCGACCAATCAAAAATCCAAGCATTAACTTTTTGCAGGATACCCTAAGGAACAATCTTACCAAGTTTAATTTGATTTTGAATAGTAGTTTCAGAGAAGAAGATTTTTGAAATAATAACATAAAAAAAGCCAAAAATGTCAAAAAAGGGCAATAACTCTAACATCAGTTGACAGATTTTCACGAAAATCAGCACACAGGTAGCTCTCATCATGCTGAACACTTTCAATCTGCCAAAATTTGGCGTAACCTAAGAATTTTTGAGATATTTGCGAAAAAATGTTGTTTGACCCCTATGTTCTATTTTTAGTAACAGCGGCCATGTTTTTCGACGAATCAAAAATTCCCAAATCAGTTCTATGCAGGGTACCCCAAGGAACATTCATACCAAGTTTGGTTCTAATTAGTCAAGTAGTTTCAGAGGAGAAGAGTTTTATATAATTGTTAACGATCACGATGACGGACGACGACGATGACGGACGACGACGACGACGGACGCCAAGTGATAACAATAGCTCACATGGCCTTTGGCCAGGTGAGCTAAAAATGAGTTTCTTGACATTGGGGCATGCACAATGCACCATTGTAAACATTCCAACATTGTGTATTAATTTGCGTACGAGTCGGAGTCAGGCCTTGTTCGTAAAATCAGTATATGCTTTAATAAAGACCTATGCCACCTATATATGGTCATATATTAATTCAAATTTGTATTAAAATCGATTGATCTGAAAAAAGACGGTTGTTAAGCTTGGAGATGGAAGCAGAGGGGCGGGAGAAAAGAGAGAGGGGGCGGGAGAAAGGAGAGAGGGGGCGGGAGAAAGGAGAAAGGTACCCCCCTTTCCACCCCCTCATTAAGACACTTCCAAAAGACTGAAAAAAAACACTGCAAACCAAAGACTGCAAAAAAAAAAAACTAAATGATATGAAATGTAAACTCCAAGAAAAAACCGGGAGAGACATCAAATGATCCGGTAGAGTAAGTATGTACTACCCCGTCACATTGCAAGACGTGAGAAACAGCGACTGAGTGTAAATTCCTGTAAGACGTGACATCTAGCTGAAGATATGTATACTCAAGTGCATAGGCCGCGCGGTCAATCCACTCGTGATGACCAAATGCAAAAATCGTATGAATTTATTTTCTTCATGTTTAATGCATTGTGCTCTTAGTAAAAGTTATCCCACGAGGACGCGGTATGTCTGTATAAGATCCCAGCTCATTCGGAGTAAATAACAATAAACTTAAAGTAAAGATGTCAGTACTATTATACGCTATACATTTACTAATATATAGATTATATATTGTGTACCCCATTGGAACCTGTAACATAATGTTAATATAGGTACAATTAACACGTCCTCGGTGTGAGCTTCCATAGTCTTGTGGTTAAGGCGTCTGGACAATCCCCATTGAATGGGTTAATTGGATAAACAATACAGCAATCAATGGTCAAATAAAACAGATTCAATGCATGGAAATTTAAGAATATACATTGATGAAAAACAAATATCCATCACACAAGACACTCGCACATTTTATAATGCTCTTTTACAATTCGTCAAAAATTCTCCAGCTACCGAATCTTTCTGGACCACTAAGTATTCCAATATTGATATGTCAAAAGTTTATATTTTTTCAAACTTGAACTTCCTTCCAAGTGATTTTAAAGAATTGAATTTTAAAATTATTCACAATGTTCTTTTCATTAAAGAAAAAACTTTGTAAGTGAAAATTACCACTGATGACACGTGCCCATCGTGCAAACATACCGTTGAAAATATTGATCATTTGTTCATTAACTGTCCAGATTTGTCAAGCTTCAATGACTTCCTAAAGGATTTCATGTTGAACATGTTGTGTTATGTTGATGTTGACTTTGTGAACAAACTAGACTTTAAACAATTATTACTTTTTGGATTTTTAAATAAGAGAAAGGGTTTCAATTTTTTTATTTTGCAAATTTTGTACTAAAATACAGCAAGGTATTGCATTTTTAAACGTAGAAATTTTCTTTTGATTAATCCTAAGGATGATGTCAAGTTATTTGAATACTTTAAAACAATATTAAATAAAAAAAATATCATATTATTAGCTCACCTGACCCAAAGGGTCAAGTGAGTTTTTCTCATCACTTGGCGTCCGTCGTCCGTCGTCGTCTGTTAACTTTTACAAAAATCTTCTCCTCTAAAACTACTGCGCCAAATTGAACCAAACTTGGCCACAAGCATCATTAGGATATCTAGTTTAAAAAATATGTCCGATGACGCCGCCGCGAACAAACATGGCCGACATAGCTAAAAATAGAACATAGGGGTAAACCGCAGTTTTTGTCTTATATCTCAAAAACTAAAGCATTCAGAGCAAAACTGACATGGGTGAAAATGTTCATCAGATCAAGATCTACCTGTCATGAAATTTTCAGACGAATCGGTCAACCCTTTGTTGGGTTATTGCCCCTGAATTGTTAATTTTAAGGAAATTTTGCAGTTTTAGGTTATTATCTTGAATGTTATTGTAGATAAAGACAAATTGTAAACAGCAAAAACAACAAAGTAAGATCTACAAATAAGTCAACATGACCAAAATCATTGATTGACCCCTAATAGAAATTTTTGCCCTTTAAAGACAGCATCCAGCGTAAACTTTCCTTTTAAGATCTTTTCCTCTCATACCACTGGGCAAATTGAGACCAAACTTTGGTGGAATGGTCCTTGGGTGGCTCCCTTCCAAAATTATGTCTGGCATACCCGACTTCCAACCGAGATGGCTGCTGTTACTGAAAATAGAAAAAAAGGGGGGGTGACTTTCAAAAATCTTCTTATATGAAACTAAAAGTCCAGCTGGAACCAAAGTTGGCAGTAATAGTTCTTAGGAGGTTCTCTTTCAGAAATATGACCAATGACCCGGACTGTTAACCAAGATGGCCGCCACAACCGAACTTAGTTTAACATAGGGCCCTATAGGAAAATTCATTGAAAAATCTTCTTGTCTGAAACCACTTGACATATTGGAGCCAGACTTGGCGCCATTGGTCCTTAGGAGGTCCTTTTTCAGAGATGTGTCTGATTCATGGACTGTGAAACAAGATGACCGCCACAGCAGAACTTAGTTTAACATAGGACCCTATGGGAATTTCACTCAAAAATCTTCTCGTCTGAAACAACTAAGCCAATAAGAATTAGACTTGGAAGCAATGGTTCTTAGATGGTCCTCTTTCAGAAGTTTGTGCGATGACCCAGACTGTCAACCAAGATGGCCGAAACACCCGAACGTAGTTTAACATAGGGCACTATGGAAAAATTCAAGAAAAATCTCCTTGTCTGAAACCACTTGACATATTGGAGCCAGACTTGGCGGCATTGGTCCTTAAGAGGTCCTCTTTCAGAAATCTTTCCCATGTGAACCAAGATGGCCGCCACAGCAGAACTTAGTTTAACATAGGACCCTAAGTGAAATTCACTCAAAAATCTTCTCGTCTGAAACCACTAAGCCAATAAGAATTAGACTTGGAAGCAATGGTCCTTAGGTGGTCCTCTTTCAGAAATTTGTGCGATGACCCAGACTGTCAACCACAGTAGAACTTAGTTTAACATAGGACCCTATGGAAAAATTCATAAAAAATCTCCTTGTCTGAAACCTCTTGACATATTGGAGCCAGACTTGGCGGCATTGGTCCTTAAGATGTCCTTTTTCAGAAATGTGTCTGATTTCATGGACTGTGAACCAAGATGGCCGCCACAGCAGAACTTAGTTTAACATAGGACCCTATGGGAAAATCACTCAAAAATCTACTCGTCTGAAACAACTAAGCCGATTAGAATTAGACTTTGTAGCAATGGTCCTTAGATGGTCCTCTTTCAGAATTTTGTGCGATGACCAAGACTGTAAACCAAGGTGGCCGCCACACCCGAACTTAGTTTAACATAGGGCCCTATAGGAAAATTCATTGAAAAATCTTCTTGTCTGAAACCACTTGACATATTGGAGCCAGACTTGGCGCCATTGGTCCTTAGGAGGTCCTTTTTCAGAGATGTGTCTGATTCATGGACTGTGAAACAAGATGACCGCCACAGCAGAACTTAGTTTAACATAGGACCCTATGGGAATTTCACTCAAAAATCTTCTCGTCTGAAACAACTAAGCCAATAAGAATTAGACTTGGAAGCAATGGTTCTTAGATGGTCCTCTTTCAGAAGTTTGTGCGATGACCCAGACTGTCAACCAAGATGGCCGAAACACCCGAACGTAGTTTAACATAGGGCACTATGGAAAAATTCAAGAAAAATCTCCTTGTCTGAAACCACTTGACATATTGGAGCCAGACTTGGCGGCATTGGTCCTTAAGAGGTCCTCTTTCAGAAATCTTTCCCATGTGAACCAAGATGGCCGCCACGGCAGAACTTAGTTTAACATAGGACCCTAAGTGAAATTCACTCAAAAATCTTCTCGTCTGAAACCACTAAGCCAATAAGAATTAGACTTGGAAGCAATGGTCCTTAGGTGGTCCTCTTTCAGAAATTTGTGCGATGACCCAGACTGTCAACCACAGTAGAACTTAGTTTAACATAGGACCCTATGGAAAAATTCATAAAAAATCTCCTTGTCTGAAACCTCTTGACATATTGGAGCCAGACTTGGCGGCATTGGTCCTTAAGATGTCCTTTTTCAGAAATTTGTCTGATTTCATGGACTGTGAACCAAGATGGCCGCCACAGCAGAACTTAGTTTAACATAGGACCCTATGGGAAAATCACTCAAAAATCTACTCGTCTGAAACAACTAAGCCGATTAGAATTAGACTTTGTAGCAATGGTCCTTAGATGGTCCTCTTTCAGAATTTTGTGCGATGACCAAGACTGTAAACCAAGGTGGCCGCCACACCCGAACTTAGTTTAACATAGAGCCCTATGGAAAAATTCATTGAAAAGTCTTTTTGCCTGAAACCACTTGACACATTGGAACAAGACTTGGCAGCATTGGTCCTTAGGAGGTCCTTTTTTTCAGAAATGTGTCCGATTTCGTGGACTGTGAACCAACATGGCCGCCACAGTAGAACTTAGTTCAACTTAGGACCCTATGGGAAAATCACTTAAAAATTTTCTCGTTTGAAACAACTTAGCCGATTAGAATTAGACTTGGTAGCAATGGTCCTTAGATGGTCCTCTTTCAGAATTTTGTGCGATGACCCGGACTCAAACAAGATGGCCGCCACAACCGAACTTAGTTTAACATAGGGCCCTATAGGAAAATTTATTGAAAAATCTTCTTGTCTGAAACCACTTGACATATTGGGGCCAGACTTGGCACCATTGGTCCTTAGGAGGTCCTTTTTCAGAAATGTGTCTGATTTCATGGACTGTGAACCAAGATGACCGCCACAGCAGAACTTAGTTTAACATAGGACCCCATGGGAAATTCACTAAAAAATCTTCTCGTCTGAAACCACTAAGCCAATTAGAATTAGACATGGAAGCAATGGTTCTTAGATGGTCCTCTTTCAGAATTTTGTACGATGACCCAGACTGTCAACCAAGATGGCCGCCACACCCGAACTAAGTTTAACATACGACCCTATGGAAAAATTCATAAAAAAATCTCCTTGTCTGAAACCTCTTGACATATTGGAGCCAGACTTGGCGTCATTGGTCCTTAAGAGGTCCTTTTTCAGAAATGAGTCTGATTTCATGGACTTTGAACCAAGATGGCCGCCACAGCAGAACTTAGTTTAACATAGGACCCTATGGGAAAATCACTCAAAAATCTACTCGACTGAAACAACTAAGCCGATTAGAATTAGACTTGGTAGCAATGGTCCTAAGATGGTCCTCTTTCAGAATTTTGTGCGATGACCAACACTGTAAACCAAGATGGCCGCCACACCCGAACTTAGTTTAACATAGGGCCCTATGGAAAAAATCATTGAAAAGTCTTCTTGTCTGAAACCACTTGACATATTGGAACAAGACTTGGCAGCATTGGTCCTTAGGAGGTCCTCTTTCAGAAATGTGTCCGATTTCGTGGACTGTGAACCAAGATAGCCGCCACAGCAGAACTTAGTTTAACATAGGACCCTATGGAAAATTCACTCAAAAATCTTCTCGTCTGAATGCACTAAGCCAATTAGAATTAGACTTGGTAGCAATGGTCCTTAGATGGTCCTCTTTTAGAATTTTGTGCGATGACCCAGACTGTCAACCAAAATGGCCGCCACTCCCGAACTTAGTTTAACATAGGGCCCTATGGAAAAATTCATGAAAAATATTCTTGTCAGAAACCACTTGACATATTGGAGCCAGACTTGGCAGCATTGGTCCTTAGAAGGTCCTCTTTCAGAAATGTGTCTGATTTCATGGACTGTGAACCAAGATGGCCGCCACAACAGAACTTAGTTTAACATAGGACCCTATGGGAAAATCACTCAAAAATCTACTCGTCTGAAACAACTAAGCCGATTAGAATTAGACTTTGTAGCAATGGTCCTTAGATGGTCCTCTTTCAGAATTTTGTGCGATGACCAAGACTGTAAACCAAGGTGGCCGCCACACCCGAACTTAGTTTAACATAGGGCCCTATGGAAAAATTCATTGAAAAGTCTTCTTGTCTGAAACCACTTGACATATTGGAACAAGACTTGGCAGCATTGGTCCTTAGGAGGTCCTTTTTTCAGAAATGTGTCCGATTTCGTGGACTGTGAACCAAGATAGCCGCCACAGCAGAACTTAGTTTAACATAGGACCCTATGGAAAATTCACTCAAAAATCTTCTCGTCTGAATGCACTAAGCCAATTAGAATTAGACTTGGTAGCAATGGTCCTTAGATGGTCCTCTTTTAGAATTTTGTGCGATGACCCAGACTGTCAACCAAAATGGCCGCCACTCCCGAACTTAGTTTAACATAGGGCCCTATGGAAAAATTCATGAAAAATATTCTTGTCAGAAACCACTTGACATATTGGAGCCAGACTTGGCAGCATTGGTCCTTAGAAGGTCCTCTTTCAGAAATGTGTCTGATTTCATGGACTGTGAACCAAGATGGCCGCCACAACAGAACTTAGTTTAACATAGGACCCTATGGGAAAATCACTCAAAAATCTACTCGTCTGAAACAACTAAGCCGATTAGAATTAGACTTTGTAGCAATGGTCCTTAGATGGTCCTCTTTCAGAATTTTGTGCGATGACCAAGACTGTAAACCAAGGTGGCCGCCACACCCGAACTTAGTTTAACATAGGGCCCTATGGAAAAATTCATTGAAAAGTCTTCTTGTCTGAAACCACTTGACATATTGGAACAAGACTTGGCAGCATTGGTCCTTAGGAGGTCCTTTTTTCAGAAATGTGTCCGATTTCGTGGACTGTGAACCAAGATAGCCGCCACAGCAGAACTTAGTTTAACATAGGACCCTATGGAAAATTCACTCAAAAATCTTCTCGTCTGAATGCACTAAGCCAATTAGAATTAGACTTGGTAGCAATGGTCCTTAGATGGTCCTCTTTTAGAATTTTGTGCGATGACCCAGACTGTCAACCAAAATGGCCGCCACTCCCGAACTTAGTTTAACATAGGGCCCTATGGAAAAATTCATGAAAAATCTTCTTGTCAGAAACCACTTGACATATTGGAGCCAGACTTGGCAGCATTGGTCCTTAGAAGGTCCTCTTTCAGAAATATGTCCGATCACCCGGATTGTCGACCAAGATGTCTGCCACACCGAACTTTGTTAAATATTGGACCCTATAGGAAAATTCATTGAAAAATCTTCTTGTCTGAAACCGCTTAGCCAGTTGGAACAAGACTTAGCAGAAATGGTCCTTAGATGGTTCTCTTTTAGAAATATATCCGTTGACCTGGACTAAATCAAGATGACTGCCACAGCTGAAATTAGTTTAACATAGAATCCTATAGAAAAACCAGCCAAATTGACTGCAACACTTAAATTTTTAGGTCTGCTCAAGGTGAAAAGTTAAATCCAGGTGAGCGATACAGGCTTTTGAGAGTCTTTAGTTTTTATCTTTTAACTATGAAAAAGAGAGACACTTATTCAACAAATATTTTGTTCAAGAAAATCCAGTTATAAAAATTACAGGTGAGCAGGTAAAAATATTGTATTAACTATGTTACGTATTATATATTTCAGGTATACTAACACGAATCCAGGGATAAATTAAAATTTATTGTTTTTAATTTTTAACCTTTGTATATATATATATATATATATATATATATATATATATATATATATATATATATATATGATTAAAATAATGTTTTAAATAAAAAAAGGCGTCTGGACAATATACTAAGAGTCCCAGGTTAGGATCTCAGTGGATTCTTTCAAAAATGTTTATGTTAAATTTTAAATGTGATTTAAGTTTTAATCGTGAGTAAATTGTTCCCGCCAACTTTAAACGTAACAAAGAACTCTTGCGGGGGTGATCTGGCAGGGGTGATCCGCCTCAGATCGACGTTTGTATAGTGGAAGTTGGTAGCCACAAGGTTAGGATGAGTTTAGAGTAAGACTTGTAGACATAGTTCGAATCTCTGTTTCGGCTTTCCCTTTTTTTCCAAAACATTGTGGGGGGAGGGGGGGGGGGGGGGGGGGGGGGGGGGGGGGGGGGCCTCGGTGGCCGAGTGGTCTAGGTAGTTCGTCATGACTATTAATGATCACTAGCCTGTCAACACAGGGGTTGTGGGTTCGAATCTCACCTGTAGCGGGGTGTGTTTGATTCCGATCTAAATTCACAAGGATTGCCAATTTTCCTACCGAAGGTCGGTGGTTCTCTCCAGGTACTCCGGCTTCCTCCGCCAAAAAAATAAAAAAAACTGGCCGCCGCGAAATAGCCGAAAAACATAAAACCCCAACTAAACAAACAAACTAAATATTTGTGTTATCATTGATATAATTTAGTAATAAGAAAATATCATTCTTTTTTTATTTGATTATTATCGACAATTTCATATAATTCAATAGAAAATTAGAACATTGTTATTTTGATGTTTATGCCAATTTCACCTGTTTCACTGCCTATTTTGACATATTTGTAAGATATAAAAAGTGTTTTACTGGAAAATTATTTCGACTGTATGCTTTATTTTGTCAAATTTCTGAATCATATGCCTTATATTGTAAGTTAATATGGTTTTGTATTAATAATTTTCAGTTACCATTCAATTTATCAACGTGACTGTATATATCTAACTGAATATTAGTATATTGTATAGAGAAAGGGTCTAATTAAGAAAGGAACTGTAATTGGGAAAAGTCGTCACAACAAAGTCAGAGATACAATGAATTAGTGTGAATACCTTGAAAACAATGCACTCGCCTTCGTAGAAAAGAATCCACGAGCCGAAGGCGACTGGATTGTTTTCGACGAATTCACACTTATCCATTTTATCTCCTATACGTATTGTGTTTCTATTTCAGACTGTTGTTGGTTTTTTTTTAGTACATGCCCACTGATTAATGATACATATTTTACATATATGTACATTGAATATTAAAACAGTCTTTACGAAAATGTTTTATAGTTTGTCTGACCGAAACCTAAATGTGACATTT
Organism: Mytilisepta virgata; assembly: GCA_028015205.1. Taxonomy (NCBI): domain Eukaryota; kingdom Metazoa; phylum Mollusca; class Bivalvia; order Mytilida; family Mytilidae; genus Mytilisepta; species Mytilisepta virgata. The sequence goes on along the minus strand of JAPWFG010000018.1, from coordinate 2,341,374 downwards.
TGTTCCTATATGTTCAACTAAAGAATCTCAAATGTTTTGTCTGACCGACTGGATTTTTGTCTGACCGACTGAATTTTTGTCTCACATTTCTTTGGTCAGACAGCATTTCATAATATAACTGTTAAAAATGTAATCGTCTGAATACATTTGTCTTATGATGAAACCAATTACTAATATTTACTTTCAACTGTAAGTTAACTGCTGACCGAATTAAGAAATCGAGATCATTCTATTTGCTTGTCTGTCGCTTTTATATATTTAAATTCTTTCATTCGAACGCTGAACTTTTTGAAATAATAACTTATTTAGGTTGATTGTGTTTTTTTCTTTCAGTCTATTGATATTACATATATAGTATAACGAGATTTGTGTAACCATTGACCCAAAGCATTATTAGATTATTTTTCACAACAGCGCATTCAAATAGAATAGAGAATGGAAACGGGGGATGCGTCAAAGAGACAACAACCCTACTAAAGAGCAGAAAACAGCTCAAGGCTACCAATAGGTATTCAACGCAGCCAGAAAATCCCGCACCCGTAGGCGGGCTTTACCTGGCTCCTAAATAATAATGCATACTAGTTCAGCGAAATGGACGGCACACTAAACTAAGAAACATACAAATGATCCAAAATTAAAAAAAAACACACAAGACTACCAAAGGTTCCTGACTTGCGTGGGGTTCAAAGCATATTTGTCTCGGTCATTTGCTAAACATATGTTTTCATACTTGTTTGGCTTTCAGGCAACTCGTGCATAGGGGATGGCAACTCTAAAATCTAAAAGTAAGGAAATGCTCCTTTGAAAAGGTCACATGACGACACCTAGATTTTAATTAATAAAAAACTAAGTATGTTGCAAAAAAGCTCATGCGACAATAGATAACAAGAAAAATAAATGGAAAGGGTGAGCTGTCCAAATATACAAAACCAAATATAAAATTGTAAAAAAACAACAACAAACTAAAAAGTTAAAACTAAGTTTTAGTTTGTTGTTTTTTTACAATTTTATATTTGGTTTTGTTCGGCTTGTGTATTTCATACATTTTAGTCGTTTTACGTATCTTTTGACAGCTCACCCTATCCATTTATTTTTCTTAAAATCTTCTCGTCTGAAACCACTAAGCCAATAAGAATTAGACTTGTTGCATGTATCTATTTTGATTAAGGATGATCGCTGGTCTAATAGAAAATAAATAGGATTTGAAATAGGTGTATTAGTTTGAGAGAACATATGAATAGTAAACAAATAAGCAAGAAAAAAATATAGGTTCATGTGCTCATTTTAGAGCTGTAAAGCCTTGAAAATTAGCAGGAAAGTTTTCTCTGGATTTTTCATTGTCGTTGCATTGACAACTTCAGTCTCTCAAAGATGTATGAAAAAATAAAAAGGATTTCATAAAATTTTGTCAAATACCATTTTAAGGTATATATGATTGAATTATAAAAGGAAAAGTGGGGCTTCATGGGCAAAAAATTTCATGTTAAAGAAATGGATAAAACCCGAGGATTCCGAAAATCTGACAAAAAGACCAAAACATGACCAGCGAGCATCCTTAATAGATGTTTTTGTAATAACCTTCGTTTGAGAATTAATGGTATGGGATATGCGTCAGTGAGGCAGTTCAAAAACATACAGCAAAAATATGACGATTGCAATCGTAATTGGCGACAAAAATCATTAGGAATAACCTGAAAGTACATATAAACTTAAATAAACAAATTTGAAAAAATCGTATCTAAAAATATAAAAATTGAAAAAATACAATTATAAAATACAATATTACAAAATAAAAAAACTAGAGGCTCAGGGGGCTGAGCCTGGATCACTCACTTGTCATGAAAGCCGTTTTTTATTGATATACCTCAGAGAAGTCACTTCTCCCTACATGTATCATTATGAAGTGTGGTAAGCCTTGTAGGGGCACATTTACTGCTTTAAGGTCCTTCTACTTAAATGTCAGCATATTCTAAAATTCAGCGGCTCTACAGAAGAGTTTTGCATGTATTTCCCATAGGGTCTTATTTTAAACATTAGTCCTCTGCTGGTGGTCATCTTGAATGAGGGATTGGCACCAAAGTAATCAGCCAATCAGGAACAAAAATTGCACATGGCTGCCATGATTGTCACGTGATCTGGACAAAATGAGGAAATTTGTAAAAAAAAAAAAAAAAAAAAAAAAACTCCAATAGATGCTTCCTGTCAAGCTTTGTTCCATTTGGCCAAGCAACTTCAGCCAAACAGAAAAAAAAAGAACTACCCATGGCGGCCATATTTGTAGTCTGATCGGGACGAAATGGGGGAACTTTATAAAGGACCTGTCAAGTTTCGTTCAATTTGGCCAAGCCATTTCAGAGGAGAAAATTGTTTTATATCTGCCAATCATAAACAAGAACTGCCCAAGGCGGCCAAATATGTTGTCCGATCGGGACCAAATGAGAAAACCTCCCATAGATATTTTTTTATATCAGCCAATCAGAAACAAGAACTGCCAATGGTGGCCATATTTGTATTCTGATCGGAACGAAATGAGGAAAATTTATAAAGGACCTCCCATATATGCTTCCTGTCAGGTTTTGTTCTAATTGGCCTAGCAGTTTCAGAGGAAAAGATTTTGAAAACTCAGCCAATCATAAACAACTATTGCCCATGTTTGTTGTCCGATCGGAACGAAATAAGCAATCTTTATAAAGGACCTTACACGGATGCTTCCTGCCAAATTAATTCTATTAGGCCAAGTGGTTTCAAAGGAGAAGATTAAAATGTGAAAAGTTAATGAACAGACGACAGACGCAAAGTGATGACAAAAGCTCACATTGCCTTTGGCCAGGTGAGCTAATAAACCAAGAAACAACGCATTAAAATATTGAAAAACACACTCTCAAAAGCTATGGACAGTACAAAAACGATCAGATAATTCATAATTAAGTGACCTTGATAAAATGATAAGAACGTAGAATAGAATCTTGTGTTTTTATCAGTTGTATTTGTTTGTTTTATTTTCTTTTGTTCTGTTTTTTTTTTTTTTTTTAATTTTTTATTTATTTTTTTTTTTATTCCTATGCTGCTGTATAAGTACATGTTTAATTCTTTGATATGTACATGTATATCAAAACGTTATTGTATGAACACATTAGTAAGTCCACATCAAATCAAGCAAAAAAAAAAGTCCGAGCGAGCGAAATTTTAATTATAATTCTTTTTTTTTATTTTTCAGGCGAAGATCAAGTTTACGTGCGGCACATTTTTTAAAGGAAGCGGCAAAAAACTATATTCTTAAGATTTACAAAGTCCGAAAATCGGAGCGGCGAAAGACAAAAAAGAATTAGGAATCAATATGGTGTGGCCAATTTGTTTGTTTAGTTGGGGGTTTACCCCGTTTTCAGCCAATTTGTCAGTCGAGGGAAACTTGTGTTGTATCATTCATTGTCAAATTCTTATTACTAAACACGAAGATGTCTTCCAAAAGGTTTTCCGCCAACTACATATATGTATGGGTAAACTGACCGGGGCTTTCCAGAAAAGGTAGTTGCATGAACTAATACTCTTCACTAATTCATGGAGGACCTATCTGATTTGTAAAGTGGGGGGGGGGGATATGTTAGAAGTAATCTTGGATCCAGAACTGTTTCCTTCGAGCAAGCCTCTTGTATTTTTTTCTATTTTGGCGTGCATCCGCAGCCAACAGGTTTTAAATGTAGGTATAATTATTTGATTCTACATAATAATTTATCTCGCATTTCTACCTGTATCTAAGGCTCGTCCGCGCAAATAAACTTAAACGTCTCAGGGTAAGAGCTTTTGTGCGAAAGGGATTTAGGAGGCCACAGAAAAAAGAAGCTGTGACTTAAGATATATCTGCGTATTTCAAAAATTCATTAGTACTTGTGAAATAATCTAAATAAATGCGATATTCCGTCAGTAAAGCATAAAAACAATACGAAGAAAATAATGCGAAAAACATCGAAAAAAAAAAACAAGAAGTTACTTGTAAAACAAACTCGTATTTGTGGTATTATTTAACCGTCAAAAAAATGTTATGCCAGTAAGTAAACAGATACAAATAACACAACTACTTAACTATATAAAATGATTATAATACAAGTACCAGGAAGTAGTATCATTCACGAAACACTTATAAACCGTTTTTATTTATATTATCCTTATATTTCCTCGAAAATGGCGTTATATTGAACTTGAGTAACCCAGTAGCTACATGACTTATAGATCAAATTTGAGTATAAAAACCTCTAAATATATCTTTTAAACCATATTTTGGTTTTTGCTTTTCTAAAAATTTACAAGGGATGAAATTAAAAAAATTCATTAAATTTTGTTTTATGTGTAAGATTTATATATATATATATATAAAAAAATTAATTTCTGGTTGTTTTGTTCCCATTTTTTCCCTGCATGAACCGGGTGAAAAGAAAATAGAAATTACGAATGCATCGAAGTTATAACCTTCAATCATAAAGATTATATAAAACGAAAGAATATGGTGTATGGTTAGACTAGTAATTCTATATTTCATTCGGTCGTTTTCGGTAACCCGATTTACTACCACAAGTGAAAACATAAAAAAAGTTAAATCGATAATAGTAGTAATAGATTGAACTCACGGGCAATGTTCATATTACAGAAATATTTTTAAGGTTTTAAAAAATATGTAAAAAAAAATCTCCGCTGCATACAAGAACGCATCAAATGTGCGCCTTTCCCATTACATTTCATCCGATAATTGAAATCATGCAACCAACACCATCCTCTTCAATATTTTAATCCCGAAAAATGCCATATATCAAACATCTACAGTCTTTAAGGCAAATCTACTACAGTACCAGACCAAAATTTACCGCGTTTTTATCATTAAAGTCAAGAAATACCAAAGGGATATTCGAAGGAGAGAAAAATCGTTACAACTGACAAACTCCGGAGAACAACGAAAGACAAGACCAAAACAATACATGCACTAGAATTAAAAACTAAAAACGTATGAACAACATTCTATTTCTGTACAGTATCGTGTTTCTCGTGTACGAAACAAGGTTCGCATCTGGTCCGACATTAGACAGGATTTTATACTGTTATTTGAATTATCTCCCCTTAACTACTTGTGAAAAGCAGACGAATTTCATTTTCAACAAGATCTTTTCGGTTTATTTACTTTTCAGCCAACCTGATGTCAGACAATAGCTATGACAAAGTGGATAGGTTTGTGTATGATGACATAGAACTAACATCTTTCGTAGTATGATTAGAGGGGTAACAATATACCAAAATTAGTCTGTGGTCAACAACTGATATCTTCAAGACTTCATGCACAGGCACTTGTTTCTATCAATGGGAAGGTATATATATATATATATATATGGATAGTCGACCTTCCCATTGATAGAAACAAGTGCCTGTGTCTTCATGTCATAATATCAGAGAGACCGAACCTCAATATTTATTTCCTCACGATGACGGTTGCTGACGGCATGAACGATTTCACATACAAAAATTTGGCTGTTATTATCCTCGCACTTCGTCTCCGTCCGTCGTACCCTCCGCCCGTCCGTCACACTTTCTTGTGACATCAATTCCTCCTTCACTTTGGGTTTAGGAATTAAATTTCTATATATAATGGTTGCATACAACCTAGATGCGCAATAATGTTTTACAGTTTTGATTTTCTAAACAAGGAGCCCCACACGGATTGAACTTCGAAAATTTGGAATTCAGGCTTGTGACCTAAACTCGTCTTTCATATTTCAATATATACATTCTATTTCTGTACAGTATTGTTATACACCATATGCGGGTGCGCAATTAGGTTTTAGAATTTTGATTTTCTAAAATTGGGGCCCCACAGGGGTCTAAATTTGAAATTGTTAATTTAAGCTTGTGACTTTAACTTCTCTTTCATTTTGCAATTTATTCATTTTGCTTATATATAGTATTGTACTACACTATATTTAGTTGCTTAATAAGGATTTATATCTGTAATATGTTGGCGCTACAAGTTTTGGCAGATAGAAGTTGAACTTGAGGTGTGGTGTTTCATGTAGCAGGTTTTCCAGAGCGAAATAGTTTCATAGATCATTTGTTTTATTCAAAGGCTTAAAAAACAGATTTCTAGTTTATTTATTTATTTTCGTTATTTTTTTTTTTTTTTAATTTTCAGCAGTATCATTACATTCATCAAATAAAAAGATTTTTTTTCACAATGTCAGTGGGGTTATGTGTTTTAGAGAAAAAAGTGGGGGATGCAACAAAATAAATCCATGTTCATGGTGCTTATGACTTCAAGTAATATTATAATCTGATCCACATATTTTTCGCCATAAATTTTAGCTTCCTCCCCCCCCCCCCCCCCCCAGAAAAAAAAAAAACAAAACAAAACAAAACAAAAACAGTTAAACTAATGATTGTTCCCTAAGGCCTTAATTGAACCCTTATAATTTATATTCAGCATTTACAATTGTCCAAATATATTGATAGTGGCAGTATCAAATATTTGATATATATGTAAAAGCTATCAAAATATTTGACATATGTAAAAGCTGAATAAATATTAAAAGGGTTCAATTCAGACCACTTAGTTAAAGTTACAAACATCAAGCATGACATTTAGTCCTTCCATAACCATGAAGTTTAACAGCAAAATGGCTAACAGGAGAGGTCAACAATGACATTCCAATCAATCAAAGCAACCCAACTGACAGACCTCCAGACAAACAATAACATTGAAGAGCACAAAACGCAGACATAAACACAACAAGTATGACTTGGTACAGACATTGCACAGTTGTGGGGTTAAAGATGTGTTATGGGTACACCCTCAGTCCCTATAAAAACCACTATGATTAACAACAAGGTGACCCCTTGCTGGAACTGCAAAATTAGACTAGACTAGGTACATAATTTAGATAGCAGGGTCAGAATGTTCTAGTTTTAACTATAAACAGCAGGTCGGATGTCATACCGAATCAGCAAGTGTCCGACAATGTCATTGGAGTGAGATTAGAACTTGGGAGACAATATTTATTGTACAAAACTTCATATAAGAAATATCAGCCCTTTACAAAAAAATCATTTAGGCTCTGAAGATCGTGATAAGAACGGTATGTACTCTAGGTATAAATTGTATGCATGTTAAAGATACTATTAAAGGTCCATCTTTAAAACAGAAATAATTAAATGTAACAATAAAGGATGCTAAAAATTGTTATCAGGGTAAAATTGCTTGTTTTAACCAGAATAATAAATGGTATTTGTGTAAGAAAGTGAAACTATCTTCTGATACAGAACAAAATTTATCCCTTAATGATTTGTTCATAAGGAACAAATTTACACAAACCTGCATCACTGGCTATGATCTCGAAATTGAGTTTCTAAATTTTCGTCTTTAAGACAGTTTTTCAACGTGAATGACACGTACTCAGAACCAAAACGAATTTTTCGCTGTAAATTAATGTATCTACTTTCCTGTGAAAGTAAAATAGTTTTTGTTCTCTGTTTCATTCTTCGTGTTCTTGGCAAAAAGTGATACAAATTGAACCAAATCGCATATATATATAGAGAGAGAGGACCTTTGCCGGTAAAACCGTATTGTATGTCTGTTTGTTAGTTAACATAAAATTACATCGCATACAATCGATTACGATAAAAGGTACGTAAATATTTAAGATTGAAAAAATCAAAGGTTGTGAGTGAATCAAATACAGGAATAAGTGGCTCTGCTCCTTATAAGGCATAGTGGTTTTGATTTTCGATCAACCGTGAAAAATGTACTTCTCTTTTTCATTTCTAACTAGATGACAGATAAAAGTACTGTTTACACTTTAGTCACGAATATTTATCAAAATTGTCATTTAGGGAATCAAGTTAGTAACCTTCTTTAATAAATTTCGTATCAGGGGAATTTTTATAAAAAGGACAAATATACCTAAGGAGCATTAAAAAAAACTTAATCCATTGGACAGACAAACCCGGGAAGATAAATGAACAACCACAAGCACAACAAATAAACACAGAAAACTAAAAAACAATGAACAACACGAACTCCTATAAAAACCAGAAGTGAACCCAGGTGCTCCGGAAGTGTAAGCAGTTCCTGGTCCGTATACGACACCCGTCATGAAGTTCAACAAAGTCAATCCGGTGGAAGTCACAAATTGGTGGAGGCACATGAAATGTTACGTCAGTGGGAACAGGTCCAACATCATCTTAGATATTGGAACACTGTAATGGTCAATCAATTCGCGATGACGACCGTAAAATTTCCTAAGTGATAACATCAACTTATCCCTGATAAAACCCTAGTTAAGAAGCTTTTGTGACAGTAGTAATCCTCTTTGTCGAAAGTTAGGGTAACTCACGTATGCCTTTGAAAATCGGATAAGCAATGTAGACGCCAAATGCAGGCGATGCTGGCATATTGCTACTTAACAATAGGAAAGTTGAAGTCATCACGTCTGTCATAAAGTTTTGTCTTCAAATGACCCTCATAGTCTATTTCAAGAGACAAATCCAAATATGAAGCGGACTTTGGTGTATCTGTAGTATCCTTAATTTGAAGCTTACTGAGGTAGATAAGATGTAGAAATTATTTAACGACAACACGTCATCTATATAACGAAAAGTGAAATTAAAGGATTGGGCTAGTTTCATTTTGTTTTCACGTAGTAACCCTTGAATGAAGTCGTATCTCACTTTTAATTTCCGCAATTTGTATGATCTGAACACGTTATTTAACAAATGAATGCAGACACACAGAACTCCATTATTGACAGGGTGCATCTTTTTGATCTGTCTAGATCTTGAAGCACAGTTTAGAGGTGAAAGATCAATATGTGGTATTTAACACCGCTGCACAGTAATCTATGGTCGTTGAGGCAATTACTCCCGTTGGCGTTAGTTGCGAAGTACGTAATGACACAAATACACAACTTATTTCGGAACCCATAATTGGGACATGTAAATCTCATGAGAAAATAAGCTATAAACAAAATAATTGTGATTTTCCTTATGCGACTTCAGAATTTTACAATTTTTAATTTCAGATAGAACTGAGAAATAAAAAATGAAAAGTTTAACACTGAACTTATATCAGAAATTTTTGTTCGGTTGATTATAATATGTATATTAAGTTAAGATATTTTTGATATCATCACTCACAACATTTTACTCTCGTCATCATGATAGGAAGTTTCTATCTCACAAACGGAAGAATAGATATTAGGTCCTGGAGATATTGACAGTTCACTGGACTTGACACTAGAGTTTCATCGATCACATCAATGCAGTTAACTGCATGGTGCCTTAACCGGGCAGGATACGCTTATAGGTGACACTCCAATTTTTTGTGTATTTCTTTTTGTGTGTGCGTTTGGGGGAGTTCAGATAGCTACATATGTAGTGCTTATTAATACGTTTTGTGATCTGTTTTTAAATGTTTCTGCTGATTTTAATTTTATTGTTTTCGCTTCCTGTATTACTGTTTGAATTCGTATTTGGATCTGTTCCTGCTGTAATGTGTAATTACTTCTGTATCGGCAATCTTTTGTCGATATTAATGGTAAACCATTTGTCCATTTCCATATGGCAAAAGAATACCAAAGCGAAAAAACAGTGGGAAAAATCCACAAATTAGAAGTCAAACGAAAAGACAAACTCAGGAGAATGGAACACAACAAACAAGGTCACAAAGATACACGTATAGCTATAAGAATAAAAAACGTATAATAAAGTAAAAGACTAAAGACAGCACATATTCAGGTGCTCGAGAAGGTTAATCATGTCCTGCTCCGTTAACTTCACCCGTAAAAGTTTCAATCCGTCTAGGTGGTGAGTTTGTTTTTTATGTTGAGTATATTTTATGGAATTTACTTTCAGTTACCCTAATTCTTTACGAATTGTACTTCACATTACCAAGCTCATGCTTAGAGAAACGTCCAGAGACAGCAAATAGCGCCACTTTATTACAAAGACACAAGCGGGTACGTATTGGAAATTTAAAACAGAATATCAAAGATATTTTATTTTCCAGTATTAACTGTACTGCCCATAATTGAGGGATTTTATACCAAATTGTATATATATTACCTTCTTGTCACCCTCTTTTCTTTTGTTTTTCTTCCTTTTATTTTCTTGAGCATTACCAACGTCATATGTGAAACCAATCTACCGATTTCATGGCAGTTTTATAAAAAATTCAGAAAAAGTTGTGCATGTAATGCCATTTGTTTATATTTAATCTTTACTTTTTATAGGATGATTTTAGTGAAAAGCGTGAAAATTTGGAAAACAGCCATATAAAACTAAAGTCAAGCCAATCTTCATTAGGCAAGTATTATTATTATTTTTTTTTTTTTTGCTGGGCCTCGGTTGCTGAATAGTCCAGGTAGATTTTTATAACTACTAATAAACCTATCATTACCCTGTCAATATTTAGGGTCTTGGTTATTTTTACGAATTGGATGGAGTGTTCGACTCAATTGTTCCTTGACACGGATTGCCAATTTTTATGCTAAAGTTCATTGGTTCATTCAAAACTGACTGCCACGAAGAGTGGTATAAAAACCAGCTAAAATAAACATTTTTTTTTCACCCACATTTGGGCCAATGCGCAAAACACATATTCTAATATGACCTTCTTCAAACGCTTTCAGTCTGCATCCGTGGTAGAATATGGATATATTAGATACAACGTCCCAAACGTCAGACGGCTTGTTTGGCAACATCAGTTTCCCACAAGCTTTAACAAAGTCATAGTATGATTGTGTTGTGTAATGGCGCCTTCATGTCTGAATACCTATATGTTGCGTCGTTTCAGAATTTCGTAGAAACTTTCTTATTAGAATGGAGATCATTAAATGGTAGGCCCTTTATGCCGATATTTTACAACTCACTATCGCTCGTGGCAACATATTTGGCATAAAGGACCTACCCATGGTAAAATCAGGATATTTTGAAGCCACCGTGAATTATTTCTCAATTATCCATAGGTCTCTGTGAATTTGGTACAATTAGGAGAGGTTGCAATTCCTAAGTTGCCGCAACCAACTCGCCGTGGTAATGAGTATTTCAGTGATTTACCCGTGTTAATTTTTGTCTTTCTTTTTTAGTATGTCTGCGATTTTTTAAGTAAAAGTTGGTATTTATGTGTATTGTGAAGATACGCTTTGGTTAACTTAACTAAACGACCACTGGACTTACATGTATCTATATATAATTGCATAGAGAATAATTTATATCAAAAAATTACCTACGGCACCGACTGGGAATCGAACCCTGAACGTTTGATTCAGTAGTCCAACGCTCTAACAACTCAGCATAAGGGGTACTCCTCTAGCGGATCTAATGGACTGACAATTTAGCCAAACGTATGCATGTATTTACATACAAAAAAGGTATGTCATTTTCCGTACCTTTAGAAGTTATTTCTATATATTGGCATATATTCAGATTACGGTCGTGTGCTGAGCTGTTTTTTTTTTTATACATAGTTTTATGATAGTGGGTTTGTGTTTATTCCGGTTGGCATATTTTTGACAGAACTTCTTCCCTTCGATTGTTTCACGAAAATTTATTTTCATTTAGCCTGAGAGCCGGTCTACCATTTGTTTGGTAGGTACATTTTTTGTAATCTTTTATAAAATTAGAAATTTTGCATTAAGTCTACATTTTACACTGACTCCTCGTCGGTTGCAAAAAAAACTTTTTGATTTTTTTTTATAATTTTATCGCAATGTTCACTTTTATAACTACTTTGCCATTGTGTTGTTATATCGTTTGTAATCCTTTGCTATAAAGGACGAGATCAAAAGTTCAATGTAGGATAAAAAACTTAATTCAAATAGTTTGGGGTTGGGGTGGGGGAGTAAAAATCGCTGCAAGTTTTCTTATCCGACATCGATTTTCGGATTGAAAAATTTGGATTCAAATGATGTCCAAGGAAATATCCAGAACAAACATACATTGCTGAGGAAAAACAGGACCCATGATACAAAAAGTATACTCCCAAAGGATATGCCAATATTGGTCAGTCGATTGTTCCCAAATTAAGTTAAGAGGGTTGGAGGGGGGGGGGGGGGGGGGGGGGGGGGGGGGGGGGGGGGGGGGGGTTAGTGAAAAAACTATGTGAATTAAGTTTTTATCCTACATTGAACTTTTGATCTCGTCCCTAAATCTAATTCACCAAATGCTACCCAAACCAAAAGATACAGAAACATGTAGGGGAATTAGACATCAATAGTATGACATGTATAAAAAATGTTATATACAGAAGCAAATCGATGACATTTTAGTTAGAGACACTTGTAAATATCATATTAGTTTGGGTTTTTTTTTTTTTTTTTTGTTGTCAGCTAGTGAAAGTATCTATTAAGACGCTTCAATGAGGGCAGAAATTAATGTTCAAACCAAACAAAACTAAATTTTCTTGCGTATTGAGAAAAAATATTAACATTTTTTTAATGGAATAAAGAAACGGTAGCAATAAGCGAAACTGGTGACAAATTCGATTTTTACAATGCACGTTTTACTTTGTAATAAATCAAGTAATTGTCGTCTTGAAGCTAATAGACTTTGTGCAAAGGAAAACTTTGATTGTCACCATTTCGATTCTCTTTTCCAGAACATGGTTACGTTGAATTAAAATTACACAAACATAATTTGGAAGGTGTCGGTGGATATCGTCTCAGCTGTGATGTGAAAGCAAATAAGAGTTCAAAAACAGAAACTATGAAAGTTGATGGTGTGTTGTTTGAGGTTCAGAGACAAAGTGATACAAAAGCCAGGCCTCTTGTTTTAAAGACCGACAAGAACAAAGTTTTATGGAATACCAAGTTAGGTTGGGAGAATAAATATGGAAAAGTGCCTTTAGCTTTTGTTGAAAAAGGTAAAACACACAATTTCAGAATCAAACTTTAAGGTCCTTTTAAATTAATAACACTTTTATGCACTTTTTAATGATAAGTTTCTCGATATTTTTCTGATTTTTTGCAAATTAGAGTGGAAATTGCCGTTAAGAAAGCATGAGTGCAGCATCGAAATTCCCACGAAAAAAATGAATATATGGGACAAATAGCTCAGGAGATATAATTTCCTTTAAATTTGGAGAAGTATTGTGTTTGATCTGATTTTTTTCTGTAGAAAATATATGTGGATAAAAAAATATAATATTGTTCATTTCATAGCAATTTTGCTGCACAAGATGTGACGTGATCAGTTTTGCTCAAGACTTTTAATACTGTTCAAATGTTGGAAACAGATGCTAGGTTCTAAATTTCACTTATGAATTATATATGTGATAAGTATCAAAGAGACACACTTCTAGAAAATAAATAGAAAAGGTCTGAATTATTATAGTATAAAACGTCTTGCCAATACCACGACTTTCCGCTTCATTTATTTTGAAATTATGTAAATGATTTTTTATGTACTGTTATGGACAATTTCTTTCATATATTTTAGGAAAAGACAACAATTTCGATTTAATCATACCGAAGGAGAACTGTCTCCAGCGGCAAGGGGTATACTCGTGTACAGCCTTTACACAACACGTCAAGAAAAATGGATCTAATGGAGATCTCCTGTTTAAATATGTTAGTAAAAAACCTATAGATCTCTCGGAGAAGCTTAAATGTAAGTTAATTATTCAAAATAAAAGGATTTCAGGATACCAAGAAAGGTCAACAAAGATACACCGATAACAAGTGGTCGTAATCCGGATTCGGAATGGAACCTCATGAATATAATTGGATTTTTTTCTTTTGTCTTCATATAATCAATTCCATTTACAAATTAAAGGAAGGGAATTATGAAGTAAAAATTGTTTAATTTTGTTATATTAATTTAAATATACTAACGCCAAAACGGAAGCTTATTTATACCGAACTTGATTTTGTTGTTTCTATCTTAACGAAACTTTAAGTTGCAAAGACTTGATTAAATTTTGTTTAAATCTGACTTTTATTTTTGTGCTTTGGATTAATAATCTTATTTGTTTAAAGGAATTAAAGACTCGATGATGAGGGGAACTAATTCAAATCTGGAATAATGTTCATACCGACAATGACCGATCGCGATTCAAAATTCCATAGGAGACATTAGATTTATCCAAAATATATGAAAATGGAAAAATTCTATTAAACGGCAATTTAACGTCAATGTTGAGCTGGAACCAATATGTTCGTTGTAAAGTGGGTTGACTGTAATTAACAAAAACACAATAAAGGTGGATGTGAAGCTGATGGGTTCGGGGGGGGGGGTCCGTGTTTTGTACTCTTTTATGTTATTTTTTTTTGTCCGGGGTTCTGTAAGATGGGTTGCTTTGATTGATTGGTATGTCTTTGTTTGTATTGAACAAAGGAATGGTACATTTTATCTTTAGCAATTTATATTAAAACATATGTAATACTGATAGAAAATTACCATATTTAACAGATTTTTTTACCAAAACTAATGTAAAATCCCAAGTTTAAAGTTAGCATATACTGACAAATTTCACAGATATGTGCCCACTGATTTAACAAAACATTTAAGAGAACAGATTGGCTTATTCTATTTTGTGATATTGGGAATTAAAGACGTGACATTCTGAACTGTACATATGTAGTTACATACTAAGATATATACGATTATATATATATATTTATCATATACTTATAGAAAATAAAGGTAAAATTTTACCCTACGATAAAATTGGAAATTGTACATATTTCTGCCCAAATCTTATAAGAATTGGCTTATCGGGCTGATATGACTGTTTCCGGTTTATCATGTTTATATCACACCCCTAATCCTTAATCGCGCTATAAATCAGTCGTTTCGTAATCGATTCTTAATTTACTAGCACATAGAAACACGGCACGAAACTGGATTATTAATTCGCTCAAAAATGTTAATAAAAAAGAAAAACATTAAGTGACAAAACAGTTTGACTAAATGGATGAGAGACAATGACAATTTGCACCGCCTTGAGGATATTCGGTAATACGCCAATGAAACTGAAATTTTTGAGATGAGAATTTTCATGGAGACCTATTAAACACCAATTTGAAGTATATGATAAAAATATTATAACATGTCATTATTCATATTAGACCCATTATCAGCTCATGGTCAAAATCATCCCTCGGGACTGGCGGCTCTCGGGATGATATCTTGACCTAGGGCTGATAATATGTGTAATATGAAAATTGCCATGTTATATATATGATTCTTCCGTAAATGGCCGTTTTCAGTGGGACACTATCCATGGGAGATCGTTGAACAATCATCGATCACCCACTGCTGTGAAGTCCAATCAGAATTCTTTTGTCAAAACTTTTGACAACATTTCACGTTTTTTAATTTCGTCGACTGTGCTTAATGAATTTACCTAGGTACAGGAAACCAAAAAAATCGAGTATTTACGAAAGAAATAGTTACTTATACTGTTCAAAGGTGAATAACTGGAAAATCTTCAACTCATTTTTAAGATTCGGCATCTCTCCCTAGTTCCGCTGCGCTCCACCGGTCCTACTAAAAGAAGCCTGCCAAGGTAAATGAAGCCTGCAGAAGCCTGCAAAAGCCTGCAGGTTAATGGCTATAGGTACGTGGAATATTTTTACATATTATGGTAGATGATAGTATATTATTTGAAAATATCGAGAAAAAATTGATTTTGATAAGTTTTTCGACTCTTAATCGATGATTTTCTATTGTCGTATTTGAAGCCTGCAAGAATGCGACGCCATCTTGTTTTACCTGAGATTCGAGTTGACATGTATAGTTAATTAGCCAGTGTATATTGTAGAATAAACAATTTTAAGTAAATAATCACATTTAAAGAATTGTGAAAATCTCCCAAACACTAATTTTTCATTTTTGAGAAAATATTCGCTTTCATTCATTTGTTCAGGCTGCTGTTTAGATAGCTTTGGAAATTTTGATTTTTTTAGCAGGTTTAAAGAGGTTAAACAACAACGGGAATTCCGTTGAAGCTGCCAAATTGGAGCTTATTCTATCCATATTTTTGTCAAAAACCTGTCTCCACAATCTTTAGAGGTAAATAGATCTTTGGCTATAGATTCAGTAGGAACTTCACAATTGGGCAAGAATTCGACATATTGGGCAGTGGAGACGACTGGAGATGGGAATTGTCTTTTTAATGCCATCTCCATCGGAATTAAAAATTCAGAAATTCTTTCTGTAGAAATTAGATATGGGA
Source organism: Mytilisepta virgata (assembly GCA_028015205.1). Lineage (NCBI taxonomy): Eukaryota > Metazoa > Mollusca > Bivalvia > Mytilida > Mytilidae > Mytilisepta > Mytilisepta virgata. Next base: position 2,325,170 of record JAPWFG010000018.1, on the reverse strand, counting down.
CATGTATTGAAATGATTCAGTACAAATCTTTTTATACGGACGAACACAGACGATGGACTGGCAGAACGGTCAAGGCATTTCAGGGTGACTCATATTTGGATTGACTTGACGGACGAACAACGCCGCAGTCAAATCGGTTGGTGTCTACAGACGGACAATTGACAGTACCCATAACCGCTCGACTTGCCAAGAAACCCGGTCAAGTCAAGCGGGTACGGAATGCAAAGACAACATCCGCCAGCAAGCGCCCTAAATTATAGAATATTTTTTATTCAATTTTGGTTTTTTCTTTTTCCGCTTTAGGTTAACGTTTTTCTATTTCTTCTTCCTCTGCTCTCACAGTTTTAGCTGAAAAAGATTTTTTTTTCAAAATTGTAATTTTGTATATAGTTTCTCATTATGAAAAAAGTAAAAGTAAATAAATAAATTTAAAAAAAAAGGACCCAGAAGCAGAACCACGTCCTCGTCATTGGGTTTGGTAACATATTTATGAATATGACAGAGAGTTCTACATTTTTATTACATTCAGTTAACATTAAACTCAATAAAACTGTTTATTTTACAATATACACTGGCTAATTAACTATACATGTCAACTCGAATCTCAGAAAAACAAGATGGCGTCGAATTCTTGCAGGCTTCAAATACGACAATAGAAAATCATCGATTAAGAGTCGAAAACTTATCAAAATCAATTTTTTTCTCGATATTTTCAAATAATATACTTTCATCTACCATAATATGTAAAAATATTCCACGTACATATAGCCATTAACCTGCAGGCTTTTGCAGGCTTCATTTACCTTGGCAGGCTTCTTTTAGTAGTACCCGCGCTCCACTCGAATTTTAAAAACTCGTTGGAGATTTGCCATCCTTCACATTGAACTCGTGTTAAAACCTATAAGTCTCCTATTATAATGAAACAAAGAATAAGACAGATAAATTCTTGACAAAAAATCCACACTTACACGTGACAAAGGTCAAGAGAAAGAGGAATGCTTTTTATTGTTGTTCTTCATATTAAAGTTATAATGACGTTTACAAACTAAGGTCTTATAAAACGTTTGTATATCTAAGCATTTTATGTTAAAATATGTTAATATATAGAGAATAATAGATGGCCAAATCTAATCACATGCTATATCAATCCGAGTACCCAATATCAAACCGAAGACCTTTGGTTTGAGTTGTGATATTGATCGAGTTTTGATATAGCATGTGATATAGGTTTGACCATGTATTATTCTTCATGTCATATATTTCAACAATAGACCATTGCTTTGTTCGTATTAAAATATATGAATATTGATGTAAATAGCAAAATATCACACAATCTGTAAAATTATAGATGTTCTTAATGAATAATGTAGTTTTTGTGATATTTTTACTTTGTTTGAATAGAAGCATCTCCATTGGAGAACTCCAAACAGAATAAAAGTGTGATTTTGGATATGGGATATAGGTTTAAGGATGCAATACAGGGTAGGTTATACAGGTCTTGCAAAGTCGTGTATAATGCATATTAAAAATGTATGTATTTTACTAAGTATATGATATAAGTCAGAAATGATAATTAAAATAATTCATCAATCAATAGAAATATTATGATTATATGGAATATCATCTTAGGACATAAATTCTTCATCTTTTCAATAATTTCAGGTATAAAAACTAGAAAGCAGTTAACGGAAGCCTCAAACAAGACATTAAAAAAGAATACATATACTCCAACTATATCAAAACCACTAGTAAAAATGAAGTCAGAAGAAGAGAATAATAAAACTGTTTTAAAGACTACCAAAAAAGGAAAGAAGAGTGTCACCAAATCAGGAAAAAGGGGCGATAAAAATCTTTCCAAGTCAGGAGGAAAGTGGTACAAACCTAGTAACATGTCAAGAGAAAAGGTGAAAGCAATCGTTCCCAACGCAACAAAAAGAGGAAAGAAAACTGTCATTAAGTCAGGAAAAAAAGTATATAAAACTGGTGCGAAGTTAGAAAGAAAGGGGAACAAAATTGATAACATGTCAAGAGTAAAGATGAATGCAGCTGTTGCCGAGGCAATCAAAAGAGGAAAGAAAACTGTCATGAAGTCAGGAAAAAAAGTGTATAAAAATGTTGCCAAGTCAGAGGGAAAGGGGAACAAAACTAGTAACACACCAAGAGAAAAGGTGAATGCAACCAATTCCAAGGCAACCAAAAGAGGAAAGAAAACTGTCATTAAGTCAGGAAAAAAAGGGCATAAAAATGTTGCCAAGTCAGAGGGAAAGGGGAACAAAACTAATAACATGTCAATAGGAAGGGTGGATGCAGCTGTTGCCAAGGCAACCAAAAGAGGAAACAAAACTGTCATTAAGCCAGGAAAAAAGGGGAATAAAAATATTGCTAAGTCAGAAGGAAACGGGAAAAAAACTGGTAACACGTCAAGAGGAAAGGTGAATGCAACTGTTGCAAAGGCAACCAAAAGAGGAAACAAAACTGTGATTAGGCCAGGAAATAATAATAAAAAGTTAAATGCAGGTGTTTCCAAGGCAACCAAAAAAGGAAGGAAAACTGTCATTAAGTCAGGAAAAAAGGGGAATAAAGATGTTACCAAGTTAAAAGGAAAGTGGAACAAAACTGGCAAAGAATCAAGTGAAAAGTTAAATGCAGGTGTTTCCAAGGCAACCAAAAAAGGAAGGAAAACTGTAATTAAGAAAGGGAAAAAGGTGAATAAAGATGTTGCAAAGTTAAAAGGAAAGTGGAACAAAACTGGCAAAGAATCAAGCGAAAAGTTAAATCCAACTGTTTCCAAGGCAACCAAAAAAGGAAGGAAAACTGTCATTAAGTCAGGAAAAAAGGGGAATAAAGATGTTGCCAAGTTAAAAGGAAAATTGAACAAAACTGGCAAACAGTCAAGCAAAAAGTTTAATGCAGGTGTTTCCAAGGCAACCAAAAAAGGAAGGAAAACCGTCATTAAGTCAGGAAAAGAGGTGAATAAAGATGTTGCCAAGTTAAAAGGAAAGTGGAACAAAACTGGCAAAGAATCAAGCGAAAAGTTAAATGCAGGTGTTTCCAAGGCAACCAAAAAAGGAAGGAAAACTGTCATTAAGTCAGGAAAAAAGGGGAATAAAGATGTTACCAAGTTAAAAGGAAAGTGGAACAAAACTGGCAAAGAATCAAGTGAAAAGTTAAATGCAGGTGTTTCCAAGGCAACCAAAAAAGGAAGGAAAACTGTAATTAAGTCAGGGAAAAAGGTGAATAAAGATGTTGCAAAGTTAAAAGGAAAGTGGAACAAAACTGGCAAAGAATCAAACGAAAAGTTAAATCCAACTGTTTCCAAGGCAACCAAAAAAGGAAGGAAAACTGTCATTAAGTCAGGAAAAAAGGGGAATAAAGATGTTGTCAAGTTAAAAGGAAAGTGGAACAAAACTGGCAAAGAGTCAAGCGAAAAGTTGAATGCAGGTGTTTCCAAGGCAACCAAAAAAGGAAAGAAAACTGTCATTAAGTCAGGAAAAGAGGTGAATAAAGATGTTGCCAAGTTAAAGGGAAAGTGGAACAAAACTGGCAAAGAGTCAAGCAAAAAGTTAAATGCAGGTATTTCCAAGGCAACCAAAAAAGGAAGGAAAACTGTAATTAAGTCAGGGAAAAAGGTGAATAAAGATGTTGCAAAGTTAAAAGGAAAGTGGAACAAAACTGGCAAAGAATCAAGCGAAAAGTTAAATCCAACTGTTTCCAAGGCAACCAAAAAAGGAAGGAAAACTGTCATTAAGTCAGGAAAAAAGGGGAATAAAGATGTTGTCAAGTTAAAAGGAAAGTGGAACAAAACTGGCAAAGAGTCAAGCGAAAAGTTGAATGCAGGTGTTTCCAAGGCAACCAAAAAAGGAAAGAAAACTGTCATTAAGTCAGGAAAAGAGGTGAATAAAGATGTTGCCAAGTTAAAGGGAAAGTGGAACAAAACTGGCAAACAATCAAGCGAAAAGTTAAATCCAACTGTTTCCAAGGCAACCAAAAAAGGAAGGAAAACTGTCATTAAGTCAGGAAAAAAGGGGAATAAAGATGTTACCAAGTTAAAAGGAAAGTGGAACAAAACTGGCAAAGAATCAAGCGAAAAGTTAAATCCAACTGTTTCCAAGGCAACCATAAAAGGAAGGAAAACTGTCATTAAGTCAGGAAAAAAGGGGAATAAAGATGTTGCCAAGTTAAAAGGAAAATGGAACAAAACTGGCAAACATTCAAGCGAAAAGTTTAATGCAGGTGTTTCCAAGGCAACCAAAAAAGGAAGGAAAACCGTCATTAAGTCAGGAAAAGAGGTGAATAAAGATGTTGCCAAGTTAAAAGGAAAGTGGAACAAAACTGGCAAAGTATCAAGCGAAAAGTTAAATGCAGGTGTTTCCAAGGCAACCAAAAAAGGAAGGAAAACTGTCATTAAGTCAGGAAAAAAGGGGAATAAAGATGTTACCAAGTTAAAAGGAAAGTGGAACAAAACTGGCAAAGAATCAAGTGAAAAGTTAAATGCAGGTGTTTCCAAGGCAACCAAAAAAGGAAGGAAAACTGTAATTAAGTCAGGGAAAAAGGTGAATAAAGATGTTGCAAAGTTAAAAGGAAAGTGGAACAAAACTGGCAAAGAATCAAGCGAAAAGTTAAATCCAACTGTTTCCAAGGCAACCAAAAAAGGAAGGAAAACTGTCATTAAGTCAGGAAAAAAGGGGAATAAAGATGTTGCCAAGTTAAAAGGAAAGTGGAACAAAACTGGCAAAGAATCAAGCGAAAAGTTAAATGCAGGTGTTTCCAAGGCAACCAAAAAAGGAAAGAAAACTGTAATTAAGTCAGGAAAAGAGGTGAATAAAGATGTTGCCAAGTTAAAAGGAAGGTGGAACAAAACTGGCAAAGAATCAAGCAAAAAGTTAAATGCAGCTGTTTCAAAGGCAACCAAAAAAGGAAGGAAAACTGTCATTAAGTCAGGAAAAAAAGGGTTTAATAATGTTGCCAAGTTAGAAGAAAAGGGGAACAAAACTGGTCAAACTTCAAGAGGAAAGATAAATGTAATCGTTCCCAAGTCAACCAAAAGAGGAAAGAAAACTTTCATTAAGTCAGGAAAAAAGGGGAATACAAATATTGCCAAGTCAGAAGGAAAGGGGAACAAAACTGGTAACCTGTCAAAAGGAAAGTTAAATGAAGCTGTTGCCAAGGCAACCAAAAAAGAAAGGAAAACTGATACTAAGTCAGGCAAAAAGGGGAATAAAAATGTTGCTAGGTTAGGAGAAAATGGTGACAATATTGGTAATACGTCACCTGGAAATTCAAATACAGCTGCTTCCAAGGTAATCAAAAAAGGAATGAAAACTGATACTAAGTCAGGCAAAAAGGGGAATAAAAATGTTGCTAGGTTAGGAGAAAAGTGGAATAAAAGTGGTACCAAGTTAGGAAGAAAGGGGAATAAAACTGGTACAAAGTCAAGAGGAAAGGGAAAGAAAACTGTATCCAAGTCAGGTAGAAATGGGAATAGAAGTGCTGCTAAGTCAGGTAAAAAGAGAAGTAAAACTACTTCAGAGACTGTTGTTAATCCAAAAAGTAAACATGTTGCCAAGACGGGAAGTAAATATGTTGCTAAGCAAGGAAGTAACACCCTTGTCAAGTCAGGGAGTAAAACTATTACCAAGCCAATAAGAAAGCCGAGTAAAAGTTTTGCCAAATCAGTAAAAAAAGAAAAGAAGACCCTTGCTAAATCAACCAGAAAGGAAAGTAAAAAAGGTGCCAAGTCAACAAGAAAAGAGAATAAAAATATTATCAATTCAACAATAAAAGAAAATAAAAATGTTGCAAAATCAAACAAAAGGGGAAACAAAAGTGTTATTAAGTCAAGAAGGAGAGAAAAAAAGATCATTGCCAATCCAACAATGCCATTTGCCAGATATGTGAAATTAAGAAAGAACTGTCTAGAGAGGAGAAATAAGTTGCTCAGTGTGCTCACTTATCTAGTTATAGCACTTTTACTAGCATTGACTGCTGCCTTACTTTGGTAAGTATTGGATAAAGTTTTAGAATGGAATTTTGAATAAATTCTTATCTTTATGTCCTATTTTTCAAAGTGTGTCAAAATCTTGGGCATAATATTAAGCAGGCAGTATATAGTTCGGTTTTCAACACCGATGGTAAGATATAAACCATTGCAACAGATTTTGTTTAATAGAGTTTTATATAGTTATTGAGTTAATATGTATAGATTAATACATGACTAAATTCATATCTGACCGCTTATCATCGCGAGACTCCCATATAGGACCGAGGCCTGCCCCGAGGTCCGATATTGGTCGAAGGATGATACCCTGTTCCATATGGATTAGGTCATGTATTAATCTGTTTATCATATACTGCCTAAGTACTTATTCAGAATGCACCCACTCTGATATAGGCTATATAATTAGCCTGACCACGTATCTCATCCGGTTTGATATGGCCATATCAGCCCCGGTACGTTTGCATAGCACTTGAATTATACGTTATTAGCTGGGGCACGTAAAAATGGGTTCTTCACTTCCGGTAGTTACACAACAACCATCATATTTAGTACTTAGTAAAAAATTTATATGATAATGAGGAATATGGTCCTCATCAAATACTATATTGCACAGCTTCATCATATTCCTTTTAATATTAATGCAAGAACCCTTTTCTCGAATACATAGCAATATCTTTTAAATGTCAAATAAGTATATTTTTCAAATAAATGAATCAGTTTTTAAATCTACATTTTTGGTTGCGTTCTACATGGAATACAGTAATTATTATTATATTGTAGACTTGAAGTTTTAAGTCAAAACAATTATGCCTATCATTCCATTCCCGCATTCGTGTTTAATAATCATTAATAAAAAATATTATACCTTTAATCTATATAAAAATGAACTACAGATAAATTAACTATTTTTTAATATTTCATTCACAAGAGACAATAGTCATCTCTTGTGGATAAAAGACTATTTTCGCTAGGGATAATAGTTCGAAAGTAGCGCACCTTTTCCCGCACTTTTTATACTTCGGATTCCTTCGGTACAATAAAACACCTATTTACTGGCTATTTGAACAATAACATGTTTATTGTCCCACTTGAAACCAATCGGCGTTGCCTCGGGAAATAGTTGGTGTCTCGGTGAACAATAAACCTGCTGTTTTCCTCATAGCCAGTAAATAGGTATATAATATGAATACTTCCGTAGTGTTTCCAAAATTTTAAATTTTATTGTATTTTTGTACATCGTTTAAGAGGGGACTCGGCGGCCGAGTAGTCCAGGTAGTTCGTCATGACTACTAATGGTCACTAGCCTGTAAACACTGGGGTTGTGAGTTCAAATTTCACCAGTGACGGGGTGTGTTCGACTCCGATCTAAATTGACAAGGATTGCCAATTTTCCTACCGAAGGTCGGTGGCTCCGGCTTCCTCCACCAATAAAAACTGGCCGCCGCGAAATAGCCAAATGTGCTGAAAACGGCATAAAACACCAAGTAAACAAACAAACAATACATCATTTAAGTCGGGGACTCGGTGGCCGAGTGATCTAGGTAGTTCGTCATGACTACTAATAATCACTAGCCTGTCAACGCTGAGGTTTTGAGTTCGAATCTCACCTGTGGCGGGGTGTGTTCGACTCCTATCTTAATTGACAAGGATATGCCAATTTTCCTACCGAAGGTCGATGGTTCTCTCCGTGTACTCCAGCTTCCTCCACCAATAAAAACTGGCCACCGTGAAATAGCCAAATGTGCTGAAAACGGCGTAAAACCCCAACTAAACAAACAAACATCGTTTAAGCCCAAACTTGTTTCCAAGCCAGTCTTTATTACACATTACGTCTACTAATCTATTTATAAATCGACGTTACTGTAAACTAAAATACATATTATGTTTATTTGCTTTAGCAATTTTAAGATAAGAGAGAGGATTGTAATACAGGAGTGTAAAGAAATAATATTAAAGGAAAGTGAACAAGATGCAGAAATAGAAGACAAAGACGTAAACAAAGTAGATGATTTAGAAATAAGTTTGTGTAGAATTATTTTAAAATTTCATTCACATGATTTTCTCGGGCTGGACAATAACCAAAAATGTCTCAATGATTGACTTTATTTGATACCATTTAACAATATTTTTCCACAGGCATTGGTTTAAAACTCGTTATATGAAATAAGAAATATGTTGGGTTCGTTCCTGACACAAAATCTATCAATGAACGTTAAAAAAAATGTCAGATTAAGCAAAGGAACATAGATTTTATTTTTGTTCTTCATTTCAAAGTTACAGTGAGTTTTGATTTTTCCCGATATTAATTTTATCTATTCATAGTGTCACATTAATGTTTATATTACATATTTTTGTTTTTTCTGTTTTCCAATTGGTTAGTTTGGTCAAATGATTACCAGGAAAAGCATATTGACTCTTTAGAAGAATATTGACTTCACAAAAGTATATTGCTAGACTCTGTAAAAGTATATTGACTCCATATTGATAAAATCAGATCCGGATTAGTTCGCAAAATGAAAAAAAAAATTTTCCTTGACTAAATCTGTTTAAATTTGTTTAATTTTGTCTACCTGTTTTACCTAAGGTTGTGAGCTATCAAAATGCACATTTTAAATATTTTGGTTTGAAAGTACTGAGGAGGCTTTCTTGGTTTGTTTGTTTGTTTGGGGTTTTACGCCGTTTTCGGCACATTTGGCTATTTCGCGGCGTGCAGTTTTTATTGGTGGAGGAAGCCGGAGTACCCGGAGAAAACCACCGACCTTCGGTAGGAAAATTGGCAAACCATGCCGATTAAGATTGGATTCGAACACACCCCGCCACCGGTGAGATTCGAACTCGCAACCTCAGCGTTGACAGGCTAGTGATCTTTAGTAGTTCGTCACTGACGAACTACCTAGACCACTCGGCCACCGAGGCCCCGGGTTTCTTGGTTGAAAACAGACAGCACATATGTAATATAACAATTAAGGACTTTTAATGAGGTCAATATATTAAATATGGACCTGATAGAATGATATCGACCTCGGACTAAAATCCTCAGGTGATATCATTCTACCAGGTCAATATATAATGTATTTGTCTCATTAAAATAGAATAGAGAAATCAATGGAAACGGGGAATGTGTCAAAGAGACAACAACCCGACCAAAGAGCAGAAAACAGCTCAAGACTACCAACGGGTCTTCAACGCAGCGAGAAAATCCCGCAGCCGGAGGCGGGCTTCAGCTGCTCCCTAAACAATAATGCATACTAGTTCAGCAAAATGGACCGCCCACTAAAATCCGAAACATACAAATGAACCAAAGTTTTAAAAAACACACAAGACTAACAAAGGCTAGAGGTTCCTGAAGTCTGTGAGTTTTGATATTAGTCGTTATAGATTTGTCAGATTAATTCCATATTTCTACTGAGTTATTTTTTTTTTTATTTTAGCAGAAACTTGATGAAAACGAAGGTGCCGATGCACTAGAACGGGATAAGATTGATTCAGAGAAGGAAATGGAAGAACCGTCTCCATCCCACCCAATTGGGTCACAATTACGAGTCGGCTTTTCCACCAGTAGGCCAGAAAACCAGACTGGTTTCTATCCAAGCACTCAGAATATGGAATTTCGACACAGTATACCTATGCAATATGGTTCTGGCATTGTGAGACCTATCAGTAGTCAAGATCCAAATTTGATCCGACATCGAAATGGATCACTTCCGAGCGTACCCGTCCTTAACAGCTCTATTGGGCAAGATCCACTTTTTATCCGACATCATGATGAACCAACTGTTCCGCCTGGATTTTCACATGATCAGTTATTTGAAGCTCAGCAAAGACCTAGTGCTACGAGTCGCGGGTCAGAATTTGGTATACCCATGAATAACAGCGCTGTACAACAGCTTGGGAAACAATTTGACGAAAATCTGGCAAATATTATGCAAAGACCTCGCTCCGGGAAATAACGAGTAATGCAGCAAAACAATAAAGTAGAAAAACGTAGGTTTTATACATCATCTTAGAGCAGTATCGAACAGAAGCATTTCTGAGCATTATTGAATAAGTAAAATTATAGCAGTTCTCTTGTTCTGTAATCGGTAGTTATTCATTAAATATTGACCATACCATAACCCGAACCATAACTTCCATAACTTGTCTGACATGATTATTCATTGATTTGTTATAGAAATTACCAGTATTTAGCAAAATTCAAAAATAATAGAAATACTAAGGATTCAGCTAAGGAGATTCTGAAAACCTCCTTAGCTCCTTAGAATCTCCTTAGCTGAAATTCGGCTTCCTATTTCGGTATTTTTGGTTATGAGTAGTTCTTGTTTTAAAATAAGTTTGGTTTTCAGTCTTCCAAATGTTTCGGTTTTAATGCTGCTGATGAGAGGTGACTCCTTGAAATGCGTCGTATACAGCATAGTATAAATTTGCTGTATCTAATATTAGTATCTTTGGATTGTTATTCTGACGCTTTTTCACCAGTGCCCATTCCTACTTAAGATAACTATGGAAAAAAAATCACTCGATTCTATACAATTTAATCAAGTTAACATTACAACGATTTTGGCATTCTTATTAAGGTCGATTTTGATTTATCTCAATATTTTGATTAATTTACCTTTCAGTAGTTTCGGTATAGCTATAAAACAGTTTCAAGCGCATAAACATAAAATTTATATGTTTTAAGTTGTCAGTAGTATATATGCGGTTTTCAGTTATCATTTGTGGAGGAGGAGCCGGAAATGATGTCACCGGAACCGGAAATGACGTCTTTGTTGCTCATCGCTGTTTTTCTCTTGCTCTTTGCTGCTTATCGCTGTTTTTCTCGTGCTCATCGCTGTTTTTCTCTTGCTCTTTACTGCTTATCGCTGTTTTTCTTTTGTTCTTTGATTCTCATCGCTGTTTTTCTCGTGCCCTTTGCTTCTCATCGCTGTTTTTCTCGTGCCCTTTGCAGCTCATCGCTGTTTTTTCTCGTGCTCATCGCTGTTTTTCTCTTGCTCTTTACTGCTTATCGCTGTTTTTCTCGTGCTCATCGCTGTTTTTCTCTTGTTCTTTGCAGCTCATCGCTGTTTTTCTCGTGCTCATCGCTGTTTTTCTCTTGCTCTTTGCTGCTTATCGCTGTTTTTCTCGTGCCCTTTGCAGCTCATCACTGTTTTTCTCGTGCTCATCGCTGTTTTTCTCTTGTTCTTTGCTTCTCATCGCTGTTTTTCTTTTGCTCTTTGCTTCTCATCGCTGTTTTTCTCTTGCTCTTTGCTTCTCATCGTTGTTTTTCTCTTACTCTTTACTGCTTATCGCTGTTTTTCTCTTGCTCTTTACTGCTCATCGCTGTTTTTCTCGTGCTCATCGCTGTTTTTTCTCTTGCTCTTTACTGCTTATCGCTGTTTTCCTCTTGATCTTTACTGCTCATCGCTGTTTTTCTCTTGTTCTTTGTTGCTCATCGCTGTTTTTCTCTTGCTCTTTACTGCTTATCGCTGCTCTTCTCTTGCTCCGTGTTGCTCACCACTGCTCTTCTCTTGCTCATCGCTGCTCACAACTGCTGTTCTCTTGCTCATTGCTGCTCATCACTGCTCATGCTGCTCTTCTCTTGCTCTTTGCTGCTCATCCCTACTCAGGACCTTACTCGCGTGCTCATTCCGCTCCTGCTGCTTGTTGCTGTTCGTCATCGCTGCTCTACTCTTGCTCATCACTGCTCTTCTCTTGCTCTTTGCTGCTCATCCCTACTCAGGACCTTACTCGCGTGCTCATTTCGCTCCTGCTGCTGCTACGCAAGGAATGGGGTTTACTGCTGATGATCGGAAGGCCACTCGGTACTCATGTTATCGGTTTGAGTGGTAGATCAAGACTGATCGGTGTGATTGTATACTGGGATATTTATCGTGTAATGAACACAAATGAAACAGTTTCTTATTTTATTTTACAAAATCTACATCAGTCAATGTTTTAAGTTCTGGTTCTTTCTCTTCAAACAAAGGTATGATCTTCTTTCCATTCGAAGGTGTCCAAGCCGATTCCTCTCTTTGTTGGACAATAGGTCCAGTGTCTCCCCGGGGTATAAAGTGCTTATCCAAATCGTGGGGTATGGGGATTTGACGGTAACGAATACATTGTCCCCAATGTGATATCTCCAGTCCACTAGTTCTTTATCCTGTACTCTACCGATCAAATCATCCAGAACATCGGTAGTCTCGCATAAAACTTTCCATTTGTGGCTGGCAGTTCTATAGGCTACATTAAACCCTCCGTTTTTTTTATTCCTTTTTTAATTTCTTTCTTTTTATAATTTTATATATACCTTTTGCTGCAGAGGTAACTCTTGGCTGAGTTTGGATACCTGTTTGTTTGATGTTCGTCATCGCTGATCTTCTCTTGCTCTTTTGCTGCTCATCGCTACTCAGGACCTTACTCGCGTGTTCATTTCGCTCCTGTTGCTTATTGCTGTTCGTCATCGCTGCTCATCTCTTGCTCATCTCTTGCTCATCCCTGCTCTTCTCTTGCTCATCGCTGCTCATCTCTTGCTCCGTGCTGCTCATTGCTGCTCATCTCTTGCTCATCGCTGCTCATTGCTGCTCATCTCTTGCTCATCGCTGCTCATCTCTTGCTCATCTCTTGCTCATCGCTGCTCACCACTGCTCTTCTCTTGCTCATCACTGCTCATCTCTTGCTCCTTGCTGCTCATCGCTACTCAGGACCTTACTCGCGTGCTCATTTCGCTCCTGCTGCTTGTCACTGTTCGTCATCGCTGTTCATCTCTTGATCCAACCTTTTCCCGCACTTCTCGGTCGTCTTTGGATCTTTCATCAGTCTCTAGGGCCTGATACTCTCACTATTATGTCGAAGTCCGAGAGTATACGAAGTACACTATTGCATTATCTCCCCTTATCCCGCTCTTTTCATCTGTGGGTGATGTTTTCTGTGAGGACCAAAGGTAGGATTGGATTATGTCCTCTTACCTCCAAGTGATGCTGTTACCAAGGGAGGGGTGTCCTTAGCAACTGCCTTAGCAACGGCGGTCCATTTCATTGCACATCGCTGCTCATTGCTGCTCTTCTCTTGCTCATCGCTGCTCATCTCTTGCTTCGTGCTGCTCCTCGCTGCTCTTCTCTTGCTCCGTGCTGCTCATCGCTGCTCATCACTGCTCATCTCTTGCTCATCGCTGCTCACCACTGCTCTTCTCTTGCTCATCGATGCTTATCTCTTGCTCCGTGCTGCTCATTGCTGCTCATCTCTTGCTCTTTGCTGCTCATCGCTACTCAGGACCTTACTCGCGTGCTCATTTCGCTCCTGCTGCTTGTCACTGTTCGTCATCGCTGTTCATCTCTTGATCCACCCTTTTCCCGCACTTCTCGGTCGTCTCTGGATCTTTCTTCGGTCTGTAGGGTCTGATACTCTCACTATTATGTCGAAGTCCGAGAGTATACGAAGCACACTATTGGATTATCTCCCCTTATCCCGCTCTTTTCATCTGTGGGTGATGTTTTCTGTGAGGACCAACGGTAGGATTGGATTATGTCCCCCTACCTCCAAGTGATGCTGTCACCAATAGATCAATGGAGGGGTGTCCTTAGCAACTGCCTTAGCAACGGCGGTCCATTTCATTGCACATCGCTGCTCATTGCTGCTCTTCTCTTGCTCATCGCTGCTCATCTCTTGCTTCGTGCTGCTCCTCGCTGCTCTTCTCTTGCTCCGTGCTGCTCATCGCTGCTCATCACTGCTCATTGCTGCTCATCTCTTGCTCATCGCTGCTCATTGCTGCTCATCTGTTGCTCATCGCTGCTCATTGCTGCTCATCGCTGCTCATTGCTGGTCTTCTCTTCCTCATCGCTGCTCTTCTCTTACTCATCGCTGCTCTTCTATTGCTCTTTGCTGCTCATCGCTACTCAGGACCTTACTCGCGTGCTCATTTTGCTCCTGCTACTTGTTGATGTTCGTCATCGCTGCTATTCTCTTGCTCTTTGCTGCTCATCGCTACTCAGGACCTTACTCGCGTGCTCATTTCAGTTTTGGGGCTTCTGCTGCTAGTGGTGGTCGATTGTCGTTATTCAAAGATTGGATCTGTGCGAGAGCACCCTTACATTCAGGTCATTTGAAAGGCCACTCTGCATTTATCCAGGCTTGTGACTGGCTATCATAAGGTAGGCTGCAATAATCCTCCTCAATTTTTTAAGGCCACTCTGCATTTTTCCAGGCTTGTGACTGGCTATATATATATGTTTAAACATATATAGGCTGCATTACCCTCCTCCCCTTTTTTTTAAATTTTTTAATTTATTTTTTTTATATATTTTTTCTGTTTTTTTTTCTTTGTAATATGTTCAAATTTCACATAGAGTCATTGCTGTCTTCAGCTGGTGGTGGATCGTAGTCGTTCAATACACGGTTAAGCAGATATTTTCGTTTTTCTACGGCATATTCCCATGATTCTTTTGATTCGTAGTCTTCCACTTCTCTCAGGTGTTTAGCCGTTTTCTTGATCTTTCTATGTACGGTGTCTTTATTAATGTCTTGATGCCAGGACAATAGTCCGAGGTAATGCTTTCGTATTTCGTCTCTGTATGTGTCAAACATGTCTCTATATGCTGCCAAGCATGCCTCGTTTTCTTCCATTCCGGCTTCGACTAGTTCGTTTACTTTCTGTGAGTATTCCGATTGATGTACTTGAAATGTTCTATTCAAAATGACTTCCCATGTGGACTGTTCGCATTGCTCTTCGGAGTCTTCGTTGGATTCATGGTCCCTGCTTTGTTCCTATTCCTCGTTATCGGCTTCTGTGGTGGTGTCTGAGACTGAATCACTATAGTCTGTTGATCTGTTGAATCCTCTTCCATACCGTGTGCATTCTTTTTGTGTCGCTCTATGTTGAAGTTTCGCTTGGACTGGTATCCACATATGTCACAGGTATACATTTAAGACGTCTTTCTTTCCTGGGATTCAATAGTAGAATGAGCTCCGGTCGTCCTGCAAGTGCTTATATTAGCTAGAGGTTCCTCAACGGCTTGTTGATTCATACACAAACGTTTGGCAAAGTATTCGTTTCGAGATTGTTGCAGTTCAGATTTCACTTTTCTGATGAGCTCTCTATTAAGTCTTGTCCACTCGTTGTCAATTCTTCTACACCCCTTGCAGACATTCATGTTTTTGTAGAATTCCCCAAAGCTCTTGTTCATTTGACACTTTGTACATTTCTTGTTTGGATCCACTTTGCTGGGTCCTCCACTTGTGTTGTCCAGCCGTTTGGTTCTCTCCACTTTGGTTGGAAGTATTTTCCTTTTCATTTCTGGTTTTGCTTTGGTCTTTGAAAGATCCACAGGTATTAAGTATCTAGCAGGAACCAATAAACCGAGAGGCGTTTTCCACTCCATTGATACGTGTGTGTTGTTTGACGGTCTTCAAACAACTGACAAAATTAAACATAACCTCTGATTATATTTTCGTTAAAAGCTTTCCATTGGTGTCATGGTGACGAAGATTGCTTTTTTTCTATTCATTCAGACCTCACAGTTCGCTGTTCGTTGTTCGTTGTTGCTGGTGTGCCGGGGAGAAGGTGGGTTTCTCACTGTTTCGTTATAAATCACCTCTTGGTCTCGTTGGTGTTACGATGAACATCAAAGATGGCTGCCTCCATGTAACGCAGACCTGAAAGAGAGCACCCTTATTAAATAGAAGTTTTAGAGTCTTTCCGGACGGGAACAAATGTTCCCGGTCTCGTTGATGTTACGATGGACATCAAAGATGGCTGCGCCCAAGTAACGCGGACCTAAAAGAGAGCACCCTAATGAAACGAAAATTTCAGAGTATTTCCGGACGGAAACGAACGTTTACGGATTTCAGTCCTAACCCTAACTCGAGTCCTAACCCCAACTCTAATCCTAACCCTAACCCTAACCCTAACCGTAGTCCTGTTTCTAACCCTTATCGTAGGTCTGTCTCGTACTCCTACTCTAACAACTCTAACAACTCATACCCCACGGCGGTGGTTCACTGGTGCAAGCGTGACAAACATGAAGCAAACAGTCACGCTTGCTTAGGTGAACCACCGACGTGGGGTATGAGTACACATACAGAGACGAAATACGAAAGCATTACCTCGGACTATTGTCCTGGCATCAAGACATGAATAAAGACCCCGTACATAGAAAGATCAAGAAAACGGCTAAACACCTGAGAGAAGTGGAAGACTATGAACCCTTATCGTAGGTCTGTCTCGTACTCCTACTCTAACAACTCATACCCCACGGCGGTGGTTCACTGGTGCAAGCGTGACAAACATGAGGCAAACAGTCACGCTTGCTTAGGTGAACCACCGACGTGGGGTATGAGTTGTTAGAGTAGGAGTACGAGACAGACCTACGATAAGGGTTAGAGACAGGACTACGGTTAGGGTTAGGGTTAGGGTTAGGATTAGAGTTGGGGTTAGGACTCGAGTTAGGGTTAGGACTGAAATCCGTAAACGTTCGTTTCCGTCCGGAAATACTCTGAAATTTTCGTTTCATTAGGGTGCTCTCTTTTAGGTCCGCGTTACTTGGGCGCAGCCATCTTTGATGTCCATCGTAACATCAACGAGACCGGGAACATTCGTTCCCGTCCGGAAAGACTCTAAAACTTCTATTTCATAAGGGTGCTCTCTTTCAGGTCCGCGTTACATGGAGGCAGCCATCTTTGATGTTCATCGTAACACCAACGAGACCAAGAGGTGATTTATAACGAAACAGTGAGAAATCCACCTTCTCCCCGGCACACCAGCAACAACAACGAACAACGAACAGCGAACTGTGAGGTCTGAATGAATAGAAAAAAAGCAATCTTCGTCACCATGACACCAATGGAAAGCTTTTAACGAAAATATAATCAGAGGTTATGTTTAATTTTGTCAGTTGTTTGAAGACCGTCAAACAACACACACGTATCAATGGAGTGGAAAACGCCTCTCGGTTTATTGGTTCCTGCTAGATACTTAATACCTGTGGATCTTTCAAAGACCAAAGCAAAACCAGAAATGAAAAGGAAAATACTTCCAACCAAAGTGGAGAGAACCAAACGGCTGGACAACACAAGTGGAGGACCCAGCAAAGTGGATCAAAACAAGAAATGTACAAAGTGTCAAATGAACAAGAGCTTTGGGGAATTCTACAAAAACATGAATGTCTGCAAGGGGTGTAGAAGGATTGACAACGAGTGGACAAGACTTAATAGAGAGCTCATCAGAAAAGTGAAATCTGAACTGCAACAATCTCGAAACGAATACTTTGCCAAACGTTTGTGTATGAATCAACAAGCCGTTGAGGAACCTCTAGCTAATATAAGCACTTGCAGGACGACCGGAGCTCATTCTACTATTGAATCCCAGGAAAGAAAGACGTCTTAAATGTATACCTGTGACATATGTGGATACCAGTTTAAGCGAAACTTCAACATAGAGCGACACAAAAAGAATGCACACGGTATGGAAGAGGATTCAACAGACTATAGTGATTCAGTCTCAGACACCACCACAGAAGCCGATAACGAGGAATAGGAACAAAGCAGGGACCATGAATCCAACGAAGACTCCGAAGAGCAATGCGAACAGTCCACATGGGAAGTCATTTTGAATAGAACATTTCAAGTACATCAATCGGAATACTCACAGAAAGTAAACGAACTAGTCGAAGCCGGAATGGAAGAAAACGAGACACGCTTGGCAGCATATAGAGACATGTTTGACACATACAGAGACGAGATACGAAAGCATTACCTCGGACTATTGTCCTGGCATCAAGACATGAATAAAGACACCGTACATAGAAATATCAAGAAAACGGCTAAACACCTGAGAGAAGTGGAAGACTATGAATCAAAAGAATCATGGGAATATGCCGTAGAAAAACGAAAATATCTGCTTAACCGTGTATTGAACGACTACGATCCACCACCAGCTTAAGACAGCAATGACTCTATGTGAAATTTGAACATATTACAAAGAAAAAAAAAACAGAAAAAATATATAAAAAAAAATAAAAAATAAAAAAAATTTAAAAAAAAGGGGAGGAGGGTAATGCAGCCTATATATGTTTAAACATATATATATAGCCAGTCACAAGCCTGGACAAATGCAGAGTGGCCTTAAAAAATTGAGGAGGATTATTGCAGCCTATCTTATGATAGCCAGTCACAAGCCTGGATAAATGCAGAGTGGCCTTTCAAATGACCTGAATGTAAGGGTGCTCTCGCACAGATCCAATCTTTGAATAACGACAATCGACCACCACTAGCAGCAGAAGCCCCAAAACTGAAATGAGCACGCGAGTAAGGTCCTGAGTAGCGATGAGCAGCAAAGAGCAAGAGAATAGCAGCGATGACGAACATCAACAAGTAGCAGGAGCGAAATGAGCACGCGAGTAAGGTCCTGAGTAGCGATGAGCAGCAAAGAGCAATAGAAGAGCAGCGATGAGTAAGAGAAGAGCAGCGAGGAGCAGCGATGAGGAAGAGAAGACCAGCAATGAGCAGCGATGAGCAAGAGATGAGCAGCAATGAGCAGCGATGAGCAACAGATGAGCAGCAATGAGCAGCGATGAGCAAGAGATGAGCAGCAATGAGCAGTGATGAGCAGCGATGAGCAAGAGAAGAGCAGCGATGAGCAGCACGGAGCAAGAGAAGAGCAGCGAGGAGCAGCACGAAGCAAGAGATGAGCAGCGATGAGCAAGAGAAGAGCAGCAATGAGCAGCGATGTGCAATGAAATGGACCGCCGTTGCTAAGGCAGTTGCTAAGGACACCCCTCCATTGATCTATTGGTGACAGCATCACTTGGAGGTAGGGGGACATAATCCAATCCTACCGTTGGTCCTCACAGAAAACATCACCCACAGATGAAAAGAGCGGGATAAGGGGAGATAATGCAATAGTGTACTTCGTATACTCTCGGACTTCGACATAATAGTGAGAGTATCAGACCCTACAGACCGAAGAAAGATCCAGAGACGACCGAGAAGTGCGGGAAAAGGGTGGATCAAGAGATGAACAGCGATGACGAACAGTGACAAGCAGCAGGAGCGAAATGAGCACGCGAGTAAGGTCCTGAGTAGCGATGAGCAGCAAAGAGCAAGAGATGAGCAGCAATGAGCAGCACGGAGCAAGAAATGAGCATCGATGAGCAAGAGAAGAGCAGTGGTGAGCAGCGATGAGCAAGAGATGAGCAGCGATGAGCAAGAGATGAGCAGTGATGAGCAGCGATGAGCAAGAGAAGACCAGCGATGAGCAGCACGGAGCAAGAGAAGAGCAGCGAGGAGCAGCACGAAGCAAGAGATGAGCAGCGATGAGCAAGAGAAGAGCAGCAATGAGCAGCGATGTGCAATGAAATGGACCGCCGTTGCTAAGGCAGTTGCTAAGGACACCCCTCCCTTGGTAACGGCATCACTTGGAGGTAAGGGGACATAATCCAATCCTACCTTTGGTCCTCACAGAAAACATCACCCACAGATGAAAAGAGCGGGATAAGGGGAGATAATGCAATAGTGTACTTCGTATACTCTCGGACTTCGACATAATAGTGAGAGTATCAGACCCTAGAGACCGAGGAAAGATCCAAAGACGACCGAGAAGTGCGGGAAAAGGTTGGATCAAGAGATGAACAGCGATGACGAACAGTGCAAGCAGCAGGAGCGAAATGAGCACGCGAGTAAGGTCGTGAGTAGCGATGAGCAGCACGGAGCAAGAGATGAGCAGTGATGAGCAAGAGAAGAGCAGTGGTGACCAGCGATGAGCAAGAGATGAGCAGCGATGAGCAAGAGATGAGCAGCAATGAGCAGCGATGAGCAAGAGATGAGCAGCAATGAGCAGCACAGAGCAAGAGATGAGCAGCGATGAGCAAGAGAAGAGCAGCGATGGGCAAGAGATGAGCAAGAGATGAGCAGCGATGACGAACAGCAACAAGCAACAGGAGCGAAATGAACACGCGAGTAAGGTCCTGAGTAGCGATAAGCAGCAAAAGAGCAAGAGAAGATCAGCGATGACGAACATCAAACAAACAGGTATCCAAACTCAGCCAAGAGTTACCTCTGCAGCAAAAGGTATATATAAAATTATAAAAAGAAAGAAATTAAAAAAGGAATAAAAAAAAAACGGAGGGTTTAATGCAGCCTATAGAACTGCCAGCCACAAATGGAAAGTTTTATGCGAGACTACCGATGTTCTGGATGATTTGATCGGTAGAGTACAGGATAAAGAACTAGTGGACTGGAGATATCACATTGGGGACAATGTATTCGTTACCGTCAAATCCCCATACCCCACGATTTGGATAAGCACTTTATACCCCGGGGAGACACTGGACCTATCGTCCAACAAAGAGAGGAATCGGCTTGGACACCTTCGAATGGAAAGAAGATCATACCTTTGTTTGAAGAGAAAGAACCAGAACTTAAAACATTGACTGATGTAGATTTTGTAAAATAAAATATGAAACTGTTTCATTTGTGTTTGTCATCATTACACGATAAATATCCCAGTATACAATCACATCGATCAGTCTTGATCTACCACTCAAACCTACAACATGAGTACCGAGTGGCCTTCCGATCATCAGCAGTAAACCCCATTTCTTGCGTAGCAGCAGCAGGAGCGAAATGAGCACGCGAGTAAGGTCCTGAGTAGGGATGAGCAGCAAAGAGCAAGAGAAGAGCAGCGATGAGCAAGAGAAGAGCAGTGATGAGCAAGAGAAGAGCAGCAATGATGAACAGCAACAAGCAGCAGGAGCGAAATGAGCACGCGAGTAAGGTCCTGAGTAGGGATGAGCAGCAAAGAGCAAGAGAAGAGCAGCGATGAGCAGTAATGAGCAGCAATGAGCAAGAGAACAGCAGTTGTGAGCAGCGATGAGCAAGAGAAGAGCAGTGGTGAGCAACACGGAGCAAGAGAAGAGCAGCGATAAGCAGTAAAGAGCAAGAGAAAAACAGCGATGAGCAACAAAGAACAAGAGAAAACCAGCGATGAGCAGTAAAGATCAAGAGAAAAACAGCGATAAGCAGTAGAGCAAGAGAAAAAACAGCGATGAGCACGAGAAAAACAGCGATGAGCAGTAAAGAGCCAGATAAAAACAGCGATGAGAAGCAAAGAGCAAAAGAAAAACAGCGATGAGAAGCAAAGAGCAAAAGAAAAACAGCGATGAGCAGTAAAGAGCAAGAGAAAAACAGCGATAAGCAGTAAAGAGCAAGAGAAAAACAGTGCTGAGCAGTAAAGAACAAGAGAAAAACTGCGATGAGCACGAGAAAAACAGCGATGAGCAGTAAAGAGCAAGAGAAAAACAGCGATGAGCACGAGAAAAAAAGAGATGAGCTGCAAAGGGCACGAGAAAAACAGCGATGAGCAGCAAAAAGCAAAACAAAAACAGCGATGAGAAGCAAAGAACAAGAGAAAAACAGCGATGAGCACGAGAAAAACAGCGATGAGCAGTAAAGAGCCAGATAAAAACAGCGATGAGAAGCAAAGAGCAAAAGAAAAACAGCGATGAGAAACAGAGTAAAAGAAAAACAGCGATGAGCAGTAAAGAGCAAGAGAAAAACAGCGATAAGCAGTAAAGAGCAAGAGAAAAACAGTGCTGAGCAGTAAAGAACAAAAGAAAAACTGCGATGAGCACGTGAAAAACAGCGATGAGCAGTACAGAGCAAGAGAAAAACAGCGATAAGCAGTAAAGAGCAAGAGAAAAACAGTGCTGAGCAGTAAAGAACAAAAGAAAAACTGCGATGAGCACGAGAAAAACAGCGATGAGCAGTAAAGAGCAAAAGAAAAACAGCGATAGGCAGTAAAGAGCAAGAGAAAAACAGCGATAAGCAGTAAAGAGCAAGAGAAAAACAGCGATGAACACGAGAAAAACAGCGATGAGAAGCAAAGAGCAAAAGAAAAACAGCGATGAGAAGCAAAGGACAAGAGAAAAACAGCGATGAGCACGAGAAAAACAGCGATGAGCTGCAAAGAACAAGAGAAAAACAGCGATGAGCACAAGAAAAACAGCGATAAGCAGTAAAGAGCAAGAGAAAACAGCGATGAGCACGAGAAAAACAGCGATAAGCAGCAAAGAGCAAGAGAAAAACAGCGATGAGCAACAAAGAACAAGAGAAAAACAGCGATGAGCAGTAAAGATCAAGAGAAAAACAGCGATAAGCAGTAAAGAGCAAGAGAAAAACAGCGATGAGCACGAGAAAAACAGCCATGAGCAACAAAGGGCACGAGACAAACAGCGATGAGAAGCAAAGAGCAAAAGAAAAACAGCGATGAGAAGCAAAGAACAAGAGAAAAACATCAATGAGCACGAGAAAAACGGCGATAAGCTGCAAAGGGCACGAGAAAAACCACGATGAGCAACAAAGGGCACGAGAAAAACAGCGATGAGAAGCAAAGAGCAAAAGAAAAACAGCGATGAGAAGCAAAGAACAAGAGAAAAACAGCGATGAGCACGAGAAAAACAGCGATAAGCTGCAAAGGGCACGAGAAAAACAGCGATGAGCTACAAAAACCAAGAGAAAAACAACGATGAGCACCAAAAAACCAAGAGAAAAACAGTGCTGAGCAGTAAAGAACAAGAGAAAAACAGTGCTGAGCAGTAAAGAACAAGAGAAAAACATCGATGAGCAACAAAGAGCAAGAGAAAAACAGCACGGAGCAAGAGATGAGCAGCGATGACGAGCAGCAGGAGCGAAATGAGCACGCGAGTAAGGTTAGCGATGAGCAGCAAAGAGCAGCGAAGAGCGCCATGGAGCAAGAGAAGAGAAACTAAGTGAATGCAATGAAATGGACCGCCGTTGCTAAGGCGGTTGCTAAGGACACCCCTCCATTGATCTAATGGTGACAAGCATCACTTGCAGGTAAGGGGACATAATCCAATCCTACCTTTGGTCCTCACAGAAAATACCCCCAAATGAAAAGAGCGGGATAAGTGGAGATAATCCAATAGTGTACTTCGTATACTCTCGGACTTCGACATAACAGTGAGGGTATCAGACCGATGAAAGATCCAGAGACGACCGAGAAGTGCGGAAAAGGGAGATAATTCAATCTGGTCAAGCATGGCACATCCTGGTCCGTGACTTACGTCACTTCCGTAAAGAAATGGCGCGAAAAACCATAACTTCCGGTTGCGCATGCGCGCAAAAACCACTTCCGGTTCCTGAACATGCGCAGACCGCACGTCCGGGTCCTTGACGTCACTTCCGTAACAAATGGAGGGAAAAACCACTACTTCCGGTTGCGCATGCGCGCAAACCACTTCCGGGTACTTCCGGTTCCGTCTACCCATGCGCAGACGACACATCCGGGTCGTAGCACGTGACTAACGTCACTTCCGGTAACAAATGGCGGATAAATCCACTACTTCCGGTTGCGCATGCGCGCAAACCACTTCCGATACTTCCGGTTCCGGTCACCTGACTTCCGGTTCCGGTCACCTGACTTCCGGTTCCGGTGACGTCATTTCCGGCTCCTCCTCGCTCCTCCTCCACAAATGATAACTGAAAACCACATATATACTACTGTTGTCTATATATATCATTTCTCTCCTACTTTTAAATTTTCATTCTTCTGTTTGTTTATGCATTGTATAATTATGTGCAAAAGTTAACAATTTTGCAGAAAAAATCCGGTTAATATCAGTTTACCAAAGTTCGGCGGGCGGGCGGACGGCTCCAAACAGTAACATGAGTAATGAAGGAAAGTACAGTTTTCCGTCAATTTGACATCTCATTTCTTATTGTAGATATGATATAGATGTTTGATAAAAAGAAGTTCGTTCTCGTGATCTCAGATTTAAAGCGACCTTTAAAAATAATTAGAGAAAAGAGTAGTGGTGACTTATCAGATTTGGAGTATACGTAATCTTGGAAACAACAAATTTTGAGAAAACACGAGTCAACCTACTTTACTTACAATATTATAACTTTGTAAATGTCCCTTTAAACATCAAAAAAACTTTGTCGGTTTACAAATAAAACAATATGTTTACTGTCCACGAGCTTTTTTTTCCACGCGAGTTACTGTTGTTTTGTAATTCTAAATGATGTCCTCATTAAACCAGGTCATATTTCAAAATATTTCTTTATAAGGAAACCTCTCCATGCTCTCTTCTATCGTATTCTCTCGTCATTTTTGAGATCATAGTAAATTAAAGTTACGATAATTGTTGTGTTAATTACTTTTTCAGTTTGATATATAAAAGATTTTCCAAATCTCAGTAATTACAGATCTCAACTAGGGCTTTTAATAAAGTGTGGATAGTCCGTTTTAGGGTAGTTTTCTTGTTATATTCAAATATACATACAATTTGTCAGAAAATTTATGCAATTTGTACGAGTCTTAGAAACGGGTAGACATGCGAGGTTTACCGAGCATTTCTCACGTGTTTCGTGGCGATTACAAATAAACTTATATACACAAAGGCAAAAGTAAAAAAACCCCAAGTTTTTTTTTATTAGTGTCATGAAATTACGGACCAAATAATCGCAAAAATACAAATGTGGCCTCATAGGACATTACATTAGCTTTAAGAAAACACAACAAATATCGACAGAAATAATAAATTAATGAACAGATTATCACAAATTTAACAGTTATTACACTAAAACATGTCCATTTTAACGATTGACCTTCCGAGTTCATAATGCCCGATAAGATTGTCATTTCGCTTAGAAAATGTGAATTTTAAGTCGCTTAACATCCATGGTTCAAAGTTTAATATCGAGTGAAACCACCACATGCTTGGATGACGGCCTCAACCCTGCGTCTCATCCCTCCAGTCAGTCGTCGGATTTCTAGCTGTGGTAGCTGTCACCATTCCCCATTGCTACTTCTAACTGAGGTAAGTTTTGTACAGGAGGTTCGATCGTCTGTACACGACGGCCTAACATGTCCCAAACATGCTCTATCGGATTCAAATCCGGGCTCATGGCTGGCCATGGAAGAGAAGTCAGGCTTCACCTTAAAGGTAAGCGGGTATGGCCCTTGAACGATGCGGACTGGCGTTGTCACCCATAAACACTGGTCTTGTAGCTAGTGGATGGTTGTCAAAATGGATAAAAACTGGTGAAAAACTTCTCTGATGTATTGATCGCCTGTTAGGTTTCCACGTAGGGTCACCATTTCCAACTTACAGTCATGAGAGACCCCCCACCCCCCCCCCCCCCCTTCCCAAATCATTACAGAGCATCCACCGTACGGGACAGTTGGTTGGATGTTCCTTGGGGTATGTGTCGTATTTTTCTGTCTCCAAACTCTGATTTGTTACATGCAGCAGAAACCGAAACCGGCTCTCGTCCGATCAATGGATCCTGCACCAGGTTCTCAAGTTACAACCACGTCGCTCTAAACACCATGCCAAACGCAATCGTTGATGTCAATCATATAACATGGGACGTCTCCTTGACTTCAGTCGTGCTGATTTCCACCGATTCCTCACTGTTCTAGTTGATAGACTTCTATTAGGTTACCATTGTCTTTTTAGAACAGGACTAGTTGAAAATGGTATTCGCAATCAGGCAATGCAGTGCCCCGTCTTCACGTTGTGATGTTACGGGTAGTGTGCCGGATCTTGGCAAGTCTCTCACGGGGTTGTTTTCTCACAAGCCGACTGACTACGGTATAGTAATAGCCCATCTGACGCCCAATAGTTTTATTATAGACCGATATTCGTCTTCGTACCATGTTCAAAGACTGAGATGAATAAGTTTTTCAAAACGCCGGACTTAAATACCCAATTTTGAAGCGTGGACATACTGAGTTTTGGAAATTGCATGGGAGGCATGGTTCAGGTACATGATATCTCAATATCTTAATTACCGGTCACACCTGTATGATTACATCTTTTTAATGGAACAATGGTCTTGTTAACATCAATATTTGTATTTAAATTGAAATTTGTGATAAGATGCTATAATTTAATATATCAGGGGTGCTTAACGTTTTTCTTTAAGTATATTTTCTGACAATGAACATATACTGTGTTTATCCTGCAACACTAAACTGTAATCTGTTCTGGAGAAAAGGCATAAAATGGGACATTTTAGCTGATTTGAAGTAGGGGCGATTTTTTGCTCGTATTCTAGAGAAACACTGTGAACCAGAACACAATACAAACTATGGTTGAATTTGAGAACAAGGGTAACGGGAGACTATTAGCTAGTCTACTGACCAAAAACAATATATGGAAGGCTATACTGGTCAGCTAAAGGCGTCGTTGCTGGATATAAACACTTTCTCGGTATAGTATTTAGTATCGAAGGGTATGATACAAGAGTATAGGAAGTTTATAACAAAACCAAAAAGACGTGTTCACGCCCACTTATGTCTCTAATTCATAAAAAATGATTATGGTTAAATTGTTTGGAAGATGTAGGATAATGTCAAAATTTTGGGAAGGTGATTCGATAAAATACTTTCTGTTTGAGTGTGTGTATTACCCAGTTTAGGTCCCGGGATTTAGATGCACCAAAATATGGTTGCAAAATCGGTTCTGAGCAAATATTGACTATGAAAAAGATTGCAAAATACGAAGAACATATTTTGGATTTATTATCAGCTAACCAATCGTTTGTCTGAAATACTACTGAACATTTTAAAATAAAGTTGTAAATATATAAATAGTGATAATCTACAGTTTTTTTGTACGATTTTCTTTAGAAAAAAAAGAAGCTCTATGCGGAGTAAAGCAAAAGACACTACTGACTTATCGCGTAATGTGTAGTAAAATCTATTTCCGTCTATGTTTAATAGAAATTATACCGATTTATGGTCATTTGTGTTTGCTATTACAACAGCGATAGTCCCGTCTAGATTTTCGAAAGCAACAGTTGGTATTCCACGGACATAGTCGATAGAATCGATCCTTAAAGCTTGTGTCTGGACTACTTTTGTCATGTGACCGATTATGTAATATTCCACCTCTTTCTGATACTAGTTTGAATCAGTGTGAACTGTTACAACGCCTCGGCAATTATGACACCCGGAAACTTGTACCTGGGGACCATTATTTTGATCAAGGGCTAAATTCCAGTATATAAAATCTTTATTCCAAACCCTGGGCTGTTGAATGATAAGTTATCCATATTCAAAACAAGGTTATCTGCGAATACCGGTATATTCAGTGAATCAACCTAGGGTATTTTTCATAAAATTTTGCAGTTTCGGATTTGTCGCCGCCATAACAGTGCCACGCCACCCCACGTATGTATTGTGCCGCCATTGGATCCTTTAAAATGTTTTCTGGATAATCATGACGTTCCCAATTATGGTCAAATATTAAAAATTTGGTATAAATATGATTTTGCAGAAACAAGGGCCCCAAATGCCATTTTACAAGACCTCTGAATTTGCCCCGACATTGTCATGGTTGGATACCCACTTGTTTGCCATGTGGGTTCATTCTGGATAGTTATGGTAGTAATGTCGATGCCTTCGGCTCTTTACGCTTGAATGAATTTCACAAAGTATAAAGATAATGCCTGCTTATATCGCCCGTCGTGGTCCTCATGGAAGTCCAACTCGATTTGATCCAGGCTGGAGGACTCCACGGTGTTACTACTATTTTAAGTTTAGGGTTTAAACTCAATGCTTCTCTTATGATTGGGATAAATAATTCCCGATCTTTCTGAATACTAAAATGATTCACGTTGAAATTAGTTTGCGCATTAAGGGGATGTCATCATATCTGTAAGAATTAACGGTTTGCAAGTCCGATCCACCCATGGTCATTCTAATGTAAGATATACCTAAAGAAAGAATGAGAATTGTTTATGATTTTGAAAAGATGTATTATTTATAATTATTTTTTGTACTATATTCAGATCTAGCTATTTATATTCTACAATAAGTCTCTGGCTAAATAAATTACCCTTCTCCAACCGAAGACCAACCTTCATTAGAAGTGTATATTTTATATAATGTAGCCAAAGTCCTGCAAAATTTGTAATCTTTATTTTTTGCCCTGTTTTATATTGATACACTATATATATATTTAAAATACAAATAAGGCTAACGCTGTTTGCGGTGTTCTTTTGTGTGTGTGTGTGTGTGTGGTGCGTGTTCCTGTGTAAAGACTCTAGCCTTTGATGACCATCTTCACGTAAAACTATGACACGAATCAATATATGTGTATTGGTGAACATTGTTTTAAAAAAGTTTTATTCTTTTTTCCCCCTTTTTTGGTTCCCTTATTTGTGAAACTAAACATTGCAGTAGAGATATCTATTATCTAAAAATAAAATTGTGTAAGCAAAAAACTCACAGTGTCATATTTGTAATTAAATACTAAGTAAAACGACTTATCAATTAGTAAGAACGTTCTCAATTCTTTTATACGATCTAGAATAAAAAACAAATAATATCAATGCCGTCCGTTGGACTGAAAAGTTGTCGCATAATCTCATGTCTCTTTGGACTATGGTAAATGACATATGCGGCGGAGTTTGAGAGTGCTGCACCAAACTTCCATTCTCTGAAACTTCCTGTTCCGGTTGACTTTTATTTGTTGAACATTTCTGTGATCTGAAGTAGGATATAGGTCTGGTTCATGAGAACGAAGTTTGGATTGGTCCCCAATAGTCAAGAGAACCTGGACTTTATGTCTGGACAGAGAATCCAGTAGAAACGTCAGAACACAAGGATCATTAAGCAAGAACACTGAAACAGAGATTTGATTTTGAAATAAAATATGGATTATTTATATCTGATTTGTTAAACTAAAAACTAGATATTGAAAATGTTTTGGAATCTGACATGGTTCTTGTCTAATGTGGTTTCTAGCTTTGAATAGTTTGTTTTGGTATAGAATATAATCTAATTTATGTTGGTTTATATGTAATTTTTTTCCCTTAAACACAACTGTAGTATACGTGTGCATGGCAACTGAGGTCACAGAATGTTTGTTATTGATAATGGCTTATAAAAATCATAAAAACAGTACATTTATTTCATCTTTAATATTTGGTGAAGTTTGTAAATATTGGAATTTAAAGCCCGAATGATTTATGGAATAAAAAACCAATCAGTTAATATTTAATTTTTGGTCAGTCTTTCTATATCATGATTTGTAAAAACTTCTCAATAATTCGGTGTACTTGGTTTTGTGTTGCTGTCCGTAAAAAACAAACGTACTCGGAATACAAATGAACAAAATCAAAATCCAACGCACAGTAAAAAATAATGATAATGGAAAAACAAGAACTCCTATTTAATCACCGGAGTAAACCTTGTTTATGTACCCTTGAAGGGTAAATAGTATATTGTATCCCTTTTCATGCCCCCTTTAAACCTGTAATTACCACATGCGTGTAATTATCAAATTAATGAAAACCAATTTAATATTGAATACTTCATACAATTTTTGTTAAATTTGTTTATCACTTGAATGAGAGGCATGTTAAGGTTTGTATTTTGGTTGTGTAGTTGGAATATTTACCAACGTGTATTTTTTTCCAGGGACCACGCGTCCTTTTTGTTATTGTTAAATCAAGTTAACATTTGAAATATAACATTCGATATTATTGTGTGCGTGTGTTATCGAAAAATTCGAAATTTCGAGTAGTTTCAGGGTCGTTCTCTTTGATTGTACGCATAATGTCTTCAGTTGATGTTGGTGTACCATATTACCACACGAAAGCAAAATATCGCCCAAGAGGTAGCGTGGTAATCTGCATTCCACCCTCAACTGAAGGCAATATTATACTGGATGCCAATTATGGTATATCGATCACCTTTTAAACAAATTAAAAGGGTAAAACTCATTTCTGGTACGCGGAGGGTGGCATCCCTGCAAGAGGTAGGTATTCTCTCATGTGGTATTCCTGTCGATAAGGATGGAATAATACCACCCGTTGTCAAAAAGGGTGGAGCGTAGTGTAAGGTGGATTGAAATACCACATCTCTGTCAACCAATGAGAAATCAAAATTTGTGCATAAAGTATGATATAGACAAATAACAATACGGTCCGGACGACAAAAAGAAACAAGCATTTCCTATGTATTAGAGATACAATGGATAAGCGTTGGTTCTTGAAAAAGAAACCATGAGCCCGCAGGGCGAATGGTTTGTTTTTCATGAACCAACGCTTATCCATTGTATCTCTTACTTAAACTATTGTTGTGATGACTTTTCCCAATTACCTTTCCTTTCTTAATTAGACACTATTATGTGTGAGTTTAAATTAACTTAATTCTCTATACTACTATTCAATTAGATATATATATAGTCACGTTGATGATTTTAATGGTAAATGAAAATTAATACAAAACCGTATGGACTTTCAGTATAAGGCATATGATTCATAAATTTGTCCATTATTGACAAAATAAAGCATAGTCCAAATAATTTTCCAGTAAAACATAATGTTACTGAAAGAAAAAATAGTTTAAATCCACTCGATTTACACTTTTTTATATTTTAAAAATATGTCAAAATATGCAGTGAAACAGATGAAATTGCCATAAACATCAAAATAACAATGTTCTAATTTTTTATTGAATTATATGAAATTGTCGATAATAATCAAATAAAAAAATAAAGATCTTTTCTTATAACTAAGTTATATCAATGATAACACACAGATTTAGAAAAAAGGGAACACCGAAACAGAGATTCGAATTATGTCTACAAGTGTTACTTTTAACTCATCCTAACCTTGCGGCTACCATCTTATACTATACAAACGTCGTTTTTAAATATATAAAGGCGAAAGCCTTATGTATATATTGTACCGTGTCATATTGATATATGTAAAAACGACATTTACATATCATCCGATTGGTAGCCGAGAGGTTTCGCCGATATGTTGTTGAACTATGACACATCATTTACTTGAAGAAGGGAGTTCGAACCCCAGTCACGGCAAATAAAAATTTGCAAAAATCAAAGGTAAGTTTTTAAACTAATACCAGCTGTGAACAGAAATCAGTAAATTAGCCAATTCAAACTTAATGACATTAAGTACACAAAAGGAACAATTGAATATAATTTGATGACTTCATTTCAGTGACGGATTAAAGAAGCGTTGATTCTAGAAAAAGAAACCACGGTAAATGAATAGGCTGACGTTACACCAGTGGTTTAAACGGGTGGAAATTCATAATAACTCGGGCTCTTCCATAGATACATGAAATACACCAAAAATTTCCAGATCAGCAACAGCCTGCATTATTAGGGAAAAAATAATAATAGTTCACAAAATAAGCTGCGAAGTACCATGGAATACTGTTTAAAGACGTTCGCTGGTCATGTTTTTGAATTTTTGTCAGATGTTCAGAATCATCTGGTTTTATCCATTTGAATGCCATAAATTATTTTTCCCGCTAACACCCATTTTTCTTTTCATAAATCTTTTGCATGCAGAATAATAAGCCATTTGTAAATACTTATAAAATCCTTGTTATTATTTAATGGTTTTTTCGCTCTTTTAGTTCCTTTATTAATCCACTATCAATATTTACCAAAGTTATGAAAAGCTTTTATTTTAAAACTGAGCAGCGAACATCCTTATAGTCTTATAAATTGCACAATAACTGATCTTATCAATTTCTTTATCTAATGTAATTATTATCTGAAGTTTATATTAGCTAAGTGAGGACATCAATCATCTGGGAAGAAAAAAGAAGATGCATTAATAAAAGTTTATCGTCAAGAAAAGTTCGGTAATACGATACCAATGTGTGTTATTGAAAATTACTTTACATTTGGCAACAAAAAAGTCGTGCAGGTTACATAGCGCCAGGAACTAATGGTTCCTCTCTGAAAGAAAAAATAATATTTATAATTGTATTCATAAAAGTGCTGAGCTCAAAACAGAATTAAACTGGTTAATAATACAATTTTACTTAGTACTAAATATGGTGATGCTTACATATGTGTAACGACCCGAAGTGAACAACCGATTATTCAAATGCTGGTTTGACCATCAGACCCGTTGCGTTTGGAATACGTATGGGGAGGAAAACAACACCATGTCCCAATAGCTTGTCAGCACAACCCCTCTTTGACAGGTCGATGGATTTTGATGAACCTTTACACAACATAAGGACGGGGACAATTATACCTAAGGAGCAATCAAAAAACGTAATCCATTGGACAGACAAACCTGGAAAGACAAATGAACACGCACAACAAGTAACACTGAAAACTAAAAAAGAATAAACAACACGAACTCCTATAAAAACCAGGGGTGAGTCCATGTGCACCGGAAGGGTAAGCAGTTCCGTATACGCACCCGTCGTGAAGTTCAACAAAGTCAATCCGGTTGAAGTAACAAATCGATGGATACACATGAAATGTTACGACAGTGGGAACAGATCCAACATCATCTTAGATATTGGAACACTGTTACGGTCAATCAATTCGTGATGACGACCGTAAAATTTCTTAAGTGATGACATCAACTTATCCATGATAAAACCCTGATTAAGAAGCTTTTGTGACAGCAGTAATCCTCTTTGTCGAAAGCCATGGTAGCTCACGCATGCCCTTTAAACTCGGATAAGCTGAGAAACGTAGACGCCATACGCAGGCGATGCTGGTATATTGCAACTCAAGAAGGGAAAGTTAACAACAGGAAAGTCAAAGTCATCACGTTTGTCATAAAACATCTGCCGAAATTGCTAAAGGGAAAATAATCTAACTTGTACTTTGAATGTACCCCTGAGAGGTTTCATCCTTGTGAGTGTGCTCTCAGTTCGTCTTATTTTGTAGATTTGTAAAGTTTTATTAAAATTGTTATTGGTTTCAACTTTTTTTGTGGTTTGATGTTGGAATGTTTTATTGGCATTGTTTATATTGGTTTAAAAAAATATTGTCTAAATATTTCTTCATGTTTTTAAGGACCTGCCGACAAATTTGGTATGGGCATATGGTGTTTCTCTTTTCTGTCCGTATGTCTGTACCTTTGGCCTTTGGTTAAGTAATGAGTCTCCATCAGCTACATTTGGACATACGTAGTTTCTAATATTTACTAAAGAAAGTGTTGGACTCATGGACATTTCTTTTGAAAAAAATATTCACCCCGTGGATTACAAGTATTGAAAAATTCTATGTCCTATGGCCATTTATATCGGTCCCATCCCTGCGATAAATATTTCCATATCTCCTACTGTGCCTACGGCCAAAAATGTGTTTGCATACTGTCGTCAAACTCAACAGGCAGATCCAAACCATTTAACCTAAAAACCCATCATTCTTATTCTTTGTCAAACACGAACCCGGAGCAATCACGTGAATTCTGGATAAGGTAATGCTAAAGTCATAAATCAATTAATAAACCCGGAGTTCACAGAGTAGGAAAAAGTGCATTATCCATAGGTATTGCACTTATCAAAGGCGCAGTTAAAGATAAGATCGTAGAGAAATAATAATTGCTTAATAAGTACTTTGTGTTTGATTTTGGACCCTTTATAGAGTCTCAACTGACAATCCAGTGTCATTATTGATACAATCAATACCATTGTTGATACAATGCAATATCAAATATTCATGGCTCATTTAATAATTTTGAAATAAACAAATGTAATTTCATGGCCGTGCACCTTGATATTGAACTAGAATTATCGGGCTTTTAAGGGCTCTTGTTAATAGATATTTATGTGTTTATATGTTATTTTTTGTCTTGGGTTCTCTCTGTTGGGTGACGTTGATTAATTGGTAACGTATGTCATTGTTGACCTTTCCTGTTATCAGGGATCATCTATAATACTAAATATAATTACGAATTAGCCGAATAGGCGGCAAAACGCGTGGTTCAAAATAAACGATGTATGATTCAGATTATAAAGATTATTATCGGATTTGACAATCTGCATTTATAAATTTTAAACTGCAGTTTTGTTTATGTGCAAATGGAATTTGCATGGACTTTTCCGGTATGAATTCTCCCAACATATCCCTTAGAAGGTTCTGGAATGCATCATTTTAACACATTGATTTAAATAAACAATTATGCACATATTTTAAATGTATTTTTGTTTGAAATTACGGAAGAAGAATAAAACAAATTAAAAACATTCTCCTCCGAGTGGGATGTTTCCGCTTCATGTATTCAGGATTGTTTTTTTTTTCAACAATAACGCAATTTCTCCTAACTGTAAAGGTTATGAACTTTGAAGATTATGAAGAAGTAAGGCAAAATTCAGAGGAATTCCTAACTTAGTTGTTTTTTGGATTGCTCGGATGTTTACTTTGCACAAAGTGATAAAACCAGCCATTACCCATTTTTACATTATTTGTCATGTGACCTGTCTAAATATAGCTCTACCGTACAATTCCCTGTAAGCTCTAGATAAAAATATTTTTAACAAAATGGTCATTATCATTAATGACGAAATTTATCTCGGACATCTTTATAAACGTGGACAGCACACTCAGCCACACATTAAAAATGCTTTTATCGTCTATTGGATTTATTTGTGAAATTAAGCCTCGCTTGCCCTGCCCATGATGACAATGAACAATTGGAACAATTATTTTCCAAAAATATGCTCTACTTAACTCACGGCATCTTTTGAAAAATTCATCCGTCACTAAGGAAATGTTTATTCATATTCTTTTTCATATTAATTCTGAATGAAAAAGGTAATGCATTATGAAATGTGTATTTAATGAAAGCTTTTCATCAAGTTCCAGTTCAGAATTAATTGTAACATAAACATATTGACAATTTAAGTGGTTGTATTTTCGTCAAAGATTTTGACTATGATGGAACCTTAAGGTCCATTTTGGTAATTCTACGTGGCATACAGTCTACTTCATCAGTGGATACATCTTCGGTAGTAACGAACAACCATATGACAATTAGGTCACGTAGACCTACATTTCACGCTTCATTGACTTTGGTTAAATTTTGCATTAACATCCATTTCTGGAATACTACAGCATATATAGACATGAAACTATCAGTTGACACCACCTACTTGAAAGGAAAGTTTATGGGAAGCCTGCCACAACATCCACATTGAGTTACTGTTCCACGAATGCCATGGCCGCAAAAACTTTTTAAAGTCAATATGGCCACCACAAAAAAATG
Source organism: Mytilisepta virgata (assembly GCA_028015205.1). Taxonomy (NCBI): domain Eukaryota; kingdom Metazoa; phylum Mollusca; class Bivalvia; order Mytilida; family Mytilidae; genus Mytilisepta; species Mytilisepta virgata. Next base: position 2,290,171 of record JAPWFG010000018.1, on the reverse strand, counting down.
CTTGTTTTCCCGCGCTCGCGCGGGTTCAATGTCTCGTATAATACTAACTTCATATACAGTTCCTGCTGTTATCCATCTTGTTGTTTCTTACATTGAGTGTAAAGTCGGACGAATATTGCATTGGTTAGTTTTTTGAAAATCGATAAGTATTTTTTTTATTTATATAGCCCAATACATTGTAATATATATACTTAAATTGTATATATCGAAAGCTATTGACCTAAATTTTATGTTACTTTTTTCTTTTCTGTTCTATTATCTGTATGTAAAACTAATTTCAAAAGTTAATGAGCATGTAATTTTTTTTGTTACTGGCTTTTATTTAGTTAATTTTTTTCCCTTTAATTTCACCAAAACGGCCAATCATTCGCAACCAAATGAAAGACATCAAGATCAGAAAAACCCCCGACTGTACAAAAATAAATTTTTGCCTTGGGCTTCAAGGTTGTCAGACCTGAAGTATTTCTGTGCAGCTGTGACAAAACTAACGGATTTTAAGTGGTAATGAAGAGTGATACATCCTCAATCCCTAAAGCAATAAACACTAGAAACATTTATTCCGTGTTCTGTGATATATCAGTTTGGTATTCTTATAAAATCATATATTTTTTGGAAGCTAGGGAGCATCTCCTTCTGACATAACTCTGTGGTTAGTAATTTTTTGATTTTACCCCTTTTTAAAAATTTTTCCATAGCTTTAATTATTTTTTTTTTAACTTCTACAATTTTGTCCTTGACCACTAACTCGAACAAAAATAATTTTCTGCAACGTGTACTTACAGCATCTAAAAATTGATTCCTTTGCTTGATATTTTGTATATGAACAAAATTTCAATGTTCCCTACATGTACCTTTCATAGAATGTTCATCAAAATAAGATTATTCTTCTAACAAAAGCAAACTAAATGCAACATCAAATTTTAAAACTCATTGTATAGATGAGGAAATATATGCAGAAAATGTCTGAATATGCCACGGGCAGTACATGTAATAATAATAATAGGTCATAGTTCGCATTTTTTCTTGTAGTCACTGGTTATGTAGGAAAATTTCACATTTTTTGTAAAGTGGTATGTTTTAATAACTCCTTCTTAATAAGTTACCATAGGAACATAATCCTTCGTTTACATATGTAGACTTGCTTATCCTGTGTAAGTGTCATCAGTAGTTTTCCTCCATTTGTGTCAGTAGTTATAAAAACACATTGAAAATAAACAGAAACTTTATCAAATTAACTGAACCATTGAACAAAATCATATGCTTGTCCTTTATCGAAACAATGGCCAATTTGTATGATAAGAGACCTTATTGTTTTGGCTGTATTTTTACTTGATCACATCTTTGGCAATTAGCTTAAATTTCTTGTTATTTTCTTTAAGTTGATGCCAAGCTGCATCCCTTTTTTACCAAAAAATCGGATATGGTCAGCAAATCATCTGGTTATCTCCCTTTTTCCCATGTGTAATTTGTGAATGGTACAAAAGTTGAAATAACTACTATGAATGTGCATTCTTTTTTAAAAAAATCATTACTAGCAGTAATACAATTTGTGAAAGAGAGTCAAGAAAAACAAGGGAATAAATCTAGACTGTATATTTTAATATACAAAACAAATGTTTAAATTTTAGTTCATAGTACAGATCTGTGTGGTCAACAAGTAACATAATGTGCATAGGATGTTATGAAAATGAGATTTAAACTTGACACACCTAATATCTTGTATTTTTCGTTTTTGAAAGATGTGCATTTTATCTGCAAAAGCAACTAGTATGATACAGTGTTCTGATTTGTAGATATTTTTAAACTGACTTCAAGAAAAGTTATTTAAGTTTAATTTAGAGATAACTCATTTTGTCTGATATCTGATCAGAGACCATGTATTTCATTAAATTCCTACATTATTCTAGCTATGAAAATCTATTTTTAAAGACAAGAATTATGGCTATCAAGTAATTATAATATATTCATTGTAACTGAGCTTAATTGTTAACTAAAATACTAAATCTGCTTTAAATTTCTAATAAAGATTCTAAGATTTAAGATGATGGATGATGGCTGAATTGTTGTTTAACGTCCTGTGGCAACAATTAAATCTGTATCAGGACAAGAACATGTTGACAAATGAATATGTGAGCCCTGCTTTATACAAGACCAACACACTAGACAACAGTCCACAAGAAGACATTTCACCCCACCCAGACACATTATACTGACTCAGAGCCAACCAGCCTTTTTCTCTTACTCCTGGATGCTGCAAGATTGGCTGAGAAGCAGCAAATACCATTTTTAATGTCTTTTGTTTGACATGGCCGCCATCAAACCCGCAATCTTCTGCACTCTATGCAAGTACGCTACCATGAAATTACCGAGGTGGTGAGGTTTCAGGAAAATATAACATGATGGTAAGCTACTATACCAAGATTTAATTTATTTACGATAAATACTAGTACCTTGAAAATTTTACTAAAATCTGTAGAAAGACAGATAACAAATTGAAAACCATAGGACTGTTGCAGGGTTCTCGCTAAGGCATGTACATGCGTCCTGGACGCTCTAAATTTGGACTGGACGCATCATCTTTCAAACTCATGCGTCCCTGGGACGCATATAGATCTTATCAGCTGCGTCCGAAGACCGTTATTTTCTCGAGCCGCCATTTTTTGTTTTCTTGGAGATCAAAGGGGAAGGGGAGGGAAATGACAAAAAGTAAGCTAGAAAATGGTGGCAATTGGAATTCTCATGATTTTTCATTGGCCACAGTGTTTTTTATCGACAGGTAATAATATGTAGACCTCATTTAAAAAAAAAATTTAATGGATTTTGACTTATTTATGCACAAATGGAAATTTTGTCAATATTGATTATTAAGGTGTTCAAACAAGGTCAATGGGAGGATTTTAAGAGTATGTTTGAGAAAAAATAATAGTAAAGATTATAGATAAATAAATATTAAAAAATAAAATGGCAATAATAATAAGTTGTGTCAAAAGGTGCAAAGATTTTGCTCGTATCTGTAGCAGAAAACATCTTCCAATTTTGGATCACCACTGCATAAATTCAATTTTTTGTTTTGTTTTTTGTTTTTTTGAAATTATATTCGTCAGTATTTTAAAGCAGCACACGATTTTAATGAAACTTTAACAATAGTACTATAGGCCTACCATGGTCAAAATCATGCAGAAATATATGTTAAAAATGTGGCGATGAGTCCTATATTATAAACATATCATAAAACATGAATTGTGACATCAAAATCACAACAGTTAATTTAATCACACTCAAATACCATTCTTTATATGTCAGCTTGCATCCATGTCATGGACCATTCATACAAGTAACACTCAGTGATTCATAAAATTAACAAGCACTCTGATAGTATTGCCAGGACAACACAATATCTCCTGCTAGCTTGAAAAAAATTACCATTACATTTTTATGAATTCAGACTTGTAATACTTTTGTTCTAAATTCTACAGTGTTGAGACATGTCAAGTTCAGCATGTTGTACACAGTCAACCTGGTACTTGTCATAATGTAAATAAACACAAAACATTAAATCACTATCATAAGTTGTTTCGCAAATGGACAGAAAACTAAAATCTGACAAAATTGCAAAAAAAGCACAACTTCAGTCCCAATCAGCTTTGCCAGAAGGGGATTATTATACAATCCCTTATTTATACCATTCACACCAAAATCCACCACAGTGTACAGAACATTCATTGCTTGAGCTTGCAAGAGAGTGACAAACATTTTTTTTCGTTTTGGAGTACAAGTAGTTTCAGATTCAGATCCAAAAATTGTTTACTTGGTACACGCTACAACTCAACATTATGAAGCTGCAGACAAAATATAAATTCATTCCCTTCTGTAGAAGCCAAGAAAATTTTCACGAAATTTTCACAAAAATTGCTTACATGCTAAAACTCAAAATTATAAAGCTGCAGACAAAATAGAAAATTATTTTCTTTTATAGAAGCCAAGAAAAATTTGATGAAAGTTTCCTACCAAAGGTCTATAGGATGGACAGAGTCAAGCGGTTACTAGACCTGCTTTCGCCCCATTAAGATAAAAACAGAACAGAAATCTTAGTGATAGGACTTGAACCGTCATACAATATACATAGCCAGAGTTGTCGAATAATTTGAGTCATAACAACTGAAATTCCTCCACATTATTATCTCCCTTGCATTCACATAAAAACAGTCAACATATTATTCCTTCAATATCACGTTCCTGTTTCATTTTGTTTGAACTGTTTTAAGGCTTGTAAAAATACTGTCTTTGTTTCTTCCATCATTTGTGAATATGTCTTTAAATCTTCTTCTTTCGCTTTTAACGTATTTTTTAATGTTGTTTTCAGAGAATCTATTTCATCCTTCTGGATTTCTAGCCTGTAAAGTATAAGTTATACAAGATTTAGTATAATCATAGTGTCAAACAAGAACATACAACAAATTAAGAAATTTAAAATGTGTAAATTTGATAATGTTTGCTTACTTACATGTATTTGGTTTTTGGAACTTTTTCAATGCAATCTGTGTTTTTACTGGTGGAGGAAACATAATTTACAGAGCACCATGGTCACTTGAAAAAAACGTCACACAACAGGTAGACACAAGAGTGGTATTTTCACTTAATTCTCTTAGTTCAGTGGAAAACAAATTTTACCGAATACACTGTATACACGTTGAATACCTCAATATGACTTAAGATGAAGTACTGTTACTTTGAATAAACTTTTGTCATATTGGATTTTTCCATATAAATTAATTCACCCGATTCTTTCTTTCATATGTATGACACTTTTTTGGATTTACAAAATATGGTAGTTCTGTTCATAGCTATTTTACATTGGTTAGCCTACACCCAATTGATCTTTAGTTCTTTAGATTTTTTATGGCAAAAATAGGTGCAAGCCACAAAAATTTTCATTTTAATTTTTTTTCTTGATGAATATTTTTTTTCAGGTGAAGATCAAATTTACATGTGGCACAAATTTGCTTAAACTATAATATTGCAAAAAAAGGGAAAAAACCCTATTTTTTAACAAATTTTAGAAGCAGGCAAACCTTTTTTATTTCTAATTTCTTGAAAAATGAAGAATTTGGGGCAAATTTTTCGGCATTTTGCAAAATGAAGTAAGAAAATCAGAGCAGCACAATCCAAAGAATTAAAAAACAATTTGTTGAAGCCTTATCAGATATTTTACCATAGGAAAGGTCTTAAAGTAATAACTGGATGTCACAGAAGAATTTAAACTTACGTAGTGACTAACTCATCTAGGTTCATATTTTGTGGAAGATCGTCTTCATCCATTTCACCAAACACCATGGAATCTCTAGCACTTATACTGGATGTTACATTTACACTGCTAGCTCTGCCTGATTGTTTCTTACTTCTTCCTGGTAATCCATCTTTAAAATTCAAGGTATTTAAAATTTTATATTTGGAAATTCTTTTCATTAAAAAAATTAACAAATACACAAGAAGAAATTGCATGCTGTATTTTGATGAGATATATTACATCACAAATTACGATCAAAATCAAAGGGGACTGCTATGCGTTTTTCTTGGATATCAATTTAAGGGCTAATCTGGGATTTTGAGTGTAATCCTCGTTGTCCAACCAGCCTTCCTCTAGATGTAGACCCCGGTCATGGAGAATGAATACTACAAATAGACTGTAGTATTATCCCTTCCATCAACGCACATAAAAATTAAGTAACAAAATACAATTTAAGATATTTATCAGTACTGTTGCTTTTAATTTTTAGATCTGTACAGAATTAAAAGTAGGGGCCTAGGTGGACAATTTGTCTAGGTAGTTTGTCATGACTACTAATGATCACTAGCCTGTCAACCCTGAGGTTGTGAGTTCGAATCTCACCTGTGGTGGGGTGTGTTTGACTCCAATCTTAATTGACAAGGATTGCCAATTTTCCTACCGAAGGTCGGTGGTTCTCCAGCTTCCTCCACCAAAAAAAAAAAAAAAAAAAAAAAAAAAACGGCGTAAAACCCCAACTCAACAAACAAACAGAATTGAAAGTAAATCGATCATATCTGACTAAACTATAATCTCGTTTAAGTTTAAAATTAAAATAAGTATGAGGATGTCACTTCCGCCGATGCTATTTTTGTACAATAAAAAGACGTCATATTTGTTGTCATAGGATATAAACAATGATGTAAGATTTGAATAGAGTTTTCCTCACGTTGGATTCACGTTATGCGCAAGTATAAGATTTAAAATGGCATGACAGAAAAGAGACTGTTTGTCCTGGCCTGGTATTATACTTGATGTGGATCCAGGATGTTTTAAAGAGGGAGCGTAAAATTTAGAACTGAAAAATGTAATGCCGAGCATAGCAGAATGAAACATTTTTTTTGACAATACTATGTTAAAGAATCATATACATCGATAAAAAAATATTTATTTGACGATCAAAGGGGGAGAGGGGTACACCCTCTACACCCCCTCTGGATCCGCCACTGCACATTTTAGAGTTCTCAATTTACGTACAAAATATGCTTGTATGATTGCTACAATTTACTTATTTTCAACCATTTTATGTACTCACCAGTTTTACTTTTATTTGTCTGTTCTATTTTTGATTTCCCAATTTGTTTTTCAAGTAAAGCATTTTTCTTTCGCTGGTTAACAAGTTCACTCTGTGCATCAGCTAACTTATGTGTTGTCTCATCACATCTGAAAAAGGTTACAAATAAGAAATTTTACATTTTTGTCAGAGACTGGAAATTTTACTATTTTAAACTTCATGATTGTTATGATCACAAATAACAATGGACTTGTTTCAGCAGTCGAAACCCATAATCATTTTCACTTATTTGTTACTTTGTTGAGTCACATGACACGTACCTTAAGCTGAATTCCCACACTTTTTATAAAAAAATTCTAGGGTTTCTCCAGGATTTTTTTCCAATTTCCAAAGGTGATATATTAATTAAAATAATTTCACTAATTTAACACATTTTTTACTTAAGCAAGGGACTATGCATCTCATATTCTCTGCAAAGCAGAGTCTGTTGACCCTTCATAGTTATTCTACATACTAAAAACATTTTTGTCATGAACAGTTTCGCCCTATCAACATTTGTCACAAAGCAATATGCATCCCATTTAATAATACTCATTATAAACTCACTGTAGAACTTGCCTGTCTAAGGGATGAAAATACACACAATGAAAAAATGGTAGTAATCTATTTTACAGAATGAAATCCAGTCAACTAAAATTTAAGGATTTATCCCTGTTTGTTTTTGCAGTTCCCCAGCCAGGAATGTGTGAAATTAAATTCCCTGGTTTTCCCATTTTCCTGGTTTTGTGGAACTCTTGTCCTGCCCGAGCACTTGACTTCATTCCTGGTTTTTATAACAGTATTTGTTGAGATTTCAATTTTAAATGTTTCTATGTTGTTCTTTATATTTATTTATTTCCTCCGTTTGTCTTTACCTTCAAATTGCATCAGCTGGAATGCTCATCTCAAAGGTCCTTTGTCCACCAATTCAAAAATATGAATTTGTTTAATAATGAAATACAGCAATTCAGTGGTTGGATGATGCATTTATTTTCCTTTTTTTTTCTTTTATATTCTAGAACTTCATTTCAGATTCCTTGATTCAAATTCCAATGATGTATTTGAATATCGGCAAAAGAATACTGAAGCAACAAAAAGTGGGAAAATTCCATAAATTCGAAGTCCAACGAAAAGACTAAGTCAGGAGAATGGAACACAACAAACAAACGCCACAAGGAAACACTTTTTGCTGTCTATAAAACGTACCTTTTTTGCAGAACTTGCACCAATTCAGATAATTTTTCTCTCTCCACATCAGAAACCAGCATCAATGTTTTATATTCCTGGCACTGGTATGACAATTCATTCACAGCACGCTTGTCTAAATTATTTCTATAAACATATAACCATTGAATAATGAGAGCAGAAAGTTTTGCTTTGATTCATGCATCTTCAAAACTGACCCTGGTAAATGCCTGGGTACTGTTTCACTAATGGTCTTAAGAGTTATAACTGATCGTATATCCTTTGAATATATACATGTTACGACTGATCGTAACTTTTACAACCTTTAGTGAAACAGTACCCTGATACTTGTACAGAAATAAATATCACTAATGTCACTCAAACACTAAACTGTTAGAATTTATACAAAACATTTCATGCTTAAATTTAGAAATCATTGCATCCACTTATAAATGAGAACCTACGATGATCTGTACATCAATCAACAATAAAGCAAATATCATTTACGTAATTTTAAATATGGCAACAGAACGCTACAAGCAAATATTAAAATGCAAGGCCTAATCATAGCAATCATCAAACTGTGAAATTTTTCGCATTAACAGAAACATCAGATTAATTTCTCAGTTTACAGTATGCAAGTCAGATACGGACTTTTTTAATAGAACTTTTTATTAAAGTGACCCATTTGCAATTAACCATTCATTTATTATGTCCCTTGATTTGTATTTGTGTTTGAGAATTAGCAAACGTCAGACTGATACCAATAAAATAAATAATGTGTATATTTTAAGTTTGTATGTAAATCATGATAAGATGATAGAGCAATATTTCCACCTTCCACATTTTTACAATTCAGACCTAAATTTTTCATATTTTGTTTTCCTAAAATATTGATATAAAGGCAAAAGGCAAAATTCAGCAATTCAACAATGATAAAAAGAATAATTTTGTGTGGCAAAACAAGCATTACACGAAACCTATGGTATACTTATACAGTAAATGACAGCAGCCATCCAATTTTGTATATAAAAGATTAGTTTAAAGATTAAACTTATTCATTTATAGTGGATTGGGAAATTATCCTAATCACTCTCTACTCAAGAGGCATTTAGCCTCATCTTCTACAGGAGAATCTTTAACATGCTTATGGTTTTGCTCTCCCTCAACACGTGAGAGCCATTTTTCGTCCCCATCAAACGGACAAGCATCTTTTATTCAGACCATCCTTGCAAATGGTGTCGATAGGGCATTGAAAATTTGATCCATTTACAACCCGAACAGGAATTGAACCATCAGCTTTGTAGTGCAATGCGCTTAACACTACCCCACAGCACCCTTTAAAAAGATTAATTTGTTTGTTGCCTATTACACAGTATACTTACACAGTAAATGATGATTCTCTAACCAAAGATTTTCTAGAGTGAGATCTGGCTGATTCTATCATACTGTTAACTGTGGGTGGTCTGTCACTCATTCTAAAAATAGTCAATTTTTGGCATTAAAATAACCCTCTAGCTTTGTAACTGCAAGCATCTGCATCAACAGTATTGGAACTGGCCTATTCAGTGTCCTATGTTCTTCAGAATCTTATTTCCTGATTAACACCCTAACATTATGTACATTTTACGGGGGAAAAAATTGATTATCAAAGCATTTCAAAATGAACTTTCAAGACATTTTCAAATATTCTCAAACATAAATATCTTATATAAAACTTTGCAATACAATTTTATTTTCACATGCTTTATGCTTAAGGATGCTCGCAGATCATGTTTTGGTTTTTTTGTCAGATTTTCGGAATACTCGGGTTTTATACATATCTTAAACATGAATTTTTTTGCCCATGAACCCCCACTTTTTCTTTTATAATTCAATCATGTATACCTTAAAATGGTATTTGAGAAAATTTTATGAAATCCTTTTTATTTTTTCATACATCTTTGAGAAACTGAAGTGTCAATGCAAAGACAATGAAAAATCCAGAGATAAATCCATTTCCTGCAAATTGTCAAGGCCTTATAGCTCTTAAATGAGCACATGAACCTATATTTTTTACTTGCTTATTTGTTTACTATTCATATGTTCTCTCAAACTAAAACACCTATTTCAAATCCTATTTATTTCCTATTAGACCAGTGATCGTCCTTGAATTTAATAAAAAAATAAATTACATTTAGTTGTGAAATGAATATTGTTCATAGTTCTTATATTTAGACATACATATATTTAAAATTTAAAAACTGATTAAACTTTTTCCTTATAAAAAGACTATAGATAAAAAATTTCCCTTTTACATTTTAATAAATAAACTTACCTTGAATCAATAGGTGTAACTGATGTCAACCTGAATTCAACGTCTACATTTTCCTCAGAAGTTGGTGGTCTATCAGAATGTTGGAATAACATGTTGGCACTTTCTATCTGTGTTTTTTGTAAATGCTGTAAAAATTAATATTATACATAATTATCCTCTACTCTGGAACTTGCGATAATTATAAGTAATATTTGTTCCATGTCTAAACATGTATGTACCAACTTATTGGAAAAAGTGAGTGCACAGTACAATGTACTCTACTGATTCTTTGCGAAGATTTTGCCACAACGTCAATTTTACTGAACAGCCTCAGTAGTCTTGTGGTAGCGTGCTCCCCTCGAGTGCGGAAGGTCGTGGGTTTTCGATCCCCGGCCTGTCAAACCAAAGACATGAATACTGGTATTTGCTAGGAGTAAGAGCAAAGATCTCTGGTGGACTTGGTGTCAGCATAATGTGTCCGAGTGGGGTGATATGTCTTCCTGCGGACAGGTTACCTCGTGAGCTAGCACATTAAAAATCCGGCTCAGCGTGTCGGTCTAGTACAAAGCAGGGATCATATTCATTATCATAACATGTTCTCCTCCTGATATGCACCTAATGGTTGTCACTGGACGTTAAACAAAAATTCATCCATCCATAAATTTTACTGTATTCTTTCCATATACGGAAAGAAAAACATACCTTCATGATTTACTTTTTACGGCATTTAACACCGATAATGGTATTTTTGAGCTAAAAACAAGACTTTCACAAAAAAAAAAAAAAATTGCCTAACTATGTGAACAAAAAAGATAACTTCTCCAGGTCTTTTGTATAATATTCCTAAATAAATAGACACTGTTCACTGATAAATAAATGGTGGCTTAGATTGATGAACTAATAAAGAATTATGCAAATTTTGGCCAAGTAAGGAATATTATGATCATTTTGTAACTTACATAAATGTAGAAAAATAATCCCCTATTGATTCATCCTTTAAATTTGTGTATTATTATTTTGAAATAATGAACTTTTGTTTGTAAAAGAAAATAGAATGGGTTCATGTGCTTATTGAAGAATAATTCTTGGTGACATCATTACCTCCCCTGCTACTGTATCATATTCTTTTAAGCAATTAGTCATGATATAAATACTCTGTAATATGATGCACAGAGAAAGAGAAAATGGGTAATTACGAAGATAAGTTTCATTGGTTTCTTACAAAAGCACTTAAGAGGTAACTTGTTCCGGAGAGAATGAAAATAAATCATACAGAAAAGTTATGAAATAACATGCAAAATACCAGAAATAGATAACAGTACCAAATAAACAGCTGTGCTACGAGCGCATGGTACGCCCGTCGTCTTGTAAAAAAAAAAATAAATGTTTTTGGAATCCTCCTTTATTTAGTGGAGCTGCTGGTGGGATGTATATGGAAACCCAGCAAAACATAACCGTGTAAACTTTTAAGCAATATAGATACGGAGCGAAATGTGACCAAAAAAGACTACCATTTTTACCAAAAAGCTCAATAAAAATTCAATAACTCAAAAATAAAATGAAGAATCATCACTAAAAAGTATACAGATCTTCAGATTAATATAACTAAGAAGTGTGTAAAGATTTATGCAATAATCATAAATCGTTTTTGAGAAACGGCATGACATGTGAAAATCCCCCCCTCCCCTTTTTTTACAAAAAACTAAATAAGTCTAAAATAAAATTTTGAATCATCACCAAAAAGTATACAGATCTTTAGATTAATATAACTAAGAAGTGTGTAAAGTTTTAAGCAATAATCATAAATCGTTTTTGATATATGGCAGGACATGTGAAAACCCCACCCCCCCTTTTTTATTACAAAAAACTCATAAACTCTAAAATAAAATTTTGTATCATCACCAAAAAGTATACAGATCTTTAGATTAATATAACTAAGAAGTGTGTAAAGTTTTAAGCAATAATCATAAATCGTTTTTGAGATACGGCACGACATGTGAAAAAAACACACTTCTGTTTAGTTACAAAGTCCCGTAACTCAAAAAGTTTTAATCTTATTTTCACCAAAAAGGATACAGATCGTTTGACCATCATAAGAAACAACTATGTTAAGTTTCGTGAAATTTGGACGAGTCGTTCTCAAGTTACAGCGCGACATGTTTACGACGGACGACCATAATACGTCTCGTCAAAATTTTGACGGGTGTATAAAAAGTGTTAAAAATGCTGTAGAAAACAGAGTTATCTCCCCAATAATATTATTTTCTGATCTTCAAAATTCAAGAGTTATCTCCCATACACCTATCAGATGTAAAACTGCTTACATTTAATTTTAAGTTTTTTATTTCATCTTCCAAAGCATGTACTTTTGCTTCCTTTTCAGCCACAATAATTTTGAGTTGTTGAACGATATTGTTATCATGTTGCTTTTTCATCTCCAACTGTTTTGCCTTCTCTTGAGAATCAACTTCTGTCAATTTCTTTGTCTCACTGGTCTGTTCTAACATATTCTGTAATTGTGCTTGTTGTATCTACAATGTACATGTATTAGAAAAATGGAAAATAATCAATTAGGCTATACTGTCCTATCAATCAGCTTAATATCAAAATTTAGAGAATTTCAAGCTCAAAGATCTGATTTTTTGCAATTACAAATGGCTTAAGCTTGTATATCAAAAACAATTATTAATCACTTGAATGCACAACCTGTGTATAAAATGTGTGTATGTGTAAAATGATCATTTTATGACTTTAGTTTTCGCCTGATCAGTGTTACAAAATGCTTGAAATTTAATATGAGTCAGTATGCGCTTGAAGTGTACTTTTTTGTACCAACTTTAAAGTTTATTTTGGAAAACAGTCAATGGATACTTTCTTTTCACTTCTGAATTTTTCATTCTGTATTCTATCTCAAAATAACAACTTACCATTAAAGCTTCAATCAGTTCATTGTCATGTTGACCTTTCTGTGTCATGGTTTCCATCTGTTGTTTCATTGATTTTACTTCCTTTGATAAAACAGAATTTCTGTTGAAAAAGAAAAAGGAAAATTTTTTTTCTTAAATTCAATTCAATGAAATATTAAAAAAATCAATTTTTTCCTCAAACATATCCTTCCATGTTTCAACACCAAATTTATGAATGCCATGAATTATTCTAAAATTCAAACCCCCTTTATGTGGGGTCTCCAGCTATGGGAACTACCAAATAACTTCATCTGGTAAAATGCAACTGATCTTAAAGATGTTATTAATAGCATTTCCCATTAATAAAATATACTAGACTATTCCCTATAATAATAATCATTTATTGGTACCAATTTATTGTAATATATTGAAACAGTATTCAAAAGTAAACTGTAAATACTTTCATTCCCTCAGACTTGAAATTGATAACTACTGTTTTGAACCTGGAGACTTGGGTGAAGTGTTCTTTATAAGACGGGGAAGCAAGCATATTTGCCTTTTTTTATTTTCATTCATTTTGGGCATGTGGTCGCTTTTTAAATTCCCAGTGCAGATGATTGAATAGAAAGACGATTGTTCATTTTCTTTTGTGCATTTTTCTTTACACTTACGCAACGAAATCCTAAACCGTTTTCTGTCGAGCTGTCTTTTATAGACAAACTTTTCCTCGGTCGATACCGGAAACTTCTTGTAATGTATACTTCCGGAACGGTATCGGTTTTCGTGATCCGCATTAATTAATTAGGGGTAATTAGCAAAACGCGGAAACAATTGCGTATGTACTGATAAAAGTTTTAAACTGCACAATGGTCTCATACTTCTGATATATAAAGATCGCACGTCGCATTTGTTGTTGAAACGGCAACCCGGCTAACAAAAATTTGTCTCATTCTTTTAGTAGTATTAATTTTCTATGAGCAAGTATTTTGGCAAAATAAAATCTGACACAATACCTTGGTGTCCCATTAAGTGAGCTATAAGACAAGTATTTTCAAGTATACTCTCAGCTGTAAGACAAGAATTTTCAAGTATACACTCATCTGTAAGACAAGTATTTCCAAGTATCCACTCACCCTGTATGACAAGTATTTCCAAGTATACATTCACTTATAAGAAAATTATTTCCAAGTAATCACACCTGTAAGACAAGTATTTCCAAGTATACACTCACCTGGTTTTTGCAGCATCATGCTTCTTCTTTAAAGCTTCATGCTCTGATGCTAATTCTTTTAACTCTGATGCAGCTCTCTGCATGTCAAAAAAGAATCTTGCATTAATAATGGTATTATGAAATGAACATTTAAAAGGTTAAATTAAAAAGAAACATGTGTTTTGCAGTTAGTTTCAGTGATAACAATTTTCAGATTTCCAAGAAGCCCAACAAACCCACAACTTTTTAAACCTGCAGCCCAACATGGATTATACAGGCCTGCAAAAGCACCAATTTTTTTACATACATACAATGAGTTATATGATTAAGCATTGTTTCAATCTTTGCTTCTTGTGAATTGCAAATGAAATCTTCACATGATTGATTAGAAGGTCGATTACTAACTAATGGTAATACATGTAGTTGTCAGATAGCACAAGTCATGCTTAGATTTTCAGAAAATTCTTGTAGGCCAGTAAATATATTACAGTTAAAATTTAAACTTAAAACTGAAAATTTAGTGGCAAGAAGGACTCGTATCGTTCTTAAAATAAACAGGCCTGAAAGACCTATTTTTCACAATATTTTTAAATGATGACACTGAAAACATGTAATTCAGTGTGGATTCCTTCCCCTTCCCCATGGTGAAGGCTTGAAATAAATAAAATATTATTGGGTTTTTCATATCATATCCCATATAAACCTAAATACACCAATATCTTACATGAGGGATTGCTCAAGGGATGATACTGGATAAGATGTGAAAAACCCCATATCATAGTCTCTTTATCATGCATTTTCTATTTAATTTGGGGTGATTTGTGGAATTCTCAGCAGGATATCCATATCATCTCTAAAAGTTTCACCTATATCATATGTATAGAAAACCTCTCTCTATAAATATAAGATAAATTTCTAGTGTGTTGTTTTCTCTGACATTGAAAATATCTCAAATTTCCTATGAATTCTATTCCATAAAAACTGATTTTTTTACATCAAGAAGTTATCCACAATATACCTTCTAATCCACAGCAAATGTATACTTTTCTATCTTTTTACCTCCTGAGCCTCTTTCTTCTCTTTATCAATTTTCCTCAGTTGTTCTCTGTGCCTATCGTCAGCAGTCCTTCTCCTGGCAGAACTATTACCTAACATTTCTTTCTCTAAATCATACTCCTTTGGTTTGCTTTCTTCTAATTTTCCTTTCAATTCTTCTACCTGCAAATAGTATTATACAGTGAAACCTGGCTATAAAGGGTATCCTAGGAACCTTAATAGGCAGGTGTCCTTTATATAGAGGTTTATTTTACAAGCTTTGTACATAACATGGACTTTTTCACAGTGTCCTTTATAGACAGTGATTTGTTATATAGACGTACATTCTTTAAAGCAGGTTTGACTCACTGTACATTGGTGTATTTGAAAAACTGACCAGCTAATGTCTTTATCATTCCACTGACTAGAAAATTCTTTCTAGAAATATCTGAAAGTAATTTCAATTTAATACCAAGAAACCTGTTACATTACATTTATACTTCCTAAACTAGTTTTAATTAATTATTACCTTTTCCAAATTTTCGAGAAGAGAGGTTTTGGGTTATGGTTGTTTAGGATTCAATGCTTTCAGCATAGTCAATCCAAAAAATTATTGTAACGTTATTAAGCATGTGTAAGTTTTATTTCCAAAAACAAATCATGACCAATTTTAGGATATACATGTATCTGATCAATGCAAAACTTTACAAGAGTCACTCATGCCTAAAATATAGGTCAAAGTGGCCAAAATAATATTGAACAGTGTTCATTGTTATAAGGGCATTTTCCTTCACTACTGTTTGCAGCCACCTGCATGACAAACATCTCAAACTAGTCATCAAATTTTTTGCATTGAAAAATCCTGTTCAAAACCATAAAATTTGGGAATCCTTGACACAACCACATACCCTGATGCCCAAAAACAACAATATCCTCATTATTCAAAAATTTTTATTCAACTATTAAGTATGGTACATGTATTTGTGGGATAAAATGAAATAGCTCTGTCCTTAGATGGTTTTGGCTTTCTCCTTTTTACATTTTGGCATTTTTGATTTAGCTCTTCAAAATTTTGGAATATTGTTTTGGTTTTCAGCAATTTGACAACTGATGATTTGTAAATCCACCAAATGTGCTCATCTTGTGCATCAATAATTAGTATCAAAGAAAATATTTACCTTTAGTTTAAGACTAATTATCTGTTGAGCTCTTCCTCTCCAATTACTTTGTTGATTCATCAGTGACTGAATGTCAACATTATCTCCACCTATTTCTTGCTGCACTACCTGTAAAATAAGTTTAATAAACAATTTAGCGTATTCACTTAAGTAAGGATGTAACTTTGTTCAGAGTGTCCACTTTAAACAGGTTGTCACCAATTTTCTCAATTCCTATGGTGTTCAAACACGTAAACTGTAAATGATATCCTCAAATCCTATTTACTATACATGTACTATAGACAGACCCTAAGACCTACGATTTTTTTTCCTACATACACCTTTTAAACGACGTTCTATGGCACAAGACTGTTAATCAAAAACAGATTTCAAAATTAACAAAGATTTTTTACCCATTAGCATTCACTATAGAGAACTAAGTTGTAACAATTCCTCTGATTGTGTATAGGGTGTGCTTACCTTTTGTGCTACCTTGATTTCATTTTTCAGTGTAGAAACTTGATTTCTGTATTCAGACATCTTATATTCTGTTTGTTTTAATTTGTCCTGTAAAGCTTTCATATCAACTTCATTTTCTTTCTAAAAATAAATCAGAATTCAACAGTAAATATGTGCTTTTCTGGCTTACAGTATTAACATAAAAAAGCATATGTACTGTAAATCCGGAAATTATTGCAGTTTTTATTTTTGCGATTGAGGCCACAGGGTTTTAATCCCAATGATTTAAAATTCGCATTTTGGAATTTTTTATATGAATGAAGAGGGATTTTTCTCAATAATGCAAAAATAAAAATTGCATTTTGGTCTAAAATAACAACATCGCAATAATAAATGCACACAATAATTTCTGAATTTACAGTAATCAATTGGATTTTTAGTTTTTTTTTAAATTCCAAATAAACTTTTAATTATATGTATATTCTTGTGAAAATTTGACCAATGTAATTTTGTGATAACATTTGAAAATTACATAAGTTATATTGAAAACCAAAAAGTGAAAACTACTGTCAACAGTGATCAATTACGCTTCATTGCTGTCATCCTAGAAGCCAGTGTTTGAATGGATGGATGAATTACGGTATTGTTTAGCGTCCATTGGCAACCATTTAGTGAATATCAGGACAAGAACATGTTGATATGATATGAATATTTTTCCTGCTTTATACTAGATGGACAGGCTGTCAGATTTTTAACGTGCTACCTCACAAGGTACAGTGTAACTGTCTGCAGGAAGAAATATCATCCCACTCGGACACATTATACTGACTCTGAGCCGACCAGTCCTTTGCTCTTACTCCTAGATGCCGCGTGCTTGATAGAGAAGCAGCAAATACCAATTTTAATGTCTTTGGTTTGACCCGGCCGGGTATCAAACCCACGACCTTCCGCACTCATGGACCAAATAAAAGTGCCCTTAATAAGAGGTTGATTTTATAATCTTTGTTCATAAAGGGGATATTTATACAGTGCCCTTTATAGACAGTGATATGCTATATGGAGGTGCCCTTTAAAGCAGATTTAACTGTATTAACAAACACACTCGGCACCATGTTTTTTAATCTAATCATTGTGCTTACCTGAAAATAAAAGGTCACCCTTATCATGAGTTTGTTATAAATTACAACGAATTTCGTTATATCGATATACTGAATTACTGTTATAACGAACTAAATGTTATGACCCTAAAAATTTGTTATAAGGAAGTTTCACTGAAAGTGTGTATTGTGGAAAGGAATAGGGCCAATTCCCCCAATTTTTATTAAATTCTTTGATTATTTTCAAAAAATCATCTAATGTCTTTCAAAATCAATGGCATGTGTCCTCTTTCAAGATTCTAATGGTAACTACCAAACAGTTAAATGAGAAATTACGTATGTGTACAAGGTATCTAAACATCACTGTGGGAAACATTTCAAACACAAGTTTCTTATTTTAATGTTTTTAACTTAAGACAGTTTTTCAACATGACAGACACATAGAAAAAAAAAAATTTCTGAGTACACAATTCCCCTTTAACTGGACCTAAAAATGGTTGTGGTTCTGTCAGAGTGTAATAAATACAAAGTTAATTATAAGGTGCCCTACTGCTTTAATATCTGAGTTTGTCCAAGCACTTAAAAGCTAAAGTTTAAAATAATTATAAGCATCTCACTTTTTCTTCATTTGACTGTAAACTGACAGCTGATTTAAGCATAGACCTTGTCTCTTCTGGAATGTTGGCTATCTATAAAAAAAAATCATGACATTACAATAAACATGATAAACAATGATTGGTAAAGGTATAATGTAAATGACAAAAAAAAACCATAGTTTCATAATCAACTTCTCAAATCATATTGATAATAATTGTTACTGTTATTTAACAAAAAAATCAACCATAATTTAGTCCTTAATGCCCCAATTTAAAAAAAAAACTTAAATGACAACTTAGGAATTAATATATTAGGCCATCTAAACTTAAAAATCTGGTTCACAGACATTGCCGCCCCACTTAAAAATGGAATGAGTTTATTTGATTACAGGAAAAAAAATCGCTGGTGTTCCAGATTTTTTTCAGTAAAAATTAAAATTTGAATTTTGGCACCAAAAGTTATTTTCAAGCATCTATGGACCCAGACTCAATTTTCAAGCATTATGTGACACTGATCATGTCAAAATGAAAGTTATAGCATATTTGCTTCAAATAAATCATTCGATGGACAATACTGCCTGTTCAGTCTACAATTACCATGGAACAGCAGAAGTGTTTTTGAAGGAAATATGGAGAAAATTCAAGGATTTGGAAACAGATAACCCATTTGTATATAATTAAAACATGATAGAAGTAAATGGAATCATACTAGATTTGTTTGTCGCCAAAATAAACACCTAAACTGAAAAATTGCCTTACCTTTTTTGACAGGAAATAAGTTACAAAACTAAATTCCCTAGCTATCTACCTTGCCAATTTTGGAAAACCAATTATCTGAGAATTTATTTTAGATGGCCTTATGGCCTAGATATATGGAATGCAAATCATATCTTTAATGCATTTATAATTTAATTACAGTAGAACTTTGATGGCTCTAACTCCAAGGGACCGTCGATATCTGTTCTGATTATCAGTTGTTCGAGTTACTGAATTTTGTTCCGGTACTGACAATTTCCAATGTCATACATATGCGAGTTCGTAAAGGTGATCATTACCATGGAATTTTTTGAAGTAAAAACTTATGCAGGAAAATCACTAGTTAACAGTTACTAAAACGTCTTTACTACATCGAACTGTAAACATTTACCTGTCACACTATTCTATTTTTATTACATCTGTGATTGTTAAACGAATAGCTGTAAGTATCAGATAACACATTTAATTGTCCTTTTTTTCATTTTTTTTGTTCGACTTTTTGAGAAATTTGTTTTTGAGAAACCAGGGCTTTTTTAATATAAAAATAAAAGGAAAATTGACAGAACTTTCAAAATGGTTTGAGGCATTGATGGTGTTCCAGCGATCCAAGTTTGAGCTACCGAAGTTCAACTGTATATCTAATACCAAGCATATAACAAGCTATATAGGTATACATGTATGAGCTATTATTGTTCACCTGCTGTTGTAAATCCATGCACTTTTTTCCATACTGTTTGCATTTTGTTTTCTCTGCCTGAAGTTCTGCATTTAATTCTCTAACCTTCTTTGACAGCTCAACAATTTTAGAAGCAGCGGCTTCATTTGTCACTTTACCACCAGCTATAAGTTAATTAAAAAGAAAATTAAATTGTACTTTTTAGCTTTCAATGAAGAAATTTCTTATAAGTAGTTACAGTCAGTTCTCATTATCTCGGGTTATGGGGGGACGTAGAAAAAGTTCCAACACAACCGTAGTTCGACTCAAGTGGTATCTTATTAAAAATAATAACAAGTAAATTCGGCACTGAAACGTGTCAATAATTCACTAATTATCGAAGATAACGAGTCAAGGTAACCTCAAGTGAAGACGATTTATTAGTGGTGAATGACAAGAAATATGTTGATTTTCTGATAAATTTTTGAAGCCATTTTTATCTCTGAGGTAACAATTGATATGTGTGTATTAATTTGAGATAACGAAAACCATTTAAATGCATTTGTTAATGTAGGGACCGTAATTTATTTCGAGACAAACAAAATTTTTACACATTGAATTTCGACACATCAGGAGTGAAAATACATGTAATTATGAGGAACAAAGTTTGGTACCACAAGATAATTTCCACTCATCCCATATTTTGATTCAAACGAGTTCCAGAAAACTAGATTTGACTGTATTTCAAATTAACAGAATAAAAGATATCATAACCTAAACATGCTTAATATCTTTGTCTAATTAAATTAAAAACAAGAAGACATGTGATAGATAGCAAACCAAATTTTGTTCATTAATGTTTGGAGCGGCTGCGGACCAATCGTCTGATGGCCTGTGCAAGCTTTACATTGTCAAACAATGTTTTGTATGAAAATATGCCAAAAATTCTTTTTGATTTCTGGCAGAATATATGAAAATATGTTCCAAAATGGCAATTTTTGTCAATTTATGTCATTAAGGCAAGATTTTCGGAGCCTACTCAATGGACCAACAATTTCAGTTCAAATTGTGAGGCAGTTTGAGTAACTTAAGTTCTGAAAATAGAGAAATTTGTTAAACATATCAAAATAACAATTTAGAGATTTTCTAGTTAGATATTAATTTAATTTTCAATTACATAAATGGAACATCATTGATTTCTGCTCGAATTGGTAAAAATTGCAACCTTAAATTTCAATCAGATTTTTTCTACTTTTCGAAGGCCACACTGAGACTTTAACCCTTTCAACGATGGTTTCCCCACAAGTAGTTACTTTAGCATGATGGATTCCCTACTAAGATGGCAGAGTTGAGTGGCTACTTCATTGTTAATGTTAACGAGCATTGATTTCAGGCCATATATTGTACTTTTTACTTAAAATCTCAATAAAATATGTTCTTTTTCATTTTTGAATAAAAACATGAAGATTTGCCAGCAAGCATGGGTTTTAGCAGCAGCTGGTTATGTTGGATTTCTTCAAATATATCATTATTTCAGAAAATAATTTGAATTTAGGCAACTATCTACAGCGTCTAAAATGAGGTGAGTATTTCAATCTCCAAACAGCAGTATCAAAGAGGTCAAATAAAAAATAACAGAGTAAAATGCATCGTCGGGGTTACAAGATTGAATCAATAGCATTAAAGCCACAATTACTGTCGTTCTCAATCACTTTGATAAAGCCTTATGATTTTTGTGTCAACATTGCAACTAACATGTTAAAAAATGTGAGCTTGGACGCTTTGATTTTTGAAACCTCTGTGTAGTAGATGCAGAATCAGCATAAATTATGCTTATACGCAGCTTGTTTTGGGCCCTGTTAAGAACAATGACCTTGTTTCTCATTATGTACCTAATCATTGTTCCTTTTTTAAATGTTACGGATACACACTTGATTTTCAGAGATTAGACACGTGATTACAATGAAATTTTTTATTTCTGAAAAAATACCTGCTTCTTCTTCCTCTTGTTTCTTTTTCAAATTTCTGATTTCAAAATCTTTTTCACTAAGAAGTCTGTACAATCTTCCATTCTCGTCTTTTACTTCCTAAATATGGTATATACAGTACAATCCCACTAACGTTAAAATAACAAAATATTCTGTGGACATCTATATAATATACATGTATTTGTAGAATAAAATACATGAACCAGCTACAGAATGAGTGATCTGGCAACAGCAAAACATGAAAATAACTAGCACAGTAATAGCTCAGAAAATTCAAATCATATCTCCATACATGTAAACACAATAAAAAATATATACGTGTCAAACTTCATACATTTAACTAAAGGAAAATTTATTTTTTTCTAATGTTTCACTGATTAACCAAAGAACTTAAATAGTGAAAATGTATAACTTGTTCATAGTTTACATGTATAAAGTGGAATCCCTCCATTTTAGATGTCAAAACAATCATTGGAATTAACTTATAATTACATGTAGTACTGACCGTGCTGACTGTAATTTTGTTTTTCAGTCTATTCAAAATAACCTCAATGAATGTGGTGCATACTTTACTTAAAAATAAACCAGCTAAAAGGATTACATAGTAAGCACCATGTGACAATATCACCTACTCTAATGCAGTTTAAGCTTCATAAACCATGAAGTGTTCCAGCTAGCTTAAAATAGAGGGGCACAGCACCCTGCCCCTTTCCCAATGCACAGCTCTGAATTTTCATTGCTCCCCATAAGCATAATAATATAAAATCCAACAAATCAATTTTTTAATACACATAAACAATACTGAAGTATCTGAATTTGAATTAAAGCTTGAAACTAAATTGTAATAGAACTCTTAAAAGGGCATTAGATAGGTGATAATTCATATAAGTTGACATGATTTTGTTTGCCCTTTTACAGATCTGGAAATGGTTTAAGGTGCCCTTATCCTCAATAAATGTGCCTCTGCTTTTAAATCCTAGCTGAAACACTGTCCATATATGCAAATCTGCTAACATTACCCTAATCTGGTTATTTAAATGTTGTACTAATTCTTCAGAAATGTAACCACTGCCTTTAGGTACAGGTTCTGCCAACTGAAATAATCAATATATAGTAAATCATACAACAAAACTGTACAATATATTTTAACATTTTTATCTGCATCGCCAACGGCAAAAGCAGGTCTAGTAACCGGTTAACGCCATCCGTCCGTCTGTCTGAAAGACCTTGGATAAGAAACTTTTGTCAAAGTTTTGTGATCTTAACAGACGGGAATGATTTAAAATTTTGCCTGCAGCTTCATAATGTTCAGATGTAGTGTGTAAGCTATTTTTGGATCTGAATTGCATGCTGTGACACATGTCCATACCAGGTTTTGGTCTTGAACCTATGGCCAAGTGAGCTAAAAATTTAATAAGAACCAACTGAAATGAATTAGAGAGTTAAGTGGGTGTGACGTAATACAAAGATCTTAATCTGTTTGATATAAGCAGTCCTAAAAAAAGCTCAATGTTTGATAAAACCAAATTTTATTGTCAGGGAATAGAAATTACTATAAAATGTTTGATGTGCTACTATCCTGTACAACATAATTCAACTCTTGGCCATTAACTTCCGAAATTCTTTCTTGCTATATAATTAATCACCATATCAGAATATGTATCATTACCACTTTCATTTTACAACTATTAAAAGTATTGATTGATTGATTGATTGATCGATTGATCAAGTATTGTGCAATTACTGCATGCATATCATGTAGACCAGAACGTATAAATATGTAATTTGAATATGATCCTGCTTTGTATTAGATCGATACACTCAAATTTTTAACCTGCTAACATCACCAAAATTTACAGTCCATAGAAAGACATGTTTACACACCTGGACATAATTTATTCTCTCTCTTAACCAAATAGCATTCTCTCTTACTTGTGAATGCAGTGTGCTTACAATGATGGAGAAGCAACAAATACCAATTTTAAAATCTTACGTTTAACTTTGCAGGGAATTAAACCTGCAAGCATGCTACCAGGAGACCATTGAGGTGGTTTTTAAAGTGTTGAGAATACAGTATCTCTTTTATCATGCATGTGAATCACATGGATCTTGTTTTGATTCATTTTTTATATCATATATTTAGAGTTAAATACATACATTCTTAATATGCATTATACATGACTTTGCAAGACCTGTATTACCTACCCTATATCGCAACCCTACTCGGAACACACTTATACATGTTATATTAAAGCAATTGTTGATATATATGATATAAAGAATAAAACACGGTCAAACCTATATATCACATGCTATATCAACTCTCGAAGTGATATTGGGTACTCAGTTTGATATGGCATGTCATATAGGTTTGGTCATGTATTATTCTCCATATAAATCACATGTAAAGCTAATATTTGCATTTTTGATGTGCAAATGTAATTAATTTTTTTGTGCCTAATGGCAAAGATCAAAAACTGGCAAACTGTGACCTACTTTTAAATTGAGATCATCATCTACACCAAATGCATTTGATGTATTAACAATGGTTTTCTCTTTTAATTTTGCTTTTTCTTCCTTTTTCTGCTTTCTTCTTTGTAATTTTTTCTGTTGCTGTTCTTGAAGTAACTGGAACTGTCTCTTTAATGTTTCACTTGATTCAGCTTCCATTTTACCTCATTACTAAAACCTACAAACATCATGAAAATCATAAAAACAGAAACTAATATAGAGCACAAAATGGAGGTTAGAATATATATTTTTTTTTTAAAAAATGCCTTCAAGTTGACAGCTTGTCATTTTCAGAGTGAAGATAAGTTGCCCCAAAGTTTTTGGAAATGGAAGCAACTCTTAATTGTTTCTTCAGGGCAAATTATAAACAAAAATGGCACAGATCAAAGTTCATTGCATCATTTTAAAAAATACTGAAGATTCCAATAAAGCCGATTGATTTATAAACGAATTTTACATACAGAATAAACTTTGATATTGACTTTGTAATAATATTTTAATATGACATTAACAACTGAATATGTCAACAGGAGGAATGAACATAATCATGTCGATTGTGAGTGATAAAAAACGATTCTGACCTGCTACCCGATTAAATTAATAAGAACTTTTAAAATTTAAAAACTTAGAAAAAAGATTATTGTCAATGTTTATCATGCATAATTTGACCATGTCTTTTCACACACCCAAAGCCAGAAGCAAAACAGTCTCCTTAAACAGAGTTTTAAAAGATAAAAGGAAAAAACACACAGATAAAACTGTCTCACAAAAATGCACTGAAATAATGAGCCAAGAACAAGACAGCTTTATCTGACAAATATGAAATTAGAATTTTTTTTTCTTAGTATCAATTTCTAGTTAAACCAACATCTCCTAAATCTCCACTTCTCCCAAAAGCTGAAGCCTAGATGTACCCTTTTATGATCTTTTTATATTTAAAAATGAATGGAAACAGATCAAAATGCCTCCGCTGCCAAAATACACCAAGTTTCAAAATACATGTGTACATTCAACTTTCATTATTTTACCCTTGCCAAAATGCCCCACCACCAAAAGGCCCTCAATTTTTTTATTATCTTACCACTATCCAAAAAATGCCCCAACTTTCATTATTCATGCTACATTCCAGAATGCCCCCTCTTCTTAAAATGAACTAAAACACCCCTGTTTTATATAACAAGAAGCAAATTTTTAAAATGTACCTAATCACATTTCTGTTGTTGATTAGAATGTAATTATTATTTTCATATTTATTAACAGTTCAAGAGATAATAAAAAACAATCCTGTTTTTTCTATTCTCTTTATTATATGTATCAGAAGCACTTATTATTATATGTTCGTTTTGTAGAAAAACATGTAAATTCTGGCTTCTTTTCTTTGAACGTTTATTTTCTTTGTATTTGGGTTGTCATGTTCTGTTTGTATTTGTAAAAACATGTATTTTTTTATTTTTGATGTTTAGCCAGGGACCGCGCTGGGCTTAGTCAATGTCGCCAAATGCAATTTTTATTCAATATGGCGACAGAATATTATAGTTGGCGATTTTTCTGGCGACATAATTTTTTTATCTTTTTTTTTAAAATCTGGCACTTATGTGAAAACATTTATAAATGGTGACTAAGAAACATCATTTATAAGTTTTATATAATAATTGAACATTTTACATCAGGCCAATAAACACAGCAGGTGTTTCAACAATAAACAAAACAATCACAAACTCGTACGTGCTGAAAATGTTTACACTTGACTGCTCCATCGATTGACCACTCTGAGGACAATACAATTTATACACTAAGATAGCATTTATTTTATCCAAATTTTTATTAGGTAATTTTAAGTAGTCATAAAATTAAATATGCATGCTTTTTAACACCTTTAAAAGGTGTTTAAAGGCATTATTTCATAAACTTTCCAATTTGGAAAGATTGTGATGTCACTTCCAGTTTAACATCAACAAAAACATGTGGAACAATAGTTTTGCAAGGGTAATTACGAAAATTGAATGTATTTTAAAACTTTGGCGGTGTCGGCATTTTGGACAGGGGCGTTTTGACTTGAATTCAAATGTACTACTCATTATTAAAAAGAAGTGAGATAATAGGTAAATGACACTGAGACAATAATCCTGAATTGGAATAAGAAAAGTAAAGAAATATCGAAAGCAATTTTCCCACAATAATTTAGAAGCAGTCTTCACACAGCCATTCCACTTAACTCCAGGCGGAGCTGTTTTTCCGGAAGTTATTTAAAAACTGGGTGAAAAATATTTATAACCTATCGATAGACGATTTGGGTACCAGATCTAATGTTTACAATTGATGTTTCCGCCCAGGGCTGCACCTAGCGTTAACTAGAATTGCTACTTCACAAATTTTCCAGATATTTAACTGGACATTCAGTCCATCAAGGATGTCAGATTTGCGGGACCAAAAAAAAGTTGCTGAAATTTACAAATATTTGAAAAACCCAGATGTTTCGATTATGATTTTAATCTTCCAGGAATGTTGAAAGTTCTGGCTGACTGATCATGATCTCATCAGAATTATCCAAAGGACCGACGAACTTCATGAAGACTGTAGAGGATGGATACAGACCAAGAACTTTCAAAACACTGATAACTACTTGACACAACCTTGTTATGATAGGTCAATGAAGATGATGCATGCTTGATAACTCGCAACACTAAATATTCCACTAATAATACAATCTGATAATCAGTGAACATTGGATATTGCCAGTGAGAGACTGGGTTGCCTTCCTTTAACGAGAAATTTTACAAAGCATATCTAATAAATGTATTTTTTAAATAATGTTACAGCTGATACTCCATTATTAGACAATTTAATATAGAATGCTTCGGTACATCGAATCACCGAAAACCTCCCGCAAACACCGAAAACCTCCCGGAAACACCGAAAACCTGATATAATATTACCTAAACCTCATCAAATGTTGCGAAAACCACATCCATTCGATCGGTATGCCAGTTTTACATCCAGAAAACATAATTTTATTGATATTTTTTAAGAAATGTGACTTTTATGCATGATTTTCTTAGACATAGTGCATTCTATATTAAATCAAAATGGCTGATCGAAACACCGAAAACCTGATATAAAATTACCTAAACCTCATCAAATGTTGCGAAAACCACATCCATTCGATCGGTATGACAATTTTACATCTAGAAAACATAATTTTATTAATATTGTTTAAGATTTAAGACTTTTATGAATGATTTTCTTAGGCATAGTGCATTCTATATTAAATCAAAATGGCTGATCAACGTATAGATTAATGGCTGAAGGTAAATTAAAATTAATTATTGTGTATATTATAAACCAATATTTGTACTCTATGGTTTTAATCAACTTTAACTGCCAATTAAACATTAAAGAAAAACAAAGGAAGTTGTATTGTATAACTGTGGTTATAGCCCAATTAGCATAATTGTTTAGAAAAAGATGAAAAATGGTTACTTATTACAAGGACGTATAACTAATATACGTCCTTGCTTATTATAATTTGAAAAAAAAATTCTCAAAAATTGTGTTTTTATAAAATGCATATGAGATTTATGTTTGCTTTAATTTAAATTTACTAAATTTTAATTGTATAAATATTTTGTTTTTCTTAGATGAAAACGATCTAAATAAATTTAAAAAAAAAATGTGAATGAAGGCTTCTTGATTAAATGCAATGTTTTGTGGCATACTCAAGCAAGATACATGTAAAACAAATAACAAATAAGCTATTATTTTAGTTTTTATATAAACAAAACAGCAGTAATTTTATTAAATCTTTATGACATTTATCATCGATTATATTGTGTATTATACAGTTCCTTGATTTCTGACACGTTTGTTAATTGGGATGGTCACACTTCTATTGCTGTCCACTTCTATCTGTTTGACCTGTAATAGAAACCAATAATGCGTTACTAAATTGATGATCCTTCACCAAAAATATAAGAAAGAAATCCAGATTAAAAAAATATATATATTTTAATATACTTACATACTTCTATCTGCATTGTTCACTTTTAGAACACCTCTTAATTCATTTATTAATCATATTAATAAACCAACTAAGCAATTTTCTTAAAGAAACAAGAAAAGCAAGGTAACCTTCCTCTGTAAAATGAACACCATCTTTAGCCTCATACCCTACCCGATCCGCCATTTTGATTTAATATAGAATGCACTATGTCTAAGAAAATCATGCATAAAAGTCACATTTCTTAAAAAATATCAATAAAATTATGTTTTCTGGATGTAAAACTGGCATACCGATCGAATGGATGTGGTTTTCGCAACATTTGATGAGGTTTAGGTAATATTATATCAGGTTTTCGGTGTTTCCGGGAGGTTTTCGGTGTTTGCGGGAGGTTTTCGGTGATTCGAGTTACCCTAGAATGCTTTTAAGTCAGACACGTTTTTTTAAGCAAACACTTGTTTTTAAGACTTGTCTGTTCTATATAACTGTAAATTATGGAGTTAACGATCTTCACGTTTGATCTCTTCAGCCTGTAGTCCAGATTAAAATATACCATAACAGCTTTTCTTTTATTGATCAGAGAAAGTATGAATCTTTCAAACTTCGTGTGGCATCATTAGCAACAAAATATTCATCCTTTCCATATGGTCGTTGTTATCGTAAATTTAATTGGATAAGAACTTCAAAAAGCTAAAAGGAAGAATACGATTGGTTAAAAATCCAATAAAAAATACGAAGCGTAGTAGGACAGGATACAAAATTATGACGGGATGTTTTCACTTCGAATCACACGAAATACCGCTAATTTCTTCATAGCATAACTCATGTATGTCTTTGCTTAAATACAGAATTTATTTATGAAATTATAAAAAAAGTTGTTAAATGTTCATCCTGCCTTAATTTTTAGTTGTTAGTAACTTCAAGATTTGTTTTTTCCTTTTCTTGTTTTAAATAAATTGCAGCATTTACACATGATTGAGTAGACCGGTCGGAAGTTAAAAAAAATCATCAGATTGTTTGAAGCAAAAGACGCTTTGACTTAGTTGTTTCGACTGATTAAATGCTTTCTATGTTAGAATATAGAATGGAAACGGGAAATGTGTACTAAGAGACAACCCGACCAAAGAGCAGAAAACAGCTTAAGGCTACCAATGGGTCTTCAGCGCAGCGAGAAAATCCCACACCCGGAGGCGGGCTTCTGCTGGTCCCTAAAGATCCCTAAACAATAATGTATATTAGTTCAGCAAAATAGGCGGCACACACAAGACTAACAAAGGCTAGAGGTTCCTCACTTGGGACAGGCGCAAAATGCGTCGGGGTTAAACATGTTAAACACACAGCGATACACACAGTAAATTCAGTTCAAAAGATGTCCGAGTCCGATGTAAAAAAGGTAACAGGAGAAACTAAGCAAAATGACAATGATCAATATATATTAACAAATGACTCTAAAACTAGCAGTTACTGACATGCCGGCTCCAGACCTCAATTAAACTGATCGAAGATTATATCTATATCATTTAGAAAATCAGCCACAATCCCTCCCGTTAGCGCTTTAGTATCATGCCATCATAATTAATATGAGAAGAACATAACACGTATCATGCCAACAACTGGTTTTACAATAAATGTGTTTATTTCCGATGCAAAGACCCTATGAGTGAATCAAATATTAATTCCAAAAATGCCATCTTTAATGACTTGACAACAGTATCGTAACTATATCCCTTTTGGATAATTCTGTTTAAAGGTTTGAATAGCCTTTCAGGTGAATGACGACATTTTTGTGCTTTGTAAAGAATATTAACATAAAAGATGGGATGTGAAATACCTGAACATATAAGATGTTTGCATGTTGATTTATATCAATGAATGAGGTCCTTGTACCGATTATAAAATTTAGTAAAAGTTTTGACAAGTTTGTGATATCGAAATCCCTGGCGTAATAATTTTTTCAGTAATACAGAGATTATTTTCGTTAAAATAAAATACGTTGTTACATACACGAGCGAATCGAAGAAGCTGAGATATATAAACACCATACGATGGTGACAAGGGAACGTCGCCATCTAAAAAACGGATAATTAACAAAAGGAAATGAAAAATCATCTCACATGTATCAAAGCCGGTCCAATTGGCATAGTTCTTTTGTTTGTCGTTACTAAAAAATGATCTTAAAGAGTTTGAACATATAAATTCACATTCTGACTCTTTAAATGCCCATTTAATTAAGTATGTGAATTTTTTCTTAACGAAATTATGAGGCAAAGTGGTTTATAGGGTAGAAAAATCCAAACTTTGAACAGATTCGAAATCACCAATATGAGCATGTAATTTATCAAGTACAGGTACTTCCAACGATTTTTTCACACTCCAAAAGTCCTTAATACAACTATTTTCGTAAACCCGTTAGTTGATATAGTACGACAATTGTAAACTTCAGTTAAAGTAAATCCCAACCACCGTATTTATATTCACTCGAAATTATTAATGGTTAAGCATAAAATTTCGTTTATTCAAATAAAAATGCATTGAATACAATGTCTTACGATAAAAGGTAGGTAAAAAATTTAAGATTAGAAAAACATTGAACATGACCGAAACAAATACAGGAGAAAGAGGCCTTACTCCTTTTACATGTTTTAGTAAGCTTTTTAATTCTGTTGGCTTTCGGATCCTTTATTTATTATAACTACATGTAATGTATATTACGTAAGAATTGATTTGTATACTGATTTTAAAATATGTTTTTACTAAATTAAACGACATTTCCTTACGAATGAGAGAAAACAAAAATACAAAATTATCTTAAGACATAAAAATTTGGGGGGCCGCTCATTTGTGAGTATCGGAAATAAATAAGTGTTTCCTCATTATGTTGAACCTAAATTCATTTACAATTAATTAAAACAAACACCGCCCTGAGGTTCCTGTGTTTTCTTAATTACTGTTAAACACTTATTATTCTTGCTATACCAAATTTTCGTGGATTTTGTGAACAACGCAATTCACGAATTTAAAAACCCAAATGTATATTTTCAATCGTTTTATCAAGAGAAAATAAAAACAACCTGGATGTCCTTTCCAAGAATACAATATCGATGTTTGATCTTAAGTAATATTGTATCAAACGGATGAGAATGAATAACAATGTTGACAGGGAAGAATACTTTTAGTTGCTATAGGAAGAGATTCGGGCTAAGATAAATTATTGGAAATAAGTAAATACTTCAAAAAATGTAAATCATTTTATAGTAAAGTATTTATAAGGTTGAAATAAAATAATTAATAGACATGTAGTTAACTAGTAATATCTTTGGTTGTATGTTTTGCTTTCGGCAGCAAACACATGAAACATTGTTCTCACAATATTTTGTT
Source organism: Mytilisepta virgata (assembly GCA_028015205.1). Taxonomy (NCBI): domain Eukaryota; kingdom Metazoa; phylum Mollusca; class Bivalvia; order Mytilida; family Mytilidae; genus Mytilisepta; species Mytilisepta virgata. The sequence goes on along the minus strand of JAPWFG010000018.1, from coordinate 2,258,346 downwards.
TTTAACTAGCCTCTATGTTAAAAACGATATCAGCGATTGCACTGGTTGGAGGGTTTTAACATTCGATTTAAAGAAAATTTCATCAATTCGTAAATCGACGAAATGTGCACATCTTGTGTTTCAACATTGGTAACAAAGAATTTTATCAATGGGCCTTATTTTTAATTTTATCTAATTTTTTTTGTTGTTGAAATTTTAAATCCACGAAATTAAGAACCCACGCATTTGTCTTTTTGCTTCGATTAATGTCAACGAAAATAATTGAATTCACAGTATAAATTTTCGTAAATCTAAGTTAAGAGTTATACTGGATACTGGGTTTGCGACATTTTTATATTGATCAAACTCTTTGCATTTTTACTGAATAAATTTACCATAGGTTGCAAACACGTGACGGTATTTGTTCTGCAAGCTGTCCAAAAAAAATGTGAAGTGGGCTCAAATTGCGCCCTGTTCCCAAAATGCGACCACTGTACATTCGTTAATCGATGACCTTTGAGTTAACGGAGCAGGACATACTATCCCCTAATGTCAATCCCGGTTTTAGTGGGAGTTCACATTGCTAGTGCTTTAGTTTCTGTGCTGTCTTGTTCTATTTTTGTTTAGTTTATAACATGTTTTTATTCTTTTATTATTCATGTACCCTTGTGCCAACTGTTGTGTTCCATTGTCACTTTTTCTTTTCATTGGATTCTATATTAAATATTTTTTCCTAACAGACACCCACCTAACATGCTATCATTGAGCGAATTCTTGTGGTCGATGGACAACATGCTTATTGGTGTTTCCAATTATACCACGCAAAAATATGCCGGCGATAAATTGTTATTTTACATAAATAGTATAAGTTTCAATTAGTTCAGCATGCACTCAAATTGTACACTTGAATTCATAAATTTTATTTGAAGTTGATAAATTAACAAAAAACTGGATTTTTTTTTCTTTTTGATTGGCATTTTATTTTCTGTAAATCTTCACATTTTGCCATGTAAAGAAAGAATTGAAGTCTCATCAGACTTCACGGGTTTTGCCCAGTTGCAATGTACATAGCGGGTGATTATCTTAGCTGCATGACGTTATTCATCTTTAATTGTAACCATGACAACCGCCTCGGTGGTCTCGTGGTAGCGTGCTCGCCTCGAGTGCAGAAGGTCGCGGGTTTGATCCCCGGCCGGGACAAACCAAAGACATTAAAATTGGTATTTTCTGCTTCTCCGCCAAGCACACGGCATCTACTGAGGAATAAGAGCAAAGATCTACTGGTCGGGTCGGGGTCAGTATAATGTGTCGGAGTAGGGTGGTATGTCTTCCTGTGGACGCCGTGAGCTAGCAATTTAAAAATCCGGCTCAGAGTGTCGGTCTAGTACAAAGCAGGGATCATATTCAATATCATATCAACATATTCTCGTCCTGATATGCACCTGGCTGCCATTGGAAGTTAAACAACAATTCATCCATCCATCTATTATAATCTTGACAATGGAACCATACATTTGTCCTTTAGGATATTTGATACAATGTATCATTCTCTTTGGTTTACTGTGTTTTCACATTCATATCATATCAACATGTTCTCGTCCTGATATGCACCAAATGGTTGGCACTCGACGTTAACACCCTCTACAGTGTTACTATTTTCAAGAAATTAGCTTTATTTTTTCCATTTGGGTTGTGCTTCACCTTTATTATTGTCTATAAATTAAATAAAATAAATAAATAAATAATAAGTCAACTGTAACAGAGATACAGACAATACTTAGAATTAATTTGCAGATGTCGTACCCATGACCGATATGGACATCATTTTCACAACATTACTATAAAGTAGTCAATTGCACCGAGCAAAATATGTTTGTAGGGATTGAGAATAATTTTCAACTTTAAGCTGGCAAAATACAACCAATCTTATTTTGTAAGGCTGAGCTTTGCTTTTCAGCTGCATATTATGGTACTGTTAACATTTTGTTCATATTTTTGTTTACTCGGCCTTGGGTTTTGCTTTCAAATATCTTTAAGGAAAACAATTTCTTTCATTACATCACATACATGAATAATTATATGTTACACTTTTGCATGACATTTGTCTTTCGATTGGCCAGGAGGTAACGAAACATCAAATATGATTGGTGGATTTTTAAGCTTGTATCCTTCTGCGCACGATGATGCATTGATGAATGTAGTGACACCGTCAGTGGTGATTCCATAACCTAAAAAGATATGCAGTTACTTATATAATTGTCAGTCAACATTGGTAGCTTTAAAACCAATGTTATACAACTTCGAAAAAGTTACAGTTCCTTTTTACGAAGGTCTTATATGGTAAATTCAATGGCAAGTAATGGATTTCTCGATGAGTCATGCTTTACAACTTTTTTTGCATTTTTGTTTATTTCAAATTTAAACAAGATATATTGAGCACATCAAAGTCGACACGTTTTTTTAATTTACCCTAAAATTGCTAATTTTGTAATTTTTCGTACATAGGCGACATAACTCTAGAACAACATCTGACTTTAATAAGGTAACAGTATAAAGTAGCCTAAGGAAATTTCAGTCTAGTGAATATTTTTAGCAACTTGGCAATATTTTGTAACCATTTTTCACCATTTTAGTAACGAAGATTTAAGTTTTTTAGAATAATTATGAATATTACACTGGAAACAATAAGAAAATTCTTTTCATGTACTCATTAAGAAAATTTAATTATTTTTAAGTAGAAAGACTACTAAAAGGGTTTCTATGTAAGTAGTAATCTTCCCATTCCTCGGTTTATCTTTAAGACAAAAGCAGCTTGAAGTTCTTTTGCCTGAGAGAGGAGATTTTTAAATAGTTTTAAATAGTAAAACCAACCGTACAATACTGGAAAATTACACAAAAAGCAAATGAACTGAGATTTTATTGAAATTCCTTTTCTTGATGTTGTAATTTCAGTAATGAGCCAAAAAAGCTAACACAAGGTAGACAACGTACGTCATAGTTATTTTGAATATAGCAACAGTTTCGTAAAAAAAAAGTACTTGTTGATGGTATTTCCCATTGTTTATGAAAAAAATATATATTGTTTAATTTAATTAAACAATTATTGCAATCACGTGGTGCAAATTAAATAACCCGCGTAGCGGGCTATTTGAAAGTGTGAACCATGTGAATTAAGTTATTTCGAATAGACTGAACACAAAATTACAATCAATAAATCCATATAACTTAATTCTAGCTGTTTCTTTTTCTTGTTTTTTTTTTAAGTCTAAAACGTTTGGATTCCCTTTAATGACGTCATAGTAGAGAAGGAAATTTAGTTTATGATATGATAGACGAAACAAGTTGACCAATCGAATGACGCGCTACACCCAACATTAAATTATTGGAGAATAAAAGAGTTTTCGATACAAACATGTTCAGTCGTACCTTCATGTATGTGACCATAAACGTGGTACTTGGGTTTGATACGTTTCTGGACTGTATTGAGTAGATCTACACACCCGGCATTAATACCTCTGCAGGTAACATCACCTTGACCTGAAGTGAAAAGGTTAAATAAAACAATTAACGTTCATCATCAAACAACGACACAACCATATTAGATTGAATTACAATTTAAGTGAAGACGAGTAGAATGAATTGTACTGAATTTTTACCGGTTAGAAGCATCATAGAATTGTTTTTTTAAAGACTTTAATGTACAAGAATAGCCTTATTTGATGAAGCAAATAACATTATTCGGATTGTAGCTTTCAGATGCTTATTTCGTAGAATGTTTTCGAAACTGACAGATAGAGGCAATCATATCGTTAAACTGTCGCCTCGTTCGCATCATAAAGAATCAAAACCATTGGGCTTTTACTTATCTGATGCTTCACAGAATTATAATAATGTCGTAAAACTATTGACTCCTTTTTCATAAAAACAACAGCGTTTGGATTTTCTATACAGTAGATGTTTGGAAAAGGACAAATGAGTACCTTCATTGCATAGGACTAAGTTCAGAGCATAAAACGCAAGAACTTGTGTAAAACATTTTTTATTCATAATTTTTAGTTTAAGTCATTTTAGGTGATCTTTTAATCTTACCAGCTGGAGGCCCATGTGTCATAAGTATATCTACATGTTCTCGTATACAGTTCCATTTCTGCAAAATCTCTGCTCCACGTCTTGCATTGAAAGTCCCCTTAATACGATAAAGAGGTGTCCTAAATGTATATAAAATACGTTTTTAACATTTAGTTTTATCTGGAGATAGAAGCATAAGTCGCGGGTAGGGTATGAACCTTTAGTGTTATTCACAGAGGGGTTTGTTTATAAGAAGTATAACACTATAGTTGCTCATTAAGGGACTTCAAATCTTCCCCTCACATTACACAGTGGGGGTTACTGTTGTCATTTAAGCATTTTACCCTTAGCATTTTAATATGAATGGACCAAGACATTAATTGTTTTTGCACAAAATGTTCAAATTTCGTCGATTTAATTTACGACTCGTCAATGCATCAAATGGTGAAAGCCTGAAAGATAACAAGAAACAGTAAAAGAGGAAACTAAAATACCAAACTGACCAAAACAGGAGTAAAGCCAAAATCATCTAAGGACATTGCTATGTACAATTTAGTATTACAGTAAATTTGAAGTATCAATATCATGTTTTTATCTAAACAATAGCAACTGAGCGGGTGATAACATCCGGGACTTGGAGTCCGTCAGTAGAGGTATCGATGGAACTGTGGATAGATCATGACACAAATTCCATTCATAACGGTCTAGTTTTATCATATTTATTGATTGTTAAAATGCTCAAAATACAGGAATTATGGTTTATTTGTTTCCCGTGCCATATATTTTTGCAACCCGACTAATGGATACTACTGTATTCCTCTATTGTGTAAGTATTATTTGGCCTGTCAATGTGAAAGGTGCGAGGAGTATAATAAAAGGAGATGACAGAGAGAGAGAAAGGGGGGAGAGAGAGAGTTAGAGAGAGAGAGAGAGAGAGAGAGAGAGAGAGAGAGAGAGAGAGAGAGAGAGAAAAGAGTGAGAGAAAAAGAGAGAGCATGTAAACCAAACAAAAGAATCGCTGAAATATTTACCAAGGTGATCCATAAATATTTATACCACAAATGGTTACCATGGAATCTTGTAAATAAACAACGTTGGTTACAAGATCTTTTACAAACTGAACTCCTTTTGTACGCATATATGTTTTCACATCGAACAGTATTTCTTCAAATCTATCGCTAATATATTCAGTAAATAAGCCCTCGTCAAATGGCAGATCGTGATTTCCCGCAATCACTACTTTCTTCTTATGAGGTAGGTTTCCTACGAAAAATAATGGGAAAAAAACCCATGTTTAAAATTCACATCTAAATATTTATTGATAAATCTCTACAGACACAAAAAAAATCAAGTTATCTATATGCATCGAATAATATACACAAGTGTCTGTAGTTGAGGGTGATATGCTGACCACACGAAAGCAAAACATCCCTCGACACGTAGTTCGTGAGTGTGGAAAATACTAACGCACTGAACTCTACTAAAAGCACCTGATTCTTAGAGGGTGGTATATTGGCAAGCAATACCACCCATATGTGGCATCAGCTTTAGAGTAGATTGAAAAACCACATGAATTATCAACCAATGAGATTTTTCAGGCATGATGTATATACAGTGAAATAATGTTCTTTTTTAAACTTATTATAAAAATTATGAGGTTTATCATCACTTCTGAACTCATTGCGGTATTTCCGTATACCTAGCATGAAGTTGATACAAAATATGAATAAAAAATATTTTTCATGTGCATGCTGTCCCCATGTTGTTTACAAGATGTCCGGTAAGTTTAGGATTTGTAAACAAATCAGTTTCAATGGTTCTGGTACTTAGCGAAATTGAAGAGATGTAATTTTTCTAAATGTGCATTTCATCAAATTAGTATCCTATAAAAATGAAATAAACAAGGGACATACATTAACGATATGAATAATGGAATTCCTCCTTGATTGCTACAGATGTTTTGTGACAGTGAAAAAATCTATAAAATATATAAAATTTAATAACATTCGAATTAATTAAAAGCATCGTGAATATCTGAAATTTTAGTTAAATTTAGTTAAGTTAATATATAATAAGCTAAGTTTTTGTTTGTATAAAATTCATCGATTGTCCTGTTATTCCTAGCCGGCTTATCCTTGGATAAGGATAGATAATTCTAGATCTAATATATTTTTATATAATCCAGCTAATATTCCCTTTGTCTAAAATTGTGTACATAAACTTTTGATTATAAAAACTATACAAATTTGTTTTACTGGGAGTTGGAAACCAACAGACAAAGTATACGGATATTACCGTAGGACAACATATTAATATTTTAGCGGATACCGCAGTGACATTTCAAAAGTGGAATATTACCATTGGGACAATTTGTATTTGAGCTGTTTATATCTATTTAACAGAAATATATTTTTGTACAATTATGATTGATATTGGTTTAACTTTATTATAAAATCCATCAACACATCTACATTTTGAGTTTGACTAATTCCCTGTGTAGTATCCCTGCTACAGTTTCATAAGAGTTATCACCAGCAACACGGTTTTAACAACATAGAATTTAGGATATGATTATTTTCGTAATTGTAATCTGGCAGCTGATTAGGAATATCTCATAATTAACGCAAATTCTAATAATTTTACGCTTTTACAATGAATGCTTTAATTTTAATCTCATGTTATATATAATGTGATAATATAGGGTTATTGCACGAATACTGTCAAATATTGTCCCGAGTAGAATGTAATATTGCACAAGCTTGCAAGTGCGATATAATATTCTACAAGGGACAATATTTCCCAATTCCGTGCAATAACCCTTTCATTGTATGGCAACACCACCCAGAACTCGGAAATCACTGGAAAAACTATCAAAGACATCATACTTACAATGCAATATTACTCTCCTTGCAATATCGTCGAATATTGCACGCTAATTTTTTGTTACGTTTTACAGGGAATATTACGTTGCTATACAATAAAAAAAAAAATAATAATGTATTATTGTTGTTGAATAGCAGTGTACTGTTCCACTGAAGGTCATAAGAGTTACGAGTTCCGTAGCAGCTCGATGCTATATAACACCCTTATCTTTTGAAGTATAAAATAAAAATTAAAAAAAAACAAAACTTGCTAATGATACCCATATAGCTGTTAAATTCTTCAATTTCAGTGTGTGTTCCAATCAAGGCTAAGTCCCCTGCATGTAATAGAACATCTCCGGGGGGAATGAAATAGTTCGTTCCGGAAGTTTTACATTTCTCTAGCCTCAACTTGGAATGAGTGTCTGATATGCATACAAATCTAATTCGATCGTCATGAACTGGAGTTTTTAAATCTAACGGTTTCACTTTTATGTGGATTTGGCTTTTTTGCTGTTGCATCACGAATCTGCCGGGTATGTCTGTTAACGGATCTAGCACGCCTTTTTCCGTTCATGTTCCAGTTAAGTCTCCAACTCTGTCGTGATTTTTATCCCTTGACTCATTTATCATGTTTATAGGATATTCCATCTCATAATCTTTCCTTTTAAGGAACATTTTGTCGTTGAGCTTTTTTTCGTCTCTGTGATAAAGACTGATATTCACCTGGAAAATCGGTTTCTGAAACAGCATATACATTATACATACACGGATTTTCACGTAATTCATTTGACAAGAGAGACATGGAAAACAGTTCCTTCTTCAAAGTTTTGAAATCACTCAGGCATCTTTTGTAAATTTTGAAAATACAGCGAATCAGTGGATAAAATGAATGTTAATCCTGAAATTCTCTTTTAAGAAATCTAAAAAAAGAGAAAGAGAAATTCCGCTGATTTATGAAGTCTTTTTGTTATCGGAACATGAGTTATGTGTGCTTCGATTTTCAAATTTCTTGCTCATAGATCTGTGAAGATCTTTGTGAATCTTAGCGAACTTAGCTACTAACAAAACAAATAGTTTTCTGTTGTAGTATCCAATCTTTGCGAAGATTCCTCAGTCAATATAGGTTTCCGTGTATTTTGTCTCAATCTTCCTCTTTCATTTTCTCGACTATTTTTAAATTCTAAATATGAATGGATGTTATGTTGTAAACAAATATCGCATGAATGATTTCTACGGTTATCTTGTTTTACGGCGTTTATGTAGTCAACTTCGTTCATACCTCTCTGCAAGACCAAAAAGCAACTCATGATGTTTAGCTAGGAAGCAGCCATTTGATTTTTATTGGGACCTAAGAGAAATTTTTAATCCTGCCTATATTTTTGGTCCTGGATTCTTTTTTTCGACCGCTATCGCGGCCATTAATTTATAATTTCATTTAAACCCCAAAAAAAATCCTGATTGACACAGTCCATTTTTGAAACTTAAGTAATCCTTGTTTTTTATTTTGTTAGGATCCTGGCTCTGCCTTTTTATTTCAAATTTCATCCTTGCCCTCTGTTTTCAAACTAAATGGGTTTTGTTTTATATTTAAAAAATAAAACTCTATTAAACTAGTTTCAAATTTATTTAAGTCTCACTGTGATCGCGGCATAAGATTGACTACCTTTACCAAACATGCTAAAGGAGGCAAGATTGCTTTCCGGAAACCTCAGTTCGCGGAATGGAATTTCGGCATTTTTAAAGTCTAAATGTTAGAACAATAAATAATTTTGACAGGTTAATTAACCCCAATGAGTCGTCCAAGAAACATAGAAAAATTACCATTGTTTATAAAGGTCATATTTTTAACCGCAAATATTATTTTAAATGGGAAATTTACAATGTAAAATTAAAATCACTAAAAAAAAAATTTAAAAATTAAAAAATTTCCTCAGAGCTGTCTTACAATTTGCAGAACCATTTTAAAAAACTATTTTCCGTGCACTTTGTGCATATTTGGTGCAACATGGGGATGTAATTATTTAGTAAAATCTCGCAGGAAGAGCTGTCTCTTTTTTATATTGAAAATTCCATAAGCCAGATATTTCTGCTTTTCTTGAAATGATTGACCAAAATATATAATTGTTTTACTTACGACTTATGTTATTGGATCTTCATATGGGAATAAAAAAAACATAACATTTTACATTATACTAATGAAATAACATCTTCTTTCTCATAAATGATATGAAGAAAATCATTCTTGAAATTATAAATTCTTTAGCTCATAAAATGTTTTCTTTATTAATGTTTTACTATAAAATGTAATAGCAAAAGGATAATTGTGAATTTCGTAGATGTTTCCGATAGAATTTATTGCTTATTTGTTTCAAAGATCAATAAATACGTTGCCATTGTTTGGTATAATATGATGTTGTTCCGAACCAGCCTCTTCAAAGACATGGTGTAAACCTTGCATCCCTCAGGACAAAGTTGGAATGGTATTGGAAACCCTATTATCAATATCTAACAGGAAAAACAATAATCCCAAAACGAATCCGACATTTAATTTCTTAATTAAATGTTTCGGTGGCCGAGTGGTAGAGGTAGTTCGTCATGATTACTAATGATCACTAGCCTGTCAACGCTGAGGTTGTGAGTTCGAATCTCACCAGTGGCGGGGTGTGTTCGACTCTGATCTTAATTGACAAGCATTGCCAATTTTCCTACCGAAGGTCGGTGGTTCTCTCCGGCTTCTCCGGCTTCCTCCACCAATAAAAACTGGTCGCCGCGAAATAGCCAAATGTGCTGAAAACGGCGTAAAACCCCAACTAAACAAACAAATAAACAATTAAATGTTTCCCTATGTTGAGTACTATGACTACATCCGCAGTATCCTTACATTTTCAATTACTTGTTCAGATTTTTTAAAATTCATCAAATAAACCAGTTAGAAATATCACACTAAAATATCCTTCACTGCGATAAAATAAAACTGATTGAAAGAAACCAATAAAAAAATGAAGAAATATATTGCTCGTTTAAATGCATTTCATGATTTTGATGACGTAAAACGTACCTACTGACCGGGCTTGGAAGTAAGGTAAAAAATAATTCATTTCATTTTGAGGAATTGAAATTTTTATCGAAAAGATGATGATGATGATGATGATGATGATGATGATGATGATGATGATGATGCGGAAGGTTACAATATATTCTCATAAATTTCAACAATAATAAAACGAATGATTTTTTAATTAGGATGAGGGCCTTCGTGGATATAAATTTAATAAACGTACACTCATGACACAGTTTCTCTAATTCTGTTTGCAAGGAAAACAATTAATTTGCTTTTGTACAATAATACGATTAATTAATATGATTGTAGGCCATGTGGTATCGGAGAATTGAACTCAAACGTAAAACTTAACCCAAGTCAATGAAGCGCAACGAGTAGGTCAAAGTGACCTAATTTTGGTGTGTGGCTGTGAAACTCCCCGAGATGCACCCTTACAGCAAGTAATATAATTGTAGGCCGCTTTGTATCGGAGAACTGAACTCGGACGTAAAACTTAACATAAGTCAATGAAGCGAGATAAGTAGGTCAGAATGACCTTATTTTAATGGAATCTGTGTTACTCCCCGAGATGCATCTTCACACCAAGTAATATGATTGTAGGTCCATTGGTATTGGAGAACTAAACCCGGTGGGTGGGGGGGGTCTTAAAATAAATGACCTTTCATTAACAGGAAGCTTCAAACGTAAACCCCAAAAAGATATTAAATTTTACAACTATCAAGCATAACAATTGGTTATTTTTTTGCAATTCAGTTGCTAGTATTTCGATACTAGCCCAAAACTGATACTTAAAATTTACTGCTAGAAAATTGTAAAATTTGTGAAAACTAAGGAGTATCTTCTTCGTCCAAAGCTTTGTCCTTAGATGGTTTTGGCTCCATCCCCTTTTGCTCATTTTGGCATTTGTTCTTCAACCCTTCGGATTGTTGTAGTTTTAATTTTTAATATTGTCGGCCTTGAGCACAGCTGATGATCGTACATCTACGAAATGTGCACATCTTGTGCATCAAAACTGGTATCAAAGAACTTTAGATTTACAATAAAATGAGGAGAGTAATGTTAAACTTTCGGGAAAATGATTCGATGAAATAGTATTGCCTCATGTAGATACATGAAATTATGTTGCAAAATCTGTTCCGAGCAAACATTGGCTACGAATGAGACTGAAATCAATTAGACCCGACATCGTGATCCATCACAGTACATGAAACTTATTTTTGAAGTAATCAAATACATGGTTTTAGTTGTAATAGACCCTTTTAAAAATATATTCACAAAAATGCATATCTTCCTGAAACCTAGAATAGGTGAATATCGATTCATTCACTTGAGCGCCATTTTGCTTAAGTGGTGATAAAGGGGTGAATTAGAGGAGAATGAAATAAAATATCCGTGTAACTGAGCCGTTCATTCCATTCTGTAAATTATTTTAAAAAAAGGTGCAATTTTATCTCGAGTATCGACTTTATAATGTATAAACATAGCAGAATACTCCAAGTGTAAAATAAACAACATAATCACATTTGCGTTTTACAACATTTATTCTGAAATAAACACAATCTTTGAAAACGGTTAATTTGGTTATTAAATACTAGTGTATGCTAACGATTACCATTGGTAATCGATACCTCTGTCAGAAAAATATCAGTTTTTTTTTGTTTCTTGTTCACCGGCCGACATTCTTTTCCTAACTTGAGTATTTGAGCCTGTTGAGGTTCCTCCTTTCATTTCATATTTATCGTTCTCGGAGATAACTGATTTTCTCAGACACCTAGCACGAGTTGTCGTCAGATTAGCAACAGCAACAAATAAACCCTGAAGACCACTCAAAATTGTAAATACATAGTCTAACCATTCAGATTTCGAAACTGATCCCAATATACCTGTTGTCCAGCAAATTCCAGAAAGGACTACGATTCGTAAATAGACATTGGCGTCTTTATATGACGCTGACCTACGTATATTTCTCATTTCTATCCGTACTTTGCAAATTGTTGAAATGATATGAACTAGACTGACAAAATTAACGGTGATAGAAACAAGAACTGGCCCAGAAAAGAAGATAACATTGGCTGGATATCGATTTGGAAAACAAACAGACCCCCCATAACCCAGAGATAAGTGGGAAGGACCAAATCTTTCAACCACAACCGCAGGACCGACAAAAAGTACGGGAATAAGAAATCCCACGACAGTAATGACCCGTCTTTTTCTTATTCCCTGACCATCCTTATGTGCAGTTCTAGATCTCATCTGAGTAATATTTGTTACTATGTGCAATACTGCAATAGTCATGTATGTAAAGAAACTTAACCATAAATAATGCAGTATTATACCAATCACATAACACGCCGTTCTCACTCTGAAGGCTCCAATACCAAACATAAACATCAAGTTAGAAATCAAAAGTGACACCGAAAGATTTTCTAAATTGGAATCTGCAATGTTTCTTATATTTTTACGTTTCCGATTATATATAATCAAATAACTTAAAGCAAGAATGGAAACTGAAAAGCAGAAATATGTTAAAATGGCCAACATTGACTTGCTGAACACACTTTCCGTATTTTGTCTTTGGCAAGCACAAGACTGCACGTATGGAATCTCTTCTGACATCCATACTACTTCTACAATCAAATAACAATTTCTGTCCACGTCTGCTTTGATTGATTGGGTATTTAAATATGACAGTAGTGTTTGAAACTTCTCTTTGAAAGTTTTAATCCTGAATATCGTTATAAAATCTCCGGACTGATTAAGAAGTTCTGATGGAGGTTTCTCTTCTTTACTAATGAACTCTGTTTCTCCTGTATTGTTATCGTTTGCCACAATGGTGATCTTGTGTTCAACCAGACTTTTTATAATCTTTTTAATCTCATACATAAACGCCCTTTTAACAATTACAACTTTTATCATTACTTTAATCATCGTTTTGCCGTTGGTGTCGATTGTGATCCGTTCTAACTGAGTTAAATCAGATATGTAAAGGTTTAAAGCAGATAACAATGCGTACGTTTTCATTCCACTTTCTGTGAGGTTTTTGTTGGAAATTAGATAAAAGTCTATGTCTACAAGATAATTCTTGTATGTTTCTATCTGTGAACATTCTGTGTTTACATCTACCTACAGGAATAAAACAGAACAACGGAAAAGACATGAAATTGGATCCCGGAATGAGGTATTATAGATACAATGGATAAGCGTTGGTTCTTGAAAAAGAAACCATGAGCCCGGAGGGCGAATGGTTTGTTTTTCATGAACCAACCTTATCCATTGTGTCTCTAACTTAAACTATGTCTAGGTTAGTCTATGAAAAGGTATATACTATGAAATTTAGAGCGAGGGGCTTGCCCCGAGCTCTTAATTTCATAGTATATACCTTTTTATAGACTATCCAATTTAGCACATATTTACAACTCGAGTAATCTTTTAATTGGTCTATTGATAGTTTATTTTGGCTGACTACTTGTATCACAGGTGTTTGTAAAACAGCTCATTAACGAAGTTTGGTAAATCTACTCACTAGTATCATGTAAAATATGTGATTTCAAAAGGCCCTTGACTCCAGAATGAAAAGATGGTAGCTGCTGGTGTAAGTATGTTTATCGGTATAAAGCGGTGTTTTATTATACATGTACTTCTTTTAGTTTACATGGTTAGATGACAAAATAAATTGACCAAAAGCAGGCAATAATTAGATTGCAGTGGAAGCTTTACATGTCTTGAAAACATTTTTCAATTTCACAGTAAAACTAAAGCTATTATAAATCTGAAACATATAGATAGAATGCAGTGGCGGATCCGGGGGAGTGGAAAAAAACCTATTTTTGGACGATCAATGCTTTTGAGGGGACATATGGTTGGAACCCCCCCTCTTATACTAGGGTTTATGGTTTTTTTTTATTTCAAATTAAAAACTAAAAGATGTATATACATATATATATATATATATATATATATATATATAGGTGACACATTTTCTTCAGACATTATTACGGTTTTTCAATTCATGACGTCGTCCTGAAGATGCATGAAATATTTGCCACTGGACATTAAGCAATCAATAATCAATCAATTCATGACAAAATAGATCAAGTTGCCTTAATTTCCCTTCACAAGTTCATAGTACACACTTTTTTGTGTACACAGTAATTGCATGGATGATAAATTATCACAATTTTAAGATGACGTTGTACTCTAATCAAGATATAAAGAACCATATTTGTTACTCTTTATTTAAATGAAAGAAACTTGCAATCGTCAAAAACATTTTTTTAGAGCCAAAGATTTTAATAGTAGGATATTTAAAAATCAATGTGAAAACTATATTACAAACTATTTAATTTAATTTGGAACACAGCATTTTATTTCAAAATAGCCAGTGGCAATTTTTGTTTTAATATCTTGATTACGATACAATGAAATCTTACCCTTGTGGTCATTCATGCGTAGTTACTTAGTACACGGAAAAAGTATGTACTATGAAAATTAGAAGGCAAATTCTAGATATTTGATTGGACGAGAAGTTGTAAGTATGTGCTAATGTTCTAAAGTCTTTTCAAAATAAAAGCCTTTTCTTAATTAGAAGGTACTGTAAGTGAGTTTACATCCCGGCTCCTTTGTTTTTACAGGGGTGATCTGAGACGGATCACCCCTGCCAGATCACCCCAGCAAGAGTGCTTTGTTAGTTTAAAGTTGACGGGAACAATTTACTCACGATTAAAACTTAGAAAATTTATGCAGAAACATAAATTACAAATTATAAATTAATATTAAAATTTAGAAAGAATGTACCGAGAATCGAACCTGGGACCGTTCGTTTATTAGCCATCCACGTTAACCAATAGGCCAGTGAAGCTCACACCGATTAATGTTAATTTTACCTATAAGAATATTAAGTTCGGGGTTCCAGTGGGGAATACAATATATAATATATATAAAAGTATATTATAACGTAAAATAGTACTGAAATGTTTACTTTAAGTTTATTATTATTTATCACGGATGAGCTGGGATGTAAAATAGTTATCCCACTCGGACTTGGTGTGTCTGTATAAGATCATCCCTCGGGCCTCCGGCCCTCGGGATGATCTTATACAGACACACCGCGTCCTTGTGGGATAACTATTACTTAAATAACCATGTGATCATGTTCAGCGATGCATTAATAAATCATATATACTTAACATAAAACTAGCGTGTCGTGATAAAGTCTTTAATTTAAAAAAGCAAACAAACAAACAAAAAATAAAAATAAATAAAATAAAAAGTAAATAAATATATTTAAAAAGAAGAACTTTTTTAAATCAGACTATCATAAACATCAAAATAACAATGTTCTAATTTTCTATTGAATTATATGAAATTGTCGATAATAATCAAATAAAAAAAAAATAATGATCTTTTCTTATTACTAAATTATATCAATGATAACACAAAGATTTAGAAAAAAAGGGAACGCCGAAACAGAGATTGGAACTATATCTACAAGTGTTACTCTCAACTCATCCTAACCTTGCGGCTACCAACTTACACTATACAAACGTGGTTCTTAAATATATAAAGTGCGAAAACCCTATGTATATATTGTACCGTATCATATTGATCTATGTAAAAACGACATTTAGAAATCATCCGACTGGTAGCCGAGTGATTTCGTCGACGTGTTCTTGAACTATGACACATAATTTACTTGAAGGAGGGAGTTCGAACCCCAGTCACGGCAAATAAAAATTTGCAAAAGTCAAAGGTAAGTTTTTAAACTAATACCAGCTGTGAACAGAAATCAGTAAATTAGCCAATCAAACTTAATGAAATTAAGTACACAAAGGGAACAATTGAATATAATTTGTATTCAGTGACGGAATAAAGAAGCGTTGATTCTGTAATAGTTATCGCACGAGGACGCGGTGTGTCTGTGTAAGATCACCCCGAGGGCCGGAGGCCCGAGGGATGATCTTATACAGACACACCAAGTCCGAGAAGGATAACTATTTTACATCCAAGCTCATTCGGGATAAATAATAATAAACTTAAGGTAAAGATTTCAGTTCTATTGTACGTTATATAATTACTTATATATATATATTATATTGTATACCCCATTGGAACCCAGGACATAATGTGTATATAGGTAAAATTAACACTTCTTCGGTGTGAGTTTCGTAGTCTAGTGGTTAAGGCGTCTGGACAACGTACTAAGGGTCCCAGGTTCGAATCTCAGTAGATTCTTTCAAAAATTTTAATGTTAATTTTTAATTTGTAATTTATGTTTCTGCCTAAATTTTCTAAGTTTTAATCGTGAGTAAATTGTTCCCGCCAACTTTAAACTAAGAATGCACTCTTGCTGGGGTGATCTGGCAGGGGTGATCCGTCTCAGATCACCCCTGTAAAAACAAAGGAGCCGGGATGTAAACTCACTTACAGTACCTTCTAATTAAGAAAAAGAAACCACGGTAAATAAATAGGCTGACGTCACAGCAGTGGTTTAATTTCAAAGATTGAATATAGCTTTAAATTACTTAAGAGTATTTTAACGCAATTAATAACAATATTTTAAGAGAATAAAAAGTAATTGACAACACATTATAACAAGAACCGTTTCTGATACTAAGCCAAAATAAAATAAATGGAAAACAAACCAAAATAAGTGGCAGAATTTCAGGAGTTTTAAATTAAGAAATTAAAACAGGAAGTGATAATATTCCTTCTTTAAAGTCCTCTTAAAACCAATTGATACCCATTCCGTAGACTACTTACATAAATTTTCGTTTTCGGGGAAAATATTTTTTTTTTTTACATTTTCTGCACACGAGTGACTTCGTTTGTGTTTCCTTTTTGTGTAAAAGGATAAAGTTATATTACCTGATCTGTCCATTCGATGCATGCATTCGTTCCTGATAATTCTGTAGGCAAAGTCTCTCTAAATGAAAATATAACTGACAGCTCATGAATTCCATTGACAGACGTCTGACGAACAAAATATCTTCCAAAGCATATTATTCTTTCTATCATATCTACAGGAATGCAGAAAACATTTCTGTAAAATGTCTTCTCAAAAAAATTATACACAGGGTTAATATACTTCTGACAGAGAGCGTGTTCACTTTCTATCAGATTCAACATACAGCTTCTAAAATTAGTGCCGGGTGGGGGTAATAAATAGTAGTCAGCGTATTTGAATACGAATTTCAGTTGGTCTTCTCTGCTTAAAGTGTTAAAGTTATCCAATTCATCATACTTTAAATCGAAATTATAGAATTGAACATCAATTGTGTCAAGATCTGTGGCATTATGACATATAGCACAGTACTTGTTCCGGTATACAATACTTCTTTTGTTCTGCACGGGAGGTCCAAAATTCTGAATACTTCCATTACGACATATGTCGTTTACAGTATCGTTATAATAATCAGATGGACATTCTGCTATTGCAAAGAATCCAATCAAGTCTTTTGGATCGGTATTCCTTTCAATACAGCTGTATATTTGGTGGTGACTGTAACTCATGGTATCATTATTATGTAGACAGCAATCACGATATTCTTTACAATGCTCATCACAATTACAATACCATAATAACTCCGGTTTCTCTAACATGTCGCAGTACCCGTATTTATCACAATAATCATTAAGAAATTCAGGCGTTGACGTTACCATTTTTGTAGATTCGTTCATTGTTCGTGTTGTTACCTCAGTAGATATTGAATTTTCGGTTTCTTCTTTTAAACGAACATGTCCTTGTCTTGGCGTTATTTCATTTGTCTTAAATCCTTGTACTTCTGTGGTGATGTGGTTTTTTATGGGATATACTGTGTGATTTTCATTTTCTCTGCTCATTTCATATACATTAAGTTTCTTGGTATATATTTCATTCCTTTTCGTATTGAGCTCCTCAGTGATCTGTGTGTATTTTGTGACAAGAATCTGAGCAATCGGTGTATCTGACTTATTTGAGATGTTTTCATTACTATTCCCTTCTGTTAATGTTAAACAAAATATAAGCACCTGAAGTTTAAGATTGTTTACCATTTTGAACGACAGAAAACTAGTCTGAATGCGTTTTTACCATCATTTTTAAATATTCAAAAATACTCTATTTATAATGACCAATGAGTTATCAGAATTACGTTTTAATCATATAAACATATTTTTAGCGACAAATGTATGGCGATTTGGAATAATTATGATAATTTTCATTGGTGTATTTCATTAAAGTTCAATTATATGTATTTTTTATATAACAAAAACACTGGCAATAAATAAAAAAAATATATGAATATAGACGAATAACCGGTTGTGAGTCAGTAAAAAGGAATAGAATAACAATAATAAAAATAAAAACAACCAACAAAAAAAATTATAAAATACAATAAAAATAGAAATTGATCAAAATGTTATGAAAACCGTTTACATATAAATTAATCCCCAAACAATAAATATCTAGTATACTTTCATAAGTTTTTTTCTACTTTATAAGATATATTTTATTAGACTTCAGGCTACTAAAAGACCTAAGACATCTGATAAAGTTATGAAATATCGTATATGAGAATTTGATATTTCTGTTAAATGTAATCTATCATATTTGACATTATATCAGCAAGAAACCAAAAATATAAGCCATAGTGTTGCAGGAATATGGCCAATCCAGATGTCATCATGTAAGGCTAGAATGATATGCTATCATGATATTTTCATATAATTACCTATCAAATTAACCGTAGACCATCATAGTATCCTACGACTCAGTCAGAATTTTAGGTTTCATGTAAAACACAGAATGTTACATAAAAGGGCAATGCTTAATCTATATGCATCTGATTTAGAATAACCCATACCAATTCCGTTCTATACATACTTTAATGTGACTTTATTGCTGATCTTGCACTGACAAAAAATAAGCCGTTTTAGGCTATGCTGAATTTCCACTTTTAAATGCAATAGTAGAATAAAGTAAAAAAGGTTTTTAAAATTATTTTCGATGCAATAGATTTACTAAATGCAATCAATTTGAAAAACTAATGAATAACTCAATAAGTTATGGAGAAAACTTAGATGGTTAAAAAGAAAAAGACAAACTATATCCAAGGATAAAATTTTGCACCTGGCTTTCCCCCTGGTAGTCACCTTGTTGGTAATCATGTTACATTCGCTTTTATAGTGTTTTGTTAAGGCCAGTGTGGCGGGATAGGTAAGGGGGGAGGTTTTCGGTATGCGTAGAACCGGTTTATGCACATCAGTTCTCTGTGTTGTCGTATTATCATGTTGGCTTTTCTGCTATCATTTACTGGGGTTCTGTCATTTTAGTGACATTGATTGGTATGCCATGGTTGTCGTTTCCTGGTTAATTCAATGAAATCATCTTGTGTTCATTGTACATGTATATGTTATTAAGCACAGTAAAAAGTCACCTCCATACAAGGGCTAGAGTTCAACAAAAGTTTTACCGATAACCCTTGCCTTCCGTGCGGTCGCCAAAACATTTTATTGTGACGTACAATACCTCCAACTTCACAGTAAACGAAATCGGAACTACTTGTCGGAAAGCACAAATTCGATTGGCAAAGTAGGTCCCATCTTGGGACGACCGAGATGTAATTTTAGGATATACTGCGCACATTTTTTAAATATGATTCTTAGAAAACATGTATAAAGTATGCTCCCGCACTTGATAATTATGGACAAAGTTGTTTTGTTAGGAGTTATTTTTTAAAAATTAGGTGTGTCTGCAAGACACAAATGATGCCCCCGCCTGGCCATAAGAAAATATAAACAAGTCATAAGTTCATTAACACTATGTATGATTTATCATACTCAACTTGTGTACAGATAATTCCTTTAATTTTTCATTCCTGATATGTAAATATTGCCTGTGGCGAAATGGGTATTATTCTATCTATAATTAGCTAAGTCTTCTGGCAATGTGCCGGACAAGCAAATTTTGAGATGAAAATAAAAATCCTGTGGACATGTACTCCTCCATTATGTGTATAAGCATCCTACAAAATATTAAAACTGTAGCTCCAAAACTCTAGGAGGAGGTAGCTGGACAAAGCATGTTTCCTTTATCCAGCTTGTACGAAAAGTGACTACTAAGTCCAACTACCTGTCATTTTGAGAATATTTGAAAACATTTCATAATAATGTGCAAATTCACATCTCCGTTAGGTGTATAAGCATCCTACAAACTATATACTACCAAAGTTCTGGCTCCAAAACTGTAGGAGGAGATAGCCGGACAAACCATGTATCTATTTCCGGACGGACGGACGCGGACGGTACGACGAACGGTCGAACTAACGGACAATGATAAATTAATATGCCCCCGACTCTTCGTCGTTGGGCATAAAAAATTATACAGCGGTCAATGTAGTGAAAAATTCAATAATCATCCACATGCAGAACAAAGAAAAATATCTTGTCCAATGTCATGTGTGTGAACACTGCTGAACGCAGATACACGATTACAGAACGGGAATTACCCTGCTTCGGAGTTTGGAAAATAGTGTCTTACAGGACTAAGGTAACACTCCACTAATTATCTTAGTTTCAGAGAAATGCACCCCCCAGAATTTTCTTAATTATTAGAGTTGGTAAAGTTTGACTACATGATAGATAAATAATAAATGTCTTAACCTCAGAATTGTAATATTGACTGAAAGAGGATAGGTTTTAGTTTAAAAAGATACGAAAACATTAGCTGATTTTGCTTCTGACAAGTAATGGGAGGTCATAAACTGGGACTTGTGAATTGACATGTGTTGTGTAAAACTTTGACAGTGATAATCGGCACCTGCACTGGTAAGTTAAATTGCGAAAAAAAGAGCCGGAAAGGTAACCCTTTTTTTCCAACATATGTAATGGAATTTTATGCAGAATCTGAAAAATTAAGTCTCAATTGGACTGAAACGCTGCATCAGACCTCAATTTTAAGCCGAAGTGGAGTGAAATTTAACATTTTTAAAGCTTTTTTTATGAAAATTTTTGAAATGTTGCTATGCCAATTAGGTTTCCATGGATATTTTTTATTTATTTTATCATGATTGAAACAATGCTAACATAATGGTCTTTTAGAATATATATATATGTATATGGGTATTATTTAGTCTGAAGATGGCACAAGACCATGACATTTGTTAGCTCACTTCACATAGAGAATGGTACTATTAATTTGTGGAGTGCAACCTAACATACAGGAGATCCAAGCAATAACTTCTACTACATGTATTTTTGTATTGTCGAAGGTTTACGAATTTTGTTTTAAATCCTACTACTACTTACATTCAATTTGTACGCTTAAAGTAGTTTCAGGATAGTGATTACAGCTTTTTTTATATGTCATTTATTATGTTCCCCCATCGAAGTGGAGAACATATTGGTTTTACTCCGTCTTTGTCAGCGAGTGTTCCCGAAAACGACTGAAGGTTCCGCGACCAAAATTGCCATAAAAATCAAATGTCACCTGGAGCTATGCCTCGTCATATTAAGAAGTTCCGGTCGACGGCCGTTTTCATAATGGCGGCTGTCAAAGTCTAAAAACAAATCCTTGAGACTTGATACTTCGTTTAAAATTAGGTAGTGCTTTCGATCGGGTTCCCATTGCTACAGGGGTTCCTAATATCAATTTTTGCATAAATTGTAAATGAGATGACTATGGTTGTAAAATATCATTAAAATATTACTATATGAAGTTTTTAAAATGTTGATCTCAACGCAAAAACCCTTACAATTTCACTCAACCAAAAATGGTGACTCAAAATTTTCGGACTTGTGTTGTACTAAAATGAATATACCATTAATACATCTAAATTGGTGTCTCGAAGAGACCATTGGATTTTCTCCTAAATATGTGGATAGATTGTTCTCTCACTGAACTGGGACTATTATAACTAGTTATAATTGTCCAACGCCCTGAAGCATGACAAAAGCACTTTTTATTTCCATAAAATTTAAACTGATCTTTCATTTCAAATGCAACAAGTTTAATCTACATATGGCTAATAAAATTATCTTAAGATTAAAATATTACGTAAATCTATTAATATCACAGTAATTTCCAATAAAATAACATGATGATAAAAAATATCACAACCACAGTTATTCAGAAAAATATCGAAAACAAATTAAAAATTATTTGCACATCACAGAACAGATATAAAAGTATCAATTTCGAAAATTTATCACTTTTTAAACCTAATTCTTAATCTTGAAAATGTTTTACTCGAATTTCAGCAAATAATTAGAAAATGTCAGAATGGCAGCAAATCAATTTTTGTTCACATCTGTTTAGAACCGCCCGACAGCACTCCTCCGAAACTCGTGTAAATAGTTATTCTCTCTCCTGCTAAAGGCAGTTTTCAATCAGTAATGCCTGAAATACGAAACCAAGTCTTCATTTTTCTGTTTTGCAACTTTCAAAGAAGGTAAACCCCGAGTGCAATCAGTTCCTTTAGGATTACTTAACTGTGGGTATATTTATTTTGTATTATAAAATGTTTCCTCAAACACTAAAGCATTCATTCAACTTCATGGAAAATATACTCCATGAATCATTTAAAAAACTTATTTGAGTTGTCCTGTAATAAGTAATTAATACAGATCAGAATGAACCATAGTTTATTCCTCAGCAGCACCAGCACTGACGAATAACGAATAACCAGCAACGGACAGGGATCCTAGAAATTGACAATGCGCGCAGGTGCACAATTACTCCGATGAATCTTTATCAACTTCTCTTCCTTTATCCAATCCTTTTTTGCATTTCTTAAATTATTTTTATGGTTCAGCTTTTGCTAAAATTTCTCAAATATCTGTAAAGCTAGTACACTGAATGTTTGTTATTCAACCTTAGTCTTTGCTTTTTTCAGTTCTAGCAAAAGGCTGACTTTCTTTTCCTTATCTACTTCACTTATCAAACTAACTTTACTCTTTACACGTGACTGTTCTATGGAATATGAAACAGTGTCAACTTTCTTCAATAAATTATCTTTTGATTGGCCATGAGGTAACGGAACATCAAATATGATTGGTGGATTTTCAAGTTTATATCCTTTTGTGCATGACGCAGCATTTATGAAAGTTGTTACTCCGTCCGTAGTGATTCCATAACCTAAAAAATACATGAAATAAGTCATATACCACCAAACATAGTCCTATCAAATAAAATAAAATAAAATAAAAACATATTTCTCTTCGTAATGGGACTTTATATCTTTCCTCTTTGCACTTTTAGAGGGTTTGTCAAAACGGCAGGTTCAATTATTTTTCCAGTGTAAGAAGGGCATATCAAACAACCCTAATATCTAATATTAGAAGTACCATTATGCCGAAAAAAAAAATGGCGACCGATGTACATGGACAGGTGTTATCGAGTGGTGTTGAAAATCCTAATGTTGAGAGTTCTACGGATCATTCAGTCATTGTAAATGGTAATGTAGAACCGACGTATGTCAATACACAGTCCTTCACTGAATATTCTCCACAAAGCTCCCAGTTAGTCGAGTTACTGACCAATTCTCAGTCCCAGCCTAATGTAAACAATGGAGAGACCTCATTCGCCACATATAGTCAAGAGCCATATAACAGTCAAAGCTATATCCCTAACCAAGACTTTATTGCAAATCTAGATAGAGAGTTAGAAGACCTCCCAAAAGAAGCTTACATTACTAGATTAATAGAACTTTCAAACAATTCGGAAGATACTATTACATGGTATAGGACTGCATTGTGTAGTCGCGCTCGGGGTGTAAATGGGTGTCCTTTAGGGAAACTCGTAACTCGAAATAGTACAAATAAAGGTTCGGCCCTGGAAAAATATGCACGGGATTGCTACCTTCTGAAATTATTCATTGATGGTGACCCTTCTTCTATTGATGAAGTTTTTCGAAAAGACAAAGCAAAACCGACCAGTGATCAGTCTGCTTCTCAGAATGCCCAGCTTATTGAAATGAGGTACACCTTACAAACTTTTATGAATAGAGTATGTGATCTTGAAAAGTGTAATTCTGAAAGTCAGAAAACAATTAAAGAACTGAAAGACGAAAACGCTAAACTACGAACAGATCTCGATAACACCACTACCACTCTTGATCTACTCAAGATATCATATGACAGAAAGAACGTTCAATATGACTCTAACCTAAAATTGTTGAATCAACAATCATCTGCGATTGGAAATTTCGATTTTTCTATCTACTTAGCAAAAATGAAACAACTCGATGATGAACATGTTAGACTAGCTAAAGTTTTAGTAACCACACAGAAATCAATCACCGATCTGAGATCTAAAAATCAACAATCATATGCATCAAAAGCGTCCCCAAAAGGCACCCCACCTGAAAGTGTGAACGCAGACATAAACAACAGTGAAAATCATACACGTACAAATGACACACATTCCGACCGATCAAACCCAGACAGGGTGAACAATAGTGACCAATCAACCCAACAAAAACATGCAAGTGATAAGCGTCCTGACCGTCCACCCGTGTCCAATCAGTCTGATAACGGTCATGACAAAGACTCACATGAACCGGTAGATAATATACCTAAACAACATGAATCTGACAATGATCAACAATCTGTAACTACAAATACACAAGCTGACAATTCCGCACATAATTTTCATATTCCCATCCGTGTTCAAGGAACAACTTCTGAAGCAAAACCAGTTGATGAAAACTTTTTTACTGGCGTCCGAAGGAGAAAAGCAGATCGTTATTATCTCTCCGGAATAAACTCTAAATCCATTAGAGCTGGCCTAACGTCTTATCTGGACAGAAAGGGCATCCACGTTGTCTATCTCAGATTTTTCAATTCCAATCAGAACTCTCGTGTTATGTCCGCTAAACTCCATGTCCCTAGTGGTACCCCGGACCTCTCTGATGCTCGTGACTTCTGGCCCGATGGTATACGATGCAGACGCTGGCTGAGTAACAGAGAATGGTACAAAGAACCACAAGAAGAGGAAGGCGATTATAAATACTCATATAATGAATAGTTACAATAAAACATTTTACTCAATGATCCTACATCATAGGTTATTACTGTATTTGATCTTTTTCATACTAACTATGCATAGTCTTTCATTATTAACATGGAACGTTCGAGGTATAATGTCCTCAACTATGTGTCTTAGCTCACTTCTGAACAAAACAAAATGTGATATATGTGTCATCTCAGAACATAAACTAAAAGAGAGATCATTGAATTACTTATCGAGTATAGAGGGAACTTATCATTGTCTAAGCAAATGTGATATTTTATCTGACAATTACAATGCGTATCATGGGAAAGGTGGCGTTGCCATCATGTATAAAAAGTCCTTACAATTTTCTGTATTTGAAATTCCAAATATTGACTCAACACGCATTATTGGCATTGAACTTAGAAATAGGTCGAATTTGTCAATTTTTATTTTTGGTTGCTACTTACCATCTGATGATTCTTTAAATCACTATAGATATGAATTGAGTTTGTTAGATTCACTGTTTACTTACCATAGTACAATTGGTAATGTAATAATTGCTGGTGATTTGAATGCCAGTTGTCTATTAAAGGATGCCAATGTAACTAATAGAGCTAAATCAACTGAGCTATTACAGTTAGTTCAAAGACACTCTTTACAATATGCTGGTGGTAATATAGATTATACAGGTCCATCATACACATATACGACCAAACAAACTATGTTAGATTATATTTTAATTGATGAAACCCTTTCTAGAAATATTAAATCTTATGAAATCCTTGCTGAGGGGACAATAAGTAGCACGTCGGATCATCTCCCAATTCTTGCCGACATTGATATAGATTATGATCCACACTGTATTATCAATCTCGGGAGTAAGTTGCCTGCTTGGCATAGAGCAACGGACGGTCAAACTTGTAATTATCAAAACTGTTTAATTGAAAAACTCAACTGTCTAACTGAACAATTGATCAATGAAGTTATAGACGTTGATGACGCGTACGAGCTCTTTGTTTCAATCCTACGAGATGCAGCTGATTCCAGTATTCCGAAATGTGGTTTCAATATTCACACTAAACCTTATTGGAACGCGAATGTCAAACGTGCGCATGACACTGAACGTTCGTTCCGTTCTATATGGATTGCTAATGGTCGCCCCAGAGGGATGCATCACGATTCCTACAGAGACTATAAACGTGCAAAATCTGAATTCAGGCGAGTTCAAATTACTGCAAATGAACAATATGATCAAAAATGTTATGATGATTTAAATGAAACTGCAACCTGTGATGTTCGCTTATTTTGGAAAACGCTTAAACGTTTCAAACCGAACAGTTCTAAAATTTATCCTGAAATAGTATATAAAGACAATGTGTATAACACCCCAGATGGTGTAGCTAAATGTTTTTCGGATTACTTCTGTGAATTATATAGACCCTCCGAACTTGATAACTATGACACTGAAAACGAAATATTAGTGAACGAAACATACAGAGACATTTTGAATACGGCTAATTTGAATCAAAATGAACACTTACCCGGTGGCGAAATATCAGAAGATGAAGTTGACACCCTTATAAACAGTTTGAAACCACGAAAAGCATCTGGTTATGACAAAATACAACATGAACACTTGAAATTCGGAGGAAATCCAGTACGTCAATACTTGACTGTTCTATTTAATAAGATCGTGGCAAAAGGCAGAACTCCCCGATTGTGGAAATTAGGCCTCATTGTTCCAATTTACAAAGGCGGCGATAAATGTAAATCTTCGCCAGACAGTTATAGACCGGTTAGTCTCTTGTCATGTGCATATAAACTTTTCGAATCTATCATTCAATCGCGATTGACCAAGCACGTACTTAACGACAAAGAGTTTCCGTGTCCCCAACAGCAAGGTTTTCAAAAGAATATTGGTTGTACGACAGCATCCTTTAATTTGCAAGAAACTGTTTACCATAATTTAGAAATGTCTAGTAGAGTATATGTAGCTTTCCTAGATAGCAGGAAAGCTTTTGACACGGTATGGCGACAAGCCCTCATTTGTAAACTTTATAATGTTGGTGTCAAAGGTAAAATATTAAACTTAATCAACGACTGTCATGTAAATACAAAAAGTTCTGTTATAGTTAACCAGCAAGAATCAAATTTCTTTAATGTAGAATTAGGCGTCCGCCAAGGCGGAGTACTATCAGGATTTTTGTACTTAATCTTCATAAATGACTTACTTTTAGATATCGAACGATCTAATGTAAATACTGGCGTTTATCATATAACTAGCTGCTCGCCAACTCTTGCCGACGACATTTCATGCATTAGTACCTCCCCGAATGGACTACAGCGTATGTTAGACATTTGTTTCAAATATTCTAAGAAATGGCGCTTCAAATTTAACGTTCAGAAATCCGGAATAATGCAATTCCAGCCTAATCCACGGAGCTCACGTTTAGAACATACCTGGTATATCGGCGATGATCAGATGCCTCTCTGGAACTCAGCAGTTCATCTTGGCATTGTATTAGACTCTAAATTAAATCAGAAAGAGCGTCTAAATCGCGCCTGCAGAAAAGGTCGTAACACCTTCTTCGCAATGAACATTATTAATTCAAAAGATACGCATCCAAATGTGCTCATAAAACTTTACAGATCTGTCATTTTACCATCCGTCCTATATGGTTCTGAACTTTGGAGCGATTTGAAAGTTAAAGACAATACAACTCTGAACCAGTTCCAACACTTTATAGTGAAAAGAATCCTCGATCTTAAAACATCAACGAGATCTGACATGTGCGAGAGTATTTTAGGTCTACACCCATTAACATCAGAAATCGACAAGAGAAAACTATATTTTCTACATAAACTTTGCAATCTCGACGATAAATACATAACTAAACGTATCTTTATCATACGATTATTTTCATTCATGTGTGATCCGAATCGTAAACATCTTGGATTCATACCAGACATTATGAACATTTTATATAAATATGAACTCCACCCATATATACTAGACTATGTGTTAGAAAATGAATTTCCTTCCAAAAATGTGTGGAAAAACATTGTGACAAGTTCCATTAAACAGTTTGAAACAACTCAATGGAAAACTAGAATAAATCTTGATAATGACTTTGACAGATTCAAACATATTCATACTGATGTGGATCTTGCAGACTATTGGAAGTTCTCGAAAACGAACCGAGAGATACGAAACTCTTATCTAATTACAAAATTTTTGACAGACATTCCAAATAGTACTGGAGACAATTGTTTAGTATGTGGTAGAACTTTCACCGATGTGTACGTTCATGCATGTTGTAACTGCACGGGAACTTTCAACCTACAAAACTCATGGTGGGATGTTTTAATTGAAAACTTCTCCGTACATCTTTTTACTGAACTCTATTCCATGAATGAAGAATCGCTGTATAACGTTTTACTCGGGGAAACATCTGTTACGAACAATCTCATTGACGAAGATGATCTTCCGATCTTTCGAAACATGTGCCATATGCACATCATACAATGTGTCGCTCAATATAATAGACTTCGATCATTAGCAGGTTAAACGTGTATGAAATGTCACCGGTAGGAGTTGCTTTCCCACCACACTGACTTCTTTTGTATATATATACATCAATCCTCTCTTTACCTTATATTATATTGTATTTTCTACTTTTGTATTAATGTATTATGTATAACTGTTTATTGATTATCTATTCATGAATCTCTGTATAATAGAGGAATTAAAGATATGAATGAATGAATGAATGTATTAATATCACAGTAATTTCCAATAAAATAACATGATGATAAAAAATATCACAACCACAGTTATTCAGAAAAATATCGAAAACAAATTAAAAATTATTTGCACATCACAGAACAGATATAAAAGTATCAATTTCGAAAATTTATCACTTTTTAAACCTAATTCTTAATCTTGAAAATGTTTTACTCGAATTTCAGCAAATAATTAGAAAATGTCAGAATGGCAGCAAATCAATTTTTGTTCACATCTGTTTAGAACCGCCCGACAGCACTCCTCCGAAACTCGTGTAAATAGTTATTCTCTCTCCTGCTAAAGGCAGTTTTCAATCAGTAATGCCTGAAATACGAAACCAAGTCTTCATTTTTCTGTTTTGCAACTTTCAAAGAAGGTAAACCCCGAGTGCAATCAGTTCCTTTAGGATTACTTAACTGTGGGTATATTTATTTTGTATTATAAAATGTTTCCTCAAACACTAAAGCATTCATTCAACTTCATGGAAAATATACTCCATGAATCATTTAAAAAACTTATTTGAGTTGTCCTGTAATAAGTAATTAATACAGATCAGAATGAACCATAGTTTATTCCTCAGCAGCACCAGCACTGACGAATAACGAATAACCAGCAACGGACAGGGATCCTAGAAATTGACAATGCGCGCAGGTGCACAATTACTCCGATGAATCTTTATCAACTTCTCTTCCTTTATCCAATCCTTTTTTGCATTTCTTAAATTATTTTTATGGTTCAGCTTTTGCTAAAATTTCTCAAATATCTGTAAAGCTAGTACACTGAATGTTTGTTATTCAACCTTAGTCTTTGCTTTTTTCAGTTCTAGCAAAAGGCTGACTTTCTTTTCCTTATCTACTTCACTTATCAAACTAACTTTACTCTTTACACGTGACTGTTCTATGGAATATGAAACAGTGTCAACTTTCTTCAATAAATTATCTTTTGATTGGCCATGAGGTAACGGAACATCAAATATGATTGGTGGATTTTCAAGTTTATATCCTTTTGTGCATGACGCAGCATTTATGAAAGTTGTTACTCCGTCCGTAGTGATTCCATAACCTAAAAAATACATGAAATAAGTCATATACCACCAAACATAGTCCTATCAAATAAAATAAAATAAAAAAAAAACATATTTCTCTTCGTAATGGGACTTTATATCTTTCCTCTTTGCACTTTTAAAGGGTTTGTCAAAACGGCAGGTTCAATTATTTTTCCAGTGTAAGAAGGGCATATCAAACAACCCTAATATCTAATATTAGAAGTACCATTATGCCGTATGATAAAAAAAATGACAGGTATTCCACGCTCTCAAATATCGTCCGTAAGTAATTTACTCATTAGTTTAGATTCAAATGAATAAAAAATTCAAAATATGTTTTATAAATGTTGATCCCATTTCGCTAAAGCACCACCATTTGGGGTCCTGTCCACAAGTAATTTTGTTCCAGTTAGTAAATGGTCTTTATTTTCATTTGTGGGGGGTCTGTTTTTTTTATTTTTTGAGGGGATGGGGGGGCACCAGAATATAACTTCACCATAATTATTTGTTGTGCAGAAAACCCTTAAAAACTAAAAGATGAACAAACTACAGACAGAAAAATAATAGTTTCCAAATTTTTCTGAAAAAGTTCTACATGTTTTTTTGTACTTGCAATTGCCTAAAAAAATACAAAATAGAATGATACACATACACTGTAGCAGGAAGTTAAAACAATACAACATATAAGGTCGATTTATCCATTTGAGCCATTTAAGACATTGCTTATCAGACACATGTCAGATACCAAATGTTTGCATAACACATATACATCAACATTGTCATCAAATATCAGATAATAGGGTGATTCAACTTTCCTATTGTTAATTTTCCCTTCTTGAGTAGCAATATACCAGCATCGCCTGCATATGGCGTCTACGTTTCTCAGCTTATCCGATTTTCCAGGGCATGCTACCCTGACTTTCGACATTACTGCTGTCACAAAAGCTTCTTAACCCGGGTTTTATCAGGAATAAGTTCTTGTCATCACTTAGGACATTTTACGTCGTCATCACGAATTGATTGACCATTACAGTGTTCCAATATCTAAGATGATGTTGGACCTGTTCCCACTGTCGTAACATTTCATGTACCTCCACCGATTTGTAACTTCCATCCGGATTGACTTTGTTGAACTTCACGACGGGTGCCGTATACGGAGCAGGAACTGCTTATCCTCCGGAGCACCTGGGTTCACTCCGGGTTTTTAAAGGAGTTCTTGTTGTTCATTGTTTTTTTTAATTTTCTGTGTTTATTTGTTGTGCATGTGGTTGTTCATTTGTCTTCCCGGGTTTGTCTGTCCAATGGATTACGTTTTTTATTGCTCCTTAGGTATATTTGTCCTTTTCTTGTTACTACAGTAATTGTTTATTTGTCCGTGTATTAAATAAAAAACAAATCTGTTTATCATGGTAACTCATGGTTTGCTATGTATGTTTCTTACTTCAGTTTATATCTGAAATATGTCACCAAAGATTACCTACTTTCGTGTATGTGACCAAATACATGGTACTTTGGTTTGATCCGTTTTTGGACTGTATTGAGTAATTCTACACACCCGACATTTATACCACTTTTTGTAATATCACCATGACCTAAAAAAATAAAACAATTAGGACAGTTTTTCATGTGGAAAATATAACCGATATTCACATGTGGTCGGAAGAAAAACATCAGAACAGTATACTGTCATGACTGTATGTAGAACATGTTGGGGACTGTATGTAGAACATGTTGGGTTTCATGTCATGTAGACCAGTATAGATTATCGAGCTTTATGTAGATTAATATCGTAAAATATCGAGCGCGAATCACAATACGAGGTCTCTTTTAGGCGAGTCACTGAAGCGTATTCTTAATTGGAGGTTTTCTGTTGAAAAACTAATTTAAAATTCTTCTAAGTTTTCCATGTCCTCAAAAGCTCAGGTCAAATGTCGATTCAAAACATTGCGACGTCGGCGATACGTGCGGGTGATCCGCTTTTACAGTCGGGTCATTCTCCATTAAGGTCGTTCTATGAATTTTTTCTAGAGGAAACGGCAAGATGGAAATAACATACCCTAAACAGAATGAGATGAATGAAATAATGGACATAAGTATTTGCCTGTGTTTTATAACAATTCTTCAGATTGCTCCACAACAGAAGTACAAAATATTTATCTACTCAATATAGAAAGACTGAAGGAGTGGTCGTTCGAGTCAAAACGTTTCTATAGACCTATATACGAGAAGTATCGGGATAATTTTTAAGAGGAAGGTTTTCTTTCAACAAGTATCACAATACCTCTTACAAGCGGATGACAAGAAGGTCATCTATGGCATACCAATCAAATCAAGACCTCAGAGAGAAAGCAATATAAGAGAGCTAGCACAAAACAAAAACATAGTCAGTGGCTATAAATGAGTTTCTACTTGGAAATTTTCCTATATATTACATTAAAACCACAATTTTTCAAAATTTCGCCCTGAAGTTATTTATTAATAATGTCTTAATTTTATTGGTGGGCATATACTAGTAATTCATACTGATTATATAAAAATGTTATAATTACAATAATTTATTCTTTTTTTTTAAATTAACAATTTAATTACACATATTAATTCTTAACATCATTTTCCCCATTAAACCTATGTAATTTTGACGGCATAAAAACTCGTTTGTGTTTATATAATGATTTCTACAAAATTCGGAATCGCAGAAAAAATTCAAAATTGTCTAAAGAAACTTTAAATATTTCTGAGATAGATGGTATAAATTTCATAATTGTATGATATAAAAAACATTGTTATGTAACAATAGGATAGTATTTTGAGAAAGAATAGTTTTTTAATCAATTGTATAAGACCATTGCAACTTGGAACTAATTTATGGCCACTAGTATACAGTTATTTAACAGTATTGAGGGATATAGTAATTTTATTTGTCCCGAGAAACTGACTATTTTCCCGACGCATAGCGGAGCGAAATAGTCAATGTTTCGACAGACAAATAAAATGGCTATATCCCGAAATGACTGTTAAATAACTGTTTTATTATACCCAAACACTTTACCGGTCAACAGTTTCGGAAACTAATCACCAGTTGATTTTTATATAGAAAAACATACCGAGGCATAATAATTTAGTTTAAACTTATTTATTTATAGTGGATTGGGAAACAAGTTATACCAACTTATACTAATCCCTCTCCACTTGGCGGGTGCGAGAGCGGCCCCGGTAGCGACATTTTAGCATACTTTTTTTCGATATCTACAGAGGAGTCGTTAACTTGCTAAGGGTGTTGCTCTCCCTTAACACGGGACAGCCATTTTTCGTCCCCATCCGACGGACTAGCATAGATTATCGAGACCATCCTCGCATCCTAGTGTCGATAGGGCATTACAAATTTGATCCCTTAAATTTTCATCCCAAACGGGAAACGAACCAGGGACCTTTGGCTTCGTAGTCCGATGGGCTAACCACTACACCATGGTGCCCTATATGACCAATGAGTGTGGAATCAAATAAAGTGTCAGAACTTAATACAGACACATAATGTAAAACATATCGGCTTCCATTACAAAGTATAATGATTATTTTCAAAACAATAAATTCACCACTATACTATCAAAACTGAAGTAAGTCGATAAAATGCCTATGGCAACCAAGGTTTGAACGATTAGTTCCATGCTGAAATTAGAGAGGTGTGATGAACTATCCTGAACATCAATGAACATATCACAAGGGCCTGGACTTCTGGATATTATATTTTTTTTAATCTCTCTCTTATCATCATCATCCCAAGTCACGGTTTTGTATTCATGTTCGTTCCTACAAAACCCTGACAACCGTCATTCATATTTAGCGGGTCGAACATATCGCCGCCTGGTGTGTGACCTAGAAAATTCTACCTACGACGGAAATGGATTCTCTTTTGACCTTGAGAAGTAACCAATGAAAATCGTTGACTTTCGACCCGTAAAATATGAATGAATGTTGTCAGGGGTTTGTAGGATATAATGTGGATACAAAACTCATGTTATATCATGGGTACTTATATATGATGATAAGCAAGAAGATTCATGCGTTTATTTTCGATGTTCTATATTCTATCAACGTCCTTATATTGAATAGGATTTTCAGTTTATATATAGTAAGTACGTAGGCAGAATATAGCACATCGACAATAAACGCATGAATCTTCCCGCCTCGTAAATATTTTTTACAAGTATGTGTGGTATAATAGAAAGAAATATCTAGAAGTTGGGCCCCATATATACACATAACTGGAAATTTACTGTTACTTATTTGAATTACATATGCATGGATCCATTTTAATCTTAATTTAATAAGAATACAAGAAATAGTTCCTACCAGCTGGAGGTCCATGTGTCATAAGTATATCTACATTTTCTGGTATACAGTTCCATTTCTGTAAGAGTTCATCGCCACGTTCTGCAGAAAAGGCCCAATCAAAACACCTTGGTGTCCTGTAAATATATCAAATAAAACAAAACATAAAACAAGAAAACAAAGATTCCCAACGACCAGCAACAATTGCAATGCCCCATGCAGTAAAAATTTTGCTGCTATTTTGTATCTGTCTATCGCATATGATTCCCCAACGATTCCCTTAAAGCAACTGATTTCAAGCCACACGTGTGGACAGATGGAAAGATAACACTTTTGATCAACACTAATCAGGTGGAGGACACTAAAGATAAAATATCTGTTTTATATGGATATTTTCTGTAAATTAAAATCTGCGCACTTTGAAAATTATAAAGAGAGCTATCTATGCAAATCATGTACTCTGAAATGATAAATGTATAATAAACTTTAATTCTGTAAAAAAATGATAGAAAAATAGAAATTCTGACAATCTGCAATCTTCTATACACGTATACAAACATCCAGACAAATGAAGAAACTTTTTAGCTTAAAACTGTAGCAGGGTGTTATCCGGACAAACTATCTTTAGCCCTTCGCAAATTTTCATCCAAAAGGTGACTATGTTCACTCACCGGCCATAATTCAGTGAAAAAACTGAGATAATAGAAATCCTATTAATCAGGGAAAAAAAAGAAACCCAACAAGAAAAACTTTTAGATTGAAAATGATCTTGATAATTATTGGAACAAAGCATGCATCACGAAAAAGTTCTCCAAATGTTAAAATTGTTAAAAAATGGCACATTCTATAAGTGAAATCACTTTAAGAAATAAAAACTTCGAAGAGAGGCAGGAAATGTCAGTCAAGATCGGGGTCAAGCAAACCTCGCCATGGAATTAGGTCTTGAATCGTAACGGGTCCAAACAACATAATGTGTGACATTTCGGAAAATGACACCCTCATTTTTCACATTCAACATTTTTGTATTATCTTTAGTTAAACGTTATTCTAATTGTCTTCAGTAAAATTATTTCTAACAAAAAATAATTACCATCTATCCGAACTATGTTTCTTTGTTCAATTATAATCAATCATTTATATTTTCGCTTCCATTACCATTGAAATACAGGTATATATTTAAGAAATAATTCATGGCGGCTTCAAAATATCCCGATTTTACCACGGGTCGGCCCATAATGCCAAATTTTTTGCCACCCGCGACAGCAGGTGATAAAAAAATCATTTATGTTACACAATGCAAGTTATACTATGACGTCGTTTCTAAAGCTTGTGTGAAACTTTACTATGACCTTGCCAAATCAATCTGGATCCGCGGTAAGCAATATGAATGTTTACCAGTATAGACATGATATGAAATCCGCGGATCCAATAGTATCCGCGGATTTCATATCAGTTTGTAATGGATAAAAGGGATATTTCTTGCCGCGGAGCCAGATTTATCCGCGGTTTGCAGAACTGTATGCAGAGTGTGTGGGTGATACTAACGGATAGCTTTTCCGTTTAAAATCATCTGTGATGTTGTCTCATTGATACAGACCTAACCTCATTTAGAATTCTCTGTACGAAACACTTTTGTGATTTGGCAGCCCAAATCAGAAAATCTCTCCGGACACAGAGAATTCCAAATGTGATTAATATAGACCCAGACTGTTTGAATATCTCTTGTTAAGGCGGTCGCAAAAAAACGTTTCTATTCGCTATGTATAGTGGTTTCCATAGGCATCTTTTGCATGGTGCCCCACCATGCCCTCTTCTCTATGAACCATGCTGTCCTCTGGATACTTTTTTGTACTGTGACCTGACAATGTTATTTATGCCCCTAAAATTTAATACATCAGACCCTTTCTAAGGCCTCATTTCTTTGAAATTAAGGTTTTTGACAGTATTTAATTGTCCCAGTTAAGGAATAAATATGTTAATTAATTTATCACAGGGATTACATAGTAATTGTTGAGTATAACAACTTGTATTAAGACGTCTTTACTTCCTGCTGTGCCCCCAGAAAAAACATTTACGCACTAAATTGCCCTCACTTGGAAAAATTACCACGCCGTCACCAATTACAGGGAAACACTAATATATAATAATATTTACCATGGTGATCCATAAATATTAATTCCACAAATGGTTACCATGGAATCTTGTAAATAGATGACATTTGTTAGCAGATCTTTTGCAGAAGCAACGCCTTTCGAGCGCAAATGTTTTTTTACGACTGACAAACTTTCTCCAAGACAATATGCTTCTGTATATAAGTCCTCATCTAGCGATATCTCGTGGTTACCGGCAATTACAACTTTCTTGGTATGAGGTAGTTTTCCTGCAAAAACAATAAAAAAAGTGTTAATTAGTTTTTCGTTATATCAAACACGTTTTCTCTAATTCCCGATCGATAAGTAAAATATATTTTTTTTCCAAAAAAAGTCGGAAAGATAAATACCCTGTAAATTTAGATTATCCAAATTGTTGTAATGGGATTATATAATTGATGGAACAGGTCACGTCAAATTTGACAAAAAAAAAAACAAAACAAAAAAACGGGATTAAAGTGTATACCGGCACTCATGTATTCATCCATCTCCAACATATTCTCTAAAATAGATCACTGTCCCCTTGCTACACAGATACTCCACATCATATGTTGTTCCAAAAAACAACACTACCATATTTTGCCGCAGTGGCGATTTACTAAGTCAGTAATATTCCTGTTTATAGCAACATGAGCCACAAAAGTGCTAAAGTTGTGAAGTAAATGTGCAAAATACTCCGGGGCTTTCGGATTTTCCCAATCCTTCCAAAATAGTGCCTGAGTGTTTAATGATTTCCGGGACAATTTGCTGGGTTGAACGTCTTCCTGTATAGCCACTGACAATGTTCCACTAAATTACTTGTTTTGTAAAGAAATCTGCAAGCAAACGCCAACTTACATCTTTAACGCCGCTTCCAATCCGTGTCGCAGATGAACACCGATCCCACACGCGGCATTGGACACGGTGACTTCGATTGTCATTTGGCCACAATAGACGTTTGTGTATTATTAATCAAATTAATTAAATTATTGCCATAAAACATATAAAACTAATGTTAGTGACAAGCATGATACAAACAAACAGTACAATTAGTACAAGTTTATATATATACAAAAAGCTCGAATGACCGTTTTAAGAAGAAGCCAATAATTCTTACATGTCTGGTTGAAGATGGATTTCAAAGATACGAAATTTTGTCATCCTGGTCAAGACTTTTAAAATTGAAATTATTATCTAAATCAGCAAAGAGATTGTTCATTAAATTTTGATTTATTTTGCAACTTAACAAAAAATTATTCTGGTCTTCAATAGTTTTTTTTTTACATATTCTTTCTTCTCGTGGTATTTTTTTTTTTTTATATCTACCTTTGAATTCTCAATTTCAAGGGTATGATCACTAATACGAATTTGTGTAAAACGTCTTCCGGGAAATTCAGAATCAACTGAGCTTATCAAATCGCCTCATTTCAGAATATATCCAAGTTAAATCCAAAATTAGATTTTTGTTTTGTTTGTTTGTTTTGATAAAATAATATATTACCAATTATTCAAATAATTTTATTCAATCTTTTTAGAAGTAATATCGATTCTTAGGCAAGACGATATAGAATTTAATATGCGAACACACACACATACATACAAAACTCTTGAACATATTTTGAATTATCGCCCCCACTTGTCATCCTTTTTATTTCAAATATAATTGAGTCAAACATGTAAATAAATAAATAAAGACCTTCATTTAGATAGTTAACCTGATACTATTAATTATAACTGGTACCAAAAGATAATACTGTAGACTGTCTTATACACATTATATATGGAAACATATTTTAGATTTAGGAATTCCACTAGAACTGCATTTGATTTCAAACTTTCTGCTAATTTATCATACCTAAATAGCTGTTAAAGGTTTCAATTTCGGTAATTCTTCCCTTCATGGTAAAGTCTCCAGTGTGTAGCAGAACGTCCCCAGGAGGGATAAAATAGTTTCTTTTGGCAGTTTTAGACTCTTCAGTTTTTAATTTGGAATGGGTGTCTGATATACAGACAAATCTGACTCGATCCGGATAAACTGGCGTGTGTATATTTAGTGGTTTAATAGTTTCATAAATTTGATTTTCACGATGTTGCTTCCAGAATCTGCTAGGCATGTCTGTTAATGGATCTGGAACTATTTTTACATTATCACCTCCATTTAGGTTTCTATCTGTGTCTCGCTCTAAATCTGAGGGCTCTTTTCTTGCATCTTCTTTCAGACTTGTTTTCTCGTCAAGGGACATTTCGTCAATATTGTTCATCTCAACATTTGTTTTTAAAAGCTGTAATTGATCATCTAATATGAATTCTAAAAAAAAAACAAACAAAAAACAAAAACAAATAAAATGCTCCGCTGGACGCAGCTAGATACGACCGCAGATGTCGAACCCTGAATAGTTGGGGCAATTATGAACACAACATTCAAGCTTGATACAATACTGAATTTGGATTGTGAATAAATATTTGACACAGCATAGGTTTCTGACACAGAATGAATGTTGTCTAAGAACTTAAAAATTTTTAATTTACCTATTCAAACCATATCAGTATTATTTGTTTTTATATATAAATCAGAAATAACCAATTTAAAATTTAAAATTGGGCACACATATCAATTTCTTGCTATTGCGCAATACTGTGTAATTGAAAATTTCTTCAAATATTTCACACATAATAGGTTTCTGACACAGAATAACTGAAATCAAAGAACTTAAAATTGGTCATATGATTTGAATTTATATTCAATTTTTTGCTTCTTGTGCAATACAATATGCTGTGGAGAATTGCCCCCCCCCCAAAAAAAAAATAATAATTTACCCCTTTTTTTAGCTTTTGTGCAATACACTATGAAGTTGCACATTGACCCCCCCCCCCTCCCCAAAAAAAAAACAAAAAACAATAAAATTTATTGTAACCTCCCCCCTTTTTTTGCTGAAAAAAATTTGAAATTTTCTTTTTAATTTATGAAATATGAAATGAGAAAAAATTACCCCCTCCCCAATTTCTCATTTACCCCCCCCCCCCCCCCCAAATTTTGTTTTCAACCCCCCCCCCCCCCCCCATTTCTTTATACTTTGCAACCATAACAGCCCATTTAAATACACCATAACATAAATAGAAAATGACATCATAGTCATGGATGGCAAATTTTAAATATACATAATTTAAAAGCAGTTTAAATAAGATAAACAAATCCAATGGAATTTGTTAATAATAAAGTTTTGATAACAGGGCACACATATCAATTTCTTGCTATTGCACAATACTGTGCAATTGAAAATTTCTTCAAATATTTGACACATAATAGGTTTCTGACACAGAATAACTGAAATAAAGAACTTAGAATTGGTCATATGATTTGAATTTATATTCAATTTTTTGCTTTTGTGTAATACAATATGCTGTGGAGAATTGCCCCCCCCCCAAAAAAAAAAAAAATTACCCCCTTTTTAGCTTTAATTTTGGACCCCGATTTGGACCAACTTGAAAACTGGGCCCATAATAAAAAAACTAAGTACATGTTTAGATTCAGCATATCAAAGAACCCAAAGAATTCAATTTTTGTTAAAATCAAGCTAAGTTTAATTTTGGACCCTTTGGACCTTAATGTAGACCAATTTGAAAACGGGACCAAAAATTAAGAATCTAAATGCACGGTTAGATTCGGCATATCAAAGAACCCCAATAGTTCAATTTTCGATGAAATCAAACAAAGTTTAATTTTGGACCCCGATTTGGACCAACTTGAAAACTGGGCCCATAATAAAATAAAATGCTCCGCTGGGCGCAGCTAGATACGACCGCAGATGTCGAACCCTGAATAGTTGGGGCAATTATGAACACAACATTCAAGCTTGATACAATACTGAATTTGGATTGTGAATAAATATTTGACACAGCATAGGTTTCTGACACAGAATGAATGTTGTCTAAGAACTTAAAAATTTTTAATTTACCTATTCAAACCATATCAGTATTTTTTGTTTTTATATATAAATCAGAAATAACCAATTTAAAATTGGGCACACATATCAATTTCTTGCTATTGCGCAATACTGTGCAATTGAAAATTTCTTCAAATATTTGACACATAATAGGTTTCTGACACAGAATAACTGAAACCAAAGAACTTAGAATTGGTCATATGATTTCAATTTATATTCAATTTTTTGCTTCTTGTGCAATACAATATGCTGTGGAGAATTGCCCCCCCCCCCCCAAAAAAAAAAAAAAAAAAATTTACCCCTTTTTTAGCTTTTGTGCAATACACTATGAAGTTGCACATTGACTCCCCCTCCCAAAAAAAAAAAACAACAAAAAACAATAAAATTTATTGTAACCCCCCCTTTTTTGCTAAAAAAAATTTGAAATTTCCTTTTTAATTTATGAATTATGAAATGAGAAAAAAATTGCCCCCTCCCCAATTTCTCATTCCCCCCCTAAATTTTGTTTTCACCCCCCCCCCCCCCATTTCTCTTGATACTTTGCAACCATAACAGCCCATTTAAATACACCATAACGTATTAAAATAGAAAATGACATCATAGTCATGATGGCAAATTTTAAATATGCATAATTTAAAAGCAGTTTAGATCAGATAAACAAAAAAGCTTCATCAGCACATATTCAAAATTTGAGATAAAAAAAAGAGTTATCCCTCTTTGTACATATTTTTATAATCATGTTGTCATATTTGCTCTAAGTCATATTTAATTGTTAGCAGTAGTATGTATGTTAGTATCATATAATTTTAAAATTTCTGATTTGTAAGTTTATTCAATATATATGTTTGGATTGAAGTCATTGTTGGGTGTTACTGAAGTTATCCTTTAATTGTAATGTAAATAATGTAAATTGGTTTAAATTATACTGATTCTTGCTATTGCACAATACTGTGTAATTGAAAATTTCTTGAAATATTTGACACATAATAGGTTTCTAAAACAGAATAACTGAAATAAAGAACTTAGAATTGGTCATATGATTTGAATTTATATTCAATTTTTGAATTCTTGTGCGATACAATATGCTGTGGAGAATTGCCCCCACCCCCCAAAAAAATAATTTACCCCTTTTTTAGCTTTAATTTTGGACCCCGATTTGGACCAACTTGAAAACTGGGCCCATAATAAAAAAACTAAGTACATGTTTAGATTCAGCATATCAAAGAACCCCAAGAATTCAATTTTTGTTAAAATCAAACTAAGTTTAATTTTGGACCCTTTGGACCTTAATGTAGACCAATTTGAAAACGGGACCAAAAATTAAGAATCTAAATGCACGGTTAGATTCGGCATATCAAAGAACCCCAATAGTTCAATTTTCGATGAAATCAAACAAAGTTTAATTTTGGACCCCGATTTGGACCAACTTGAAAACTGGGCCCATAATAAAAAAAACTAAGTACATGTTTAGATTCAGCATATCAAAGAACCCCAAGAATTCAATTTTTGTTAAAATCAAACTAAGTTTAATTTTGGACCCTTTGGACCTTAATGTAGACCAATTTGAAAACGGGACCAAAAATTAAGAATCTAAATGCACGGTTAGATTCGGCATATCAAAGAACCCCAATAGTTCAATTTTCGATGAAATCAAACAAAGTTTAATTTTGGACCCTTTTGGCCCCTAATTCCTAAACTGTTGGGACCAAAACTCCAAAAATCAATCCCAACCTTCCTTTTGTGGTCATAAACCTTGTGTTTAAATTTCATAGATTTCTATTTACTTATACTAAAGTTATTGTGCAAAAACCAAGACAAATGCTTATTTGGGCCTTTTTTAGCCCCTAATTCCTAAACTGTTGGGACCAAAACTCCCAAAAACAATCCCAACCTTCCTTTTGTGGTCATAAACCTTGTGT
The DNA here is from genome assembly GCA_028015205.1 of Mytilisepta virgata. Classification (NCBI taxonomy): domain Eukaryota; kingdom Metazoa; phylum Mollusca; class Bivalvia; order Mytilida; family Mytilidae; genus Mytilisepta; species Mytilisepta virgata. Next base: position 2,216,256 of record JAPWFG010000018.1, on the reverse strand, counting down.
TAAAATTTCATAGATTTCTATTTACTTATACTAGAGTTATTGTGCGAAAACCAAGAAAAATGCTTATTGGGCCCTTTTTTGGCCCCTGATTCTTAAACTGTTGGGACCAAAACTCCCAAAATCAATCCCAACCTTCCTTTTGTGGTCATAAACCTTGTGTTTAAATTTCATAGATTTCTATTAACTTATACTAAAGTTATAGTGCGAAAACCAAATGTCTACAGACTCCGACGGACGACGGACGACGACGACGACGACGACGACGCCAACGTCATACCAATATACGACCGCAAAAATTTTGCGGTCGTATAAAAACTAAGTACATGTTTAGATTCAGCATATCAAAGAACCCGAAGAATTCAATTTTTGTTAAAATCAAACTAAGTTTAATTTTGGACCCTTTGGACCTTAATGTAGACCAATTTGAAAACGGGACCAAAAATTAAGAATCTAAATGCACGATTAGATTCGGCATATCAAAGAACCCCAATAGTTAAATTTTCAATGAAATCAAACAAAGTTTAATTTTGGACCCTTTTGGCCCCTAATTCCTAAACTGTTGGGACCAAAACTCCAAAAATCAATCCCAACCTTCCTTTTGTGGTCATAAACCTTGTGTTTAAATTTCATAGATTTCTATTTACTTATACTAAAGTTATTGTGCAAAAACCAAGAAAAATGCTTATTTTAGCCCTTTTTTAGCCCTTAATTCCTAAACTGTTGGGTCCAAAACTCCCAAAAACAATCCCAACCTTCCTTTTGTGGTCATAAACCTTGTGTTAAAATTTCATAGATTTCTATTTACTTATACTAGAGTTATTGTGCGAAAACCAAGAAAAATGCTTATTGGGCCCTTTTTTGGCCCCTGATTCTTAAACTGTTGGGACCAAAACTCCCAAAATCAATCCCAACCTTCCTTTTGTGGTCATAAACCTTGTGTTTAAATTTCATAGATTTCTATTAACTTATACTAAAGTTATAGTGCGAAAACCAAATGTCTTCGGACGACGACGCAGACGACGGACGACGACGCAGACGATGCAGACGACGACGACGACGACGCCAACGTCATACCAATATACGACCGCAAAAATTTTGCGGTCGTATAAAAACAAGAAGTATATAGTAAGGGTGTTCTTCACTGTATTTAGATTCGGATCATTTACACGAAATATGTAGCTCAGTAATGTTTTGGTCTATGGCGATGGAAAACGGTCCACAAATCGTTTTGTAATTACCTTTGAGGACTTAACAATTGTTTTTAACATGAAGATTCAATATCCTGTACGACATAGTAAAAATTGATAGCAATTAACAGGAACAACGGGAAGCCTATGCTTATATATTTTACCTGTAGCACTGATTTTGTATTGTGAATTTATGTTGTGAAATTATAGAAAATAACAATCAATGTTTTAGAAATAATCAAATCAAATCAAATCAAATTTATTGTCATTAAACTTTAAACAATGTTTGTGACATTTACATATATATATAATTTATATATATATATTCAACATATACAGATCAATACGTGCCCATACTCAACATATACAAACAGTAATTTGTAACATATAAAAAATAAAATGCTCCGCTGGGCGCAGCTAGATACGACCGCAGATGTCGAACCCTGAATAGTTGGGGCAATTATGAACACAACATTCAAGCTTGATACAATACTGAATTTGGATTGTGAATAAATATTTGACACAGCATAGGTTTCTGACACAGAATGAATGTTGTCTAAGAACTTAAAAATTTTTAATTTACCTATTCAAACCATATCAGTATTATTTGTTTTTATATATAAATCAGAAATAACCAATTTAAAATTTAAAATTGGGCACACATATCAATTTCTTGCTATTGCGCAATACTGTGTAATTGAAAATTTCTTCAAATATTTCACACATAATAGGTTTCTGACACAGAATAACTGAAATCAAAGAACTTAAAATTGGTCATATGATTTGAATTTATATTCAATTTTTTGCTTCTTGTGCAATACAATATGCTGTGGAGAATTGCCCCCCTCCCAAAAAAAAAAATAATAATTTACCCCTTTTTTTAGCTTTTGTGCAATACACTATGAAGTTGCACATCGACCCCCCCCCCCCCCCTCCCAAAAAAAAAAACAAAAAACAATAAAATTTATTGTAACCCCCCCCCCCCTTTTTTTGCTAAAAAAAATTTGAAATTTTCTTTTTAATTTATGAAATATGAAATGAGAAAAAATTACCCCCTCCCCAATTTCTCATTTACCCCCCCCCCCCATTTCTTTATACTTTGCAACCATAACAGCCCATTTAAATACACCATAACATATTAAAATAGAAAATGACATCATAGTCATGGATGGCAAATTTTAAATATACATAATTTAAAAGCAGTTTAAATAAGATAAACAAATCCAATGGAATTTGTTAATAATAAAGTTTTGATAACAGGGCACACATATCAATTTCTTGCTATTGCGCAATACTGTGCAATTGAAAATTTCTTCAAATATTTGACACATAATAGATTATAACTGAAATAAAGAACTTAGAATTGGTCATATGATTTGAATTTATATTCAATTTTTTGCTTTTGTGTAATACAATATGCTGTGGAGAATTGCCCCCCCCCCCCCCCAAAAAAAAAAAAAAAAAAAATTACCCCCTTTTTAGCTTTAATTTTGGACCCCGATTTGGACCAACTTGAAAACTGGGCCCATAATAAAAAAACTAAGTACATGTTTAGATTCAGCATATCAAAGAACCCCAAGAATTCAATTTTTGTTAAAATCAAACTAAGTTTAATTTTGGACCCTTTGGACCTTAATGTAGACCAATTTGAAAACGGGACCAAAAATTAAGAATCTAAATGCACGGTTAGATTCGGCATTTCAAAGAACCCCAATAGTTCAATTTTCGATGAAATCAAACAAAGTTTAATTTTGGACCCCGATTTGGACCAACTTGAAAACTGGGCCCATAATAAAAAAAAAGTAAGTACATGTTTAGATTCAGCATATCAAAGAACCCAAAGAATTCAATTTTTGTTAAAATCAAACTAAGTTTAATTTTGGACCCTTTGGACCTTAATGTAGACCAATTTGAAAACGGGACCAAAAATTAAGAATCTAAATGCACGGTTAGATTCGGCATATCAAAGAACCCCAATAGTTAAATTTTCAATGAAATCAAACAAAGTTTAATTTTGGACCCTTTTGGCCCCTAATTCCTAAACTGTTGGGACCAAAACTCCAAAAAATCAATCCCTTTTGTGGCCATAAACCTTGTGTTTAAATTTCATAGATTTCTATTTACTTATACTAAAGTTATTGTGCAAAAACCAAGAAAAATGCTTATTTGGGCCCTTTTTTAGCCCCTAATTCCTAAACTGTTGGGACCAAAACTCCCAAAAACAATCCCAACCTTCCTTTTGTGGTCATAAACCTTGTGTTAAAATTTCATAGATTTCTATTTACTTATACTAGAGTTATTGTGCGAAAACCAAGAAAAATGCTTATTGGGCCCTTTTTTGGCCCCTGATTCTTAAACAGTTGGGACCAAAACTCCCAAAATCAATCCCAACCTTCCTTTTGTGGTCATAAACCTTGTGTTTAAATTTCATAGATTTCTATTAACTTATACTAAAGTTATAGTGCGAAAACCAAATGTCTTCGGACGACGACGCTGACGACGGACGACGACGACGACGACGCCAACGTCATACCAATATACGACCGCAAAAATTTTGCGGTCATATAAAAACAAGCAAATATTGCCCTCAGTGCTTTTGACTGTTTTATAAAGGATCCTAATTTATTTACTTGGGATGGCGTAGAAGGACTTAAAATGAATACAACTTTTTCTTCTGAAGACATACTATCAAAATTATCATTTTCCGTTTTAATTAACTCCAAATATAGTGTCCTTAGTGCGTGATTTTGTCTACAATCTAAAAGAAAATGTTTTTCATCTTCTAATACATTACATAATTTACACAATCTCTGGTCTCTAGGTATTTTTAAATGTCTCCCTTTTTCGACCAAGAGATTGTGATCACTAATTCTCATTTTTGTTATTAACACTCGATGTTCAGAGTTCAATGAAAGAAGTTAGTTTTGAGAATTTTCTTTTTTATATAAGTTCTTACATAAAAGCAATTTACTTCATTCATCAAATGATGAAATTCTATCTGAAATCAGTTTATCATAATAAATTTTAAGTTTTTCTTTTATATCTTTCTTATAAATAATTATTTTCTCATTTTTCTCACAATATAGACTCGCTATGTTTATATCTGTTTCTTTTATCAAATCCATTATAAAAGAGTACCAAGTATAAATTCCCTTGGAATCTAAATCTTTGCAAAGCATAAATGATTCTTTGAGAAGAGGATTTACGTCCTCTACTTTTAATCTGATAAAATATAAAATTGATTGTATCTTTATATTATATTCTATTGGCAATCGTTTTAGCTCTTGCCTAGTGGCTATATTAGAAGCACTTTTATTGACTCCTAATATATTTTTACAGAATGCCAGATGTGTATTTTCCACTGGATTTTTATCAATAAAATCGAATGGATTTACATTTCGTCAATATCTTTCAGCTCTCATTTTAGCTCTGTAATATGAGATATATGTGTCCATATAGGTTATTTCTGAATTATAGATCATTATAGGTTTCACCAATAAGTCAAAGAGATTGCAAGAAATATTTATTGGTATATTATTCATATATTTTGTGTATCGCTTCATAGCATACAGTGCTTTCTTTGACTTTTTAACCAGCTCTAAAGAACTATGGGATAAATTTCCATTTTGTTGGATTGATATTCCAAGGAAAGTATACTTAGAAACATTTTCTATTTCCTTGTTTTTATAAGTTAAAAAACTTGGTTCTGGTTTTGAATTTTTTTGTTTAAATATAATCGATTTTGTTTTTGAAATATTAACCCCTAGTTGCCATTTATCACAATATTTAGATAAATTATTTAAACTATTTTGAAGACCCTCTTTGCTGTCTGACAAGATGAGCAAGTCATCAGCAAATAGCAAACTTCCTACCTGGTTATCTATAAGTCTCAGATGAGATGAGTCCTTATCATTAAAATTTTTCACTATATCATTAATAAATATACTGAACCGCAAAAGAAACGTCGCTTTTTCAAAATGTTAGCAAAATTCAAAATAAATATTAATTAATGATTTTTATATAATCAGTATTACGATTACATCACCAGGTAAGATTAAATTACCTGTGAATTAAATTTTCGGTTGAATAATTTTCAGTTGATATCGTAGAGCGACCGTACCTAAAACCGCTCGTGGGACACACTTGGCGGTAATTTTTCTTAAATCTTAAATGTTCGTGAAATTCATGCTTCTTTATGGGTATAAAAGGCCGGAGAAAATTAAAGAGTGTTAGTATCAGTGTTGACACAGAAGCTATGCCACGTCTGAGTCCACAACAGAGAGAACAGGCCATTGGTCGATTGGATGCTGGGCAATCTGCCAGAGTTATTGCCAACGACTTCAACTGTGCTGTTCGAACAATTGAACGTCTACGGACACGGTACAACGCAACAAACAGCACAAATGGCCGTCCACGGAGTGGTAGACCCCAAGTCACTACCCCTAGACAGAATAGAGGCATTGTTCGTCACCATTTGATGAATCGGTTCACCCCAGCTTCCGAAACTGCCAGAAACACTGTTGGAACACATGGACGACCCATAAGTGATGATACGGTTCGTCGGCGATTAGCTGCTAGAAACATGAGATGTCGCCGTCCAGCAAGAGGACCTATTCTTACTCCTCGACACCGTCAAGCTCGTCTTCAGTGGGCCACTCAGCGACAGAATTGGCGAAATCGACAATGGCGTAACATCATCTTCTCTGACGAAAGCCGTTACTGCATTTCAACAGCCGATGGCAGAACCAGAGTGTGGAGAAGTCGCGGGGAACGTTACGAAGACAGCTGCATTCTGGAAACAGACGCGTGGGGAGGACCTAGCATCATGGTATGGGGTGGAATCGGCCTTAACGTTAAACTTGGTCCAGTCATCTTTCAGAACCTTGGCCCAGGCAGAGGAAATGGCGTAACAGCTGCCCGTTACATCGACCAAGTCTTGACACCCCATGTTCAGCCCCATTTCGCACGTCATCAAAACAAGACTTTCCAACAGGACAATGCACGTGCGCATACCGCAATAGCCACAAGAGACTTCCTACAGCAGAATAACATTAATGTTATGGATTGGCCGGCTTTGAGTCTGAACATTTATGGGACGAAGTTCAAAGACGGTTGAATAATGAGCAGCCAAGTCCGACAACTGCAGCTGAACTTTCACAAGCGTTTCAGAGAGTATGGGCACGTATTCCGATGGCGTTTATTAATCGGCTCATCAACTCCATGTACCGAAGATGTGCCACAGTAATTGGTGCCGGTGGAGGACATACACGTTATTAACGGACGTGGGAGCACAGCATTGAAAACATGTGAAGTTGCGACAATTGTGACGTTTTTGTGAACATTGTAACCAAAAGACTGTAAATCATTCATTAAATTTTGTAAAAATTAATTTAAAATATATAAATGTCACTTTGAAATAAATGTATGTGAACATGTCATTTTGTGCGACGTTTCTTTTGCGGTTCAGTATATATTGAACAAGGTAGGACTCAAAGAATCCCCTTGTTTAACTCCTCTTCAGATTGGAAAGAAATTGGATAAGATATCGTAGTTGTCCAAAACCCTCAGTTTCCACGTACGTGTGAGCACTCCCCACTCACCCTGAATTATATCAATTATAAAACAACTTTATAGCCAAATTTATAGGTCCAATTGAAGTTGCTGATTTTTATTTAGTAGCAGTAGTATATCTTGGCGTGATTTTTAATTGTAATGGTAGGTTTTCAAATGCTAGAACTAGACTTGCAGCTCAAGCTCGACGAGCTTTATTCTCTGTTTGTAGACGAATTCGAAATTTATCCATACCTATTGATATACAGTTTAAATTATTCGATTCAATTGTTGAAACAATTTTCATTATGGGGGCAGAAGTTTGGGGGTTTGAAAATTATAATTGAGACAAAAATTTATACCTCAATATTTCTGTAAGTATCCAAATCAATATAAAATGGGTAATATGCTTTCTTTTACTCATGTCCATTTGCTAAAAAAAAATGTGGCTATATTTGTAGAAGACGAATTTCAGAATTTTTATGATTCGTAAAATGTCTCTATTACTGCCTGTTCATATATGTCCTCATGTTAAACCATTGGTGACTGCATAGGTGTTCTTTAATAAGCTAAACTTCTAAACTTGTAGAAATAACAAGATATCATAGTTGTCAAAAACCATTAGTTTTCCCGTATGTGTAAGACTACTCGGCTCACCCTGAATTATATAAATTATAAGACAACCATCGCAAGTGAGGAGCCGCATTTATAGGTCACAGGGCCCCTGACTTGTGAATATACATGTAGGCATGTCGCAACCAAAATACAAAAATAATAATTAAATTAAATTAAATAAAAATGGAAAACATACTAGGGAAATCTCTCATAAAAAATTGTCTCTCTTCTCCAGATGGATAGGAAAAATGAGTGAACACTGCATTCATGACTTTGTTACACTGATTTTGTTAGCCTATGTCTCTTCTGTAAATTTAGAAATCTCAACCACAGTTTCAAAGTTTTATAATATTGATATTCTTTATACGCGACTTGAAATATGTTTTCAAAAATTTGTTTGAATTAATTTTAAACAATGAACTCTATAAAAACTGATTTCATGCTTATCCAGGTTATTATATATTTCATCAATTTATCATTTATGTGTTATTTCCATTATTGTCCAACATAAGGGAAGAAAAAAAATTCAGCGGCATATGTCCTTTTTACTGAATACAACAACAACAACAAATTTTATTTGTCAATCAAGACGCCCCGAGGAGCAGTACAATTACAGTTTAAATTAAAGTGTACAAATAATTATGGTGATTTTTTTCATTGAAATTACAATACATGACAATAAAAATAAAACTATATAAGCGAAGGGAGACAACAAATACAGTATATATTCTCAAAAATAATGAGTGAGTGAACACAAGCAGTACCGTTTTATAATTAGAAGAAGAGCTGTGGGCTGCTCATGTATTAATACTTAATTTTGTTCTTCTTGTCTTTATTAAACTATCTATTAATTTAATCATTATGTTATTAACAAATGGATCTTCATTTGACATCAACCATACAAATTTGGATTGGTCATTTAAAGTTTTAAAATTAGTAAATTTAGAGGATAAATCTAAAATAAAACTGGACCTTTCAGTTTTAAGTGATGGACATTGAAGGAGAAAATGAATTTCATCCTCAACAATGTCATTATTACATAATTTACAAAATCTTTTATCTGGGGATATTCCTTTATGTCTTCCCTTTTCTATTTCAAGTTGATGGGCACTAATTCTAAATTTGGTTAACTCATTTAATGTTTTACAATTATTTAAAAATAAATATTTTTCAAGGCCTATATTATTTTTAAATAGTCTATAGGTCCTTAATTTATTTCCTTGCACCATGCCAGGTTTGTCATTATTTAGTTGGTTAAGCCAAATTTCATCATATTTAATTCGGAGTTTTTTAATGATAATTGACTTTATATGTATATATATGTAATATATAGTATACAAAGTGCCCTTCCTCCACATGCATTCATTTTATGCAAATAACTGCCTGATAGATTACTATACAGTATTATTATAGTAAATGTACAATGTATGGGGCTGTTATTTGTATAAAAAAAAATGCCTACCCCCCCCCCCCCCCCCCCCAACTGCAGGTGCTTGAGGACAGGACCCTGTCTTGGGTCCCTGATACCCCCCCCCCCCCCCCACCCCATTATCATAAATATATGTTTTCTAATTTTTACCATCATTCGACTTATATAGTCGAATTGTAATTATGCTAATGACGGGGTGCTATTAGGGGCCCAAGACAGGGTCCTGTCCTCAAGCACTTAGCTGTGGTATAGTGTGGATGTGCCCCCAGCTCATCCCATCATCTGATCATTTACATCTTTGACAGCACTCACCGTTGGAATTACTGAAATGAAGAATTTTTTCAATAAATAATTAAAGCTGAAAAATTATACTGTGCTCTTACCACATCACTTCCATTTTTTCTTGTGAAATACAGTCATGTAATTTCAAATTTGTGAATCATCTCATTCCCAATCACTGATGCGTGCAATGTTTGTAAACAAATGTCACACAAATGCTTTTTAAAAAGTTTTGTCATTACAATAAACAGTTACGTGACTCTACAGAATATATATATGTACGGTATAAATCAACTCCGAAACGAATGCGTGTAAATATACGGAAATTATTGTTATATTTAAATTAAAACCATTTTATTGAAAGGGGTATGAAAGAGGGAGAAATCATTTAATGTTACCTGGATGTGAGTGCGTACACGCGTATCCCCTGTGAAGAACAGACAGCAGTAAAATGTAACCGACAAAGGGATCCCCAACAAAGTAAGGTTACCAAAATTGGCTGTATTACTGATCTTTATGAAATTTTGCATATGCAGCTCTGAGAATTTTCGAAACTGCATCTTAATATAGAAAAGAATGACTATATTCAACTTTTATCTTTTTAAATAAGATTGACTTAAAATGTGATGTACTGTGGATTTCATTTAAAAAAAGCCTACAAAAAAGAAAGAACAAAGTAATAATGATAAATTAGATAATTTGTCAGACATAAACATATTATTTCTTTATTTCATTTATTGTGTAATCACATACTAAAAAAAAAAAAAAAAAAAATCTGGTAACCCCTAATAAAACTGATAACAGTAAATTGAAAATTTATTAAATTAGATTATGGCAATAATGAATATAACATTGTAAAAAAAAACTTTCATTGGACAGGATTTTGTGAATTAATAATTTAAAGTCTAAAAAATTGAAATTTTGGAGAGATATCGATGTACATTAATTTGTTTTCCAAAAACTTGATTCACCATATTTCGGAAAATATTAACGTGAGATATTTTTTTTTGTTAATCAGATGTTGTTCAATATGCTCTAATTGCATGCAAAATTTATAAAAATCTGGAATGTAGGCATTTAGGTACATCCTACATTAAAGAAAGTCGGAACATTTACTGAAAAAGAATAATTAAAGCTGGATGCCAAGGGCTATACTCCCAATAAATATGATAGAATGAGTGTGCCGCTATAAAGGGTACCGTATAATGTTTTCGCAATTAACATGATTAAACTTTCTGTGTAGTATATGTATAAAAGAACAGCTTAATAATTTCTATATAATTATTGTCTAGAACAGGATCATATATTCTCAGGTGCATAATTTTATGCCTACAGGGGTAAATGATTAAGGAGAACTTTCATTTTCATTCATGTCATGAACAGGGTATGTTTATGCTAGGGCAATAGGCACAAATACACCAATATTATGGTCAAGAAGTCCCTTCCCCGGAACTGGAGGTATAATAATAATAATAATAAGTTGTATTTTCCAAATTATAGGCCCACAATGAGCAAAACACAAACAGTACAATAACAAAACATTACAATGCAATTAAAAGAACATAAATATAGCTTATAAATTGAATGTCAACTGTATGAGGAGGTCTAGGGAATGCGTATCGATTTTACACCTTGTATTAGAATCTATTACATTTAACTATAATTCAAATAAATATTTTTAATAATGATATGAAGAATGATACATATAATAATTGAATAGGTGGCCCAAAACGTCTAAACAATTAAAATACTTTGTCATTTAAATATTTTACACTTTCTATAGCATAAAAGATATCTATGATAAACAACTTTTACTTTGTGTGTCTTTGTGTTTATTTTTTCAGTCATATTAAATGGTATTTAAATTTTATCGTGAAGAGATTTAAGAAAATAGTTAGTAAAGGAATTAAGTCTAAACAATATTTCTTGTCCCTTTAGAAAAAACCAAGATATATAGATATGTCGGAGAACACGGAGGATACCGTATCCATGGGAACGAAAAATTTGGAGACTTCCGATTCAAATATAACATGTGAACCGTGTAGGCGGTTAAAAACACCAAGCTCTAGAGTCAGATCTGCCACAAAGTTCTGTACTTTTTGTACAGAAGACTTGTGTGACGTATGCGTCGATCACCACCAAGCAAGCAAAGCATCCTCTGACCACGTACTTATCGATAAGTCGGAAGAAACAGTAAGAAGCAATGCCGGTTTGCCGCCATGTTCAATATTTTGCATACAACATCCTAGTAAAAAACTGGAATTATTTTGTTTAGATCACACAACTTTGTGCTGTATAAAGTGCATGACCAAAAAACATCGACATTGTGAACGTTTGTTGACAATAGATGAAGCGGCAATTGGAATTAAGGAAAGCAAAATTTGTTCAAACATATTGAAAACATTAGAAAGGTGTGACCAACAGATAGCAGACACTGTCACAAAAGGGAAACTGACCATAGAGTTATGTCAGTCTCAGAGCAAAGCTGCGCTTGAACTTGTGGGACAAACAAGAGAAAAAATCAACAAGAGCTTGGATCGTCTTGAATCTAATTTTAAACGTGAATTCCCGATTTTTTGTAATAAAAACGTGAATGAAATGAAAGTGAAGCTGAATGCATTTGAAAAGCAAAAATCCATTGTAGGAAATTCACAAGATCTTTTGCAAAATAAAATCAAACATTCAACTGATACAGAAGTTCTGATGGAAGCAAACAGATTACAGAAGGTCTGCTCAGAAACGGAAAAGTTCATATCGGACACTAAAAACAAAATACCCGACTTCACTATAGACTTTCAACTAAACGAATGCTTTGCGAATTTCTCCAAACATTTTTCTGACTTCGGAACATATGAAGTTAAGAATTCTGATACTTGTCTCAAATCCTCGCTTGTGGCATGTAATATAGAACCGATCCAAACAATTAAACTTCTGGATAAATCCTGTATTACGGGTGTCAAATTCCTAGCAGACGGCAACATAGCGTTGATAGACAGTCGTTTTAATGCCTTATACTTTTATGGAATTGATTCGAAGAAAATTGTAGAAATAGGTCTCCAAGACACCCCTTGGGATGTCGAACTATTTGATAACAATATTCTGGCAGTCAGCTTCCAGGAAAGGCCTTACATACAGTTTGTTGACGTCACAAAGAGAAAGTTGCGCAAAGAGGTTGAATTGAACGAACCAAAACGAGGCATTGCGGTCTATAACCAGAAATTAATTCTTAGCAGCAAGACAAAAATATCTGTTGCAGAGGCAACGGGAAAAGAACTAGGCAGTTTTGTTGCAGACGACCCACTGTACGTGTGCGTCGACCGACGAGGGAGACTTTACTACCGGGATCATTCCAACAAGCTTGTTTGTGCCGATTTAAACGGACATGTACTTTTTACTTACACTAATCAAGACTTAAAAGTAATAACAGGTCTGACTTGTGACTTTGAGAATAATGTTTATGTAGCTGGGTTCGGTTCTCATAACATTCATCAACTGTCCGATGGAAAACTAATTCAAATCTTCTCAGGAAATGGATTAAGCAAACCTCGTGCAATTTATTTACAGGAAGATGGAAATATAATGTTGGTCTCAAATAGCGAAGGTAAAGAGGTGAAAATCTTCCAGTTGGTACCCAACGCAAAGTATCAAAAGTAATTGGACGAAATTGTGAAGCCATAATTTTTCACGTGGAGGCAATTTAACGTAAAATATTCCTCTAGAGACACAGCATGAAGTAAAGTCTGAATAGATAATTAAAACATTTGCTTTAATTATCAATTAGCCATAATTAACACCTTTAATTCAGGTGCGGATTCAGACGGGGGCCCACCAGGCGCCCCTAATAAAAGCCATGTTTCTGACAATCATGTGAATTTTTAGCATAAAATCGTTCAAAACAGTTTTCGCCTCACTCTGCTAGGCGCTATATCAATCATTACCAACACTTCAGCGACACCCCCCCCCCCCCCCCCTTCCCCTTCCCCTAACGACAAATCCTGGATCCGCGCCTGTAATTCCTGAATTAGGACAAATAAGAGGAGTTCATTTTAAAGAAATGAGACCAAAGAAAGGGTTTACATTCAAACGAGTGTCCAGAGGTCAAATTGCGACGAGAGAAAGAAATAGTGCAACACAATGCTAAAAATGCCTATGGAAACTACTAATCAAGATTAAGCTACGGGATGAGAATGGGCCTTAATAAAATGTATCACAAAATACCTCAAAAAATTTGATTCACTGTATGACCATTTCGTTGACCGACTACTTATCAGCAGTGCTCGAGATCAAAATGTTGGAAATTCGGTTAAAGATATATGATGAAGCGACGAGAAGATGAATTACCGTAAAGAAAACTTAAAGTAACGGTTATCTCTGCATCAAAATGAAGAGCCAGCCTTAGATATTTCTGATAATTTTTGTCAAACTTTGAACGGAAAATATGTTAAAAGTAACTGTTTTTCTACATGTGACATTATTCTAGTTAATGGAATGACTGAATAACTTTTTGTAAAACCTAACTATTTTGTTTGCAGAAAATATTTATGTACATGTAATAAACACCACCAATGTCTCGCATTTTTTTCCGAAACAATTACTGGTTACAGTTCAGGATGTAATTTTTCATAAAACTAGAAATTGTGTCTGTAACATGTAGGTCGTCATGTATTATGCTCAGTACTATCCAAGGCACATCCACTGATGAAGTTTCGTTGATACACTATGCTTAGTTACAAAGAAATGAACCTAAGCGCAAAACTTAACTAGAGTCGCTCAAGCATAAAACGTAGGTCATAATGACCCTATTTTTGTATGACTGCTCATTACTACCCAGGGTACATCCACTGATGAAGTTTTATTGATACTATGCTTAGTTCCAAAGAAATGAATCTAAACACAAAACTTAACCAGTCACTGAAGCATGAAATGTAGGTCATAGCGACCCAAGTGTTGCTGAACTGTGTTGTACCAAACAAGAGGACTGTAGTGGTGAAATATCATTGATATATTACTTTTGGTTTCTGAGAAATGGAGCTAACGCAAAACTTAACCGAATTGGAACTTACGGAGGTACGTAAGCCCCAACAACAGCAACATTTTTGGCGGGGCATAAAAAAAAGATCTGTTGCAGATGACCTTTTGTTTCCCTTTACATCTGAAAGATCTAAATTGCTTTAAATAGGCCATAAATGAAGATTTCCCTGCCCCCCCCCCCCAAAAAAAACAAAAAAAAAACAACAAAAAAAAAACAAAAACAAAAACAAAAACAAAAAACTAGAGGCTCCCAGCAGCCTGTATTGCTCACTTGTCTATCTTGACTGACAGCCTTGAACAATGCTGGCAAGTTCCAATTGGCTCACTGGTTTTAAACAAGATCGTTCAGTGAACATTCCCATTAGGTCCTATGTTAAACTAAATTCCTCTCTGGCAGCCATCTCCAACGGCAGACAGGGTCATCAGATATTATTCTGAAAGAGGAACAACTAAATTGCTGCCAAGTTTTGTTCCAATTGGCCAAGTAGTTTCAGATAAGAAGATCTTTAAGTAAATTTCCCTTAGTGTCTTTTGTTATACTATGTTCGTCTCTGTGGCCATCTTGGGTGATGGGCAGGATGATCGGATACAATTCTGAAAGCGGACCACCTAAGGACTATTGCTGCCCAGGTTTGTTCCAATTGGCCAAGTGGTTTCAGACAAGAGGGTCTATAAGTAAATTTCCCATAGGGTGATATGGTAAACTATGTTCGGCCCTGGGGCCATCGGGTCATCGGAAACAACTCTGAAAGAGGACCACTCAAAGACCGCATTGCTGACAAAGTTTTGTTCCAATTGGCCCATTGATTTCAGAGATCTTTAAACGAAAGTTTACAACGACGACGATGACAATAGCTCACATGGCCCTTCATTTAAAATGGCCAGCTGTTGCAGCTGACCAACCACGACCGCTGCATCTGCCATGAAGCCTATAATTTATGACACAGGCACTGGTTTCTGTTGAAAATAAAATTCTTACAGAAACAAGTGCCTGTCATTTCCGGGTATGAAAAAATATTAATGTCCTGCTTCCCTCAATTAGCAGATTAAACGCATAACAAAGAAACGCTGTATAGATATTGTAGATCCGATGAAATTATTCCTCCACTGTTTTTGGCGGAAATTTTAACACAATTTTTGTGTGTTCTTTCCATATATCCATAGAATGCGGAACCTTCATAAAAGAACTGTAAGGGATTAATTATTTAAAGAACATCCAAACAAACTTTAAATTCATTAAAACATACTGGTACAAGTACTAATGGACAAATTAACTCAATACGGAGATTAAGAAAAGCAACATCACATTCTGTATGTAGCTATTCAAATACAGAACCCAGTATTTTGAAGACTTGTCTTTTGTCAATTTGTTACGTACAATACTATGTTTATCTCTTTTTTGCTCCTTTTACACCATTGTTCCAAACCATCTATGAAGTGATTTTTTTTGGTGGGTGGATTATTGTTAAACATCCAGGTAATTATAGCATACATACCAGGACAAGAAATGTTGGTGTGATATGACTATGAAACCTGCTTTGCACTAGATTGATAGGCACCATTTTCAAAGTGCTAGGCACACCTGGACAGATTAATCCAAGTCTTTTCTCTTACTCCTAACTGCCGCATGCTCGGCAGAGAATCAGCAAATATTAACATTAAAGTCTTTCGTTTGACAAGGCTGGACACTGAATTGGGACCTTCTGCACTCAAGACAAGCATGCTACCATTGCGACAGCTTCTGTTGGTGGGGTCTTTGTCATCAGTCTTTTCATGTGTTCAATCCAGTCTAATGATGTCTGACTGACATATAACCCATATCCCAAAGTGTTGTGTCTGAATGAGTATTCCTATACATTGGTTAAAATGATGCTCAAATGAGCTAAGAAGGTGATATGCAAATGACCTTCTAAAGGCACTGAAAAAGAAAATGCCTTTTTCTTCCGGAGTCCTATAGACTATGAGAATGCCATGTAATAATACAAAATAATAAGAATGAATACATCTGAAGTGTCTTTATAAGTGTTGCTTTATCATTCTAACAATAAATTAGCACTGCATATATTAAATATGTACACTGTACTTCTTAAGTACTGCAGTTTTATAACAAACATAACAATTAACAGCTGTTTTTACAAAAAAGGTCAAAGGTTAAATGAAGTGGATCAATCTTAGTTAATAAAGAACATTTCTGGAGATTTTAAAGCTTTGTTGAGAAATATTTCATGAAGTGATAAAGTATACTGAAAAAATGCTATATAAATAAAAGCAGAATTGATTAACTATATAAAATTTACATACTCCATGAAATTTTTTCAAGTTCTTAACTGTGAAATCCATTTTTACACCTGGTAACTTTCACATTAAAACACCACGTTTAAAGTAAACCTTTCACCAAAATTTTAGTTAAGTCTACTAAAAACACTTTTTGATTGCCCTAATTAAGTAGTCATAAACTTTATCTTAATTGACAATTTTCTATTACAAATATTGTTTAACAACTTCACGAAACTGTAAAGTAAGTAAAAATTACATGTATCTTACACCAATTAGCCAACCAAAACCTAAAAAATATCAAATGACCTTTGACCTTTTGTACTGTTACAATAAGCAATGAATACCGGTTTAGTTGATTATTTACAAAGGTTAACATGATGGTATATAGATATATATATCTTAAAATGATGCATATTGTGTAAATTATTTACATAATGATTAACAAATAATAAATACATAACAAAAATAATTTAAAAAATATGCCACCGAAATTCATTTTAGATTTTCAGGTAAGAAGTAACATTCTAATACAGAATTTCAATAGCTCTTTGAACTCAGTATTTTCTACATGTATGGTTATGGTTATTTCAAGAGTAAATCTCCATAAAGGATAAACAGCAAAACTCTCCTCAAATAGAAAAGAAATAACTTGTCAAATCGACAGTAGAAATATGGGTTCTTACACTGATACCAGTATGAGATAGTTTAACTATTAAGAATGTTCGCTGCTCAGTTTCAAAATAACTAGCTTTTCACTAAAAGAGCGAAAAAAAAAAAAATATAGGTCCGTGTGCTCGTTTTTGAGATATAAACCATTGAAAATTTGGCGGGAAAAATATGCTCTCTCGATTTTAAATAGCTTTAACATTGACAAGTTTTATTTCTCAAAAACCATTAAATAATAACAAGGATTTTATAAAATTTTACAAATGGCTTACTATTCTGCATGCAAAAGAATATGAACAGAAAAATGGGCGTTAGCAAGAAAAATAATTTATGGCACTCAAATGGATAAAACCAGATGATTCTGAACTTCTGACAAAAATTCAAAAATATGACCAGCGAACATCCTAAAGATTTGATAAATCTAATAATTTTTGATGTAAGCATATGTTTTTTTAATGATTATCAAATAAATTTTCTTGCTTGATAAACCAATATCCCCTTCGAGTACCTCCACATTTCAGACACTCGCACAACATATTTATATGTTGCTATGGTGTTATCAATAAATTCTGGGAAACCGGAAAGTAAGAGTCATTCCAGCGGGTTATGACCTTTTGTCTTAACCAATATGTCAGGAATGGATAAATTAAATTTTATTTTTATAAACAACTGGTTAAGCAAGGGTTAAATTGACAAGGAATTAGGGCTCATGTTCTCCATCATCACTGTTTGCAACCAGCTGCTCAAAAAATAACCACTGGATTTTTCTGTTTTGGGGGGGGATAAAATTCATTAAAATTGGGTCAATTGTGTCTCCAATGCACAAAAAGCTTGGATTTTCGAGGAACAATGCAAGAATGTCTTACTTCATAGCTATTTGTATCATAAAAGAAGTTGGCCGCACAAAAAGCCAATGAAAAGGAATAAATTAATCATTATTAATTGCCCTTCCTTTGTATTGATGTTAAAAATCATCATTTAATGCTTCGAGCCAGCTTTAAATGTAAAACTTACAATACAAATTATGAATAAAGCTTTTCAGAAGTTGAACGGTCAATGCAAAGACTTGTCTGGAATACCAAATAACCACAATTTTTTGTTGCTGTATGAACAGCGATAAAAGATTTGGAATTCACCAAGCTATAAAGCAGAAAATCAGTTAAAATCAGAAAACCAATCCCACCACATATTTTTATGAAAATTTTATCACTTCTGACAGTTACTGAGAAAAATGCAGATAAAAATCTTTGACATACTGAAGTTAATAACTAGCCACATATGTTCAAACAGTTGCACACATGTACTTTAAAAGTTAAGAAAGATAGCTCAATGTTAAGATAAGCATTCCAAAAGCACTACTAACAATTAATGGATGTATCTTTCAACCAAAACAAACATAATAAAATCTTTCAAGACATCTAAAGCAAGCAAGCTTTAAACCGTAGCGAAAATATCAGGTCTAATTTGCATGATATCAGTACAAGCCCATTTAAAATGAGTAGATTTTCATTTCTGCCTATAAATCAAAACTTTACCTGCTCTAATCTCTCTTATCTTACAAAAATAACAATTTCCAGACACCATAATTTTCAGAAATATCACAGGTCATGGAAGGATTAATCAACAAAATAGTTGGTTTTTAAAAAATTCAATTCTTCCCTATATGCATAGACAGTATATGCAGAAAAAGACTTTAGAAAATCATTTATTTATGTTTGGAAATATAAAGTACAGGAGTATAAATTAGAAATATCCAGAAATATTTTACCCATAAGCTCACAATTTTTGTTGCTGAATAAAATTTCTGCATCCAATTGAACTAACCTGAATGTGTGTTGGAATTTTAAAGGAAGCACATGAGTTAAAATATGTTACTAAAATATGTAAACAAGCAATATCATTACTGGCTGAAAGCACTAACATGTAGTAAACACAACAAATTTCATATAAATGCTTAATATTAAATGCCACACGAAAAAACAAGCACTACTATGTGAAAAACATAAAACAAAGCAACAAACATGTAAAACATATATCTTAACAAATATGAAGAAAAAGGCAATGAATTTCAGTGTGTATGTGTAATGTGATAGAAAAATATTATATCTGATAGATATTCAAAATATATGTATATATATCAACAATAATCTGCAACAATAAAATAAATATTTACATTTACCAGTAATATTAACAATATTTATCTCATTTCATACAAAAAGTGCCGATAAATAAATGTATAAGACATTGAACAACATAAATATATATGAAATTCCTCTTCAATTAAAATTTTTTAAATTAAACATAGTAAATAACAAATTTCTGCAAATTCTAAAATATGCAAATTTCTCTCAGATTTTTATTTTTTCCATTTATTTTTATATTTCACACCTACATTTTCAATATCAAATATAAATTTCTCAATGTGATTTTTTTTTGTCATCGAACTTTTAAAACCTTCAGTAATGTAATTTTTAAAAATAAAGTTAACAATAATCTGTTAGCTTCAAATTTTTATAATAGCATAAAAGAGTAAATAACACAAAAAACTCCAACAAATAACAATTTGGGAAGAAGGCTCTAATTCTTTAATGAAACAAATCATTTTTCAATAATTTAGCTACCATTTACCATTTACAGATTATTTTTGGTATTTTCAAAATTCAATCTGCTAAATTATATTTGGAGTCATAATTACACTAAATAATGATGTAATTTACCAAAATTAAAAACAAAAAATTATTTGGCATAATTTCAAGAACCAAATTTGCAAAATTTTACACCTGCCCCAAAAAGAACCCCATATAACATACAGCAATGTCATAATCTCACATCAGCCATTCAACTAACGATCAATCAAATAAACCAAAAAATTCTCCTGCCATTTTCTCGTGTCTCTGCTTAGCCTCTGGCCTTTCTTTATTTAAATTTCTTTTTCTTGATAATTTTGCCCTTGGGTTTAAGTTTCATGTCTAACTGCGAAGATGTCTGTCTGTCCAGTTCTATTAGTGCTTCATGTATGGCAGCCTCCAGGTTAGAATTCATTTTCCTGCCTCTGAATGAAATGAAATCACACCGTATATAATTATTTGTGTTATAACTTTAAATTTATTTATTGTAGTAATTCACGATTTCTTCTAAGAAAAATTTACAAATTCAAATGAATTTTTTCTTATAAAATTACCAAAAAAATAAATGTAAATAAAATGTGATTTTTTTTCCTGGTTCCACCTTCTGAATGTGTAGTGATACTTTGGACGTTTGTTTGTTTGTTTAGTTAGGATTTTATGCCGTTTTCAGCACATTTGGCTATTTCGCGGTGGCCAGTTTTTATTGGTGGAGGAAGCCAGAGTACCTGGAGAGAACCACCAACCTTCTGTAGGAAAACTGGCGATCCTTGTCAATTAAGATCGTAGTGGAACACACCGCACCACAGGTGAGATTCGAACTGACCTCAGTGTTGACAGGCTAGTGATCATTAGTAGTTATGACGAAATACCTAGACCACTCAGCCACCGAGGCCCCCTACTTTGGAAGTGGAAGTGAGCAAAACAAAATCCAGTTCACCATACTGAAGTGGTATAAATATTAATTCCATCACGATTATGGCACAAACAAATATTGCCTGGAAAAGTTTGAATATGTTGGCTTGGGATAATAAAATACAAAATTTATTCATTTCTGAATTCAGCTCTAGATCTGTCCTTGGTTTTGGCTCTACCATTCTGGTCATTTTGGCATTTTTTTATTGGCTATTCAACTTTTTGGATTATTGTTTTAGGTGTTTGTTTTTAGCCCTTGAGTTGTAAATCAACAAATTGTGTATATCTGGTTCATCAATAAAAGTATCAAAGAATTCATTTCTCAGAAAGTCTATTTTTTACAATTCTGACTTACTTTTTATTCTTTTTCTTTGATTTTTGATGTCCCTCCAGTCCTTCTGTTAGAGTTTTCAGTTTTAACATTTCTACTTGAGTAAAAGTATGGTCACCAAACCATTTCACCCAACACTGTAAAAAAGACATTTCCTAATAATTTGAACATATTAAAATAAAATGAATTTAAGCAAAAAATAAATGTTTTCAAAGATCTGGAATTCTAATGGTTCTTTAATTTAAAGTGTAAACAAAATTTTACAGAAAAAGATTTTTCTTTTTTTTTTTTTTACAAATGTAAGGCTGAAATAAAAATGTTTGGTTTTGGTACTCATGGTAACATCTGAAAATTAAACAGATTATTTTTGAACATTATTATGTTTATTAGAAGATAAATTGCTGAAAAATCAAAATAATCATATTCATAAATTATATACATCTTTTTTTTCAATTTTCCAATAAGAAGTGAAGTTTCAGTAAAAGATTTTTAAAATTGGTTGGTTTAGAAATTCAAAATAATTTTTTTAGGCCTAAATTTCACAATTTCTTTCTCCATGATGCTGACTACATGTTCATCATACCTTCCCAGGTTCTAATTCTTCAGCATCGTAAACTTCTGATTCATCGACAACTTTCCCTGGCCACGATGGAAATCCCCTTATCTGTCCCCATACTAAATCTCCTACTGTAAAGTCATGTAACCCTCTGCTAAATTGGGTCGTTTCTATCGTTTCATCTAAAATATACACCAAGAAGCTGTCTGAGTGACACCGCACCAATTTTTTCTTCATCACTGTTTGAGTGGCTTGCCAGCCGTACATGTACTTCTCCAAACTACATGTACACATGATGTAAGAATCATGTTTTTAATGTTTGAAAATCTGGTTCAAAATAAAAAATTTAATAGATGCACACTTAGTTAGACAGCAATTTTCTTGGTTTCCATGATTGCAGTGGGATTGCATTCTTGAAAAAATACAAATTCCATACATACTAGACTATTACACAACTATAAAATTTAACATCACAAAAACAACATTTTCACTATTCAGTGAAAATAAAGGACACCGCAGTAATTTTTTTTCTTACAAATGTATGCTTTACTTTTAATTCAAAGTGTCTGATAAAACATCAGTTTTGAAATGTAACATCTAGTTACCAAGTTCAAGAATTACAAAGTACTTTGTCTCTACACATGTATTTCTGCACTCTAAATGAAAACAGTTAAATCATGTAAATTATTCATCAATATGTGTTTTAATTTGTAGCTAAATTTTATGCTAAAATACACGTTATTGACTTCTGTCAAAAATACATTTTTACTTAAATACGAAACTATTCACTCTACCTGATCTTGTCATTACCCAAAGTGAAAGTAGAATAATCGATTACATATATATGTATTTCTATATTGCATGTATTGTTTTAAATTGACTGAGTTTCGATTACAATCGATCATTGGGACACCACTATTGATAACATAATTTTTTTCGTGGATTGGTGAAAATAGATATATAATTTTGTCGATTATGCCAATCTAATAAAATGTTGAAATAAATGCTAATGTTATTGGCAGAAATGTTTAAAACCAGTAGATAAATAAAATTTCGATCCGAGATTTTCTTCAAGTATAATCTTATTGCATTTGTTTAATTTCAAAGTATAAATGACAGTTTTGGCTTAATCAACGATAATATTGTAAGAATAATTCCAATCTAATTTTAATTAGATCTACTAATTGCTCATTTCAGTCAATGCATGTACATGTAGATCTAACAACATTCCATTTCACTTTCTGTTCCCGTGACATATGAGAATCCTCAGGTTTTATCCTTCATGTCCTTTGGCTAATGCCTTCAAAATTATGAAGGCTGAAATTTGATTCGCTGATTGGAAAGGTCATCAAAACAGAAAATGATACGGAGTGTTGTTAGATCTACATACAGTGACTGAAAGGACCAATTACATTGTAGTAGCTACATGTATAATTTTAATAAGATTGGAATAATTCATATTTCATTGGGTTCTTTAATTCCACGATTGATGTGTCAAAAAAACCACAAAAACTGGTGTATCACAAACAATAAGTTTCTCGAATTTAATTTTTTTTTAACAAATCCAAGGTATATCTATAATATATATATACCTGTTACATCAATTTCTTCAGTATCATCTTCATAACTTCTTTTTTGAGAGAGATTGATGACTTCATTATCCCCGATGGAATGTGTATTCAGAATGGCTTCGGACATTCGTGTTTGGTGTGCGAGGTTGATGAATGGCACAGTTAACACACTTCTGCTTGCACTAATTTCAGAAGGAAGCAATGCTCTGGATGGTTTTTCAGCTATACTCATACTGTGTTCAGGACTACACTTTAATAATTTCTGATTGGAAGATTTAGTAGAAATGCTATGTTTTGATTGGCTTCCAGATGACATCACAGACGATAAAGCTACATTACTACAACCGGTATTTACAAATGTACAAGTATTTACCTCCAAGTTTGTATTTTTACTACAAGTGACAAGATTAACAGGTTCATCAAAATTATCTGTATGGCACATGTTTTCTGTCTCTAATTCATTGTTATTTCTACATGTACTAGCACCATCTTTGTGAGATCCCGCATCTTGACTCCGAACATCCATTTGAGATTCATTTTTGTCATTTACAGTTTTGCATGTTTGCTCAGAGTGGATGCTACTAATATTTACATAACCATCAGAAGTAGATGACGGAGTGAGACTACATGTAGTATCTGCAATGTTACCACTTATCTCCCCTTCATCTGGATTAACCGCAAGGAAATTGCCATCTTCATCCATATCATCAAAGTCTGTGGATGTACCTTTTTCTTCTGAACTACTAGGCCCATCTTCCCCATTACTAGGGCTCTCCTGACAAGTTGTGGAAACAATCGATACCATTGTTTCTGGCGTACACTTTCCAGGAATTTGATTTTCCTTTGTTGCTATGGTAACTTCACGACTAGAAACAGTTGGCATGGGTGTGTTGTTACCTTGGAGACTGAACTGACTTATCAATGACTGCATATCTTGCAGCTGTTGAATTTGCTGCATCAACTGCTGCTGAAGTTGTAAAGTCTGAATTTGCATTGCAGTCAGATTTCCAGTGTTCAAATTATTCCAAACCTGTTGTTGTACATTCATAACATTTAAAGGTACACCAATTTGAGACAGCCCTGTTTGTAGCTGTCCATTCAGTAGCTGTAAATCAGTTGGATTGAATAGCTGTGGAATTCCAGTTTTATCCACAGACAAATTTCCCATCTGATTTACAGGCAGAGAACCTGACCCAAGAAACTGCATAAGTGGCATATGCAAATTTGGCATCACAACCATCTGTCCATTTGCTGATTGTGTATTTTGTTGCGGAAGAAATTGTTCCAAATTCAGTGGCAATTTAGTAATGTTTTGCAAATCAGCTGCAGGATTGGCAGTTTTCAATGCATTTTTATTTGCTGAACCTTCGTTCAAGTTTATTCCAGACGCAACACATTGAATGCTGGGATTGAGGTTTGCTACATTCACACAAGCTTGAGTCTGATCACTGTGTACTGGAATGCATTGCAAATTATTTTGTGACATTGTCATTCCGTTCTGATCAGGAATTATGACTTGAGGGTTAGGAAGTAAGTTCATAGCCATATTGCTACCAATCATGTTGGTCATTGGTTGTCCAAGGTTTTGTGGTATTCCTGATAAATTAGGTAATATATGAGGAAAACTACTCGTTAAATTTGACATGCTACAAATCGGCGTATTGATATTGACAGAATTAGCACTACGGGTAACTGAATCAACCACATTTACATTTAATACTGCTGTAGATGCAACAACACTTTTTGATTTTTCACATGTTATAGGTTTGTCACTTATAGAATCGACTCCTTTGAAAGAATTATTAACATTTAGATTGACAGGCTGACGAAGTAGCTTTACAACTGATTCATGGCCAGACACAATGTCGCTTTTTGTATTTGGAGCATTTTCAGTTACTTTTGACTTTATCAAACTAGAACTTGTTATGCTAGGTTGTGAAACAAGAAAAGAACTACCGTCTGAAGATACTAATGTTGTTTTTGGCTGATTAGAATATGGAATTTGTGTTTCAGTGTTGGAAGGGTTAAGTCCAAAGTTTAAATTATGTTGTGCCATTTGAGCTCTTGCAGCAGCTGAAAGTAGAGTGCTTGCAGGAAACTCGTGAGAACTGGCATTACAAAGCACCTGTTGTATTGCACTACGGTTTGGAAATGTTTTAGAGACTGTCTGGTTATGTGACTGAGACGAATTTGAAAATGATTTAGAGGACACTTTTTTCTTCGCTGGACTGAGTGTAGGAAATCTCTTCTTAGCATTTGCCAAAATGTCATTGATTTTTTTCTCTTTTTCTTTATTCTTATCTATCTGAGATTCTACTTTTAAAACTTTTGTGGCAGTATGATGCACCACGGAACTTGGTGTGATCATTTCATTTGCTGACGGACATTCATTTCCAGAATCGGGTGACAGTGATTCACATCGATCCTCTGTGAACATTTCTGATTCTGAACATCCTAGAATGGAATGAGATTCTGACGAAGGGATTGGCAATGTCCAATGTTTATTACTAAATGCTGAACTAACCTTAGACAAATTTGCACTGCTTGTGACAACCATGCCATGTGCTGCACTGCTGAAAGGAAATGTCGAGGTGTCACATAAACCACCTGCCATTTTTGTTTTAAATGATTTAGATGAAACTGCTGACGATTTAACATCCCCATCCACAGTATCATTTTTTTCGTCTCTCTTTTCTAAGTTCTTTTTCTCAACTTTTTTTGTAGGACTAGTTAAGTTTGACGTCAGTGAACTACATATCAGACCCGTTTGTTCTGCCAAAAATCCTGAAGGATCATCTAAGAATGAAACAGACGAGGAAACTTTTGGAATAGGACCTTTTCCATGGTCTTGCAGCTGGCTGACGTCAACATTTGGCGGAGGTGTATCGCTATCAAAAACATTTTTCTTTTTCTCTTTTTCCTTCTTATTAGGCTTTGGAGATCTTTTTGTATTAGATTTACTTTTTTCCAGCCATGGTTCATTCATAACAGGATATGCAGGAAAATTAAACATTCCAGGCCCCATAAACTGGTGGCCTGCCATAAATGGATTTATACCAAATGGATTCATATGTGAGCTGGAAACTGGCGGCATATGACCTAAAGGATACCTCACCGGAGGCAACTGATAAACTGGAAATGAATCATACGATGCTGGCGGTTTTGGTGACTTTTGTGTGGAATGTACACCGCTATTACTTTTTTGTGCTTTTGGTGGCGATTTGTGATCAGACCTGGGAGAGGTTTGTTTTTTCTCTGCAGTTTCTTGACTTTTTGCTGCATTTATACTTGACAATATTGATGTAACGACTGTACTAGCGACAGAGATTTTCAGATCATGATTATCCTTTTTTGCCTCTGTTTTTGCACTGCTTTGAACCATTACTGATGTTAAAGTGGTTGGTGTATCACGATTCTTTACCTCAGAAGTGACCGAACTGCTCACTTTTGGGATGCCTACTGCTTTTGATGTGGAATTACTTTCTGTTGTACTTTCAGATGATACTTCTGATGTTGATGCCACTGACTTTATTATGTTACTTTTTCCAACACACGTGTGTGTTACAGAAGACAGAGAACTAGTAACTACTGTATTACTTTGCATTGTTGAAACTGCACTGGTGACCTTCATCGATGGATTAATGTTGGAATTTACCACAGATGAAGTGATAGGTTGATTTTCAAGAGAAGTAGTTTTTGTTTCTGATATTGCACTGGTCACATTAAATGATGGATTAGCAGGTGAACTTCTAACAGCTGCAGGAACTAGCTGACTTTCTGTAGAGCCATCAGCTGAAGAAGCATGATTTACCAACATATTTCCTACAGTCACAGCAATGGGATGATGCTGATCTGACAAACTTTCACTTTCCATACTAAAAGAAGCATCAGTTGATTCCAATTGATATAAAGACGAACCTTGGCTAATATCTTGAGGCCGTTCCAATTCAGTTTTTTCTAAGTCACCACTACTAGCAGATGATAGCTGTTTATTTTTCTCATTAAATTTACTTGTAAATGTACCTTGGTCACTGCTTAATGTTGTTTCTGTATGATAAACTGATGATGTGGATTTATCCAATAATTTTGCATCATGTGCACTAGCATTTGATTGGCTACTTGTGTTTGTGTCACTTCCATAGTTTTTTGCTGATGAATCTACATGATCTACTTCCATGTTTTCCTCTGACCTTTCTGCACCTACATTCTCAGTTACTCTTTTTCTCAAATCAGAATCCTTCGCATCATTTTTTTTAACCTCAGTATTAAGAGAAAGAGCAGTAACCACTTCATTGCTTGATGATATTTCATTTTTTTCAGACTGCTTCTCTTTCCCATCTGAAATTTTATCAACTGTATCTATACACATAGGTTGCGTATTTTTGGTCGGTTGATCTAATTTGGTTGAATTGACAGTTGTCTGAATGTCTCCCTCCACTGTAATATTATGAACTGTTTCTGGAAAAGTTTTCACAGACAATGATGTACTTTCTGGAATATTGTCAGGAATTTTAGTTTGACCTATAGCACTAAATTGATTACTTCCTTGAATGTGTTCCGATTGTGTCTCGTTTGATTTTCTTGAAGAATTATCTTGTGTTTGATTATTTCCAGCTGGCGAGCTTTCGATAGAAGGTGCTTTATGTACAATATCAACAGTCTGCTTAGTTTTCGGAATGCTATGTGATGTGTCTTGATTACTTTCTTCAGAGGTTACAGAAGGCGATCTATTTTCTAACAATTTATGATTTGAATTTTGAGAATCTGGTAAATTTTGATGACCCGTTTCTAACTGTCTATTCCTGTTTCTCTGTGCTATCAACTGAGATACTAGTAAGCCGTCATATGGGCCTGATTTTACTTGTTTACTTCTGTTGGTTTTCTTTTTTAATTCTGAAAAATATTAAATAGAATAGTGTAAGCTGAAATACTTTTTTTTTTAAGTAGAATCAATCACGCAAACAATAAATATCATACTTCATGTAAACGACAAACAGGAAATGTCAACAATGAAGACATCATAAATCAATCAATCCCACTCAACAGACTGTCTTCAAGTCAGGGATCCGTATGACCTAATTAAGTGTGGCACCCTTAAAATTTCAGCTCCACACTTCAACATATTCAATTTTGACCATGTTGACAACAGTGAATTTTTTTTTTCAGTAGCAGAAAGTAGATCATTTATGTTCATAAGCTCTTACATTCCATTATATCGGAAGTGTAACTGAACAAAATCAATATAATCAGAGACATCCAAAAGCAAATCAGCATCTAAATCAATTACCCGCTTTATCTTCTGTAGAAAAATAACTTTGCACCAGAATCAATAAGGAGTACTTTACAAAAGTGAAAGAGATCCAAATGGGATAGTACTAAAGTTACAGGTGATGTATACGAAGCATGAGCTGCTTGCCCTTCCGAAGCACCTGAGTTCACTCCTGGTTTTTATAGGAGTTTGTGTTGTTCATTTTTTTTAGTTTTCAGTGTTTATTTGTTGTGCTTGTGGTTGTTCCTTTGTCTTCCCTGGTTTGTCTATCTAATGAATTGCAGTTTTTGGTTTGCTCCTTAGGTATATTTGTCCTCTCTGATGTTAAGATCACGTAAATAATGGAAAGATTGCGATGTTGGGGATCAATTTATGACAAGTCACCTTTAACTCAAATTAAGACCATTATGTCATTAAATAAAATTGTATCATTGCCATTTTGTTCTCAATATGCAGCAAAGAATTCAACCCCACTATGACTTGAGAGTATAGTAAAGCAATCAAGTGTAACAATCAATTTGGCTAATTTTTCCATTGGGTCCATTGTTAAACTAAGTTGTACTGTGACAGTCATCATTGTTGAAGTCCAGGTCATCAGACAAAATTCTGATAGAGGACCATTTTTGAACCATTGCTGCAGATTCTGGTTCCAATTGCCCCAATTTTAAATGAATTTTCCCATTGGGTCCAATGATAAATTAAATTCAGCTGTGGCAGCCATCTTGGTTGACAGTCCAGGTCATCAGACAAACTTCTGAAAGAGGACCATGTAAGGACCATTGCTGCCAAGTTAAGTTCTAATAGGCTCAGTGGTTTCAGACAATTAGATTTTTAAATGAATTTTCCCATAGAGTCCTATTTTAAACAAAGTGCAGCTGTGACCGCCATCTTGGTTGACAGTCTGAGTCATTGGACACAATTCTGAAAGAGGACCTCCTCAGGACCATTGCTGCCAAGTCTGGTTCCAATTGGCCATGTTTTAGTCACAGCAGCCCTGTCCATCAGAAGTCGGGGATGCCGGACACAATTTGAAATGGGCTACCCAAAGACCAGTCCACCAAAGTTTGATACCAATTGGCCCAGTGGTTTCAGAGGAGAAGATAATTACAGGAAAGTGTACGCCGGAGAACTACAGACGACGGACGCCAAGTGATGACAATAGCTCACATGGCCTTTAAGGCCAGGTCAGCTGAAAAACATTTACACTTGATTGATGAATATGAAAGCCTCAGACTGTTGAATACTTATGTTGTACTGCTTCTTGATGAGTGTTTTAATTGGCAACAATAAACTTTAATAAATTGGATTTTTTTCTTTCTTCGAACTTCATCTCAGTTAACAAAAAGGCAAAATTAGTAAATTCGAATTTCCCCCCACACTTAAATTTTTTTTGGTGGTAGTCCCTGTCAAGTTATTGGATATACAAGGTGCATATTTAAGTTTCTCTGCCAGTATTAAAATACACTAAACCTGCTTTGGTCTTTGTTGCTGTCGATGTACTCGGTATTCCTCCCGTTAGTGAATTTACAGATACGGTGTCCGTCATCGTGGATGATGATAAAGAATAACTTGTGTGAAATGTTGCCATGGCAATCATTTTTCTTTTATGGTTACATAATTTTGTCAGATCTTCGGGACAGTCTACATCAAGTGTCCACATTTTTGATAAAATCCCAACATCAAAATTGAACACTTTGTTGATGTAAATGGGACATTCCAGTCCACATTTGCAAGTTCCATCTCTTGTTAGGTATTTAGCTATCTCTACAGGAGTTTTTAGTGGCACATTAGTAGGACTGAAATCAAGAAAAGAAAAAATCATTAGTGGAATCTTGAAATTCCAAAGTGTAAATTTCATTAATTGAACAATGTAGGAATACATCATTAACACAGAACTTTTGTACAATACATTTCAGCTTGACTTTAGATGAAAATTTCAATTCCCATCAAAAATTTTGAAAGAAGAAGTATAAATAGCAGAATTAACTTGATGCATGTTTTACAGAAAGTTACTCAACATTGTTAAATATTCTTTTACTTTATTTTGAAGAAAAATCTCCTTCCACAATGCACTTGAGAAAAGTTGCCAGTCAATCATTGTCAATAGGGTAGGAGCTTGAGAGAGTATTATCCCAATCTGTGACTGGTTGCAGTTTTACAATCAAACTATGGAGCCCTCTATAGTTCATATATTTGTACTTCTATGCCCAACACTTGTTACCCCCAAAAGTCTTAACAATTCAATGTAAGTGCCAAAATGATCTCACCATATAATTCATAGCAACGAACTAGAAATTGTGTCTGTAAGGCACGGATTCTCCGTTAAAATATAGGTCATCATGTATGAATGCTCAGTGCACATGTACTATCCAAGGCACATCCACTGATGAAGTTTCGTTTATACATTTTTATACACTATGCTTAGTTCCAAAGAAATGAACCTAAATGCAAAACATAGCCAGAGTCACTCAAGCATAAAATGTAAGTCATAATGACCCAATTATTTTACGACTGCTCAGTACTATCCAAGGCAAATCCACTGACGAAGTTTCATTGATACACTATCCTTAGTTTCAAAGAAATGAATCGAACCTAAATGCAAAACTTAACCAGTCGCTCAAGTATTAAATGTAGGTCATAATGACCCAATTATTGTAGAACTGCTCAGTACTACCCCAGGCATATCCACTGATGAATTTTCATTGATATACTATGCTTATTTCCAAAGAAATGAACCTAAATGCAAAACTTATTGGTCTCAGATCAGAATATTTTTTAATGGCTTTTCCCAAAGGGTTCTTTGTTTAACATGTTGAACTAAGTTCGGCTGTGGCGGCCATTTTGGTTGACATTCTGGGTCATCAGACATAATTCTGACAGAGTACCACTTAAAGACCATTTCTGCCAAGTTTGGTTCCAACTGGCTCTGTAGTTTCAGACATCTTGGATTTCATACTGGGATGAAAAACATGAAGTTGGTAGAGGACCATGTAAGGATCATTCCCAAAACAGTTTCTGAAAAGATGTACATGTATGTATGTATTTCCCATATGATCGTATGTTAATTGAGTCCTGTCTTGGCGGCCATCATATAATTTGTAGAGGACCATGTAAGGATCATTCCTGCAATTTAACAATTCAATTGCTTTTGTAGTTTCGGAGAAGAAGATTTTTTAAATTTCAGCCAATCAGAGTGCATAAATGGAAAAGGCATCCATGTTTTTCAATTTTTTTAGAAACCATTGTCTGAACATTTGGGCATAATACTACTTCCATCTGCCAAACGGTTTCTGACAAAAGATGTTTGTATGGATTTCCCATAGGATCCTTTGTTAAATGTATCCTGTGGTGGCGGCCGTCTTCGATTTCATATCGGCACAAAAAACATAAATTTGTAGAGGACCATGTGAGGATCATTCCTGCAATATAACAGATCAATTGCTTTTAGTTTCAGAAAAGAAGATTTTTTAAATTTCAGCCAATCAGAGTGAATAAATGGCCCGGTCAGCCATGTCTTTAAATTTCGAATCTGCACCAAAAACATTGATTTTATTAGGGACCATTATCTGATCATTCAGGTATTACTTCTATCTGTCAAACTGTTTCTGACAAAAAGATGTTTGTATTTATTTCCCATAGGATCCTACATTTGTATGTTAAATGTATCCCATGGTGGCAGTAATCTTGAATTTCAGATCGGCATAAAAGACATAAACTTTGTAGAGGACCATGTAATGATCGTTACTGCAATATAACAATTCAATTGCTTTTGTAGTTTCAGAGAAAAAGATTTTTGAAATTTCAGCCAATCAGAGTGCATAAATGGCCCTGGCAGCCACATTGAATTTTGGATCAGAACAAAAACATAAACTTTGTAGATGACAATCCAATGAACATCCCCACCAAGTTTGGTTTCAATTGGCAATGGGGTTTTGGAGAAGAAGATTGAAATGTGAAAAGTTAACAGATGGATGGACGACCACGGACAAAGGACGCAAAGTGATGGCAATAGCTCACATGGCCTTTTACAATGTAGGCCAGGTGAGCTAATAAAAGACGGGGAAAAGCTCTCAAAACCATTGTACTTCTTTCAGTAAGATATATTTACCCTTATTATTAGTCTTCTATGTAAATATATCTTACTGAAACAAAGGCCTGTGGTATTATTCCTTTCTTTTCATCCCAGATCCCCGGTCGAAAGTTTTCTCTGTTTATTATTTTCCAACCTCCTCATACAATGTATCAAAATTTATGCTGAAATTACTGGTTGTATCTGTAGTTAAACCAAATGAATTTTTCTTATCATCATGTTAAATAAATGTACAACGTTTCTTCATTATCATTGATTTCATGTAGATGATGTACAGATTGTATTCTAATTGAAAAAAAGGTAATAGTTTGACTGACTGATGATCAGCAGATGTTACACAGAATTCTACACATGTATGTGATCAATACATTGTATATGAACATTCTAACCATTATAATCAATTCAAAACAGATGTATTTCAAAATTTAATGAACTTTCATAATGTTATAATATAATATGCAAAATAATGTCTTTGAAACTACATTGTATAGGTGCCAATGAACCCGTATTAAATTGTTTACCTCTAGATTTAATTCCCCATTTAATTTGGCAGTCAGTGTCGTTGGGCACAATTTTAAACAAAAAACACATATACACGGTGTAGAATGGTAACGGACTTATCAGGTTTTTTCGGCATTTCCGCACTTATCGGGTTCAGCAACGGACTTATCACGTTTTTAGATGACAACATTTGGCGTAAGTACATGTAGTTATTTCTTTCAACTTGTATTAAAGCAGCATAGACATTTCTAAATCAGCTTAATGTCACAGAATGGGGAAATTATTTATTTTGTTGGATATCTAATCATATATTCATGGGAAGATACGATTTATATCAAATTGTTTCCACCAACGTGGTACCTGAACTTGGAAACAAATATTTTTCATGAAAAAATGTCCAATTGAAGCGTGTTGTAAGCATGCTGTTTTCTTTTCCAAGTAAATTTTTGGTGATTATTCATTAAATGTAGACATTTTCCCTTTCGGAACTGTTTCATGCTCTATTAAGGTCTTAAATGATGGTTAATTTGGAAAATTTTTGGCACCGGACTTTTTGTGCGAAAATGAATAAGAAGACTCATATCTTCGAAGTCAGTCTATCCGTTTACTCCTCCTGTGTTGTTCAACACTTCTTTTTTTATACATTAATCACACAATAATATACTTTATTAATCCACAAACAAATGTGTGGGATTCTATCAGTATCTCGTCCTCATAGCAGGTAGCATTCTAGTCCAAATAATTATGACGTCTAGGAAGGCTATTCTAAATTTTTGCTTTTTACCCTGGTAAAACAATAAAAAACATGATAAGTCCTGTGCTCAATAAACCCAAACAGTTCGGTGCCAAAAAACACGTCGTTTTTTGGAAACCCGATTAGTCCACTGCCAAAGAATTTTGAATAAAATGCTCCGCTGGGCGCAGCTAGATACGACCGCAGATGTCGAACCCTGAATAGTTGGGGCAATTATGAACACAACATTCAAGCTTGATACAATACTGAATTTGGATTGTGAATAAATATTTGACACAGCATAGGTTTCTGACACAGAATGAATGTTGTCTAAGAACTTAAAAATTTTTAATTTACCTATTCAAACCATATCAGTATTATTTGTTTTTATATATAAATCAGAAATAACCAATTTAAAATTGGGCACACATATCAATTTCTTGCTATTGTGCAATACTGTGCAATTGAAGATTTCTTGCTATTGCGCAATACTGTACAATTGAAAATTTCTTGAAATATTTGACACATAATAGGTTTCTGACACAGAATAACTGAAATCAAAGAACTTTGAATTGGTCATATGATTTCAATTTATATTCAATTGTTTGCTTCTTGTGCAATACAATATGCTTTGGAGAATTGACCCACCCCCTCCCCCCCCCCCCCAAAAAAAAAAATAATAATTTACCCCTTTTTTAGCTTTTGTGCAATACACTATGAAGTTGCACATTGACCCCCCCCTCCCAAAAAAAAAAAAAAAAAAAAATAAAATTTATTGTAAAACCCCCCCCCCCCCCTTTTTTTGCTAAAAAAAATTTGAAATTTTCTTTTTAATTTATGAAATATGAAATGAGAAAAAAATTGCCCCCTCCCAAATTTCTCATTTACACCCCCTAAATTTTGTTTTCAACCCCCCCCCCCCCACCCCCCCCCCATTTCTTTATACTTTGCAACCATAACAGCCCATTTAAATACACCGTAACATATTAAAATAGAAAATGACATCATGGTCATGGATGGCAAATTTTAAATATACATAATTTAAAAGCAGTTTAGATGAGATAAACAAAAAAGCTTCATCAGCACATTTTATCAATTGGCAAATTTCCAATGGAATTTGTTAATAATAAAGTTTTGATAACAGGGCACACATATCAATTTCTTGCTATTGCGCAATACTGTGCAATTGAAAATTTCTTCAAATATTTGACACATAATAGATTTCTGACACAGAATAACTGAAATCAAAGAACTTAGAATTGGTCATATGATTTGAATTTATATTCAGTTTTTTGCTTCTTGTGCAATACAATATGCTGTGGAGAATTGCCCCTCCCCCCCCCCCCCCAAAAAAAAAAAAAAAAAAATTTACCCCTTTTTTAGCTTTAATTTTGGACCCCGATTTGGACCAACTTGAAAACTGGGCCCATAATAAAAAAACTAAGTACATGTTTAGATTCAGCATATCAAAGAACCCCAAGAATTCAATTTTTGTTAAAATCAAACAAAGTTTAATTTTGGACCCTTTGGACCTTAATGTAGACCAATTTGAAAACGGGACCAAAAATTAAGAATCTAAATGCATGGTTAGATTCGGCATATCAAAGAACCCCAATAGTTCAATTTTTAATGAAATCAAACAAAGTTTAATTTTGGACCCAGATTTGGACCAACTTGAAAACTGGGCCCATAATAAAAAAAACTAAGTACATGTTTAGATTCAGAATATAAAAGAACCCAAAGAATTCAATTTTTGTTAAAATCAAACTAAGTTTAATTTTGGACCCTTTGGACCTTAATGTAGACCAATTTGAAAATGGGACCAAAAATTAAGAATCTAAATGCACGGTTAGATTCGGCATATCAAAGAACCCAAATAGGTCAATTTTCGATGAAATCAAACAAAGTTTTATTTTGGACCCTTTTGGCCCCTAATTCCTAAACAGTTGGGACCAAAACTCCAAAAATCAATCCCAACCTTCCTTTTGTGGTCATAAACCTTGTGTTTAAATTTCATAGACATAGATTTCTATTTACTTATACTAAAGTTATTGTGCAAAAACCAAGAAAAATGCTTATTTGGGCCCTTTTTTAGCCCCTAATTCCTAAACTGTTGGGACCAAAACTCCCCAAAACAATCCCAACCTTTCTTTTGTGGTCATAAACCTTGTGTTAAAATTTCATAGATTTCTATTTACTTATACTAGAGTTATTGTGCGAAAACCAAGAAAAATGTTTATTGGGCCCTTTTTTGGCCCCTAATTCTTAAACTGTTGGGACCAAAACTCCCAAAATCAATCCCAACCTTCCTTTTGTGGTCATAAACCTTGTGTTTAAATTTCATAGATTTCTATTAACTTATACTAAAGTTATAGTGCGAAAACCAAATGTCTTCGGCCGACGACGCTGACGACGGACGACGACGCAGACGACGACGCCGACGTCATACCAATATACGACCGCAAAAATTTTGCGGTCGTATAAAAAGCTTTGATATGTGATATCTTTAGTCTTTAAATGCATATGTATTTTGCATGAAATTAAGGAGCCCAAAAATCTACATTCTAATATACTGCGTATTTGAACGGAAACCACACCATTAGGAACAGTGTTCGGCCGGTTGTCCTGTTTAGTGTGGAGCTCTTTGAAAAAACCATGAGTTGTACTGAAGTAAAATGAAAAATTTCGCAAACTTAGATCATCGGTGCCTTCCGTGATCATATAAAAATAAACACTTACGACTTCTTTTCGTCTATTTGGTTCATTTTTGTGACACAATGTCTGGAAATAAAGCATGGTAAGTCCGTTGCCGAACCCGATAAGTGGGTCTACATGTATGAAATTATTAAACAAACCAGGGATGAACAATGAACAATGGGTATGTAAATTTTATACGAGGTCAACATGGTCAAAGAAGCTTTCAATTCTTATGACTACGTACATTTGTACATGGATGACAGCAATACGACTTTTTCAAGATCGATCGCTCTTTGAGATGGAGGTAGAGAATGCATATCATGTGATGTTTTGTTAGCCATAGAAACAATACACTTGTAACAATACAGCAGCCCCGGTACATTTTGCGACAAAAACTACCAAAGTTGCAACAATTTCTGTCCCAGAGGGGCATTTGAGGTGTATATCATGCCATGAATACAGAAAGCTAAAACTCGCCCAACTTGCATTATCCTTCAAATTTCCCTTCACTCTCGTAACCTGAAAAGTGCAATTCTCAAGCCTAACAAGACATTAAAGTCACGTGATCGGAATAATAATTTCTGTCCCGGATGCGGTAATTCCGGACTAAGTCGGAAATCAAATATATTATATGTTATACATGTACTATTCATGTACTCAAATTATTTTTAGTCATTATTCTTTTAAATTCCTATATGAGTCCTTCATTTAAAACATGTAATTCTTTTCAGTCAACTGTCCTTTCTGGGATTCAACAAAGTGCAACTCAAATGTAATCATTATTCATTTGCACACATTTTTTTCATATCATCTAACAGACATGTTCTTCAATGCTATTTGTCTATTCCATATCCATTCATTTTTATATAGATGTACAATCTTTTTTTTGACTGCAAGTACAGATATATTATGTGACAGATTAAACATACTGAAAGATTATATTTTCTGAAAAGACAATTATGTACAGAAATTTTTAGCTAGCCTAAAATAGAGAGAAGCAGCATCTTGCTGCTTTTCCTGTACAAAAGTATGCCCTCTGAACATGCTGAATCAAGTATGATTTAACATACAATAAAAACACATTTTAATATAAACTAAAACTGTGAGTGACCTCACTGACTGATACCCCCAGCTTGCAACACTAGGAGTTGCGCTTTCAAGCTTTAAACATGTTAAACCCTAAAGTTGGATTAACTTAATTTCCTAGCTTCCAGTGATTATAATTATCTTGTTTCATGCACATCTACATATTTATAATTTCATCAAAATCCACTGAACAGTTTACATTGTGTACATACCCTGGTTGGATTATCTCCCTTTGCAAGCATTCGGTAATAACTATCTTGCTTCATGCACATCTACATATGATACCCAACCTTCATATAAAGTTTCATCAAAATCCATTCAAAGGTTTATGAGGAATTTTGCTTATAAGGTTCACGGATGTACTGGATGGACAAACAGACAAGGTGATTCCTACTTCCAAACTTTGTTTGCAGGGTGTATTATAATAATGAATGAATTCGCTGTGCATAAAAGGGGTAAAGGAAATTTAAAGAACTGAATAACTGTTATTTCTGAAATTCTGACATTAGGTTGTATGCCCTTTCAGACCTGATAAATACATTAATCTGTTGTAATATTCAAATCATTTACATAAATTTACATGTAGATTAAAAAAATTACGTTTCCAAAAAATTTTACAGAACCATTTCATGTCAGACCAACAGATATAGTCCAGTCAGACTAAGTTTTAACCTCAAACTAATTGCAACAGAAAATGTTTTAGTTCTAATCTATAGCAGTAAGCCCCAAATATACACAGAAAAAAGTCTCATAAAATCTAACTTGAAGAAAACTGAAAATCAGCATTTTTAATTTCCTATGGAAATTAACATTGGAAAGGGGAGATAACTCCGCAAAAATGAGTCTTTTTTGTCAGTTTTTGAATGATTATCTTAAAATTCATGTAAAGTATGATACTTTGATGGGGTTATAAGTTTGTATTTGACTATACATGTATTATATAATCTTCTGCTCATGAAATGTACAAAACCGAAATGTTATGGGTATTTCTATTTTTTTGGTGCATTTTTCATTAAAGAAATTGCAAATTTGTGGCTTTGTGACCATTTTGTAAAAATAATGTGAAAATTTGGTATTGTTTATATCTGTAAATTATATTTTATCAGCATCTACCTTGTTTAAAGAAACTTTAAACCACAAAAAGAAGAATATATGCTTAATTATTTTTATTAAATTTGAGAATCTTTACCTTGACAAGTTGAAAAATTTAATAAATGGTCAACTAATGAATTACAAAATCTAGGTTGTAGCTTGATAAAAGATATGAAAAAAACTTTAGAGTTGTTTGTTATACTCTAAAGACAGCTAAAATATCAAGAATCAATACATTCTGCTGAATAGAGGTGGTAAAGTTATAATTTTATATCAATTCTTATTGATATTTCTGCCTTTTTTGCAGAGTTATCTCCCATTTTCAATGCAAATGTCCATAGGAATTTTAAAATCGTGATTTTTTTATCTTCCTCAAGTTAGATTTTGTGAGACTTTTTTCTGTGTATATTTGGGGTATAATGCTAAAGATTAAAACTTAAAAATCTTCTTCTGCAATTACTTTAAGGTTGGGGTCAAATTTATGGTAGATTGACTGGACTAATATTCACTTAAATTGGTATTCCACAAACAATTGTTACAATGTAAATCTGTTAATAACCATACCTGTAATATACAATTGCATTATCCACAACTACCCTACTCCAACCAAATGGGACTACAACAGTTCTTGAATCTTCCATATTTGTACTTCTAGATGATTTGGATTTTTCGGCTGCTACATGAATGCTAGAAGATACTTTTGATGATGATGATGATGACCTCATTTGTGAACTTCCGGTGACCGTGTTTGTCATAGCTCGACTGAATGTTGTGGAAATCGTTGGTGTTGTTATGGTTACTTGGTTGCAGCATGGCACGACAAATGATTGACGAGCTGATATATTTGTACCAGAATTTGAAACTTTCTGATCACCGTACACATTTATTAAATGAGGTGAATTGGATGCTGCATGACCAGATGGCATTACCTGGTTGGTTGACACAGTGTTTGGCAATACCATTTGACCACCTGATGTATTGACTGTTGTAATCTGTCCCCCATAGGGAGAAATCAAGTTGTTAAATGTTGGCAACGACTGTCCAGGTAAGATGTTTCCAATGGATGGTAGAACTTGTCCTGTAGATGATGTCATTATCTGATTTATAGGTGGCAGCATTTGTCCAGTCGTAACACCAAGAATATTGTTAACTCCCGCTATGTAATTTGTATTCAAATTCATACGTTGTGTGGGCATCACTTGGGGTAAAATGTCTTGTCCAACAATTTGTCCGTGTGGAAAACGGTTTTGAATTTGACAAGCATTAAACATTTGCTGTGTTGACTGCTGTGGATTTGTAAATAACTGGTGTGTTGGTGGCTGACCGGCAAATACTGGTGTCTGTTGAATTGTGGAATTAAAGAACTGTGGTGATTGTTGAGGATGAGAGAAAAACTGAGCAGATGGTTGGTTATTGATAAAAACCTGCTGTGGTGAATGTTGATTTGTTGGGAACATGTGTTGTTGTGGCGACTGCTGTTGTGTATGGAAAAACTGAGGGGAATGCTGACTAGGTGAGAAAACTTGTGATGATTGTTGGTTGCTAGGCAGAATTTGTTGTTGTGGAGATGACTGGTTTCCTATTAATGTGGTCTGGTTACTTGGCTGTTGCTGGTATTGCTGATGAAGTAGGAAGTGACCAAAGCTAGGCAGGGTATTGTTATTCTGTGTTATACCAGTCCAATTATCCATACCTCCCTTGTTTACATTTTGCACCATACCAACTTGTGAAGGTTGATTTAAATTTGCAATGAAAGATCCCATGGATGGCAAGGGACCAGATCCATTTGAATTTCCTATGGACAAAAATCCACTCACTGGAATACCAGTTTGTAAGTTTGTCATCACCGACCCCTGTCCCTGTGGAACAACATTATAGCCTGGAACAAATGTATTCATAGGTGGTCCCAATATGTTCTGCATTTGTGATATCCTTGGAAAATGATACCCCGAGTCTGACTGGCTAACATTAGAAACATTTTGGGGGATCCCTTGACCACTATTTTGTTGGCTGGGATCCATTTTTTTTCAACAGAATGGATTGTCTTATCCCATATCCTTAAAGTATGTCCAGATTGAATGCATTTTATCACTTAGACTGTTTTTCATTTAATGATCCATTTATCAATTACAGTCTTTTAATGAGGCTTTGACGCTGTTATGTATTTCCTTCACTTTTCTGAAAAAAGAGACATTTTTGAGAGAAGAAAATTTTTAAATTTTTAAATTTAAATCAGTTCAGAAACACAATAAAATAATAAAATATATATAATAAACTAATCAAGCAGTACAGAAACAAAATGTGAGAATGGATTTCCCATAGATCCTATGTTATATGTGTCCTGTGATAGTGGCCATCTTGGATTTCAGGTTGACACGAAAAACAGAAATTTGGATGAGGACCATGTAAAGATCATTCCTGCAATTTAACAATTCAATTGCTTTTGTAGTTTCAGAGAAGATTTTTGAAATTGCAGCCAATCAGAGCGCATAATTGACCCTGGCAGCCATGTTGAATTTCAGATCGGCACCAAATACATTTTGTACATCTATTTTGTTAAGGACCATTATCTGATCATTCACGCATAATATTACTTCCATCTGTCAAACAGTTTCTGACAATTTGCCTGTAAAGAAAGTTTAGACCACATAGTGTTTAAAATGATTAATAACTGTTGTAGTTATATTATATATACTAAAAAAATAATAGATTATTGTGAATCACATTCTTGGATTTTTTTAAATAAAACAGAAAAATGAAAATAATTTTAACAATATCAGTTGATATGCAGAAGACATATCAGGCCATACAAAAAGATGCTTACATGTAGGTTCTCAGGCCAATATAAAAATAATAAATAATGAAAGGTCGTGCGTAGCATGATACTTGACAATCACTCCATTTGTTTGTGTGATGTATTTTGAAATACACAATAAGTGTTATTGTAGAAACCCAGCTATAAATAGAACTGTCGCCTAGTTCAGTGAAATAGCATATTGGAAATTAAAATGTTTGTAATAGCAACATGCACGTTCTATATGCAGTTAACCATAAACCTAAAAGTTTACTATAAGTACTACGTTATGGTTAATTTCAGTTTATTTTATTTATTTTTTTTGGTTTTTTTATATGAAGTTATGACTTCATCAGTTTATTTTTCCCAGCTGCTGACAACTAGGTCAACCTGATAAATGCAGCTGTGTCTGTTATCGTGATTATGCGTTTAGCAGACGACTTTTATCCATTTAATATACAACAGTAGAAAACCACTATAAATTATAAATAGAATGAAATAGTCGCTTATTTATAGAACAGTCGCCTACATTACAGAAAAGAAATAAAAACTAACGGAAGACATTGAAAATAACCGAAATAAAAAGTGAACAGTTCGCGATTTAGACTAGATTTAATTTTAGTTCAATAATAATGACAGATGAACATATTTTTTGTTTGCTGATATTCATTGCAGTTCTTTCAAACACTCGATTGACAAAAACCGTAACCAACCACTATACTTGGCAATCACGTGATTGCCAAGTAATAAAAGGTCACTTGCTAGGAAGCACTTCTTAGTAGATTTTAAACACCATGCAGTATGGTAAATATCAAATTGTATAAATATGAATATGTTTAATAAAAAGTAAATTAGAAAATATACATATAAAATTGAAAAAAAAAATCCATTGTAGACTAATTCAAAATGAAAAGAAGCTTCCTAAAATAATCCACTTTAAGTATTTTTCAATAATATAAAGCTGTAAAAATTTCTCAATGCTTTCACACCTGCTCATCTCTCATCTTAGGCCAAAAAAATAAAGATGCTAGGTTCTCAGGTTTTTATTCTTAGTAAAATCCGGAATTTTTTCAAGTCTGTCCCTGAAACAGTCGATACTTATAATTTCATATACATTTACCTACAGTTGTAGAAATAAATAATTATTATAGTGCCCTAGATTGCCCTAAACAAATAGAAGTGTTGGTCACCCTTGATGCCCTTTAAGTCTCATAAATGTACCCTTTCTTTCAGAACATGTTTTTGTTGTCATTAATTGACCAAATTAAGTTCAAAGTTTATCTTTCGCTGTTTCAGAAAAAAATCTGCAGACTTGCTCCCCTTTGATAATCAATTTTCTTTTCAATTCAAATTTTTTCTGACAAAGAAAACATAAAATTTATATTTGTTGAATAACAAATAAAAAATGAATTTTGAGAACATTTTGTATTCTCCTTTTGAAAAAAAAAGTGTTTCCCAAACTTTTTTGTACATATAATTTTATGTAAAACCTTTGTAATTATTTTATGACTTGGGTTAAATTCCTGCAATCAGTAAAAAAAATTGTAACATCACAGTCATCAAATCTGTTTCAAATTAGTAAAACAATATTTAAACTGCATTGTGTGCTAAGGCAAACAGCAGTTGTTTTCCTTCGAAATTTGTGATGAAACCCAGGAATGATATAAAAAAATATATATATGTTTCTTAAAAAATGTTTGACCAGACAATAATGTCAATTTCCCCCCTCCCCCAAAAAAGCCTCCCTCCCTCATCCATTTTTTAAAAAGTGGCCTGAGAACCTACATGTAAGCATCTTTTTGCATGGCCTGATATGTCTTCTGCACATCAACTGATATTGTTAAAATTATTTTCATTTTTCTGTTTTATTTAAAAAAAATCCAAGAATGTGATTCACAGTAATCTATTATTTTTTTAGTTCATTTGATTCTAATTATTACATATGAGTACAGCTGTAAAATACACTCTGAACTAATTTTCAATCTCTTCTCTTTCAATTTCACTTTTTTAAGTGAAAAACAATATCACCAATTGTAATGAATTAGAGAGATAAGTGGGTGTATCTTTTGAGTGAAAAGCTAAACATTTAACAACTTTTTAGACAGTTTGGAGTATTTAATTACTTAATACAAAAAAAAAGTTATTTACTAACAATTAGCTGAATTAATTTTTCATGTTCAGTTGTTTTTGAATGATTGTAATAAAATTAATAATAGTAAAACAATAAATAAACACCTTGATTATATATTTTTTATTATATCTTTTATCATGCCAATGGTAAGATTAGTTGAGAACTGCAGTATTTATCAAACTAATTAAATTGTATATATAATATACATATATGTGAAAGGTATAAACTGTCAACAGTGTGAAAAATTGTATCATTTTTTGTTTTAAAATATGTTATGATAAATTTTATGCAATTTGAAAATAAAATTTAAATGCATTTATTTATTCATTCTTTTTTTTATCACTGGATTTTTATAACTGAAATACTTTAAATCAATTAAATTTGTTTAGTTGAAAATGTTGTCCAAGTCGCACAATTGTATATTGAAAGTTCATTATCTACCTGAATGTTAAATGATTTCACACATCACCAATATAACCAGAGCTCTACTAATCATTTTGTCAAGGTGGAGAGTGCCATATAATAACTCATTAATTAAACGAATTATAATATTCCAAAAGGCATTTGTATTTAATACATCATTGACCACGATGACTGGTAGCCATACAAAGTTATCATCCTTAACTGTCTGGACACCTCAGTTCATAAAATGGATTTTTCGCATTTTGAAAGTCTAAACTTCAGAATTATAAGACAATCTTTTGTTGGTTAATTAACCTTATTGAGTAGTCCAAGACAACATAAAAAATGTAAAGTTATTTTAAAGGTTACGTTTGTATGCCTCACAAATGATTCTGAATGGGGAATTTTCAATAGAAAATTAATGCACTTGAAATTTAAATTTGAATTTATCAACTCAGACTTATCCTAAAATTTGTAAAACTATTATTTTAATTATTTTTAATGGACTTAGTCCATATTTCATCCATGCAGGGCTGTAATACTTAATTTTATAAAATCTCATTGGAAGTGTTATCTCCCTTTTGAAAATTCTGTAGGCGGATGTTTTTTGTTTCTCTGGAAGACATGATTGAACAAAATTATGCAAGTTCAATTCTTCAAGTTACGATTTAATTCATTGCATCTTTCACCCAAGTGACTAGATAATTCACATTGAGGTATTCAAATTCTGAAAAATCAATTTTACGAACTGAGTTGTCCAGATAGTAAACTACAAGAGGAAATCACAATGGGTCAATTCAAATAGTAAGTATTAGCAACAAGTTTGTCCCTTTTCCATACAATGATTTACACATATATGATGTGACTGTCATGGTGTCACTGGTAAGGTATGCCGAAAATTGTGTATTGTGTTCTCCCCAAAATGATTTTCATTGCCATTTTCATGTGTTCAAGAGATGATTATCCCCCCTTAACAGCTTTGTTTACATCCAAAACTGCTAAATTTACCACTGATAAAATATATATTATGCAAGGTAACTAAGTTAATATCAACTCGACTGAAAAATTTACTAATAATATCTTTTGTTTCACACTGACAGTTTCTGGGAGAGCTTTCTTTTTGGGTTAAGAACCAGACGC
Organism: Mytilisepta virgata; assembly: GCA_028015205.1. NCBI lineage: Eukaryota > Metazoa > Mollusca > Bivalvia > Mytilida > Mytilidae > Mytilisepta > Mytilisepta virgata. The sequence goes on along the minus strand of JAPWFG010000018.1, from coordinate 2,171,290 downwards.
ACCCCCCTTTTGTCAAAACGACAAAAAAATGTCTAGTAATAGTATTGTACAAATTTTGTCATTTTAAATATTTAAATGATCAGTACACAAGGTCTGAAAGTGTATCATTGTCGTAAGTTTCTTTAGAATTTACTTAGAGTTCATGTAAACTGTTTTGAAGACTTTTCAGTCCGTCATCGGACGCGACAGGTGTCAGAAACCCGTAACCCCTCAAGAGTTACGCATTTTAACTTTGTGTATTAAAAACCTATTATACTTTCTACCTGGATCTTCAAGTTTCATTTTCAAATCTAAGCGTGTAATAGTCCTGGTAAAATTTGTAAACAAAATTGTACTTTTGAGGTTTCTAAAATTTGCATTTGGAAAATGGCCGACTGTCTTGCGCATGCTCTTAAGCCCAGAATGCAATATTAAATTTTCGTTGCATAATTTCAATACACATAATTACGATTATCTTTCTTTAGACGTTTCCGCTACAGGTAAGTCAAATTTATAAACAAAAGTTATACACTTGTAAAAGAAAAGAAAGATTTTGAAATGCGACATTAAGCAGGAACTGTATATGAAGTTAGTATATTATACGATCCCTGCATTAAGTTATCTTTATAAGTGTACCAAATAGTTTTGATGCCATCAATGATGGTAACGTTAACTGTAACAATAGTTCATGACACTGAGGGTCATATGGCAGTATATGGTCCGGTTGGTCGCCCGACAAAAATTATATGGACATGTAATTTTTGGAGGGCGACCAATCGGTCCATATACTGACATTTGACCCGAAATGTCATTAACTACTATTTGTTATATTATACTTTTCTGGGATTGAATCGGATTTAATCGATCTAGCCAAAACTAGACGGTCCATATAACATTATATGGACCGGCTTAGATAACATAGATAAATGGAGTAGTAAAAATATTCTTAATTGTTTAATGTAATGCAGATGACCTCATTATGGTTCGTCTTCAAAGCTGTTTAGACAATTTATCCAATTACTGTAAGGAATGGGGCTTGAAATTAATCGGTCATAATGAAAAAAACTAAGGTAATAGTATTTAATAACACAGGTAGAATATCAAATGAAAATTTTACCTTTAATAGCCAACCTATATGCCCATAATATGGCGCCGCGGTGTAGTGGTTAGCGCATCGGACTACGAAGCCAAAGGTCCCTGGCTCGATTCCCGTTCGGGATGAAAATTTCAGGGATCAAACTTGCTACGCCCTATCGACACCATTTGCGAGGATGATCTTGGTAAACGACGCTAGTCCGTCGGATGGGGACGAAAAATGGCTCTCCCGTGTTAAGGGAGACCAAATTATTAATACCCTTAGCACGTTTAAGATTCCTATACATAGATTTCGAAAAAGAGTAGGCTAAAATGCCGCTACATGGGCCGCTCTCGCACCTGCCAAGTGGAGAGGGATTACTTTGAGTTGGTATAACCACAGGAGCCCGACTTCTGGGTATTTATTTCTTTTTTTATTTCTTTTTTTTTTTTTTTTTTGTTGCCTTATTTCGTAAGTACTTTTTAATAAACATTTACTATAACAACGAATATTCTGCGTTTATTTTCAATGTACTATACACTATCCACGTCCTTATACCTTTTTACTATAAGGACGTGGATAGTGTATAGCACATTGATAATAAACTCGGAATATTCGTTGTAATAGTAAATATTTATTAAAAGTACTCACGAAATAAACAACAACAACAAAAAAAAAAAAAAACGAAAAAAAAAAATGAAAAAGAAATAAATATACAGAAGTCGGACCCCTGTGGGTATAACTTGTTTCCTAATGTGGATTTTTTGTTGTTGTTGTTGTTGTTTATAAACTAACTTATAGACAATGAGAACAAATTTTATTATCTTGGCATTATGTTTACTGTCTCTGGTAAATTTACAGATGGAAAACAAAATTTGAATAATACAGCTTCAAAAGCCTTCTTCAAGATAAAAATATATTTTATATATTTCAAACCCAATGTTAAAACGTAAAAGCCTTCTTCAAGATAAAAATATATTTTATACATATTAAACCCAATGTTAAAACCCCTTTACACCTTTTCGATCACACAATCAAACCAATTTTATTATACCATGTATACAAAGTGTACGCGGTTTAGAAATTTGGGGACAATTTTCTGAAAACAAATTACGATCTAAAGATGGTTTTATTATTTTATAGTTTTCACAACTTTGTAAAGACTTAATTATTGGAAAAAACACATGTCAGATTTTGCAAATACATCTTGCATGTACGAAGAAGGGAAACAAACATACCGGTGATGAGAGAGCTGGGGCGTTACACATTGTTTCTTGAAGTTCTCCTAAACTCATTAAAGAAGCACTTGAAAAAAAAATATCTAACAAAAGTAATGATTGTTGATCATGTTGGTATAGAAGCATATTAAATCAATTAATCCCCAATATATCTGTTAAACCACAAAAACTGGTTTAAAAACAGATACTATTCGGAAACTTAATTTTAAATATGATAAAATTTGGGGCGACCATTTGAACAATGACAAACCAAATACACAGTATGGTTCCTGGAAATAAATTAAGAACATATAGACTTTTTAAAAATAACATGTGCCTTGAAAAATATTAAATGTTTAAAAGTTGAAAGAAAGTAAATGAGTTAACCAAATTGAGAATTAGTGCACATGATCTTGAAATAGAAAAGGGACGACATTATAATATACCATCAGATAAAAGATTTTGTAAATTATTTAAAAAAGATATTGTTGAAGATGAAATCCACTTTTTATTTCAATGTCCATCACTTGAAACTGAAAGATTTTAATATATTACAAATATATTCTCTAAATTCTTAAATTTTAAAAACTTGGACGACAAAGCGAAGTTTATTTGGTTAATGTCCAATGAGGATCATTTTGTTAACAAATACTCATCTGGTAATTATGGTCAATAATATAATTTAAATTAGAAGAGCTAAATTTGCTGGCAATGTGTGACCCACGGTTCTTCTGTCGGACGTTAATTGATGCCTGTTTGAAAAATGTTATAATAGTATGTTTTTCTGGCTGTGGTGTTCATCAAATGTATGATGGTAATAAGGCTCTGTATTTGTTAGCTCCCTTTTCATTTAATTTAATATTTGTCAGCAGTAAATATATGAACACACTTTAATTGTCTGTGTGCCTAAGTGCCAACATTTTATAAGATCAAAGAATACTGTAGGTGCTCACTAGTGAGGATTATGGGGCCCTCATGTAGGGTAATTATTGTACCTGTTAATTACCTGAAAAGATTCTAATTTCAGTTCTTTAAAAATACATTTCCAAAAAAAAAAAAAATGAATTTTAGTACTATTTTTTTTTTTTTTGAAAAATGAAAAAAAAAGAAAGTGAAAAGAGAATCTTTAAATTAATTCAAATATAAATTGATTTTATATCAACTTGTTGGCTAATCAAAAAAGGACAAAAAAATATTCTTAATATATTTTATTGTATCTTAATAACTTATTTCATACAATATAGATAACATAATACTTATATACAATGAACAAGAAATAACAAACAGCACGGGCCGGTACGGGTAAGTCGGTGTCTTCTAAATCCTGAAGTGTGTTGAACCATGCATCGTCGTCCCATTCGTAGTCTCTCAGCTTTGACATTTCTTCTTTGTAGATAGCTGGAATTGGTCTCACTTCGATCTTGCATTTGGTTGTAATCAGGTTCATGATGTCTTTGGCTGCTATCTTGGCTTTGTCTGCTGGGTGGCTGTGTTGATGTTGTCCCAGTCCAGTGATAGTGTTGTCTTTAGTGTTGAGTGTTGCTTGGCAAAAATGATGTATATTTATATATTTTTTCAATTATAATTGTAATTGCTCTGATCCATATATGTTAAAATATTTTGTCCTTTGTTTTTATTCTAAATGTGGTTCAGGAGAGTAAAAACATATACACCCAACGGAATACTTGAAAATAGAAAGAAGATCAAAGAATGCGTCTAAAATGTTGCAGCCATAATTGAATTCGGGAGATTGCATGATTTAATTCCAGATTAAAAAATATATATGACACTAAAATTTGACATTTATAAATAGACCTACTAAATAATTTGATTTATGTCAGAGTACAAGTAAACTTTATTTATGCCTGGTAAACTTTTGCTGATAATGTCTTTAAAGAATTCAATTTTATAGGGAAACCATTAAAATTTAGAACAATCATATGAAAAGATTAAATCTCTATAGTAAAAAAACTGTTTGGTGAGGTGGTTAAAAGTATTATTCTAAAACGATTGAAGAGAAAATATCTTCATATTATGAAGATTTTAAATTATTTTTATATAACCAAATAAAACTCAGCACGGGTGTGGAGAAGTATTTGATACAGTTAAGTGGTTTTAAAGATAGACAGATTATCTCAAGATTTCGTACTAGTGATCATTCATTATTTATTAGAAACAGGCCGAAATAAAAATATCCCCCGACATGAAAGACTGTGCAGTTATTGTAAAATTGTTGAAAATAAATACCACTTCTTTATTGTAAAATAAATATAAAAAGTTAGAGAAGAATGACAACTGCCTTGGAGTCATTTGGTTATTGCCTTTATCGTTTGATAGGTCAGTTAAAAAAATTAAGACATGTTATATTTCTGATACTTGACAATAAAACGCAAGGAAGAATGAGGAATGGATTTATAAAAATACAACGAAAATTATTCTACATTGTACAGTTTATTATTCATGTACAACAAAGGATTTAAGTTTGAACCTGTGTTTGATAAATTGAGCCTGACCATTTTTTTTTTAATTTTCTACTTTAATTTGCACATTTTAAAGGGGAAAATTATATGGCATAAATATTTTGTAAATTTTACAGCCAGCTGAAAAGTGATGCACAGTGAAATTATGTTGTGGGTATTTTTTAATTATCTGTATATATGACAGAGTCTTTTTTAATATAGTATGAACCCTTCTGTCTATTAATAAATTTTTAAGGTGCAATAATATCAAAACAGAAAAAATACTGAATAAAAGAGGGTGCCACTTTGTACATATAACAAATGGAAATGTCGCTCACAGCAATAATATTGATAGTTTCATTGCAATTAATAGAAAATATGGATTTTTTGGTTAATCAAGCAAAGAAGTTTACAGAAAATCTACAGACTTTAAAAGAGAGATTTTCGTTATAACATTTCAAACATAGATTACTCATTTCTGTGTCCATGATGTGCTAGTGTTTATTGTTTAAATAAAGCCCTAAACAACCTTAACAATCCAAAATACCTCAAGCTGAGTTAGCAAAGTCAAGCACACCAGTTCGGCCTTGGTCGTTTCGGCCATATAATACAATATACAGGTAAGTATATGGAACGAGGGTATCCCGTCATGGATAATTTACTGTATAAACGGCCATAAAGTATAACACACATGATAATGAACTATATGGTTGGCATTTTAATAAATAGATTAAAGTAGGTTTTATATCGTTATTAATCAGTTTTAAAAGCGTTATTATGTTATATACATAAACAATTTGACATGCTCATACTATTTGCACTATTGTCATATGATATGCACTAAAAAAAGGAACATCATCATTATCACAAGATTGTCACTCGGAGGATGAATCGGAATCGGAACTAGGGAGTTCTTCTGGGACAGATGGTGCGAACATGCTACCAATCTCTGTCAACTGCTGTTCGCTTACCAAACGCTAGGTTAGCAGTACGGTGTTGGCTTCTTTGTGGAAGGCTGGCACGATCCGGTAGAAGTGTAGATGGGCACGCCCGGCTTTGCCATTAAAATGCCTGTGCCACCCTACACAAATAAATATGTATAAGTATATGTATAATACAATAAATAGCGACAGATATGTTTTTTTATGTCATATGATCAACGTATGATATTATAGTTTTTTGTTCGATTTAAGTCTTGCATCATAATTAATCCACGAAATGTTGAGCAAAAAATAAATAAATTAAAAATATGTACCCGCCACATCATTGTTGGTGCGTACTGACTGACGATACATCGACCATTGGCGAACACTCCACAAACTACTGGTGAACCAGGTCCTGGAGAGGTAGGACATTAGCTCCTTCAGTTGCTGGGATGCATTAGTGGTTGTCTCTAGCAATTGGAGAAAGGCTGGTCTGATGTGATGTGGTGGCCGAAACGGTAATGCTAGGATCTTGGTACTGATCCCAATGACTCTTATCTATCATCTCGCTCTGACTACAAATAGAACAATCAACCTAAGAAAACGAAATGACATATTATAAATCTGCATTTTAATTAACAATTATTAACTTAAATAATCATTCAGGTTTTAGTTATGTAATCCACACGTGTTGACAGGTAATAAAAGAAGTCATCGGTTTATCATAACTATTTGATTACATAATTCGTAATAATATATTGTTGCTCCATGTTGAAAAATTTAGCACCCACATAACATATGAAACATACCTATGGCTGCTGATCAACTTGTTCTGTTTCTTCTTCTGCAACGTCAGCGTATATTGCTTCCACTGGAGCTGGTATGCAGTTAAAACATTGGAAGAAAATCTCTAGCTCACTCTTTATGAGTCTTCTATAATCTGCTAGTGTAGTGTGACACCTGAAAAATATTTGTCTACATAAATTCATTTGAAAAACGTTTTAAAATTCTGTTGCACTTTTACATTTGTACATTTATTTAACATTATATTCTCTTGTGTGTATATTACGTTTTATCATATATTTAGTAGTAAATACAGTAGTATTGAATATTTGATAAATAGCCTGCTGTTTAATCCGTATCGCTCAACTTTGATGCGCACCCTTTATCACACCCTTTTATCGCATGTCTACCATTTATCACACCCCTTTATCACATGGCTTACCCTTTATCACATAGCTTTTTTTAATTTTTTTTTCCATTTTACTTTTTTGTATTTTTTTTTTTTTTTTTTGTTATTTGTTTTTTTTGGGGGGGGGCGAAATTTTTTTTGGGGGGGGGTAAATTTAAAAAAAAACAAATGTTCAAATTTTCCCCGATTATTTGACTTTTTTTCAACCCTCCCCCCTTATTTTTTTTAATTTTTTATTTCACAAAATATTTTCCCCAATCAATTTCATTTGTAGCAGTAGACTTTAATTTGGAAAATTTGAAGTCCTCTGTTTAAATATATGATAAAGTGTATAATACATGTTAAAATCTGTATCACATGCTGTATCAACCTCGACCAATATCAGCCCTCGGGCCAAGGCCCTCTGGCTGATATTGGTTTCTCGGATTGATACAGCATTTGATACAGATTTTACCATGTATTATTCTCTATATATTGTCTTTTTTTTTTTTTACTACTTCCACATCGTCCTTTCACGTCATATCATTTAAATATATTGATATTCAATGTAAATGCCAATTTTAAAAATGTCTTATATATAGTTAATTACTTACCAGTATTACCTAGACTATGGTGCCACCTGAAACACGACTCGCACTCTAAAGCATGCCGTCGAGGGCGAACCTCCTGCTCACAACAACACACGGAAACGGCATTTTAGATTTGAATGAGAATATGTCATATTTCTCAGCTTATATAACGACATGGTAAAAGATCAAACGAATTTCTCATTTTTAATATATTATCTTAGTGAAGGAAAAATATGAAAAAGTTTGCAACAGCTTGGGTACATGTAAAGGATATTCTTTCCAACTTTCAAATTAATTAAAGATTAATTACACTAAAAACAATTTATTAATCAGTTAAAAGTTCAAAGAGAGCAATCATTATTAATTATCGCCAATAACCGTCACATGTCTAATATTTGTTGTGCAATCAACTTTAACTAATTTTAACAGATATACGAATTAAATGGTTATAAAAATACACAAAAAACAAAGATTAAAAAAAAATTCCTCTAAAAAATGCGTTTTTAAAATAAATATATATAATGTAACAAAATTTATTAAACCCGTTATCGCAAATAACAGTTAATAAGAATCGACTAATAAAACCATGGCCGAAACGACTTTCATTATATATTACCATATGGCCGAACTGGTAGTTTGGCCGAACTGGTAGGAGGCCGAAACGTCCTGTTTCCTATTCATTATATCACATCGGGCTAGAAACAGAATATTGTTGATAAATGGTTTTCTTGTAAGTTTAGATGATACAAATTTCTTATTTACCTCCGAATTACTTTGTATCATTCGACAACACTCCAAACTCCCAATCCCAGACTTCAACTCCAGACTCCACTCTAAATTTTACACAACGTCTTTATCATTAAAATATGGTAACGTTAACTCTTAATTAAAAAGGCATGGTATAAATAGTATGTATGCGTTACTACATTCGTTTCTGTGTCATACTTTACGAAATAAAGATTCATATTCTAGTGCATAAAATTTGTACAAAGAAATTTGCCTTGGCCATTGAGGAATTGTGAAATCCTAAGTTTACGATAAATAATTTTACGGAAAAAATGACCATAAAAGGTATCTTAAAATGAGTAATACACTTCTGTTTATCTCGTCGAATTACGTCGCGAAATCCTATTGTTACGCTACTTTCACAGATGAACAGAAAATCACGTGTTAATACAAGGTTTTTATGGTCATCGACATTACCCATATTTGGATACATCACTAAGCTTACGGCCGGGCTTTGCAGCATTCTTTGGCACGACCATATATGTACATCTACAGGATAAATCGATAGTTAAACAAGTTCAAGGATAAATTTGTGGCAATCTATATATTCACCTGTACTTAGCTAATATTTAAAACATTTCATTGCCATAGCAGGAACAGTTTTCCTGTGTAAACACATACACAGGTATAATACATGTAATATCTAACTTGTAGTGTACAGCAGATTTTATCTCTCACATTTATATAACTAAATTTGATGATTTTGTCATAGTAGGAGGAAATCGCAAGTAAAACGCATTAGGTAAGTCTAAATATTTCAAAGACATCAGATAATTGGTTTATTAAAGTACATGAATATTTTTTGCTGGACACTTCTCAACACATCCAATCTCTGCCCATTGATATGTATATCTTCCTCTTACATCCTATTTCTAGATATATGTGATATATAGTTTGGTTGATACATGTACATATATGAGTCAAATATTAAGAATGAACAATAAAAATTCAACTGAGAGAAGAGGGGGGGGGGGGTATATGTTTATATTGAACTTGAAATGAGGTAAGATACATTTTTTTTCCAAATATGTTATGAAGAGCAATGTTAATTTTGCATGTGTATTTGCTTATACTTGTATTGACTATATTCTGTGAGATTATCGATGGTCTCGATGTGGGGGGGGGGGGGGGGGGGTAAATTTCCGTATTAAGTTATTCTTTTGTCCATTTTTTCTTTATTCAGTTAGAAATTCTTATTCTGTCAAATTTTGTGAGGCTGCATTTTTTAGATCATAAATTCAAACTGTAAAGATAAACTAAGCTAAAGATAATTTTTGTTAAGGTTACATAAAGTACGCCTACTTATTTCTCTCATGCATAACAAGTGAAAAGGTAAAATATTCTCATTTTTGTATAGTTTAAAAATTCCAATAATGTGATTCCTTGTAATATTATTTCATTAGTGTGTTTGTTTTTCTAGTTAAGGACAATCGCTGTTCTAATAGGAAATAAACAGGATTTGAAATAGGTGTTTTAGTTTGAGAGAACATATGAATAGTAAACAAATAAGCAAGAAAAAAATATAGGTTCATGTGCTCATGTCAGAGCTATAAAGCCTTGAAAATTTGCAGGAAATAGGTTTTCTCTGGATTTTTCATTGTCTTTGCATTGGCAACTTCAGTCTCTCAAAAATGTATGAAAAAATAAAAAGGATTTCATTTGTCAAATACCATTTTAAGGTATATATGATTGAATTATAAAAGAAAAAGCGGGGGTTCATGGGCAAAAAAAATCTGACAAAAAGACCAAAACATGACCAGCGAGCATCCTTTGTTATATTGAGTATTGCTGCAAATCGACTAATTTTCAATCTCTTTGATGGCCAATATTAGTTTGAAGCAGATCTTCCACAATTTTAATAAAATCCCAATCCATGACTATTGTACAAGATAATACTCATGCCACACATTTATAATTTCACTGCTAAAAATACTTTGTAAATAACAGCATACTACTCTAACATAACATTATATCATCTCCAGAGTATACGACCACTATAGAACTGCTCACTATAAAAAGCATATAATTGAACTGCATATCTTGTTCTACAGATGCTGAAAATACTGTGTTTTTATACTGTAGTCTAGTATAATTATCCTAAATTCTATCACTACATACTGTGTTTTTATACTCTAGTTTAGTATAATTATCCAAAATTCTATCACTTTTATTATTAAATTATATAAGTTGATTTTAATAAATTCGGACGAGACAGATTTTAGTTGGGTTTTCAAAGGCTATTCAACCTTCTAGTTTGATTAGATTTGGCAATGTTCAGCTTGGGAATCGTCCGCGCTGTATAGAAGTCTGCACGTTCTGTAATACTTGCCTTCATCTGTACTGTTGTGTGGATAGTGGGTAAATCTTTTGTAATATTACTATAACATGTACTTAATAGATGAAAACATAATATATATCAGTATTTAAGATAACTATTATAATAAATTACATTTTTAATACAAGCGCCGTTTTAACAAAATTTAATGTCACAAATTATCATTCAGTGCATCGTCGGAAACGCATGGCCGGTCGCCCTAACGCGTTTCTTCCGTGGGTTTCCGACGAGGGTATCATCTATGAGGGATTTGATTGGGGAAATCTCAAATTCTGTATGTATATTCATTTTTGTCCCATTTGTCTGTACTCAATTTAATAAAATTGCTAATTCTGCAAAACATTTTTGGGCTGAAATTTGTTTGAAATTCCAAAAAGAAAAATAAGCTACAATGTAGATTATGAGTAGTTAATGTGGTTAAGGTTATAAGGTGCAAGTGACATGCATGTCTTTTGAAATGTTTGTTTAGTGCAATATATATGAAATAATACGCCTTTTTTGCAACTTTTATGGTTGTAATTTTCTGTATTCAGTATTTGGTCCTCAAGTTCTTCATCAATTTTTAAAAATCATTCATAATATTATAGAAGATGTGAGTACACTGCAAATATTAAAACATTCGTCCTGTCCAGATCAGAATAAAATCAACTCAAATACAGTAAACACTATATGCTAACTGTTACAGCTTGATAAGAGGATTATAAAAAAAAGTTGTATTCCTTTGGATCATTTTTTGCTTACCTGTTATAAAATGACTTGTGAGCTTTTGCTATCACTTTGCGTCCGTCGTCCGACCTAAATTTTTCAAAGATTTTCTCCAAAACCACTAAATTAATTACAGCCATACTTAGTCTGAATGATCCTTAGGGTAAACGTATCTAGAATAAAGTTTATGTTTTATTTTTTAGTTCGTCGAGAAACATGGCCACCATGGCTATAAATAGAACATAGAGGATAAACTGCAGTTTTTGACTTATATCTCAAAAACTAAAGCATTTAGAGCAAAACTGACATGGAGTAAAAATGTTCATCGGGTCAAGATATACCTGCTGTGAAATTTCAGACAAATCGGTCAACCTTTGTTGGGTTATTGCCCCTGAATTGTTAATTTTTAGGAAAACTTGCAGTTTTAGGTTGCTATCTTGAATATTATTATAGATAAAGACAAACTGTAAACAGCAAAAATGTTCAGCAAAGTAAGATATACAAATAAGTCAAGATGACAAAAATCGTCAATTGACCCATTATCGGAGTTTTTTTTCCTTTACAGACAATTTTTCACATTTCTTTCGTCATCTTTTTAAACTTGAAAAATCTTTTCTTATGAAACTACAGAATCAATTTCAGACAAACTTAGGCTGACAGATCCTTAGGGTATTTAGTATAAATTTTGTGTTATATTTTCTTTTCCACCGAGAAGATGGCTGCAGTGACTAAAAATATGTGAAAATGCACTTTTTGGCTCATATCTCAAAACCTAAAGCAGTTGGAGCAAATGTGACAAGTAGTAAAAATGTTTATGAGGTCAAGATCTACCTGCCATGAAATTTTCAGACGAATCGGTCCACCCTGTTTTGGGTTATTGCCCATGAATTTTTAATTTTGCGGACATTTTGCAGTTTTCGGTATAAACTTGAATATTATTATAAAGACAAACTGTAAACAGCAAAAATGTTCTGCAAAGTAAGATCTACAAACAAGTCACCACGGCCAAAATCGTCAATTGACCCCTTTTAGGAGTTTTTGCCCTTGAAAGATCAGTTACATGTAAACAGAAAACAATGGTCCGACATATTGTCACAGATGTACAAGTTAAATTGAGGTCAAGGGTCAAGGTCATTGTTAAAGTCCATAGCAACCGATGAAAAGTCCCTAGCAATGGATGAATAAGTATATATATTTGGATGAAGGACCTTATAATTTACCCGTACTAGTCAATAAGAAAGGTCAAGGTCATTGAAAAAGTCCATAGAAATCGATGAAAAAGTCCCTAGCAACCATACATATTTGGGTTCAGGACCCTACAATTTACCTATTTAAGTCAAAATGGAAGTCAAGAGTCAATGCCATTGAAAAGTCCATAGCAACCATATCTAATTGGTTTCAGGATTCTATATTTTAGCTGTACAGATCAACATTAAGGAGAAAATTGAAACGTATACATTAAATAGCAAAAATAATCATTGCATGATGCAAGATCTACACATAATATAACAGGTGAGCGATTCAGGCTCTTTGGAACCTCTTGTTTACATCTCTATCCATATTTTTTTTTACACCAACCTCTATTTCAATTTTTAAGTGCCCAAGAGTAGCTTATATAATTGCACAACAACTTAAATATAAAAGATGTGAGTTTAATGTATTATATGTTTTACAATCCCAATTATCATGATTATACAAAACACAGTTTTTTACAGATAAAATCAATTTGCCATACCTACTAAAATTAAATTTTGTGAAATTATTTTTTTTTTTTGTAGATTATTTGCAAAGCTACATATTGAAGGATCGATAAACGATAAAAATTAAAACCTTATATGTCAAAAGCAGATTTATATGTACATCTACGGGATAAATCGATAGTTAATTAAGTTCAAGGATAAATGTGTGGCAACCTATATATTCACCTGACAGTGTACTTATAACAAACGAAAGATGGTTTTCCCTGAGTAATAAATATCTGTTTATCTCGTCGAATTCCTCTCGAAATCCTATTGTTACGCTACTTACAGGTGATTAGGTGTAAAAACAAGCTTTTATGGTGATCGCCATTGCCCATATTTGGATGAAGCATTTTTTGGCACGACCATATATGTACATCTACAAGATAAATCGATAGTTAAATAAGTTCAGAGATATATTTGTGATAACCTATATATTCACCTGTACTTTATATTTAAAAACACTTCATTGACATAGCAGGAACACAGTTTTACTGTGTAAACACTTAACCAAGTATAATACATGTAACTTGTATTATAGCAGATTTTATCTCTCACATTTATATAACTAATTTGACGATTTTTCATAGTTGGAGGATATCGCAAATAAAACGCATTAGGTAAGTCTATATACATGTATTTCAAACCCACCACAGAATTGATTTAAAGTACATGAATATTTATTGTAGGAGACTTCTCAACACTTCCAATCTTTGCCCGCTGGTATGTATATCTCCCTCTAACATCCCATTTCTAGATATATGTGATACACTGCTTGCTTGGTACATGTACATATGTGAGTCAAAGAGTAAGAGTGGACCATTAAATTTCAACTGTCAGAGGGGGAGGGGGTTATATAATTATATTGAACTTGAAATGGGGTAAGATATATTTTTTATCAAATATGTTAAAAACCGTACTGTGACTGGAAGATCGAAAGCAACGTTCGTTTTGCTTGTACTTTTGTTTATAGTAGTATTGACTGTATTTTATGCAGGTTATCGAGGGTCTGGATTGGGGCGGGGGGGGGGGGGGGGGGGGGGTGGAGGGTATTCAGTTATTCTTTTGTCCATTTTTTTCTTTATTCAATTAAACTTGCTTCATTATTCTTATTCTGTACAAATTTGCGAGTCTGTTTATATCATCAATTCAAACAGGAAAGATAAACTAAGCTTAAACTTATTTTCAATCTGTTTCTTGCCAATATTATTCGGAGCAGATTTTAACAAGCCTCGCAGTTTTAAAATGAAAGTTTAGTTATCTTGAGTTGAAAAATTTCATAATCAAATGGTCACCGTTGTAGAATCTATATATCTCCCCTACACAACCATTAACGCATATATATATACATAAACGCGGTATAAAGTTAACATACTGAAGTAATGTATGCGTGATCCGTTTTTCCAGATATTTCGATGTTTACATTGAATTTCGTTATGAACCTTGACGAGTTTCAATTAAATAGAGTGAGAATAAATATTGAACTAGCTATACACATGGTTATTGACTGTTTAAAAAGGTGTAAGTAATGAACTAATACTGAACCATGTAACTATATGTTGCCACGTACAGCTCAATTACACGTTACACTAGATTTATAAAAAAAAATCAATGAATATTTACATAACCCAAATTATGTGTTTAATCTCCAACACTATTCACAGGATTTTTACGCCCTTCAGCTGCACGAGCCCATTTTTTATAGGCATATGATCCAATGAAAATTTCGTAGTTTGAAGTCGCTGCACGTTTGAACTTTGCTATATATATATACCGTTTTAAATAGTTAAAACTGTAAATCTTTCATGTCTTTAGAAACTTGTATCAAACATCTGCAAATTTAATTTTTGTAAACAATGTATTTTATACGGAACGCCGTAACTGTCTTTATAATTTTCTACGCAGAACATTCATTTATTCCTTAAATGTTTTTTTTTTTTTTTTTTTTTTTTTTTTTTTTTTTTTTTTTTTATATAAAATTGATCACTGTTGTAACCTTGCAACATCATACGCCACATTAAGTATTGGGCTAGAAAACCAACATTAGCATATTTCATGTATTAACGATTGTAAGTCGGAAAATTCCTGCTAGACACTCACAATATAGCAACAGAGACACAAAAGAACTATTACATCCTGCAAAAAACACCGTCATGACCGTCATGACCGTTGCTTTCGGATTTTGACAGTCCTTCCAAGATCGTGTCGGAGTGTTTAATGATTTTCAGGACAATTTAATGTTCGGAAATTCTACCTGTATAACCACATTATTCCGCTAAATTGTTTTGTAAAAATCTGCATGCAAACGCCAGCTTATCCTCTTTATCGCCGCTTAAAATCTGGGTCCCCGGCCGTCCATGATCACCGCATGCATTTGACACATTTTAAAAAAATTATAATACTCTCGGTCTGCATGCATCTGATCACATCCAAAATCAGCTATTAAGCCTTTGGCAATTGGTCCGAGTTTTAGGTTGATATCAAGTACAATAAAATATTAATAATGCTTATCATTTGACAATTTTTGAGTTTCTCTTTGATATATTTAATTCTTGCATGGTGAATTGATAAGCTATTACAAAAAGTCACCTGAGTGACGAACTAAATTTTGGTGCGCAATTAACATTACCATATAAGGCTTGTTGAATATAGCACGTGCTGTTTACTATCCAAACTTTCGTTAAGATTTGGTTACTCACCGGTGAAATATTTTTCTACGAGAAGGCATTACAGATTTACAGCTGAACGGAAAGTATTAAATAGTACTCTAATACAAACCTTTTATGGAAAACCTTCGATCTCCACCAATAAAAGAGGAAATGTTTCACTCAGGGGGGGCCATTTTCTGATAGTAGTTATTATATCTGTTAAATTTATCTTTTTCCATATTAAAAATAGTTTTTGTTTGTTTCTAACTTTTCTGGATTAATAAATCCTACCCAAAACTTACAGTAAGCTCATAAAAACGTTGAAAACGCATTTTGTTTAATTTCGGTGGTTTTCCGCAACTTTGAAGTGGGAATTCCCTGACAAGCATCTACAGAACCGTTTTGGTTCTAAATGTGCTTTTTAACGAAAAAAAAATTTTTCTACAAAAAAAAACCAATTCAAACTACCTGAATACATGTACCTTTAAATTATCTAGTAAAAGTGTAGTCGTCATAGTTCAGTCGGTAACATTCTTGGCTACTAATAACATTTAAAATATATCAGGGTTCGAATCTTGGCGAGAGATACATTATTTGGTTTCTTGCCTGCTTCTCAGTTTTGTTTTTTGTTTTTTGTTTAAAACCGCAAGAGCTTTCTTAATTTTCCCTACCTAGAATATTCTAACACTTCTTATTCTTAAATTTAAACGAATATTATGCACAAAATAAATACTTCAAATCGGATAAGTCTGTCTGTTTGATTCAACCTTTTCTGACCTGTTATAACTTATATTAAATATTATTAAGATGGATACCTGATTATGATTATTATGCCCTGACCACTATTGCACCGTTACTTTAATTAAAATCCTGAAGGATTCGTCAACAGGATCCAAGTTTGAAAAGATTTCAACACATAATTATTTAAGTTTCTGTGGCGTACAAGTGTGTATATATATTTCCAAATGTCCTTTTCCATTTAATAATTCAATTCGTCTTGTGTATATTATAATAATAACATTTACTGTACATAACACCGACAATGATGGGTTACAACATAGTCTGCACTGTATCGCAAACCCAATTGCTCAGTTATGATTTCATTAGTTTTTTTTTTTCATCATCTCGGCGTTGATTGGTGGTAAGGTAAAAACGGCAAGGTGTGACGCAGTTATCTATTTAAATATAGAATGAGTAAATTTAAAAATAAACCTACACTGGTGGACTAATTGAATGAAACAATATCATGAGAAAAGGGCACACGTTCTTTAACTTCGGCAGGCAGGTTGACATTTTACAGCTATTTTTTACTCGATAATAAAACGCACATGCACGCATTTACTCGGCATGTCCTTATGCTACGTGCTTCTATCTGAATTATTTCTTTAATTGTTAATTTTTTAAAAATCTTATTATATATTTCAGGGAGAAAAAAGAATAAAAAAAATGATTTCGTCCATCTTGTCAGCTTTAAATGTCCAGACAGTTCTTGTAGGAGCTGTTGTAATACTTCTTGTATACAAGTTTGTTCAGAGAATGAAGTATAAACTGCCTCCTGGACCAATGCCTTTACCTCTTATAGGAAATTACGAAGGTAACACAAGCAACAAAACATTTAATTCATACCAGTCTCATATCTCCTTTTGTTTTCACAAAGGTCGATCACATGGTATCTATTATTATAATGTACAAAATATTCCCGTCAATATCAAATTTCTTATTGTTTAATTGTTATGCACGGACTCAGTCTTAATCTGGGTTTCTAAGAGTCAACATCTATTTATTTTTTCATGCTCGTGCTCAAGGCCATATTGGTCTTAACGTTGGGCAATTTTTACTTTTAACTTTGGTTGTTTTTTATGATCTTTTTTTTTAGTTTTGTTCGATTTGTGTGAATGGATACATGTAAGTCGCTTTATGCCCCATTTAACAGCTCAAAATTTCCCTTTATTTTCCTCGTATTCATATCAAATTTTGATATTTTGAAAACCGTGAACTTCAAAACAAACTACCATTCAATTGTTGATTTAAATTGTTTATGCAATTTAATTAATGTGAAGCAGCACATTTTAACATTAGGATATTACCCACCCATTTAAAAAAGGACCTGTGTTCCTGCACCCCCTTCCCCCTTTCAACGTTTTTACATTTTCCACTCCCGTCATAAACTAAAAAAAAAACAACTTTTAACTACTTATAGTTTAAATAAAAAATAGCCGTCTTTAGGTTACCCTACTGACACAAATGGTTTTGTTCCTGCCCTAAAGTTTTAAACATTTTTGTACGACCACCGTTAAACCAAAATTTCTTCCATAGGAAAAATTATCTATCTGCACAAATTTTTATGAGCATGAATTCCAACAAACATATTTTATTTGACGTTAATTATCAGGGATCATCCTTTACTTTTCTTATATATATTTATTACATGGTTCTAAAATTTTGAAAAACAAATTTGAAGTAGGAACCTAGAGGGTTTGAAAACAAGATAAGCGTTTTAGCTAATTCAAAAGTTATAATCGTTGATCGTTATAAGGTCTTTTATTCCACGTGCATGTATTTTGTAGTTATTAAGGCGAAATGGATGCATGAAGTATTTCTTGATCTGAAGAAGAGATATGGACCTGTGTTTACAGTATATTTAGGTAATATTCCACTACATCAATTTAAATCTAGTAATGAGATCATTTGATTGGTCTAGAGCATCCCACGTGACATGTAACAAATTATCATGTCACCCTCTCGATTTTTTTAACATTAATGTTACAAATCAACAGCCGAAGTAAAAGACAATGTGGAACATTTCCATGTGTTATTCATGTTTAATTTTCATAAAATTTGTTCTTGTTGAAATATAAATTACTGTATAATATGTCTCCTTTTTCAAACTCAAATATTACAGATTCAAATTAACCCATCTTTGGGGTAGACTTGGTGTGCTGACACTTAAAATGTAATCAACTCTCGCTTACCATCCATTAATAGACATACAAAAAGAAATACTATTTCATAACATGATAACACAAGTAACAAAACAACACAATGTTCCATAAACATGATATAAATGTGGACAGATTACAAAAGAATTAAAAAGCGTATGTACATTTTGTAAATTAATAGTGGAATAAAACATTCATTTCCCTTTTTATAGGGAGATATAAAAAATTCATATTTCCTGAAGTGAACAAATTTTCTTATCTCCCTATAAAAAGGGAAATTGGGTCGTGCCAAAAAATGCTACACTGACGTTTCCAAATATGGGTAATGGCGATCACCATAAAAGGCTTGTATTTGCACGTGATTTTCCGTTCACCTGTGAAAGTCGTGTAACAATAGGATATCGTGACGTAATTCGACGAGATAAACAAACGGCAAACCATTTTACGATACCTTTTGTGGTCATTTTTACCACTTGTATTTATCGTAAAAGTAGGATTTCACAATTTATCAATGGGCAAGGCAAATTACTTTGTACAAATTTTAGGCACTAATGTGAATCTTTATTTCGTAAAGTATGACAAAGATGATGTTGGACCTGTTCCCACTGTCGTAACCTTTCATGTCCCTCTACCAATTTATGACATTCCCCGAATTGACTTTGTTGAACTTCACGACGGCTGCCGTATACGGAGCAGGAACTGCTTACCCTTCCGGAGCACCTGGGTTCACTCCTGGTTTTTATAGGAGTTCGTGTTGTTCATTGTTTTTTTAGTTTTCTGTGTTTATTTGTTGTGCTTGTGGTTGTTCATTTGTCTTCCCGGGTTTGTCTGTCCAATGGATTACGTTTTTTTATTGCTCCTTAGGTATATTTGTCCTTTTTATATAGTAACGCATAACCATTTATATACAATACACAGTCATTGTCGGAAAATATAAAATTTATGTCATCAATGAATATATAGGGACACAGAAGTTAATCTAGAAAAATATTTGACACAGAACTTAAAAAATTTCTAACCATTTCCAAAACTTATTTCGGTCATTATTCCTAATCTTTATATAAACTATACGAATAAAATTTCATATTCAGCCAAACAAGACAATTACAATGTACATGCATTTATTTTTATGTATTCCTTTTCCTGAACTTTTTATTCAAGTTCTAACTTTAATGCATAAACATAACTCTATCTATCATTTTTAGCTCACCTGGCCAAAGGCCATTTGAGCTTTTGTCATCACCCCATCGTCCGTCCGTTAACTTTTCACATTTTAATCTTCTCCTCTCAAACCACTAGGCCAAATGTGATTAAATTTGGCAGGAAGCATCTATGTAGGGTTCTTTACAAAGTTTCCTCATTTTGTCCTGATCGGGAAAAAAACATGGCCGCCTTAGGCAATTCTTGTTTCTCATTGGCTGATTAAAAAACATTTCTCTTGAACTGCTTGGCCAAATGGAACAAAACTTGACAGGAAGCATCTAGGGAGATTCTTTACAAAACTTATTTGTTTCATCCTAATCCGAGTACATATATGGTCCCTATTGGCATTTTTTGTTTCTGATTGGCTTATATACTCTTATCCTCTGAAATCGCTTGCCCAAATGGAACGAAACCTGACAGGAAGCATATAGGGGAGGTGCTTTATAAAGTTTCCTCATTTTGTTCCGATCGGAATACAAATACAAAGAATCTCCTCTGAAATCCCTTGGCCAAATGGAACGAAACTCGACACAAAGCATCTAATTGTGAGGTTCTATACAAAGATTCCCCATTTCGTCCTGATCAGGCAACAAACATGGCCGTCATTGGCAGTTCTTGCCTTTCATCGGTTGATAATTTTCTTCTTTGAAACCGCTTGGCCAAAGGGAACGAGACTTGACAGGAAGCTTCTGTTGGAGGTTTTTTTACAGAGTTTCCTCATTTTGTCCAGATTAGGCGACAAACATAACAATGATAACTGCCATGGCCAATTCTTGTTTCTGATTGGTTGATTTAAAAAAAAAATTCTCTAAAACTGCTAGGCCAAATAGAGCCAAACTTGACAGAAAGTGTCTATGATATATAACAAAATCTGCAGAACCGCAGAAATGCTTGAAATCAAACAGGGTCTGAATGTTCCTCTTAAGATGCTCAGTGTTACTCTGGTGCAGACCCCTAATTAAAAATGGCCTTCAGCAGAGGAATAGGTTAACATAAGACCCTATTTGAAATAAATGCAAAAATCTTCTGGAGAACCGCCAAATTTTAGAATATGCTGACCTGTAAGTAGGACGTTGATGAAGAAAAATTTGGTTCCTACAAGGCTTATCACACTTCATAATAGAGAGAAGTAACTTCTCTCTTTGAGGTACATCAATAAAAATGGCTTTCATGCAAGGTGAGCGATACAGGCTCAGCCCTTTGAGCCTCTATTTACATCATATATTTAAATTTCAAATATGTCTAAATATAATTTGCACAAAAAGCGTTTAAATTGAGCACGCATTACGTCGTATTTTCAATATTTAAAACTTGTGATTAGACGCAAAGGTTTGGGGACTACTATTTCAAGAAACGAGACTTAACAACACAGAAACGAAACCAAACCAAACCAAACCATTTCGTTTCTTTTTTTAGTAATTTCCCATAGACAATTACTAACTGTTTCTTTTCGTTTCTTGGTTTAGTAAACAAAATTGTGCTGTTTCGTGTTTTAACTTTCTTACATATGTATGCAATGCATATGTTTATATATATTTGTGTGTTTATGATTGTTATAGATGTCTGCATTGGCTTGTTCCAGACAGACCATACGAGTATACACTATGGCAGGGGCTGTTGAGTCATACCATATAATTATTCTAGACTTGTATGGTTCCAGACCATACGAGTATGGTCCGTACCACATGAGTAAACGCATATGGTCGGGGCTGTCGAGTCAGACCATATAATTCATGTAATTATTCTAGACCATTCAGGTATTTCGAAATACGATTAGAAATGGTAACTTTTTCCAATAAAAATACTGATTATATATATATATATTTTGTTTATCGTGTTGAAGAATATAAGGAAAGTGTCATGATGTATAAAATACTGTGAAGTTCTGTGAAAAGAATCGTATATATATTTTATTTAATTTCTGGAAGTTTAATTCTCAATTATTAAGGAATTTTGAATATATTCAGTTGGTTAAAAACTGTATTAGAGAAACTGTTGAGGAATATAAAATATCTGGAGATGCAGATTATTATTTGCAAGTAAATTTATCTTGTAATGATCAGACTTTTTGGGAAATTTTAAAAGTTAAAATTAGAAGTTTTACTATCTGTTATAGCATTCTAAAAGCAAAACAAGGTAGAAAACTAGAAAAAAATTTGGAACAAGATATTATTCAAACACTTGAAAATGATTTCAGTAATAACCCTTGTGATATAAACAGGACTTTGTTACTAGAGAAGCAGACAGAATTAGAAAAATACAGGGAAAAAAATTGTTGAAGGAATTATTATGAAATCAAAAGCAAATTGGAAGGAAAATGGTGAAAAATGTACAAAACTTTTTCGTAGTTTAGAAAAAAGAAATTTTATCAATAACACTGTATTTGAACTCATAGCTGAAGATGGAAAACATATTTCTGAACCTTCAGATATTCTATACTCACAGTAGAAATTTTATGAAAAATTATATAGCTCAAAAATTACTTATACCACTGAAACGTTGAAAAATAATGAATTTTTTCAACACAACAATAGATTAACACACGAAATGAGGGAATCCTGTGAAGATGAATTATCTTATAAAGAGTGCGCTGAGGCATTTAAAGTTATGGCAAATGGAAAAGGCCCTGGTTCAGATGGCTATACAACAGAATTTTACAATTTATTTTAGAAGGATCTTGGCCCTTTTGTATTTCGATCACTTAATTTTGGATATGAATCTGGCAAATTTTCTCAGTTTCAGTGTCAAGTGGTTATAACATGCTTACCAAAGGAAACTAAAGATCGCAGATATATAGCAAATTCATAGATTTTAAAATGGCATCTACAGAAATAGCTCTTAGAGTTAAAATGTCCTTAATGAAATTATAAGTGATACTCAAAAAGGTTGTATGATATTGGTAAAACAACCGTCTATTGTATGATCTAATGCACCATTTTGAAGAAAATAATATTGAAGGTTTATTGTTATTAATAGATTTTGAAAAAGGTATTTGATTCCGTGGAATGGATATTCTTGAGAAGATGTTTAGAGAGTTTCAACTTTGGTCCTTCGATTTGCAAATGGTTTTTGTCTTTTTATAATGATGCACAAAATTGTGTTATAAACAACGGTTTTATGTCAATTTTTTCAAACTGAAACGTATGTGTAGGCAAGGAGATCCTTTGTCGCCCTAATTGTTCATAATTGGAGTTGAGCTTCTGGCATTGAAAGTTAAGTCAAATGTTGATATTAAAGGTGTGATTGTTAGTAATACTGAATCATTAATTAGTCAATATGCGGATGATACTTTCCTTACTTCAGATGGAACAGAAAAATCCTTACGTGCAACATTAGAATGTTTTGAAAACTTTCACCAGATTTGGGGTTTGAAAATTAATTCTTCAAAAACAAGAGCAGTATAGGTAGTAAAAGATATTCAAATTTAATTCTGTTTCCAGATATGAAGTTGCATTGGTCATATTCTAATTTTAAACTATTAGGAATTGATTTTTCTTTAAATTTGTCTAGCATGAAAGAACTTAATTTTCAAAAGAAGGTCAAAGATATTAAAAAAAAGATTGAAGAGTTGGGAACATAGACAATTAACCCTGCTTGGTTAAATTGCTGTGGTGAAATCATTAGCATTATCAAAAATTGTTCAACTGTTGATATCCCTCCCAAATCTGAACCCTCCCATGATGCAAGATTTAAACAAAATATTTTGTATGGGATAACAAACTTGATAAAATAAAAAGAAAAACTTTGATTGGTGGTTATTTAGAGGGGGTCTAAAAATTGTTCATCTTGAATCTTTCAGTGCATATCTCAAAATAAGCTGGGTTAAGAAATATTTAGCTAATCCAACAGGTATTTGGAAAAACATTATTGGTACAGAATTTTGTAAAATATGGAGGGGAGAGGTTATTTAAGTTGCAGTCTGAAAAAAACCCTCTTTGGAAAGATGTTCTTATTAATTTCAGAAATGCTAAACCAGATACTGAGAAGGAATTGTCAGATGTATTGTCACTAGATATCTTGAATTTTGTTGATATAAACGGTTTCGTTTCGTTTCGTTTTGTTTCTGTGTTGTTTCGTTTCCTTTCTTGAAATAGTAGTCCCCAAAAAGTTTTGTTTGTATAACTTATAACACGTCCTGTTTACTATTTTCTTCTCGTATTAACATGCTTTACAGGTGAGTAACCAAATCTTAACGATAGCGTGGATAGTAAAAAGCGCGGGCTATACAACAAGCCTTTTATGGTAATTGTTATTGCTCTCTGCAACACCCAGAAAATCTCATGCAAAAACAAGCCTTTTATGGTGATGGCCACCACCCATATTCAGATACGTCACTAAGGCGGATCTTTGCAGCATTTTTTGGCACGAATAAACATATATTCTGTCTGAATAATTCCCAAGTTTTTAAGGTAGAAGTGTATCTTATTTTATTAAACACGAAACAGTTCCAAATTTGGCTGAGAGAGAAGCTCTCTTTTACTGTACGTGTTACTCGGAAAACCTCAATCACATGCTTTATATACTGTAATATGGTGATATTGCTTTAATTCATTTTTTGCATAAAATGATGATTTTTTTTTAAAAATTGACAACATGCAGGTCGAGGGGTGTACTAGAGAAAAAGACAGCAGGCAGGTAAAATAGGGGATGCAACACATTAAATTCATTCTCTATGTGGCTGTTCGGATTCCTTAAAATTGTAAAAGTTTACTTCTTTCAGGACCATTAAGGCTTGTAGTTCTAAATGACATCAACGTTGTGACAGAAGCTTTAATAAAAAAGAAAGCGGATTTTGCTAACAGACCAAAAATACCATCAGGTGAATATTTTAAGATATTTCTACCGTGACAGTTTTGTGAATAAAATATAATTAATATGGGAGTTCTAGCAAACGGTCACCTTGTGGGTTGGTTTCTATAGTATGTTTTATAACGCAGGGTGCCAAGACAGATAAAGGGGAGGTTATGGTACCCATTAAACCGGTTCAATACCACAACTGCTCAGTTCCTATACCAAATCAGACTATCCTGACTTTGTTGTGTTTATTTTTTTGTTTTGTGTCCGATGTTCTGTAATGTCTTATAGATGGCGTTGATTGATTGATATTGCTGACCTTTCCTGTTATCCATTTTTGTATCTTGCCTGTATTACTTTCCGGCAGAGTCGGCGTAAATATTTTTAAAACGTTATATACTTTCCAGATACCTAGAGTTAACAACTTTGGGCCAAAGTTACCATATGATGTAACTTTTGCAGTCGTATAATTGTCTTGTGACTTCGTTTTTATGGTCATTTGACTCTATAAACATGCCAATCTGACACCTGTCACCCAACCTTGACCTCAATTTGACGCTTGAGGAGTGACTTGTTTCACATTTTCGCAATTAAGTCCATTTCTTTGTAACTGTAATACTAAGACCCACCATATTTAGTCTATACGTACTTCTATGCCAGTCACCCGATCTTCACCTGAATTTTATGCTTGATTGCATCACATTTTCGCTATTAAATCCATTTCTCATCAGATGTAATACTTAGACCCACCATATTTGGGCTATAGATAGTTCTTTGTGGGTATATGCCAGTTTGATTTTACCTCATTTCATGGTTGAGTGAATTGTGTCACAGTCTTTCTGATCAACTATGATGCCTAGACCCACCATTTTTGGTCTGTAGATATCAGTCTGACATCTCACTCTACCTTGACTTCAATTTCAAACTTGTTACTCTCATCACATTTTCACAAATGAGTCCATTTTAAGCAAATTTAATGCGAAGTCCCGCTTTTTTGGTCGATATATACATCTTTGTGGGTATATACCGACCTACGACCTCTCATATAACTATCAACACAATTTTAGGCTTGAGTGACGTGCATCCGAGTTTTCTGACAAATGTCATATATGACCGGAACTATTTCTTTTAATGCATTCCCTTTGAGTTGCAATGCTAGGTTTCGATTAATCTTTATTCTATGTCTATGTTCGTACTCAGACGATACATTGAGTTTGTCTACTCTTGTGCTGTTTGTTGTATGGTACTTCACGTCCCGTGCTATAAATTTGTTATGATTATTCTAATTTTCAGTGGATAAATTCACAGATGGAGGAAAAGATATTGCGTTCGCAAATTATACACCAACCTGGAAGTTACATAGAAAGATTGCAGGGAAAGCTTTAAGGTAGACTTGGGTATCGTGAGAAAACTCAAGATACGTTACGTATCACGATATTTACTTGCGATACCAATATATCACCATATATTTATTTGGTTATTTACTTTGTCACTCAAAAAATACTCCAAATTTGCAAAAAGAAACATGGTACAACACATAAATTTTAGTCTGAAAAGTTACAAGTAAAGCAGTTCATAGCTGTAATAATAAAAATGAAAGAAGGGTCTTAATACGCTGGCATGTTGAAATTTTTAACACTGGTACAGAGACTAATGACAATGCAACTGACATTTTTCCTGCCAAAAACCGGAAACCAGTTTTGAGATTCTAAAATTTAACCGGAAACGGTGTATAATATGGAAATGTATCCCGATTCTGAAGTGATGATACGCTACGTGTATCAGTGTAGTGGCCGATCAGTACTATCGATGCATCAGTGAATCGTTGCACCATCAAATTTGCCAATAAGTTAGAACAAATAAAAAGATTGTTGAAATATTTAAGAATGTTCCAGGAACAACCTGGATGATTTAATTATAAATTTAAGAACCCCAAGTCGATCATTGACCAGTCCGTTATATTTCCATTTTTTACTTGTCTGGCTACCCCTGCCGTTACAGATTAGGAAATTAAAATCCATTACTTCATCACTGACCCGGGACAAATTTTCTAAGCTGAGGAATAACAAATTTACGCTTTATTTTGGGAAAAAAATGTGTGACAAGGATGCATCCATGTACATCATATTCACTAATTTGAATATTGTTTTGGCAAATATTGAAAATTAAAGATTTATTTTTATCTAAATCCGATTTTAAATAAATTTTTAGACAGTACTTGGCAGGTAGTCATCTTGAGAAGGTTTTACATGCCTCAATGAATAAATGTCTTCCATTAATGGCGGCTGAAAAAGGAGAGTTTGATCCAGAGCCTTTCATAGACCTGATGGTATTTAACATTTTAAACGCTGTCTGCTTTGGAAAAAGGTATCTATGACGTTAGTTGTAAAACTTCATAAATTCTTTTGGCCATTTTGGTAATTTTGAATTATTCTTACCTTTTGGATTATTGTTTTGGATTTCAACATTTTAGGCTTTGTGCACCATAATTGGTATCACAGAATTGTTTTTGTATTCTATATTTTCACGAAATGGGAAAAAAATATTAGTTTAAGGGGGAAATTACAAACCTTTTCCGTCAAAACAATTTTTTTCTGTGTCAAGAAATGTGTATGTTAGATTTTATATATATAGGTGCAAGGGTAAATATAATGTATTTTTCTGTTTCTTCATGTTAACACAGGAAACCCAATTCCTTATAACTTGTGGGTAAAGTTATAAGGAATGTAATTCTACCGTTCTTACTGATTTTTTGCTAATTGGGAGACAAACAACTCTTTCCATGTACGAATCCCGCGTTGAAAATCCCCCACTCTGTAAGTTAATACGTCCATGACATAATACTTAACTGTTTATCGATTTCTCACCCGAAACGAAATTTTGTTCATGGCTCATTAATTCCAAATAAATTCATTACTTCAGTCCATCATGATAAGTCGAATAAATTGGTTATGTCGAACTACTGCGATAGTCCCAAAGTCAAAAACAAATATTATTTTACAATTTTGAAAGTTGAACATGATCACCTTATTTGATGAGATGTATTTTTCTACGAATTGGAATGGGTAAATCTTTTAAATTGTACATATATGTATAACACATGAAATGAAACATCATAAAGCAAGCAAGTAAGCTGGCAATACCATTAACCTGATTGGTACAACCTGGAGACGAAAATAATTAATTTGGTATTATTTCAGCGTTGAATTAGACGACCCTGAATTTACGCGATTTATGAAAGCAGACAAGGAGGCAACAGAAAAGGTTG
The DNA here is from genome assembly GCA_028015205.1 of Mytilisepta virgata. Lineage (NCBI taxonomy): Eukaryota > Metazoa > Mollusca > Bivalvia > Mytilida > Mytilidae > Mytilisepta > Mytilisepta virgata. Next base: position 2,143,459 of record JAPWFG010000018.1, on the reverse strand, counting down.
GAAAGGGATTAATTGAGGACGTGTTTCCTATTCTGTTAAAAATCTGGCCAACGAAAAAATATAGAGATATTATGGCACTCTTTGGTGAAATGTTGGGAAGTTTTAAACGCAAATATCATGAACATCTTCAAACATTTGATCCGGGTAGGTTTCATCTGATATGGTAATATATTTTTTATAAATACAATTTATATTGTATGCAGTTCCTATGAGAAATTTAATTTAATTTATTTTATTTGATTTTATTTTATTTTATTTATTTCAATTCAATTTGATTTAATAGAAAAAAAATCATTTTTTAATTTAATTTAATTTAAAAAATTTTAATTTAAAAATTTAATTTAAGGAAGTTCATAAATGACCTCCCAATTCTTCAGACCATCAAATGCTTGACAAATAACTTCCAAAAAGACACTGGGATGTACATGTATTGAACAAATACTGGAGAATTGATTCTTTAAACATGCAGGACATGCTATAACAAATAGAGTAAATCCTACGGGAGACCACGTATGAGACCCTTTTTTCTGCAAAATATTGAATATAGTACATGCAAAGACAACAATGAAAAATGACTGCAGAATAGAAATATCTCTATGGAAACCGTGTATGAAAATGTATGTGGTTTTTAATTAAATTCTTGATTATAAGAATACATTATTCAATACTAAAAGTTTTTTTTGAAGAGAAAAAAATGGTTATAGATATCGTATAATGATAAACATATATAGTAAATAAATATAGTATAGCAGATAAGTACTGATTTTGAACAGAATCGAGGAATTTCGCATTTTTATATCAAGTACGCTCTAGCATGTCTAGGTGGAATCGCACGACGCAATTAAAGCTATTTATAAAATGGTCTTTTGACACCAAAGAAAACACGGACCAAAAAATGATGAGATAGTTCTGTCATAAAGAGTTTGACAGGGAATTTCACTAGTGATGATTTTTTTCCAGAGAACATTAGGGATTTCCTTGATTCATTGATCATGCAAAGAGAAGAGGCTAAGAAAGAGGAAGACGAAGAACTAATGTCTCAGTTAACAGATACACATCTGTTACAAACTATCATGGATATATTTAGTGGTAAATAAATAACTGGTTAATAATTTCAAGTACGTGTACACCTTTTTATAGTTATTGTTGGGTAATATTTGCAATTCTGTATTTTGAAACAATTTGCAGAACTCCATTATTGCTTCGATGAAAACAAAAAAGATTTTTAATGAATTTTTAATGGCGTTACATTTTTGAGACTGAATGTTGTCAAAATTTCCTTCGATATCGCTTAATATTGTACATTCATCCATATACGCTATTCTGCAGAATTTACTTCACGTATCCCTTTACAAAGTTTTTTTTTGTTTCTGACAACCCAATCCTTCTTCACATTTTTCACAGTATGTAATTTTCTTATTGCATTAATTGAAAAAAATGTAAATACTAGTATATAGATTTTCTTCGATAAAATAATGACATGATATTTTCGTACCTACCAAACCTATAAAATTTGAAGACATTTTCCATTTTAAGGATATTTTTCTGAGACCTAGTTATATTTTCAGCTGGAATTGATACATCAAGAATCACACTGTATTACAGTATTCGATATATGGCTGGTTTGCCAGATATTCAACGAAAGGTCCAGGAAGAACTAGACAGAGTAGTTGGTAAGTGTTGGTGTTTTGTGTAAAAAATAGTATATATTGTCCGACAATGCAAAAACATACAATAAGTTCTTATGTCACTCCTGGTTTTAGTAGAAGTTTACGTTGCAAGTGTGTAGTTTCAGTGTTGTCTTATTGTCTAGTTTATTATATAATTTTCTATTCCTTTAGTTATGTACACGTATCCTTGTGACATATTTTGTTTATTATGTTCATTCCCATGAAAAAAATTGATAACAAAAAAGGAAACTTCGACAATAACATATACCAATCAATCATCGCTATCCAGCAGAGTGACACCCAAACAAAAATAACATATCAAATGCCAAAATGACCGCAAAAGGTTAATCCAAACTCATCCAAGAACAGAACTATGCACGAGGGAGATACTGCACAGTTTTTACAATTTTTCAAACATTTTTTAATATATTGTTCGCCAATATCGAAATACTAGCAACTCGTAGATAGCTATATCGTCAGAGATGTGGAATCCACTGGTAGAGGTTGATAATGATACCGTCGGAGATGTGGAATCCACTGGTAGAGGTGGATAGTGATACCATCAGAGATGTGGAATGAACTGGAAACTAGATGTATCGACACAGAAGTAATAAATATCCTATCATACAATGGTGCTGCATAAAATGTGATATATATATGCTATCATGGGAATTCTGAAATGAAATAAATTTATTTTTATAGGAAAGGACAGACTTCCAGGAATTAAAGATCGAGAAAATCTTTCCTACACGGAAGCTGTACTTCATGAATCGATGAGACTTGGTCTAGCTGCCCCCGTGGGTGTTCCTCATGCAACTTTGTGTGATACACAAGTTGGTAGGTAAAAATATGAATATCGTCTATAAAAATCATCAGAAACTGTGATTTGCCATTTACACACTGCCTACAGTGAGCATGTTGCGTATATTTTGGCAACGGATTTCTTCATGATAACTCTCGTCGTTATTCCGTTTTGTATATTCCAAAAAACAATTAGATATGCTCTAAAAGGCAACATGGTTCACATGTTAGGAAAACGTAACTTGCACATATTCAGAAAGTTATATTTTTTGTCAGTAGTTACACCATATTATCGAGCAAAACTGCTGTAAAATTTCAACCTGAGTGCAGTCGTTGTATCGTATTGCTGGAGATCGGCGTTTACCATAAAAAATGTGTATTACCTTGTGCTGTTTGCTATTTTTCGTTCAGTTGTACAACGTAATGCAGCACGTGCTATGTCCTGCAAGCCTTTTATGGTAATCTTAACTGTGCACCAAATAAATTTATTACGTCATTCAGGTCACCTTTGGCATGAATTATTTTCACGCCCATATTTTATGCAAAAATCAGATAATTTTTACAAAAAATAGAAAATTCTTTCTCGTTAAATATTTGAGGCACATAAGCAGTGGAAAAGGTATTATTGGAAATAAAATTGGTAGAGTAATAGAGTTTTTACCTTCATTTAAAAAAAAAACATTTCAGATATATCAGAAAATAGACTTGAAACTTGAAATGTAACCAAATTTCTGTGAACCTCTTATGAACGTGAAGTCAATTTTATTTTGCAGGTGGATATGATGTACCTAAAGATACAATGGTGATGATAAACCATTATGCATTGCATTATGACCCTGACTATTGGAAAGACAGTAAGAAGTTCGATCCAACAAGATATTTAGATGAAAATGGAAAAATGGGCATGAAACCTCAAAGCTGGCTTCCTTTCTCAGCCGGGCGCCGTGTATGCCTGGGTGAAACAGTTGCAAAACCAGAACTCCATTTAATATTTGCTTGCATAATGCAAAGATTTGAAATTACCCTGCCGGAAGGAACTAACCCGGAAATGGAATTTGCTGGATCAGGAGGCGTTATTCAACCAGCTCCTTTTAAGATAATTGTCAAGGAAAGGATGTAGAATCTATTTTGGAATAGTATAAAACTGATATATTTATATACATTTTTTGATAAGAAAAGCTTTTGATTTTTTAACTCTTCTGATGATGCTTATAACAAATATATCAAACACTGTACTTCTTAATTGCAATTTCTGTTCTTATCTACAAATAAGTAATTTAATGAAATAAAAGTTTTTTTTAAAAAAAGACAGAACGATACAAATTGATAAACAAGCAAAGCTCCCTCTTTAAGGTAGAGGGGTCATTAAAATTATTACCACAACTCTGCTGGCTCAAAGGTTTCAGTAACATGGCGGTAGCCATGCGAAATCTTGTTCAGCCATTTGCTGCCGATGTGATTACACTTGAAAAAAGAATATCTTGAATAAAATAAGTTATTTATGGACTTGCATCAACTTTTAAACCTTCAATGTAATTGAAAGTAAAACTAATTTCGAAAGAATCTACTTGGAATCAAATCTGAAAACATAAAAAATTAATCTGGTATCCGGTAGTGTAGTCCTTGTTGTCCTTAACGGCCTTCCTTAGGATAATATATTTGAAGTGGATCTAAGGCAGCAAAAAAATATTACACCAGGTAACATAAAAAAATATGCAGACGCAACGTAAAAATCTAACAGTAGGCTTCGCTCGATTTCCATGTCATACCTGTTTCATAATATGTTTATAAGCGAGGAAAGCTCGCTCTTAAGTGTATCAAATTTTGGATATATATGTGTATACATGATAAGGGCCAAGTATTCTACAATTGAAAAAGTTTCGGGAGATTGCGGCGGCCACTGCGCCATCGAAACTCCTCTGCCATTCTACAGTAGGGGCCGTGAAAATGTCCTAGAAGTTACGATTGGTAAAACCGGAAATTATCACTAGGCGCATGTCCCATGAAATCATTAGTTAATTCGTCCCTTTATTTTCTGGTATTTATGTCCGATTTAAATTCTCAACTTAATGCGATAAATCTAAATACCAAAAATTAAAAGAAGGCACAAGCTTCACTCGCTACTCAGGTCGCACCTGTCTCATATTAGTAAACTTCAGTTTCTTTTGGTCCCAACTAAAAGAATAATATAGACCGTTTGGTGTCGGAGGAATCTTGAGACAAGAATGAGACAGAGATAATAGCAATATTCAAAATAGAGCGAAACAAGCTCGTTAAGGTAGAGGTTTCAAAAAAAATCTGAATTACTGTGCAATCAAACAAGTTTCAGAAACATGGACGCCGCCATGCGAAATCTCGTTCAACCATTTACCTCCGGCATTGTTATACGTAAATAAATTAAGAGTATCTTGAACAAAATACGTTATTTATAGACTTACATCAACTTTTTAAACTATGAATATATAAAAAGTAAATATGAAAGAAACCACTTGGTATCAAATCTGACAAAATAAAAAACATGCAGACGCAACTGTCACGTTTTCCACCATTCCGAAGTTTTTACTAAATACCGAAAAGCAAACGTAAACGCCTTACACTTCGCTCGTTTTTCAGCTCACACCTATTTCATATCAGAAATTAAATCAGTACATGTAGTATGGGGTGAATTTGAAATCGACCTTCTAATCAACGGATTTAAAACCAATAAAAATAGACATCGTAGTTCAGAGTTCAACACACGGCATGTTTGCACAATGTATAACAAGATCTTAGTGGCCCCAAAAAAACAAGTTCTGAGGAAAACATACGAAACTAGACATCTTTATTTAGATTTTACGTCCTTCTGGAATCGACACCTCACTGGACTTGAAAATTCACTTTATTTTACGCACTGGCAATGTAATGGGTGCTGTTAACGCAGCAGGACATGCTTTCCCTTCTGGAGCACCTAATGTCACTCTCGGTTTTTAGTGGGAGTTCATGTTGCTAGTGTTTTAGTTTTTGTGCTGTCTTGTTCTATTTTTATCTACTTTATTATATGTTTTTTTAATTAAGTTATTCATGTATCCTTGTTGTGTTTGTTCTTGTGTTTCATTCTCACGACTGTGTCGTTTCCTTGAATTTCAAATGTACGCACTTTTTCCACTGTTATCTCACTTCTGTATTCTTTGCCGAAATATCAGAGACAATTTTCAAGGAGAATAGTAAAATATCATGATACATGTGATAGGAGACTACAAAGTGGAAATCTCATTTATCATTTGTTAAAAATATTGCATTTCTATTTGGATTGTATATTAATTATAATTGTAATATCGACAAATTTCAGGGCTAATGTGTGCAACATTTGCAAGTAGAACACTGAATCCAAGGTTTGTGTAGATGGTATGTCTGATTTGACATTATTTTCTTACAATCATCTTAGATTATAAACGCATTATTTTGTATACTCTGCTGTATTCGCACATGTTGTTTGTTTACTGTCCAGTGCGAACTATTAAGTTTATACCAGAAAAATAACATGTTGATATGGTATGAATGTGAATCCTGCTTTGTAGGGGTAGACCATCACACAGAGCCGGATTTATAACGTGCTAGATCACGAGGTAACAGTCCGCAGAAAGACATGTCACCTCACCCGGACACTTTATACTGACTCCGAGCCGACCAGTCCTTTGCTCTTATCCTGGATGCCGCGTGCTTGGCGGAGAAGCAGCAAATACCGTTTTTTTGTCTTGGTTTGACCCGACCGCGGGTATCGAACTCGCGACCTTTCGCACTCGAGCCGAACCATTATTGCAGGGTAAATTATAATGACCACTTTACAAAATTATAAACATCATGAACGTATGACCAAATCTTAAACTTGTTAAATCAGTACACGGTTTCAGTTGTGGACGTTTTTATCACCTAATACAAAAACGTATATATTCGGTCATTATGACTAAACAGATGTTACAGGGAATTTATATAAGGGCCAGCAACAAAATGTCCATTTGCTTTTTCGCAATATCCTACTTATAATTATGTATGTAAAGCCTGTTTCTTTCCAGAGTTACTCAGTTTCTGTACCAGTAAGACTAACTCTCCTGACTCTGTTGTTTCTCTTTTTGTGTTTCGAGCTCTTTTATGTTATTTTTTGTCTGTTGGTCTGTCGGTTGGATGAATTTAATTGATAGAAATGTCACCTACAGTAGTAACACAAACTGTTTAATGTGGAAGCCCCACAGGGGCAACTGTCCCAAGTATCATAACTTCATGAAGTGTACCTTCCTTATAGGACAGATTTTCCTGTTATCCGTTTTGTTTTTTATTGACATTTTGGACACCTGATGCAAAATGTATCTTTTTGTCCGTTTTGACAATTCAGGTGTTGCAGGGACTACTTTATGGGGTGGAAGATTTTTATCTCATTTATGACTTTAAATAAGTAACAGCAAACAAAATGCCATTCGCTTTTTATTTCATATAAGCCACACAGAAGGCACTGTACAATAGCTGTAATAAGCATTCCTTGATGCTCCCCGGATTTTCTGATAATTGGTTGTCCTGTGTTTGATAACTGCAGACAGTGATATAGGATCTTAATTTTTTAAATTGTAACAAATTTAGTAATTTATACAAAGAATATGTGGTTTGATCAATTTAATAACAATGAAACTAAAAGTATAATATGATGCCCCTTTTCTGCAAATTTGAAGAATGCAGGAAAGAACATTATATATTTGTAGAATGTAGGAGCCTTTATCGCTCACTTGGATATCATGGTAGTAAAATCTACTATGTTCAACCAACACTCCTGTGATAAGGAACGCAAAGGCACATGTTCGTTATTCGATTTAGATGTTTCGAAGAATTATAATGTTCACGTCTGGATAATAATTGTGGTTTAACCTTTTCAAACAATGATACCTTTTAAATATCACCAAAAGAATACCGAAGCGACAAAACAGTGGGAAAAGTCCACAAATTCGAACAAAGGAACACAACAAACACACCAAACAAACGGGATAAACTAAAGAATAAAAACGTATAATAAAATAAACAAAACTAGAACAAGACAGCACAGAAACTAAAGCACTATCAATGTGAACTCCCATAAAAAAAACCGGGAGTGTAATGAAATTCATGTTTGTGAAAATTTACAATAAAATTACAATAAGTAGGAAAACAACGATGTACATGTACTCTTCAAGGTAAGGCTATATTTTAGTGCATGAATGTTAGTAAAATTCTTTGTTCGTGTTGTTGTCTTTTTCTACAATGTTCTATCTCGTACTTTTATTTGGAACGGTGTCGGTTGAGCGACTGCGCCTGACCAAACATATTCCATTTCCGTATTTGTTCCTTCAGCCAGTGTAATTTCAAAACGCTGCATTATTGACGCAAAAATTAAATGAAGTTCCGGTTTTGCGACGGTTTCTCCCAAACACACACGGCGTCCTGCTGAAAAAGGTAACCAACTTTCAGGTTTCATGGCCATCTTTCCGTCGTCATTTAGAAATCTAGTCGGGTCAAATTTTTCAGGATCTTTCCAATGTTTTGGGTCACGGTGTAATGCCCAAATGTTGATAAAAACCATTGTATCTTTCGGAACATCATATTTTCCTATATAAGATATACGGTATAAAAATTTCATTCGGGAATCTACTTTATGAAAATGTTATTGTTTCGGCACTGTCTTAAAGACACTTTCTTGAAAATACCAAACAATCCAATTATGACGATATTAATTTTATCTGCTTATTTACTGTATTCTGACATTGCTTTATTGATGAATATGAAGTATTAACCCGTATACAATAAATGTTTTGATACCAATTTGTTAATGCAAAATATGTGCACATTTCATCGCTTTACCACTCATTGGTTGTCATAAAGGCCAAAAATGTTAAAAACGAAACAAAAAAAAAACAAAAAAATTAAAAGGCTAAATCCAAAGATGCCAAAAAGAACAAAAGGGTAAATCAAAAACCATCTAAGGACAGAGCTATGCACGAGGGAGATGCTCAACAAATTTCAAATTTTGAAACAGTAAATATAAAGTATCAATGTCTGGCTAGTATTGAAATACTATCAACTGAGCGGATGGCACAATTTAATTAATTTGCCTATGAAAATTTACCAGATGTTACCTACATCACCTATGCTAAGGACATAAAAATTTGAAAAGCCGGAACCATCAATATATATTGAGGTTGAAATTCTAAACGGACCTGAATTTCGAACAAGGACCAATGTTTTACAGTCCACTTTGAAAACATTTGTAATATGCACTTTGAAAAAAAATTACAAAGTTCGTCAAAGGACAAGGTATGATTTGGCTTGATATTTAGCCCCTTGAATTCCAAAATCAAAAAGTAATGAAATACTTACTCTCAGCTAGTATTAAACATGTTAAATACTCTTAAAATATTGCATTTTAAGAAACATGTTTTGTTTTCAACAAGAAATGTCTGTTATAACTGCAATATGCGGTCCAAAATGGTTTATTTTGAAGAAATCAATGAAAAACACCAATTTTCTCTCTTTTTTTGACTTTTGAATTAAAATTTTGATATAAACAACAACCTTGCCCAAAAAAAATATTTCACTGAAATGTGTCTTTATGTAAGACACATAATATTAAAAAATCTTTTTGGGCAAGGCTGTTGCTCATGGTTGTTTTGAAAAAATCTACTGTAAAACACTCAATTTTCTTCAAATCCTTGATTTAGAAGACGTTCATGACGTCACTGTTGCATCATGGGAAGGACCTTTTTGCAATGATTGATAGATTTGAAAAAAAATTTCAAAGTGGGTATTTTTTTCAAAGCGGATTGTAACAATGGAAATGTTACTTTTGATTTATTATTGTTAATTATTCACTGTAACATATAGCAGGAAGTTTCAAGCATATCCTATTGTTGTCGTTACTTGTAAATTTGAATCCATATGTTTTGAATAAGCAAGCAGATATCCTAGTTATCAAACGGAAAATGTATTTTATTCACTAAAACTTATTCTTATTGTCTTAAATAATGCATGTGTCACTTTTTGTGAAAAAGAACACCTGTGAGTACCATGTTAAGAACTTGACATTGTATCAATTTGTATGTTTATTTCTATTTAAGCACGCGTTATATTTAAGTTTTTTCTTTTCTTCTTTTTTATGATTTCTGTTTTAAAAACTCACCTACGGTAGTATCACAAATTGTTGAATGTGGTAGTGCCATAGGGACAGCTGTACCAAGTCTCATAATCTCATGAAGAGTACCTTCTGTATAGGAGAGTCTATCGCGGTCCTCTATCTCTGGAAGTCTTTCCGTACCTTTTTATAAGACAATTTTTTAAAAATTAAGAACACATATCCTATGGCCGTATTTTAAATATTTCTACCAGGGACCTTTCATCATTTTTTCTATCGTTTCACACACAAGAGTTATCTCCCATATCGGTAGATACTTTAACATAAGAATTTTATTACATTGAATCGAAGTATAGAGAAATAAATGGTTTCGCTAAGCGCAGCATGATACGACCGCCACATGTCGACAGGTATATTGCTTTTTGACCATTTTAATCCCTTTTAATCACAACCATAATAGATCTGTTCACATACTTCTGAAAGCACTCATTTGGATGAATTCAAAGAAAAAATTCCTATCAAAAATCAGTTTAAAGTAAACGTTTTAGGTGTCATGCAAAATGGCTCATTAGCTCATATTTACCCCTTTAATACCTTTTATCTCTGCAACGACAAAAGTCATACTAAAAAATGCCTGGAGTAAATTTTATTATGACAAACAATTAAAACAAAATCAAAATCGGATAAGAAATGAAAAAAAGTTTCGAAAATTAAGGCGTGTCCCTTTTTGGCCCCTAATGCACGAGGGAGATACTCCTTAGTTTTCATCAAATTTCAAATTTTGAAACGGTAAATCTAAAGTATCAATGCGAAAACAGTAGGAGATAATGAAAGGTTTTCCATTTTCATTAAGGAATATTAAAAACCAAACATCATAAAATCGGAGAAACTATAAAAAGTTACTCTAATATTGTAAAACCCTTAATGACCCCCCGAAAAAAATGGGTGGTGCCAGATTCCCAAAATCAATCCCAACCTGTATTTCTTATGGGGGACTATTGTGGTAAAATATAAGAACAAAAGTAAATGACCGGAAACCTAACAGTCTACGGACGTCCACCATGACAAAAGGCTCATATCATAACTCGTCAGCAAATATTTGCTGTCTTATGAGCAACCATTTGATTTTTAAAATGCAGGACCTAGATTTTGGCTTCAGGCGTAAAAAAATGCAGGATCTGTGTCAACACGCAAATTTTTTGGTTTAAATAAAAAAAAAGAGGCAAAATCCAGGACCAAAATTATGCAAAAATGGAAACAGTTAATTTTATTGCAATAATATTGACAATGTGTAAAGATTTACAGAATTTAAGTGCTTGTTTAGTACATTCTTCATGTCTAGATACCATTTTATCGAGAAAAAAGATATATCCCTTTTCACTTTCTCGCAACCCCTCATGAAAGAACATTTTACGATGTTTATTCTTTAAATATGACCGGTTTTTCCGAACATTAAAATAACACCTTACCGACAACTCGGTCTATTTCCTCGTGGACTTTTTTCTGGATGTGTGGTAAACTGCCCATAAAACGAACAGCAAAGTATAGTGTTAACCTAGATGTATCAATACCAGCTGAAAAGGAATAGACTTTCTAATTTCGTTAATGACATGTCTGTATACACGTACTTTATTCTTTAGAAATAAATACTAGTACACTACATATACAATTGATTCAATAGGCGTTTACATTCTTCCACGACATGAAAGTACCTCGCCTTTGGTTCTAGCAATGCCTGATACAGTCTGACAAACATGTTTGATGGATTTAAGTACTTTCCTTTTAAGGGAGCAACCATTTGATTTTTATGAGAGGGGTAGGATGAAATGTTTGAATCTGCTAATTTTTTTCACACCTAAAGTGATCCTGGCTTTTTATTTTGCCAAAATCCTGATCCTGTCTTTTTATTTCAAATTTCATCCTAACCCCCCCCCCCTCTCCCCCCCCAAAAAAAATTGTTGCTCCATAATCTGTCGCGTTAGTTTGATCTGATTTGCGATCACTCCACCGCCCCTTGAGTAAAATAACTGTGAACATGTATTTAATTTCAATTGGCTTTCTTAAATATACCTTTATTTTCAGGATAATCAAAAGGGATAAATATACCTAAGGAGCAATCAAAACAAACGTAATCCATTGGACAGACAAACCCGGGAAAACAAATGAACAACCAAAAGCACAACAAATAAACACAGAGAACTAAAAAAACAATGAACAACACGAACTCTTATAAAAACCAGGAGTGAACCCAGGTGCTCCGGAAGGGTAAGCAGTTCCCGCTCCGTATACGGCACCCGTCATGAAGTTCAACAAAGTCAATTCGGTGGAAGTCACAAATCGGTGGAGGCACATGAAAGGTTACGACAGTGGGAACAGGTCCAACATCATGTTAGATATTGGAACACTGTAATGGTCAATAAATTCGTGATGACGACCGTAAAATTTCCTAAGTGATGACATCATCTTTTCCCTGATAAAACCCTGGTTAAGAAGGTTTTGTGACAGCAGTAATCCTCTTTGTCGAAAGTCAAATGTGTTCAAGAAGCAATATCACCTATTATCATATATTTATAGTTATTACTTAAATTCTTGAATGTCTAAAACAGACTCTTTGCTGAAACTTGTATCGCATACCCTGTATAAAGTCTCCAGTAGACATATATGATAAAGTAAACAATACATATTAAAATCCGTCTCACATGCATATCCACCCTCGGACCTTCGGACCTCTGGTGAATATTGGTAATACATATGCCGACTTTTTATCAAGTGAGATTTGTAATAAATATGCCGATTTTTATCTATGTAAATAATATAATCTATCCTAAAAGTGACGTTATATTACGTTACAATATCCTATTACAGTAATCCTCTACCAGGAAACTGATGAAGACCATGATATGGATGTTTGAAGCACTAAAGCCGTATAACTGTATTTAAGGGCACCGTGGTGTAGTGGTTAGCATGTCCGATTCAAAGCAAAAGGTCCCTGTTTCGGAATGAAAATTTTATGGATCAAATTTGGAACGCCCTATTGATACCACTCAATAAAAGATGCTAGTTCATGGGATGGGAACGAAAAATGGTTGTCCCATGTTGAGGGAGAGCAACACCCTTAGCACGTTAAAGATCTCTGTAGATACAGAAACAATTTCAACTAACTCCAAGCGGAGCTGTTTTTCCGGAAATTATTTAAAAACTGAGTTAAAAAATATTTATCACCTATCTATAGACGATTCAGTACCAGATATTATGTTTTGCAATCGATGTTTCCGCCCAGTGCTGCACCTACCGTTAACTGGTATTGATTCCTATTGATACCATTTGCGGGGACGGTCTCGATAAAAGATGCTAGTCCGTCGGATGGGGACGAAAAATGGTTTCCCCGTGTTAAGGGAGAGCAACACCTTTAGCACGTTAAAGACGCTCTGTAGATAGAAGCAACTTCAACTAACGCCAGGCGAAGCTATTATCCGGAAGTAATTTAAAAACTGGATTAAATAATATTTATCATCTATCTATAGACGATCTGGTGCCAGATATAATGTTTGCAATCGATTTTTCCGCCTAGTGCTGCAACCAGCGTTAACTGAAGTTGATAGATACAAACTATACTTACCACCAAAGATGTCTACGATCGTTTGTATTAGATGAGATTTAGTTAAATGTTTCAAGGCCTCTGTGTCCTCCTCATCTTCAGCTTCCTTTCTGGCTAGAATCAATGTATCTGTGAAATCTCTGATGTTATCTAATGCATAAGTATATACCAATTTATTTCACTCATGAAAAAAGTTCGTTCCTAGACGGTCACATGCCTGTGACGAATGTTCAAGCAAGATTTATTCGCCAGTTCGTAGTTATTCATTGAGAGCATGCGTAGAAAAATTTCGCATTTCTATACAAGTTGGTATTAGTCGATATTATTTTCTAATCATTCTATAAAATTGTGGCAATTTTAACCAATCGTACAATATAAACATGTAATTGTTTGTCATGTTCTCTGTCTTTAGAAAGGGTATAACAATTTACCAGTAACACGGGATTATCATGATATTTTGCCAAGTACTGGACAGGTACAAAACGATCTTTTTGGAAAACCGCTTTGTTTCAGTAGATTCAACTTTAAAAAAAATTACTTAACATGCTTAAAGTAGGAGGTACCTAAATCCGCTAATTCATAGATTTTTATGAAATTTCGCATACAGCCGGAATATTAGAAGCTGCCTCTTAAATCTTAAATATTAATCCCTAGAATTTTCAATGGAAATAATATGCACGTTATTGCTGTCAACTTTTCCGTTTCATTGATACTAAATAAAAATATGGTCACCAACTTCGTTTACGCTGTGGAATATCCTCTCTGTTCAAACAATTAAAAATTACGCTTATTTTGGTTTTTCACAGTTGTTTTCACTCTACACATAAGGTAATCAATTTGATATACTAAAATAACGAATCTGCTGATCCCTACAAACATTTATATCAATAAAAAGAGAAGTTCAATGGCAATAATATATCGCTTTTTTTAAATTCTAGGGACATGATTTTGAAAAATTATAGTTTAAAGTCTAAATATTTTACTTCTTGGGGAGATATCGACGTGCATTCTATTTATTTACACATCGGTTTGCCAATACTTGAAAACACCGTATTTCTGGAAGTATTACATTTGTAAATTAAGTTACATACATTTTTTGTATATTCAGATGCAGTTCAACATACACTTATTGCCTGCAAAATTTTATAAAATTCTGAAATATAGTACAATTAGGTACTTCCTATCTTAAAACAAGTTTTTTTCGGACATCTTTAAATACTAGAAAAAGTAAAGGCATGGTTTATGGATTTTACCATTCAAAGAAAACTCTTACGAGTAATACTGTTTAGATCACTATACCCTAGAAGTATTATAAAGGATATCAGTAAAACCTTTGTTTTAAAAGTTCAGTTTATAAGAGGTAAATAGTAGTATACGTATATGTAATTTACCCTACTAAGTAAGAATAACGAGACATTAATTTGTGGAAATGCACGACTGTTGTGAATTAAACCATATTCGTTTGAATATATAGTAATATATATATATATTTTTCATTTTTTAAATATTTTTATCACTTAAATTAAACGACTGTGATTAAACTCCGGACAGTGGTCACTTCTGTTTTGTGACTTCTTCCCTCACCCTTACTCAGGCGACATAAAACTGGAAATCATTTTAAAAAAATAAATTTAAGTGCCAAAATATGAATACCTGGATCAAATGTATCTTCATGCTCTTTATATTTCTTTCTGGTAATATCAATTAATTCATTAAACATTCCCATTATTCTTGTATATTTCTTTGTTGGCCATATCTTTACCAGAAATGGAAAAATATCCTCTATAAAACCATTTCCGACTCCTTCATTCGCATCTTTATCAAGTTGCATAAATCTTTGAAATTCAGGATCATCGATATCACAGCTGTATCATAGAAAAACATACAGATAGTATTACTTACCATATACCTATTGAAGGTAAATACTTAAGGATGTTCGATGCTTAGTTTAAAAATAACAATATTTTTATTAGAGACGAGATCAAAAGTTCAATGTAGGATAAAAAACTTAATTCAAAACGTTTTCTCACTGACCTCCTCCCCCCAACTCTTAACGTAATTTTGGGAAAATTGTTTGACCAATATGGGCATATGCTTTGAGAGTATACTTTTTTATCATGGGTCCTGTTTTTCCTCAACAATGTATGTTTGTTCTGTATATTGACTTGGACATAACTTGAAATCGTATTTTCCAATTCGAAAATGGATATATCGATGTCGGATAACAAAACTTTCAGTGATTCCCCCCCCCCCCCCCCCCCATAAAAAAATATTTGAATTAAGCTTTTAATCCTACATTGAACTTTTGATCTCGTCCCTTACACTGGTAATAAATATTGATAGTGCATTAATAAAGGAACAAGACCGAAAACAAAATTATAGGTCCGTGTGCTCGTTTTCGAGAAATAAACCATTGAAAATGTGGCGGGAAAAAATGCTCTTTCATAACCCCCCCCCCCCCCCCCCCCCCCCCCCCCCCCCCCCCCCGAAGTTAAATGGTCGGTCCCTCATATGCTTGTAGTTTTTGTTCTTCATAAGTTATTGTTTTCACAAATTTCTGTTGTTGTTGATTGTCTCTAATATTCTTTTTATTTGCGTAAATTGTGTAAAAAGAGACAGATCTTTGATAGCACATTTTGTTTTACACTACAGTTAATTTAGATGGTTTTGGCGTGATTTCTTTTTGTCATTTGGACATGTTTGAATTTGCTCTTCAGCTTTTTGTATAATTGTTTTAGGTTTTCAACATTTAGGCTTTGAGCACAACTGATGAGTCGTAAATCGACGAAATGTGCACATCCTGTGCATCAAAATTGGTATCAAAGAATTTCATTAATACATTCTGGAATTGAACATGTTCCGTATTCGAGTATCACTGCGCTTGGCAATCTCCAGATCAAAACAAAGTATTCACAGATATACAACAAAAATCTATACCTCTTTCCAAAACATATGGCATGTAAAATATTAAAAACCATCAAGTCAATGTATGGTTCAGGATTAAATGGTCCAGTCTCCTTCGCCATTATTGTTAGACATTTAGTCATTGATGCGTGAAGAACCATTTCCAAGTGATTTCCCGCCATATACTGCCTAAAATGAATGAACAGTATATTAGGATTATTGCACCAATATTGACCCGAGTATATCCGGCTTTTGAAAGAATTTATACAAAGAACAACACATGGTATACAAATACTGTGCAATATTTTTTATTGCATGGCCAAATTTTCAAATGTCGCGAAAACAGTGTTTATCAATCGATAACACCGTAAGTTTTTAGATATGTATGGAGGGGTAATTCCCGACAAAATATTCCCCGATTATACCACACAAAACTTTAAGCTGAGGAAAAGCTTCAACTTGGCAGTGAGATATTTTTAGATAGACAAAAACCCTTAGCCTTATCCTTATACTGTAATTGAACTGGTATATGTATATTGCTAGGTTTTTAACATCTTTGGCGTGAAACAGCCTATGTTAAACTTGCCTCAATGCCTTTCCTGCTATCTTTCTGTGTAATTTCCATGTAGGAGTATAGTTGGCAAACACAATATTTTTTCCACCGTCGGTCAAACTATAAACTATAAAAGATAAATTTGCCGTATATTGTGATTATAATGTATTTTGATAAGCAGAAAATGATACATCTTCTATCTATACGACTCAACGTTCAGATTGACAAATTTACAATTTCTGTTGATAGAATTCCAAACTCGAAACCTGTATATAGAATTGTCCTTTTACCCACGTCCTTATTTTTTCAAAATGCTAATATTGTTATGCATTTATATTACTTTTCAAAAAATTCCGTCCATATAGAGAAATATCAACGATATGTTAAATTGTCAATGATTCTGGAATTTTACTTTAGTGAAAAAAAAGGAAGAAATAGTTCTAAACATTGGTTATAAATTGTTGTCTTACTTGAGGGGATATGTGGTCTATTTGCAAAGTCGGCTTTCTTTTTTACTAAGGCCTCCGTAACTACATCAATGTCATTCAAGACAACAGACTTCAGATGACCTGAAAAAAATATTGTTCACGTACACGTTACTAGTATTCCTTCTTTGTTAAATATGTAAAAAACGGTTCTTTTATCTGATTAGTGGGTTTGTTTCAAGTTCATCATTGTTAAAGAGAACTAACTCATTATAGAACAGTAAAGACACCATTTCTCTTTTCACGACATACTTTACGACGTGTGCCGTATACATAGCAAGAACTTCTTACCATTCTGGGGCACTGAGTTCACCCTGGTTTTTATAGGAGTTCTTATTGTTCATTGACTTTTAGTTTTCAGTGTTTATTTGTTGTGCTTGTGGTTGTTCATTTGTCTTCCCGGGTTTGTCCGTCCAGTGGATTGCTTTTTTTATTTGCTCCTTATGTATATTTGTCCTCTCAACCCTTTCCAGGGCGCTTGATGTTACTCGCGGGTTTCTGTGTTGTTTTTAATTTAATGCTGTTTTGTTTTAATATTCTTTCGTTAGCTAATTGGATTTCATACTTAATTCCTACTGCGGTATAAGTTTTAGACTACATGCATAGCATAGAGAATGGAAACGGGAAATTTGTCGAAGAAACAACCCGACCAAAGAGCAGAAAACAGCTCAAAGCAAAAAATGGGTCTTCAACACAGCGAGAAAATCCAGCACCCTAAACAATAATGTATACTAGTTCAGCAAAATGGACGGCACACTAATAAATGAATTATTTACCCAGCTGTATGGTGAACACTGGTCCGTATTTCTTTTGAAGTTCCCTGCATTTTTCAAATAAAAGTTTGGCGTAGAAAACTAAAAATAGAAATTTTGATATAAATGTATATAACTTCGATGGTTCAAACCCCAAGGGACCATGGAAATCTCTTCGAGTTATTGGCAGATCGATTGATTGAAGTTTGTTGAAGAAAAACAAAATTCAGGTGCCATTCCGTTTACGATTTGTTATAGGTGATAATTATCATGAAACATATTAATCAGGTTAATCACTAATTAACAGTAATTATGAAATATTTAATACATCGAACTGTAAACATTTATCTGTCAGACTAAACTATTTTATCACACCTGTGAGAGCCAGACTTGTAAGTACCGGGTAACACTCAAGTCCACCGAGTTTGAGTTTTCCATAGTAAAATACACAATGTATATACTTTTTTCATTGTCAGTGATTGTTGGGACGAGACATTTTGTTCTACTTTTCTGAAATCGGTTGATGGTAAGTAATTTGGATAATTTCTTATTTAGGTTATTGGACTTTGACACCTATCAATTTCGAAGTTTTTCGGAATTATTTTACAGCAGATCCGGATACGTCAGCTTTCTTCGTTAAAAAATTAAGCATTTTTTGTTAAAGTCCTAAAATATGAAAAAATAAGGTTTTTTAGATCAAATATATCAATATCAGTGTCAAATTATGCTAAAAACGAAGTAATGAAGTTATGCGTTTTTGCGAATAAGGAAAGATTACACAAAAATTTACCGTATGGTAAAATTTAAGCAAAATATCTGCAGAGGAACCTTAAGTACCTAGGATAGGATTGTTAGAATTTGTACGTGACGAGAACAACATACCGTCAATGTTTCCTATGAACGGTATTGCCCATGGTCCTGGGGGCAATCTATATTTTAGTCTCTGACGAATCTTGTAGGCTAGCAGTATGACGACAATAGCAACTAAAATTGTCTGGACATTTAGTGACGAAAAGATTGAAGAAAACATCCTTCTGAAAAAAAGAGATATGCTTTTCGAAGTATATCAAACAGCACCTTAGTCTGCTACTTCTCCATTATACGTGACTATGTTCCCTTTTTTGTTCTTATTATTAAATAAATGGAGTTAACATTGCACCCTTTCGCGATTCAATCCATTGGCCATCTCGCTTTTTATCCCCGCGCTAGCGAAGCGACGGGGATAATGTTTTGCTATTCAGTAAATAGTGAAATCTTCTAAACTATTTGGACTATAATGCTAGAACTGAAACCATGACTAGTATTACATATGGCAAATTAAAAAGTGGCATGAGAATTTTTCGGAACCCCCTGGGAGCATAGTAACAAGAGAGTTAAAAAACCCAAAATTGATTGTCACAGAACTCCTCTTACACACTAAGCGGTAGAAACATAAAAAGTGATGCAATACTAGCACTTTAAAAGTTGTCTGTTCCGAAGGTTTCGGAATTTTGAAATTTGCCCTTGGGGGAGAAAAATTTTCTGGAAGAGTCTCAGAATTATTTATATTTGAAAATTACCAATCAACCATTCTATCAGACACTAGCAGAATAATAGTTGTTAAATGAAATATTTTATTTAAAAAAAATAATTCCAACTTTGATAAATTTCCTGAAAGACACTAAAATCCGAACTTTTTGGAAAAGTACCTAGCAACCATACCTATTTGTTTACAAAAAGCAACAGGTGTATAGGAAATTAAATTTCCAAAATTAAATGGAATATTTGGATTTTCAAAAAAATAATTCCAACGTTGGTAATTTTCCTCAAAGACTTTAAGACCTTCATTTTTTGAAAATGTATCTACCAACCATATATATTAATAACCTTTAATGTCACAAGAGCTAAGGTAACCATTCAATTTCCAAAAATGAAATTCCAACTTTGGTAAATTTCCTGAAAGACTCTAAGACCTTCATTTTTGGAAATGTATCTAGCAACCATGCATATTAATAACCATTAATATCGTTAAAGTTAAAAGTTCCATTCAATTTAAAAAAATGGAATTCTAAATTTGGTTAATTTCCTATCTTATTTTTGTTTTTGGAAAAGTACCTAGCAACCATACATATCTGTCTACAAAAAGCAACAGCTGTAAAGAGAATGATTAAATTTCCAAAATTAAATGGATTATTTGGATTTAAAAAAAATAACCCCAATTTTGGTAAATTTCCTGAAAGACTCTAAGATCTTTTTTTGGGAAATGTATCTAGCAACCATGCATATTAATAACTTTTAATATCACAAGACTTAGGCTAATCATTCAATTTCCAAAATTTATATTCCAACTTTGGTAAATTCACACTTAATTAGTAGAACATGTCATCATAAAAACAGTTCACTACATGTATTGACATAATCAATGCATGATATCCTAATCAGTCACTTTCATTTAACATTATGGCTACTATCTCACCTGTTCAATTCATTATGTAAGTTATTGTCACTGAGTATAATTTCTTTGGTCATTTGTGTTTTGCCATTCATAGCACTGGCTGAATTGTATAAAAAAGAAATGGTAGTGAAACAGTGAAGAAATGTTATTGTTCTTTTGTGAAATATTCCTTTGATTGAACTGAACTCGTAGCATTTAATTTTGTGATTAACACAACAGTGGCGAGGGATATGCAGCGTGGCTGTCGTGTTTCATTTCAGTATGGTTCGTTTACATTTATACTATTTAAGAAACTATATATATTGCTTAAAAAACTAACCATAATAGTGCGTCAACAGTTATCACATTTTCATAATTATTAGATAAATTACATAATATTTGAACATTTTGGAACAAAGTATCTCTACCTCGAACAATTTACACAGCTCTTTATGACTGTAAAAGTTTCGAACCATAGTGGCTCTCGTTTAGAACTGTTTCTTTTTTACAATAATGTGTTGATTGATAGATTTCATCCCCAACTATGATTGGAAATAACATTTTCAATCCAAAACTTTAAATATAAAAATTTTTTTTATTGGATTCCAAACAACTTTTGCACATACATATACAGTCGAGAATCATGCGCACAACAATGAATATGTACTTGTGGCTTTATAACATTTAGGGTCATGGTCTGTTATTGTACGTACATATTTTGTTCGATTACCTCGGGGTTTTTTACATCGGATCACACAATTAATATCCGAGAACCCATATCAAAATTCGATAACTGCATTCATTATACTGTGATGTTGAGCAGATAATGAATATTAATCTTAAAAACTGACATTTGATTCTGCATATAAAGGCAATTTAACAGAGTAAAAATGACAGATGTACGTTTGCTAATTTAAATAAAAAAACAACACGGAAAAAATTAACAACTTATTTTTTCGTAAGTAACACTATAATACATGTAATGTTGCCCTGCGCGTCAACAATTTCCAACACATTTTTCTCGGCACAGAATTGAATTATCGAATATATAATATATCACTTAATATCAAAATTATTTCTAAGTTTCAAATTTGATAATGCAAATTATGATGCAATTTGAATTACCCTTAAATATTTATTTTCGATAATATAGAAACTAGTCACAATTCGGGTCCCTTTTTCAATTTTTTCCCGGTGCAAACTGTTAAATTTACTGAATATTCTCAAAGAACATAAATGACCATGGTTGAAATTAAATATCCAGATTTGAAGGTATATAACAACAGAAAAAATATTGCATTTTAGGTTTTTGGAAGACACGTGAGTTTTTGAATTTTAAACACAAAACAATGAAAAGGGTTGCAATTTGGGGAATGTGACGTTAGGGAGTGTACGTTTTTTCCAAATAGAAAGTATAAATGATATAACTATAATTTTAATACTCCCAGAAACTATTGCAATGCTTTTGTTTTTTATACCTGACCACAAAAAATATATTAACCCAGACGTGGTATTTTTTGGTATCCGTGTTTAACTTTTGCGTCATATGAATGAACATTTGTATTCAGATGTCCGTCGTCTGTAAACTAAATTGAGATTTTCTGATTTACTTGGAGACATGCAGTATTCTTATAATACCTGATGAATTATTACGTGACTGCTGTTTCACTCTCTCTCACTTTTTAACCCCCTTATACGAATTATTAAAATCAATTTTTGCTTCTTTATGCGTTTTTACCGACTTAATTTGAGATAATGTGTATCTCTTGACATGGTTTCTTTATTTGCCGAGGTTTTCAACATAAACACTAATGTAGGATTAATACAGCACCAGGTAATATGATCTTGTTCGTACTGGATGCAAACCGGTCAATTATGTAAATATTAATATCATAAACAATATGGATAACAGGAAAGGTAAAAAATGATACACTACCTGATAAAACCCAACTATAGATGTTAATAGACAACTGTTTAGTCTTTAAAATTCTGTATATAGTACAAATGTACATATATATCCTAACAATTTGATCTTTGTAAACACATGCCTCTTTATAATCTAAACATTTATATACCTATAGAGGGTTTTGTCTAGTATTTATTTCAAAGAAAAACTTGGGCAATACCACTTTTCTTTGTTATTTATGTGTACAAGGTTATTATTTTCTATAATAACCTAAGACGGGTCATTCTTAAAACAAAGGATCTTCAACCAAACCATGTACGATGTATAGCCAGAGGTATAATAGGTACAAACATTTCCCGAGTACTTTTTTTAACAGAGTTGTTTGGATAAATAAACAAGAGGCTCAGTGGGCTGAGCCTGAATCGCTCACCTGGAAGTCACAAACTTTTGATTTGACAGACTAGATTGATTTCTGGAAACTTTGTAAATGATCTTCTTTAAATGCTTCATACCAAGTATAAGTTCATTGGCCAAACGGTTTCAGAGGAGACATTTTAAATTTCCACCAATCGGAACATATAAAGGTTTCTGGTGGTTATTTTGTTTCATGGACTAGAAAGATTTATGCAAAGTTTGTAAAGTACCTTCCATAGATGCACCATACCAAAAATCAGTTCATTTAGCTTTACGGTTTCAGAGGAGAAGAAGTTTTAAGTTTCGACCAATCAGAACATGTAAATGCTCATGGCAGCCATTTTGTTTCACGGACCGGGATGATTTATGCAATCTTTGCAAATCATCTTTCATAGATGCTCCATACCAAAAATCAGTTCATTTGGCTTTACGGTTTCAGAGGAGAAGAAGTTTTAAATTTCGACAAAACAGAACATGTAAATGCTCAAAGCGGCCATTTTGTTTTACGGACCGGGATGATTTATGCATACTTTGTAAAGGACCTTCCATAAAAGCTACAGGCCAAGTTTCAGTTTAATAGGACCAGAAGTTTCAGAGGAGAAGATGAAAATCTAAACGTTTACAGACGGCGGATGGACGCCAAGTGATGACAAAAGCATTACCTTTGGTTTTATGGGGGCAGATATTCTGGAAGTCAAAAAGAAAGTACATGTATGGCACCACACATGATTATGTAATATATGTAACTGCCATCCAGAAGTTAAATGGGGGTTGCAAATTTTACCAACTGACCTCAACTCCCCACAACTTCATATGTAAAATTTTTTTCTTGTTGTTTCTAATTTTTTTTTTGGGGTGGGAGGGGTTGCTTTGCATTTTTAGCTCACCTCACCCAAAGGGTCAAGTGAGCTATTCTCATCACTTGTCACCCGTCGTCCGTCGTCGTCCGTTAATTTTTACAAAAATCTTCTCCCCTGAAACTACTAGGCCAAATCGAACCTAACTAAACCACAAGCATCATTAGGATATCAAGTTTATTAAATCTGTCCGATGACCCCGTCTGCCAACCAACATGGCCGACATAACTAAAAATAGAACATAGGGGTAAACAGAAGTTTTGTCTTATATCTCAAAAACTAAAGCATTTAGAGCAAAACTGACATGAGGTAAAAATGTTCATCAGGTCAAGACCTGCCATGAAATTTTCAGACGAATCCGTCAAGCCTTATTGGGTTATTGCCCCTGAATTGTTAATTTTAAGGAAATTTTGCAGTTTTTGGTTATCTTGAATATTATTATAGATAAAGACAAATTTTAAAAAGTAAAAATTTTCAACAAAGTAAGATATACAAATAAGTCAACATTGCCAATCATTTATTGACCCTTTATAAGAGTTTTTGCCCTTTAAAAACGGCATCCAGCATAAACTTTCCTTTAAAGATCTTCTACGCGTTAACCACTGGGCCAATTGGGACCAAACTTTGGTGGAATGGTCCTTTGGTGGCCCCTTTCAAAATTTAAGTCCAGCATCCCCGACTTCCAACCAACATGGCTGCTGTTACTAAAAATAGAAAAAGGAGTGAATTTAAAAAATCCTCTTCTATGAAACTACACAAGGCCAATTGCAACCAAAGTAGGCAATAATGTTCATTAGAAGGTTCTCTTTCAGAATATGGCCGCCACAGCCGAACTTAGTTCCATATGGGAAAATTCACTGATAAATCTTCTTGTCTGAAATCACTTGACCAATTGGAACAAGTCTTGGCAGCAATGGTCTTAGGGGGTCCTCTTTCAATAATGTGTCCGATTTCGTGGACTGTGAACCAAGATGGCCGCCACAGCTGAACTAGGTTTAACATAAGACCCTAGAGAAAATTCACTCAAACATCTTCTCGTCTGAAACTACTGAGCCAATTGGAACTTAAATTGGCAGCATTGGTCCTGAGATGGCCCTTTTTCAGAATTATGTCCGATCACCCGGATTGTCAACCAAAATGGCCACCACAGTCGAATTTAGTTTAATATAGGACCCTATGGGAAAATTCATTGAAAAATCTTCTTGTCTGAAATCACTTGACCAATTGGAACAAGTCTTGGCAGCAATGGTCTTAGGGGGTCCTCTTTCAATAATGTGTCCGATTTCGTGGACTGTGAACCAAGATGGCCGCCACAGCTGAACTAGGTTTAACATAAGACCCTAGAGAAAATTCCCTGAAAAATCTTCTCGTCTGAAACTACTGAGCCAATTGGAACTTAAATTGGCAGCATTGGTCCTGAGATGGCCCTTTTTCAGAATTATGTCCGATCACCCGGATTGTCAACAAAAATGGCCACCACAGCCGAATTTAGTTTAATATAGGACCCTATGGGAAAATTCATTGAAAAATCTTCTTGTCTGAAACCTCTTAGCCAGTCTGAAGACTTAGCAGTAATTTTCCTTAGATGGTTCCACTTTAGAAATGTGTCCGTTGACCTGGACTGTCAACCAAGATGGCTGCCACAGCCGAACATAGTTTAACATAGAATCCTATAGAAAAACCAGCCAAATTGATTGCAAAACTTAAATTTGCTTAAGGTGAAAAGTTAAATCCAGGTGAGCGATACAGGCTCTTTAGAGCCTCTAGTTTTACATAGTTATCTCCAAAGTTGTGATTAATTTAAATGTATGAGAAAAATAACTCTATCTTCGTGAAAAAAAAACAGTGTTTCAAAACATGTTACTTTTTGACATAGATAGATTTAAACTCACATAATGGTCTTTCATATTGACAGTCCACTAGTTAAACAGTTAACTCTGCCTTTGCAATTGATTAGTACTTATTGGGAGGTGTTT
Organism: Mytilisepta virgata; assembly: GCA_028015205.1. Lineage (NCBI taxonomy): Eukaryota > Metazoa > Mollusca > Bivalvia > Mytilida > Mytilidae > Mytilisepta > Mytilisepta virgata. Next base: position 2,118,004 of record JAPWFG010000018.1, on the reverse strand, counting down.
TGAATTTAAGTGGTTCTGAATTGGAACATCCCATCGTATTTTAGGTGTAAAACAAGCTGGATGTTTTTTAATAATTTATAAATTTTCATTTAATTGACGGTATATAAGTTACAGAAAGTATATTTGTAGGTTTTTCTGGTATTAGAATAAACAACGGGGTGTAAGGAATTGGACGATGATAAACCTCGCTACGGTCGATTTTTGAACAGCCAATTTCTGACACCCCTCGGTGTATTCTTATGCCAGAAAAACCTACAAATATACTTTCTCTATAACTTATACACTGTTAAATTATTTAGCTCGTTTATATCAGGGTTTCCCTACTTTGTACGGTGTCACAAATATTTGTATATATGTTTGATGACAATAAAGGTACATTATCATTAAAAAAACACTTTATACATGTAGTTCAGATTAACCTCGCATGCGCTCAAACTAAAACACGTTCTTGTGTACATATTACAGAAAACACGAATTATTTTATCGCCATATCAGGATAGTTCGGTTTATAGTATCGCATTTTCATGAAATAGTTTATGAGGATTACATGTATTGATGTACACAGTATTACTAACTAACATTATAAAGCAAACATACCAATACACTACACAATCTACATCAAATATATATAGGGTCAAAAACCGGAAGTATTGTGAAATTAAATGTTATCTCTCATTACCTACAACAATTCGTCAATTGACACAATCAGTTAAATACTGATACCATAAATGTGGACTAAGTTCATTGTTAAAAGAAAGTGACAATAGTGAAATGTCACTTAGGGGTTTACAGTGGGAGTTCAGATTGCTATGCTATAGATTCTGTGCTTACTTGTTCTCTTTACTTTTAGTTTATTATATTTATATGTTTTTTTTTATTCTTTTAGTTATACATGTATCCTTGTGGCGTTTGCGTTCCATTCTGATGACTTTGTCTTTATACCATAGATTGCGAATTTACGGACTTTTCCCACTGTTTCTTCGGTTCGGTATTCTTTTGCCGATATTATATAACGATTTTTTCATATGACGTGATATCTATCCGGGAACCTTTGATACAGTAGTCCACAGCTGTACCTGTTACGGTTCTATAACTTATATCGTACACCAGCCAAGTCCCGTTACAAACCAAATAAAATATTTAATGAATCCTAAATTGGAACACTGCGACATATTCAACTTTAACATACTAGTATTTAAAGCAATCGTAAGAGTTGCGAAAATGAGGTTCCTATCGCTTAGTTTAACGACTACCGTAACATTTCCTCGTAACAGAACTAGTTGAAGTCTGAAGCATATTTTTCTTTGCGAATATTGTGGTCACTGGCATGTATGGCCTATTTGGAATCCTTTTGCGACGACAACTAGATGCTTTTGTTACCAATTTACGTGAAAGCCAAAACTTAAGGAGAGAGCTATGCACCAATTTCGAGCTAGTATCGAAATACTAGAAACTGAACTGGTAATGGATAACCTCAGAGACTGGGAGTCCAACAGAAACGGTATCGACTCGATGGTAAGAATAAATTTTTTGTTAACATTTCATCGATTTACGACTCATCAATTGTGCTCAAGTCCTAAAATGTTGAAAAACAACACATTAATCCAAACCGTTGAAACACGAATTCCAAAATTCCAAAATAACCAAAAGGTTAAGGCAGAACCTAAGAGAGAGCTATGCACAAGGGAGGTACTCCTTATTTTTTTTTTTTTTTTTTTTAAATTGAACATTTGTGTTAAATTGTAAGGAAAGATGACGTGCTTGTAAATTCTTTATCACTTGATGTAATTATGAAATATGCATTTATTACATAATTATTCTGATTTAATTGAAATTGATTTGTTTTAATTTAGCACACAACAAAAAAGGTGTCTTTATCTGATTTTATCTGAAACTGTCAATTTGATTACTTTACTGTTGCCAAAAGTACGTGAGGGTGGATAATATCTGAATTGTTTTAACACCAAGACGATCCACATGATTCAATAACGATAGGAAATAATTCGAATGAACTACTGGTGTATCAAAACCATTTATAAATGTGGGTTATATAGCCCCCCCCTCCCCCAACAACAACAACAACGAGAGAGAGAGAGAGAGAGAGAGAGAGAGAGAGAGAGAGAGAGAGAGAGAGAGAGAACAAAGTTCTGAAGCTTATTACTATTTTCTTCTTCATGTATTTCTTTTGTTTTCAACGTATATATGAATACGCTGTAATATTTAATTTAACTTACCTGCATGGACACGATATATTCCGTTTCTTACACTAGACTAACTTTTCTAAAAATAAAATTATCTATTCGAACACCTGGGTTGACTGCACAATAAAAAGATATACAGCCCACTACTTTTTGCGTGAACCCATTAGGGTTCACATCTACAGTACATGAGCACCGTCAATGGGTCATTCGGATCTCCTCGGAATCACATTCTTAGAATGCCTCGAACTTATCGTTGAATTAATTCGCTTAAGATTGTCCCTCTGTAATGTAATCGTTTCATTACCACGTGATGTTGTGTATTTGAATAAGTTAATCTGTAAACCTAAGACCGACATGACAGAAAAGTAAATAGCTAAGTAAACGTCGTAAGGTTTTAGTGGTTTTATTAACGCGTGACTTTGTATATTTTCCAAAAAGCAATCGTGGGCGAAATTTGGTGTAGTATATTTTCATACTATAGTAAATTGATGTTTAGTTAGAATTTCTTAGGGAAAACATTAATTTTAATTTCAAACTATTATACTAAAGTGTATTTCTAACACAGTATGATCCACGAAAACATGGTGTAGGACCTTTGAAGTATAGACTTTTAATGCGGAAGGTCTTCGCTTATGAAATATGTTCGCTGTAGATCTATCCTATTTTCCTTAAAACTAATTAGTTTACCGCGCAGGGGCCCGACTTCTGGATATCTATTTATTTATTATTTTATTATTTTTGTCTTATTTCCTGAGTACTTTTAATATATATTTACTATTACAACGAATATTTATGCTTTTATTAACAGTATGCAATATACTATCCACGTCCTTATACGAAAAAAAATATATTTTTTTTAGTACAAGGACGTGGATAGTATTCGTTGTTATAGTAAATATGTATTAAAATTACTCGGGAAATAAGACAAAAAATAATAATAATAATAATAATAAATAAATATCCATGAGTCTGGCCCCTGTGTACAGTATTACATTGATTTCCCTTTCTACTGACCAACATACACTATAACAATAGCTCAGGGGGACAGGAAAGGATAACATTTTAATTGCGTTTCAATCGATAAATTTATTCAATGTTAGCTCATATGTCTGCTTCTTTCAACAGGTTAGAAAAGTCTTCACTAAATAAATTTATTCAACGATAGCTAGAAATCTATTTATAGTCTACTATTTAATTTAAAGTTGTAAAATTATCACTTATCTCCTGTAACCCAGATCACTGCATGTATACTTTCAACAGGTTAGAAAAGTTATTTAAACTGTACATATGTAATGTTTGACAAGTTTACACTTTTCACAAAAATTAAAACTGTCATGCGTTGTTAGCCCTGAACAGAAATTGTTTTTGCGGAAAGTACAAATGCCAGTTTATTGAAACATGATATGTTTTCTTTTCGTGAGAATTATTGGGTTAATGACCGGTACACTAACCTTGTACAAATGATAAGTCGTTCATAAATCAGCAAATGTCATTTAAAAACACTGAAAACGCACTTTTTAGATACAAAATGTTATAGGGCATCCGTGTGAAGTCGCGCTTTTGAAATAAGTGGTCATGAGAATAGGCATACGTGGTTGTTTGGTACCTTGGTTACACTGCATAAATTAATAGTACCATTTTCTATGTGAAGTGAGCTAACAAATGTCATGGTCTTGTTCCATCTTCAGAGTAAATAATACCCATATACATATATATATATTCTGAAAGCCCATTATGTTAGCATTGTTTCAATCATGATAACATAAAAAAAAAATATCCATGAAAACCCTAGTTGGCACAGCAACATTTCAAAATTTTTCATAAAAAACTTTAAAAATGGTAAAATTGAGGTCTGATGCAGCGTTTTAATCCAATTGAGACTTAATTGTTCAGATTCTGCATAAAATTCCATTACATATGTGGAAAACAAAAGGTTTACTTTTCCGGCTCTTTTTTTTCGCAATTTAACTTACCAGTGCAGGTGCCGATTATCACTGTCAAAGTTTTACAACAGACCACATGTCAATTCAAAAGTCCCAGTTTATTAACTCCCATTACTTGTCAGAAGCAAAATCAGTTAATGTTTCCGTATTTTTTAAAACAAAAATCTATCCTCTTTCAGTCAATATTACAATTTTGAGGTTAAGACATTTATTATTTATCTATCATATAGTCAAACTTTACCAACTCTAATAATTAATCAAATTCTGGGGTGCATTTCTCTGACACTAAGATAATTAATGGAGTCTAGCCCTTCAGAACCGTGAAAGGTTTAAGCAAAAAATAAATATATCAATAGAAATATTAAAGTGTGCATCTGCGTTTCACGTTTTTGTTTTACCACTGACAAGTTGAATAATTGCAAAATTTGCGAAATGCAAAACCTACACCGAAACATTCATTGGAGAAAATCTCTCTAGGATCAACCGTGCCTATCTTTCATACGTAAACTATTTTGACGGATATTTTACTATAATTATGGACAATGTTTCATTATGGATTAAGATAATGAAACAGCAGAAAAGCAAAAACTGGCAGACATAAAAGAATGATACAAATATTTTTTGTATTCATTTTATAAGCACTCAAATTTAAATCGCTAAAACCAGGGATCTAAATAAAATTGGTGATTTGTATTTTATATTTTGTAATGTTCCTACATGTCCTATGCGAACATTGCATAGGCTTTTTACTTGACGTTTTTCATTAAGCCAAGGGTAAACTTCGTTAAATTAAAACACAAAATAGGAGTTGAAGCTATATGTTTAGCATTGATTAGCAGTTGACCATTGAAAGATACTTATCTCAACAAACTATGTTTCAAATTTTAACAAGATACATTGAGCCCATCTAAGTCGACACGTTTTTTAATTTACCCGAAAATTGCTAATTTTGTGATTTTTCGTGCATATTTGATTTTTTTATGGACAAGGCGACTTAACTCCAGAACAACATCTGACTTTCATCAGGTAACAGTAAATGAGTCTAAGGAAATGTCACTAGATAAGTCTAGTGAGTCTTGTACCAGTCTTTTTAGCAACTTTAAAACTCTGATCACAGATACAAAGAACTTGGCAATATTTCGAAACCATTTTTCACCATTTAAGTAACGATGATTAAAGTTTTTTAGAATAATTATGAATATTTACACTGGAACAATAAGAAAAATTGTTTCCATATACTTATTAATAAAGTTTCATTTTTTTAAGTAGAAAGGCTACATTGCATTTCAATATACAAATGATATATTTAGATAGATTAATGTTATATGTTTGATACGTGGATGTTGGGATCAGCTTTAATTTAACATTTGCCATCTTTTCTTCCTGTATTCACCGGGCTGCAATCAGAAAACTCACTTTTAATGAATTTCACGGACCCTGGGCCGATATCATTTCTACGCTGGTCTTTAGGTGACACAAAATTAGATTAGCAGGCCGGTCATTCACCCAGTAATTCTCTCAAAAAGTAAAACTGTCATGTTCTGTAAAAACTGACATTTATTTTGATGTCATGTTTTGGCTTGAAATGAATTTCATAAAATATCTATTCAGTTAAAACAAAACTTTATCTATTGAAGGCATGCATTAATTACGAAATAAAAAGAGTTGTCATTGAATGATGAAATTTTTTCTAATATTTTTTTATTATATGAGTCATGAATTACTTCCTTAATTTTTTTTCTCATGTACAGTCGGTCCATATAACATAGATAAATGGAGTAACAGAATGTAAATGTATAATATTCTTAATCTGTTTATTGTTTAATATAATGCAGATGACCTCATTATGGTTCGTCTTCAAAGCTCTTTAGACAATTTATCCAATTACTGTAAGGAATTTCACTTGAAATTATTATGAAAAATACTAAGGTTATAGTATCTAACAACAGAGGTAGAATATCAAATGAAAATTTTACCTTTAACAGCCAACCTATATGGCCATAATATGGCGGCGTCGTGTAGTGGTTAGCGCATCGGACTACGAAGCCAAAGGTCCCTGGTTCGATTCCTGTTCATGATGAAAATTTCAAGAATCAAATTTGCTACGGCCTATCGACACCATTTGCGAGGATTGTCTTGGTAAACGACGCTAGTCCGTCGTATGGGGACGAAAAATGGCTCTCCGTGTTAAGGGAGAGCAATATCCTTAGCACGTTAAAAATTTGTAGATTTCGAAAAAAAGTAGGCTAAAATGCCGCTACATGGGCCACTGTCCCACCTGCCAAGTGGAGAGGGATTAGTTTAAGTTGGTATATCTTGTTTCCCAATCCAATATAAATAAGTAAGTTTATAAACTAACCTATAGACTGTGAAAAAAAAATCATTTATCTTGGCAATATGTTTACTACCTCTGGTAAATTTATAGATGGAAAACAAAATTTGAATAATAAAGCTTCAAAAGCCTTCTTCAAGATAAAAATATATTTTATACATATCAAACCCAATGTTAAAACCCTTTTACACCTTTTCGAGGGGCCTCGGTGGCCGAGTGGTCTAGGAAGTTCGTCATGACTCCTAATGATCACTAGCCTGTCCACGCTAGGGTTGTGAGTTCGAATCTCACCTGTAGCTGGGTTTGTTCCTATCTTAATTGACAAGGATTGCCAATTTTCCCACCGAAGGTCGGTGGTTATTTCCGGGTACTCCGTCTTCCTCCACCAGTAAAAACTGGCCGCTGCGAAATAGCCAAATGTGCTGAAAACGGCGTTAAACCCCATCTAAACAAACGAGCACATTTCTGATCAGACAATCAAACCAATTTTATTATACCATGTATACATGGTATACGCGGTTTAGAAATTTGGAGACAATTTTCTCAAAACAAATTACGATCTAAAGGTGATTTATAGTTTTCACAACTTTGTAAAGACTTAATTATTGGGAAAAACACATGTCAAATTTCGCAAATACATCTTGCAGGTACGAAGAAGGGAAACAAACAGAGCGGTGATGAGAGAGCTGTGGCGTTACCCATTGTTTCTTGAAGTTCCCCTAAACATGATCAAATTTTAGATAAAATTATCAGAACAAACTGACTCACTCATTAAAGAAAAATAAAACAAAAAACATATCTAACAAAAGTAATGATTGTTGGTCATGTTGGTATAGAAACATATTACATCAATTAATCCCCAATATATCTGTTAAACCACAAAACTGGTTTAAAAACAGATACTATTCGGAAACTTAAGGTTACTTTTGTTATCTCCCTTTTCACACCTACAAATAATTTAATATATATCAGGAATAAAAATATTTGGACACACTTTATTATAACTGTAATTGCTCTGATCCATATACGATAAAATATTTTGTCTTTATCAAAAATAAATACCCAACGGAATACTTGAAAATAGAAAGAAGAACAAAGAATGCAATCTAAAATGTTGCAGCCAAAACTGAATTCTGGAGATTGCATGATTTAATTTCAGATTAAAAAATATATTTGTCACTAAAATTTGACATTTATAAATAGACCTACTAAAAAAATTGATTTATGTCAGGGTACAAGTAAACTTTATTTATGCCTGATAATGTCTTTAAAAAAATCAATTTTATAGGGAAACCATTAAATTTAGAACAATCATATGAAAAGATTAAATCTCTATAGTAAAAAAACTATTTGGTGAGGTGGTTAAAAAGATTATTCTAAAAGGATTGAAGAGAAAATATCTTCATTTTCTGAAGATTTTAAATTATTTTTATATAACCAAATAAAACACAGTACGGGTGTGGAGAAATATTTGATACAGCTAAGTGGTTTTAAAGATAGACAGATTATCTCAAGATTTCGTACTAGTGATCATTGATTATTTATTAGAAACAGGCCGAAATAAAAATATCCCCCGACATGAAAGACCGTGCAGTTATTGTAAAATTGTTGAAGATTAATACCACTTCTTGTTTTATTGTAACATGAATATAAAAAGGTAGAAAAGAATTTATAAAATTAATTAATTAAGGTGCATTACCCCCAATTTGATAATATGTCACAAATATAAAAAATAATTAGCCTCCTTTTGAAAGCACTATATACCTTTGTAAAGGAATCTTTAGAATTGAGATAGGGTCTATTCCTCTAGCTGAAATTTGGCTTCCTATTTCGGTATTTTTGTTTTTGAGTACTTCTTGTTTAAAATAAGTTTGGTTTTTTTGTCTTCCAAATGTTTCGGTTTTAATGCTGCTGATGAGAGGAAACTCCTTGAAATGCGTCGTATACAGCATAGTATAAATTTACTATATCTAATATTAGTATCTTTGGATTGTTATTTTTTTAACATATTTGGGGCTAATTTATTATTTTATTTCTTTAAATTTTGATTTTGTATTGTTGTATGTATTTTTTTTACTTTGACCCTTATGGGTGTAATTGCAAATTAAGTTATTATTATCATATAAAAATCTCATTAACAAACCAAATATTTTTATATAGTATATACAAGGACGTCAAAAGTTAGTTACTGCTAATTATACATATCCGGTATATGTGCAACTCAAATAGAACTGTTCTATTGTGTTATACAGTCTGTTTTGTATGTTAAATTATTTATTAATGTTGCCCCTCAGTGGGCCTGTTGATTGGTGAAATGTATCACAAAAGCTAAAAGTTAATTATCATAATTTCAATATTGAAATGGAATCTCTACATGTATTTAATATTCCTAAAGCAAAGGTCTATAAATTCATGTTTTTGCAATATAGTATAGAATGAAGATTTGTGGAAATTAAAACATATCAAAATCTTATTCACTAGATCCACCAACACCATCATAAATGAGGAACTGAGGTCAAGGAACTAAATTTTGACTATTTACTTGATCGATTTTAGGCATTTTATAGTGATAGTTATTGTTAAAAATGTCTAATGGCGAATAAAAGTAGCATGGATATTTTTTTCCTTATATCATTTTATATTACAATATACAGGACCCATTTAAGCGTAATAGAAGCGGGAGGTTTAGCACGCTGTAAAACCTGGTTTAACCCACCATTTCCATCAGAAATTCCTGTACCTAGTCAGGACCATTATACGCTTATTTCCACTTTCCGGTGCTTACCTTGATTTTGACTGTTATATATGGACTACCCCCATTTTATACTATTCCTTTTGACAACTGCCTTGGAGTTCTGTAATTTGGTTATTGCCTTTATCGTTTGATAGGTCAGTTAAAAATAATAAGATATGTTATATTTCGGATACTTGACAATAAAACGGAAGGAATGGATTGATAAAAATACACGAAAATATGAAAGAATCTTGATAAACATTTACACATAAGGTTTTGTTCTACATTGTACAGTTTATTATTCATGTGCAACAAAGGATTTGATTTTGAACCTGTGTTTGATAGATTGAGCCCGACCATAATTTTTTTTTCTACTTTAATTTGCACATTTTAAAGGGGAAAATTATATGGCATAAATATTTTGTAAATTTTACAGCCAGCTGAAAAGTGATGCACAGTGAAATTATATTGTGGGTATTTTTTTTAATTATCTGTATATATAACAGAGTCTTTTTTAAGATAGTGTGAACCCTTCTGTATACATGTCTATTAATAAATTTTTAACGTGCAATAATATCAAAACAGAAAAAAATAAATGAAGGTGCCACTTTGTACATATTACAAAGGGAAATGTGGTTCAATAATATTGATAGTTTCATTCCATTTAATAGAAAATATGGATTTTGTGGCTAATCAAGCAAAGAAGTTTACATAAAATCTACAGACTTTGTTACAGAGATTTTCGTTATAACATTTCAAACATAGATTACTCATTTCCTTGTCCATTATGTGCTAGTGTTTATTGTTTAAATAAAGGCCTAAACAACCTTAATAATCAAAAAAAAAAAAAAACCAAGCTGAGTCAGCAAGGTCAAGCACACCAGTTCGGCGTTGGTCGTTTCGGCCATATAATACATTATACAGGTAAGTATATGGAACGAGGGTATCCTGTCATGGATAATTTACTGTATAAATGGCCATAAAGTATAAAAGACATGATAATGAACTATATGGTTGGCATTTTAATAAATAGATTAAAGTAGGTTTTATATCTTTATTAATCAGTTTTAAAGGCGTTATTAGGTTATAAAAATTATATATATATATATATATATATATATATATATATATAAACAATTTGACATGCTCATACTATTTGCACTATTGTCATATGATATGCACTAAAAAAGGAACATCGTCATTGTCAAAAGATTGTCACTCGGAGGATGAATCGGAATCTGAACTAGGGAGTTCTTCTGGGACTTCTGGTGCGAACATATTACCAATCTCTGTCAACTGTTGTCGCTTACCAAACGGTAGATTAGTTGTACGGACTTGGCGTCTTTGCGGAAGGCTAGCACGATCCTGTAGAAGTGTAGATGGGCACACCCGGCTTTGCCATTAAAATGTCTGTGACATCCTAATAAAATAAATATGTTAAGTATATGTATAATACAAACGCATAGAAATAGCGACAGATATGAAATAAAAGTATGTTTTTTTATGTCATATGACCAACGGATGATGTTATAGTTTTTTGTTTTGATTTAAGTCTTGCATCATAATTAATCCACGAAATGTTGAGAAAAAAATAAATAATTAAAAATATGTACCCTCCACATCATTGATGGTGCGTACTGACTGACAATACATCGACCATTGGCGAACACTCCACACCCTACTGGTGAACCAAGTCCTGGAGAGGCAGGCCATTAGCTCGTTCAGTTGCTGGGATGCATTAGTGGTTGTCTCTAGCAGTTGGAGCAAGGCTGGTCTGATGTGATCTGGTGGCGGAACCGGTAATACTAGGATCTTGGTACTGACCCCAATGACTCTTATAGAGCATCTTTCATAGGTACATCTCGCCCTAACTACAAATAGAACAATCAACTTAAGAAAACGAAATGACATATTATAAATCTGCATTTTAATTAACAATTATTAAATTAAATAATCATTTCAGATTTTAGTGATGAAATCCACACGTGCTGACAGGTAATAAAAGAAGTCATCGGTTTATCATAATTATTTCATTAAATAATTCGTAATAATATATTGTTGCTCCATGTTGAAAAATTTAGCACGTACATAACATATGAAACATACCTCTGGCTGCTGATCAACTTGTTCTGTTTCTTTTTCTGCAACGTCAGCGTATATTGCTTCTGCTGGAGCTGGTATTCAGTTAATATATTGGAAGAAAATCTCTAGCTCACTCTTTATGAGTCTTCTATAATCTGCTAGTGTAGTGTAACACCTGAAAAATATTTGTCTACATAAATTCATTTGAAAAACTTCTTAAAACTATGTTGCACTTTAATGTACATTTATTTGACATTATATTCTCTTGTATGTATATTACATTATTTTGTCTATTTTTTTTACTATTTAAACATCGTCCTTTCACGTCATATCATTAAAATATATTGATATTCAATGTAAATGCCAATTTTAAAAATATCTTATATGCAGTTAATTACTTACCAGTATTACAGAGACGATGTTGCCACCTGAAATACAACTCGTACTCTAAAGCATGCCGTCGAGGACGAACCTCTTGCTTACAAACAACACACGGAAACGGCATTTTAGATTTGAAAGAGAATATGTCATATTTCTCAGCTTATATAACATGGTAAAAGATCAAACGAATTTCTCATTTTTAATATGTTATCTTAGCGAAGGAAAAATATGAAAAGGTTTGCAACAGCTTGGGTACATGTAAATGATATTCTTCCCAACTTTCAAATTAATAAAAGATTAATATACTAAAAACAATTTATTAATCAGTTCACTTCAATTCCAGACTCCAAACTCCCAACCCCAGACTCCACTCTACATTTTACACAACGCCTTTATCATTAAAATATGGTAACGTTATCTCGTAATTAAAAGCCATGGTATAAATAGTACTTATGCGCTAATACATTCGTTTCAGTGTCATACTTTACGAAATAAAGATTCATATTCTAATGCATAAAATTTGTACAAAGAAATTTGCCTTGGCCATTGAGAAATTGTGAAATCCTACTTTTACGTTAAATACAAGTGGAAAAAATGACCATAAAAGGTATCTTAAAATGGTTTGCCTTGAGTAATACACTTCTGTTTATCTCGTCGAATTACGTCGCGAAATCTTATTGTTACGCTACCTTCACAGGTGAACGGAAAATCACGTGTTAATACAAGGTTTTTATGGTGATCGACATTACCCATATTTGGATACGTCACTAAGCTTACGGTGAGGCTTTGCAGCATTCTTTGGTACGCCCGTATATGTACATCTACAGGATAAATCGATAGTTAAAGAAGTTTCATTGGCATAGCAGGAACAGTTTTGCTGTGTAAACACTCAAACAAGTATAATACATGTAATATCTAACTTGTATTGTACAGCAGATTTTATCGCTCAGATTTATATAACTAAATTTGATGATTTTTTCATAGTAGGAGGAAATCGCAAACAAAACGCATTAGGTAAGTCTAAATATTTCAAAGGCACCAGATAATTGCTTTATTAAAGTACATGAATATTTTTTGTTGGAGACTTCTCAACACATCCAATCTTTGCCCATTGGTATGTATATCTTCCTCTTACATCCTATTTCTAGATATATGTGATATATAGTTTGGTTGATACAGGTACATATATGAGTCAAATATTAAGAATGGACAATAAAATTTCAACTGTGAGGAGGGGGGAGGGGTTATATTGTACTTGAAACCCTAACCCTAACTCTAACCCTAAGATACATTTTCTGAAATATGTTAAAGACCGCACTGTGACTAGGAGATAAAGAGCAATGTTAATTTTGCTTGTGTATTTGCGTGTACTTGTATTAACTATATTATCGATGGTCTGGATGGGGGGGGTGTCATTTTCCGTATTCAGTTATTTTTTTGTCCATTTTTTCTTTGTTCAATTTAAAGTTCTTAGTCTGTCAAATTTTGTGAGGCTGCATTTTTTAGATCATAAATTCAAACTGTAAAGATAAAGTAAGCTAAAGATAATTTTTGTTAAGGTTACATAAAGTACGCTTACTTGTCTCTCTCATGCATAACAAAAGAAACGGTTAAATATTCTCATTTTTATATAGTTTAAAAATTCCAATAATGTGATTCCTTGTAATATTATTTCCTTAGTGTGTTTTTTTTTCTTGTTAATGATATTGATTATAGCTGCAAATCGACTAATTTTCAATCTCTTTCACGGACAATATTAGTTCGGAGCAGATCATTTAACCACAATTTTAAATTGTTGTGTGGATAGTGTTGTGTGGATAGCGGGTAAACCTTTTGTAATTTTACTATAACATGTAGTAAATAGATGAAAACATAATATATATCATATATATATCATATATATTTATCAGTATTTAAGATAAATATTATAATAAATTACATTTTTTGTACAAGCGCCGTTTTAACAAAATTTAATGCCACAAATTATCATTCAGTGCATCGTCGGAAACCCACGGCCGTTCGCGCTTACGGAAGAGCTTTGGGTTTCCGACGAGGGTATCATCTATGATGGACTTGATTGGGGAAATCTCAAATTCTGTATTTATTTTCATTTTTGTCCCATTTTTCTGTACTCAATTTAATTAAATTGCTAATTTTGCAAAACCTTTGTAGACTGAAATTGTTTGAAATTCCAAAAAGAAAAATAAGCTACAATGTAGATTATGATTAAATGCATGGTTAAGGTTATTAGGTGCAAGTGACATGCATGTCTTTTGAAATGTTTGTTTAGTGCAATATATATGAAATAATACGCTTTTTTCCAACTTTCACGGTTGTAATTTTCTGTATTCAATGTTTGGTCCTCAAGATCTTCATCCATTTTTAAAAATCATTCATAATATTATAGAAGATGTGGGTACACTTCAAATATTAAAACATTCGTCCTGTCCAGATCAGAATAAAATAAACTCAAATACAGTAAACACTATATGCTAACTATTGGAGCTTGATAAGAAGATTATAAAAAAGTTGTATCCCTTTGGATCATTTTTAGCTCACCTGTCCTAAATTTTTTGCCCTTGATAGATTAGTTACATGTAAACAAAATAATGGTCCGACATATTGTCATGGATGTTTAGAGTATAACTTGATATACATTAAATAGTAGCTGTACAAGTAAAATGGAGGTCAAGGTCATTGTAAAAGTCCATAGCAACCGATGAAAAAGTCCCTGGCAATGGATGAAAAAGTCCCTAGCAACCATATATATTTGGGTGAAGGACCTTATAATTTACCCCTACTAGTCAAAAAGAAAGGTCAATGCCATTGAAAAAATCCATAGCAACCGATGAGAATGTCCATAGCAACCATATCTATTGGTGTTCACGATTCTATATTTTAGCTGTACAGGTCAATATTAAGGAGAAAATTGTAACGGTATACATTAAATAGCAAAAATAATCATTGATGCAAGATCTACACGTAATATCACAGGTGAGCGATTCAGGCTCTTGGGAGCCTCTTGTTTACATCTCTATCCATATTTTTTTTTTACATCAACATCTATTTTAATTTTTAAGTGCCCAAGAATAGCTTATATAATTGCACAACAGCTTAAATATAAAAGATGTGAGTTTAATGTATTATATGGTTTACAATCGCAATTATACAAAAAAAAACAGTTTTTTACAGATAAAACAATTTGCCATATCTACTAAAATTAAATTTTGTGCAATTATTTTTTTTTGTAGATTATTTGCAAAGCTACATATTGAAGGATCGATTAACCATAAAAATTAAAACCTTATATGTCAAAAGCAGCTTTATATGTACATCTACGGGATAAATCGATAGTTAATTAAGTTCAGGGATAAATTTGTGATAACCTATATATTCACCTGTACTTATAACAACCGCAAGGTATCGTAAAATGGTTTGTCCTGAGTAATAAATATCTGTTTATCTCGTCGAATGACGTCTCGAAATCCTATTGTTACGCTATTTTACAGGTGATCACGTGCAAAAACAAGCTTTTGTGGTGATCGCCATTACCCATATTTGGATGAAGCAGTTTTTGGCACGACCATAGATGTGCATCTACAAGATAAATCGATTTTTAAATAAGTTCAGTGATATATTTGTGGTAACCTATATATTCACCTGTACTTAGCTAATATTTAAAAACATTTCACTGACATAGGAGGAACAGTTTTGTTGTGTAAACATTTAAACATGTATCATACATGTAATATCTAACTTGTATTGTACCTGTCAGCAGTTTTTATCTGTCACATTTATATAACTAAATTTTCATAGTTGGAGGATATCGCAAATAAAACGCATTAGGTAAGTCTATATACATGTATTTCAAACCCACCACAGAATTGATTTAAAGTACATGAATATTTATTGTAGGAGACTTCTCAATACTTCCAATCTTTGCCAGTTGGTATGCATATCTCCCTCTAACACACCATTTCTAGATATATGTGATACACTGTTTGCTTTGTACATGTACATATATGAGACAAAGAGTAAGAGTGGACCATTAAATTTCAACTGTCAGAGGGGGAGGGGGTTATATAATTATATTGAACTTGAAATGGGGTAAGATATATTCTTTTATCAAATATGTTAAAAACCGAGCTGTGACTGGAAGATCAAAAACAACATTCGTTTTGATTGGATTTTTGTTTATACTTGTATTGACTATTTTGTGCAGGTTATCGGGGGTCTGAATGTGAGGGGGGGGAGGCGTGTAAAATTCCGTATTCAGTTATTCTTTTGTCCATTTTTTCTTTATTCAATTAAACTTGCTTCATGTTCTTATTCTGTACAAATTTGCGAGGTTGAAATTGTTTAGATCATAATTTCAAACTGGAAAGATAAACTAAGCTTTAACTTATTTTGTTATGGTTACATAAAGCACGCATGTTTATATCTCACGTGCATAACAATTGAAAAGGTTAAATATTCTCATTCTTTATACATTTTATTTTAAAAATCCAAGAATTGAATTCCCTGTAATATCATGTCCTTAGTCATGTTAGTGTGTTTGTTTAATTCTAGTTAATCACGTTCGAGTATACAAGCCGTCAAAATTCAGTATGGACAAAGCATGGACGAGTAAACTGACATGCGCAAATATGACCTTGGAAATTCCCACTTCAAACAAACATCGTATGTCACGATGAAACAACCACTCGAGAGACAGCAATTGACCACGTCACGCTGAACCGTATGAACATCCAATCAAATCATGTTTAAACACGCACATCTCCCAGTTCAACAATGGATTTAGAAATAGTAAACAATGAAAAGTGTACGATAGTAAACAAACAAAATGATGCATGTTAAATACTTTATCACGGTATAATTGTAACATAAAGAAAGAATTCGCATCGTAGTAGGGTACATGTAATACAAGGCTTCGCTTTGCAGTCATATGCATTCGACGACTGAATTGTAAAGCTTCTTTGCACTTTAATGTGAATCTTTATTTCGTATAGTCTGGCAATGAAATGAATATAGTAACGCATGACAATTAATATATAATACATAATCCGGGACATAATCATAGTTGGAAAATAATAAAATTTTATGTCATCAGTGAATTGATAGGAGCACTGACTGAGGGTAATCAAGAGAAATATTTGATATTTGGATTATTTAAAAATTTCTAACTATCTCCAAAACTTATGTCGTATATTATTCCTAATCTTTCTACAAACCATGTGAATAAAATTTCATATTCAGCCAAACAAGACAATTACAATGTACATGTATTTCTTTTAATGTATTCCAGAATTATTTTTCCTGAACCTTTCATTCATATGCATAAACATAAGTATATCTATCATTTTTTCATCATATATTTAAATTTCAAATATTTCTAAATATAATGTGCATAAATCACGTTTAAATTGAGCGCCTATTGCGTCGTATTTTCAATGTTAGATTAAAATGTTTTGTTTGTCTTAACTTATAGCGCGTACTGTTTTCTATTTTCTTCTCGTACGTGGGTAAAATACTTTACAGGTAGGTAACCAAATCTTGACAAAAGCGTGGATAGTAAAAAGCGCGGGTTATACAACAAGCCTTTTATGGTAATCGTTATTGCTCTCCACAACAAACAGAAAATCTCGTGCAAAAACAAGCCTATTATGTGATGGCCACCACCACATTTGAATAGGCTACTAGGACGGAGCTTTGCAGCATTTTTTTGGCACGATAATAATTCGTTTTCATTTTTATATCGCGATTTGTAAGTATTGGTCATTTCATTGATTGAATTTGTATGCTGAACTTCTGACTTGATTAAAAGAAATAGTAAAACTTGATTTCATTTATTTATACCTTGAATGGGAATTTCCTTCATTTGCGCATATGAGTTAGGGTATTATACCTATTACTCTTCCTAAGCGATTGGTTGGTCGTATTTAACGTCGTGGAGAGAGTGTTTGCGCAGGTCAGTGATTGGTTTTTAAAATGATGACGTATAATGTTTGTCTATTTCGAATGAGATTTGTCTGCGCAGGTTCAGATCTTTGTCCATACTGAATTTTGACGGCTTGTAGCTTCAAAATCGACTCTGAACTAATTTTCAAACTGTTTCATAGCCAATATTATTCGGAGCAGATTTTAACAAACCTCGCAGTTTTAAGATGAAAATTTAATTATTTAGTTGAAAAATTTCATAATCAACCTGTCATCGTTGTAGAATCTATATATCTCCCCTACACACACATAAATGCCCATACCCCATTCTTAAATATGAAACCACTTTAAAACAAGTACAATTTTTAAAAAAAGATACGTGACGTAGTATTCCTGACTGTATTTATTTCTCCATTCTTATCATATCATTTCAAGGATTTTTTTTGGAGTACATGTAAATAACATACAATGCGAAATGTTTATGCATAAAATTTGAAAAACAATATTTCAACAATAAAACACCCATAAATTTCCAGGGCCCAGTTGTTCAAAAGTTAACCACAATTTTCAGTTTTAAATTTTCACTTCCCTGATTATGCCAGAGAACTGAAAATTTTCCTATGGGTCAATCCTATGACTTCGTCATGTTCGTGTGTCCATGCAAAATCCAGTACATCAATATTATTTATCAATCAAAATAATGGAAATTGAAAAAAAGTGATTAACCTTTGAACAACTGGGCCCAGGTGACAGGATTACACTGCTGTCTTTCCCATGGTAAATGCCAGTAAATTTATCGTCACACCTAAACAGAGTTTGTCCGGTATAAAGTTATGTATTATAGATTTAACGTGGATGCAAGTTTTCCTAGAAGTTTCCAACATTAAATAAAAATGTAATCAGCTGCATATGATAAAAAAGTATGAATTTGGAATTTAAAAATGTGCATTATGTTGATATCCTGCCAACCAAACTACATTTAAAAAAAGGAAATTGAAGTGAAAAATGAATTCAAATTAAATTTGTTAAGATTCGGTTAAAATAGAATATTTTTTTCCCTGGATTTCTAAAATAGACGAAAATAACAAAAAATACAATTCAAAACGAAACTTTAGAAGATGCACTATGAAAAGGTTTCATTGAGAAAATAATACTTTTCACATTTAAAAATTTCAAGTTAAATTTGTTAAGTATTCGACAGTCCCGGGCCTCGATCTGTCTCGCTATCTGTAGCCCAGAAATTTATTTAGTTTAGATCACCAAAAAGCTACTTGCAAAAAAGGATTTTTGATCATGAATACTGCTTGAACTGCATTCAAAAAATATTTTGTAATTAAAAAGAATCCATTTTTTACACTTGAACATTGTTGAATGCAGTTTCGTATGACATACGATCTATAAATAGAAAAATGTTTTGTCTCAATTCATTGATGCGGACCTAATTGATCCACACTGTGTTCGAAATGCCGATTCTTTACATCACAGCAGTATTTATTAACTAATTAGAATTGGTGACATTTTGAATGTATTTAAAAAATGTATTTTAAAAAAAATGAATAAAGTAAAATTGAGAAAAGTGAGAACTTTTCAAACGCAGAGGTTCGGGCACATTTGGCCGATATTAGAACATAAGTGTCAGTTAAAAAAAGATATTCGAACATCACAATTTCCCTCAATGTTATCCAATCACATGGCTGCAAATTTATCACATGAGGTCTGTTGTCATGGGAAAGCGTCTCTTTAGTTAAATAGGTCAAAATCGAGCTTATACGATTACGTCGAATAACTGTTTGTGACGATATTTCTCAGGTCCGAAGTAGACGTGTCTTTACATCACAACGTATCATGTGTACATACTGAGGTAATGTATGCTTGACCCGTTTTTTCCAGATATTTCGATGTTTACATTGAATTTCATTATGAACCCTAAATAGAGTGAGAATAAATATTGAACTACCTATACACATGGTATAGTTATTGATTGTTAAAAAACTGTAAGTAATGAACTAATACTGAACCATGTAACTATATGTTGCCATTCACGTACAGCTCAATTACACATGTTACACTAGATTTATCAAAATAATCAATAAAATTCAGTGCTTGATATTTAAATAACCCAAATTATGTGTTTAATCTCCAACACTATTGACAGGATTTTTATGCTCGTTAGCTCGTTAGTCCTAAAAAGTTAAAATTGTAAATCTTTAGAAACTTGTATCAAACTTCTGCAAATTTTATTTTTGTAAACAATGCATTTTATATGGAACGCCGTAACAGTCTTTATAATTTTCTACGCAGGACATTCATTTTTGCCTTAAATGTTTTTTTTTTTTATAAAATTGATCACCGTTGTAACCTTGCAACAATATTAACGATTGTCAGTCAGAATATACCTGATAGACACTCAAAATATAGCAGGGGGCCTCAGTGGCCGAGTGGTCTAAGTAGTTCGTCATGACTACTAATGATCACTAGCCTGTCAACGCTGGGGTTGTGAGTTCGAATCTCACCTGGGGCGGGGTGTGTTCGACTGCGATCTTAATTGACAAGGATTGCCAATTTTCCTACCGAAGGTCGGTGGTTTTCTCCGGATACTCCGGCTTCCTCCACCAATAAAAACTGGCGGCCGCGAAATAGCCAAATGTGCTGAAAACGGCATTAAACCCCAACTAAACAAACAAACACAATATAGCAACAGAGACACATCCTGCAAAACACACCGTCATGACCGTTGCTTTCGGATTTTGACAGTCCTTCCAAGATGGTGTCGGAGTGATTAATGATTTTCAGTACAATTTAATGGGCGGAAATTCTTCCTGTATAACCACATTGTTCCGCTAAATTGTTTTGATCAAGTAGAGGATCATTTGAAAAAATCTGCATGCAAACACCAGCTTATCCTCTTTATCGCCGCTTCAAATCTGTGTCCCCGGCCGTACATGATCACCGCATGCATTTGACACATTTTTAAAAAATTATAATACTCTCGGTCTGCAAGCATCTGATCACATCCAAAATCAGCTATTAAGTCTTTGTCATTTGGTCCGAGTTTTAGGTTGATATCAAGTACAATAAAATATTAATAATGCTTATCATTTGACAATTTTTGAGTTTCTCTTTGTTATATTTAATTCTTGCATGCTAAATTGATAAGCTATTACAAAAAGTCACCTGAGTGACGAACTAAATTTTGGTGCGCATTTAACATTACCATATAAGGCTTGTTGAATATAGCACCTGCTGTTTACTATCCAAACTTTCACCGGTGAAACATTTTTCTACGAGAAGGCATTACAGATTTACAGCTGAACGGAAAGTAGTAAAAAGTACTCTAATACAAAACGTTTATGGTAAACCGTCGATCTCCACCAATAAAAGAGGAACTGTTTCACTCAGAGGGCCATTTTCTGACAGTAGTTATTATCTCTAAAATTTATCTTTTTTCCAGATTGAAAATAGTTTTTGTTTGTTTCTAACTTTTCTGGATTAATAAATCCAACCCAAAACTTACAGTAAGCTCATAAAAACGTTGAAAACGCATTTGTTGTAATTTCGGGGGTTTTCCGCAACTTTGAAGTGGAAATTCCCTGACAAGCATCTACAGAACCGTTTTGGCTCTAAATGTGCTTTTTAACGAAAAAAGAATCTTTCTACAAAAAAAACAAAAACAAAAAAAACACAAAAACAAAAAACAAAAAAAAAAACAAAAAAAAAAAAAAACAACAAAAAAAAAAAAAACAATTCAAACTACCTGAATACATGTACCTTTAAATTATCTAGTGAAAGTGTAGTCGTCATAGTTCAGTCGGTAACATTCCTGGCTACTAATAACATATAAAATATATGAGGTTCGAATCTTGGAGAGAGATACATTATTTGGTTTCTTGACTGCTTCTCATTTTTGTTATTTTGTTGAAAACCGCAAAATCTTTCTTAATTTTCCCTACCTAGAATATTCTAACACTTCTTATTTTTAAATTTAAACGAATATTGAGCACAAAATAAATTCTACAAATCGGATACGTCTGTCTTGAATTCTTTGACTCCATCTTTTCCGACCTGTTATAACTAATGTTAAATATTATTAAGATGGATACCTGATTATGATTATTATGCCCTGACCATTATTGCACCGTCACTTTAATTAAAATACTGAAGGATTCGTCAACAGGATCCAAGTTTCAAAAGATTTCAACACATAATTATTAAGTTTCTGTGGCGTACAAGTGTGTATATATATTTCCAAATGTCCTTTCCGTTTAATAATTCAATTCGTCTTGTGTATATTTTAATACCACTAACATTTACTGTACATAACACTGACAATGATGGGTTACAACATAGTCGACGTCTGCACTGTATCGGAAACCCAATGAGGAACCAGAGTGAGTTATCTTTTCCTAACCAATGTATGTAAGGGAGATAATTAAATTCTCTCCCCTTTTGTCCTGAAGCTAAAAGGGAGACAAATTTATTATCTCCCTTACCTACATTGGTTAGGAAAATATAACTCGCTCTGGTTTCTCATTGCTCAGTTATGATTTCATTAGTTTTTTTTTTCATCGTCTCGGCGTTGATTGGTGATAAGGTAAAAACGGCAAGGTGTGACGCAATTATCTATTTAAATATAGAATCAGTACATTTAAAAATAAACCTACACTGGCAGATTAATCGAATGAAACAATATCAGGAGAAAAGGGCCCACGTTCTTTAACTTCGGCAGGCAGGTTGACATTTTACAGCTATTTTTTACTCGATAATAAAACGCACATGCACGCATTTACTCGGCATGTCCTTATGCTACGTGCTTCTATCTGAATTATTTCTTTAATTGTTTATTTTTTTAATTATATATTTCAGGGAGTAAAAAGAATAAAAAATGATTTCGTCCATCTTGTCAGCTTTAAATGTCCAGACAGTTCTTGTAGGAGCTGTTGTAATACTTCTTGTATACAAGTTTGTTCAGAGAATGAAGTATAAACTGCCTCCTGGACCAATGCCTTTACCTCTTATAGGAAATTACGAAGGTAACACAAGCAACAATACATTTAATTCATACCAGTCTCATATCTCGTTTTGTTTTCACAAAGGTCGATCACATGGTATCTATTATGAAAATATTCCCGTCAATATCAAATTTCTTATTGTTTAATTTTTATGCACGGACTCAGTCTAAGAGTCAACATCTATTTATTTTTTCATGCTCGTGCTCAAGGCCATATTGGTCTTAAAGTTGGGCAATTTTAACTTTGGTTGTTTTTTATGATTTTGTTTTTAGTTTTGTTCGATTTGTGTGAATGTATACATGTAAGTCGTTTTAAGCCCCATTAAACAGCTCAAAATTTCCCTTTATTTTCCTCGTATTCATATCAAATTTTGATATTTTCAAAACCGTGAACTTCAAAACAAACTACCATTTAATTGTTCATTTAAATTGTTTATGCAATTTAATTAATTCGAAGCAGCACATTTTAACATTAGGGTATTAGCCATCCATTTAAAAAATACCTGTGTTCCTGCACCCCCTTCCCCCTTTAAACGTTTTTGCATTTTCCCCTCCCCGTCATAAACTAGAAAAAAACTTCTTTTACCTACTTATAGTTTAAATAAAAAAATAGGCGTCTTTAGGTTTCCCTACTGATACAAATTGTTTTGTTCCTACCCTAAAGTTTTGAACATTTTCCATAGGAAAAAAGTATCTATCTGCGCAAATTGTTATGAGCATGAATTACAACATACACATATTTTATTTGACCTTAATTATCAGGGATCATCCTTTACATTTCTTATATATATTTATTACATGGTTCTAAAAGTTTGAAAAACAAATTTGAAGTAGGAACATAGAGGGTTTGTAAACAAGATAAGCGTTTTGGCTAATTCAAAAGTTATAATCGTTGATGTTATAAGGTCTTTTATTCCATGTGCATGTATTTTGTAGTTGTTAAGGCGAAATGGATGCATGAAGTATTTCTTGATCTGAAGAAGAGATATGGACCTGTTTTTACAGTATATTTAGGTAATATTCCATTACATAAATTTAAATCTAGAAATTTGTCTAGAGCAGCGCACGTGACTTATGACAAATCATCATGTCACCCTCTCGATTTGTTATCATTAATGTTACAAATCAACAGCCGTAGAACATTTCTATGTGTTATTCATGTGTAATTTTCATAAAATTTGTTCTTATTGAAATATAAAGTACTGTATAATTTGTCTCCTTTTTCAAAACTCAAATATTACAGATTCAAATTAACCCATCTTTGGGATAGACTTGGTGTGCTGACACTTAAAATTTAATCAACTATCGCTTAGCATCCATCAATAGACATACAAAAGTAAATACTATTTCACAACATGATAACACAAGTAACAAAACAACACAATGTTCAATAAACATGATATAAATGTGGACAGATTACAAATCATGGCCACTGACAAAAGACTTAAAAAGTGCATGTACATTTTGTAAATTAATAGTGGAATAAAACATTCATTTCTTTTTTTATAGGGAGATACAAAAAATTCATATTTCCTGAAGTGAACAAATTTTCATATCTCCCTATAAAAAAGGAAATTGGGTAGTGCCAAAAAATGCGGCATTGACGTTTTTAAATATGGGTAATGGCGATCACCATAAAAGGCTTGTATTTGTACGTGATTTATCGTTCACCTGTGAAAATCGTGTAACAATAGGATATCGTGACGTAATTCGACGAGATAAACAGACGGAAAACCATTTTACGATACCTTTTGTGGTCATTTTTACCACTTGTATTGATTGTAAAAGTAGGATTTCACAATTTCTCAATGGGCAAGGCAAATTTCTTTGTACAAATTTTAGGCACTAATGTGAATCTTTATTTCGCAAAGTATGACAAAGATGATGTTGGACCTGTTCCCACTGTCGTAATGGGTCCATGTGCCTCTACCGATTTATGACATCCCCCGAATTGACTTTTTTGAACTTCACGACGGGTGCTGTATACGGAGCAGGAACTGCTTACCCTTTTGGAGCATCTGGGTTCACTCCTGGTTTTAATAGGAGTTCGTGTTGTTCATTGTTCTTTTAGTTTTTTGTGTTCATTTGTTGTGCTTGCGGTTGTTCATTTGTCTTTCCGGGTTTGTCTGTCCAATGGATTACGTTTTTTTATTGCTCCTTAGGTATATTTGTCCTTTTTATATAGTAACGCATAACCATTTATATACAATACACAGTCATTGTCGGAAAATGTAAAATTTATGTCATCAATGAATATATTGGGGCACAGAAGGTAATCAAGAAAAATATTTGACACAGGACTTAAAAATTTTCTAACCATTTCCCAAACTTATTTCGGTCATTATTCGTAATCTTTATATAAACTATACGAATAAAATTTCATATTCAGCCAAACAAGACAATTACAATGTACATGAATTTATTTTTATGTATTCCTTTTCCTGAACCTTTTATTCAAGTTCTAACTTTAATGCATAAACATAACTATATCTATCATTTTTAGCTCACCTGACCAAAGGCCATTTGAGCTTTTGTCATCACCCCATCGTCCGTCCGTTAACTTTTCACATTTTAATCTTCTCCTCTCAAACCACTAGGCCAAATGTGATTAAATTTGGCAGGAAGCATCTATGTAGGGTTCTTTACAAAGTTTCCTCATTTTGTCCTGATCGGGAAAAAAAAACATGGCCGCATTAGGCAATTCTTGTTTCTCATTGGTTGATTAAAAAAACATTTCTCTGGAACTGCTTGGCCAAATGGAACAAAACGTGACAGGCAGCATCCATGGGAGGTTCTTTACAAAACTTATTTGTTTCATCCTAATCCGAGTACATATATGGTCCCCATTGGCATTTCTTGTTTCTGATTGGCTGATATAAAAGAATCTTATCCTCTGAAATCGCTAGCCCAAATGGAACGAAACCTGACAGGAAGCATATATGGGAGGTCCTTTATAAAGTTTCCTCATTTTGTTCCGATCGTAATACAAATATAAAGAATTTCCTCTGAAGTCCCTTGGCCAAATAGAACGAAACTTGACGAAAGCATCTAATTGGGAGGTTCTATACAAAGTTTCCCCATTTCGTCCTGATCAGGCAACAAACATGGCCGTCATTGGCAGTTCTTGCCTTTCATCGGTTGATAATTTTCTTCTTTGAAACCGCTTGGCCAAAGGGAACGAGACTTGACAGGAAGCTTCTGTTGGAGGTTTTTTTTACAGAGTTTCCTCATTTTGTCCAGATTAGGCGACAAACATAACAATGATAACTGTCATGTCCAATTCTTGTTTCTGATTGGTTGATTTAAAAAAAAATCTAAAACTAATTCTAATAAGGTCAAATAGAGCCAAACTTGACAGAAAGTGTCTATGACATATAACAAAATCTGCAGAACCACAGAAATACTTGAAATCAAACAGGGTCTGAATGTTCCTCTTAAGATGCTCAGAGTTGCTCTGATGCAGATCCCTAATTCAAAATGGCCTTCAGCAGAGGAGTTAGGTTAACTTAAGACCCTATTTGAAAAACATGCAAAAATCTTCTGGAGAACCGCCAAATTTTAGAATATGCTGGTCTGTAAGTAGGACCTTGATGAAGAAAAATTTGGTTCCTACAAGGCTTACCACACTTCATAATGATAGGGAGAAGTGACTTCTCTCTTTGAGGTACATCAATAAAAATGGCTTTCATGCAAGGTGAGCGATACAGGCTCAGGCCTCTGAGCCTCTATTTCCATCATATATTTAAATTTCAAACATTTCTAAATATAATTCGCACAAAAAGCGTTTAAATTGAGCACGAATTACGTCGTACTTTCAGTATTTAAAATTTGTGGTTAGACGCAAAGGTTTGGGGACTACTACCAATTTATTTTGGAAGGATCTTGGCCATTTTGTATTTCGATCACTTAATTTTGGATATGAATCTGGCAAATTTTCTCAGTTCCAGTGTCAAGAGGTTATAACATGCTTACCAAAGGAAACTAAAGATCGCAGATATATATCAAATTCATAGATTTTAAAATGGCATCTACAGCAATAGCTCTTACAGTTAAAATGTTCTTAATGATATTATAAGTGATACTCAAAACGGTTGTATGAAAGGTCGATTTATTGGTGAAAACAACCGTCTATTGTATGATCTAATGCACCATTTTGAAGAAAATAATATTGAAGGTTTATTGTTATTAATAGATTTTGAAAAGGCATTTGATTCCGTGGAATGGATATTCTTGAGACGATGTTTAGAGAGTTTCAACTTTGGTCCTTCGATTTGCAAATGGTTTTTGTCTTTTTATAATGATGCACAAAGTTGTGTTATAAACAACAGTTTTATGTCAAGTTTTTCAAACTGAAACGTGTGTTTAGGCAAGGAGATCCTTTGTCACCCTCATTGTTCATAATTGGAGTTGAGCTTCTGGCATTGAAAGTTAAGTCAGATGTTGATATTAAAGGTGTGGTTGTTAGTAATACTGAATCATTAATTAGTCAATATGCAGATGATACTTTCCTTACTTTAGATGGAACAGAAAAATCCTTACGTGTCACATTAGAATGTTTTGAAAACTTTCACCAGATTTCGGGTAGTAAAAGGTATTCAAATTTAATTCTGTTTCCAGATATGAAGTTGCATTGGCCATATTCTAAGTTTAAACTATTAGGAATTGATTTTTCTTTAGGTTTGTCTAGCATGACAGAACTTAATTTTCGAAAGAAAGTTAAAGATATTAAAAAAAAAGTTGGGAAAATAGACAATTAACCCTACTTGTTAAAATTACTGTGGTGAAATCATTAGCATTATCAAAAATTGTTCATTTGTTGAAATCCCTCCAAAATCTGAACCCTCCCAAGATTTTAACAAAATATTTATTAACTTTGTATGGGATAACAAACCTGATAAAAGAAAAACTTTGATCGGTGGTTATTTAGAGGGGTTCTAAAAATTGTTCGTCTTGAATCTTTCAGTGCATATCTCAAAATAAGCTGTGTTAAGAAATATTTAGCTAATCCAACAGGTATTTGGAAAAAAAACATTATTGGTACAGAATTTTGTAAATATGGATAGGAGAGGTTATTTAAGTTGCAGTCTGAAGAAAAAAAACAACATTGATTGCTGAAAAAATGAATAACCATTGTTGGAGAGATGTTCTTATTAATTTCAGAAATGCTAAACCAGATAATGAGAAGGAATTGTCAGATGTATTGTCACTAGATATCTTGAATTTTGTTGATATTAACGGTTTCGTTCCTTTTCGTTTCGTTTCGTTTATTGAAATAGTAGTCCCCAAAAAGTTTTGTTTGTATAACTTATAGCACGTCCTGTTTACTATTTTCTTCTCGTAGTAACATGCTTTACAGGTGAGATACCAAATCTTGACGATAGCGTGGATTGTAAAAAGCGCGGGCTGGGCCATACAACAAGCCTTTTATGGTAATTATTATTGCTCTCTACAACACCCAGAACATCTCATGCAAAAGCAAGCCTTTTATGGTGATGGTCACCACCCATATTTAGATACGTCACTAAGGCGGATCTTTGCAGCATTTTTTGGCACGAATAAATGTATAACATCCCGTGTGAAAACCTAAGTTTCCTGATTTAGCGACAAATGTATTTAATTGGACTATAAATTTTACAGACAAAGAATAACACGTTATATGCTCTCCCAAACAACACAAAATTAAGATTCATATTAGGAAAGTATTTTTCAGTCCTTATTTAGACGTGTACAAATGCTTATTTTCATGATTATTTATAGTTTGAAGGTATTATATAAAGCGGATATATGGTCTGAAAAATATATTCTGTCTGAATAATTCCCAAGTTTTTAAGGTAGAAGTGTATCTTATTTTAAACACGAAACAGTTCCAAATTTTGCTGAGAGAGAAGCTCTGTTTTACTATACGTGTCACTCGGAAAACCTCAATCACATTCTTTATATACAATAATATGGTGATATTGCTTTAATTCATTTTTTTTTCATAAAATGATGAATTTTTTTTTTAATTGACAACATGCAAGTCGAGGGGTGTTGTAGAGAAAAAGACAGGAGGCAGGTAAAATAGGGGATGCAACACATTAAATTCATTCCCTAGGTGGCTGTTCAGATTCCTTAAAATTGTGATAGTTTACTTCTTTCAGGACCATATAGGGTTGTAGTTCTAAATGACATCAACGTTGTGACAGAAGCTTTAGTAACAAAGAAAGCGGACTTTGCTAACAGACCAAAAATACCATCAGGTGAATATTTTAAGATATTTCTACCGTGACAGTTTTGTGAATAAAATATAATTAACATGGCAGTTCTAGCAAACGGTCACCTTTTGGGTTGGTTTCTATAGTATGTGTTATAACGCAGGGTGCCAAGATAGATAAAGGGGAGGTTATGGTACCCATACAACCGGTTCAAGACCACAATTGCTCACTTCCTGTACCAAATCAGACTATCCTAACTCTGTTGTGTTTACTTTTTTGTTTTGTGTCCGATGTTCTGTAATGTCTTATAGAAGGCGTTGATTGATTGATATGCCATTGTTGACCTTTTCTGTTATCCATTTTTGTGTCTTGTCTGTATTACTTTCCGGCAGCTTCGGCGTAAATATGTTTAAAACGTTATTTACTTTCCAGATACCTAGAGTTAACAACTTTGGGCCAAAGTTACCATATGATGTAAACTGTGCAGTCGTATAATTGTCTTGTGACCTCGTTTTTTTGGTCAATTGACTCTATAAACATGCCAATCTGACACCTGTCACCCAACCTTGACCTCAATTTGACGCTTGAGGAGTGACTTGTTTCACATTTTCGCAATTAAGTCCATTTCTCTGTAACTGTAATACTAAGACCCACCATAATTAGTCTATACATACTTCTATGCCAGTCACCCGATCTTCACCTGAATTTTATGCTTGATTAATGTGCATCACATTTTCGCTCTTAAATCCATTTCTCATCAGATGTAATACTTAGACCCACCATATTTGGGCTATAGATAGTTCTTTGTGGGTATATACCAGTTTGATTTTGCCACCCGAGCTTTACCTCATTTCATGGTTGAGTGAATTGTGTCACAGTCTTTCTGATCAACTGTGATGCCTAGACCCACCATATTTGGTCTATAGATATCAGTCTGACATCTCACTCGAACTTGACTTCAATTTCAAACATGAGTTACTTTCATCAAATTTTCACAAATAAGTCCATTTTAAGCAAATTTAATACGAAGTCCCGCTTTTTTGGTCGATATATACTACTTTGTGGGTACATACCGGCCTACGACCTCTCATATAACTTTCAACACAATTTTCGGCTTGAGTGACGTGCATCAGATTTTTCGGACAAATGTCATATATGACCGGAACTATTTCTTTTAATGCATTCCCTTTGAGTTCCAATGTCGGGTTTCGATTAATCTTTATTCTATGTCTAAGTTCGTACTCAGACGATACATTGAGTTTGTCCACTCTTGTGTTATTTGTTGTACGGTACTTCACGTCCCGTGTTATAAATTTATTATGATTATTCTGAATTTCAGTGGATAAATTCACAGATGGAGGAAAAGATATTGCGTTCGCAAATTATACACCAACCTGGAAGTTACATAGAAAGATTGCAGGGAAAGCTTTAAGGTAGGCCTGAGTATCGTGAGAAAACTCAAGATACGTTACGTATCACGATATTTACTTGCGATACCAATATATCACCATATATTTGGTTATTTACTTTGTCACTCAAAAAATACTCCAAATTTGCAAAAAGAAACATTGTACAACACATAAATTTTACTCTGAAAAGTCACAATTAAAACAGTTCATAGCTGTAATAATAAAAATGAAAGAAGGGTCTTAATACACTTGCATGTTGAAATTTTTAACACATGTGAAACTAGTACAGAGACTAATGACAATGCAACTGATATTTTTTCCTCCAAAAACGGGAAACCAGTTTTGAGATTCTAAAATTTAACCGAAAACGGTGCATACAATATGGAAATGTATCGCGATTCTGAAGTGATGACACGCTACGTGTATCGGTATCTGATCAGTACTATCGATGCATCCGTGAATCGTTGCACCATCAAATTTGCCAATAAGGTAGTACAAATAAAAAGATTGTTGAAATATTTGAGAATGTTTCAGGAACAACCTGGATGATTTAAATTATAAATTTAAGAACCCCAAGTCGATCATTGACCAGTCCGTTATATTTCCATTTTTTATTTGTCTGGCTACCCCTGCCATTACAGATTAGGAAATTAAAATTCCTTTCTTCATCACTGACCCGTAAAATTTTCTAGCCTGAGGAATAACAAATTTACGCTTATTTTGGGAAAAAATGTGTGATAAGGATGCATCCGTGTACATCATATTCACTAATTTGAATATTGTTTTGGCAAATATTGAAAATTAAAGATTTATTTTTATCTAAATCCGATTTTAAATAAATTTTTAGACAATACTTGGCAGGTAGTCATCTTGAGAAGGTTTTACATGCCTCAATGAATAAATGTCTTCCATTAATGGCGGCTGAAAAAGGAGAGTTTGATCCAGAGCCTTTCATAGACCTGATGGTGTTTAACATTTTAAACGCTGTCTGCTTTGGAAAAAGGTATCTATTACGTTAATTGTAAAACTTCATAAATTCTTATGGCCATTTTGGTAATTTTGAATTGCTCTTACATTTTGGATTATTGTTTTGGATCTCGACATTTTAGGCCTTGAGAACAACTGGTGAGTCGTAAATCGATGAAATATGCACTTCTTGTGCACCATAATTGGTATCACAGAATTGTTTTTGTAATTCTATATTTTCACGAAATGGGGAAAAATATTAGTTTAAGGAGGAAATTACAAACCCTTTCCGTCGTATTTCTTCAAAACAATTTTTTCTGTGTCAAAAAATATGTATGGTAATTTATATATATATAGGTGCACGGGGAAATATAATACATTTTTCTGTTTCTTCATGTTAAGAATAACAGGAAACCCAATTCCTTATAACTTGTGGGTAAAGTTATAAGGAATGTTATTCTACCTTTCTTATTGATTGTTGCTAATTGTGAGATAAACAACTCTTTCCATTTACGAATCCCGCGTTGAAAATCCCGCACTCTGCAAGTTATGTCTGACATAATACTCAACTGTTTAGCGATTTCTCACCCGACACGAAATTTTGTTCATGGCTCATTAATTCCAAATAAATTATGCCGAACTACTGCGATAGTCCCAAAGTCAAAAAGGAATATTATTTTGCAATGAAAGGTTAACATGATCACCTTATTTGATGAGATGTATTTTTCTACGAATTGGAATGGGTAAATATTTTAAATTCTACATATATGTATAACACTTGAAATGAAACATCATAAAGTAAGCAAGTAAGCTGGCAATACCATTACCATGATTGGTACGACCTGGAGACGAAAATAATTAATTTGGTATTGACTCATTATTTCAGCGTTGAATTAGACGACCCTGAGTTTACGCGATTTATGAAAGCAGACAAGGAGGCAGCAGAAAAGCTTGGAAAGGGATTCGTTGAGGACATGTTTCCTATTCTGTTAAAAATCTGGCCAACGAAAAAATATAGAGATATTATGGTACTCGTTGATGAACTTTTAGGAAGTTTTAAACGCAAATATGATGAACACCTTCAAACATTTGATCCGGGTAGGTTTCATCTGATATGGTAATATATTTTTTATAAATACAATTTATATTGTATGCAGTTTCTATGAGAAATTTAATTTAATTTATTTTATTTTATTTTGTTTTATTTATTTCAATTCAATTTAATTTAATTAAAAAAAAATAATTTTTTGATCTAATTTAATTTAAAAATTTTAATTTAAAAATTTAATTTAAGGCAGTTCATAAATGGCCACGTGATTCTTCAAACCATCATATGTTTTTAAATGCTCGACAAATAACTTCCAAAATGACACTTTGATGTACATGTATTGAACAAATACTGAAGAATTGATTCTTTAAACATGCAGGACATTAATT
Organism: Mytilisepta virgata; assembly: GCA_028015205.1. NCBI lineage: Eukaryota > Metazoa > Mollusca > Bivalvia > Mytilida > Mytilidae > Mytilisepta > Mytilisepta virgata. The sequence goes on along the minus strand of JAPWFG010000018.1, from coordinate 2,085,380 downwards.
TATAACAAATAAAGTAGATCATACCGGAGACCACGTATGAGACCCTTTTTATGCACAATACTGAATATCGTACATGCAAAGACAACAATAAAAAACTACTGCGGACTAGAAATATCTCTACGGAAACCGTGTATGAAAATGTATGTGGTTTTTGGAAAGATTGCAAATCGTTCCTATACCATCGGCCTCCAAAACCGAAAGTGGCCCTTTCGATACCATCGGACATTAGTACATAAAATGTAGTTCCAATGATGACAGCATTTTAAAAAAAAAATCTTGTTGATAATATCAGAACTAATATTTTTAATTAACATAATCTTTGTTATTTACCGAAATTTCCAAACATTATTTCGAAGACAGGACGTGCGGCCGATGATTATATCAAAACAAATCTACGCAGATGCGTACAACTTCCAGTTACATTTGCGCTGAGTGCATAGGTGTATATCATGTATATACAGATATAGAACGCTTTTATATTCATAGTTTTATTTTAAAGATTATCGATTAATAAAAAGTATTATGTTGCTTTTATAAATGTTAACGAATATTCTTTTAGGGTTGACCCTTTTAAATTATGCATGTTTTGAACTTTCAGCCATTTTGTATTTCGGTCTGACAAACGTGCTTGATGCATTTAAGTTACTCATTTGAATTGTTTATTATAAAAAAATCAATCTGCTAAACCTCTGCTTAAATTTCCATTGATAATTATGTATACCATAATTTCAAAACTTTGACGGTGAAATGATCAAGAATTTAATAGTAGAATGGATATATAGTTATTTTGGGAACCCAAAAATAACTCCGGGAATCCCCGTACGTACGCATTGGCAAAGTGTAGAAAAATTCCATGTACATGATTTACATAATCGTTTATCTAGAATTGGAAGTTAAATTATTTGGAGTTGAAATTCGAAAAGCAAGAATGAATGTTTAATCTTTCCTCTATGTATAACAGACATTGTTAGCCTGGAGGGCAATGAAGTAAAACTTAAATAAAACTTTCGTCAAAACTACAAAAGCGAAGTTTGAGTTTACCATACATTTAATTACTCGCCTGATCCATTTCAATGATCCAGATCGCGAATATGACAGCCGAAATTTTAAGGAAAGTCCGACTCGTGTAGTGAAAATAAAATCCATGCCGCCATTTTTTTTTAATCGGTAATCAAAGGGAAATAATCTAATAAAAAAGAGCAAATTTACTCTGCCCGCTGAAAACTCGGACCACGGTAAGTCGGACCAGAAAAACAATAATTTAAAAACAATGGGTGATACTATGAATGAAGTAATGATTAGATTTGATGAACTTCTTTGTTTACTCTGTTGTACACATTTTGTAGACTGGCTTAGAAGGCATGCAAGTTAAATTTGCCTTAACCTAGTTGAATTGTAAATCAGAGAATGACTCTTTAATTTCTTTAAAAAAAACATTTGAATAAGACTAGCTCTTCAAGTAAAAACATAATCAATGCCGATTGGTGCTTTCGAACGTCACGTAATGACGCTTCCCTGTCTCATTCCACTTCTTCTTGTTAGCTTCATGGAAAAATGCATTTCTCCGTGTCATCCTGAAGTAGGGCGCTGAGCCCTGGTCCCAAATACATTAAAACTAACATTTTGGACACATTTCCAACCATTTTAAATGTTTACTTTCTGTCCCATTCACGTATAATAGGGTAGCGAATAATCATCCGTTCTTGAGAACATTTCAAAATTAATTGTGCATTTACTAATGTGAGGATTATTTCTTTAATGGACCCATTATTGGAGAAAAACCTTACGATTAGCTCAGACATTCACGTGAATCTAATTTTTTAAGTCATTTCAAGTAAAATTACGGTCCAATAACATAATTTAGTAAAACGTATAACTTAAACACATTGAACCCTTATTGAAAATTATCTTCTGAAAATTCACTGTAAATCACCCCACACGACACAGATAATATGTGTGATAAAATTATGTCTACCCTCCGTTTCTGTGGGTTTTTTTTTGTTTTTGTTTTTTTTCACCTAATTTTTTCCGAACGAATTCTCAGAGATGACTGGAACAATCCTTATGAAACTTCACAATAATGATGATCACCAAGTCTAGTTGTGCATGTAACATTACAAATTTTCAAAATGGCCACCGTTGCCATGGAAACGGAAAAAGTATCTCAAAACTGCACGATAGAATTTCATGAAACTTTGTACTTTTCTAAAGTATGAGTAATAGAACATGTTCATTGAAAAAAAATGCGATCGGTTAGATACGTTTGGCGGCCATTGAAAAATGTTGTAAAAATCACGGAAAAATGAACATTGTCCGATTTCAATGTCCGATTTCAATGAGAATTGATATGTATGCTAATTTTGGGGTGGCAAATAAGATATAATCATCAAAATACAAAAATTTTAAAAATGGCCGCCTGCGTGCAATTGCAATACTAGTTCTTCTTCTTATTCTTCGGGCCATTACACTTTTGTCTTTTGACCTAGGCTTATACCCTTTGGTATGTGGGTGTATTATCATGAAGGGGTGTGTCGTGTACCATTATGACCTTCATTCGATCTTGACCTTTGACCTCAAGGTCACAACATTATTATTTTTATCCTAGAGGTAAAGATTGATCTGGAATAAAGTGAAGGGGAGACATATGTTTTGGTTTACAAAACAGTTCCACCTAGTTCCATTTGAAATTATACACAACTACAGTTGCAATCTTTCCAATGGTGATTTCCATCACTTTGATTAATTGAATTCTTGATAAAAGAATACATTACTCAATACTAACAATTTTTTTAAGAGAAAAACATGGTTATAGATATCGTACAAGGATAAATATATATATAGTAAATATATTATAGCAGTTGTAAATACTAAGTACCGATTTCGAACAGGTGGAATCGCATGACCCAAGCTATTTATGAAATGGTCGTTTGACGCCAAAGAAATCACGGATAAAAAAATGATGATATAGTTTTGTCATGAAGAGTTTGACAGGGCATTTCAGAAGTGATTATTTTTTCCAGAGAACATTAGGGATTTCCTTGATTCATTGATCATGGAAAGAGAAGAGGCTAAGAAAGAGGAAGACGAAAAACTAATGTCTCAGTTAACAGATACACATCTGTTACAAACTATCATGGATATATTTAATGGTAAATATATAACTGGTTAATAATTTGAAGTACGTGTACACCTTTTATAGTTATTGTTGGGGAATATTTGCAATTTTTGTGCATTTTGAAACAATTCGCAGATTTATGGGTGATTTACCTCTACACGAACTCTATTATTGCATCACCGATAACAAAAAAGATTTTTAATAAATTCATTTCAGTGTGAGGTTAAAACCAAGTTCTGTATAATGTAATGTCAATATTTTTGCTTTTAGGCAACTATGGCGTTACATTTTTGAGACTGCAAGTTGTCAAAATTTCCTTCGATATCGCATAATATTGTACATTCATCCATAGAAGTAATTCTGCAGAATTTACCTGACTTATGCCTTTACAAAGTTTTTTTTTGCTTCTGATAACCCAATCCTACTTGATATTTTTCACAGTAGGTTATTTTTGTATTGTAAACTTGAAAAAAATGTAAATACTAGTATATAGATTTTGTTCGATAAAATAATGACATGATATTTTCATACCTACCAAATCTATAAAATTTGCAGACATTTTCCATTTTAAGGATATTCTTCTGAGACCTAGTTATATTTTCAGCTGGAATTGATACATCAAGAATCACACTGTATTACAGTATTCGATATATGGCTGGTTTGCCAGATATTCAACGAAAGGTCCAGGAAGAACTAGATAGAGTAGTTGGTATGTGTTGGTGTTTTGTTCATGTAAACAATAGTATAGTATCAGTGTTGTCTTATTGTCTTTAGTTTATTATATAATTTTCTATTCCTTTAGTTATATACACGTATCCTTGTGACATATTTTGTTTATTATGTTCATTCCCATGAAAAAAATGGATAACAGCAAAGGAAACTTCGACAATGACATATATCAATCAATCATCGCCATCGAACAGACAGACACCCAAACAAAAATAACATATCAAACGCCAAAATGACCGTAAAAGGTTAATCCAAACTCATCCAAGAACAGAACTATGCACGAGGGAGATACTGCAATGTTTTTACCATTTTTTAAACATTTTTTAATATTTTGTTCGCCAATATCGAAATACTAGCAACTCGTAAATAGTTATATCGTCAGAGATGTGGAATCCACTGGTAGAGGTCGATAGTGATACCGTCGGAGATGTGGAATCCACTGGTAGAGGTCGATACCCATGTGGAATGAACTGGAAACTAGATGTATCGACACAGAAGTAATAAATATCCTATCATACCAATGGTGCTGCATAAAATGTGATATATATATGCTATCGTGGGAATTCTGAAATGAGATAAATTTATTTTTATAGGAAAGGACAGACTTCCAGGAATTAAAGATCGAGAAAATCTTTCCTACACGGAAGCTGTACTTCATGAATCGATGAGACTTGGTGTAGCTGCCCCCGTGGGTGTTCCTCATGCCACTTTGTGTGATACACAAGTTGGTAAGTAAAAATATGAATATCGTCTATAAAAATCATCAGAAACAGTGATTTGCAGTTTACACACCGCCTACAGTGAGCATGTCGAGCATATTTTGGCAACGGATTTCTTCATGAAAACTCTTATCTTTATTCCGTTTTGTATATTTCAAAAAACAATTAGATATGCTCTAAAAGTCAACATGGTTCACACGTTAGGAAAACATAACTTGCACATATTCAGAGAGTTATAATTTTGTCAGTAGTTACGCCATATTATCGAGCAAAAACTGCTGTAAAATGTCAACTTGAGTGCAGACGTTGTATCTTATTGATGGAGATTGGCGTTTACCATAAAAAGTGTGTATTATCTTGTGCTGTGCTATTTTTCGTTCAGTTGTACAACGTAATGCATTCTCTTCTATAGTAAACAGCACGTGCTATGTCCTGCAAGCCTTTTATGGTAATCTTAACTGTGCGCCAAATAAATTTATTACGTCACTCAGGTCACATTTGACATACATTATTTTCACGCCCATATTTTATGCAACAAATAGAAAATCCTTTCTCGTTAAATATTTGAGGCACATAAACAGTGGAAAAGGCACTATTGGAAATAAAACTGTTAGAGTAATAGAGTTTTTACCTTCATTTAAAAAAAAACATTTCAGATATTTCAGAAAATAGACTTGAAACTTGAAACGTAACCAAATTTCTGTGAACCTCTTAAGAACGTGAAGTCAATTTTATTTTGCAGGTGGATATGATGTACCTAAAGATACAATGGTGATGATAAACCATTATGCATTGCATTATGACCCTGACTATTGGAAAGACAGTAAGAAGTTCGATCCAACAAGATATTTAGATGAAAATGGAAAAATGGGCATGAAACCTCAAAGCTGGCTTCCTTTCTCAGCCGGGCGCCGTGTATGCCTGGGTGAAACAGTTGCAAAACCAGAACTCCATTTAATATTTGCTTGCATAATGCAAAGATTTGAAATTACCCTGCCGGAAGGAACTAACCCGGAAATGGAATTTGCCGGATCAGGAGCCGTTATTCAACCAGCTCCTTTTAAGATAATTGTCAAGGAAAGGATGTAGAATCTATTTTGGAATAGTATAAAACTGATATATTTATATACATTTTTTTTTATAAGAAAAGCTTTTGATTTTTTTAACTCTTCTGATGATGCTTATAACAAATATATCAAACACTGTACTTCTTGCAATTTCTGTTCTTATCTACAAATAAGTAATTTAATGACAAAAAGTTTTATTTTAAAAAGACAGAAAGATACAAATTGATAAGCAAGCAAAGCTCCCTCTTTAAGGCAGAGGGGTCATTAAAATTATTACCACAACTCTGCTGGCTCAAAGGTTTCGGTAACATGGCGGCAGCCATGCGAAATCTGGTTCAGCCATTTGCTGCCGATGTGATTACACGTGAAAAAGAGCATATTGAATATAATAAGTTATTTATGGACTTACATCAACTTTTAAACCTTCAATGTAATCGAAAGTAAAAATAATTACGAAAGAATCTACTTGGAATCAAATCTGACAACATAAAAAATTAATCTTGGATCCGGTAGTGTAATCCTCGTTGTCCTTAGCGGCCTTCCTTAGGATAATATATTTGAAGTGGATCTAAGGCAGCAAAGAATATTACACCGTTGTAACAGGTAACATAAAAAAATATGCAGACGCAAGTATCACGTTTTCTCACCATTACGAAGTTTTAACAAAGTACCGAAAAGCAAAAGTAAAAATCTAACAGTAGGCTTCGCTCGATTTCTATGTCATATCTGTTTCATAATATGTTTATAAGAGAGCGAAGATTCTCTTAAGTGTATCAAATTTCGGATATATATTTGTATACATGATAAGGGCTAAGTATTCTACAATTGAAAAAAGTTTCGGGAGATGGCGGCGGCCACTGCGCCATCGAAACTCCTCTGCCATTCTACAGTAGGAGCCGTGAAAATGTCCGAGAAGTTACGATTGGTAAAACCAGAAATTATCACTAGGCGCATGTCCCATGGAATCATCAGCTCATTCGTCCCTTTATTTCTCGGACCCATTTTGGTATTAACGTCTGATTTAATGTGTCAACCTAATTCGATAAATCTAAATACCAAAAATTAAAAGAAGGCACAAGCTTCGCTCGCTCCTCAGGTCGCATCTGTCTCATATTATTGCAACTTTAATAAGAGAGCGAAGCTCGCTCTTAACTTTATCAAATTTCGGATATATATTTGTTTACATGATAAGGACCAAGTATTCTATAATGGAAAAAGTTTCTCCATTCTACAGTAGGGGTTGTGAAAATGTCCAAGAAGTTACGATTGGTAAAACCGGAAATTATTACTAGGCGCATGTCCCTTTTTTTTTTTAACAACAAAACATCATTTATTGCACAACATCTTGTTAACAATCTCCTAAATGGTACAACGATCCCAATTAGGTACTTCCGTATGAATTAAATAAATCAGATGAACCAGAGGATTCAACTAATTAAATAATAAAACATTACATATTAATTACATATAGTTTTCAATTGCATGTTAATATATTTATTTTATCATATTTCCTTCATATTTTTTTTGTTTTTTGTTTGAAATTATTAAAATTCTGATATATGATTGTCACATTGCCCAAATAAGCCCGGAATTATATCCGGAAATGATTTATAATTTATTGATCGGTTTGTTGACAACGATAGAGTGGCAGTCAACAGTGCACGTACACCGTGAGACAGTCCACAGAGAGACAGTCAGACACTACAGGACAAGAAGTACGTCATCGATAAAAGCACAGCATCATGGAATTTATTTATAGATTACCTACTAACTTCAGTAGGGAGAAAAATTAATGAGGTGGCGTTTGACATATCGAATATGAAATGTGTTTAAAAGATAATAAAATGATACGCATCAAAGCATTTTGTGATTATTAATCGTGCCGGGATGCACTAAATTAGGTTTGAGCTGGTGTAAACTATAAATAGACCAGCATCGTTCCATTTTAATTTGTGTGTTGGGGTGGGGGTGGGGGGGAATTATCTAAGATTGAAGGGGGTCATTTTTTCATTTATCAGATAGGGATATCACTTTTGTTTTTGATAGATGCTGTAAGAAAAATTCCAGACCCCTCATATAATTATAATGACCGGCCCTCGGTGCATATCTTTTGACATACCACGCGGAAGAAAACTAAAATAATATTTAAATTGAATGCCAAAAGTTAATTGTCAAAATTGAAAGCAGATGTAATATAATTTTATGATTATATAAAAAATTATCCTGGTACAATAAACATGTAAGATTATATCCTAGCATTACTGTTACATTTGAACCATTTTTAGTACAACTAGATAGTCAGAATTCAGAATCACAAAGGGACAGAGCTTTTATTGTCTTCCAGACTGAGAAAAATCTAACTCCAAACTGGGCTGAAAATTCAAGACTGCTCACAAATATTACAGCAAGCCCCTGAATGTTAGTTTTCCTCGTTTTATAATAATAGGAAAATATTAAAACAATTATTACGAATTTCAGTTTATATGCCTTAGTACATAAAGAAGTCAAATAATGAAATCACATTATTTTATGGTTGAAAGCTTAGAAGGATTACTTAAAAAAATATCAAAAGTACCGCAGTAATGGGTCACTCTGAAATATCTGTTAATATTTAGTACGATAGGAAATTAAGGTACATGCAGGAGGTACCTAATTGGGCTGTATTTCAGATTATTTTTATAAAATTTTGCATGCAACTAAAGCATGTTAATCTGTAACTGAATATAAAAAAATGTTTATCTTTTTAACACTTCCTGGAAAATGCTGTATCAAGTTTTGGCAAATATAGAATGTGTAAATACATAGAATACACGTCGATATCGCTGCAAAAATTCAATTCTTTAGACTTTAAATTATATATTATTGCCATATAATGATATATATATATGTATTATTGATATAAAGTTTACTAGGGGTCACCAGATTTTTTTTCGTATATTAAATTTATTACTATATGTAGAGAGGAAAAAAAACGTCAAAAGGCCCAAATAAGGTTAACGTCGTAACGACGTCACAATGGTAAATGTAGATTTTAGTGATTTTACAGACAGGGCATAAGTTTGAATGATTACCACAGCAAAAACGAAGAGATGACCCTATATTATTTATCATCAATAAAATAGAATAGCTGACAGCAATTTCCATATCATTTTATAAAAATTTCTAGGGATAAATTTTTAAGAAATGACGATTTAAAGTGAAATTATTTTCTTCGGCAGTTTTTATATGAATTCTACAGTGAAAGACATTTGTTTATTTTAAGGATATTAATTCAAATTTATTGAAGAAATATAAAAGCTATATTAAATTTTTTCGATATTTAGATGCAATGTCGAAAATTCTACCTGTGTATAAAATTTCATTAAAATCTATTATTTAGCGGATTCAGACAACTTAAATGGACCTGTTCCATTGATTTTGTCCATTCCTAATATCGAATTTGACATGGGCTGTTTACTCTTCCGGAGCACCTGAGTCTACGCCAACGTTTTTATACCTCCGCAAACATAGTTGGGGGGTATATATGAATCAGCCTGTCCGTCTGTCTGTCTGTCCAGAATTTTTTGTACCCGCAGTTTCTCAAACATTCCTTATCAGAGGTTAATGAAACTTTGTATACTGTTAGATCCTAATACGTAGATGTGCGCATGCGAAGTATGTCCTGGTCCAATACTTTTTCCCATAATTTTATATCTTTTTGGACTTAGAAATTCTGTCTATCCCCCATTTTTTTTTGTACCCGCAGTTTCTCAAATATGCCTTATCAGAGGTTTATTAAACTTTGCATACTATTAGATCCTAGTACGTAGATGTGCGCATGCGAAGTATGTTCTGGTCCAATACTTTTTTCCAAAACTTTATACCCTTTTGGACTTAGAAATTCTGTCTATCCCCCAATTTTTTTGTACCCGCAGTTTCTCAAGCATGCCTTATCACAGGTTAATGAAACTTTGCATACTGTTAGATCCTAGTACGTAGATTTGCGCATGAAAAGTATGTCCTGGTCCAATACTTTTTTCCATATTTATACTCTTTTGGACTTAGAAATTCTGTTCTGGTCCAATACTTTAGTCTTTTATTAGATATGCACATAGGATTTCATTGATCAATTAGCCCCTCATAGCTTTGTTAAATTGGGCTTCAAAATTTTATAACACAGATTTGATATCAGTTTTTTGTAAATTAATAGCAGCGGGGTATAGTTAATGAGGTCCCCTCGCAGTTTTAGATTTGGTGGGGTCCATGTTATTTATATGTTTTTAGTTTTTAAGTGTAATGTTTGTATTGTTTCGGTCTTTTCTTCGTTGTTCTCCGGTGTTTGTCAGTTATTTTCGATTTTCCCTCCTTCGAATATCCTTTTGATATTTCTTGACTTTACTTAATTGACCAGAAAGACCAAAAACGGCTTTAAATCCATTTTTGTAACGTTATTTTATTCATTACGCCACTTTGTGTAAAAGGAAGAAATAAAAACTAATGGATAAAGGGGTTCTAGATTGCATTATTACACTCAAGAGTTATTTATTTATCGTTGGACAAGAACTTGAACTTATTTATCTCTGTGTTTACAAATATTTTTGTACTTGATTGGATGTCACATCATTCGCCTTGACCAGAAATAAAGGAAGGTTTTGGATCCAACAAATTACGCAGGTAGGTTAAGGCTGTTCCTTGAAAATACATTGATTATAACATACCAAAAATATTGACTTTTAAAGTCTTTAAAATCTATTTAAATACATTAGAATCATAAACATAAGCGATATGTATTTGTTTCTTATGTCCCGAAGATCAAATTTCTACTTTCGTTTTATTGTTATATTTAGGCAGTGCTCGATCACGTGACTTTTATCCCCCCTTAATGTCCTTAATGAAAAACTGAAAAGTTCTAGCGTTTGCCGAGACATGATATGTTTCTTGTTTATATTAATCGATAGATAATTTTTGTCTCTTTTAGGAAAGTGCTATGCCAAGAGTGAAAATAGCGAATATATTTTTTAATTAATAAACAAATGCTGCAATTCATGGAAAGTAGGACGTTGATCCCACTTTGAATGCATCGTTTTTCTATTTGAATGCGATATGATGTTCGGCATAGCAGAAAACATAAATTACAGTTATATTGGAGTTTGTCCATATTCGACTTCATTTAATCAGAGGAGTGGACACGCTAGAACTTTTCGTTTGAAGTTAACGTCTGTAGCCTCGATTATACAAAATGGCGAAACGCCCAATACTGTAAAGCGCACCAAAGACTTGACGTCAGACTAAGGGGAAACAACCATGCATAAGTTTTTTGGCGCTAAAATTTGAAAATTATTTATCGCATACTAAATATGGTTATAAAATAAAATTAATGAATATTTTTCTGAGTTTTAAATGTAATATTTGCTTTAATCGAAGAAATTTTAAAAGTCAACAATCCATGTATATTATACCTATTGACGATTGCATCAAAAAAAGGGGGGAGGGGCACATTGCCAATAAAATAGAGTGCACATCCTATACAAAAGAATGTTGATATATATTTCATACTGAGTTGATAACTTTTCTTCTTTCATAAGTTAAACTTGCTAAATTAAAAACTAAAAATATTTTTATATAAAGTATGTCAATTATGTTCCTTCTTTTTATCCATGAGAAAATAATATTGTATCACCTAAAAAAAACTTTGCTAACAATTAATACCAGGATAAGGCTTGTAAAAATCAGGAAAAAAATACTAGACAGCTGTTTTAATTTTTTCTGCACATATTTTTTTGGGGGGGGGGGGGGGGCACAAAAAAAATAGAAAAAAAGTTCTCTTTTTACTTTGAGTGTTTTACAGTGATTTCTATCCTAATTCATCAATATAATTTCCTTTGTTGCTGTTTGTTTTTATTGGAATTTTTTGGAGGGAATTCTTGTTCTTCATTCTCTGCAGACTTCCTTCACTTGCTGGATTCCTCAAGAAGAATCTGATTTGAAGCTATTGAAAGACTGTTTTTCTTACCATTTCACATTTACTACTCAGCCAACTTAAATATTTGTTGCCAAGATCCACCTATTCAATTTAAAAGAAGGCAAAATTTATCTGAAACATCTCATATGAGTCAAATTATGACATATATATAAATACCAATGTGATCCTGTGAGCAAAGGCGACAAAGGATCAGTATGTATACGTCTGAATGCAAATATTTCGTCGAATACAATCTTGAATTATTTTAACCAATCTCAACATGAATTTCTGTAATTTTGCAAAAGTTATCATATCCAGGGCAACAAAAGACAAGACATCAATCATGTCAATAGATATATTTAATAATGGATCTGACAAAAACTAGAGGCTCTCAAGAGCCTGTATCGCTCACCTGGATTTAACTTTTCATCTTGAGCAGACCTAAAAATTTAAGTGTTGCAGTCAATTTGGCTGATTTTTCTATAGGATTCTATGTTAAACTAATTTCAGCTGTGGCAGTCATCTTGGTTGACAGTCCAGTTTCTAAAAGAGAACCATCTAAGGACCATTTCTGCTAAGTCTTGTTCCAACTGGCTAAGCAGTTTCAGACTAAAAGATATTAAACAAAGGTCAGTGTGGCAGCAATCTTGGTGAACGGACATATTTCTGAAAGAGGACCTCCTAAGGACCAATGCTGCCAAGTCTGGCTCCAATATGTCAAGTGGTTTCAGACAAAAAGATTTTTCAATGAAATTTTCCATAGGGCCCTATGTTAAACTAAGTTCTGCTGTGGCGGCAATCTTGGTTCACAGTCCACGAAATCAGACACATTTCTAAAAAAGTGACCTCCTTAGGACCAATGCCACGAAGTCCTGCTCCAATATGTCAAGTGGTTTCAGACAAGAAGATTTTTCAATGAATTTTCCATAGGGCCCTATGTTAAACTAAGTTCGGTTGTGCGGCCATCTTGGTTGACAGTCCGGGTCATCGCACAAATTTCTGAAAGAGGACCATCTAAGGACCATTGCTACCAAGTCTAATTCTAATTGGCTTAGTTGTTTCAAACGAGAAGATTTTTGAGTGATTTTCCCATAGGGTCCTATGTTAAACTAAGTTCTGCTGTGGCGGCCATCTTGGTTCATAGTCCACGAAATCAGACACATTTCTGAAAAAAAGACCTCCTAAGGACCAATGCCACCAAGTCTGGCTCCAATATGTCAAGTGGTTTCAGACAAAAAGATTTTCAATGAATTTTCCTATAGGGCCCTATGTTAAACTAAATTCGGTTGTGGCGGCCATCTTGGTTGACAGTCCGGGTCATTGGACACACCTCTGTAAGAGGACCATCTAAGGACCATTACTGCCAAATCTGGTTCCAATTGGTCAAGTGGTTTAAGACGAGAAGATTTTTCAATGAATTTTCCCATAGGGCCCTATGTCAAACTAAGTTCGGCTGTGGCGGCCATCTTGGTTAACAGTCCGGGTCATTGGACATATTTCTGAAAGAGAACCTCCTAAGAACTATTACTGCCAACTTTGGTTGCAACAGGACTTGTAGTTTCATATAAGAAGATTTTTGAAAATTAACCCCCTTTTTTTCTATTTTTAGTAACAGCAGCCATCTCGGTTGGAAGTCCGGCATGCCAGAAATAATTTTGGAAGGGGGCCACCCAAGGACCATTCCAGCAAAGTTTGGTCTCATTTGGCCCAGTGGTTTGAGAGGAAAAGATCTTTAAAGGATAGTTTACGCTGGATGCCGTATTTAAAGGGCAAAAACTCCTATAAGGGGTCAATCAACGATTTTGGTCATGTTGACTTATTTGTAGATCTTACTTTTTTGAACATTTTTGCTGTTTACAATTTGTCTTTATCTATAATAATATTCAAGATAATAACCTAAAACTGCAAAATTTCCTTAAAATTAACAATTCAGGGGCAATAACCCAACAAAGGGTTGACCGATTCGTCTGAAAATTTCATGACAGGTAAATCTTGACCTGATGAACATTTTTACCCCATGTCAGTTTTGCTCTAGTTGCTTTAGTTTTTGAGATACAAGACAAAAACTGCAGTTTACCCCTATGTTCTATTTTTAGCCATGTCGGCCATGTTGGTTGGCAGGCGGGGTCATCGGACACATTTTTTAAACTAGATACCCTAATGATACTTGTGGCCAAGTTTGGTCCAATTTGGCCCAGCAGTTTCAGAGGAGAAGATTTTTCTAAAAGTTAACAGACGACGACGACGGACGACGGACGCCAAGTGATGAGAAAAGCTCACTTGACCTTTTGGGTCAGGTGAGCTAAAAATGACAAAAAACTAGCATTATACAACACATGTCTATCATTTGCTGACAGATATGATAATTAACAAATTTTTATGGAAAAATATGACAAAATGCATCTGATTTCAAAACATTCTTCAAAAAAGTTCCAAATCTACAAAAGTATGTGTATGAAAATAAATACGGTGCAGAATCCACAAGAACACCAAAACAGATTCTACGACTCCATAATGTATGCTTCAAGTTTTCCATCTTGTCAAAAACCCTCTTTAGCAATCCACACAAGTTCCCTCCAAAAAATTTTTCGGTAGTCATTATCACAGTCTTGTAACTCATTTACCGGAGACACTCCGTGTTTTTAATACTAAATCCATCCTAACTGAACAGGAAGAAAGATCTTTTGGAGAACTCCGAGTTATAGCTGAACGGACCACAAACAGAAAACCTGGTCAGATCATTCAAAATCTAATGATACGTTTCCATGCACAACAAAATATAGAAAATCGATTTGATTCATTTAAACAACAGGATTCAATGATCAGCAAACAAGCTCATTTTCTGCCTAAACGAACCCGGACGATCATTACAAAAAATTTCATCCAAAATCATTCGTATCTTCTTCAATGTCATCTCTCGAGAATTGCAGATTTTCTACTGCCTGGAATAAATGTATGGTGGCAGTTTGAAAATGATGATCTTGTTTTCTTTGATGGTGAAGATGACCCAAACTTTAAAGACGAAGGAGCACTACCAGAACACTTCCGATTCAAATCTGTAAAAGAAGAGTGTCATCATGTGAAAAATATATGGGATGAGTGCGTCACCAAGGTCAAAGCATAGACACTTCTACTGCCAATAAGTAGATTAAAGACCTACAATGAAAATGGAAAAGCGTCTTGGTTTTACCTTGAAGAGAAAAAAGACAACCAGGGTCAAAGTATGTTGAACAAAACTACTTACTGTATGATGAAATAACTTGCATTCCATTGTTTTAAAGACCCTTATAGGCCGTACAAAATTACTTATAGACTTGAATGAAGAAAAGAGCTATCATCTTAATATAAAAAATAAATTTTAACAAAAATTTCAATTACACATCAATTCATGAAGTTATATAAATTAAGGTCTGTCATTTCACATACATGTATTCACTTACCAGTAAAATTTATCTGTAATAATTTAATAAAGTCAACCAGTTGCGATAGAATTCTTTTCCAAGCTGCATCATTTATCTGTAAATATACAATATTTTTCTTAAAAATTGATCTACTCAACAAAATACATATATTTACTTAGCTTTCAATCATGTAGAGTTACTTCCCTTGACATTTTATAAATTTCTTGAAAACATGACATTTTAAAGATTAAAATAACACTTTTTTCGTGCCCATAATTACAATAATCAGCATCCAAGAATTTTATAATAGCCAAAATTTACAAATTACAACATAAAATAACCTTTGTCAATTTTGGCTATTATAAAATTTTTGGATCCTGATTATTGTATTGTTATTTTACTTCAAAGTTTATACATGTATACACATGAATCTGGTGTAAAATCAACACTTTACACCTTTTTAGATTAACTGATGTATTTTTCGAAATTATTGTGACTTTTAAATGCAGAGTAACCGCCAAATTGTTCAGCACAAATATTTTTTTTTCACATCATAATAAAAAAAAAATGCAAAAATGATAAATCCAATATCTGAAACTGAGATTTCAGCATTTTCTGACCAGGTTTGCTTAAGTCATACAATTAAAATCTATTAGAGAATCAATTTATTTCTTTAATTCAGCAGGGAATTCAAAGTAGCCAAATTTCGTATAATTAGTATTTCAAAAGGAATTTCATATGACAGGTATTAGTTACAGTCCATAGACTTTTGTAGTAACTACAGCCAAAGTTTTCTAACACACTGTGCATTATATATGTGTAATGAAATTAGGTTTTTCTTTTCACCGTTTTCATCTATTTTTTTATATATATCATTTTTTCTCAAAAGTAAGGAATGTATGGCCATGGGTTCATTTATAATCACGAGCTTAAGGACAAACATTGAAACATTTATTGTTGATTTATAAATTCATTTTAGAAAATAATATTTACTATTGAGGTCGGGGTTGAGGTAAATTAGTGATGTGATAGTGTATATAAAACTATGAGTATGAGTACAAGAATAAGAATATAATTTTATTTCCAATCAAGGGCCCAATAGGGACAAAATATTTCAATGATTAAGAACAATAAGTATTGTCATAAGCCAGACAAGTGTATATCCTATTTATATCATTCACTCTGAAAATTGTAAAAGGAAGGTTTTGATAAATTTAGGAAGGGGTCTTTCATGAATAGCACCTTGTGTGATAAACTATGATAAATGCAGGATATCTGGTTACCTTTTATGGCATATATATAATGATATAAATAGATATACGGACTACAGTTGATGCATCTCTGATGTATATATATATAATTATAAGCCTGATAGTGGTATATCTGTTTTACATCATGCATTCTTTGAAATTAGTGCAAAATTGGAAAGGGGAGATCTTTGCAAATTTCAGCTTATATTTTTAACAAACTAGGAAAGTTAATTAAATGTCCATTACAACTTGGAACAGAAAACATTGAGAGTACTAACATATATAAATATCTAGGTATCACATTTACATCAAGTGGAAAATTTAAGCAATGTAAAGATGAATTATATAAAAAATCTCTTAAGGCCTGTTTTAAATTGCAGCGTTGTTTGTATTCATCAAATCCAAGTGTCTCAATTTTATTACACCTATATGACCACACAATAAAGCCTATTGTATTGTATGGTAGTGAAATTTGGGGGTGTTTTCCCCTGAATCTTCTGCTTGCAAGAAAAATAATGATTATATATTGGAAAAGGTATTGTCAGGTGATATTTCTGAGAAATCACAAATAAAATTTTTGAAATATGTCCTTGGTGTTAATAAAAAATCCAGTAATATAGCAATTATGTCTGAGCTTGGCAGAATCCCTGTATATTTTACTATTATTTTGTCAATGTTGAAATATTATCATAGACTAGAAAATTTAAAGGAAGGTCTATTGTATGATGCCTATATATGTAACAGGCAATTGCATTCTTGTAAAGTTAATACTTGGTATTCTAGTATTATGTTCATATTGAAAGAGATAGATTTACCAATATCAAATTTAAAGGAACTAAAATTAGGTCGTTTATGCAAAATTGTTAAAAATAAACTATCAAAAAGTTTCCTCAATTTTTGGGATGGCTTTAGAGAAAGAAGTTTAAATTCTGACAAAGGGAAATTATTAACATATATATACTTCACTGTCAAAAGATGTTTTGAAAGAGAGAAATATCTTGATTTAAATGATTTTAAAATTAGACAATCAATTTGTAAAATTAGAGTTAGTGCTCATTGTTTAAAAATAGAAACTGATATATGCTAAAAATTATATTGAACGTTCACAAAGACTATGTACTAAGTGCATACTCAGAGAGGTTGAATACGAGGAACACTTTTTAGCTCAATGTCCATTGTATGAAAATGAAAGAAAAGTATTTTATGAAAATATATCTTTATTTTGTAATAATTTTGGGAACTTGAATAAAACAGCAAATTTTATAACAATAAATACGTTACCACTATAAATTCTGAGATAGTCCCTAAGCGACTTAACCAGCAGGAAAGAAAACAAAAAACTCTTGAGATGACCCCCTGCCAGCCTCGAACCAACTTCCCTTATAATCATTCATTCAATTTCCTGCTGCGACGGAAACCGCACGTGTTTTTTGGTTGAGAAGAAATTGACACAGAGAAAACGATTTTTTTTTGTTACTAAGTATATTTTATATAGAGTATTAATAGACAACAGGTAATAATGGACAATTTAAATAATATTTCTAGTCCATTTTATCCCGTTTCTGGAAATGGTGATACTTTCTGGGACGGTACATTACGTAATCCCTTTGAAGTGGTCCCCGTCTCCAGTGTTCCTCCAGACAACTTGTTCACTCAAATGTCACCTGAGAACTCCCCCGTAGTTGCAGGTCCGAGTAACACGTCTAGGGTGGACCTTGTCCAAGCTAGACAGGAGGTCCCTGTTTCGGGTTCCACAACTGTCACTCACAGTTCTTCAGGGGTTACACATACATATACCAGACCTGTTGATACAGTTGTCTCTACAGTTTTTCCTCCCTCGTTTTTAACTGGAGTTAATGCTGCCTCGAGACCCGTTAAGGCCCCTGCCGCCTCGTTTGGTCAGTTTCCTACCACTTGGTCTCGTCCTCAGTGGCCGTTTCCAACTCCACCCTTTGGAAACTTTGACCCTTCTTATTTTTGGGGTTTTTCTGGTTTTCCTCCTAGAGTTAGGACGGATACCCCTGTGACAGTCCCTCAGTCACAACCGGTCTCTCAACCTTCAGTTGTTTCTGAGGTGAAGGATATGTTAGGTTCATTTAAGGAGGCTATTAGTAAGGACCTCGGTTCTTTTTTAACCAGAGTTGAGGCTCTTGAAAAGGCTTATCAAGAGTCCTCCAAGTCTCACCCTCCTTCTCTTTCAAGTACTCCTGTTTGTGCTGTTGTTCAAGAGTCTCATGCTGTTCAGGATGATGAGGACTCAGTGTCTGTTGCACCTGACAGTGCAGAAGGTTCTTTTTTGGTGGAGGAGGAACCCCCTGAAAGCAGACCAGCTGCCTTGGTCAGCCAATCTGCTGTAGGGGAGGGTTCTGAGTCTGAATCGGAGCCCGATCATGAGGATGTTGTTGTGTCTAAAGATCAACTCAAGGCTAAAGTCTACTCGCTACTGAGGGACAAGGCTAAGGTTTCCTTATCTTCTCCTCCCAGGCTTAAGAAATCTCTGTCAACTTTTGAGGCATCTTGTGGTTTTTCACAAGAATCTTCTACGTCATACAAGTCTTTTCCAGAGTCTAAGCATGTTACCTCTGCTCTTCAGGTCATTAAGGAAGGTTTGTCTTCTCCTTCAAGTCGGTCTTCTTCTGGGAAATTCCAAGCTTTTGGTGCAAATTCTTTCCCAGGCAGGTTTAGGAGCAAGGATTATGAAATCCACCAATCCTCGATTGGTAAAACTGCTCCTACTTGTGACAAGACTTTAGCCGCTACCATAGGCTCCAAGAGCACTGATGGTCTTAGGCTTTCTCAGTCAGTTTGGCATAAATCTGAAAACTTACTTAGGAGTACGTCTCATGTCCTTGGCAATGCCGAACACTTTCTGTCAGCGGCTGGTACCCTTCTCCAGAATAAGGAGGGTGAAGAGTTCTCTGAACTTAAATCCTTTCTTCTTCAAGTTGATCAAGCACTTGGTGTCTCTCAACTTCTTTTGATGGGTACTCTTTGTAATTTCACCCTTTCTAAAAGGAGTGAAATTTTGGAGAAATCAACGATTCCATCCTCCTTACAGGATTCTCTTTTGTTTTCTCCTTTGACTGACAAAATGTTTGGACTCTCAGTTAAAGAGGTTCAGGAGGAACTTCAGAAGCTACCTCAACCTGTCAAGGTTAATGTACAGCTCTCTCAGGGCAAGCGTTCTGTAGTTTCTACTCCTGTTTCTTCCTCTTCTGCTCCTTCATACTCAGCTCCCAAAAAGAGGAAAGTTGCCGAGTCAACCGACTCTTCTGCTTCTAGGCCTCCTAAATTTTCTCACAAGAAAAAAGGTGGCAAGAAGCAAGGGAAACGAGTTTAGCAATCTGTCCCCTCGTTCGTTACTGACAACCCCCTTGGGAGAGGAACAGTTTCCTGTCCCACATCCACAGATTCCTGTAGGGGGGAGGCTTACCCACTTTTTGAGTCAGTGGGAAGAAATAACCCAGGATTCTTGGGTTTTGTCAGTAATTCGGGGGGGTCTTCATCTCAAGTTTCTGAACAATCCTCCTCTGTCGGTGGATCCACTGTTTTTGTCTCACACTTCCAACCCAGAGAAGGTTCTGTTGATGTCAGAAGAGGTTCAGGCTTTGCTACGCAAGGAAGCTATAGAGATTGTTCACAATCCATCAGCCATTCCAGGTTTCTATTCTCGCCTTTTCTTAGTACCGAAGAAAACAGGTGGAATGCGCCCAGTTTTCGATCTCTCGATCTTGAATACTTATCTTATTATCCCTCATTTCAAGATGGAAACCAATCGTTCCATCAGGGGTTGTATTCGCCCTGGTATGTGGACTACCAGTTTAGACCTTACGGAAGCATATTTCACATAGCTCCTCAGTTCAGGAAGTACCTTCGCTTTGTATGGACGGGACAGTATATCAGTTTCGAGCGCTCCCATTCGGCATCTCTGTTGCGCCTCTAACTTTCACCAGAATTTTTCAAACAGTAGTTGCCCATCTTCATACGTTGTCGATCCAGATTCACTCCTATCTGGACGATTCTCTGATCAGGAATTTTTGTCATCTAGATCTGGTTTCTCAAACCAGGGTGGTCATCCAGTTGTATCAGAGGTTAGGTTTTCTAGTGTCTTGGAAGAAGTCGGAACTTCATCCGTCTCTAGATTTTCAGTTTCTAGGGGAACATTACAGAACAGATCTGGGACTTGTTTCTCCACCGGAGGAAAAGTTTCTTTCTCTAGTCCAGAGAATTGCTCTTATTCAAAATTCCCAGTCTGTGACAGCAAGGCAATTTTCTCAACTTCTGGGTTTTCTAAATTCTCTGGCAGATGTGGTTCCCTTGGGTCGTCTGTTTATACGTCCTCTTCAGTTTCATCTTCTCCAGCACTGGTGTCCTGCCTCTCAGGATTGGGAAGCTCCAGTTCCTATTCTCCCAACCTTAATTCCTCACCTTCATTGGTGGTGTCAGCGGGAGAATGTTCTGAAGGGAGTGTCTCTGTCAGTTCCAGTTCCTTCCCTCACTCTCTACACAGATGCAAGCCAACTAGGTTGGGGAGCTTATCTGGAAGGCAAGTCCATTTCGGGTCTGTGGTCTCCTACTCAACAGCAGGAACACATCAACCTCTTAGAGTTGAGAGCAGTTCTCTTGGCTGTATCTCATTTTCTGGACCTTATTCGCCTAAAGACTCTGGTGGTAGCCACAGACAACACTACAGTAGTTGCTTACCTCCAGAATCAGGGAGGAACTCACAGTCACAGTCTGTTCTTACTTTGCAAGGAAGTTCTTCTTCTATGTTTCGAGAACCAGATTCAGTTAGTAGTACGTCACATTCCAGGTCACCTCAATGTGCTAGCAGACGGACTAAGCCGTTCACTAGCACCAGTGAACACGGAGTGGGAATTACTACAAGTGATTTTCGAGGCCATCACTCTCCATTGGGGTCGTCCTCTTTTAGATCTGTTTGCCACAGCTCTGAATCACAAACTGGACACTTTCGTTTCTCCAGTTCCAGACCCTCTGGCATACGCAGTCGATGCTATGTCTCTGTCTTGGGAGGGAATGTTCGCCTACGCTTTCCCTCCATTCAGATTCCTGTCTCAAGTTCTTCAGAAGATTCATCAGGAATCATGCAAGATCATTCTTATTGCACCAGCTTGGCCCAGACAAGCCTGGTTCTCAGATCTTCTGCTTCTGTCGTGTGCCAATCCCCTTCTTCTTCCTCTCAGAACAGATCTTCTGTCTCAGTTCAAAGGAAGAGTTTTGCATCCTCATCCGGAGAATCTTCATCTGCACGCTTGGCTACTCTCCGGGAAGGTCTCAGACAGAAAGGATTTTCTGCTGGGGCTTCCAGACACATCTCTAAGGCTGTCCGACAGTCTACAGAGAAAGTATACGATGCAAAATGGGGAATCTTCTGTCATTGGTGTGCTGAAAGGGAAATTGATCCAATCAAAATCTCTGTTCAGCAACTAGCTGATTTTCTAGTTTTTCTCTTTGAAGTTAAGGAACTGTCTCCTTCTACTATCAAAGGATATAAATCAGCTATTTCTCGCACTATTTATATTTCGGGTGGCCCAGACTTAAGTAATAATGAACACTTGTCTTTGCTCACTCGGAATTTTGACATTGAAAGGCCTAAACAGAAGAGATTGGTTCCTCAATGGAATTTGAGTCTGGTCCTATCAGCTCTCAAAATTTCACCCTTTGAACCAATCTCCGAAGCAGATCTGAAATTTGTTTCTTACAAATGCTGTTTTTTATTAGCTTTAGCTTCAGGCAGGAGAAGGAGCGAGATTCATGCCTTATCTGTGTCGGAATCTTGTCTTCGTTTTTCCAGAGATGAATCCTCTGTTACCTTGTTAACGGATCCATCATTTCTCGGAAAAAATCAAATTCCTGATAAAGGTGCAGTTCCTATTGTTATACCTGCATTACCTTCAGATTCTCCTGACTTGATGCTTTGTCCTGTCAGAACACTAAAAGTGTACCTGAATAGGACCAAACAGCTTAGATCTGCCTCTTCTTCCAGACTTTTTCTTCCTTTGAAGAAAGGGGTGTCTGATTTATCTGCTAAGTCCATCTCCAGATGGATTTGTGATACGATTTTTATGGCATATAAAGCTTCAGGTGACGAAACCTTATCTCGTCATTCGGTTAAGGCTCATGAGGTAAGAGCCATTGCCTCTTCATGGGCTCTTTTTAATTCAGCTTCCATTTCTGAAGTCTTGATGGCAGGTTATTGGAGTTGTCAAAACTCTTTTACTGATCATTACCTGCGTTCCTTGGCTTCTTTTGCTGATAATCTTTTCTCATTGGGACCTATTGTAGCTGCTCAAAGGATTAATGTCCCCCCTGCAACTTCTTCTTCAGGGGATTCAGCTATGTGTTAGATTCTGTAATTCTCAGAATTTATAGTGGTAACGTATTTATTGTTATAAAATTGTAAATTTTTGAAGTAAAATTAATTTTTATTAAATAAATACTTACCACTATAAATTATAGGCCCCACCCATTCTTTTTCCTCCCCTTCATCCCCTGTTTTGTGGGAGTTCTTATTGTTTTGAGGAAATTGAATGAATGATTATAAGGGAAGTTGGTTCGAGGCTGGCAGGGGGTCATCTCAAGAGTTTTTTGTTTTCTTTCCTGCTGGTTAAGTCGCTTAGGGACTATCTCAGAATTTATAGTGGTAAGTATTTATTTAATAAAAATTAATTTTACTTCAAAAATTTACAAGTTTATTTGGCTATTGACTAATGAAAATATTAATGTCCTAAAAACATTGGGTATATAAATTTATAAATAAGTGTTTAGAAATAAGAAATTCTATATAATAACATGCAAATATTTTAATTGATATATTATGATAATATAGATATTGTGCATATAATATGGCTCTGACCTGACTGTGGTTATAGTGGGTTTAAATATATATGTAAACTGTACATGTAACTCCAATGATATAAATCATTTGTATTTGATTGCTTGCTCTTAATGGGCCCTTAATTGGAAATAAAATTCTTATTCTTATTCTATTCTATGGTAATGGTAGGAATGCAGAATATCTGGTTTCATTTTCTGTCAGCTTGGAATAAATAAGTTTGTTCTCTTCATCAATCAATCAATGAATATAATAAAAAAAAACAACTTTTTTTCTAGCTGTTCATGAGAAAATTATGAAATTCTTATCCAAATCTTAAAACAACCAATGGAAGAATCATAATGACCTGAATTTTGTTAGTGTCAGCGACAGTGATGAGGTAACACCCCCCCCCCCTTTCATGAACTTCAAAAACAGATATACAACTATATTTTTTTTTAATTTTTGGGACTTTACTTGTAAACTGAACTTGCTTAGGGTGATGCAGGTAATGCATAATCCATGTACATTAAGAAGAAAGCTCAATATTGACACACGTGTTCCCACGTGGACGGTCACGGTAGGCAGATTCAACAATTCAAGGGTAGTTTTAAATAATGTTTGACAAATTTTACCTGATAAAAGATGTATATAAATATCATCCTGGCACCAATTAGATCAATCAAACATCAGGAGAGCAAAATCTCTAAATCCCATTCAGCTACTCGGCGTCATAGCAGGTGCTTCTAATATATTTCCAAGCTTCTCAACGAATTAGTTTTTCCATATAAGGAAATTAAACCCCGCCTTCCCATTTTGTCGCCTGATTTTATTTTCTGTACATTGTGGCTTTTATTGACAGCATATTGGATTCTTTCCCATTGAAATTGGTATATATAATTCAGGTTCATCATATGATATCAAAAGTCACGCAAAAATAACCGTTCAATAAATAATATCGTAAATTTTCACGCTTCCAAGACAGAAGACGCCGACATTGTCGTCACGCCATTACTAATAAATATTCATAAGCGCACCAAGAGTTACCTCCCCATTGAAAAACAGCCTTAACATACCTGCGTAAACTAGTTATGTTAGTCTGTCCCAAGTCAAGAATATTTTGGCTACTGTCCAACTTTATTTGATAATTAAATAACGATAAATAAAGATTGACTATTTATTCGGGGCAATTTATTACAATTTGTGAGGATTCCCACTGTGTTTGAGACCATCCCTGTGGTGAATAAACTATCTCTTATATCTTGTTATCAGGCATTATTCCCCGTATTTCGTTAAATCCGCGAATAACAAAGACATTTATATTTTGACCAATATTAGCACAGCAAATGGTTATCAAAACAAATTCAATCTTGATATCTTAGTATTCAATCCCGTTGACATTTTATTACACATTAAAATCATGCAGTTTTTGATGTTTTATATCGACACCCCGACTCGGCCGTCGTTATCAGCACATTTAAAAAAATTAATTAATTTAACTAGGTGAAACAAATATTCGAGTTAAGAACCAGAATGGGAATACCGACGCTATAAGACAGTGGGCAAAAACAAGGCAAATACAACGTACGTGAGAATACTAAAATTGCAAACAAATACTATACACACCCAAAGGATGGAATCAAAATATGTATATAGACAATGGCTTGTGGTGGATGTACGTGTATCTCATTACAATACATGTATATAGACATTGGTCTGGTGTGGGAAGTACCTACAATACAGTATAGTACATGTATTTAAACATTGGTCTGGTTGTGGATATACGTGTATCTCATTAAAATACATGTATAGAGACATTGGTCTGGTGGTGGATGTAACCATTTCACACTACAGTACATGTATATAGACAATAGCCTGGTGGTGGATGTACGTGTATCTCATTACAATACATGTATATAGACATTGGTCTGGTGGTGGATGTAACTATTTTACACTACAGTACATATATAAAGACATTGGCCTGACGGTGGATATACGTATACCACACTACAGTACATATATATAGACAATACCCTGGTGGTGGATGTACGTGTATCTCATTAAAATATATGTATAGAGACATTGGTCTGGTGGTAGGTGTAACTATTTCACACTACAGTACATGTATATAGACATTGGTCTGGTGTGGGAAGTACCTATTAAACATTATAGTACATGTATTTAAACATTGGCCTGGTTGTGGATATACGTGTAGCTCATTAAAATACATGTATATAGACATTGGTCTGTGGTGGATGTACGTGTATCGCATTACAATACATATATATAGACATTGGTCTGGTGGTGGATGTAACTATTTTACACTACAGTACATATATAAAGACATTGGCCTGGCGGTGGATATACGTATACCACACTATAGTACATATATATAGACAATGCCCTGGTGGTGGATGTACGTGTATCTCATTAAAATACATGTATATAGACATTGGTCTGGTGAAGGAAGTACCTACAAAACATTATAGTACATGTATTTAAACATTGGCCTGGTTGTGGACATACGTGTATCTCATTAAAATACATGTATACAGACATTGGTCTGGTGGTGGATGTAACCGTTTCACACTACAGTACATGTATATAGACATTGGTCTGGTGTGGGAAGTACCTATAAAACATTAAAGTACATGTCTTTAAACATTGGCCTGGTTGTGGATATACGTGTATCTCATTAAAATACATGTATTTAGACATTGGTATGGTGGTGGATGTAACAATTTCACACTACAGTACATGTATATAAACATTGGTCTGGTGTGGGAAGTACCTATAAAACATTAAAGTACATGTATTTAAACATTGGCCTGGTTGTGGATATACGTGTATCTCATTAAAATACACGTATTTAGACATTGGTCTGGTGGTGGATGTAACTATTTCACACCACAGTACATGTATTTAGACATTGGTCTGGTGGTGGATGTAACTATTTCACACTACAGTACATGTATATAGACAATGGCCTGATGGTAGAGGTACGTATATCACACTACCGTACATATATATAGACAATGGCCTGATGGTGGAGGTACGTTTATCACACTATAGTACATGTATATATACACTGGCCTGATGGTGGATGTGCGTATATCACACTACAGTACATGTATAAAGACATAGGTCTGGTGGTGGATGTAATATTTCACACTACAGTACATGTATATGGACAATGGCCTGATGGTGGAGTTACGTATATCACACTACAGTACATGTATATAGACATTGGTCTGGTGGTGGATGTAACTACTTCACACTACAGTACATGTATATAGACATTGGTCTGGTGGTGGATGTAACTATATCACACTACAGTACATGTATATATACAATGACCTGGTAGTGGATGTACGTATATCTCATTAAAATACATGTATAGAGGCATTGGTCTGGTGGTGGATGTAACTATTTCACACTACAGTACATGTATATAGACATTGACCTGATGGTGGATGTAACTATATCACATTAAAATACATGTATAAAGACATTAGTCTGGTTGTGGATGTAACTATTTCACACTACAGTACACGTAAATAGACAATGACCTGGTGGTGGATGTAACTATTTTTAACTACAGTACATGTATGTAGGCAATGGCCTGGTGGTGGATGTACGTGCGTCTCATTACAATACATGTATAGAGACATTAGTCTAGTGGTGGATGTAACTACTTCACACTACAGTACATGTATATAGACAATGGCCTGGTGGTGGATGTGCGTATATCATACTGCGGTACATGTATACAGACATTGGTCTGGGGTTGGATGTAACTACAGTAACTCCACCATCCATACGTGCCATTGTCCATATACATGTACTGTAGTGTGAAATATTACATCCACCACCAGACCAATGTATGTATGCTTGTACTGTAATGTGATATACTTACATCCACCATCTGACCAATGAGATACACGTACATCCACCACCAGGCCATTGTCTATATACATGTACGGTAGTGTTATATACGTACATCCACCATCAGGCCAAAGTCTATATACATGTACTGTAGTGTGATATAGTTACATCCACCACCAGACCAATGTCTAAATACATGTATTGTAATGAGATACACGTACATCCACCACCAGGCCATTGTCTATATACATGTACTGTAGTGTGATATACGTAACTCCACCACCAGGCCATTGTCCATATACATGTACTGTAGTGTAAAATATTACATCCACCACCAGACCAATGTCTGTATACATGTACTGTAGTGTGATATACGCACATCCACCATCAGGCCAGTGTCTATATACATGTACTGTAGTGTGATATACGTACCTCCACCATCAGGCCATTGTCTATATATATGTACGGTAGTGTGATATACGTACCTCTACTATCAGGCCATTGTCTATATACATGTACTGTACATGTATACATGTATTTTAATGAGATTTTAATGAGATACACGTATATCCACAACCAGGCCAATGTTTAAATACATGTACTATAATGTTTTGTAGGTACTTTCCACACCACACTAATGGACCAGGAAGCCGGAGTACCCGGAGAGAACCACCGACCTTCGGTAGGAAAATTGGCAATCCTTGTCAATTAAGATCGGAGTCGAACACACCCCGCCACAGGTGAGATTCGAACTCACAACCCCAGCGTTGACAGGCTAGTGATCAGTAGTAGTCATGACGAACTACCTAGACCACTCGGCCACCGAGGCCCCCTGGCCTGATAGTGGATGTACGTATATTACACTACCGTACATGTATATAAACATTGGTCTGATGGTGGATGTAATTATTTCACACTGCAGTACATATATATAGACATTGGTCTGGTGGTGGATGTAACTATATCACACTACAGTACATGTATATAGACATTGGCCTGATGGTGCATGGTTGTATATCACAATACCGTACATGTATATAGACAATGGCCTGATGGTGGATGTAACTATTTTATACTACAGTACATGTATATAGCACTGGCCTGATGGTGAATGTACGTATGCTTGTACTGTAATGTGATATACGTACATCCACCACCAGACCAATGTCTATATACTTGTATTGTAATGTGATATAGTTACATCCACCATCTGACCAATGTCTATATACATGTACTGTAGTGTGAAGTAGTTACATCCACCACTAGACTAATGTCTCTATACATGTATTGTAATGAGACGCACGTACATCCACCACCAGGTTATTGTCTATATACATGTACTGTAGTTAAAAATAGTTACATCCACCATCAGGCCATTGTCTATATACATGTACTTTAGTTAAAATAGTTACATCCACCACCAAGCCATTGTCTATATACATGTAATGTAGTGAGTAACTATGACTCTATACATGTATTGTAATGAGATATACTTACATCCACCATCTGACCAATGTCTATATACATGTACTGTAATGTGAAATAGTTACATCCACCACCAGACCAATGTCTATATACATGTATTTTAATGAGATACACGTACATCCACCACCAGGGCATTGTCTATATATATGTACTATAGTGTGGTATACGTATATCCACCGTCAGGCCAATGTCTTTATATATGTACTGTAGTGTAAAATAGTTACATCCACCACCAGACCAATGTCTATATACATGTATTATAATGAGATACACGTACATTCACCACCAGGCCATTGTCTATATACATGTACTGTAGTGTGAAATGGTTACATCCACCACCAGACCAATGTCTCTATACATGCATTTTAATGAGATACACGTATATCCACAACCAGGCCATTGTCTATATACATGTACTGTAGTGTGAAATGGTTACATCCACCACCAGACCAATGTCTCTATACATGCATTTTAATGAGATACACGTATATCCACAACCAGGCCATTGTCTATATACATGTACTGTAGTGTGAAATGGTTACATCCACCACCAGACCAATGTCTCTACACATGTATTTTAATGAGATACACGTATATCCACAACCAGGCCAATGTTTAAATACATGTACTATACTGTTTTGTAGGTACTGCCCACACCAGACCAATGTCTATATACATGTACTGTAGTGTGAAATAGTTACATCCACCACCAGACCAATGTCTATATATATGTATTTTAATAAGATACACGTACATCCACCACACGCCATTGTCTATATACATATTTTGATTCCATCCTTTGGGTGTGTATAGTATTTTTTTGCAATTTTAGTATTCTCACGTACGTTGTATTCGCCTTGTTTTTGCCCACTGTCTTATAGCGTCGGTATTCCCATTCTGGTTCTTAACTCGAATATTTGTTTCACCTAGTTAAATTAACTCATTTTTTTAAATTAATGTGCTGATAACGTCGGCCGAGTCGGGATGTCGATATAAAACATCAAAAACTGCATGATTTTAATTTGTAATAAAATGTCAACGGGATTGAATACTAAGATATCAAGATTGAATTTGTTTTGATAACCATTTGCTGTGCTAATATTGGTCAAAATATAAATACCTTTGTTATTCGCGAATTTAACGAAATACGGGGAATAATGCCTGATAACGAGGTACAATACTATTTTCCCTTTGCCTACTTCTCCAGGGAATAAAATTAGCATATGCTATATTCCTACATGTAGCAACATTTACAAAATATTTTCATTTAGGGCATAAGAATATGTAAAAACCGCGATTATAGCAAATCTCAAAACTGGATATAAGAGATAGTTTATTCACCACAGGGATGGTCTCAAACCACAGTGGGAATCCTCACAAATTGTAAAAAATTGCCCCGAATAAATAGTCAATCTTTATTTATCGTTATTTAATTATCAAATAAAGTTGGACAGTAGCCAAAATATTCCTGACTTGGGACAGACTAACATAACATGCGGTGGGGTGAAACTAGTTTAATTTGTTGGATCCAAAACCTTCCTTTATTTCTGGTCAAGGCGAATGATGTGACATCCAATCAAGTACAAAAATATTTGTAAACACAGAGATAAATAAGTTCAAGTTCTTGTCCAACGATAAATAAATAACTCTTGAGTGTAATAATGCAATCTAGAACCCCTTTATCCATTAGTTTTTATTTCTTCCTTTTACAAAAAGTGGTGTAATGAATGAAATAACGTTACAAAAATGGATTTAAAGCCGTTTTGGTCTTTCTGGTCAATTAAGTAAAGTCAAGAAATATCAAAAGGATATTCGAAGGAGGGAAAATCGAAAATAACTGACAAACACCGGAGAACAACGAAGAAAAGACCGAAACAATACAAACATTACACTTAAAAACTAAAAACATATAAACAACATGGACCCCACCAAAACTAAAACTGCGAGGGGACCTCACTAACTATACCCCCGCTGCTGTTAATTTACAAAAAACTGATATCAAATCTGTGTTATAAAATTTTGAAGCCCAATTTAACAAAGCTATGAGGAGCTAATTGATCAATGAAATCCTTATTATGTGCATATCTAATAAAAGACTAAAGTATTGGACCAGAACAGAATTTCTAAGTCCAAAAGAGTATAAATATGGAAAAAAGTATTGGACCAGGACATACTTCTCATGATCGCAAATCTACGTACTAGGATCTAACAGTATGCAAAGTTTCATTAACCTCTGATAAGGCATGCTTGAGAAACTGCGGGTACAAAAAAATTGGGGGATAGACAGAATTTCTAAGTCCAAA
This sequence comes from Mytilisepta virgata, assembly GCA_028015205.1. Lineage (NCBI taxonomy): Eukaryota > Metazoa > Mollusca > Bivalvia > Mytilida > Mytilidae > Mytilisepta > Mytilisepta virgata. The sequence continues at coordinate 2,054,650 of JAPWFG010000018.1, read as the reverse complement.
AGGGTATAAAGTTTTGGAAAAAAGTATTGGACCACAACATACTTCACATACGCACATCTATGTACTAGGATCTACTAGTATGCAAAGTTTAATAAACCTCTGATAAGGCATATTTGAGAAACTGCGGGTACAAAAAAATGGGGGATAGACAGAATTTCTAAGTCCAAAAGGATATAAAATTATGGGAAAAAGTATTGGACCAGGACATACTTCGCATGCGCACATCTTTGTATTAGGATATAACAGTATGCAAAGTTTCATTAACCTCTGATAAGGAATGTTTGAGAAACTGCGGATACAAAAAAATTCTGGACAGACAGACAGACAGACGGACAGGCTGATTCATATATACCCCCAACTATGTTTGCGGGGGTATAAAAACGTTGGCGTAGACTCAGGTGCTCCGGAAGAGTAAACAGTATCTGCTTCTTGCAGGACACTCGCCATGCTGCCCATGTCAAATTCGATATTAGGAATGGACAACATCAATGGAACAGGTCCATTTAAGTTGTCTGAATCCGCTAAATAATGGATTTAAATGAAATTTTATACACAGGTAGAATTTTCGACATTGCATCTAAATATCGAAAAAATTTAGTATAGCTTTTATATTTCTTCAAAAAATTTGAATTAATATCCTTAAAATAAACAAATGTCTTTCACTGTAGAATTCATATAAAAACTGCCGAAGAAAATAATTTCACTTTAAATCGTCATTTCTTAAAAACTTATCCCTAGAAATTTTTATAAAATGATATGGAATTGCTGTCAGCTATTCTATTTTATTGATGATAAATAATATAGGGTCATCCCTTCGTTTTTGCTGTGGTAATCATTCAAACTTATGCCCTGTCTGTAAAAACACTAAAAATCTACATTTACCATTGCGACATCGTTACGACGTTAACCTTATTTGGACCTTTTGACGTTTTTTTCCTCTCTACATATAGTAATAAATTTAATATACGAAAAAAAAATCTGGTGACCCCTAGTAAACTTTATATCAATAATACATATTATATGGCAATAATATATAATTTAAAGTCTAAAGAATGGAATTTTTGCAGCGATATCGACGTGTATTCTATGTATTTACACATTCTATATTTGCCAAAACTTGATACGTACATATTATCAGGTTTTCTGCAAACGTATATCGTAAAATATCAGCCGCGAGACACAATGCGAAGCTTTTTCGGCGAGTGAGCGTAGCGAACGAGCCAAAAAGCTTCATATTGTTAACTAGCAATCTTAATGGAATTTCTTACTTTTCAATGGCCATCCGCCTATCACCGGATGTTTTCCTGATATATTCGGGTCAACGTTGGGTCAAACATTATGACGTCGCTGATATATTCGGGTCAGCTCATATTAGGGTCGGGTCAACTCTTTACGACGTCACAGTGCCAAAATACGGGAAATTCTGAAGGCCTCAGCAGTACGATATAGCCATAGGGAAATACGATAAAGCATTTTCTGGGAAGTGTTAAAATGATAAACATTTTTTTATATTCAGTTACAGATTAACATGCTTTAGTTGCATGCAAAATTTTATAAAAATAATCTGAAATACAGCCCAATTAGGTACCTCCTGCATGTACCTTAATTTCCTATCGTACTATTAACAGATATTTCAGAGTGACCCATTACTGCGGTGCTTTTGATATTTTTTAAAGTAATCCTTCTAAGCTTTCAACCATAAAATAATGTGATTTCATTATTTGACTTCTTTATGTACTAAGGCATATAAACTGAAATTCGTAATTGTTTTAATATTTTCCTATTATTATAAAAGGAGAAAACTAATATTCAGGAGCTTACTGTAATATTTGTGAGCAGTCTTGAATTTTCAGCCCAGTTTGAGTTAGATTTTTTTCTCAGTCTGGAAGACAATAAAAGCTCTGTCCTTTTGTGATTCTGAATTCTGACTATCTAGTTGTACTAAAAATGGTTCAAATGTAACAGTAATGTTAGGATATAATCTTACATTTTTATTGTACCAGGATCATTTTTTATATAATCATTAAATTATATTACATCTGCTTTCAATTTTGACAATTAACTTTTGGCATTCAATTTAAATATCATTTTAGTTTTCTTCCGCGTGGTATGTCAAAAGATATGCACCGAGGGCCGGTCATTAATTATATGAGGGGTCTGGAATTTTTCTTACAGCATCTATCAAAAACAATAGTGATATCCCTATCTGATAAATGAAAAAAATGACCCTCTTCAATCTTGCATTAATATAATTTACCCCCCCCCCCCCCCCCCCCCACCCCAACACACAAATTAAAATGCGTATTCATTATAGTATTTCCATTTAAAGTGGTTCGTTCCAGGTGATAAAAGATGTGATATGATTATTGAAATCTTCACTGTCTTATAGTTTTTTGATGTTTTAAATATCCCTTGTGACGAAAAATGACTTTGAGGTATAAGGAGTTTTGAGATAAAGAGAGTACATCAGTAAGGGAGCAACCATTTGATTTATAGTGGAGGGGGGCTGCGCATGGAAGTAATTTTATTTTTTCTGAGGATTTTTGGTCCTGCCTTTTTTTTCACCAAATTGTGCATCCTGCCTTTTTTCAAATTCCTTCCATGCCCCCCCCCCCCCCCCCCCCAATAAAAATCAAATGGGTGCTCCCTAATAGGTGTACGTTTGTTGTCAACATTACAGAATCATGTATATTGTTGCATTGTGAAAGATTTATTGGAAACAAGAGAATGCTTTATTCCTTCAAAATTTATTTCACCTCCACCTTTTTGAATCATTTAATAATTGTAGTATATCTCTTCTTCCACCATTCACTGAATTTTCAAATTTCGGTTTTTTTTTTACCAAGAAAAATAGAATGGATTGAGATCTTGCAGAACAATTTAATTTTTCAAGTGATGGATTCAGCTTTCATAATATATGCATGAATTAAAATTATATTTTGACCACAAGCAAACGAACGAACAGATACAAATTCCCATTTTTACCACTTGTGGTAGATAATATATTACCCAGAGATAATTATTCAACAAAAGCATTAATCAAGACATATTTTATGTGTCATCTCAAGAAATGACAAAATTAACATCACAAAATTCTAAATTTTAGCCCTCTCCGAAAATGTTTCATCCCGTAAATTTGACCCCCCTTATAATAATATATGTATGACAAATATCGCACAGAGGTCCAATGTTACAGGACGAGACCCCCTAATATTATCCAGACCCCCTCCCTCCCGGTTGGTAAATAAAGAAGGCCTCTGAAACCCCGCGAAGCGTACTTGCAAAACAAAAACAAAACAAAAACAATAACGGCTAAATCATGATTAAAAATAATTGTTTAACAGATGTAGATATTAATTAATTTCATTGTTATAAATCATGTTATAATACTTTTATATTATTTTTTTCCTTTCGTGAAAACCAAAATATAAATGTAGCGTGCGGTGTTTATTTTTATCTCTGAGCATATTCATATATTTATTTATAGTATGATGACGTTTGGCCTCACTGTGTACTTGGTCTCTGTGTGTACGTTCCCCGCGTGCCTGCGAACTGTTAGATGCTATTGCAACGATAACTACACACATCATTTTGCACGTGGCGTGTTTGTTTTTATGATATGATAAAATAATGGATATATATTTGTAATACAGGTAATTACTTATATTGAAAGAAAATGCATTACGTTGTAATAATTTAAACGTTGTATATTAAGACAGGCTAGTCTAATATGTTTTTTACACTATCATGGGAGACAACTGGTTTTGTACATTTAAAAAGAGAAAATAAAAACTACTACTACTACTACAAAATGTAGATGTACTAACTAGGTCATTTCATCGAGCAGTGCTAGAACTCTTTTTATAAACTTGTCATTTCTGTATACATACGCTGTATCTTTGTATTCTTTGACAAAAATATTAAAGACGTTTATTTGTTTTTGTTTGTTATTTGATATGTATGTGCATTTGTGTATTGTAAATAATATGACTGTGAGAAGGAGATTTATAGAATAGTATGCTTTGTCATCTATTTTGTAACCCAATATTAAGTGTTTAAGGAGTAAAAGATGTGGTCCTAGATTTAGTTTGTGTAGTAATAATTTTATTTTTTGCCAGAATGATTTAAAGTAGTTGCAGGTCAGAAAAAAGTGTTTATAATCTTCTACTTCATGGCAAACAGTGCATTTGTTGTCAGTTGTGATCTTCCAGACATGTAGGATTTGTTTGTTTGGTAATATACCATGAAGTATTTTCCATCTAAATATTTTCGGTTTGTTATGTTGAAGATGAGTGAAAATGAAATTTCAAACATGTTGAAATAATTGATTGTTTTCTGAATTGAATGTTTTTTTCCATTTGTTAAAGCCTGCAGGTGGATTGGTTTGTACATTATATTGTTTAAAAATTGGTAGAAATTTTTTGTTTCAAAATCTTGTATATTCATTTTTGATCTTTTGTTTAAAATAATTTTTGTTGAAATTTCACCAGATTTATCAATTATGTCATTAATAAATATTATATCATCTTTAATCCATTGTTGGAAGAGTAAGCAATGGTTTTTATGTTTTATACAATTATTTCCCCACAAAATTTCTTGTCTGATTGTTTTATAATCTTTACTATTTACTTTTTGAGGTTTATCTATATTTATCCAAACTTTGACCATGTCTAAATAAAATTCTGGTAAAACGAATTGTATTTGTTTGATTAAATTAATTGATTTAGGTTTCATATTAAAGATGAGAAAGTTTTTTTTTCCAAATTTGTTGAAGTAGAACAATGGTATTATTTTCCAGTTAGCAAGATTTTCTGATTTCAGGCGTTTGATCCATGTTAGTTTTATAGCCGCTAAAAATTCATCAATGTTTGTTAGTTTTAGGCCTCCATTTACATATTGTTTACTAAGAGTGACTCTGCTTATCTTTTCTGATTTACTGTCCCAAATAAAATTATATATTAATGATTTGAACTTACTTAGATATTCTTTAGGAATTGTTACAACAGAGGCTAGAAAAATAATGTTTGGTAGTATCAAACTTTTAACAACAGTTATTTTGCCTAACATTGTAAGTTTTCTTTTTTTCCATGAGTTTATTGTTTTTTCAGATTTGTTTAGAATTCTCTCCATATTTAGTACATTACATTTTTCTTTATCAGTTCCAAAATAAACACCTAAACTTTTAATGGGGTTTGTATTCCAATTAATGTTTTCTACTTTTTCTTTACAGTGTTTTAATCTTCCTAACCATATACCCTCAGTTTTTGTACGATTGAGTTTTAGACCTGACAGTGAACCAAATGTTTCTAAAAGGTTTAAGGGTAGAGATATATCTTGTTTTGTTTTTAGAAATAATGTTGTGTCATCTGCTAGTTGTGAAATTTTTAGACAATGATTAATGCAATCTAATTTGATTTGGAAACCTTTAATATTATTACCTTGTCTTATTTTACAGGCTAGAATTTCTACACTTATGACGAAAATTAATGAACTTAAAGGACAGCCTTGTCTGATACCTCGAAAGATGTTGTATGGTGCTGATCTCCAATCACTATTTATGATGCATCATTTAATATCATAATATAGAGTCTTAACCCATTGTATAAAGGAATTTGGTAAGCCAAACTTATACAGTGCTTCGTACATAAATGTCCATTCCAGGCAATCAAAAGCTTTAGAGAAACCAACAAAAAGTAATGCCCCTTCAATGTTAAATTTTTCTGAATAGTCAATAATGTCTTGAATTTGACGTATGTTGAATCCTATATAACGATTTTTAATATAACCATTTTGATCAGTATGAATAATTTTTGAAAGAACCGGTTTAATCCGTTGAGCAATGGCATATGCCATAATTTTTACATCAACATTTAATAGAATTATTGGACGGTAGTTATCTAGAATTAAGGGGTCATTTTTCTTAAACAGTAAAGATATTACACCTATTTTTTGTGATGTTGTTAGTTCTTGTTTTGTATAACAATCATTGAAAACTAACACAGCAAATTCTGTAAGGTCATCCCAAAATGTTTTGTAAAATTCAACAGATAGGCCGTCTAAACCTGGTGATTTGTTTAATTTCATATTAAATACTGCATTTATACATTCACCTATTGTTAATTTACCTTCTAAAGTTGTAGATTCTATTTCATTTAATTTGTGATCGATTTTTGTTTCTTTAATATAATTTTTAATATCTTCAGTATTAGGATTAGTACTTTTATACAAATTTTCATAGTATTCCTTTTCTAAATTTAAAATTTCAGAAGTGTCACTTGTGATTTTACCATTTTTATTTTTTAATGCAGAAATGTTCTTTTTTGTTTGCCTAGATTTTTCAAGACTGAGAAAGAATTTTGTATTTTTTTCTCCCTCTTCAACCCATTTAATACGAGATCTAATTTGAGCTCCTTTTGATTCTGATATATATATATATATCTGCAATGCTTTTTTCAATCTTATCTATTTCATTTATAACATTTCGACTTGGTTGTTTAATTTTGACTCTAAATGTTTTGTTTTATTTTTGTTTTCAGATGATAGTTTTTTGCAGAAAGCAGAGGTTACTGCCCTTACTTCGATTTTAAAAATATCCCAAAGAACTGCAGGTTTGTTGATTAGTAGTTTAGTTTTATATGTTGTGATTAAACCTTTTATTATTTTGTGATATTCTTCATTGTCGAGAATACTATTATTTATTTTGAAGAATCCATTACCTTTTTTGTGACTTTGCAATCTAATATTTAATGATATAGCTTGATGATCTGTTGAGCTAATTAATGCTGGTCTGATATCTACAGATTTTATATGTGGTCTAATGTCGTTTGAAATAAGAAAATAATCTATTCTACTCGCTTCTTGTTTATGTTTTCTTCTCCATGTAAATTGTTGTGTTGAGGGATTCAATTCCCTCCAAATATCTATCAGCTTGTGTGTTTTAATAAGTTTGTTTAGGTTACTTACTGGTTTTACTTTAGAATTGCTTTTTCTTTAATTTGTTTGAGTGTTTCATTCATATCACCAGCAATAATCAGTATTCCCATTCGGTTTTCTGGGATCAGTTTATCTACTTTATTAAAGAAAGAGTTGCGTTCTTTAACATGATTAGGAGCATAGATGTTTACAAGAGTGTAATTGTTGTTTTCAATTTCAATGTTTATGATAATGAGTCGCCCATCTTTGTCTTTAATTTCATTTATTAGTTTATGATTGAGATTTGGTTTGATAAAAATGGAGACACCTTTTGATTGTTTGTTACCAAAACTATGATATTTTAATTCATTATTTTCTTGATTGAGTGTATCTACTAAACTATGTACAAAGTGAGACTCCTGAATAAAAAGGATGTCACATTTTTGATTTTTTTTCCAAAGTTCTAGTCTGTGTCGTTTGTCTTTGTTGCCTAATCCTTGACAATTAAGAGAACAAATGTGTAATTTTGTATTCATGATAATTGTTTTGTATTCTTACAGAACAGATTTACAAAAGCATATTGCAACACATTAATTTTACATCTTGATGTTAAATACATATTTACAACATAGAGACATAACAAATAAAGATATAAAAATGATAACGAAAATATCTTATTGACAATACTTAAAAAAGATAATACAGGATCACAAATGTGAGAATGTGTTCTGATTATGTTTAATGCATTCTTTATTTTATATTTATGATATATTAGTATGTTCTTGTAAATAAAACAATTTTCTATTGTAGGTACACAAGGAAGATAACTCATGGACTTTCTAGAGACTATTGATTTCACTGTGATGTGCAAAAGGAAAACCAAAAAAGAAAGACAACTCTCATATATTTTAACCAAGGGAGACAATAATCTTGATTCATTATAGCATCTATTAATGTATTTACAACCAAAGATTTGTATTGAAAATGCAGAATTACTGGAAAAAAAAAATTAAAAATTGTTTTAACAGAAAAGGAATGGCTATTGAAATGTTTTTGCATAGGTCGTTTTGCTATTCTTTTTGCTTTTAAAATATTTTTCTGTGATATGTCAAGTTTGACAATTTTGTTCAATGTATAGAAATTGAAAATAGTTTTTTTCATAAACATTTTTATACATATAAAGATGTATAACAACTTCAATTTTATTTGTTTACAACATTTTTTTATTTTTAATAACCTTTACATCACTCAAGTATATGAAATCGAATATTTCATCATACTTATATTTTTTTGGTTGTTTTTTTTCTTTTCATAAAAATATTTTTTTTATATTTCTGAATAAACACTTCAAATCACATACAAAATAATGCAATATAAACAAGCTATAACATATATATATAGTTGAAGACATGATGGTATATTTTGTATATAAATAAAGTGTAAATAAGAAAATATTGAGTTTGCTAATTATTTTTCTTAAGATAATAAAAACTTGCTTGTGACATATATTATTGATCATTGACATTTTATGTTTTTGCTTTTTGTGGTTGTATTGACTTTCCGTGCAGTTCTGACGTAGGCGTTGTTGTTGATCTTTTCCAGTCTTATTGTTTGGAGTGTCCAAATTGCTGGATTTGTTTTCTGAACTTATGTATTTTTCTAATGTTTCTTGTTTGTTTTCTACTTTTGTCTTTTTGTCTCTTTTTTTGTCTTTTTTTGCTTGTTCTTTTCTTCATTTTGTGCAACATCAGGTGCTTTACCAACAGTAGATTGGGACTGATCAGTTTGAGTCAGCTCATTCATTGAAATTGGTTTGTCATTCGACTCCTTAGTTTTTTCTGTTTCAGCTACATTATTTTCATCTGCATCTGATTCCTGTTCAGTGCTACAGTCAGATTGTTCGGTATTGGTTTCATCATCATGACAACTTTCGTTGTCGTTCTGTTCTGATTGATATGCATGTGCATCAGTGTTACCAGAATCATCATTTTCAGTGAATGGTTCAGCGCATTCAGACTGTTTATGACCTATCTGATGGCATTGTTTACATTTCCAATCATTAGGACATTGGAAGAATATGTGTCCAAGCATTTTATGCATGTTTTGTCTGCGTAAGATTGCTTTGGCTGGTTTCGATAGAAAATTGCAGCTTTGTATTTTCCAATTTCTACTTATCTGGGAATGGGTTTACTAAATGGGTCACACATGTAAATACGATCTCCGGTGAGGCAATTTGTGAGCAGTCCATCAATACGTAACCGTTCTCTCTGCATATTACGAATGCAGCAGCCAGAACGTTCCAAGAATCTTGATATCTGACCATCATCAGCAGAGCAAGGAATGTCTTTTACTCTTATTCTGATATAATTAGGGTTCTCATTTTTTGTCACATATGGATTTCTTGCATAAAGATTTACCTTTTTCTTTCCAATCACCAGACCATTAATGAGGAGTTTGTTACGATCTTCTTCTTCATCAGGGTATATTCTCCACATACCTCTGACACGTTGAAGACCTTTTAGATGGGAGGTCTCGATGTGTTCACCCACTGCTTTGTAAACTTCCTTGTGGAACAGAAAGATGTCCTTATTTGGTTTACCACTACCAAATATATCTGATTCCAATAGAAAAACTGGTTTTGTTTGACCAAGTGTTTCATCATTATCATTGCTTACAACTTTTGCGTAGGTTTGATTAACATTTTCAGAACCAAGTTTACTTTCACTTGTCGCCATCTTGTTTGTATAGTACATGCACTAAAAGTTTTCAATAAATTTATTATTTTTGCTTTACCTATGCATATATGTCATACATCGAGGAGTGCCAATATCTGTAGCAAAACTGTTCACCATCAATAAATATCACAAAATGATGTTTTGAAAACGAAATCTAAATTTTTCGTGAGACGACTAAGAGTCCGTGGATCACTTCAGCCGCTTACGCCTTCTTTGAGGCGCATGTCCCTTGAAATCATTAGTTCATTCGCACCTTTATTTCTCGGACCCATTTTACTTCCGATTCAATTTCTCAACCTAATTCGGTAAATCTAAATACCAATATTAAAAGAAGGTGCAAGCTTCGCTCGCTCCTCAGGTCGCACCTGTCTCATATTAGTAAACTTCAGTTTCTTTTGGTCACAAATAAAAGAATAATATAGACCGTTTTTGGTATAGGAGGAATCTTGAGACAGGAATCGAGACAGAGATAGTAGCAATATTCATAATGAGCGAAGCAAGCTCTTTAAGGTAGAGGTGTCAAAAAAATCTGAATCACTGTGCCATCAAAACATTTTCAGAAACATGGACGCCGCCATGAGAAATCTCGTTCAACCATTTACTTCCGGCATTGTTATACATGAATAAATTAAGAGTATCTTAAACAAAATACATTATTTATAGACTTACATTAACTTTTTAAACTATGAATATATAAAAAGCAAATATGAAAGAAACCACTTGGTATCAAATCTGACAAAATAAAAACATGCAAACGCAATTGTCACGTTTTCCACCATTCCGAAGTTTTCACTAAATACCGAACAGCAAACGTAAACAGCTTACGCTTCGCTCGTTTTTCAGCTCACACCTATTTCATATCAGAAATTAAATTAGTAGATGTAGTATGGGGTGAATTTGAAATCGACCTCCTAATCAACAGATTTAAAACCAATACATAGACGTCGTAGTACAGAGTTCAACACACCGCATGTTTGCACAATGTATAACAAGATCTTAGTGGCCCCAAACAAACAAGTTCTGAGGAAAACATACGAAACTAGACATCTTTAGTTAGATTTCACGTCCTTCTGGAATCGACAACTCACTGAACTTTAAAATTCACTTTATTTTACGCACTGGCAATGTAATGGGTAACACGTTCCATTTGCAAAAGATCATCTTCCATATGATCATATGTGTCTTTTCACCGGTTAATAAATATTTATTTGTGAGGTATCTTCAGTTTGTACAACAATAAAAGAAATAATCTTAACGGAATTAATATTTTGTTGTTTTCGGGTATGAATTTGTCAAAATAGTGTTTGTGATTAGTAACGGAATTCTGTCACATGAAATCACATGAATTCTCCAACTTAAGAAATCATCAGAATTCTCTTTGTATAAGGTAACAGAATTCCGTTAAGAAATCATCAGAATTCTCTTTCCGTAAAGTAACAAAATTCCTTTAAGAAATCATCAGAATTTTCTTTAATTCCATTAACAAATCTTCAGAATGATTTTTCTATAAAGTAACAGAATTCCGTTAAGAAATCATCAGAATTCTCTTTCCATAAAATAACAGAATTCCGTTAAGAAATCATCAGAATTTTCTTTAATTCCGTTAAGAAATCTTCAGAATGATTTTTACATAAAGTAACAGAATTCCGTTAAGAAATCATCAGAATTCTCTTTCCATAAAGTAACAGAATTCCGTTAAGAAATCACCAGAATTCTTTTTCTATAAAGTAACAGAATGCATTTACTATAAAGTAACAGAATTCTAGTAAGAAATCATCTGAATTCTTTTACCATAAAGTAACAGAATTCCGCTAAGAAATCATCCGAATTCTTTTACTATAAAGTAACAGAATTCTGGTAAGAAATCATCAGAATTCTCCCTGTTGAGAAATTATTAAAATAGTAATAACATAATTCTGTTAAGGAAACAACACAATTTTTCTATCTAGTACATTTGTAACTAAATTCTATTAAAAAATTATCAGAAGTTGTTTATACCCATCAACAGAATTATCCTAAGAAGTCATCACAATAACGGAATTATTCACAGAATTTTGTTTGTGTGTTATAAGTTTTTTCTTTCTGATAATAGAATTCAGTTAAGAGCTTCTATCTATTAAAGAAATCATTAGAACTTGTTGTTTCAAGTAAAAATGATAAGACAGTTGAGACATATATTTTAAAATTGTTTTTAATAATGTTGAAATTAAATAACAAATGGCGTTGATAAACATAAGAATAAATACATCATTTATTTGGGGGAAAAAATCTTTTCAACAGATTTTATTTTGAAAAAAAACATATTTACAAAAATAAAAGGAAAAAACACATTAATATTTTTTTCTACATTTTGATAGCATCAAGCATAAAAATGATATTAATCATTAAAGATTGTTTACCGTTAACACTTGACTCGTCTGATGGATAAAAATGAACAAATAGGGGACTGGATTTTTAGAATTCAGAAAATTCTAATTACTATTTAAATACATATGCATTTACACAAGCACCTTGAGTAAGTCAAAATAAGCTAATTAGTACACCACATCAATATGTCTATCAGTGTTCAGGCGAGCATACTTGTAGTCAGTATTTTATTTTATTTTATTTCGTTCATCAGATAAGAGCAATCAGTAACATTCATGCAAACATAGTTCCAAAAAGTACATTAAATACAAAAGCGGCATTGTATAAACCGGTATTTTATTACACACTGAAGATATGGACCGAAAATACATTTTATAAAAACAGTCGGACCTTTTTTGCTACAAGTTTCTTGTGATCTTAATTTTCCTTTTCAATTTGATATAGATTTTATGAAATGGCAAAATACTAAGAAAAAAGAAAAAAACTTAATAGTTAGATAAATGATACACACCTTTCTTATCCTCTAAAGCTCAACATAATGGCAAATATTACAATAAATTTCACATTTACACTGTATCTGTATCTGTGTAACACAACAGATTTCAATAGCATATGTCATACCTTAACGGTCAGAGAAAATACTGATTTTACCATTAAATATTTCAGACAGTGACATATACATTCCGTCAGATAATTAATAATTTTATCTTTAAAATAATTCAGCTGGTTAACGATTCATTAAGATAACATTGCCTTACGGTTTACTGCCATTAGTCAGCTGTTAATGATCTCGGGAATCGTAACGCGCTAATATCTATTCAAGTGCTTAACAATAAATTTCACACTGACAATAGTGACATCAAAAAAGGAAATTAAAAGACACATATATTTTACCAATGAATCTATGGTATATATTCCTGAGGTAGAGTTTTGTCTTGTGGGGCCAATCAGCGAACACAGCCAGATAATTAACAGATGTTTTCACAGTGGAATTACTGACCGTTTTGTAAAACATATAGCTACATATTTAATACCAGAGATTTGTTCTTTAAAATGTCACTGCAAATTATCAAATTATATAGTGACGAGGAAACTGCGGTCCGCTTAGAGATAAAATTATAGAAAGTATTTAATCAAATGATGATATAATCTAAGTACTTAACACCTTTTCACTCTTAAATGTGAAACATATTAGAAAAATCCAAAATTCCAAGCTACACGATTATACGTACCAAATCCCCGGACCAAATCATATCTCTTCAATTCAATTAAAACTTTTAGTTTTAGATCTTATTCTCTGAGGATAACATTTGGTTTGAACATCCGAGTCGCTATTCGGATTCATCGAATTGTCAGTGTACTTGCAAAGTTTCATCATTTGTACGGCATGACGTCTCCAGATCGCTCCTTCTGGAGTCCTTACAGCACACTAAAGGTCCCGGGAAAGAGTCCCATATGGCAACCCAACCTGTGTATATCTTAGACGTAATAAGCATATAGATATACTTATGGTGGTGCCAAATGGAACTGTTGTCCGTTCCCGATCTTTTATCATTACTTGCGGGTTTCCACTTTTCTTCTCCCCTGTAATTTCGCATAATTACTGTTTGTTGATTGTCAACTCCTCTGAGTTTCTGCTTACTTGCAACGATTTATCAAATTGTTTATTATTCACACAAGGCACCGATCCTTTATTACCGACGTGGTTCCTGGAATTTTTATGTTGGGTACAAAAATTTTTTCCGCCTTTGTCGAAAATATTTTATTTTTTTGGTGGGAAACTGGAAACGATAATAAATAATTTTTTAGCCCGAAATTGATACTTAAACTTAACAGTTACAAAATTGTACAATTTGTGAAAACTAAGGAGCATCTCCCTCGTGCAAAGCTCTGTCCTTAGATGGTTTTGGCTGTACCCCTTTTTGTCATTTTAGGTTTTTCGGTTGTTATTCTGGTTTTCAACATTTTAGGCCTTGAGCTCAACTGATGAGTCGTAAATCGACGAAATGTGCACATTTTGTGCATCAACATTGGTATCGAAGAATTATAAATAAAAATTGTGCCCCCCCCCCCCACCCACCAACAGTAATAAAATGCCAGTGCCTAACCTTTGATATCAGGTTTGAGTAAGCTTTCATTTTTTCCACATTTAAAGCATAATAAAACAAGATTGATAGATCTCTAGCATCGTATTTCCGAAACGGACGAAAGGTTGACATGCCTCAATAAGATCAAACAATGGTGTCAATTCATTATTGTTACGAGAAACCTCGTGCATGATATTTTAAGCTACAGGTGTATATTCTACAACTGATTTAATACATTTTTATAAATTGTTTTATATTCTACTTGTAATAGGGAGAGAAAAATTCAGTGATATGGGTTTGTAAATTTTGCCAGTAAAATTTTAAACAGAATAACAAGTTAATAAAAGTAAATGGGGTGACTGGCTATTTAACATGAAAAGGGGGGATGAGGAATGTTATTTTTTTCTACAAATATTTTGATTAGAATTGGAGGAATCAAAATAATCTGGTCGGGGAGATTGAAAAAAAATACCATTCCTGGCATACTTCACGCAAAATATCAATTGTTTGTCTTGTAGTTGAGGATTTCATACCAAAAAACTTTTGGAAACTTTGATTGAGCATCGACGATAACTAAGAACATTGCTTTCATAAAAGTTACAGCGAAATCTACCTGACTGTACGCCCTTCGAATTAATAAACATAAGGTGAATAACCAATACTTATTGTGTAATATTTAAAAAAAAAAAAAAATAAGTAAATACAATAAGGTTTGATAATTTGAATAAGATATATAATAAATTATTTCATAATAATAATAAATAATTATACGTATCGAAAATAATATAATAACAAGGGTTTCGCTAAACGCAGCATGATATCGGAAAATAATATAATAACAAGGGTTTCGCTAAACGCAGCATGATATCGGATAATGTATTAAACGAGTTAAAAGTCCTTGAATAACTTCACAATAAGCACCCCATAAAAACAAATTAAAGAACATTACAATAACTCTAGC
Source organism: Mytilisepta virgata (assembly GCA_028015205.1). Classification (NCBI taxonomy): domain Eukaryota; kingdom Metazoa; phylum Mollusca; class Bivalvia; order Mytilida; family Mytilidae; genus Mytilisepta; species Mytilisepta virgata. Next base: position 2,039,588 of record JAPWFG010000018.1, on the reverse strand, counting down.
TATCAGACAATACAGTGAACTATACAGGTACCTTTATTTCTACTAACCATGTAAAAATATTTTCCGTTCTTCATATACTGAGTCCGTATTTAAATATAGAAACATGGAAACATGTTTTTCAGGAGTCAAGTTAACTTCAAAATAGAAAAATCGAGACTTTAAAGAAATGTCTTTTGAAAATGTCTATTGAAAAATACGATCTAAATATTTCATTTCATATTTAATACACAAAGTATTCGACCTAACAAAATATTTTTACGGAAATCAGGTGAAAAAATGTTACAAAATAACGTATCCTGAAATATTGCTTCTTTTAAACTACATGTTGCCAGGATACTCTGAAAGCACTGGAGATACTCTCCGTAATAAGCACTTGAACATCCACTTTTGTCATTTGCAAACAACATTCTATTACTTTAAGATAATCATTGTAAAATTTACAGAAAAAATCAGCAGCAGATTTGTTCCCTTCATGAATCTAAATTTGCCAAATGATTCCAAATATTCATTTTATCTCGTCAAAATTTGCAAAATTTCCTATCTATTAATTCTATTAATCTTTCATACAATTATTTAGCTGAGAACAAGATCTATATCTTAAAAAGATCGGTTTGCGTTTACACTAGTTCAGGAGAGATCGATCGCGTTCGACCTTTATTGATCTTAATCTCGAAAATAATTTAACGAGCTTTTATAAAAATAGGAAAGTATGTCCTTAGTGTCATCACATATCCGCTTAAATATTTCCTCCAGCAGAATACTCTGATTGGTCCAGTACACTCTCGTCACTCCATGCACAGTTCCATTAAAGCACCGTTTCCTCGTACCTCCAAGATTCACCTCGCTCTCCATACACGATTTTACTCTGAAGTGATACACCTGTAGTTTAGGCGCCAAACATGCGCAGCATCATTATCATAATTAAAAATATCATACCGTACTTTTGTTTAGATCGAACGCGATCGATTAAGCGTTTACATTTAAGAAAAATCGATTCATAAAAGATCCATCTTTGAAAGTCTACCTCTAGAGGTAGACTTTTTAAGACCGATTAAAGATCGATCTTTTCCGTTTACACATAGCTGAGTTAAATCAGTGTCACATATCTTAAAACTTAAGTCTCGTAAGTATTTTTTGCATATATCAAAAGTACACACAAAATGCCTTGTGTTAAATTTTAGCACAAAATGTAAAATTGTTTTAAAAATCAGCAACGAAAACTGATCGGGCAGTGTGCTCTAAAACAGTTGTACAATAAAGTGAAATCATAACAGTTAGGCAATTAACTATTTCTGTTATTACATCGCATTCCCTAACCCAATTTATCTCGAAACATATAAAAGAAAATGAAATATGTTGACTGAAAGCAGAAATCAAAATGAAATTAAAAAATTCGCCATTGGTATAAATATATACGTTTCCGGTAACATTGCTAAATAAATGTAAACCGCTCTGATCCCTTTAATCATGAAAAACGTATTAAATGACACACCACTCACTACATGCACTCATGAAGATGAATTAATGGTACTATTTTGTACATTTTAGGAACCATTTGAAAAAATCAAAATCCGATTGAAAATAATTAAAACGATAAGTCGTGTGTCTGTAAGTTTATACGTATGCACCGTCCTCCTGCACATGTAATTCCCATATATTATTTATGGTGATAAATTGTTTTGAAAATTATTTTAAATATATGAAAGTTTCATAATATATCTTGGTTACATTAATTTTAGAATAATGAATCCATGTACTCAATTATGATTTTGACATAAAGACCGAAAAGCTAAAATTTAATCGAGCATGAAATGAAAGTTATGTCGACTTATATTTTACTGATCTGTGTTGAACTAAAGAACATATCATCGATATATCATCAATAATATCATCACATGTTTTTTGGGGGAAATAGATTAAAATGCAAAAACATAATCAAATTCATTCTACCATAAAATGTAGGTCATTTACGAATAGTGATTCAAATACAGAACTATTTTGTACTGTATAATAAGATAACTGTTATTATGAAATATCATTAATAAATTGCTATTTGTTCTTTAATAATACACATAAATTCAAAGATTAAATAAAATTCATTCGAGCATGAAATGTAGTCCATGGTGACTCAAATTTTTCCTACTTGTGTCATACTATATCAGGGAAATGCGGTTTTGAAATATCATCAATATCCTACCATGTGTTCTTTAAAAATATACCTAAATGCAAAAATTTTAATAAAGTCACTACGTAAAATATAGGTCATTGTCATTCAAATATTGCTGACTTTTGTTGTATTATATAAGATGAATGCATAGGTCTAATATCATTGATATTTCTCAAGAGGTTTCAGAGAAATGGCCCTCAACACACAAACTTAAGCCTAGTCACTCATGCATGAAATGTGGGTCATACTGACCCAACTGTTGGAGAAATGCATTATATAATATTAAACAATTATTGTGGTGAAGTATCATTGATATAACACCATGGATTCCTAGGATATGAAACTAAAAACAAAACTTATCAGAGTCACTTATTCATTAAATGTAGGTCAAAATGACTCAAATGTTGTTCATCAGTGTTAATTTTCAGGGGGGGGGGGTGATTGTAATGGTATAATATCATTGATATATCTCAATCGGTTTCTGAGAATGGACCTAAACGCAAACGCTTAACCAAGCTAAAAAAATGACTTTTTTGTACATCTAAAACGGTAAGAGTGTTAGAAATTGACGTGAGAAACGGATGTTAAATATTTTTTTAACTTTTTTAGCTAGGTACGTGATTTAAAACAAACTTCATAAAAATCAAATATATAAGAATAACACACAAATTATCAAAATTAAATTTATTGATACCAATTGGGCCTGTTTCCCAAAAATTACTCCCAAACCGTTTATCCTAATGGAGTGGGTTGGCATTGAAGGAGAAGGAAATTTTCAATAGAATAAGAGTACGTGTAAATGGTTTAAACAGAAACATAAATGTCTTCAAACGATGCGGACGACAAACTCATACCATTATACGAACGCAGTTTTTTTTTTGCGGTCGTATAAAAATCAGACTTATATATATATATATATTCATGCTATAACATTGACCTTCTTAATAAATGGTCATTTATACGGCCAAGTTCTAACAATGTAACCTTAATCCATAATCTTTTAATCTGTTTCTTATACTCAGTGGTGAATTTCTGTCAATTGTGTGTTTGAATGATCCTGGTAGACAATCAGTAATATTCATTGTCATTTTCTCTGTGCAGTGGTGGGAATGAATGTTGTTCCATTTTTCTGCATTACATTTATTTCAACAGTGTCATTGCTGCATTGCACCACTTCACCCAAAATAGCTATAGTGTCCGATAGCTGACAATATTTTCTCCTGTCGTATATATCGTCTTCTGTCCGCATGAGTTCCTCTCGTAGCACCAGGTGTTGCGTCGTAAATACCTGTGAAATGTTATCAACATATTAACGCATAAAGAGTGACAGGGTTTATAAAACTAGAGCTCACCTGAGCCTGAATCACTCACGTGGCTCTATTAGGCCATTTAAAAAGCTGTTTAATGCAAAATTGCCAAAGTAACCTTGATATTTTACTTTTGACCTAAAACTAGAAATCATATATTTTAGGTCTATCACTTATTTGAAACTGCATTTTCCCCCTATTGGGTCCTGTGGTAGCCATCTTGGATATCCAGCATCTTGATCGGCATCAAGATTATAAATTTGGTACAGGATTATCATACAATCATTCAGGCATATTATCAATTTAATCTGTCAAACGGTTGTTTGTATGTATTTCCCATAAGATCCTAGGTTAATTATGTCCAATGGTGGCGGCAATCTTGGATTTCCAATGGGCACCAAAATTACAAATTTAGTAGAGGACAATCTAAGGAACATTCCTGCAAAGTAGAATCTCATTTGGCCTTGTGTTTTCTGATAAGAAGATTTTTTAAATTTCAGCCAATCAGAACACATTATTGGACCTATCAGCCATATTGAATATTCTATCAGAACCAAATTACAAATTCTGAAAAGGAACTTCCCAGGAACATTGTTGCCAAGTTTGGTTCCATTTGGTTGAGTGGTTTCTTTAGAATAAGATTGAAATGTGAAAAGTTAACGGACGGACGGACGACGGCGGACGCAAAGTGACGACAAAAACCAATCCAACCAGTATTTTCTTTTATCCTGCAATTCGGCTATATGGCGGCAGCCAAAATGCATTGACTGTATATTAGGTTGTAATACGGTCACTGACTGTATATCACTTTTATTGTGGCGCAACAGTACATAAACTTAGAATTTTACTTGTCACTTGTGACGTTGTGAAATGCTACGATTTTGTGCTTGCTTTATGCAGAAAGTCGCTGTTTTCCAGTGATTTTTGCCAGACTTAATGTTTAGGATGTTTTAGGATAAACAGAATATGTGTACATTGTCTCTTGATATAAAATGTAATCAACTCGGAATGAAACAGATGAGAAAAGCTCGGCAATCCGCGCATTTCTAAGCCTTGTCCGGATGAATTTTATTCTTCCGAAAAAATGAACACATATTTTATTCTATACCGCAAGTTCTTTTAAGCAACCAAAAAGTGTTGACTATACATTCCGGTTATATATGGTCAGTGAGAGTATATTAAGAATCCGATTTTTTTTAACATCAGGAGATTTTCAAAACGTGATCTACAGACATACCTTTCGAAAAAATTTTTTTTTTTATTTTCAAATTGCAAAGTGCATGTTATCTCCCAACATAAGCGCATCCGATTTTAACTTTGCATTTAGAATATACCGTGATGCATTTGTATTACGCAGCCTAAACGAAAAAAAATCATTAAGATGCCTCTCGCGTCTATCGGGCACAGAATACGTGTTTTCCATGTTTAATGTAAATACTGAGGGTTTCTTAATAATTGCGCTATTCCATAATTCAAAAAGATTTACCTGCTTGAAGTCATTTCTTTTGTCTAGATACTTCTGTACAAGTTCCTTTTCCTTTCTCCTAATGCTGAATCTCGTAATGTCGGGTAATGTACATGCATTTAAGTGATCAAACGGCCAAATAATGTCCTCGTTTCTTTCTTCAGGAGCTGGATTTTCAAGAAAGGAATTCCACCATGATATTCGATCTTCTGTGAACTTTGCAAGTTTGTAATCCTTATAAACCGCATTTTATCTTACAGCAAGTAATAATTGTAGGTCGCTTGGTATCGGAGAACTGACGTTGGCGTTTTACGCCGTTTTCAGCACATCTGACTATTTCGCGGCGGCTAGTTTGTATTGGTGAAGGAAGCCGGAGTAAGCGGAGAGAACCACCGACCTTCGGGAGGAAAATTGGCAATACTTGTCAATTAAGATCGGAGTTGAACACACCCCGCTACAAGTGAGATTCTTAGTGTTGACAGTCTAGCCATGACGAACTATCTAGACCACTCGGCCACCGAGCTCCCCCACCCCCCCCCCCCCCCCCCCCCCCCTTTTCCACGCTAAATAAGGGGTAACTAGACAACTTCCTTATTTTGTATAATAATCGATTTTGGAATAATTGTATTAATTCAATTCAATATTTTATTGCCAAAATGTAAGATATAACTATTACTCTTCTTTTATGAGTGCATAACGTAATGAGTTATAAGCATATGGAGCTAATAGTTTGTTGATAAATAATTCCGCTATGATGGAGATTTTTAGATTTTGAAGAAAGCTGAAGATGCTTCTTACGCACTTTAAAATAAAATTTATTACATGTATTTCAAAACCACGGTAACAATATACATTTACTGTATGCAGTAATAACTCTATGATTGTGCATTGAAAATTAAATACATGGATTTATATTTCTGACTCAAGATAGCGTATAAAAAGAAGTTTTTATATTCGGGCGTTTTCCCCAAAATTGTCGGATGTATACAATGAATACAAATATGACAAGCCACCGAGTACTCTATTTTTGTAACAGAAATTGCAAGATTTTGCGGAATAACGAAAGCTTATCCGTGATGTATATTTGGGTCGGTAAGAAAATAAAATTGAATAATATTCGGTGTAATTGTAGTTTTATGCATGTATGCTGCGATAAAATAAAACCAGAAGAACTATGGCTACAATAATATAAAGAATAACATTCTTTGATATCAATTTTGTTGCCCAAATGACCACGTTTTGTCTCATCAGTTGTGCTCAAGGCCTTAAAAATTGAAAAAAAAACCAAAACAACAATCCAAAAAGTTTGTTAATTGGAAACATTCAAAATCAATTTGATAAAAAAAAAAATAGCTGGTGCGCGATGGCAATGTACAGATTTCCTGATAGTTTCACAGAAATCTATTCACTGGTTTTAGGAGGAGTTGACGACGGGACATTACCATATTATAAAGAAATGGTAAAGTCCATATTTGTCTGTGGAAAACGCCAAAAACCATTCTGTTGAAAAATATTACAACTGGTGCAATGTTTATTGAAGATTCCCTGAAATTTTCACAAAAATTCATATTATAACACAAACATTTGTAATACTCGTTCTTTTTCATTATTTTTTCATCTTCATATCTTGTTGATATTCTTGTGAATTTGTACTGCAAAATTCCACAGAAAATAACTTGCTTCAATTTGATGTTACCTCCCCGTGGTGAGCAGGGGAAAAATGTATGAACCTGGCTAACGGGAGAGGTATTTTTTCAGAAAAGTGACATTTAAATATATGCGAAAAAGAACACAAACAGCATGGAAATTCTCCTCTGTTGAAATGACAATAATGTATATTTTTAAATTTTTTTTTAATTTATTTTTGATATCACCAAAACTACTATTTTATATTCTATGAACTCATTTTTTCATATAAGCTCAAATACGTGGTGATATTAGTAAAAAATACTTTTAATTCATAAGCAAAACCGTTTTGAACAATGGTATATTGAAACTGTGTTAAGTATCTGTCAGTTATCCATGTGTGTAATTTGGAATAGAAATTATCTGGTACTTAATTATGCCATGCGTGTCAAACAAATTAATTGTTCCGATTCTTGTATATTTTATTGCCTTAATGTGTCAGAAAAATGAAGAAAGAATTTCAAACGCAACGCGCACGCTCTACTCTCAAGTAGAAACAAGGTGCGAGCAGATTGTTTTTGGAAATTATCTACAGCGATATACGTTTGACGGTTGGCATAACAGACATTTTATTGGTAAGCATTTTAAATTATTTTCTTCGTTTCAGAACATTTTCTTTGAGAGGAACATTATCATTTTTATTTATTTAACTTCAACTTTTTTACCATTTATTTTTTTTTATAAAACACGATAATTTAGTTATATATTCTACACTTAGTTTGTCACTTTATTATTTGTAATTTTCATCTTTTTTTATTTATAAACTATTGAACTGATTGATTGAAATATGAATTTATCATAATTTATATATTTATAGATTACAAATAATCAGTCATTAAAAAATTCTTAATCAACTTTTATACACCAAATATAAGTCTGATCAAATAAAAAAATTAAAATAAAAAAAATCGCTAGTTACATGTTTGAATACACAAATCTCCAGTTATATAATTCACAATATTCCGTAACCCCAGTGTTTTTTTTGTGTGTAATGAAGTAATTGATTCGGAAGGGGGATGGGTGGTGCCTTTTTTGGATACAAGGATTCATATTAATTTAAATTCTTATTAACATGCTTAATCTGGAGTGTACGCTTATAAGATCATTATGAGATATCTATAAGAAAAACAAGGCCCGGGGAAATTCTAATTTAAAATACAAGCGATTGTAAATTTTAAATTGAACTTTTAAAATTATGAATGGAAACAAAAAATAAAGAGAATTAAAAAGAACCCTTAAACGAATTACTTTTATACTGATACGAAAAATCCTTTAAAATACGTCTATACTAGACATTGAACCCGCGCGAGCGCGGGAAAATAAGCATTTTTTTTTTTGGTGGCCATATTGACTTTAAAAAGTTATTACGGCCATGTCATTCATGGAACAGGAACTCAATATGGATGTTGTGGCAGGTTTCCTATAAACTTTCCTGTCAAGTAGGTAGTATCAACTGATAGTTTCATGTCTATATATACTGTAGTATTCCAGCAATGGATGTTAATGCAAACTTTAACCAAAGTCAATGAAGCGTGAAATTTAGGTCAACGTGACCCAATTGTCATATGGCTGTTCGTTACTACCGAAGATGTATCCACTGATGAAGTAGACTGTGTGCCACGTAGAATTACCAAAATGAACCTTAAGGTTCCCTCAAAGTCAAAATCTATAACGAAAACACAACCACATAAATTGTCAATATTTTTATTGTTACAATTAATTCTGAACTGGAACTTGATGAAAAGCTTTCATTAAATACACATTTCATAATGCATTACCTTTTTCCTTCAGAACAAATATGAAAATGAAATTGTAGATGTAAACATTTCCTTAGAGACGGATGAATTTTTCAAAAGATGCCGTGAGTAAGGTAGAGCATATTTTTGGAAAATAATTGTTCCAATTGTTTCATTGTCGTCATGGACAGGGCAAGCGAGGATTAATTTCACAAATATATCCACGTTTATAAAGATGTCCGAGATAAATTTCGTTATTAATGCTAAAGATGACCATTTGTTAAAAATATTTTTATCTAGGGAATTGTATGATAGAGATATATTTAGACAGGTCACATGACAAATAATGTAAAAATACATAATGGTTGGTATTATCACTTTGTGCAAGGTAAACATCCGAGCAATCCAAAAAAACAACTAAGTTAGGAATTTCTCTGAACTTTACCTTACTTCTTCATACATTGTCATAATCTTCAAAGTTCATAACCTTTACAGTTAGGAGAAATTGCATTATTGTAGAAAAACAATCCTGAATACATGAAGCGGAAACATCCCACTCGAAGGAGAATGTTTTTAATTTGTTTTATTCTTCTTCCGTAATTTCAAACAAAAATACATTTAAAATATGTGCATACTTGTTTATTTAAATCAATGTGTTAAAAGTATGCATTCGAGAACCGTCTAAGGGATATGTTGGGAGAATTCATATCGGAAACGTGCATACAAATTCCATTTGCGCATAAACAAAACTGCAGTTTAAATTTATAAATGCAGATTGTCAAATCCGATAATAACCTTTACAATCTAAACCATACATCGTTTATTTTGAAACACGCGTTCTGCCGCCTATTCGGCTAATTCGTAAATTTAGTATTATAGATGTGTTCAAACCTTGTTATTTTCGATTTTAACACTATTATGTTTACTTTGCTTTTACGTTTCCAAAAAAAACCCCATCAAAATCTAAAAAAAATAAATGAAATAAACAAATTAATTTTACTAATGTTACAATTAGATAACTAGGCACTTACCATCCAAGATTTGATCCTTTTCCAGTAGAAGCAAAAAAATCGTACATAGAAATCATCTTAAATGATAATAACACTTTTCCAAATTAAAATGTCAGTTCTTTATTTATAAGTTTCCATAGAATAAAGTAAAACTTATACTACTTATATTGACGACATTTTAAATAAGACGTTTCATTCCTAAGTTCAGAATTTTCAGTTCAAGCGCAAAAATTACGAACGTTCCTTCGCGCTTTGAATATACTACTTTCATTGGTCGCAAAATTTAAAACTATTTAGATCATGGATTCTGGGGGCTGCGATGTGTATGATTTTAAAGAAGTCGATGACATTGTCCATTTGAGTGCTTCTGAAGGTAAGAACTAAATTATAATATTGATCTCGTTAGATGTTTGTCTATCAATAATATATTTTGTATAAAAAAAAACCGGGAAAAAAACCAAATTACTTAAACTATATGACATCTTGAATTCGAAAAGCCAATCAAATTGCGTACAAAATATATTGAATCAAGTAAGTATTGTGTTGGCCAAGCGCAAAGTTTCCCAAACGAAGTTCCTTCATAAGCTACTGTAAAAGGAAATGTTCAATGACCCCCCCCCCCCAAAAAAAAAAATACATCTATGAATGCATCTTATTATAAGGAGTTGGGATCTGAAGGGTTTCCAAATTTCCAAAGAAAAATATATTTGGAAGGGGTGGGGCATACCCCTAAAGACCCGCATATACATCAATGAATGCATCTTTCCATTAGAAATAAGAACTATATGGTTATAGAGAAGAGCAGGTGTTTCATAACAAATCTATTTTCGGAGGGGGTGGCATATCCGTAGGGACCCTCCCTTACATCAATAAATATATCATCCCATAAGGAGTAAGAATATATATGGTTTTAGGGTGGGGATCTCAAGGGTTTCAAAGTTATTATTTTGAGGGGAGAGGCATACCCCTAGAGACCCTCCATATACAACGATGAATAAGGAAAAAAGAATATATATGGTAATTGTGAGGGCATCTCAAATGTTTCATAGCAACAAAGACAAACTATTTTGAAGGGGTGGGGCATACCTCCTAGCCCCCCCCCCCCCCCCCCCCCCCATTTTACGTCATTGAATACATCTCCCCATAAGGAGTAAGAATATATATGCTTATAGCCTGGGGATCACATGATTTTCAAAATTACAATTTTGAGGGACAGGGCATGACCCTAGGGACTCCATATATACATCGATGAATGTATATTTCCATAAGGAATATGAATATATATATAAAGGCTCGGGATCTCAAAGGTTTCAAAGTAACAAATATAAATCTATTTTAAGAGGGTGGGTCATACATATGGCCCCATGGACCCCCAATATACATCATTGAATGTATCTTCTCATAATGACTAAGAATATATATATAGTTATAGGAAACCATTTCCAAGTTCTTTGAAGTTTTGAAGTTTTTTTTTTTTTTTGGGGGGGGGGGGGGGGTTGAGAGGGTGGAGCAAGCCCCCTCCCCCGGTACCTACTGTAAATTTGACACCATTAGGCCAACCTCCACATGGCCTGTGTAGTTTCATGAAAATCCTCCATACATTATCCGAGCTACGGCCCTGATAATTTCAAGACTGCTAAGAAAGACGGAAGAATAAAAATAATAACAAGAAGAAGCAGAATAACAAACGGAACGAAAACAAAAAAGTTTCCTCATTTCACTTTTTGATTACATAATTTTCCTGTATAAATCTTATTTAGAATATATTGCGCAACACGGACATTAAGATTATTCTTGTTTTTTGTGTGTTTGTTGTTTTTTTATTATTATTTTCTTAAAATCAATTTTTTTTCGCAAATTTAAAGACATAATTAAGGCTTCTGAATACACACGGAGAGCCTTCAATTTAAATCATTATATATTGATCCTGTAAATTTTTGAAATTTATCCTACCTATAAAAATCATATGGTTCATCTCTTACAATAATGACGGTTCAAATTTTCATTTTCTTGTTGGTTGTTTGTTTTATAATTAGTGTATAATTATATTCGACAGAACAAATTCCGTAATAACGTTATGTTTTCTGTTTTAGGGGATACAAAATATGAGAATATGAAACAACAAATGGGGTTCATATGGTGGGGTGTGGCGAAAAATCCATCTGGAGTTTGGATTATCACTGATGGAAGAGAACTAGGAATGTTTTTAAAAGGTATTTATAGTAGTTAATGAGTCGTTACATGCGGTGCATTACATTTGCGCACGTTTTTTATTACATATGTTCAAGTTTTTTATTACATTTGTCCACTTTTAATATATAACATTTGTGCATTTTTCAACTATTTACCTGTTTTGCCCCTTCCGTTAGTCAGAAACAAAGTCCGTGACATCGGCTGATCAATGGACCAGTTTCACTACACGTGCTTTGCAATTCTTTAAAGTGCATCACAAAGAAAGATCCCCTGTTTTCTTGAGAGTTGATTGACAGCGAAAATGTTATTATCGTAATTCTTATTTTAAAGTTTTTTGAATAATAACTTTCTGTAAAATATTGCTCGCAAATGTAATAAAGAAGTTCACAAATGTAACACCATAGGGGCGGATCCGGGCCTTTTTTAAAATATGGGGGGGGGGGGGGGTAAAATATGTAACGGCGTGCAGAGCAAGGGGGTAGGGTTAACGATTTTATCGATAAATAAAAATGGGGGGGGGGGCGGGGTGAAAGGAGGCGTACGCACTCTACGACGCCCCCCCCCCCCCAGTGGATCCGCCACTGCCACTCAATCCCACAAGGCTGCAAATTTAATGCTCCCAATACATGTAACTGCTCAATATTTGAAATCAGTTATATAGACTGAATTGAAACATTTATTTTGTGATTTATGAGTTTGAAGCGGCGATTAAGAAGTTAGATAGTGTTTGCTTTCGACCTATTCCGATAACTACGTAATATTTGAACAAATGATTTAGTTATACGGGAAGAAGCCCAACCCATTCTACATGCACTATTTGTCCATATATTCCTTATTGACTAACAATTGAATATAAGCCTAAATATAATAAAACCTGTCAATACAATATAAAATGTCAAAATACGCCAATACGACACATACCCGTCCAATATTCCGTGTTGACTAGTCAATGTGCCATATTGGACTGGTTAGGCATTAAAGGATCATATTGAACTAGTCAATATCACATATTAGACTGGTTAGTCAATAAAGGTATAATTGCGCAAGGATTTTCATATTGGCTCAGTTATTGGCCCTTGGCTACCCATATTGGACTTCGGCTTCGCCTCAGTCCAATATGGCTTGCCTCGGACCAATATCTCAGCCAATATGGAAATACTTATGCAATAATACTATAAGATTAAGTGATTTCCCAACTCCCACTTGCCATTATGATCAACGTTCTCGCATTTGGCGTTTGACAGAGTATTTTTGGTATTCAAATGATCTGAAAAAAGAAATATTTACTTTTTTTATTAAATTATATTTGATGTCAAAATTTTGTTGTCATGCAGTCACAATAAATACAATATTAACTACATCTCCTAGATGTTGGTTAGTTCCCCTTTTTCTCGAATTCTCGATTTTATGCATGTTCACTTGTTTGTGTATATACTTGTTTCAACATGGTACGCTATTTTTAATAGTGTAAAGCAATTTGTTCTATGTTTCGCATTACGGTGCAGTTTGGAAACAACTGGATCTGAATTAAATAAATCATCGAAATATCCTATTTGTGATGTCATTAATAACACATTCGAATCCCAAACGTAAAATTAATTAACCTTCGTAACGGATATATCGATGACAGAAAACATTAATTCCTGTTTATCAGTTTATCTTCAAATTGAGGATTACTTTCAACTTTGAACTTCATTTGAAGTGCGGGGGATCCATGTAGATAGTTATACATTTTACATGTTTAAATCAGCGATACAATTAATTACTATTTAAATTCATGTGTACTGGAAAGGACTTCTAAATCAATAAATAATTTAAGATCAAAAATTTTTAATTTTGCATTGTGCTACCTTCTTATCATATGTATGAAACACATTCCAAATAGCCCATGTACACACTGTAGCTGTTTTATTGCATAAAGATTTCTTAAGTGTGCAAGTGACACTTTTGGTTTGTTGAGACTGATACGATCAGAAGTAAAGAACACATCATTTTAACTTGAAAGATATTACATCTAAAATTATACGGAAAAGTGTGGTTCTATCAGTTTTCTTGAATAATTGACCCACATGCCCGCAGACCCGCAGGTCCGCAAAATAGCTATACTGACAAAATTTGAGGTATGTAATGTACTTGGTTGAGGGAAATTAATATTTTATTTTTGTTTTTATAAAGTATTTCATAAGTATATCATAGGCATTGAACTTTTCTGTATAACTAAAACTTTGAGCTTTCTACAAAAAAAAAAAAAAAAAAAAAAAATGCAAAAAGCGAAATTTAGATTTTGAAATACTTTATAATCCAGTAATAAATCATACGAAATTAGATGTAAAAGGAATATTTGATAAGTGACAAGATGCCGAAGTCGCTAGCAACTCGAGATTATTAACTTGGCAGTATACACGTAATTGGTATCTAACACCTCGTGTGGTAGAGTGAAATAAAACACCAACATTACTCTCCCTAGCCAAGTTGACTTGGGACATACTTTATATGGTGGTAATGACAATACATACTGTACAGAAACCATTTATTACAGCTATCGTATCACTTTTCTACAATACTAAAGTTAATATTTTATCTACAACTTTATAATTTTAAACGGTATAAATCCATTTTGAAACAGATTTGTTTTTTGAAAATCAACAAATTCTATAAAATGAATTTTTATGATAATTCGACATATTTATTCATCAATGTTCATCACTGAATTATTGAGGTGAAGTTATCTTTTGCTCAACTAATTGTTTTAATTTTTTCATGAATTTGTTTTATCATAATATTTGTTGGATAAGAGTTGTCATTTATTGCTTTAACCTTCGGCTTGACAAGTACAGAGTTTCATTGAGATTTGGAAACACATGGGAAATTATTACGGCTTTCCGTTGGATATAACATACATTTTTCTACTTCACTAATAATGAAATCTGATACAGACTTACATTCTGTTGCAGGTCTGTATAGTGGAAAATAAAAAAGTTACACTCGCGTGTCCATTAAGAATCTTTCCTCTTAAAACTTTATAAATCAAACTGCTAAAATATTTTTTCATAGATTCTTTGTATTTCTCTTATGATAATTGACAACATTATTGATGAATGGTTTTTATCCTATTTAATTGACCAAAAACATGTATAAATGAAACTTTCTTATTTAATATAAATCAATTTTGTTAGAAGAAGCTCTTATCAAATATATAAGTTGAGACAAAATTTAAAATATATGTTGTTCAAATTTAAATTACAGGATAGTGTTTGCCTTTTCCTGTATAATTAGAAAACAACGACAAAACTGAGGATCCTATATTAGATAAAATGGTATGTTGTAAATCTTCAAGTTCAGTTTGATTAAGTTACAAAATGGATTATCTCTTTCGTGTATAACTCTGTCCTTAGATGATTTTGGCCGTAGTCATCAATGTTTTGGGCTATTATTTAGGCATTTTAGCTCGATGGATGAGTAGTAATCGACGATATGTGCACATATTTTGCATCAACATTTGTATAGCTGAATAATTAATCTGGTTTATAAACAAACGACCAAATGGATAACACGAAAGGTCAACAAAGACATGCCAATCAATCAAGGCAACCCAAATAACAGAACTCCGGGCCAAAAAATCACAAAAAATCACAAAACAGACAGTCAGGATAGTCTGACTTGGTACAGACACTGAACAATGGTAGGGATAAACCGGTTTTATTGGTACCCAATCATCCCCTTATCCATCCTGACATTCTGTATAAAACACACTATAACAACCAATACAGTATGATTACCAACAAGGTGACCGCTTGCTAGAAATACAACATTAGGCTGGACGGTACATAATTTAAATAGCAGGGTAAGAATGTGCTCGTTTTAAATGTAAAACTAGCTAAGACTCTCAAATTATTTGTAGGGAGCAACCATTTTATGTTATTTTTTTTTATTATTATTTTTGTCCGCAGCATCTCTGAACTTGATTTATTCATCTGGTGCGTTTTTATACGCAATTCAATAAAAAAAAAACATTTCTCTTCATTACACATTTCAAACTTGTATTTCTTTTCAAACAAGTCCTAGTATATCCACACCCTAATACGGGTTGCCCACCAAAACAAAAGTAAAGTAAGAGTTCGTTTGTAGTTTTAGGTTTTATTAATATTAATTGCATTGTTTCTAGTTACAAGTCCAGCAAACAGAATCATCAGTTGCAGTAATTGACTGGAATGACAAGATATATCTGGCTACACAGAAAGACACAGATTACATATTTTCCAAAAAATGTCTTGGGATCATTAAAGACAAAAAGTTCCTACTGAAACAAAAGACGGACTCTTTAATCTTAAATTTTAAAGATGTACAAACAATTGACTCAAGTTGTGTTATAACAAATTTTGTTTGTACCATAATAGAAAACAATATTAAGATAGATGAAATATGAGTAAATAAGATTAAACAGGATGTTGAAAAATATCTTATGAGCTAAGGGTTTATTAAGGAATAGGACCACGTCCCCCTCCATTTTGTTTCACTCGTAATCATTACCAACCCTTTATCCTAAACGATTGAATCTAATGGATTTTTATGTTACAGACAAAATGTTATTTTGTATCATCAATAAGTTTAAATTTGCAACCAGCAAGTGTCGTATATAGAGGAATAGAATTGGCAAATATTAAGAGAAGGCATCTCCCAGTGAGATTTTGAAAGACATTGGTCTACTTTTTCAAATTGACCATAGAATTGAAATAATTGCAGGGGAAATATGCTAATCATTTTGTCGTTTCAAAATTCTACATAATTGTATCATCCAAGAGCTCATAATTGTAATACATTATCATTAAATTTTGAGTTTTTATTACCTCACCTTGCAGATAGGACGGTTTGAGGTATTGCTATCAAAATGATTGTTCGTTAAAATTTTGAACAAACATGACCACATTTTCCTCAGGGTTTTAAGTTTTAAATTTGTATCGGATGGGGTCACCAACCAATCAACACGACCACGCTATTAAAGATCATAATAAAGAATAGGGGGGACAGCTTTTTATGGCTATCTCTGTAAATTTCTAGCAGACGTTTATATACTCTAAATATTATGTGTAAGTATTATACTTGAGTAAGCAATTACAGATTACGTGTGTTCCAGTTGATCTATAACAACGGTTTACCAAGAGAATTTCCAGAATATGGAATATTATATTTCAATTATCTTCTCTGAAACCACTAATTTATAACTGTAATCAAAATTAGGAGCGACGGTCTTTTAATTCTTTTTTCAGAATTTTATCCAATCGAAAATATCCAAGATGGTCACCAAAGCAGAACGTTTTTTAACATAAGACCTTATACGAAATTTTGCTTAAACTCTTCTTGTAATTGACCCTGGAATTTTTTTTAAAATCAATCGTATTTTAATCCCGGTTGATATTCATTTATGCCTTTTTAAATTCGCCCTTGCTCCCTTTACTTAAATTTGAGAAAGTTACTAAAGTTGAATAGTGTCTTCACCAATCACAGTAAAAAAATTATATCAAGGATTGATGTGCGGAGATATTTCAGTTCTTAATTAAATTGTTTAGAATAACGTTTATTGTCTGCGTCGATGACGTTAACATCTTTAACCGGTTTTCTATCATTTTCAGTCAACGAAATGGCCATACAATGCATCAATTTATTTCAGTATTTTGTGATACAGTTTATTACACTTTGTTAGTAATTGTAATATGCAAAAACTTAAAATTTATATTCATAAGCTTATTTCACTTTGATAATTACGTTGATAACGATTCTTTCAACAATTGCGCCCGATTTTGTTATCTCTGAAACAAGAAATACAGGTTTGGATTGATTTTTTGAAATCTGGTCCCTCCTGGTTTATCTGGGAGTCATTTAGGTCTTTTGATAATTTTGGTGTATCCGATTTTTATGATTTTTTATCTATAATTAATGTTTCTTAATGTAAACGGATTTCACTCTCTTATCCCTTTAAAGATACAAGGGTCGAAAAAAAGGACACACCTTAATTTTCAATACTTTCTTATTTCTTATCCGATCTTGATGATTTTTTCCTCCAGTCGTTTTTTTGTGTAACTATTGTCGTTGCAGAGATAAAAAGGAATTAAAGGAGCAAAAATTAGCCACTTTGCATGACACCTATTAAAACAAGTATTTCTTAATTGTTCGTCCAATTTGAATGGGGATTGTCTCGTGTAATTCGCCTTGATGAGTGCTTCTAGTAGTATATCAACAGATTTTTTCTACCTTTTACGATTTTTGAGATATATGGGGTTAACATGGCTGAAAGGAGCAATGCTAGATATGTACTCTTTCAATTTCTTTCTGTCTTTTATTATTTCCGAGACAAAAAGGGTTAAAGTTAGAAAATTTGGAGGAAACATCAAATTTTATTTTTTTCATCCGATTTCAATGGAGATTTTTTCTTTTCATTTTGACGAGTGCTTCCAGTAGTATGTCAACTTTTCCACTTTTCGATAAAAAAAGGGTTTAAGGATTTCATTCTGGTTTTATGGTAGGTCTAATATTTTTGTGATTTATAAAATTATCCCAACACTTTTTTGGGTCGAGCACAATAGTATGTTACAGCATAACAAAATCCAAACAATTTCTTTGATTTTTCAATTTCACTCGAAGTATTGTTCCATTTTATTTTATTCATTATCAGGTCATAGGAAAAGATTATCTTCACGTTTTTTTTTATTACATCATTATCGTGAATGCTTGATTGAGTATTATTTGAACAGATTTTACGGTGTTTCATTTAAATTTAAATTGTGTATATACTGTAGATGTTTAATATGCTACAGTCTGAACAGAATTCGGTTAAATACGAAATGCTAATGTTACACATCTTTGATAATATTTCTAGAATTCTGAAAACATTTGCCTTGCAGTTAAATAGAAATGTAAAAAAGTTAGAATTGTGATAAAAATACGTAATATGGAACTAAATTTTGATGACATTTGCATTGAATTTTTATTACAAATTCAAAAGATCAGATTTTAATAAAATAATGTTTTTAAAGTATGAATTTTTAAAATGTAAATGCTACCAGATTTCTTTTAAATAGAAAATTCAGCAATACAAGATTTTTAAACAGAATTCTGTTAAAAAATCATAAACTGCAACCACTAACAGAATTCTGATAACATTTATAAAAACAAAAATTTAAACCGGTAAGCTTTTTAACAGAATTCTGACAACACTGCAAAGCAGTTCAGCAAAATAGGATTTTTTAACAGAATTCTGTTAAACTTTGTATTCTTAAAAAGAAAACCGCAAACTAACAGAATTATGTTAAAGTTTGAATCCCAGGTAAAGGAATCAATAAACAAACAGAATTCTGTTAAAAAATTCATAAATTACAAGGGCTATCAGAATTGTGATAATATTTATAAAAAGAACCTTTTAAAGTCTATATTTTAAAAGGGTATAAGATTTTTAACAGAATTCTGATAACATTGCGAAGCAGTTCAGCAGAATATGATCTTTTAACAGAATTCTGTTAAAATTTGAATTCTTATAAAAGGAAATCCATATACAGAATTCTGGTAAACCTTGAATCCTTAAAAAGATATCCGTATACAAACAGAATTCGGTTAACGGAATTCTGTTAAAGTTTGAATGGGTAAAGGGAATCTATCATGCAACATAACTTTGATAAAATTTGTATAACAGTTTATACGATAATATAAAATTAAACAAAGTAAAATACTTTAACAGAATTCTGATAACATATGCATAACATTATACTAGTAATAGAGAGTTATCATAATATTGCATAGAAATACATTAGTTTTACCTCTCTTTTTTAATAACGTGTAGTAATCTCAGTTATAATATAATAAATTTTATTGATCTAAATACACATAGATTGTCCGTTGAGAAAGGAATCCGTCAATTTGATCATATGGAAATGATCAAGTACAAATGGAAGCTGTTGGGTGCTGTTAACGCAGCAGGACATGCTTACCTTTCTGGAGCACCTAATGTCAATCTCGGTTTTAAGTGGGAGTTCACATTGCTAGTGTTTTAGTTTCTGTGCTGTCTTTTTCTATTTTCATCTACTTTATTATATGTTTTTTTATTATTATTTTAGTTATTCATGTATCCTTGTGGCGTTGTTGTGTTTCATTCTCACGATTGTGTCGTTTCCTTGAATTTCAAATTTACGGGTTTTTTCCACTGTTATGTTGCTTCTGAATTCTTTGCCGAAATATCAAAGACAATTTTCAAGGAGAATAGTAAAATATGATACATGTGATAGGAGATTACAAAGTGGAAATCTCATTTGTCATCTTAAAAATATTGCAGTTCTCATTTTGGATTGTATATTAATTATAATTGTAATATCGACAAAATTCAGGGCTAATGTGTGCAACATTTGCAAGCAGGAAACTGAATCCAAGGTTTGTGTAGATGGTATGTCTGATTTGACATTATTTTCTTACAATCATCTTAGATTATATACTCATTATTTTGTATACTCTGCTGTATTCGGCACATGTTGTTTTTTTACTGTCCAGTGCGAACTATTAAGTTTATACCAGAAAAAGAATATGTTGATATGGTATGAATGTGAACCCTGCTTTATAGGGGTAGATCATCACACGGAGCCGGATTTATAACGTGCTAGCTCACGAGGTAACAGTCCGCAGAAAGACATCTCACCTCACCCGGACACTTTATACTGACTCCGAGCCGACTAGTCATTTGCTCTTATCCTGGACGCCGCGTGCTTGGCGGAGAAGCAGCAAATATCGTTTTTTTTTGTCTTGGTTTAACCCGGCCGCGGGTATCGAACTCGCGACCTTTCGCACTCGGGCCGAACACGCTACTACGGTTATTGCTGGGTAAATTATAAAAGGTTCTGTACTAAATCATAAGTGACTGTTTAACCTGTACATCAAGTAAAGCTGCACATTATAATGATCACTTTACAAAATTATAAACATCATGAACGTATGACCAAGTCTTAAACTTGTTAAATCAGTACACGGTTTCAGTTGTGGACGTTTTTATCACCTAATACAAAAACGTATATATTCGGTCATTATGACTAAACAGATGTTACAGGGAATTTATATAAGGGCCAGCAACAAAAAGTCCATTTGCTTTTTCGCAATATCCTACTTATAATTATGTATGTAAAGCCTGTTTCTTTACAGGGTTACTCAGTTTCTGTACCAGAAAGACTAACTCTCCTGACTGTTGTTTCTCTTTTTGTGTTTCGAGCTCTTTTATGTTATTTTTTGTCTGTTGGTCTGTCGGTTGGATGACTTTAATTGATAGAAATGTCACCTACAGTAGTATCACAAACTTTAATGTGGAAGCCCCACAGGGGCAACTGTCCCAAGTATCATAACTTCATGAAGTGTACCTTCCTTATAGGACAGATTTTCCTGTTATCCGTTTTGTTGTTTATTGACATTTTGGACACCTGATGCAAAATGTATCTTTTTGTCCGTTTTGACAATTCAGGTGTTGCAGGGACTACTCCACGGGGTGGAAGCTTTTCATCTCATTTATGACTTTAAATAAGTAACAGCAACCAAACTGCCATTCGCTTTTTATTTCATATAATCCTTACGCATATATGGGTATTAGTATTATAATCCTGTATGCATTTCTGTGGCGGCAAAATTAAAAGTCAGCCAAATCGGCTTTGGTCTAAAGCCACACAGAAGGCACTGTACAATAGCTGTAATAAGCAATCCATGATGCTCCCCGGATTTTCTGATAATTGGTTGTCCTCTGTTTGATAACTGCAGACAGTGATATAGGATGTTAATTTTTTAAATTGTAACAAATTTGGTAATTTATACCAAGAATATGTGGTGTGATCAATTTAATAACAATGAAAATAAAAGTATAATTTGATGCCCCTTTTATGAAAATTTGAATAATGCAGGAAAGGAAATTATATATTTGTAGAATGTAGGAGCCTACATCGCTCACTTGGATATCTTGGTAGTAAAAACTATGTTCAACCAACCTGTGATAAGAAACCTAAAGACACATGTTCTTTATTCGATTTGTTTCTAAGACAATTATTATGTTCACGTCTGGATAATAATTGTGGTTTAACCTTTTCAAACAATGATACCTTTTAAATAGGGAAAAGTCCACAAATTCGAAGTCTTAGGAAAAGCCAGCCAGGAGAATGGAACACAATAAATAAACGAACGCGATAAACTAAAAGAATAAAAACGTATAATAAAATAAACAAAACTAGAACAAGACGGCACAGAAACTAAAGTACTAGCAATGTGAACTCCCATAAAAAACCGGGAGTGTAATGAAATTCATGTTTGTGAAAATTTACAATAAAATTACAATAAGTAGGAAAACAACGATGTACACGTACTCTATAAGGTAAGGCTATATTTTAGTGCATGAATGTTAGTAAAATTCAATTGTTCGTGTTGTTGTCTTTTTCTACAATGTTCTATCTCGTACTTTTATTTGGAACGGTGTCGGTTGAGCGACTGCGCCTGACCAAACATATTCCATTTCCGTATTTGTTCCTTCAGCCAGTGTAATTTCAAAACGCTGCATTATTGACGCAAACATTAAATGAAGCTCCGGTTTTGCGACGGTTTCTCCCAAACACACACGGCGTCCTGCTGAAAAAGGTAACCAGCTTTCAGGTTTCATGGCCATCTTTCCGTCGTCATTTAGAAATCTAGTCGGGTCAAATTTTTCAGGATCTTTCCAATGTTTTGGGTCACGGTGTAATGCCGAAATGTTGATAAAAACCATTGTATCTTTCGGAACATCATATTTTCCTAGATAAGATATATGGTATAAAAATTTCATTCGGGAATCTACTTTATAAAAATGTTATTCTTTCTTGAAAATACCAAACAATCCAATTATGACGATATTAATTCTATCTGCTTATAGAAAGGGTTTACTGTATTCTGACATTGGTTTATTGATGAATATGAAGTATTAACTCGTATACGATAAATGTTTTGATACCAATTTGTTAATGCAAAATATGTGCACATTTCATCGCTTTACCACTCACTGGTTGTCATAAAGGTTTAAAATGTTAAAAACGAAACCAAAAAATAATGAAATCCTTACTCTCAGCTAGTATTAAACATGTTAAATACTCTTAAAATATTGCATTTTAAGAAACATGTTTTGTTTTCAACAAGAAATGTCTGTTGTAACTGTAACTGTAACAATATGCTGTCCAAAATGGCTTATTTTGAAGAAATCAATGAAAAACACCAAATTTCTCTCTTTTTTGGACCTTTGAATTAAAATTTTGATATGAACAACAGCCTTGCCCAAAAAAATATTTCACTGAAATGTGTCTTTATGTAAGACACGCATAATATTAAAAAATCTGTTTGGGTAAGGCTGTTGCTTATAGTTCTTTTGACCAAAATCTACTGTAAAAACACTCAATTTTCTTCAAATCCTTGATGTAGAAGACGTTCATGACGTCACTGTTGCATCATGGGAAGGACCTTTTTGCAATGATTGATAGATTTGAAAAAAAAATGTTCAAAGTGGATAAGTTTTTCAAACGGATTGTAACATGGAATGGAAATGTTGCTTTTGATTCATTATTGCTAATTATTCACTGTAACATATAGCAGGAAGTTTCAAACATATCCTCTTGTCGTAACTTGTAAATTTGAATCAATATGTTTTGAATAAGCAAGTAGATATCCTAGTTATCAAACGGAACGGAAAATGTATTTTATTCACTAAAACTTATTCTTATGGTCTTAGCCTAAATAATGCATGTGTCAACTTTTCGTGAAAAAGAACACCTGTGAATACCATGTTAACAAATTGACATTGTATCAATTTGTATATTTATTTCTATTTAAGCACGCGTTATATTTAAGTTTATTCTTTTCTTCTTTTTTATGATTTCTGCTTTAAAAACTCACCTACGGTAGTATCACAAATTGTTGAATGTGGCACTGCCATAGGGACAACTGTACCAAGTCTCATAATCTCATGAAGTGTACCTTCTGTATAGGGGAGTCTATCGCGGTCCTCTATCCCTGGAAGTCTTTCCGCGCCTTTTATAGGACAATTTTTGAAAAATTAAGAATACATTTCCTATGGCCGTATTTTAAATATTTCTGCTAGGAACGTTTCATCATTTTTTCTATCGTTTCACACACAAGAGTTATCTCCCATATCGGTAGATACTTTAACATAAGAGTTTTATTACATTGAAGAATAAAGGGTATCGCCAAGCGCAGCATGATTCGAGCGCAACATGTCGACAGGTATATTGCTTTTTGGCCATTTTAATCCCTTATATCACAACCATAAAAGATAGAAGAAATCTGTTAACATACTTCTGAAAGCACTCATTTAGATGAATTAATACAAAAAATCCCTATCAAAATCAGTGAAAAGTAAACATTTTAGGTGTCATACAAAATCGCTCATATTTACCCTTTTAATACCTTTTATCTCTGCAACGATAAAAGTCACACTCAAAATTGCCTGGAGTAAATATTATTAAGACGAACAATTAAAAAAAAATCAAAATTTGATAAGAAATAAAAAAAAGTTTCGAAAATTAAGATGTGTCCCTTTTCGGCTTCAATCGCGAAAACGGTAGGAGATGATGAAACTTTTTTCATTTTCAGTAAGGAACATTAAAAGCCAAACATCATAAAATAGGAAAAAATATAAAAAAGTTACTCTAAAATTGTAAAAATAAAAACCCTTAATGACCCCCAGACAAAAAAATGGTGCGGCAAGATTCCCAAAATCAATCCCAACCTGTATTTCTTATGGGGGGCCATTGTGGTAAAATTAAGAACAAAAGTAAATGACCGGAAATCTAACGGTCTACGGACGTCGACGCCGACGACTACGTCGTCCATGACAAAAGGCTCATACCATAATACGTCAGGAAATATTTGCAGTCTTATGGAGCAACCATTTGATTTGGGGGAGAGGGGCGGGGCTAGGATCAACAATTGTTCCTAGCCCCCCCCTCCGAATAAGAATCAAATGGGTGCTTCCTTATAAAAATTACCATGTAACACAGAGTTTCAAATGAAATATGTGTAGGTATAAGGAGATTTCTTCCTTTTAAACATTTAATGCTGAATATGCAAAAATGCAAAAATTTAATTTTTATTGTAAAGATTTACAGCATTTTTAGTACATTCGTCGTGTCTAGATACTATTTAATCGAGAAAAAAATATATATCCCTTTTCACCTTCTCGTACCCCTCATGAAAGAACATTTTACGATGTTTATTCTTTAAACGTTTTTAGATTTTTCCGAAAATTAAAAAAACACCTTACCGACAACTCGGTCTATTTCCTCGTGGACTTTTTTCTGGATGTGTGGTAAACTGGCCATAAAACGAACAGCAAAGTATAGTGTTAACCTAGATGTATCAATACCAGCTGAAAAGGAATAGACTTTCTACTTTCGTTAATGACATGGCTGTATACACGTACTTTATTCTTTAGAAATAAATACTAGTAGACTACATGTACAATTGATTCAATACGCGTTTACATTCTTCCACGACATGAAAGTACCTCGCCTTTGGTTCTAGCAATGCCTGATACAGTCTGACAAACATGTTTGATGGATTGGAAGTATTACATAAAGCATACTTGTCTTTTAAGGGAGCAACCATTTGATTTTTATAAGAGGGGTAGGATGAAATGTTTGAACCTGCTATTTTTTTCACACTTAAAGTAATCCTGGCTTTTCATTTTGTCAAGATCCCGGTCCTGTCTTTTTATTTCAAATTTCATCCTAGCCCATAAATGGTTGTTCCATAATCTGTCGTGTTAGTTTGATCTGAATTTGCGATCACTCCAGGGAGAGCAACACCCTTAGCACGTTAAAGACTCTATGTAGATACAGAAGCAACTTCAACTAACTCCAGGTGGAGGTGTTTTTCCGGAAGTTATTTAAAAACTGGGTTAAAAAAATATTTATCACCTATCTATAGACGATTTTGTACAAGATATAATGTTTGCAATCGATTTTTTCGCCCAGTGCTGCATTAACTTAAGTTGCTAGATACAGACTATACATACCACCAAAGATGTCTACGATCGTATGTACTAGATGAGATTTAGTTAAATGTTTCAAGGCCTCTGTGTCCTCCTCATGTTCAGCTTCCTTTCTGGCTAGAATCAATGTATCTGTGAAATCTCTGATGTTATCTAATGCATAATTATATACCAATTTTTTTCACACATTAAAAAAAGTCCGTTCTTAGACGGTCACATGCCTGTGACGAATGTTCAAGCAAGATTTATTCGCCAGTTCGTAGTTATTCATTTATTGCATGCGTAGAAAAATTTCGCATTTGTATACAAGTTGGTATTAGTCGATATTATTTTCTAATCATTCTATAAAATTGTGGCAATTTTAACCAATTGTACAATATAAACATCTAATTGTTTGTCATGTTCTCTGTCTTTAGAAAAGGTATAACAATTTACCAGTAACACGGGATTATCATGATATTTTGCCAAGTACTGGACTGGTACAAAAGAATCTTTTTGGAAAACCGGTTTGTTCCAGTAGATTCAACTTCAAAAAAAATTACTTAACATGCTTGAAGTAGGAGGTACCTAAATCCGCTAATTCATAGATTTTTATGAAATTTCGCATACAGCCGGAATATTAGAAGCTGCCTCTAAATATCTTCAATATTAATCCCTAGAATTTTCAATGAAAATAATATGCACGTTATTGCTGTCAACTTTTCCGTTTCATTGATACTAAATAAAAATATGGTCACCAACTTCGTTTACGCTGTGGAATATCCTCTCTGTTAAAACAATAAACAATACGCTTATTTTGGTTTTTCACACTTGTTTTCACTCTACACATAAGGTAATCAATTTGATATACTGAAATAACGAATCTGCTGATCCCTACAAAAATTTATATCAATAAAAAGAGAATTTCAATGGCAATAATATATCGCTTTTTTAAAATTCTAGGGACATGTTTTTGAAAAATTATAGTTTAAAGTCTAAATATTTTACTTTTTGGGGAAATATCGACATGCATTCTATTTATTTACACATCGGTTTGCCAATACTTGAATACACCATATTTCTGGAAGTATTACATTTGTAAATTAAGTTACATACATTTTTTGCATATTCAGATGCAGTTCAGCATACACTTATTGCCTGCAAAATTTTATAAAATTCTGAAATATAGTACAATTAGGTACTTCCTACCTTAAAACAAGTTTTTTTTCGGACATCTTTAAATACTAGAAAAAGTAAATGCATGGTCTATGAATTTTACCATTCAAAGAAAAGTCTTACTAGTAATACTGTTTCGATCACTATACCCTAAAAGTATTATAAAGGATATCAGTAAAACCTTTGTTTTAAAAGTTTAGTTTTATAAGAGGTAAATAGTAGTATACGTATATGTAATTTATCCTACTAAGTTAGAATAACGAGACATTAATTTGTGGAAATGCACGACTGTTGTGATATTAAACCATAGTCGTTTGAATATATAGTAATATACATATATTTTTCATTTTTTAAAAATATTTTTATCACTAAAATTAAACGAATGTGATTAAACTCCGGACAGTGGTCACTTCTGTTTTGGGACTTCTTCCCTCACCCATACTCAGGCGACATAAAACTGGAAATCATTTTAAAAAATAAATTTAAGTGCCAAAATATGAATACCTGGATCAAATGTATCTTCATGCTCTTTATATTTCTTTCTGATAATATCAATTAATTCATTAAACATTCCCATTATTCTTGTATATTTCTTTGTTGGCCATATCTTTACCAGAAATGGAAAAATATCCTCTATAAAACCATTTCCAATTCCTTCATTCGCATCTTTATCAAGTTTCATAAATCTTTGAAATTCAGGATCATCGATATCACAGCTGTATCATAGTAAATAATACATATGGTATTATTTACCATATACCTATTGAAGGTAAATACTTAAGGATGTTCGATGCTTAGTTTAAAAATAACAATATTTTTTATTAGGGACGAGATCAAAAGTTCAATGTAGGATAAAAAACTTAATTCACAAAGTTTTTTTCACTGACCTACACCCCCCTCCCCCCAAAAAAAACTCTTAACGTAGTTTGGGAAAAATCGATTGACCAATATGGGCATATGCTTTGGGAGTATAGTTTTTGTATCATGGGTCCTTTTTTTCCTCAACAATGTATGTTTGTTCTGTATATTGACTTGGACATCCCTTGAACCGTATTTTCCAATTCGAAAATCGATATTTCGATGCCGGATAACAAAACTTGCAGCGACTTTTACCCCCCCCCCCCTTCCAAACCCCCAAACTATTTGAATTAAGTTATTCATCCTACATTGAACTTTTGATCTCGTCCCTTACACTGGTAATAAATATTGATAGAGCATTAAGAAAGGAACAAAAAGACCGAAAACAAAATTATAAGTCCGTGTGCTTGTTATCGAGAAATAAGCCATTGAAGATGTGGCGGGAAAAAATGCTCTCTCATAACCCTTCCCCCCCATCCCCCCCCCCCCCCCCCCCCCCCCGAAGTTAAATGGTCGGTCCCTCATATGCTTGTAGTTTTTGTTTTTTATAAGTTATTGTTTTCACGAATTTCTGTTGTTGTTGATTGACTCTAATACATCTCTTTTTATTTGCGTAATGTGTATTTTTGATAGCACATTTTGTTTTACACTACGGTTAATTTAGATGGTTTTGGCGTTATTTCTTTTTGTCATTTTGACATTTTTGAATTTGCTCTTCAACTTTTTGGATTATTGTTTTAGGTTTTTAACATTTTAGGCTTTGAGCACAATCTGATGAGTCGTAAATCGACGAAATGTGCACATCCTGTGCATCAAAATTGGTATCAAAGAATTTCATTAATACATTCTGGAATTGAACATGTTCCGTATTCGAGTATCACTCCGCTTGAAAACAAAGTATTCACAGATATACAACAAAAATCTATACCTCTTTCCAAAACATATAGCATGTAAAATATTAAAAACCATCAAGTCAATGTATGGTTCAGGATTAAATGGTCCAGTCTCCTTCGCCATTATTGCTAGACATTTAGTCATTGATGCGTGAAGAACCACTTCCAAGTGATTGCCCGCCATATACTGCCTAAAATGAATGAACAGTATATTAGGATTATTGCACCAATATTGTCCCGATTATATCCGGCTTTTGAAAGAATTTAAAATCATACAAAGAACAACACATGGTATACAAATACTGTGCAATATTTTTTTATTGCATGGCCAATTTTCAAATGTCGCGAAAACATTATTTATCAATTGATAACACCGTAAGTTTTTAGATATGTATGGAGGGGTAATCCCCGACAAAAAATTCCCCGATTACACCACACAAACGTTTAAGCTGAGGAAAAGCTTCAACTTGGCAGTGAGATATTTTTAGATAGACAAAAAACCCTTAGCCTTACCCTTATACTGTTATTGAACAGGTACATGTATCTTGTTAGGTTTTAACATCTTATGCGTGAAACAGCCTATGTTAAACTTACCTCAGTGCCTTTCCTGCTATCTTTCTGTGTAATTTCCATGTAGGAGTATAGTTGGCAAACACAATATTTTTTCCACCGTCGGTAAAACTATAAACTATAAAAGATAAATTTGCCATATTTTGTGTTTATAATATATATTAATAAGCATAAAATAATACATCTCTATCTATACGACTCAACGTTCAGATTGACAAATTTACAATTTCTGTTGATAGAATTCCAAACACGAAACCTGTATATCGAATTGTCCTTTTACCCACGTGCCTTTTTTTATCAAAATTCTAATATTTTTATGCATTTACATTACTTTTCAAAAAATTTCGTCCATATAGAGAAAGATCAACGACATGTTAAATTGTCAATGATTCTGGAATTTTACTTTAGTGAAAAAAAGGAAGAAATAATTCTAAATTTTGGTTACAAATTGTTGTCTTACATGAGGGGATATGTGGTCTGTTTGCAAAGTCGGCTTTCTTTTTCACTAAGGCCTCCTTAACTACATCAATGTCATTCAAGACAACAGACTTCAGAGGACCTGAAAAAATATTTTTGACGTACACGTTACTGGTACTCCTTCTTTGTTAAATATGTAAAAACGGTTCTTTTATCTGATTAATGGGTTTTGTTTCAAGTTCATCATTGTTAAAGAGAACTAACTGACTATAGAACAGTAAAGACACCATTTCTCTTTTCACGACATACTTTACGACGGGTGCTGTATACAGAGCAGGAACTGCTTACCCTTCTGGGGAACTGAGTTCACTCCTGGTTTTTATAGGAGTTCTTGTTGTTCATTGTCTTTTAGTTTTCAGTGTTTATTTGTTGTGCTTGTGGTTGTTCATTTGTCTTCCCGGGTTTGTGCGTCCAGTGGATTGCTTTTTTATTTGTTCCTTAGGTATATTTGTCTTTACCCTTTCCAGGGCGCTTGTTTTTAATTTTATGCTGTTTTGTTTTAATATTCGTTGGTTAGCTAATTGGATTTTATACTTAATTCTTACTGCGGTATAGGTTTTAGACTACATGCATAGCACAGAGAAACAGGAAATGTGTCAAAGAGACAACAACCCGACCAAAGAGCAGAAAACAGCTCAAGACAAAAAATGGGACTTCAACGCAGCGGGAAAATGCAGCATCCGGAGGCGGGCTTCAGATGGCCCCTAAGCAATAATGTATACTAGTTCAGCAAAATGGACGGCACACTAATAAATGAATTATTTACCCAGCTGTATGGTGAACACTGGTCCGTATTTCTTTTGAAGTTCCCTGCATTTTTCGAATAAACATTTGGCGTATAAAACTAAAAATAGAAAGAATAAATAAATTTTGACATAAATGTATATATGTAGATGGTTCAAACCCCAACAGACCATGGAAATCTCTTCGAGTTATTGGCAGATCCATTTATTGAAGTTTAAGAAAAACAAATTTATCTGTCGGACTAAACTATTTTATCACACCTGTGAGTGCCAGACTTGTAAGTACCGGGTAACACTCAAGTCCATTGAGTTTGAGATTTCCATAGTAAAATACACAATGTATACAATTTTTTATTGTCAGTGATTGTTGGGATGAGATATTTTGTTCGACTTTTCTGAAATCGGTTTCTGGTAAGAAATTTGGATAATTTCTTATTTAAGTTATTGGACTTTGACACCAATTATTTATCAGAGAACAATGTCGAAGTATTTCGGAATTATTTTACAGAAGATCCGGATAAGTCAGCTTTTTTCGTTAAAAAATTAAGCATTTCTTGTTAAAGTCCTAAAATATCAAAAAATAAGGTTTTTTAGATCAAATATACCAATATCAGTGTCAAGTTATCTTAAAAACGAAGTTATGAAGTTACGCGTTTTTGCGAATAAGGAAAGAGTACACAAACATTTACGTATGGTAAAATTTAAGCAAAATATCTGAAGAGGAACCTTAAGTACCTAAGATAGAATTGTAAGAATTTGTACGTGACGAGAACAACATACCGTCAATGTTTCCTATGAACGGTATTGCCCATGGTCCTGGGGGCAATCTATATTTTAATTTCTGACGAATCTTGTAGCATAACAGTATGACGACAATGGCAACTAAAATTGTCTGGACATTTAGTGAGGAAAAGATTGAAGAAAACATCCTTCTGAAAAAAAGAGATGCTTATCAAAGTATATCAAACAGCACCTTAGTCTGCTACTTCTCCATTATGCGTGACTATGTTTCCTTTTCGTGTTTTTATTATTAAATAAATGGAGTTAACATTGCACTCTTTCGCGATTCATTCCATTGGCCATCTCGCTTTTTATCCCCGCGCTAGCGAAGCGACGGGGGTAATGTTTTCCTGTTCGCCGTACGTACGTACGTACGTGTGTACGTAATGTCCAGGATTATCTCAAGAACCACAAGAGATAGAAAACTGAAACTTTGATAAGTGTTGGCATTGCTGATGTAGATGGTGCTCTTGGGCATAATTATGAGAAAAATAATAATTCGCGATATCCAGTAAATTGTGAAATCTTCTAAACTATTTGCACTATAATGCTGAAACTAAAACAATTACAATGGCAAATTCAAAAGCGGCATGAGAATTTTTTCTGAAACCCCTGGGGGCATAGCAACAAGAGAGTTAAAAAAAATCACAAAATCGATTGTCACAGAACTCCTCTTACACCCTAAGCGGTAGAAACATAAAAATTAGTGCAATACTAGCACCTTAAAAGTTGTCTGTGTCGAAAGTTTCGGGATTTTGAAATTTGCCCTTGGGGCAGAAAAAAAAATTTTTGGAAGAGTCTCAGACTTATTATCCCCGCGCTAGCGAAGCGGCGGGGATAATGTTTTGCTGTTCGCC
The DNA here is from genome assembly GCA_028015205.1 of Mytilisepta virgata. Classification (NCBI taxonomy): domain Eukaryota; kingdom Metazoa; phylum Mollusca; class Bivalvia; order Mytilida; family Mytilidae; genus Mytilisepta; species Mytilisepta virgata. The sequence goes on along the minus strand of JAPWFG010000018.1, from coordinate 2,007,653 downwards.
GCACGTGTGTACGTAATGTCCAGCATTATCTCAGGAACCATAAGAGATAGAAAACTGAAACTTTGATTGCAGTTAGGATTGTTGATGTAGATTGTGCCGAGGGTTTCGGAATTTTGGAATTTGTCCTTAGGGCATAATTATGAGCAAAAACGGATTTCGCGATATCGAGTAAATAGTGAAATCGTCTAAAATAGTTGGACTATAATGACTGTGCCGAAGGTTTCGGAATTTTGAAATTTGCCCTTGGGACAGAAAATATTTTCTGGAAGAGTCTCAGACTTATTAATTTTGGAAAATTACCAATCAACCATACTATCAGACACTAGCAGAATAATAGCTGTTAAATGAAATATTGATTTAAAAAAAATAATTCTAAATTTGGAAAATTTCCTGAAAGACTCTACGATCTGAATGTTTGTGAAAAGTACCTAGCAAACATACATAATTGTTTACAAAAAAGCAACAGGTGTATAGGGAATTAAATTTCCAAAATTAAATGGTATATTTGGTTTTTAAAAAAAAAATTCCAACTTTGGTAAATTTCCTAAAAGACTTTAAGACCTTCATTTTTTGGAAATATATCTAGCAACCATATATATTAATAACCATTAATATCACAAGAGTTAAGGTAACCATTCTATTTCAAAAAATGAAATTCCAACTTTGGTAACTTTCCTAAAAGACTTTAAGACCTTAATTTTTTGGAAATGTATCTAGCAACCATATATATTAATAACCATTAATATCACAAGAGTTAAGGTAACCATTCAATTTCGAAAAATGAAATTCCAACTTTCCAAATTTCCTGAAAGACTCTAAGACCTTAATTTTTTTTTTTAAATTATCTAGCAGCCATGCATATTAATAACCATTAATATCATTAGAGTTAAAAGTACCATTCAATTTCCAAAAATGGAATTCCAAATTTGGTTAATTTCCTGAAAGACTCTAAGATCTTCATTTTTTTGGAAATGTATCTAGCAACCATGTATATTAATAACTATAAATGTCACAAGACTTAGGCTAACCATTCAATTTCCAAAATTGATATTCCAATTTAGGTAAATTCACACTTAATTAGTAGAACATGTCATCATAAAAACAGTTCACTACTTGTATTTACGATATCAATGCATGATATCCTAATCATTCACACTTCATTTAACATTATGGCTACCATCTCACCTGTCCAATTCATTACTAATGTTTTTGTCACATCTGAGTATAATATCTTTGGTCATTTGTGTTTTGCCATTCCTAGCACTGACTAAATTATTTAAAAAAAGAAGAAATGGTAGTGAAACAATGAAAAAATGTTATTGTTCTTTTGTGAAATATTCCTTTGATTGAACTCGTAGCATTTAATTTTTTGATTAACACAACAGTGGCACGTGGATATGCAGCGTGGCTGTCGTGTTTCATTTCAGTATGGTTCGTTTCCATTTATACTATTTAAGCAACTATATATACTATATTAAAAAACTAACCATAATAGTGCGTCAACAGTTATCACAAGTTCATAATTATTTGATAAATTACATAATATTTGAACAGTTTTGGAACACAGTATCTCACCTTGAACAATTTACACAACTCTTTATGACTGTAAACGTTTCGAACCAGGATGGTCCTCGTTTAGAACTGTTTCTATTTTACAATAATATGTTGATTGATAGATTTCTCCCCAACTATGATAAGAAATAGCAACATTTTCAATCCAAAACTTTAAATATAAAAAAGATTTTTATTGGATTCCAAACAACTTTTGCAACATACATATACAATCGAGAATCATGAACACAACAATGAAAATGTATTTGTGGCACTGTAATATTTAGGTTCATGGTCTGTTATTGTACGTACATATTTAATGTACTTCGTACAAATTTTGTTCGATTACCTCGGGTTTTTTGCATCGAATCACACAACACCAGTGAACCCAGATTGTACAAGGCATATTTAAAATTCTACCACTGCATTCATTATACAGTACTTTTGAGCAGATAATGAATATTAATCTTAAGAACTGACATTTCCTTCTGCATATAAAGGCAATTTAACAGAGTAAAAATGACAGATGTACGTTTGCTAATTTAAATAATAATAAAAAACTAGAGGCTCTCAAGAGCCCGTGTCGCTCACCTGTATCTAATGTGATTTTGGAAATTATGTAAAATTATATAATGATTGAGACCAAGACTGGTTTAATTTGACACAGTATTTAAAATTAAAAACAGGTCATCTTAGTGTAGTCTTACAATAGCTACTGAAGACATCTTATCATTATTATTAAAAGGAACATTTATACCCTGTTTTATTTCATTCTATTTAGTGGTTCTCTAAAACAAGACATTTGAATGTATTTCCCATAGTGTCTTATGTTAAACTAAGTCCCCTGCCGGTGGCCTTCTCTGATGATGGATCAACTACAAAGTAACAGCACTTAGTCAGCACCTCATAAGTAATATTCATGCCATATTTGGTTTCATTCCATTCTGTGGTTCTCTAAAAGAAGACATTTGAGTGTTTTTCCCATAGTGTCCTATGTTAAACTAAATCCCCTGTTGACGGCCAACTTGGATGATGGATCAGCTACAAAGTAACAACACTTGGTCAGCATCACATAAGAAACATTCCTGCCATATTTGGTGTCATTCCATTCAGTGGTTCTCTAAAAGAAGACATTTGTATGTATTTCTCATAGGGTCTTATGTTAAACTAAGTCCCCTGATGGAGGCCATCTTGGATGATGGATAGGCACCAAAGTAACAACATTTGGTAAGCATCTCATAAGGAACATTCATGCCATGTTTGGTTTCATTCCATTCAGTGGTTCTATAGAAGAAGACATTTCTATGTATTTCCCTTAGGGTCCTATGTTAAACTAAGTCCCTCACTGGTGGCCATTTTGAATGATGTAATGGCTACAAAGTAACAACACTTGGTCAGCACCTTGTAAGGAACATTCATGCTATGTTGTGTTACATTCCATTCAGTGGTTCTCTAAAAGAAGTCATTTGTATGCATTTCCCATAGGGTCCAATGTTAAATTTAGTCCCCCGCTGACGGCCATCTTGGATGATGGATCGGCTACAAAGTAACAACACTTGGTCAGCACCTCATAAGGAACATTCATGCCAGATTTAGTTTCATTCCATTCAGTGGTTCTCTAAAAGAAGTCATTTGTATGCATTTCCCATAGGGTCCAATGTTAAATTTAGTCCCCCGCTGGCGGCCATCTTGGATGATGGATCGGCTACAAAGTAACAACACTTGGTCAGCACCTCATAATGAACATTCATGCCAGATTTAGTTTCATTCCATTCAGTGGTTCTCTAAAAGAAGTCATTTGTATGCATTTCCCATAGGGTCCAATGTTAAATTTAGTCCCCCGCTGGCGGCCATCTTGGATGATGGATCGGCTACAAAGTAACAACACTTGGTCAGCACCTCATAAGGAACATTCATGCTATGTTTTGTTACATTCCATTCAGTGGTTCTCTAAAAGAAGTCATTTGTATGCATTTCCCATAGGGTCCAATGTTAAACTTAGTCCCCCGCTGGCGGCCATCTTGGATGATGGATCGGCTACAAAGTAACAACACTTGGTCAGCACCTCATAAGGAACATTCATGCCAGATTTAGTTTCATTCCATTCAGTGGTTTTCTAAAAGAAGTCATTTGTATGCATTTCCCATAGGGTCCTATGTTAAACTAAGTTCCCCGCTGGCGGCCATCTTGGATGATGGATCAGCCACAAAGTAACAACACTTGGTCAGCACCTCATAAGGAACATTCATGCCATGTTTGGTTTCATTCCATTCAACGGTTCTCTAAAAGAAGTCATTTGTATGCATTTCCCATAGGGTCCAATGTTAAACTAAGTCCCCCTCTGGCGTCCATCTTGGATGATGGATCGGCTACAAAGTAACAACACTTGGTCAGCATCTTATAAGGGTTCATTCATGCCAGATTTAGTTTCATTCCATTCAGTGGTTCTCTAAAAGAAGTCATTTGTATGCATTTCACATAGTGTCCAATGTTAAACTAAGTTCCCCGCTGGCGGCCATCTTGGATGATGGATCGGCTACAAAATAACAACACTTGGTCAGCACCTCATAAGGAACATTCATGCCATGTTTGGTTTCATTCCATTCAGTGGTTCTCTAGAAGAAGTTCAAAATGTAAAATGTTAACGACGACGACGGACGACGGACGACGGACGCCAAGTGATGAGAAAATGATGAGAAATGAGCTAAAAACACGGAAAAAAATTAACAACTTATTTTTTCGTAAGTTACACTATAATACATGTACTGCTACCTTGCGACGCTAACAATTTCCAACACATTTTTGTCGGCACAGAATTGAATTATCGAATATCTAATATATCACTTAATATAAAAAAAAAAACTTTCTAAAACTTACAAATTTGATAATGCAAATTATGATACAATTTCAATTACCCATGAATATTTATTTTCGATAATACGGAAACTCGTCACAATTTGGATCCCCTTTTCAATTTTGTCCCGGTGGAAACTTTGTTAAATTTGAATATTCTCAAAGAACATAAAAGACTATGGTTGAAATTAAATATCCAGATTTGAAGGTCTATAACAACAGAAAAAATATAGCATTTCAGGTTTTTGGAAGACATGCGAGTTTTTGAATTTTAAACACAAAACAATGAAAAGGGTTGCAATTTGGAAAATGTGACGTTAGGGAGTGTACAATATAACAATCCAAAGATACTAATATTAGATATAGTAAATTTATACTATGCTGTATTCGACGCATTTCAAGGAGTTACCTCTCATCAGCAGCATTAGAACCGAAACATTTGGAAGACCAAAAACCAAACTTATATTAAACAAGAAGTACTCAACCAAAAATTCCGAAATAGGAAGCCAAATTTCAGCTAAGGATATCTACCATGTGCAATACAAGGAATGAACCCTTAGTATTTCCATTATTTTTGAATTTTGTATACTGGTAATTTCTGTAACAAATCAATGAATAATCATGTCAGACATGTCTGACGACTGGGTTGGCGAATACCCTCGGAGACCTAGGGTCCACCAGCGGAGGCATCATCCCAGGAGTTTCAAAATAACAATCCAAAGATAATAATATTAGATATAGTAAATTTATACTATACTGTATACGACGCATTTCAAAGAGATACCTCTCATCAGCATATTATTTTTGCAAATAATAAGTATAAATGAAATATCTGTAATGTTAATTCTTCCAGCAACTATTGCAATGCTTATGTTTTTTATACCTGACCACAAAAATTATATTAAACCAGACGTGGTATTTTTTTGATATCCTTGTTAAACTTCTGTGGCGTCATATAAAAGAGCATTTGCATTCAGATGTCCGTCGTCTGTTAACTAAATTGAGATTTTCTGATTTACTTGGAGACATGCAGTATTTTTATAATACCTGATCAATTATTACGTGACTGCTGTTTCACTCTCTTTCACTTCTTAATCCCCTTATACGAATTATTAAAATCAATTTTTGCTTCTTTGTGTATTTTTACCTACTTAATTTGAGATAATGTGTATCTTTCGACATGGTTTCTTTATTTGGCGAGGTTTTCAACATAAAAACTAATGTAAGATTTATACAGCACCAGGTAATATGATCTTGTTCGTACTGGATGCAAACCGATCAATTATGTAAATATTAATCTCATAAACAATATGGATAACAGGAAAGGTCAACAATGATATACTACCTGATAAAACCGAACTAGATGTAAATAGACAACTGTTTAGTCTTTAAAATTCTGTATATAGTACAAATGTACATATTCATGCTGATAATTTGATATTTGTAAACCGAAGTCTCTTTATAATCTAAACATTTATATACCTATAGAGGGTTTTGTCTTTTCAGAAAGCAAAGTCATTATTTCAAAGAAAAACCTGGGTAATACCATTTTGCTTTGTTGTATACGTGTACAAGGTTATTATTTTCTATAATAACCTAGGACGGGTCATTCTTAAAACAAAGAATCTTCAACCAACCATGTACGATGTATAGCCAGAGGTATAATAGTTACAAACATTTCCTGAGTACTTTTTATAACAGAGTTGTTTGGATAAATAAAAAAAAATATGTTCTGGGGTGGGACAATTGTTTTTTTTTTTTTTTTTTTTTTTTTTTGTGGGGGGAGGGGGGGGGGGGGGGTGGGCAGAAATTCTGGAAGTAAAAAAGAAAGTACATGTATGGCACCACACATGATTATGTAATACATGTAACTGCTATCCAGAAGTTAAAGGAAAGGGGAGGGGGTGCTTTGCCTCTACTAGTTAAACAGTTAACCCTGCCTTTAGCAAAAAGCCCAACAATATATACATGTACTTGATTGGTACTTAATTTCAATTGGTTTGATGTTAACAAGGGGATATTTTGAATTTAAGTGGTTCTGAATAGGGACATTCCATCATATTTTAGGTGTAAAACAAGCTAGATTTTTTAAATAATTTATAAATTTTCATTTAATTGACAGTATATAAGTTACAGAAAGTATATTTGTAGGTTTTTCTGGTAGTAGAATACACCTCGGGGTGCAAGGAATTGGCCGATGAAAAACATCGCTACGCTCGATTTTTCAACAACCAATTCCTGACACCCCTTGGTGTATTCTAATACCAGAAAAACCTACAAATATATTTTCTCTATAACTTATACACTGTTAAATTATTTGGCTTGTTTATATCTTGTACGGTGTCACAAATATTTGTATATATGTTTCATGACAATAAAGATACATTATCATAAAAAACCACTTCATTCATGTAGTTCAGATTAACCTCGCATGCGCTCAAACTGAGACACGTTCTTGTGTATATATAACAGAAAATACAAATTATTTTATCGTCATATCAGGATAGTTCGGTTTATAGTATCGCATTTTCGCGAGATAGTTTATGAGGATTACATGTATAGATGTACACAGTATTACTAACTAACATTATAAAGTCACTACACAATCTACTTCCCAAATATATAGGGTCAAAAACTGAAAGTATTGTGAAATTAAATGTTTTCTCTCATTACCTAGAACAATTCGTTAATTGACACAATCAGCTAAATACTAATACCAAAAATGTGGACTAAGTTCATTGTTAAAAGAAAGTGATAATAATGAATTGTTTTAACACCAAGACGATCCACATGATCCAACAACGATAGGAAAATCATTCGAATGAACTACTGGTGTAGCAAAACCATTTCTCAATTCGGGTTATATAGCCCCCCCTCCCCTTTCCAAACAAAAAATTAGAGAGAGAGAACAAATTCCATATTTTTTCTTCATGTATTTTCTTTTTTCAACGTTTATGTGGATACACTGTAAAAACTAATTTAACTTACCTACATGGACATGATATATTCCGTTTCTTGCACTACACTAACATAATACGATTTCTAAAAATAAAATTATCTACGATTTCTAAAAATAAAAGTATTTATTCGACCAACTGGGTTGATTGCACAATAAAAAGATATACAGCCCACTACTTTTTGCGTGAACCCATTAGGGTTCACGTCTACAGTACATGTGCACCGTCAATGGGCCATTCGGATCTCCTCGGAATCATATTCTTGGAATGTCTCGAACTTATCGTTGAATTAATGTGCTTAAGATTGTCCCTCTGTAATGTAATGTTTCAGTATCACGTGATGTTGTGTATTTGAATAAGTTAATCTGTAAACCTAAGACCGATATGGCAGAAAAGTAAATAGCTAAGTAAACGTCGTAAGGTTTTAGTGGTTTTATTAACGCGCGACTTTGTGTATTTTCCAAAAAGCAATCGTGGGCGAAATTTGGTATAGTATATTTTCATGCTATAGTAAATTGATATTTAGTTAGAATTTCTTAGGGAAAAACATTAATTTTCATTTCAAGCTATTATACTAAGTTGTATTTCTAACACAGTATGATCCACGAAAACATGGTGTAGGACCTTTGAAGTATAGACTCTGTCTAAAATTTAATGCGGAACGTCTTCGCTTATGAAATATTTTCGCTGTAGATCTATCCTATTTTCCTTAAAACTAATTAGTTTACCGCGCAGGGGCCCGACTTCTGGATATCTATTTATTTATTATTTTATTATTTTTGTCTTATTTCCTGAGTACTTTTAATAAATATTTACTATAACAACGAATATTTATGCTTTTATTAACAGTGTGCAATATAATATCCACGTCCTTATACTAAAAAATAAGCAATATTTATGCTTTTATTAACAATGTGCAATATACTATCCACGTCCTTATACGAAAAAAATTTTTTTTAGTATAAGGACGTGGATAGTATTCGTTGTTATAGTAAATATGTATTAAAAGTACTCGGGAAATCAGACAAAAATAATAAATAAATAAATATCCAGGAGTCGGGTCCTGTGTACAGTGATTACATTGATTTCCCTTTCTACTGACCAACATACACTATAACAATAGCTCAGAGGGACAGGAAAGGATCAAATTTTAATTGCGTTTCAATCGATAAATTTATTCAATGTTAGCTCATATTTCTGCTTCTTTCAACAGGTTAGTAAAGTTATTTATTTAATTGAAAGTTGTAAAATTATTCACTCAATAAATTTATTCAATGAATGCTAGAAATCTATTTATAGTCTACTATTTAATTTAAAGTTGTAAAATTATCCCTTATCTCCTGTAACCCAGATCACAGTGTACTTTCAACAAGTAAGAACAGTTATTTAAACTGTACATATGTAATGTTTGACAATTTTACACTTTTGACAAAAATTAAAACTGCCATGTGTTGTTAGCGCTGAACAGAATATTTTTTTTGCGAAAAGTAAAAATGCCAGTTTATTGAAACATCACATGTTTTCTTTTCGTGAGAATTAGTGGGTTAATGACCGGCACACCAACCTTGTACAAAAGATATCAAGAACCAAGGCGTTCGTAAATCAGAACATGTCATTTAAAAACACTAAAAACGCACTTTTTAGATACAGAATGTTATAGGGCATCCGTGTGAAGTCACGCTTTTGAAATAAGTGGTCATAAGAATAGGCATAAGTGGCTGATAGATACCTTCAGAACCGTAAAGGTTTTAAGCAAAAAATAAATATGTCAATAGAAATATTAAAGTGTGCATCAGCGTTTCACGTTTTTTTAAACCACTGACGAGCTGAATAATTGCAAAATTTGCAAATGCAAAAGCTACACCGAAACATTCGTCGATGAAAATCTCTCTAGGATCAACCGTGTCTATTTTTCATACGTAAACTATTTTGACGGGTATTTTGCTATAATTATGAACAATGTTTCATTATGGATTAAGATAATGAACAGCAGAAAAACAAAAACTGGCAGACATAAAAGAATGATACAAATATTTTTTGTATTCATTTTATAAGCACTCAAATTTAAATCGCTAAAACCAAGGATCTAAATAAAATTGGTGATTTGTATTTTATATTTTGTAGTGTTCCAACATGTCATATGCGAACATTGCGATTACAATATATTTATATAGAATAATGTTATATGTTTGATACGTGGATGTTGAGATCAGCTTTACACCAGGCTGTTTACGTACAATCAGAAAACTCATTTTTAATGAATTTCACGGACCCCGGGCCGTTATCATTTCTACGCTGGTCTTTAGTTCACACAAAATTACGTTAGCAGGCCGGTCATTCACCCAATAATTCTCTCAAAAAGTAAAACTGTCATGTTCTGTAAAAACTAACATTTATTTTGATGTAATATTTAGGCTTGAAATTAATTTCATAAAATATCTATTCAGTTAAAAAAAACTTTATCTTTGAAGGCATGCATTAATTATGAAACAAAATTAAGCCGCCAAAAAAGTAAGTATTTAAAAATTTTAAAAATTAATATTCAAGTGACGCATTTTGGAAAGAAAAAATGCTTGCAAAGCCGGCCCGCAATTTTTATGAACAAATTTTCTTCGTCCAGAGATATAAAACAAAAATCCAAGATTTCCCTATCCGTGCATGTACAATCTTTTTAAAAATGTATTGTTAAAAACTCATGGCAAATACATGAACAATTTGTTTGTACATTATATATTATGGACTGTAAGCAAAATTTATTACCTCGAACAATATGAAAGTTTGAACATAGTTACAGTGATGGTTTAAAGGAGGGTGTTATTTAAGTTATATCACCCAGGACTGTGTGTGGTGACGAATCAAAGAGGAGATTGGGGGGAAGTCAATATTCGAATTACACTTTTGTCTGACTTCTTTTAAAATATTGTAAATATTGCTTCTCGAGAAAGGGAAGAGGAACGCGCGGAAAAATCGGATCATATTCTTGTTACTTTTTTTGCAGATTAAGGTAGCCTTTAAGTCAATTTCGGATGAGTTTTTTTTGTGTGATGCTGTGGAAAAACCAAGTTATTAATTTGGTGAAGTACGGTGGGTGACCAGCTGCCAACAGTCTCCGTGCAATAACTGATGAAGCTTTCAACCAAAGCTTTTCATTTTTACCGCTCCGGAGGTACGGTCCTTGATTAATTGGAAAGTGGCAATAACAGATGAACCGATTAAGCAATGCTTTTCAAATTATAATATGTTGTTCCCGATGATATAATGGAGGTCATGTTCGATATTGACCATTGACACTTTTACCGCTCCGAAGTGCATACCGGTAATTGGAAAATGGCACAAACAAGGGACCAGTAAACTGCCTAAACTGTTATAGACAAGATGTGCACCTTACAAATGTTTCAACAACAAATATTTGAGAAAACCCGGTTTGCTGTCATTGTTAAAGCTTTTCCTTTGTCTAGTTTTTAATGTCTCTGATGAAAATGGAAAAACTTCCGAAGATTCGTTTTTTAGCTCACCTGGACCAAAGGTCCATGTGAGCTTTTACCATCACTTGGCGTCCGTCGTCGTCGTCGTCGTCGTCGTCGTCGTCTGTCGTCGTCGTCTGTTAACAATTTTTCAAACGTTAACTTGTCCGACACCATAAGTCCAATTGCAACCAAACTTGGTACATTTGTTTAGTGGCATTATGTGTACAAAAATATCGTTCGGATTTTTGATTCGTAAAAAAACATGGCCGCCATGGCTAAAAATAGAACATAGGGGTAAATTGCAGTTTTTTGCAAATAACTCAAAAACCATAACAGATATCAAAATTCTGGCATAGGGTAAAAGTGTTCAGCACCTCAAGATCTACCTGCCCTGAAATTTTGAAGAAGATCCAACGACGCATGTAGGAGTTATTGCCCTTTTTCTGCATTTTTTCCAAATTTTGCACTTATTAAGCTCAATATCTTGGATACTATAAAGGAAATTTGAAAAATTTAAATTTCATATTGTTAGGCACACAAAGATCTACAAAATTTGTAACAGGATCGAAGTTGTAGGTTCATTCCTTTTAGGAGTTATTCCCCTTAGATCATCAAAATTGACCATTTTTGCAGTCTTTATTCATTGTAATAAAATCGTTAACTCCTCTTACACCATAAGTTTAATTGCAACCAAACTTAGTGTAGTTGTTCCTTGGCATGAGTGCTACTAAACTATCGTTTGGATTTTTGATTTATAAAAAAACATGGCTGCCATGGCTAAAAATAGAACATAGGGGTAAATTGCAGTTTTTTGCAAATAACTCAAAAATGGTGACAGATATCAAAATTCTGATGGGAAGCTAAAGTGTTCAACACCTCAAGATCTACCTGCTTTGAAATTTTGAAGAAGATGTAACCACCCATGTAGGAGTTATTGCCCTTTTTCTTGATTTTTTTTTGAAATTTGTACTTATTAAGTTGTTGTCAATAGAGAAAAGCTGTTGTTTGCTTAAACAATCAGCTCATTGAGCTCTACAAAAGTCTGAATTGGGTCGAAGTTGTCAGATGATCCATTATAGGGGTAATAGCTCATGAAAGACTCCCTTAAAGCTTAAGGACCAGGTGAGCGATTCAGGCTCCTGGGAGCCTCTTGTTACTATCTCTTGCCGTTTTAGAGACAAAAGGGACTCAAATGGGGACACGCCTTAATGTTTCCAAACTTTGTTATTTCTTATCCAATTTTGATGATTTGTTTTAAATGGGTCGTCAGAAGAAATGCAATAAAAGTTAATCCACACATTTTTGTGTAACTTTTGTGGTTACAGAGATGAAATGGATTAAAAGGGCCACAATTAGCTATTTTGCGGGACACCAACATTGTTATTTTTCATCCGATTTTAATGGGGATTTTACTTTCAATTCATCATTATGAGTGCTTCCAGGAATGAATGTGTCTACAGATGTCGTCTTTCTTTTACGGTTTTTTCAGATATAAGACGTTAAAAGGGCCAAAACAGCAATGTTGCTTGATATGTAACTTTTTAAAAAAAATTCTACCAATTCTTATGGGGATTTTTTTCTTTTATTTCATCTTGATGAGCTTTCATATGTACGTGAACACATTTTTTATATCTTTTATTGTTTCCAAGATTTACCAACTTTGAAGGAAACATATTTTTTTCATTTTTCATCCAATTTTTTCTTTTGCTTTCAGTAATATGTCGACATATTTTTTGTATCTTTTGAAGTTTTTGAGACAATACATGTATACGGGGTTGAAGACGGCGAACAAGCAAAGTGAATGTGACTGGATTTCTAAAATGTTTTTTTTTTCATCTTGTTTTTGTGGTAGGTTCAATATTTCTGTGTGTGTAATATTGGGCCCCGCATAAATGTGTGTCCACACTTACTTTACGGGAGTACCTGTCGACAAGTTGCGGTCGTATCATGCTGTGCTTAGCAACGCCTTTTATTGCATGGAGATAGAATATTCGAAACTGCGTCTGAATATAGAAACTTTTATATATTTAAGTTTTAAATTCATTCAATAAGATTGATACTATAGATTCCAAATAAAGATAGACAAAAAAAAAAAAAAAAAAAAAAAAAAAAAAAAAAAAAAAAACAATAATAATTTCAGTTAAAATCGTCTTTTCTTAAAAAATAACTATCTCTTTAAATTCTCGGGACAGAATTTTGAGAAATCATATTACAATCTTAGGATCTGACTTTTTGGAATACTTAAATTATGCCCTTTAAGTTCCATTGGTCAATCCTGCTCTTGAAAATTACGAGATGAGTTACGATGTGGGAGGGTTTCTCATTAAAAGCGTATCATCTTGAAAGGATCAACACCAACGTGAGCAAGCATTCACTTTTTTAGATGGACAGGATTAGGGAAATATCAGCTAAAAACTGGGCTCCAGACCAAATAACGTGCTTCATGGATAATTTTGAGTATAAATGGGTTTTAATTTTTATTTCCAGTGGAAACTGAGGAACTTGACATTAAAACAAGAAATCGGGCCATTTAAAAGAAAACTCTTTGATTTTGCCCAAGAGCGGCGTGAAAAAAGCAAAAATTTTTGCATAAGAAATAAAATTTCAATAAAACGGCTTCATCATCTTAAAGAACGCCCCTATATGCGTGTTTTGTTTTGTTTTTTTGTTTTTTTGTTTTTTTTTTTTTTGGGGGGGGGTCCGTTTTTGTTGTACCTGCAAAATGGACTAGATAATTTGGTCAACTGTTGGGATAAATTAAACTGGCAACTTACAGTTAATGTTAAAAAAAACATGATAATACAGATGTAACAAATTCTTATGTACATTTTTGTAAAAATACTTTGGGTACTAAAAGAAGCTTCTCAAACCTAGCTACAAGAGCAGAATTAGATAGAGAAACAATAGAAAAAAACATATTGCAGTTCAAACTATAAAATATCTTTCTAAGACTGCATTTTGATGATTTAAATCCTTTATTAAAAGATGCTTTTGAACTGAGCAAGACCTTAGACTCAGAGAATACATACACTTGGTATGCAAATGGCAAAAGCATTTCTTAAGATATAGGAATACATTTAAAGGACCTGTAGATTCCTAATAAAAAGTGTCTTAATAAACTTCAAAGTTCGCTTTGAAAAGATTGTGATATATATTACAAAAAAAAATGATAATAAACAAAATAGAAAACCTTCAAGAATCTAGCAAACTATTTTTATATAAAACAATAAAAACTTTAGGAAATTTAAAACACCCTAAATTTGAAATGCGTAGACTTATAACTTAATTTCGAATAAGTGATCATACCGTATTGATAGAAGTGGGTAGATATAAAAAGATCAAGAGAGAAGAACGTTTATGTTTAAAATGCCAACAAATTGATGACTAGTTTCATTTTTTCTTATATTGTGATCAAAATAAACACATTCGTGAGGAATTAATCTTTAAACATTATTCACATTGAATAAGGATTTCACTAAATTAACTGATATAGATAAACTAAAAATTATTCTGAATCATTCAACACCATGTGATATCAAAATAGTTGCATCCTTTATAAAACAATCATTAGAACTGAGGAGAGAGGATACAGTATAATGATATTATGTTATTGTAATTGTAATTTGATTGTTGTAAGTACATTTTGTAAGTATTATTGTCCATATGTGTGTTCGTGTGTTTTGTGTGATTTTATCCCTAATTAGGAGTGTTTCTGCATGATGAAGATATTTAAATTAATAAGACCCTGATTCACGAATATATATTTCGTAGTATTGTACTGAAAATATAAATGAAAAAAAACATCCAGGATACCATGAAAGGGGGTTGGTTGGATTTAAATCAAGTGTGCCATCAAGTGTGAGAGGCAGCCAGTCAGAAAACAATCTTCCCATGCATTAAGGAAACAGAAAAATTTTCCTCTTTTGATTGGAGGAAAAATAGGTTATATTCTAAATGTATTTACATAGTTGTTTGACAAAACCAGACACACCATATTTCGGGAAATCTGAAAGTGACATACAATATTTCTTTATTTTATGATATTCAGTTCAACATGCTCTAGTTGAATGCAAAATATTATAAAATACGACATATATGCTACAGCCCATTTAAAATCACACAAAAATATTCTCCTAAATAAGTCACTGAAAGATAAAATGAATATATATTCTTTTATTTATTCATAAAAAGTCGTGTTATACAATAATTATTAAAAATAAAACAAGATGTACTGTGATCCATTGCTCAGTAGTGATACCCCCCGTCTTTCAATAAGGACGAAAAATAAACGCAGTCGTCAAGCCTGAAGTTGATGGCGCACGATATGGCGTACCTACATGGATAGAAAGCGTGTGACAAAATATCAAACGGCTGTGATGAGTAATTGCAGAGAAAAGTGTAACGAAAATGTTGCTACGGACAGACGGACGGACGGAAACACAAAGGTAAAACAGCGTTGGGCGAGGATATAATAATTCTAATATGTTTAAGTAGCAAACAGAAATTTCCACAATAAATCTTAAAACTGATATCGCACAGTCTTATGATGAACATAGTAAAAACACAGAGACTATGAGTTAGGAAAATAATTAACCACATGCTTCTTCAAAATGTCCCGAATATTAAAACAACAATGAAATAGCAATTTGACCTCGGAAATTAACGGAAAAATCGGAAGCGCGAAATATCTAACTTATTTGTAATGACGCCGAATACAAACAACGGAAAGTTTTTTTCAACTTGAGACAGAACAATCGGAACATACTCGTTACCGTAAAAATGACTTAAAATATGTGAATAAATATATCCCCAGAATGAAATAAATTACTATCATTTACTATATGATCTCTTTAGAAAGGCTTTGCTGTGACAAACACGCTTCTGTGAGTTAAGCCCAGTGAACCTTTCGACCTTTCACATTCGATACAAACAATTACAGCTGTAGCTGTTTATCACAATTAAACATAAAACACACATTTCATGCATTTTGAACAATTAAACGTCTATAGGGCAGCTATCAGATCGTCATTCTTAACATTGGACATATAATTATAGTATATTAAACAATGTTGAAATTCGAATGCTTAAAATCTACGAGTGAACAAATAACACATTAATTCACGAATGTGCTGGTGAATAAGTGAATTATTGTTGTTCTGTCACCAGTTTTCATCGTTCCTAGTTTCGCTTCCAACATTTAAGGCCTTCCGTATAACTGTTGAGTCGTTCATCGATAAAAGGTTCAAATATTATTGTGCATCAGAAAATGGTATCATGAAATATCGAAAAGATTCTACATCAAGTTAGAAAATTCGCAGACTTTAATTAGTTTGTAGTATCTCTCACTTTTGTGATGTGGGGTTATTTCCTTTAGGACGATAGTAATGTTGATTAAACTGTGTGTCGATCACTGATATGCATATAATAATTGAGATTGGACATTAACCAATAATCCATCCATGTTAAATACAGATCTTCCGGTTGATAGTAAAATATGAACAGAATTCACTAAAAACCCCTTTCCTGATCGCGTTATCCATTGCTAAAATATTGACATATGAAAAAAAAATAATATTTTGATGTTAAGTAAGGAAGGATTAAATTAGGCAATATACAACAAACAGTTTTAAAAATGTTGCAGTTGTGAATTGTTATTTTGTCACTTTCTATCTCGTACTATTATTTTGAACGGTGCTGGTTGAATCGTTTTTGACCCATGGAGTTCAATTTCCTTATTTGTTCCTTCAGCAAGTGTAATTTCAAATCGCTGCAATATTGAAGCGAACATTAAATGAAGCTCTGGTTTTGCAACCGTTTCTCCCAAACACACACGGCGTCCTGCTGAAAAAGGTAACCAGCTTTCAGGTTTCATTGCAAGCTTTCCATCGTCATTTAGGAATCTTGTTGGGTCGAACTTTTCAGGATCTTTCCAGTGTTTTGGGTCACGGTGTAATGCCCAGTGGTTGATAAAAACCATTGTATCTTTTGGAACACCATATTTACCTAGATGAGATAATATGTTATAGAACTAAAATAACAAAAATTGTTTGGATTCTTGGAAATAATAATTAAATTACGACACCGGCTTCCTCCACCAATAAAAAATGACCCCGCGAAATAGACAAATGTACTGAAAACGGCGTGAAACCCCCAACTATAAACAATCATTAATCGAATTGCATCAATACAAAGTGACAACAATGTTCATACATGGCCTAAAATGGGCAGTTACAAACCAGATATAGAACATTTTGTATGATAAAATTTGAACCTTTCATTTAATGAAATTCCTTAGTATGTCCACTGCAAAAAATTTCTTATACAGAGTTGACATCATTTCGTAAATGTTTGATGAATTTGTTTTAAAATTGGAATACGCTGTTTCCGAGAGTAAGAAAGTGATATTGATCGAACTGTCTAATCGATATTTTCTCACACCATCCCTTTGAATGAAATCTACAGGCTTATCGTCTGATACTACTTTAAAACTCACCTACGGTGGTATCACAGATTGTTGAATGTGGAATTCCCAAAGGAAAAGGTGGTCCCAGTCTCATAACTTCATGGAGTGTACCTTCTGTGTAGGAGAGACTCTCACGGTCCTTCATTCCAGGAAGTCTCTCTGAACCTTTTGGAAGACAGCAAATTGAAAAGAAACACCGTACTGTAAATATATTTGGTTGAGGACGTTCTAGCAAAAATTCTCTATATAAAGAATTGTTATAAAGTCTTTTTTCATGGAACTTAAATATAAATTTTTAAAAAAGACAAAAGCTTTGCTTATAACAGCTATTTAGAGATATCCCTAAATGGAAAACACACGCTTTAATTTGTATATTTTTAAAAAGTCAAGTTTCCGCTCTTTATAAAAAACTATATATTTTCACATCTTTTACTATATCTGAAATGATTTCCCGAGCCAAGTAAAATACAAAAAATGCGAAATATTTAAAAATTTAATTAACTCCTTACCGACAACTCGATCTATTTCCTCGTGGACCTTTTTCTGGATGTCTGGTAAACTGGCCATATAACGAACAGCAAAATATAATGTTATCCTGGATGTATCAATTCCACCTAAAAAAAAAAGAACAGAGAATGACATCACGGAATTATTTCCTAAATAATACTATGGAAATTATAAATATTAATTTTATATATTGCAATGTTTATCCGGTCGAATTGTTTGCATTTTCAAAAAACAAAACAAAACAAAAAGACGTTAATATATATGAATTTACATATTACAAATACTACTTATACATTTCTTTGTACTTGATGCAAATGTCGCTCGAGAGTTCTCGAATACTGGCTCATGGAATGTGTATTAAATAACAGTACTTCACCACTTGCTAGATACGAATATATGTTGGCTTCATCAATAAAAGTTCATATATTCGGAGCATTTGGACCAAATCTAAAAGAACTAGATACATGGCGAACATACATACGAAATGCGAACAAATGTGAAACAAATTGTTTATTCAAAAGTATGAAATTTTCTTAGAAAGATTTATTTTCGTAGTAATTGTTTAAAAAATTGTATATACTGGAAACACCAAGTGATTCTTGGAATGACCCAGAATAAGACCCCCTGACCTCCGTCTGATTTATTTCCTTCTCCATAATGAGGAAATTCTGTCAAATGTGTCGTGGTAGAATGCGCCCTTATAAACGACTGCTATTTTTCAAGAAGAACAACCCCAACTCGGACAAATCAAACACTTAGGTCCGTTAGTCCGAATGCCAACCTGATGTAATATCAGAATGATTTATGATTATAACAGAAAAGAGCTATTTGCATACACATTTGTCTGTAAGGATTTCTCACGATTAGGGGGGGGGGGTGTGCAGGGAAATAATTTCAAACGTAAAAAGGTAGACTTCAAACTTTGAGAAACAAAACAGACGCCAACATGTTGTGACAATTTAAGGCAGGAATAAATATCACCTACAATTGAATAAAGGTATATTTTGAGAAAAGGTTACGCGCTTGAAACCAAAAAAAAAAGGTAGAGTAAGATATTTCGCTTAAAATTGCTAGGATAGACGATCACTTCCCTTCCAACCCCAAAACTCCTCATTAAAATGAATGGCGGCTCCTGTAAATCTTTAAAATTTTACTATGTTTTCGTCTTATCTTTTCCTTTTTGTTAAAGGCTTAATCGTAAAGTAACGATGTGCTAAATATTGTCACTTTCCTTAGTTAATGTCCTACTTAAGTTAACTTGTGTATGCCACTTAAGTTTAAAGAAATGTTTGATGAATTCCTGGAAACACTTAAGTTTTATGATTCGGACCTGAACTCCCTTTTTCACACCCTGATATTTTATACCCCACAAATATAATTTCAATATTATGAACATCTTTGAATCACGAAATAAGAAACCTAAATGGAACCCACTTCCCTCGACCCTCCCGTAAAGCTTGTGTACCACAGAAACGGTCAAATTGGAGATAAATAAGAGTTCTGCTCAAGACCTAACTTGTTGAAACCAAAAGGTAGACGCAGATAACTTATATATCGCCCGTGCATAGGGTATTATCTATTCAACAGAAAATTGATGGAACGATATATACGGGTATATCATACTATTTTTCTTAACAGTACATTAAATTATTAGCTCATTTAGCTCATTTTCCATATCAATTCTTTTTTATTTGTTTATTTCATTTTGTCTATTACCTCTTTACTAACAACATTCTCAGTAATATACCTAGATCGCCAGCCTATGGAGTGTATATTTCACAATTGATTCGTTACTACTGTGCATATGATATATTCGACAATTTTCTCGGCCATGTTTTTTGCCGGATCAAGTTGAATTGAGGAATCGTTGTAGAAGACCTCACAAACATCATTTGTATCAACTTACAAATCATTTGCACTTGTAGTTTCAGAGGAGATGATTTTTAAAATTTCAGCCAATCAGAAACAAGAATTGCCAATGGCAGCCATGTTTTTTGACGGATCAAGTTGAAATGAGGAATATTTGTAGAAGACCTCACAAACATCCATTATATAATTTTGCAAATCATTTGCTGTTGTAGTTTCAGGGAAGATTTTTTTTTCAAATTTCAGCCAATCAGAAACAAGAATTGCCCATGGCAGCCATGTTTTTTGCCCGATCAATACGAAATGGGGAATCATTTGCTCTTGTAGTTTCAGGGGAGATTATTTTTCAAATTTCACCCAATCAGAAACAAGAATTGCCCATGGCAGCCATGTTTTTTGCCCGATCAATACGAAATGGGGAATCTTTGTACAGGACCTAACAAACATTAATTGTATTAACTTACAAATCATTTGTACTTGTAGTTTCAGAGGAGATGATTTTTTAAGTTTCAGCCAATCAGAAACAAGAATTGCCCACGGCGACCATATTTTTCGTCCAATCAAAATAAAATGAGGATTTTTCATAGATGACCTTAAGTGCATCATTCCTGCAAAATATGGTTCCAGTTGGCCCAGTAGTTTCAGAGGAGATGATCAAAATTTGAAATGTTAACGACGATGACGACGAACGCAAAGTCATGGCAATAGCTCACACGGCTTTGCCAGGTGAGCTAAAAGGTGAGAAACACATCTAAATTAACAATGAAACAATATAAATAAATATAATATCAATAAAATAAAGTTATACAACAATATTTAGTTGTAATATGAACGTTACCGTAAATAGAACAGAAAATCGTTTTATTTTAGTGAAAATAATGACACTTGGTTTGTAAACTGACATGTTCTAGTGAAGTCGCTCGTTCAGATACTTATCTTTTCTGATACGGGTATATCATACTATTTTTCTTAACAGTACACTAAATTATTAGCTCATTTTCCATATCAGTCTCGAATTTGTAACTTTGATGCCCGGGGGTCGAATTGTTAATCTTTAAATATTTGAAAATCGCACTTCTGTAATGAAGCAACAAAATCCAGTGCAGTTTGAAGGTTTTTCATTGAATTAAAGGGGCGTTTCATGTGTTTATAACATCTTTACCCCTCCGTTTTGAAATCGCATTACATACAGGTAGGTCTCGAAACAACACCGAGACCTTTAGCTAAATGTTGAAGGATTATTATTTATCCTATGAAATCTTTTCTGGAATGGTCAGCCAGTAATAGAGCAAGCTTTTTTTTTCAACACAGAAATCTATCATTGTTTGTGCAATATACTAGTAATTATAATGGAATCCTTCAATCCCTTCATCATCGTCGTCATCATCATCATCTGATATAATGTACATATGTATTTATTTCGAGAAGTGATTGACTTACCAGTCTGCTTACTGTCGGTACCACTACTCTAATATGTCTCAGTACGCTGACCACAGAATAACCGCAAGCAAAGTATAATCGACATAAATTGACACATACATATGACATAATACATACTAGTTTGAACTGTCTATTTTAGTCGTACAATCTTATTATTTCATAAGCAAACAAGATATCAAGTATAAACTTTATAAGATATCTCATAAAGAAAATTATAATTAACAAAATATCTTATAAAGTATGTAAGATATCTTATAACAATTATGAGATATCTTACATAGTTTATGAGATATCTTATTAAGAAATATTTGTAAGATATCTCATAAAGCTTATAAGATATCTTATATATTTTATAACATATCTTATTAAAAGTGAATTATATGAGATATCTTATGAAGTTTATAAGATATCTCATAAAATATATAAGAATAAATAAAAATACGGCGTGCCATATATTTACTTTTGTTGAAATAGTGAACAAGCCGAAGCATACAAGAAAGCTAGAATTCTTTATAGACAGTGAAATAAACATTTCTTAAAGTTGAAATACTGTGATAAGTTTTATTTGTCGACCCTTTACCAAGCTATCTTTGATAAATATCGCCTGTGAGAAAAATAGACGAATAATTCATTTGTACAACAGACAGAACCCCGGACAAAAAATAACAGAACATGTTTATACGAGAACAAAACACACACATAAACACAAGAGAGTTTATTTGCTTACCAATAAAAATGTCTAAAACAGTTTGTGTCAGATGAGTTTTAGATAAATGTTGCAAAGCATCTATGTCATCTTCTTGTTCAGCTTCCTGTCTGGCTAGGATCAATGAATCTGTGAAATCTCTGATGTTATCTAATAAATAATGTTTTCTAAATTTCACGTCTTCTCTTCTGATAAGGAGAAAAGTTGTGTCTATAATCCTTTTAAATTCTTTTTTATTTGTTTATTTCATTTTGTCTATTACCTCTTTACTAACAACATTCTCAGTCATATACCTAGATCGCCAGCCTATGGAGTGTATATTTCACAATTGATTCGTTACTACTGTGCATATGATATATTCGACAATTTTCTCGGCCATGTTTTTTGCCGGATCAAGTTGAATTGAGGAATCGTTGTAGAAGACCTCACAAACATCATTTGTATCAACTTACAAATCATTTGCACTTGTAGTTTCAGAGGAGATGATTTTTAAAATTTCAGCCAATCAGAAACAAGAATTGCCCGTGGCAGCCATGTTTTTTTACGGATCAAGTTGAAATGAGGAATATTTGTAGAAGACCTCACAAACATCCATTATATAATTTTGCAAATCATTTGCTGTTGTAGTTTCAGGGGAGATTTTTTTTTCAAATTTCAGCCAATCAGAAACAAGAATTGCCCATGGCAGCCATGTTTTTTGCCCGATCAATACGAAATGGGGAATCTTTGTACAGGACCTAACAAACATTAATTGTATTAACTTACAAATCATTTGTACTTGTAGTTTCAGAGGAGATGATTTTTTAAGTTTCAGCCAATCAGAAACAAGAATTGCCCATGGCGACCATATTTTTCGTCCAATCAAAATAAAATGAGGATTTTTCATAGATGACCTTAAGTGCATCATTCCTGCAAAATATGGTTCCAGTTGGCCCAGTAGTTTCAGAGGAGATGATCAAAATTTGAAATGTTAACGACGATGACGACGAACGCAAAGTCATGGTAATAGCTCACACGGCCTTGCCAGGTGAGCTCAAAGGTGAGAAACACATCTAAATTAACAATGAAACAATATAAATAAATATAATATCAATAAAATAAAGCTATACAACAATATTTAGTTGTAATATGAACGTTACCGTAAATAGAACAGAAAATCGTTTTATTTTAGTGAAAATAATGACACTTGGTTTGTAAACTGACATGTTCTAGTGAAGTCGCTCGTTCAGATACTTATCTTTTCTGCACGCGTTTTTATTATGATTATTATCCGCCTTATTCTTCTTCTATATTTTCATGTTTCGAAGCTTGTTCAGTTTATGTTTTCGTACTGATAGCATTCTAATATAGTATTATTTTTTTCGGTTGGCTATGTTTTTTTTTCTCTTTTTTCCAAAATCACTGTACTATTTGATCTCCGAGTTATTTTTTTCACCAACTTGCCTTGTCATAGGATTGTGATCTTATGTAGTCTTTGCCTTCGAAATATCTGTTTTTTATATCTATCTTTATATAGAAAGTGAGTCGTAAAATCGGAGATATTGTTTTTAAAAAGCTAATTGCTAAATAAAAAATACCTTGGTCAAATGTATCTTCATGCTCTTTATATTTCTTTTTAATCATATCAATTATTTCATCAAATATCCCCATTATTCTTGTATATTTCTTTGTTGGCCATATCTTAATCAGAAAGGGAAACACATCTTCTATAAAACCATTTCCAAACTGCTCTGTAGCATCTTTATCAAGTTTCATAAATCGTAAAAATTCAGGGTCATCAATTTCACAGCTGAGAAAAAAATGCAAAAATCAATCATTGAATAATTTTAATTTAGGTACCTGTTAACATATTTTTTGAAAGTCTTATTTAAAACGTCTTACAAAGATTTTTTCTTCAAATAAAGAAAGTAATCTTTTAGGAATGGTAACGTGAAGGTACTGATAAAGAATCAAGGATGTTTCTCTCGAAGTCTACAATTATACACGTAAATGTATTTGATTCATATAAATAATAAATCATGAATTATATTAGCCTTTCTGTCATCTATTTTGCCATTTGCCAATATTGAAAAAATCACCCCAAAGATCCTTTTCTGCACCACATCTCTAACAGATAATGGTTGTTTCCTTACTCCAGGTGTTTTTACTTTATTTATGTATTTATTTATTGATGTTTAATTCAAGATCTTGGATTTTACTCATATAGAATAATAGTAGTATGTATGAATTCAAATTTTATCACACAATGTCAAGACTAAGTTAAAATACTTTGGAACTAAGAGCGATGCAGAAAATCGTTTTTTGTCTATAGAAAAAACACTAGAAAAATAGTTCTTTAAAAATTGGTGCTAACAATTCATAAATTCGCCAATCGTTTGCAGTAAAAATGGTTATATGCTTATTTGAAACAGGCTTGAAGATGTAACCCACAATTAAGACTATTCAATAGATCTAGAATTAAAGTAATTAACTTGTATATAATAAAAATGCATACCTCTTTCCAAAACACACTGCATTTAACATATTAAAAACCATCAAGTCAATATAAGGTTCAGGGTTAAAAGGTCCAGTCTCCTTTGCCATTTCCGCTACACATTTATTCGTGGATGCATGAAGAACCTCTTCTAAATGACTGCCTGCCAAATACTGCCTGAAATAAATTAATACAATGTCTTATTCAGATACTAGAATAAACCACGATAAGAAATTCTCTCTACCAGTCCATCGTTCAATAAGATACTAGTGTTAAATTAACAGAAGCTTTTCAAGCAAGATGGATTTGAAAGTGAAATTTATTATTTAAGGCCACACCGAATTGACTTTTTGTTCTTTGGGTTTCGCCGCTCCGATTTTCAAACTTTGTTAATTTAAGAACAATTTTTTTTGCCACTTCATTTGCTTTTCGTCATTTTTCAAGAAATTGAAAATAAAAAGTGTTCGTCCGGTCCTTATATTTTGTAAAATATAGGTATTGTTTTCCATTTTTTGCAATATTTCAGTTAAAACAATTTGCGCCGCACGTTAATTTGATCTTCGCCTGAAACAAAGAGAAAAAAATAATTAAAATTTCGCTCGCTAACACCTATTTTTGCCATAAAAAAATCCAAAGAACTAAAAATCAATTTGGTGTGGTCTATTAATACAATAATCAAACACAATTTGTTGGTGATTAATAAACATATGCTTCCCAAATAAAGCCTTCATTTGGATTAGTTTTACATTATTTAACCAGACCTGGCAGCACATCGGATGTCTATGAAAAATGAAAAACTGAAAAACTGTTAACAACATCGAACCACATTACTCTATTCACATACAATAAATGTCACAATCACCATGAACGTTTTCTATTAAAACAGTACATGATGGCATAGGCATATGGGGAGTAAGGGATTGCTGCTAATAAATGGCAAAAGAAGAGACAGGATTACATCGTTTATTAGATGGAAATAAAAAATGCAAGACCTTTTTCAATCAGGAAATTTTTTGTTTTAAATAAAAATAAAACGGCCGAAAAAAAGCCACAACCAAAAATTTCGACGAAAAAAAAATGGGCAGAATCAAACGCTTCATCCATTACCCATTACCCATTATTTCCCATTAGTATTTCATTGCACATAATGTAAAGACCAAATATAACTAGATGTACTGTGAGCAAAGCTCACAAAGGATACCCCCCGCTTTGCCTTGCCCAGGGTAAAGTTTCATAAGATATTTGCATCAATTTAAGCATACTCATGGTTGCCTTTACTACTCCAAAACATGATATATCTGTTCATGTTTCGAATGGCTGATGTGGCTTGGGAAGTATAGGTACAGTAAAAATTGTTATTTTTTTTCAAATTGAACCTGAAACATATACCAATACAGATGTAGAATTCAGATTATTAGTTATAAAATAGAAGTCGAATTATCTCCCTTGTGTGATATCGGAAAGCAAAGATTTTTCTTCATGCACATCTTTGGATGATTTACTTCCTTTATGTAAAGTTTCGTTGAAATCCATTGAGTGGTCTAGGAGGAGTTGCGCTTACGAGGTTCATATATAATGCATAAGCCAAAAAAATAGAAGACCAATTATCTCCCTTGTGTGATATCGGAAAGCAAAGATTTTTCTTCACGCACATCTTTGGATGATGTACTTCCTTTGTGTAAAGTTTCGTTGAAATCCATTGAACGGTCTAGGAGGAGTTGCTCTTACGAGGTACATATATAATGTATAAGCCAAAAAAATAGAAGTCGAATTATCTCCCTTGTGTGATATCAGAAAGCAAAGATTTTTCTTCATGCACATCTTTGGATGATGTACTTCCTTTCTGTAAAGTTTCGTTGAAATCCATTAAGCGGTCTAGGAGGAGTTGCGCTTACAAGATATATGGGCAGACAGACGGACGGACAGACAGACGGCACGACAGACGGACAGACGGACGGACAAGGTGATTCCTATATACCCCCCAAACTTTGTTTGCGGGGGGTATAATAAATACCTCAATGCCTTCCCTGCTATCTTTCTGCGTAATTTCCAGGTAGGGGTATAATTGGCAAAAGCAATATCTTTTCCACCTTCAGACAGATTATAAACTATGAAAGATAAGAATCAGAATTTGATACATATAAAAAAAAACTTCCAATTATCAAATCAAAATCAAATATTTTATTGGACGAAGCACATATAATATAATTCGTATCCCAAGTGTACAACATATAACTGCTTACTCTTCCGGAGCACCTGGGTCTACCCCGGTTTTTTGGTGGGGTCCATGTAGTTCATATGTTTTTATTTTTTTTTAAATTGTAGTGCATGTATTGTGTTTGGTCTTGTCTTCGTTGTTCTCCGGAGTTTGTCAGTTGTTACGATTTTTCTCTCCACTTTGGTATTTCTTGACTTTATATATAAAACATGACAAATAATGTAAATACAACATAATGCATTATAAGTAATAACAGCTATCTATATATCACAATACTTCTGGTATTCCAACCGACATTAATTTTTTAATATGAAGTTCAAAAGCTTGGCTCAAATAATTACATATCTGTTTGGTGTTAATCAAATTAACTAAATTCATAATTGATTTAATGTCATCATCTTTAATGAGACTTTTCAAAATACTAAACTTCTCTCTAATGTCTGTATAAAGAGGACAATATAAAAGGAAATGTTCTTCATCTTCCACTTTGTCTCTGCAAAATTTGCAGTATCTTTAGTTTGGTAAAATCTTTGGTTTATTGTACCTCCCAGTTTCAATAGCAAGTGAATGTAAGCTAATTCTAATTTTTATGAGACGTGGTCTGTCATATTATTGTATATCAAAGCTCGGGTAAGCTTTTTAGTCAAATGATGAGCATATTTTACTATAAAATCTGAGTTAACCTTTGTTATTAGATTTAATATCCTCAAGTTGACCTAAAATCTTGTGTTTATAAAAGTTTTTTAGTGAATCCTCAAACACACTATATGATATCTGAAGTGAATCCAAATTAAGTGACTTTTTTAGTTTATGTATCAAGTTTTTAGTTATTTAATAAAGCGAGTTTTCTGTCCATATCTCAGATTTCCATAATTTAAACTCCTCAAACTCCATACTAATCTTTGACAAGTTTGTCACCATTTACATTTTCATTTGTACGTAATGCTTTTTATAAAAATTGTCTTTATTTTATGCATTAAGCATCGATAATTAGAAATGAGCATAAATCATGCTAAATGTCAATGAAATGTAATTAATACTAGGTAATTACCCCATACTTGCCAACATATTTTTGCTAGAATCCCTGATAAAATCGTCAAGGGGTCTTGGGAATACTCAAGGTCCCCAGTGAGTCCATAGCGAATCCCAAGCCCGAAAACGATTTTATTTTGAATCCGCTTCAGAGTGCAAAAATGTGAATAAATGTTTATGAATATTACTCTATTTTGATGTAAAATATTATCTTAATTCTTGATATTTTAAC
Source organism: Mytilisepta virgata (assembly GCA_028015205.1). Taxonomy (NCBI): domain Eukaryota; kingdom Metazoa; phylum Mollusca; class Bivalvia; order Mytilida; family Mytilidae; genus Mytilisepta; species Mytilisepta virgata. Next base: position 1,979,888 of record JAPWFG010000018.1, on the reverse strand, counting down.
TGGAATAGCAGTAATGAAAACCATATTATGAGTATCCACTGTGACGAAAACCTTGTTGTGACGTCTGAATTGGTGCCTTCATTTAGAGAAGGGATGTTGTCTATCTTACATCATTATAAGTATACGCACTGAAAAAATCCCTGGGAAATTTAGAAATCCCAGAGAATATTACAGTCCACCCGGTTACCCGGTAATGGGGTCAAATTTCCGGAGGTTCTGGGAGAAATCCGGAGCATTGGCATGTATGCTACCCGTATGCACGGGTATTATAAAAAGGTGGAATAGCCTTTCTTACCTCTCATTTTCGGAGGGTAAGATTTTGTTTCTTGTAAAGGAATGTGTGAACAATTTTACAATACTTTCCCCGACGATTTCGCACTACCGTCTATTCCCTATAACAATAATCATTTACTGTAAAATGAATTCAAACAATATTCAAAAGTAAACCGAAATACTGTAATTCCTGCCATGAAAAAATCGTTTTATGTTCGTTTTAGCAACTCACTAAAACTTTTAATTCTATGTTTTATCCAAGCATGAAATAAAATTATCTTTATTGATTGTTCCATCATAAGTTTTTATTGTGACAGCATTATATGTATGCCATCGTCTTGTCTTCTCGTTGCTTATATAAAACATTTCAAAACCACCCACCCTCTCAATATTTAGCAGTTAGCGTAGGTTATTTATAGTATCGTCTGAGATGTAATTATTGCGCATGTTGGTATATATCCTGTGACCTTTAGGCACCTTATAGCTGAACATTTGTTCCTAGAACGGAAGTGGATGACGAAACATGGAAACATGTCGAATTGGTTCGGTTGTGTTATCGATTATTCCAGCATTTAAAGAAACGTATCAATCTAAACGTGTGAAATTTTCAAACAACACATTTATCCTTAATAATTCATATTCTGATTTAAATTGTGTCTATCGTAGTTCGTACGTGATTACGGCCAAAAAAAATCGAGCTCTTAATTTTAGTTGTATAGATTAGAGAAGAAATCGGTTTAAAATATATTTTCTGAGTCTGAAAAATCATGGAAATATGCCTACTATTTGTTTGTTGAAACATTTTTCTTACGTGACGGAATATGTGGTCTGTTTGCGAAATCAGCTTTCTTTTTAACTAAGGCCTCTGTAACTACATCAATATCATTCAGTACGATGGACTTAAAGGGACCTGGAAAAAATATCAGCATTCCTAATTTCTACTAATAACAATATTCCATTTTTAATAAGATTAAAATGTCATTTATTCAAACGTACCCTCTGGAGTTTATTACAATAGTAACAGCTGTTAAATAAAACAAACTGTTACATAAAACTATATAACCACAAGAAAATCATCGTTCATATTTTCAAGAAAGCTCTTTTTTGGAGTACTTATTTCCCTCTCGATTTTCATGAGAGTTTGTGTTTGCTGTGCTATAACTTTTTGTTGCCTTTTTCAGATTATCTTTCGTTATCAATTTTTAATCTGGCTTCGGGATTAGGTGATTCTTTTAACGCTAGTCCATAATGTCCCTTCAGGAAACCGGAATGTCAAAAAATGTTTTGATATATTCTCCTCACAAATACCTCAAATAATTTTCTGAACAAAGGTCTTTTGATTACAATTTAGGTAATTTTCTTGATTGTCAGATTTATACATTGGATTTTTAAAACTAAATTATTTACCGAACTGAATGGTAAAAACAGGTCCGTACTTTCTTTGAAGCTCCGTGCATTTTTTAAACATGAATTTGGCATTCATAACTAAAATGAAAAGGATAAACATAATAGGTACATTCAATAAAGATTATATATTATAAAAATATTTAATATTACCAGTTTAACAATGTTCTGCCAGTTAGGTGTAAAATACTAGAAAAAGCGAAAAGATGAATCCAATGGAATATTGATTAATTATATTAATATTTACTGCGACCCTTTTAAAAAGAAAAACGATTCATAAATTTACCCACCTTCAATATTTCCTATGAACGGTATTGCCAATGGCCCTGGTGGCAATTTATATTTTAATCTTTGAAGAATTTTGTAGGCTAACAGTGTGACAACAATTGCAACCAAAACTGTCTGTACATTCAGTGAGGAGAGTAATGACGATAGCATCTTTCTGGAAAAATAATAATAATAATAAAATAATAAAAAAATAAAAAATTACAAACTATACGCTAATTGCTGTTTCAGATCACATTATAGTCACGTATGAATTTTAATCGGCCTTATTCTTTTCCCGGTAAAATTGGTCCCTTTTAGATCAATTAAAAGGTCATATGCAGTTCCGTTCGTGACCCTCTTCCTTGAACAGACCATACACAGTGGTGTTCAGTGAAATTGAGAAATAGTGAAGTCCAGGAAGATGTTCAAATACATTCGCAGTAAGATATATTTTTTATATAAATATTGTAAAAAATGTCCAACTACTGATTCTAGCGCAATTCTTCTCTAGAACAATTTCTGACTGGTCTACTCTAAAACAACCCACAGCAGATACCTACAGAGCATTACTAGATCTCATAGTGGACTACAAGAAGCATTATAAATAAACTTGAGACATACTGTCACAAATGGCAGTTGAATGTTAATATTAGGAAGACAAAATTTATGGTTTTTCAAAATAGTTCTACTCCTATGCCGCCATTATTTTATAAAGGGCAAACTCTACTAGAAACAAGGTAGTACAATTTGTTAGGCAATGTTATTAATTTTAAGGGGAGCTTTAAACATCTCGATTCAAGAACTTTCTAAGAAAGGTTTAAAAGCTATTTTAGCATTTAAAAGTCATTTTTTAAATGTTCAAAATACCTGTTGAATTGGCTTGTAAAGTGCGAACTTGGACTTCCTATTGATGTACTTTTCTAGATTGTATACTGATAATATCAACCCCTTATTAAAGGAAACTTATAGTTTAAATAAAATTTTTGGAGATGCAGGTATGCATACATATGGTACACTGTTGCCTCCCACATTTTTAGAGACTTTGATTTATACATATTTAATTATTCCAACTTGGATACGCCATTTTTTGTTTTAAACTAGTTTGAAAGATAAATTCAAAATATGAAAAATTAACATCATCTAAACTCTCAAAGATACACGATAGTTCCAAGTTATACTAGGGAGCAACCATTTGATTTTAATGGGGGGATGGAAGTAACCTTAAGTCCTGCCTTTTTTTCTGCAAAACATCGACTGCATTTTTTTACTACCTGGTGTTGCCTTTTTTTTTATGTATCTTGCCTTTTTTCACTACATTTTTCATCCTGCCTTTTTTTCTGAGGAATTTTGGTCACGGCCTGCATTTTTTTCACCAAGTTTTGCATCCTGCCTTTTTTCAAATTCCTTCCATGCCCCACCTCCCAAACCCTCATCCCATAAAAATCATATGGTTGCTCCCTTAACACAGTAAACTTAAAAACACTATAAAAAAGAAGAGTACTTGAAAAAGAAAAAAAGTTTTACATTGAAACAGCTCCTTTCAAAATTTCGAATAGTGATCACTCTATCAACATATAAAAATATTACCAGAGAAAACATACTTTGCTCTGGATGCAAGCTGATAGATGATGAATACCATTTTGGCTTGCATTGTAATTCCAATAATCAGTTAAGAGCTTATCTCTTTGAAAAATAGTTGAAATTAATCAAAATTTTCTATCGGGAGACGAAGTATCACAAATGTTTGAAATTCTTAATCCAAAAAATGAACTTTAACATTTTTTTGTGACTTTATAAAGCGATCATTGGAACTGCGAAAATAGGGTCCACATCGGTCAAAGTTAGTTAATTAGTTACTTATTGAAAACTATACCTCATCTGTATGTATTTGTTTGTTATTGTTCATTTTATGTTATATTGTTTAACCCCCATGGGTATAATTTACAATAAAGTATACTAATTATATGAGCGCCCTTAGGGAGCAACCATTTTATTTTTATATGGGAGCTAGAATCAAATTTGAAATAAAAAGGCAGGGCCAGGATATTGGTAAAATAAAAAGACAGGATCAGTTCAGGTATGAAAATAAAGCAGGACCTGTGTCACTCAGGAAATTTTTTGGTTTAAATGAAAATAAAAAAAAAATTCTCTGTTATAGTAGTCTCAGGAGCACTGAAAAAAAAACTTTGAATTCACCGCTAACAAATCGGCTCTCTGTTAACACGCTGGCGATATGAGACGAATTAAATGTACCGACACAATTATTTTTATTTATAAAAAATTTAAACGGGTCACCATTTCCATTTATTTTCCTTGTTTTCTATATATATATACAATATATCTACATTGTCGGAAAATATACAGTTTAATTGTACGAGCCTTAGAAACTGGTAGAAATGCTAGGTTTACAGACCATTTCTCTACCGTTTCGCGGCAAGTAAAAATAAACTATATAAGCTAAATATTTTCCAATAATGCACATAAATCATAATACTTTATCGTGAAAAGTTAGGGAGCAACAATTTGATTTTTATGGGGGCGGGGGCAGGGGACTAGGATCAAATTTGAAATGAAAAATTCTAGCCTCCCCTCCCCCCTCCCCAACAAAAATCAAATGGTTGCTCCCTTATACAATTATTACATTTAAATGCACCAAATCTTATCAACATTTTGCGAAACATGTATTTTAAAGGTTTTGATATATACAATAGCCATGATAAATTAAACATACCTGTTCAATACCTTTCCTTTGGATAATATATATATATATATCTATACACACAAGAATACATGTATGTGAAAATCTGGGACTATTGTCCCAGCTGAACATGTAGTAACAATACGTGTAATGACCTTCACATGTATACACATTTTACGCATTATTTCAAAATTTAAATTCTATCTTTAAAGGGATCAGAAACACATATGATATACACAATTAACCAATAGAGGTAATAAATAAATACACCGTATATTTATCTGTTCACTCATATATGAATATATACTAGCAACAAAAGTATACTTATATACTATCGACAAAATGACTCACGATCACGTAACTTAATAGATTGTAACAGGAACTGTATATGATAGTATTATATGAACCCTGATTGTAATAATTAATTCGTCTTATTACATGACCATATTTTTTTTCAAAGTGATGCGCAATGAATTCAGTGATCATGTGCTGATGATATATAGTAACTTAGAAGTATCTAAATTTAGTGCAAGAATTCCGCACGTACGGTTATAGGGTTAAAATAGATCCTGATCGGTCAAGCGGAATGTGATTGTGACCGATTTGTTCTTAAAATAGAAAGTGAAAGTACAATTTCCCCATTCATGAACTAAAACAATTACTGACTATATAATATGTCGCTATTAAAAAATCAACCCTTGAAAATGTATGAATATTACATTTTCTCGGCTTGATAAATCTTAATGGCGACCTATTTCAAAGTTAGTAAACAATATTACTGACTGTCATATGCATGGCGGAAACAACAAATAGGTGAAAAACTAAATACGATGTCGTAATCTTTTCAATGACCTTTTAATTTTTGGAACAGAAAACAGGCCTCATCTTTAAAAGTACATATCTGACACATCTGTTGATGTTCATTTTCTTGGTTTTTTTTTCTGTTACCCTACGAAAGTACATTATGTATTATCCAGGTTAATCCATGTTATGCATCTTCCAAGATATTTGGGGTAAAAATTATAATTTTCCACATGCTGTAAGTTGTAAAAAACAGCCATTTATCAAAAACTCTAGTTTTAATAGCTAAATTGTTACAAAATAAAACAATATATGAAAATTTGAATTTTCAACAACCATATGTATCAAAAAAGCAAAATTTAGATTTTTAAATACTTTATAGTCCACTAATAAATCATACGAAATTAGATGTAAAAGGAATATTTGATAGGTGACAAGACGCCGAAGTCGCTAGCAACTCGAGATTATTAATTTGGCAGTATACACGTAATTGGTGTCTAACACCTCGTGAGGTAGAGTGAAATAAAACAGACCAACATTACTCTCCCTAGCCAAGTTGACTTGGGACATACTTTATATCCTGGTTATGACAATACATACTGTACAGAAACCATTTATTACAGCTATTTCACCACTATTCTACAATACTAAAGTTAATCTTTTATCTACAACTTTATAATGTTAAACAGTATAAATCCATTTTGAAACAGATTTGTTTTTTGAAAATCAACAAATTCTATAAAATGAATTTTATGATAATTCCACATATGTATTCATAAATGTTCAATTATTGAGGTGAAGTTATCTTTTGCTCAACTACTTTGTTTGAATGTTTTCATGAATTTGTTTTATCAAAATATTTGTTGGATAAGAGTTGTCATTTATTTTTGTAACCTTCTGCTTGACAAGTACAGAGTTTCATTGAGATTTGGAAACACATGGGAAATTATTACGGCTTTCCTTTGGATATAACATACATTTTTCTACTTCACTAATAATGAAATCTGATACAGACTTACAATCTGTTGCAGGTGTGTATAGTGGAAAATAAAAAAGTTACTCTCGCGTGTCCATTAAGAATGTTTCCTCTTAAAGCTTTATAAATCAAACTGCTAAAATATTTTTTCATAGATTCTTTGTATTTCTCTTATGATAATTGACAAACTTATTGATGAATGGTTTTTGTCCTATTTAATTTTCCAAAAAGAAATCATACACCAAAAACATATAGAAATGAAACTTTCTTATTTAATATAAATCAATGTTGTTAAAAGAAACTCTTATCAAATATATAAGTTGTGATAAAATTTAAAATATATGTTGTTCAAATTTAAATTACAGGATAGTGTTTGCCTTTTCCTGTATCATTAGAAAACAACGACAAAACTGAGGATCCTATATTAGATAAAATGGTATGTTGTAAATCTTCAAGTTCAGTTTGATTAAGTTACAAAATGGATTATCTCTTTCGTGTATAACTCTGTCCTTAGATGATTTTGGCCGTGGTCATCAATGTTTTGGGCTATTATTTAGGCATTTTAGCTCGACGGATGTGTAGTAATCGACGAAATGTGTACATATTTTGCATCAACATCGGTATAACTGAATAATTAATCTGGTTTATAAACAAAAAAACCAAATGGATAACATGATAGGTCAACAAAGACATTCCAATCAATCAAAGCAACCCAAATGACAGAACTCCGGGCCAAAAAATCACAAAAAATCACAAAACACAACAGACAGTCAGGATAGTCTGACTTGGTACAGACACTGAACAATGGTAGGGATAAACCGGTTTTATTGGTTCCCAATCATCCCCTTATCTATCCTGACATTCTGGAGTATAAAACACACTATAACAACCAATACAGTATGATTACCAACAAGATGACCGCTTGCTAGAAATACAACATTAGGCTGGACGGTACATAATTTAAATAGCAGGGTAAGAATGTGCTCTTTTTTAATGGAAAACTAGCTAAGACTCTCAAATAATTTGTAGGGAGCAACCATTTTATGTTTTTTTTATTATTTTTGTCCGCAGCATCTCCGAGCTTGATTTATTCATCTGGTGCGTTTTTATACGCAATTCAATAAAAAAAAAAACATTTCTCTTCATTACACAATTCAAACTGGTATTTCTTTTCAAACAAGTCCTAGTATATCCACACTCTAATACGGGTTGCTCACCAAAACAAAAGTAAAGTAAGAGTTCGTTTGTAGTTTTAGGTTTTATTAATATCAATTGCATTGTTTCTAGTTACAAGTCCAGCAAACAGAATCATCAGTTGCAGTAATTGACTGGAATGACCAGATATATCTGGCTATACAGAAAGACACAGATTACATATTTTCCAAAAAATGTCTTGGGATCATTAAAGACAAAAAGTTCGTACTGAAACAAAAGACGGACTCTTTAATCTTAAATTTTAAAGATGTACAAACAATTGACTCAAGTTGTGTTGTAACAAATTTTGTTTGTATCATAATAGAAAACAATATTAAGATAGATGAAATATGAGTAAATAAGATTCAACAGGATGTTAAAACATAGCTTATGAGCTAAGGGTTTATTAAGGAATAGGACCACGCCCCTCTCCATTTTGTTTCACTCGTAATCATTACCAACCCTTTATCCTAAACGATTGAATCTAATGGATTTTTATGTTACAGACAAAATGTTATTTTGTATCATCAATAAGTTTAAATTTGCAACCTGCAAGTGTCGTATATAGAGGAATAGAATTGGCAAATATTAAGAGAAGGCATCTCCCTGTGAGATTTTGAAAGCATTGGTCGACTTTTCTTCGTTGTTCTCCGGAGTTTGTCAGTTGTTACGATTTTTCTCTCCTTCGAATATCCCTTTGGTATTTCCTGACTTTACATATAAAACATGAAAAATAATGTAAATACAACATAATGCATTATAAGTAATAACAGCTATCTATATAACACAATACTTCTGGTATACCAACCGACATTAATTTTTTAATTTGAAGTTCAAAAGCTTGGCTCAAATAATTACATATCTGTTTGGTGTTAATCAAATTAACTAAATTCGTAATTGATTTAATGTCATCATCTTTAATGAGACTTTTCAAAATACTAAACTTCTCTCTAATGTCTGTATAAAGAGGAGAATATAAAAGGAAATGTTTGCTGTGCTATAACTTTTTGTTGCTTTTTTCAGATTATCTTTCGTTGTCAATTTTTAATCTGGCCTCGGGATCAGGTGATTCTTTTAACGCCAGTCCATAATGTCCCTTCAGGAAACCGGAATGTCAAAAAATGTTTTGATATATTCTCCTCACAAAAACCTCAAATAATTTTCAGAATAAAGATCTTTTGATTGACAATTTTCTTGATGGTTAGAATTATACATTGGATTCTTAAAACTAAATTATTTACCGAACTGAATGGTAAAAACAGGTCCGTACTTCCTTTGAAGCTCCGTGCATTTTTTAAACATGAATTTGGCATTCATAACTAAAATGAAAAGGATAAACATAATATGTACATTCAATAAAGATTATATATTATAAAAATATTTAATATTACCAGTTTAACAATGTTCTGCCAGTTAGGTGTAAAATACTAGAAAAAAACGAAAATATGAATCCAATGAAATATTGATTAATTATATTAATATTCACTGCGACCCTTTTAAAAAGAAAAAAAATTCATAAATTTACCCACCTTCAATGCTTCCTATGAACGGTATTGCCCATGGTCCTGGTGGCAATTTATATTTTAATCTTTGAAGAATTTTGTAGGCTAACAGTGTGACAACAATTGCAACCAAAACTGTCTGTACATTCAGTGAGGAGAGTAATGACGATGGCATCTTTCTGAAAAAATAATAATAATAAAAAAACATTACAAAATATACGCTAATTGTCTGTTTCCGATCACATTATAGTCACGTATGTATTTTAGTCGGCCTTATTCTTTTCCCGGTAAAATTGGTCCTTTTTAGATCGATGCAAAGGTCATATGCATGTAATTTCGTGACACTCTTCTTTGGGCGGACCATACCCAGTTGTGTTCTGTGAAATTCAGAAATAGTGAAGTCCAAAGAGATGTTCTAATACATTCGGAATAACATATATTGTATATATAAATATACAAAGCAATTTCCAACTACAGATTCTAGCGCAATTCTTTTCTAGAACAATTTCTGGCTGGTCTACTCTAAAACAACCCACAGCAGATACCTACAGACCATTACTAGATCTTATAGCGGACTACAGGAAGAATTAAATAAACTTGAGACATACTGTCATCAATGGCAGTTGAATGTTAATATTGTAACATAAAATTCCGTGTACAATACGATCAGTTAAATTATAAATTGTTCTTGTTTTTTGAATGAAAATATTATTTGAACTTTTAAACTTTACTATATTTGATATTATTGCTCTTTACTGTTGATATGCTTTTGAATACAAACAGTGCCCCAGGTCGAACATGGTCAAGCTAATTAAACTATATACATCAAAGAATTAAACTAATATTGACTAAATCTAATAATATTAATTCTACGTGCGTCATTCTGTCTGGTTATGTAAAAATTTTTTGGCCTGACCTAAATTCTACAGTATAAATAGGAAAGAAATCCTAGCTTTCTAAACTTGGGTATTTTACTGTTATAGATGTTCTAGTAGTTTTTATTGGTGCCAGCCGATCTTGGCCTGCCTCTACGAGTAATCCCTTTTGGGATTTTGTGTCCGGAGCTATTTTTCTGACTTGGCCGCCCACTGAATCCCTTATCAACCACTAATAACTCTATTCGGGAAATTCAAAAGTGGACCCCCACTCTCATTCCGGCACTCGGAACGGTTTGAATTTCATCTGACAGTCCTAAAACAGGTAAGTCTCCATTAGTAGACATATTTTACTTTTCAAAAAGCTTAAAATGATTTAAATCCTCCTCCTATTTCAGCAGTTATGGCTCACGATTCCAAGACTCCGCTTCAGATTGACCGGCGGCAGCCATTGTTGTTTTCATTTGAATATCCTCCCATGATGCACGTTTTTCATTATAGTCTGTTTCATTTTTCCATTTTAACCTCATCAATAGAAACAAGTGAAAGGAACCACAAGATCCACCACTTCCATGTGCTTTATTTACTTGTTGGCATTCCAATTACAATTATACCATGGGGAGGAGTAACAAAATGTGTGTGTGTGGGGGGGGGGGGGGTTCAATGTCCATTTGTTTTTTTATTGTAAGACTAATGTTAAGTGTAAATAGTGGTTATATATGAGATTAAGATTTTCCTACGACAAATTTTATTATTGTTTCTTTATCAGCTGTATTTGTTCTCGGGTCTATTTTTCCATATTAATGGAGAAACATGGTAGGATGTTGAGCCTGATATTGAGAAGATTAAATAAATTGAAAAAACTGAATTCAGAATGTATTTAGGCTAAATTTGTAACATATAGATTATGTACAGCAATGCCATTTTTTATCTGGTTGAGTGTTTTTTCCCTTACTGCGTTCTAGATGACACCCTGAAGTGAATAACAAATATGGAAATGACCTCAAGTTGTATACACTGCAGCCTGGTTTCCTTTTATTAAAAAATGTTCTTTCATCCCACCGGCTCTCCGAGAAATTTTACATTTTAATACCTGATGAAACGATTACAACACATTCCTTCATGAAACCAGCTTCTTTATTTGTCAGTTGATGGAAATTTTATTAGTATTGTCAAAAAAGTTTAAATGAAGAAAATGTATTTTTCAAGAGATACTACAGATTTTTGCTCTAAAAATGAAAAACATGGCATTTTGAAAGAAACTATGACTAGTGTAACATTGACAGTCAGCAACAATTTCTTCATAATAAATGTTCCAACTGTTGTGGTAATGAAAAATGAACTGGTGCCAGGCACTTGGTACATGTACATAGGTATAGAACCTATAGTGAACTGTTACAATATATACTAAACTACTAACTGTTTAATAAGTTGTCCTTTTTTCATTTATTATCAATAACTTTTTAAAGTATACATGTATTCATTAAGCTTGTGTGATTGGGATATTCAGTGTCCTTCATCACCTGTCCTTGATGATCTCTGCATTTCGAGGACTTAAATTTGTCATTGTGCACTTATCATGCTAGGACCATTCCAGGTTTACCTATTTTGGATCTTTTTTTTTCTTTTAAGTGAAGATCTATAAAGATATAGTCTTGTAGCATTGATCCTTGGTGACCTGTGCATCTGGATGACTTACAAATGTACATGCTATGGTCATGAGGTGGAATATTTGTGGATTGTTTCTTGTGAATCACGATTAAAGCATGTTGTTTTTAGCATCTACATTTGGATTACTTCATTAAATAAAATCACTTCATTACATAAAATCACTTTTTTGCCAAGCTCATGAAGAGGATTGTATCTTAATAAACTTTTTATATTATTGAATATAAAAGAACATTTTTTGATTTTTTTTTAATCAAAGTGGTCTGATATTGCTCTTGTTGTATCCAGTTATCTTGCCACAAAATCCAGATTAGTAAATAAATACAACTGTATTTTTATTTCTTATTACATGGTTCCTGTACTTTTATCGATCACCTAGACATATAATAAATATCTGACAAAATTTCACCTTTTCTTTCATATTTCATAAATAGAACTGAATATAAATAACATAGAAACACATTAGAATAAAAAAAAGTAATAATGAAAAAGTTTTTGTGAGTAAAATTTAAAAAAAATCTAAAAAATTTGGGAAGTCAATAATATTACGGTATTGATTGCATCATCTATTTAATTTCTTCAGGTTCTCTACCTAATTTGGCAGCTGTATGTTGTGTCATATTCTTTGATTTAAACATTTTGGTTAATTTTTCAGGACCATTTAGGGCCTGTAACATGATCTGGAGTGTCCCACTCATTGAAGATTAATTTCTTAATTTTTTCCAAAACCAATCTTTCTCAAATTTCTAATATAAATATTAAATTTTTATTAAAACAGATCTATAAGTTTGTATAATTATCTAAAATATTATAAAGGGAAAAAATAATTAAAATCAGATCTGATATGATGTTTCAAAGCTATTAACATATAATGACTCAAAATTTGAAAAAAATATATATTAAAACAAAGCATATAATTTTTTTTACACGCACAAATGTACATTGAACCCCCTTCCCCTTTTTTTATTCTTCCCCATACATTGTAGTATAATTGTAATTAGACTAAATTAAATTTTTAAATTTAAATAGGAAAATAGTAATCCCATATATAACCACATTTAACATTAGCCTTAAAATAAAAATAAAAACATATGTACATTGCTTCCTTTCCCCAGCACACATTTATTTTCCCTCCAATGGTATAATTGTAATTAGAATGCCAACAAGTAAACAAATCCCAAAGAAGTGGAAAATTGCACTTTTATATTTATTTTCCGTCATCTTGTGGTTCCTTTCACTTCTTTCTATTGATGAGGTTAAAATGGAAAAATGAAACAGACTATAATGAAAAACGTGCATCATGGGAGGATATTCAAATGAAAACAACAATGGCTGCCGCCGGTCAATCTGAAGCGGAGTCTTGGAATCGTGAGCCATAACTGCTGAAATAGGAGGAGGATTTAAATCATTTTAAGCTTTTTGAAAAGTAAAATATGTCTACTAATGGAGACTTACTGTTTTAGGACTGTCAGATGAAATTCAAACCGTTCCGAGTGCCGGAATGAGAGTGGGGGTCCACTTTTGAATTTCCCGAATAGAGTTATTAGTGGTTGATAAGGGATTCAGTGGGCGGCCAAGTCAGAAAAATAGCCCCGGACACAGAATCCCAAAAGGGATTACCTCTACCAGGTAACGCCATTACCGGGTGTGCCGTTACCAGGTATGGCTTTATACCAACCCAACACAACCCAGCTTCACTCCATCCAGCTTTACTACGTCCAGAGAGAGTTACATTTATTTCTTTTTATATAATAATTGTGGAGAACGATAATGCTAGCACGCACCAAGGACCCTGTGAACAATCAACCAGAGCTACATCTGTATACTTATTTTGGTAGTCTGGAACATCATACGTAACATCATAAGGACAGAACATTTTTAACATCATGACATCAAGTATATTGCAGTATGATACCGGACATTTGTTTGTTTTTGGATTTGTTTTTTATATTCCGGACATTCACTATTCCAGTATGCAGTATATATATATAAACATTCAACAAATTATCAATAATAGTACCACGTTATCAATAATAGTACCGCGGTATATTTACAAGTGGCATTTATTTTTGGACATGTTATTTTGCATTGTTCGTAATATCTATGTTTTATTACATGTATATTGTTTGTTCTAAAACTGTGAGTATTGGCATTTAAAATTATTTAATGGGGAAATTTGAAGTTATAAAATGCGTACATTTCATATATATAATCAATTGTAAATACGTAATCATTTTTAAATTTGGTATTTTAAAATGGTAAATTTTCCCAGTTGTCTACATTAATTTTAAATCTAATAACATATTACTAAAATATAAAAGTAACTATTTTGAATAGATTTCCAGGTAATTTGAACGCTCATTGTAATTCATGAATTAAGTTCAAATTATTTTTAACGTAAACATTATCTTTTGTACTAGAAAGTCCCAATTGAAGAGATTGTCTATTCTAGTGGTTGCAAAAATTAAAAAGATTAATACAAGATTCATTAGCTAATGACATATCTCAATGGGAACAAGCACTGCCTTCAGATTGCCTTGTTTACCATCACAATTACACAGACGCATGCTGTATGCTATGTGATCAAAAATGTGAATAATAGATACAAAATGTATGATGTACACAAAAGTTAACAATTGGCCAGAAATAAAGGGAGAAAAAAAACTTCTAGGATAAGTTGTTACACAGGAATAAATTTATTTCAATATTTTGCAATGTTTTATTAAATAATAATGTAAACTTATTTTTCTTTTAAATTTCAAATTAAGGTATCATATCCCACCTATCTGCAAATATCCATAAAAAATATTATAACATCAATAAATACATTTCAAAAATATATTTAAAAGGGGAACATAAATAAGTAATATATATAAAAGTTATAAAAAAAACTAGGAAAATAATATAAAAAAGACTCAGTTTTAAACCCGTGCTTTTATGATAATGGAATTTATGAAAAAAGTTGTATTAATGTTTTAGGCCGCATGCAACAAATTATTGTTTTTTATGTTTTCATCAATTTCATTTATCATCTCTTCTAATTTTATATTTTGTTTGAAGTAATAAACAGGCAATACATTAATTGTATTTCTATAATTAATTTGCATGGATAAGTCCTGTTTACAAACAAAATAATCTTTATACAGTAATATACTTTAAACTGTATCTATATTTTATTTTATTGCCGAATTGTTCTTGTTTTTGAATGAAAATATTATTTCAACTTTTAAACTTTACTATATTTGATATAATATTTGAACATTTAAACTTTACTATATTTGATATAATTGCTCTTTACTGTTGATGTGCTTTTGAATACAAACAGTGCCCCAGGTCGAACATGGTCAAGCTAATTAAACAATATACTACAAAAAATGACCGCTGTTAAACTAATATTGACTAAATCTAATAATATTAGATTAATATCCAATAATAGGTGCGTCATTCTGTCCTGTTATGTAAAAATTGCTTGGCCTGACCTAAATTCTACAGTATAAATGGGAAAGAAATCCTAGCTTTCTAAGCTTGTGTATTTTACTGTTATAGACGTTCCAATGGTTTTTATTGGTACCAGCCGATCCCAGCCTGCCTCTACCAGGTAATGCCATTACCGGGCATGGCGTTACCAGGCATGGCTTTATACCAACCCAACACAACCCAGCTTCACTCCAACCAGCTTCACTACATCCAGGAATAGTTCCATTTATTTCTTTTTTATATATATATAATATTAATATTAGGATGACAAAATTTATGGCTTTTCAAAATAGTTCTACTACTATGCCGCCATTATTTTACAAAGGGCAATCTCTACTAGAAACAAGGGAGTACAATTTCTTAGACAATGTTATTATTTTTAAGGGGAGTTTTAAACAGTCCATTCAAGAACTTTCTGAGAAAGGTTTAAAAGCTATTTGTGCATTTAAAAGTCATTTTTTTAATGTTCAATGTTGAATTGGCTTGTAAATTGTTTGATATTTGAATTCGACCAGTTTTGTTATACAACTTTATTGTGAAATTTAGTATGCTGAGGACTATATTTCTATTATGAGGCCAGCTGAACGTGCTGCCAGAAATGATACTTTTTGTGATATATTCTCATTAGAAGAAAACAATCTTATGAAAAGATACACAATTATAGATATTGTAAAACCATTCCTGGTATCAAGAAAACTGCTAGCAATTATGTAATCTTAAGTCCTGCCTTTTTTTCAGCAAAATTTCAAGACTGCCTTTATTTTACTACCTGGTGTTGCCCTGCCCTTTTTTATGTATCCTTCCTTTTTTCACTACATTTTTCATCCTGCCTTTTTTCAGAGGAATTTTGGTCCTGCATTTTCTTTTTCACTAAGTTTTGCAGCCTGCTTTTTTCAAATATCTTCCATGCTCCCCCTCCCTATAAAAATCAAAATGTTGCTCCCTTAATACAGCAAACTTAAAAACATTATAAAAGAGGAAGAGTACTTCAAAAAGGAAAACATTTTACATTGAAACGACTCCTTTCAAAATTTCGAATCAGTGATCACTCTCTTAACATATAAGGATGTTCCCAGAGAAAATTTGCTCTGGATTCAAAGTGCTAGATGATGAATACCATTTTTTCTCGCATTGTTGTTCCAGTGATCCGTTATGAGCTAGTCTCTTTGAAAAGATAGTGTTGAAATTAATCAAAATTTTCTATCGAGAGACGAAGTATCACACATTTTTGATATTCTTAATCCAAAAAATGAACTTTTACCAATTGTTTGTGACTTGATAAAGCGGTCATTTGGAACTGCGAAAATAGGGTCCACATCAATCAAAGATAGTTAATAAGTTACTTGTTCAAGTCTATACATTATCTGTATGTATTTGTTTTTTATTGTTCATTTTATGTTATATTGTTTAACCCCAATGGGTATAATTTACGATAAAGCATAATAATTATATGAGCGCCCTTAGGGAACAACCATTTGGTTTTCATATGGGTAGCTAGGATAAAATTTGAAATAAAAAGGCAGGACCAGGAATTTGGTAAAATAAAAAGACAGGATCAATTCAGATGTGAAAATAAAGCAAGACCTGTGTCAATCAGGAAATTGTTTGGTTTAAATTAAAATAAAAAAAAAATTCTCTGTTATAGTAGTCTCATGTTCACTGAAAAAAAACTTTGAATTCACCGCTAACAAATCTACATTGTCCCAAAATATACAGATTAATTGTACGAGCCTTCGATACTGGTAGAAATGGGAGGTTTATAGACCCTTTCTCTACTGTTTCGCGGCAAGTACAAATAAACTATATAAGCTAATTATTTTCCAATAATGCACATAAATCACAATAGTTTATCGGGAAAAGTTAGGGAGCAACCATATCATTTTTAGGGGGGGGTGGAGTGGGGGCTAGGATCAAATTTGAAATAAAAAATCTTAGCCCCCCCCCCCCCCTGAAAAATCAAATGGTTGCTCCCTTATACAATTATTACATTTAAATACACCAAATCTTATCAAAATATTGCGGAAGGTGCCTTTAATAGTATTGGATATATACAATAGCCATGTTAATTAAACATACCTGTTCAATAGCTTTCCTAAGGATAATATATGGGTAATTTTCAAAACATGTGCATTTTTAACATTGCAAAATTGAGAAAAAAACAATTTGCTTGAATCATCATATTTATTAAACTTGCAAAATATATGTTATCAATACACCTAAGAATACTTGTATGTGAAAATCTGGGACTATTGTCCCAAACAATACATGTAATGACCTTCTCATGTATACACATTTTACGCATTTTTAAAAAATTTAAATTCTTTATCTTTAAAGGGATAAGAAATACATATGATATATACAAATTATCAATAGACGTACAAAAATAAATACACCGTATAATTACCTGTTCACTGCGAATATAACTTCATATATGAATATATATTAGCAACATAAGTATAATCATATAATATCTACAAAAGACTCACGGTCACGTAACTTAACACATTGTAATAATTAATTCGTCTTATTACATGACCATATTTTTTTCTGTTCTCTGATTGGCCGAAAAAAGTCTAAAAACTATTGAGCATTGATGATATATAGTAACTTAGAAGCATCTAAATTTAGTGCAAGAATTCTGCATGTACGGTTATAGGATTAAAATAGATCCTGATCGGTCAAGCGGAATGTGATGGTGACCGATTTGTTCTTAAAATAGAAAGTGAAAGTACAATTTTCCCATTCGTGTACTAAAACAATTACTGACTATGTAATAGGTCGCTATTAGGATTAATCAACCCTTGAAAATGTATGAATATTACATTTTCTCGGCTTGATAAATCCCGATAGCGACCTCTTTCAAATTCAGTAATTGTATAATATTAAACTATATTACGGACCTCATTCATGTCATACATCAAGCCCCGAAATCTAATATGTGGCTTCACATATGAATTTCCAATAGAATATCGGATCTGAGGGCTGATATGGATTTATAACATGTATAAAGGAATTCTATTTGAAATCCGTATCAGCCCCCGTATCGGACTTGAAGGCTGATACAGATTTATAAAGGATTTCTTTTAGAAATCCGTATCAGCCCTCACGTGCTCACGTACTGCGTCCCACTTCTTGTCGTCTGCAACGTCAACAAACAAAATGGGAGACTTGTTAAAATTTGTTTATTAACACTATCAAAAGGTACAGTGTTGCCTATGTCTATGAATTTTTCATATAGTTTGGCATAATATTAAAAAAATCATATAGCTGCTAAAAGTTTTATTTCTCTGCTATTTTCCATATTATTTATGTAGTTGTGTATAGATTTTTTAAATTTAAAATATTTGATAAATAGATTATGACATGACATTTTCCATATCGGCCCTTGTATCATCCCTCGACCAGGGCATTAACCAAAGACATGTTTCCGAACGTTAAAAACAATAACATAATTGACAAGGCGCACGCATCTACTGTTACCATAGTCAAGTGTCTTTAAGGTCAAAGGGCAAAATTAAAAATATGCCGACATCATTTGAAAAATCAGAATCTTGTAAGCTAGTGTACGCGAATAAGGAATGCTACTCAATATTTAATTTGTGCAGTATATAAGTGTTGTTAGTTTGTGCCTGACTATTTTTTCGGTAAAAAATATTTCGTCCTGGTTTTTTTATTTTTTGGGCCCTATCGCGAACTTAATTTTTATTTTCATTTCAACCAAAATATTTAAGCATTAAGGATTAATGACTACATGTATATACATTCATCAAACAAGACAAAACATTAAACAATAAATCAATATAACAAACATTGTAAACAGTGCATGTAAATCAAAGAAATTAGCGGTCTTCTGTCCTCAATAAAAGTGACTGTTCAAAAAGGAGCACAGACATCTCACTTGTCCATTTGTTTCGGGGTTCAAAATGTGTTTCATTTTATCGTCTGGATTAATTTCACGCTCAAAATTACAAAGGTACAAATATCTATTTCTAACAGAATCATTAATAGAACAATCGAAACAAAATTAGCTTCAATATTACAAATTTTACACAATCTCTCGGATCGTTTCTTGGATTTTTTTTTTGTATCTTCCCTTTTCAATTTCTAATGAGTGGTCGCTTATTCTAAATTTACAAATCAACTTTCTATACTCAAAATTAAAATTACACAAATATTATTGTAAATTATTTATGTGTCATTTGATTAGATAGATTTAAATAAAACTAGAAATATGTACTGTCGGAATCGACAGTGACCCCCGTACCCCCTGAAAGTAGTTCGGCCACTTACCTATAAAAAAGACAGTTTTTTTAAAATTCGACCTCGGTTGGCCCCAATTTTAGAAAATAAAAATTCTAAAACGTTATTGCGCATCTGAATATGGTGCAAGACAATACTGTATAGAATAAAATGCATAAGTTAAAAAAATGAAAGACGAGTTTAGGTCACAAGCTTGAATTCCAAATTTTCGAAGTTCAACCCATGTGGGCCCCTTTTTAGAAAATCAAAATTCTAAAACTTTTCTTTATATATTGATTGCAAAGCTCCATTTTGCGTTAACTGATCCAAACCAGGCTATTGAAGTATAACCCGTTAAAAAATTTGAAACATT
This sequence comes from Mytilisepta virgata, assembly GCA_028015205.1. Lineage (NCBI taxonomy): Eukaryota > Metazoa > Mollusca > Bivalvia > Mytilida > Mytilidae > Mytilisepta > Mytilisepta virgata. The sequence goes on along the minus strand of JAPWFG010000018.1, from coordinate 1,960,141 downwards.
CTTTATAATTTAATTTCCAGTCAGAAATACAATGATTCGTTGTTTCAACCATCAATAACGAATAAAGGACATGGGATTATTTGAATTTACAAGTGGCGGATTTATCCGTTGCAAACCAGGTTATACAGTATAACCAATGCTGCTCTATGCCGTTCAGCCAATCAAAATGCAGTATTCAAATCAAATTAAATTATTTCCTGATCCACACAGGTCCTGTATTTTTTTCTTCTTCATTTTTTACACACCTAAAGTGGTCCTAGCTTTTTATTTGGCCAACATCCTGGTCCTGCCTTTTTATTTCAACTGTCATCCTACGACCCTCCCCCAAACCCCTACCCCAACCATACCCATAGAAATCAAAATGATTGTTCCCTAATAAATTGAATAGTGGGAAATAGAAATGATACACCATAAATGGTCTTTACATCAGAACACAAGCTTTAACTTCCCCTACAAGTTTGGAAATTACACCTGATTGGGCCCCCGGTTTAAGGTCAAGGCGAAGTAATTGAAAGTGTCCTACAGTTTTCTAATTTTTTGTCAGTATGTAAAGCTAATCGATATACATTGGAATATGAAATAAAAAAGGGGGGGTGTACCCATGCTTACTTTTTTCTATTTTTTTTGCTATAACCCTTTGAAAATGCGTTCTGAAATTAACTTTTAACATAGGATTTATAGTGAAAACGTCAATTTGTAGAGAATTTTCGTCGAAAAGTCTATTAAAACCATTGATGTTAATCCTACAGTTTCTTGAAAAACTAATATTATATTGCCTCATCCAAGATATTTCTGGTGACATAAAAATATTTCGAGCTCCCCATGCTTGATTTCGTTGTATCTGCTGCCGAAGATAATATCAAGGTACTAATTTTGGTGATTTTTTAGGCAACGTCATCACGTCCAGCGTTCAATAACGTTTATAATTACAGGACAAACAACAAATCTTTTCTTTCATATCATGTATATTTTTAAATTTTAATGTTTTTATTAATTTTTTATTATTTATATTTATTATTTATTGACCATTTTATTTATTTATTTATTTATTTATTTGTTTGTTTCTTTATTTAAAATATACAAAGAACTTTTAATAAAATCAATTTTGTGTGGCCTTATTAACCAAAATAAAAAACAATTAATGTACATTCTCAATGCATCATGTCATGAGATAATAAAATAAAGCTAATATCGGTCACAATTTTAATCGATTTAGTTTAATTCGCAGTATTCAAATGCCGAAGCGATACGAATTAAGGTGAATCCCTATAGATATAGCTTTTTTTTTCTACCCGATGAATTTTTCTAAAATTTTGCATAAACATACTTTGCATTGATCTCTTTTAAAATTTGATAAAAAAATAGCATGTCACCAGGTTCGTTTCCATGGTAACAGTATCCGAAGTTGGAATTTCCATTGTATTAATAAATACATACCCTTAGTAATAAATATGGATTTTTTTAGAGCCTTTGAAAGTAAAATGACAGTTTGTTCTGCCGTTATCACATACATACTGTTTAAAAAGTAAATAGAACACAAATAATGGCATTGGTAAGCATATCTATTAATTTCTGACCTAATGCATTCACCATAGCAACACACAAAAAACGAAGATTTCTGTAAAAATTTCTGTTTTCCTTGAATTTCCAAAAAATTGGTTCAATGAATTTTTTTTAAAATTTGACATATGATAGTCCATACAATGTGCTTTCAAATAATAAACAGAAATATATGGGTCACCAGACTATTTTGGGAACTATACACATGTTTGTTATCCCACGAAAACAGAAATAGATGGCATTTTTCTGTCTATATCTATAATTATGTACAGAATGTGGCATATATGGTGAATTTTTTCTTAAACATGCATAATTTTTATTGGATATTTATAATGTGAGAATCAAATAAGATATTTTAAATTTCTGTCAACATTCGGTTACCATGACAACAGGTGAGAAGCGTGAAATCCAGATTTACACATATATGACTATTAACAAATACCATGATTTCAGAGGTTACAACAAAGTAACTCTGTAAATGTGAACAATTCACAATAATGTGGGTTGTAAAAACTAGAAAGCTGTAGTGTCGGAATCGACATTGATCACCGCACCCACTGTAAATATTTGGGCCACTTCCTATAGTCAAAAATATAAAACCTTATTCCCATCCTAAAATAGTATGCAACCATTCTATATAGAAACTAGAACTGTCCTGAAAGGGACTATTACACCCCGAAGCAACATGTCTGTGTTGAAGCCTACACAAAGTTCAAATCATCATATTTTTAAAACTACAGGCCCAAACAGAAAATCCTGACAATATGCATAGGCCTAATGTGATCTAACACTCTATACAGTTTCATGAGAATCATGCAAGTAATGTATGAGGAATTGCGATTGCGGACAATATATGGAACGACGTTTTGTTAGAAAATGCCAAAGTCCAAACAGCCATATCTTTTACATCTATTGTCCAAACAGAAATTCCTGATAATATGCACATCTCCATATAGTGATCTAACTTTCCTTAAAGTTTCATGAGAATCATGTAAGTAATGTAGGAGGAGTTGTGAACAACGTTATTTCAGACAGACGGACTGACGGACGGACAGACAGACAGACTGAAACCTATATACCCCAAACTTCGATTTGGGGGGGGGGGGGTACAATTAAATTCCTAAACCCAAAAGGGAAGGAGTTGATATCACACGAAAGTGTGACGGATGGACAGACAGAGGGAGACAATCGCTTTATGCCAAAGGGTGGGGATAATTAGTTTGGTTAACATTTACCACAAATGACATGTTAACATCCCATCAATTGATTAAAAAACTATGTTAGTGTGAGCAAAGCTTGGCAAAATGATCCCCCTTACAAGGTTTAGGATTTGTTAAGGGAACCCCAAAATATAATTCGAACAAAAATATAACATAGAAGGTGCCCTTTAGCATTATATGGTTTAGTTTCTGGTGGGCTAAATTTCAGATATTCTTTTCTGAAACTACTTGACCAATGGATTCGAATGCTCTCCTGAATGATCACTGCATGGTTCTAAGCTGCCAATTGGAAAGCAAATATTGTCAGCGCGCGAATTAGTTAACATGGGTTTTTCTGGTTTGTTAAATTTCCTATAACATTCTGTATGTAGATGCACAATAGGGTTTTCAAAACTTGTTGCCCTCAGGGGTTGAATTTTGAAAATTGGGAATTTAAGCTTGTGACCTAAACTCTACTTTCATTTTTCATTTTGTGTATTTAATTTCTGTACAATATTGTCACACACTGTATATAGATGTGCAATAAGATTTTAGAATTTTGATTTTCAAAAATTGGGGCCTTCAGGGATCGAATTTCAAAATTGGGAATTATAAGCTGGTGACTGAAACTTCTTTTGATTTTCATGTTATGCATTTTATTTCTATATAGTATATGCAGGTTGATGCACAGTAAGGTTTTTGATTTTCCAAAAATTGGACCTGATTTCAAAGATATGATTCATGTGAGAGAAGTGCACAGGGATACATCACATGGGGATAGCTGTCGTTTCCGACTGCCTCAATCTAGTTTATAAATATTATAAACTGGACACAATGTCCATTGACACCAAATTTTAACATGGATGTCAAACAAAATCCAGGGAACAATACAGACCCCTGCGACTCTCTAATTTTACTCATAACAGCTGGGTTGGTCCTATACATCAGGGAAATAGATTATAATATCATATATTGCCTTGAAATATTAAAAGTGAAAGCAGAAAAGTTAGAAACTAGATACATGTGTCGACTGCCTGTGAATTAAGTAAGACTGGTTTATGAATTTTAAATGTTTATGATTTTGTGTGTGGGTTTCTGTTGTTGTATATACTTGAACAAAATATGTCAGGATACTGTATCCACAGTCACTTTTTTCTGTAAAAAAAAATACCATATATCCTTGTAATAACATAAGGATATATGGTATTTTTTTTAACAGAAACAAGTGCCTGTGTCTGCAATGGCCCCACAACGTGCCTAATGTAAAATACAACTCCTTAAATTACAAACTGTTACAGGAGTAACTGATTCTTATCTGTTTGACGTCTTACATTTGTCATAATTTATATGAACACATAACATAAAGATTATTTTATCATTCCTCCTTGTCCTTTATTTGTGGTCTTTGACTGAAGAAATTGTACATTCAACTCTCCAACCTACAGGCAACTGCAGAATACATTTAAACAGCAATGCACTGTAAGTAAAACAATTGAAACAAGCATTGCTTTATAAATGGATTATTTTAACTCTTTTTGAGACCCTTATCTTGTGGATAAACTTCGACAGTGATTCACGTTGAACCATTTGTTTTGATGGGAGACGTTTGTGCTAAGGAAAAGAAAGCAGGCGGAACATAATTATATATATCCATTCGGTATTTCTTGACTTTACTTCCACATGAAAATAATTTTCACATGTCGGTTCAGCGTCTTTAAGAGGTGCCAATCATTCAGTCAAATTATATAATTTTCTTAAAACTTTATTAAAATCAATGCTTTTTGAAGCGGTTACTAAGGAAAGTTTTTAAAGTTTTTAAAACTGTAATGCCGTTAGAGAATGGGATCGATTGTTCACAAACACTCGACAACAAAACTGGTATCGCGAGATTGAAATATAGGCGATATACGCAATGACTAAAATCGGAAACCAGTCTTTACATCAGTCAAACGGGGTTCGTTCCCTTGGTATCGGAAGTTACCTTAATTCCAATACCAGGCGAATTCTAGAGAACGGTGAAACTGCAAAGACGTTTAATCAAAAATATAAGTAACAATATTTTTTTAAAAGGATAATGAGGACCGTCTTCACTTGATTGATATTTTTCATTTCTCCATCAAAGTAAAAATGATGTTATATGCGCAACTTGACGTCATATACGTATGCATTCGCGTTATTTACTTAGTTCACAGAAATTGAGATGTTTAGTAAATTTAAAACAATTTACCCGTGATCTAAGTGTCAAAAAGTCGACTTACGCCGTGTTAATACCATGGAAGTAGTCCACTGTACATAAATATCTAAAATTTAAACTAAGCAAATTACTTGCATAATATTTACTGTACAAATAACAACACGTACACATGTATCTATGATTCTGAAACGATTTAGTCTAAATATGCCGCGTTTACCCGACAAAATAATGCTTTCGAATGCGTTTTGATAATGAAGGGATGTGCGAACGCTTCTTCTTTTATCACGCCTCATGAATATCATTTGCAACAGTATAGTACCTGTGATCAGAATGAATTTATCTTTTGGTGATTTTCTTTCAATTTTTAGTATTGAAATTGTTAAAATGCGTCTACAGAATGAATTTACATGTACAGTCATGAATATCAATGATTTAATACAAAAAAGGGAGTAAATAAATACAGTGTATATATATATATATCAGTGTTCCAGCTAGCTTACAATAGAGGGGCGAAGCACCCTGCCACTTTTCTAGTACACCCCTCTGCCCTTTCAGTGCTCCCCTCTACAATAATTGTAATATAAAACACAGTAAAACACTAAACAATACGGAATTAATTGAAATTGAATTACAGAGATCAAAGAAACTAATAGAACTCCTATAAGGGCATTACATTAGTGAATAATTGATGGTTCTTAAGAGTTCATTTGTTCTTGTTTGCACTTTTAGATCCGAAAACGCATTAAAGTGCCCATTATCCTCAATAAATGCCCCTCTGCCCTTTAGTCCTAGCTGGAACACTGTAAATAGCCCCTACTTACTATATACAATTGTTCGATTCCCGTTCAGGATGAAAATTTCAGGGATCAAATTTGCGCCGCCCTATTGACACCATTTGCGCGGATGGTCTCGATAAACGATGCTAGTCCTTTGGATGGGAACGAAAATGCTGTCCCGTGTTAAGGAGAACAACACCCTTAGCATGCTAAAGACTTCTATGTAGATGTCGAAAAAGAGTAGGATAAAACGCGCCTACAGGGGCCGCTCTCGCACCCGCGAAATGGAGAGGGATTAGTATAAGTTGGCATAACTTGTTTCCCAATCCACTATAAATAAATAAGTTAAAACTATAAACTACTATATACATACTATATGTTTTACTCCTTTTTCATATTAGATTATTGAATTTCAAGCGACTGTGAGTCAACTCTGTCATCTCCTGTTTATGGTGTTCATGTTTATGGTGTTCATGCAGTTCTATGCCTAGAATATTGAACTTTTTTTAAGCATAAAACTAAACATAAAATATTATGAATTATTCTATGATATGTTTTAAACATGATGTGTTCTGCACCTTTACACTAGCTTGATTTGCCAAAAAATCTCCTGGGAGCTAGTAAAATGATCCCCAGCCCTACTTATTAGTGAAAAGGTCCACAATTGTAATGCGCATTGTATTATTTTTACATGTAGTAAAGCAATTTTTAAATGAAATACTATGGTCTATATAGTGTGATTGTCTATAAAATTTGGTATTTATTTAATTCCCATTCACATTTTTACTCAATTACCTGATTTCATATCTACATGTATATATGTGTATGCATGTATTATTTAATAGTTTTACATAATATTTTTCAAAAATATCCATATAAATAATTATGAAAGCATTATTATTTATGATATCTATTTTGAATTAGTCATATGAATTTGTTTATTGATATCAAGACAAAAGAATCAATTAGCATGTTATACCGTATTTGTTTTAATTTTCAGGTTGTACAGTTTTTCCTTTAAGTTAATACAGAAGGTAATTGTACACATTTTGAAAGCATAGGAAATTTTGAAAAAATGAATTATTAGTTATATATACTCATATAAGTGTAACAGTGAAGGTTCAGATAGTCAAATACATGTAATTTTAGTGGTATAAATAAGTAAAATCAGTTTTCTTCATATTTGATCTATTCTGATCACATCATTAAATTTACATGCATTATGTCATTTTAAATCAAAAGGTAGTAATTCATTTGAACCGGTGCAAAAACAAAAGCAAATTTCCTTGTGAAAATGTATGTTCGAAATTTTACAAAGATACACTTGGGGTTATTAACAAATTATCCAATGTAGCTATTGGCTATTGAGCAGGTCATAATACAAAAACATAGATTAAGACAAAAGAATAGAAATTTATCAGGATTCTTTCGAATTTTATCTGTGTATTGTTGTAAAATTAAATGTTTTCAATTAAGGAAAAACAGAAACTGTGTTTATAACTGTGCAAATGTTGTTATTTGACTTATTTATATATTTGTTGAATTTCTATTCATTTGCAAATTAAAATCAACTTATGTAACAATGCTCTCTAAGATCTGATGATTAGATAAATAACGTATTTATATTTGTATTAATCAAATGAAAATGAAAATTCAATCTTTTAATTTCATCTTTTAATAGCTTAATGATCAGCCAAGTATTGAAAATATACTAAATAATAAAATCAGTAAAAGTATTGTATTTCACACTTTGTATTTTAAAACAATTAATTTTCAAAATGAAATAGAAAAATTGTTGTATATTGCAGATTGAAAAATCGGAAGCGCAATATATCGAACGTATTTGTATCGACGCCGAATACAAACAATGGAAAATTTTTCAACTGGAGACAGACCAATCGGAACATACCGTAAAATGACTTAAAATATGTGAATAAATATATCCCCAGAGTGAAATAAATTATTGTCATTTACTATATGATATCTTTATAAAAAGGCTTTGCTGCGACAAACACGCTTCGACCTTTCACATTCGAAAACAACAATTACAGCAGTTGTTTACCCCAATTAAACATAAAAAGACACATTTTGAACAGCAGCTATCAGATCGTCCGAATTCTTAATATTGGACATATAATTATAGTATATTAAATAATGTTGAAATTCGAATGCCTAAAATCTACGAGTGAACAAATAACACATTAATCCACAAATGTACTGGTGAATGAATGAATTATTGTTGTCCTGTCACGAGTTTTTATTTTTCTTAGTTTTGGCTTTCAACACTTAAGGCCTTCGGTATAACTGTTGAGTCGTTCATCGATAAAAGGTTCAAATATTATTGTGCATCAGAAAATGGTATCATGCAATATCGAAAAGATTCTACATCAAGTTGGAAAATTCGCAGACTTTAATTAGTTTGTAGTATCTCTCACTTTTGTGATGTCGGGTTATTTCCTTTAGGACGATAGTAATGTTGATTAAACTGTGTGTCGATCACTGATATGCATATAATAATTGAGATTGGACATTAACCAATAATCTATCCATGTTAAATACAGATCTTCCGGTTGATAGTAAAATATGAACAGAACTCACTAAAAACCCCTTTCCTGATCGCGTTATCCATTGCTAAAATATTGACGTATGAAAAAAATAATATTTTGATGTTAAGTAAGGAAGGATTAAATTAGGCAATATACAACAAACAGTTTTAAAAATGTTGCAGTTGTGAATTGTTATTTTGTCACTTTCTATCTCGTACTATTATTTTGAACGGTGCTGGTTGAATCGTTCTTGACCCATGGAGTTCAATTTCCTTATTTGTTCCTTCAGCAAGTGTAATTTCAAATCGCTGCATTATTGAAGCGAACATTAAATGAAGCTCTGGTTTTGCAACCGTTTCTCCCAAACACATACGGCGTCCTGCTGAAAAAGGTAACCAGCTTTCAGGTTTCATTGCAAGCTTTCCATCGTCATTTAGGAATCTTGTTGGGTCGAACTTTTCAGGATCTTTCCAGTGTTTTGGGTCACGGTGTAATGCCCAGTGGTTGATAAAAACCATTGTATCTTTTGGAACATCATATTTACCTGGATGAGATAATATGTTATAGAACTAAAATAACAAAAATTGTTTTCATCCTTGGAAATAATAATTAAATTACGACACCGGCTTCCTCCACCAATAAAAAATGACCCCGCGAAATAGACAAATGTACTGAAAACGGCGTGAAACCCCAACTATGAGCAATCATTAATCGAACTGCATCAATACAAAGTGACAAACAATTTTCATACATGGCCTAAAATGGGCAGTTACAAACCAGATATAGAACATTTTGTATGATAAAATTTGAACCTTTCATTTAATGAAATTCCTTAGTATGTCCACTGCACAAAAATTCTTATACAGTGTTGACATCATTTCGTAATGTTTGATGGATTTGTTTTAAAATTGGAATACGCTGTTTTGGAGAGGATGAGAGGGGTGTTGATCGAACTGTCTGATCGATATTTTGTCACACCATCCCTATGAATGAAATATATAGACTTGTCGTCTGATACTACTTTAAAACTCACCTACGGTGGTATCACAGATTGTTGAATGTGGAATTCCCAAAGGAAAAGGTGGTCCCAGTCTCATAACTTCATGGAGTGTACCTTCTGAGTAGGAGAGACTCTCGCGGTCCTTCATTCCAGGAAGTCTCTCTGAACCTTTTGGAAGACAGAAAATTGAAAAGAAACACCGTACTGTAAATATATTTAGTTGAGGACGTTCTAGCAAAAATTCTCTATTTTGACATTTTGTAATTGCCTCTGAAACAATTGTTATAAAGTCTTTTTTCATTGAAATTAAATATAAGTTTTTTAGAAAGACAAAAGCTTTGCTTATAACAGCTATTTAGAGATATCCCTAAATGGAAAACACACGCTTTGATTTATATATTTTTAAAAAGTCAAGTTTCCTCTCTTTATAAAAAAAAAACTATATATTTTCACATCTTTTACTATATCTGAAATGATTTCTCGAGCCAAGTAAAATACAAAAAATGCCAAATATTTAAAAATTTAATTAACTCCTTACCGACAACTCGATCTATTTCCTCGTGGACCTTTTTCTGGATGTCTGGTAAACTGGCCATATAACGAACAGCAAAATATAATGTTATCCTAGATGTATCAATTCCACCTAAAAATAAGAACAGAGAATGACATCACGGAATTATTTCCTAAATAATACTAGGGAAATTATAAAATACTAATTTGATATATTGCAATGTTTATCCGATCGAATTGTTTGCATTTTCAAAAAAAAAAACAAAAACAAACAAACAAAAAAAAACAAAAAAAAAACGTTAATATATATGAATTTACATATTACAAATAATACTTATACATTTCTTTGTACTTGATGCAAATGTCGCTCGAGAGTTCTCGAATACCGGCTCATGGAATGTGTATTAAATAACAGTACTTCGCCACTTGTTAGACACGAATATATGTTGGCTTCATCAATAAAAGTTCATATATTCGGAGCATTTTGATCAAATCTAAAAGAACTAGATGCATGGCGAACATACATACGAAATGCGAACAAATGTGAAACAAATTGTTTATTCAAAAGTATGAAATTTTCTTTTTTTTTTTTTTTTTTTAACTAACAAAACTATTTATTGCACAATATGAGTTGTTAACAATTGTCTAATCTGATACAACTATCTCAGAATAGCTCTTCCCTGTATATTAATTATCAGTTGAACCAGGGGATTCAAAAGATAAAAATGGTATTTTGATAAAATGTTAAGCAATTACATTTCAATGAATTACAACAACAACAAAAAACAGGAATTTAGTTACAATATACTGACTTGGAATTCGCATGGCTTGAAAATACATAATATGATCAGCATAATGAGATTAACCCATGAGGTGCCTCTTTTAAATTCTTTCCGGGAAAAAAAAAAAAAGGTAGAGTCAGATATTTCCCTTAAAATTGCTAGGATAAACGATCACTTCCCTTCCAACCCCAAAATTCCTCATTAAAATGACTGGCGGCTCCTGTAAATCTTTAAAATGTTACTATGTTTTCGTCTTATCTTTTCCTTTTTGTTAAAGGCTTAATTTTAAAGTAACGATTAGCTAAATATTGTCACTTTCCTTAGTTAATGTCCTACTTAAGTTAACTTGTGTATGCCACTTAAGTTTAAAGAAATTTTTGATAAATTCCTGGTCTGAGAAACACTTAAGTTTTATGCATTCGGACCTGAACCCCCTTTTTCACACCCTGACATTTTATACCCCACAAATATAATTTCAATATTATGAACATCTTGGAATCACGAAATAAGAAACCTAAATGGAACCCACTCCCCTCGACCCTCCCGTAAAGCTTGTGTACCACAGAAAAGGTCAAATCGCAGATAAATAAGTGTTTCCGGGCGGTAAAATCTCATTGCCCACGGCTATAAATTCGTTGATACCAATTTTGATTCACAAGTGTGAGATGTGCACATTTTGTTGAGTTCTGCTCAAGACCTAACTTGTTGAAACGAAAAGGTAGACGCAGATAACTTATATTTTTCCCGTGCATAGGGTATTATCTATTCAACAAAAAATGGATGGAACGAAATATAAGGGTATATCATACTATTTTTATTAACAGTACATGAAATTATTCAGTATAGCTCATTTTCCATATCAGTCTCGAATTTGTAACTTTGATGCCCGGGGGTCGAATTGAGACCTTTAGCTAAATGTTGAAGGATTATTATTTATCCTATAAAATCTTTTCTGGAATCGTCAGCCAGTAATAGAGCAAGCTTTGTTTTTCAACACAGACATCTATCATTGTTTGTGCAATATACTAGTAATTATAATGGAATCCTTCAATCCCTTCATCATCGTCGTCATCATCATCATCTGATATAATGTACATATGTATTTATTTCGAGAAGTGATTGACTTACCAGTCTGCTTTCTGTCGGTATCATTACTCTAATATGTCTCAGTACGCTGACCACAAAATAACCGCAAGCAAAGTATAATCGAAATAAATTGACACATAATACATACTAGTTTGAACTGTCTATTTCAGTCGTACAATCTTAATATTTCATAACAAAACAAGATATCAAGTATAAACTTTATAAGATATCTCATAAAGAATATTATAATTAACAAAATATCTTATAAAGTATGTAAGATATCTTATAACAATTATGAGATATCTTACATAGTTTATGAGATATCTTATTAAGAAATATTTGTAAGATATCTCATAAAGCTTATAAGATATCTTATATATTTTATAACATATCTTATTAAAACTGAATTATATGAGATATCTTATAAAATTTATAAGATATCTCATAAAATATATAAGAATAAATAAAAATACGGCGTGCCATATATTTACTTTTGTTGAAATAGTGAACAAGCCGAAGCATACAAGAAAGATAGAATTCTTTATAGACAGTGAAATAAACATTTCTTGAAGTTGAAATACTGTGATAAGTTTTATTTATCGACCCTTTACCAAGCTATCTTTGATAAATATCTCCTGTGAGAAAAATAGACGAATAATTCATTTGTACAACAGACAGAACCCCGGACAAAAAATAACAGAACATGTTTATACGAGAACAAAACACACACATAAACACAAGAGAGTTTATTTGCTTACCAATAAAAATGTCTAAAACAGTTAGTGTCAGATGAGTTTTAGATAAATGTTGCAAAGCCTCTATGTCATCTTCTTGTTCAGCTTCCTGTCTGGCTAGGATCAATGAATCTGTGAAATCTCTGATGTTATCTAATAAATAATGTTTTCTAAATTTCACGTCTTCTCTTCTGATAAGGAGAAAAGTTGTGTCTATAATCCTTTTAAACTCTTTTTTATTTGTTTATTTCATTTTGTCTATTAACTCTTTACTAACAACATACTTAATAATATACCTAGGTCGCCAGCCCATGGAGTGTATATTTCACAATTGATTCGTTACTACTGTGCATATGATATATTCGAAAATTTTCTCGGCAGAGCGAGATTACTGTGAAATCAACTCCTAAGACCAGGTTAAGTTCAGTTTTTGTTAATTTCATCACTAGAAAACTTTACGATCGTCATCAGGAATTGATTGGCCTATACTAAGTTTTATCTCACATATGAGATTAGATATCGTCAGTTAGGTTTTACATCCTTCTGGTACACGGCACGCGATTTTACTCACTGGCAATGTGACTTGGGTACCGTTAACGGAGCAGGAAATGCTTATTCTTCCGTAGCACCTGATGTCATTCCGGGTTTTTTTTGTGGTAGTTCATATTGCTAGTTCTAAAGTTTCTGTGTTGTCTTTTATATTTAGATTATATTATTCTTTTAGTTATATATATATATATATATCTGTGTGGCAATTGTTTGTTCTGTTCCAATCTCATTAGTTTGCCTTCCCTTTGGATTTGATCTTACTGTTTTTTCACTCCGGTATCCTTTTATAGATATTTTCTTACGTTTTATAGTTTAGAATTAAGGACAAAGCAACAATTGGGTTATGATGGATAAGAACAGATAAAACTAAACCAGAGGCTCCCTTGAGCCTGTATCGCTCACCTGGTTTACCAAATAGCCCAAAAAATCTCATTTAAAGAGCAGCCTGTCTATTTTGCCCTCTGAAGGTGAAATGATAAATCTTAGTAGAAGACCTCAAACACATCATTTGTACCAATTAATAAAGTTTTGGATTTGTTCAATTTGGAAACAAAAATTGCCAATGGCAATGTTTTAGCCATATCAAGAAGATTTGAGGACACTTTGTGGAGGACTTCACAACAATCATTTGTACCAAGTTACAAATCAGTTGCACTTATAGTTTCAGGACAGAAGATGTTTTAAAGTTTCGGTTAATCAGTAACAAAAATTTCCCATGGCAGCCATGATTTTTACCGGACCAAGTAAAAAAGAGGGATCATGGTAGAAGATCTAAAAAATCACTTTTATCAAGTTACAAATCATTTGCACTAGTCTTGTAGTTTCAGAGGAGATGATATTTTAAATTTCAGAAAATCAGAAAAAAGAATTGTCCATGGCAGCCACGTTTTTTGCCGGATCAAGTTGAATTCAGGAATCGTTGTAGCAGACCTCACAAACATCATTTGTATCAACTTACAAATCATTTGCACTTGTAGTTTCAGAGGAGATGATTTTTAAAATTTTAGCCGATCAGAAACAAGAATTGCCCATGGCAGCCATGTTTTTTGACGGATCAAGTTGAAATGAGGAATATTTGTAGAAGACCTCACAAACATCCATTATATCATTTTACAAATCATTTGCTCTTGTAGTTTCAGGGGAGATTATTTTTCAAATTTCACCCAATCAGAAACAAGAATTGCCCATGGCAGCCATGTTTTTTGCCCGATCAATACGAAATGGGGAATCTTTGTACAGGACCTAACAAACATTAATTGTATTAACTTACAAATCATTTGTACTTGTAGTTTCAGAGAAGATGATTTTTGTTAAGTTTTAGCCAATCAGAAACAAGAATTGCCCATGGTGACCATGTTTTTCGTCCAATCAAAATAAAATGAGGATTTGTCATAGATGACCTTAAGTGCATCATTCCTGCAAAATATGGTTCCAATTGGCCCAGTAGTTTCAGAGGAGGTGATCAAAATCTGAAATGTTAACGACGACGACGACGGACGAAAAGTCATGGCAATAGTTCACACAGCTTTGCGAGGTGAGCTAAAAAGTGAGAAACACATCTAAATTAACAATGAAACAATATAAATAAATATAATAAATATAATATCAATAAAATAAAGTTATACAACAATATTCAGCTGTAATATGAACGTTACCGGAAATAGAACAGAAAATCGTTTTATTTTAGTGAAAATAATGACACTTGGTTTTTAAACTGACATATTCTAGTGAAGTCGCTCGTTCAGATACTTATCTTTTCTGCACGCGTTTTTATTATGATTATTATCGGCCTTATATTATTCTTCTTCTTCCTTAGGTTGTGAACTTGCAATACCGTTTTCTCAGAGATGCTGCTTTAATAAACTTCATGTGTAGGGAAGGATTACATGAACGTGCACTTTGGCCTTAGAAGTTTCAAAGAAAAGGCCCAAAGATATTCAAAAAATTTAATTAACCCGTATCCATAAAAAAATAACATTAAGGTTAGGTGCCTGAATATGCAGCTTTTTCTTTGAATCTACTAGGTTGCTATCGTTGCAAAAATGTATTTAATCAACACTTGACTTTATCATGTTTCTGTAAGGGGTAAACCTCATATTTTGAGTTGCACCTTATTTGGATATGCGGTATAGTGTCAAGCACGGATTTGGACGACTTATGTTTGAATATACTGTCAGATTATATTATATAAAGTGTCCTTGATGATATATAATAATATATGTTCATAAATGGCAAAATACAGGCAGTTATTCGAACAAGAAAATTAAAAATAGAGAAGGAAAATGAAATATTTACTATAATAATTATAGCAGAAGTTGAAATTTTTTGTGAAAGATGATAAAAAAAACCGTGTAATTTTACCACATGTAATGTTCGACTGAACAAACGGAGATATGAACTTACATTTTTCTGCATAAAATTTAATTACTTTTGTTAATAATAATAAAAAAAGATTTTCTCACAATTTAACTTACCAGTTTACTTACAAAAAATCACAAAAATTAAGAAAATATATTTTCAGGTTTCAAAGATTGTTCAGTTTATGTTTTCGTACTGATAGCATTCTAGTATAGTATTACTTTTTCCGGTTGGCTATGTTTTTTTTTTTTTTTTTTTATTATTTCCAAAATCACTGTACTATTTGATCTCCGAGTTATTTTTTCACAAACTTGCCTTGTCCAAGGATTGTGATCTTATGTAGTCTTTGCCCTCGAAATATTTGTTTTTTTTTTATATCTATCTTTATTTAGAAAGTGAGTCGTTAAATCGGAGATATTACCTGGGCCAAATGTATCTTCATGCTCTTTATATTTCTTTCTAATCATATCAATTATTTCATCAAACATCCCCATTATTCTTGTATATTTCTTTGTTGGCCATATCTTAATCAGAAATCGAAACATATCTTCTATAAAACCATTTCCAAACTGTTCTGTAGCATCTTTATCAAGTTTCATAAATCGTAAAAATTCAGGGTCGTCAATTTCACAGCTGAGAAAAAAATGCAAAACTCAATCATTGAATAATTTTAATTTAGGTACCTGTTCACATATTTTTTGAAAGTCTTATTTAAAACGTCTTACAAAGATTTTTTCTTCAAATAAAGTAATTAATCTTTTAGGAATGGTAACATGAAGGTACTGATAAAGAAAGAAGGATGTTTCGCCCGAAGTCTACAATTATACACGTACAAGTATTTGATTCATATAAATAATAAATCATGAATTATATTAGCTTTTCTGTCATCTAATATGCCAATATTGAAAAAATCACCCCAAAGATCCTTTTCTGCACCACATCTCTAACACATAATGGTTGTTTCCTTACTCCAGGTGTTTTTACTTTATTTATGTATTTATTTATTTATGTTTAATTCAAGATCTTGGATTGTACTGATATAGAATAAAAGTAGTAGGTATGAATTCAAATTTTATCACAAAATGTCAAGACTAAGTTAAAATACTTTGGAACTAAGAGCGATGCATAAAATCGCTTTTGTCTATAGAAAAAACGCTACAAAAATAGTTCTTCGAAAATTGGTGTTAACAATTCATAAATTCGCCAATCGTTTGCAGTAAAAATGGTTATATGCTTATTTGAAACAGGCTTGAAGATGTAACCCACAATTATGACTATTCAATAGATCTAGAATTAAAGTAATTAACTTGTATATAATAAAAATGCATACCTCTTTCCAAAACACACTGCATTTAACATATTAAAAACCATCAAGTCAATATAAGGTTCAGGGTTGAAAGGTCCAGTCTCCTTCGCCATTTCCGCTAAACATTTATTCATGGATGCATGAAGAACCTCTTCTAAATGACTGCCTGACAAATACTGCCTGAAATAAATTAATACAATGTCTTATTCAGATACTAGAATAAACTTCGATAAGAAATTCTTTCTACTAGTCCGTCGTTTAATAAGAAATTAGTATTAAGTTAACAGAAGCTCCTCAAGCAAGATGGATTGAACGTGAAATTTATTATTTAAGGCCACATCAAATTTAATTTTTGTTCTTTGTATTTCACCGATCCAATTTCCAAACTTTCTAAATTTTAAGAACATTTTTTTCGCCACTTCATTTGCAAAAATGTTGATAATTTGCCTCAACTTCGTCATTTTTCAAGAAATTGAAAATAAAAAGTGTTCACCCGGTCCTTACATTTTGTAAAATATAGGTATTTTCCATTTTATGCGACATTTCAGTTAAAACAATTTGTGACGCACGTTTTGATCTTCGCCTGAAACAAGTAGTCTTGAAGGAAAAAAAATAATTAAAATTTCGTTGGTTAACACCTATTTTTGCTATAGAAAATCCAAAGAACTAAAAATCAATTCGGTGTGGCCTATTAATACAATAATCAAACACAATTTGTTGGTAATTAATAAACATATGCTTCCCAAATAAAGCCTTCATTTGGATTAGTTTTACATTATTTTACCAGACCTGGCAGCACATCGACCAGCACATCGGATTCTATGACAATCGTTAACAACATCGAACCACCTTAATCTATTCACATACAAGGATCAAAATTGAAATAAAAAAGGCAGGACCAGAATCATAGCAAAATAAGAGACAGGTTCACTTTATGTGTGAAATATAAAATAAAGGACCTGTGTCAATCAGGAAATAGTTCTGTTTACATTGCACATAATATAATGTGAATACCAAATATAATACTTGCCTCAATGACTTCCCTGCTATCTTTCTATGTAATTTCCAGGTAGGCGAATAATTGGCAAAAGCAATATTTTTTCCACCTTCAGACAGATTATAAACTATGAAAGATAAGAATCAGAATTGATACATATAAAAAAAAACTTCCAATTATCAAATCAAAATCAAATATTTTATTTGACAAAGCACATATAATATAATTCGTATGCCAAACACACTACATGATATCTGAAGTGAATCCAAATTAAGTAACTTTTTTAGTTAATATATCAAGTTTTTAGTTATTATATCAAGCGAGTTTTTTGGCTATATCGCAAAAGTTTGTCAACATTTAAAATTTTCATTTGTATGTAATTCTTTTTGTAAAAAAAATGTCATTATTTTATGCATTAAGCATCGATAATTAGAAATGAACAAAAATCATGCTAAATATCAATGAAATGTAATTAATACTAGGTAATTAACCCATACTTGCCAACATATTTTTGCTAGAATCCCTGATTAAATCGGCAAGGGGTCTGGGGAACACTCAAGGTCCCCAGTGGGTCCATGGCGAAGCCCAAGGCGCAAAACGATTTTAAGGTATTTTGAAGTTGTTTCAGAGTGC
Organism: Mytilisepta virgata; assembly: GCA_028015205.1. NCBI lineage: Eukaryota > Metazoa > Mollusca > Bivalvia > Mytilida > Mytilidae > Mytilisepta > Mytilisepta virgata. The sequence continues at coordinate 1,941,911 of JAPWFG010000018.1, read as the reverse complement.
AAAAATGTGAATAAATTTTTATGAATAATACTCTATTTTGCTGTAAAATATTATCTTGATTGTAGATATTTTGACTAGAATAGCAGTAATGAAAACCATATTATGGGTATCCACTGTGACGAAGACCTTGTTGTGACTTCTGAATTGGTAAAATTGAATAAAAGTATAGAAACCTTCAAAAGAAAGTATACAGATTACTTAAATCTCCGCGAAGCTTTCTAAATATGTTAAATTATAGTCAAAGTATTGGAAGGCGAGATATTCTATTGTTTCAATGTTTATATTAAATGTAACAATTTTGTTGATTATATATATGTATATAGATGGTCCTCATGGTGTGGATCTTTTTACAAATTGGATCAATGTTAGAATAATTTATTGTGTGTGTTTTATCAATTCATATTTTAATTGAAGGCCTCAGGGAAAATTAGTATTTTAATACTAATTGTGTTACTCTCTTTAAATAAAGGCATTATTTACTTACTAACTAACTTACTTACTTATTAATAGTCCACCCGGTTACCTGGTAATGGGGTCAAATTTCCGGAGGTTCCGTGAGAAAACCGGAGCACTGGCATGTATGCTACCAGTGTTCACGGGAATTATAGAAAGGTGGAATAGCCTTTCTTACCTCTCATTTGCGGAGGGTAAGATTTTGTTTCTTGTAAAGGAATGGGTGAAAAAATATTTATAATACTTTCCCCGACGATTTCGCACTACCGTCTATTCCCTATAACAATAATCATTTATTGTATAATGAATTAAAACAATATTCAAAAGTAAACCGAAATACTGTAATTCGTGCCATGAAAAAATCGTTTTATGTTCGTTTTAGCAGCTCACTAGAACTTTTAATTCTATGTTTTATCCAAGCATGAAATAAAGTTATCTGAATTGATTGTTCCATTATAAGTTTTTATTGTGTAAGCATTAGATGCACGCCATCGTCTTGTCTTCTCATTGCTTATCTAAAACATTTCAAAACTACCCACCCTCTCAATGTACAGGTCGAATTGGTTCGGTTGTGTTATCGATTATTCCAGCATTTAAAGAAACGTATCAATCTAATCATGTGAAATTTTCAGACAGCACATTAATCCTAAATGATCCATATTCTGATTTAAATTGTGTCTATCGTAGTTCGTACGTGATGACAGCCAAAGGTAATCGAGCTCTTGATTTTAGTAGTATAGATTAGAAAAGAAATCGGTTTAAAATGTTTTTGTATGTCTAAAAAGTCATGGAAATATGCCAAGTATTTTTTGTTAAAACATTTTTCTTACGTGACGGAATATGTGGTCTGTTTGCAAAATCAGCTTTCTTTTTAACTAAGGCCTCTGTAACTACATCAATATCATTCAGTACGATGGACTTAAAGGGACCTGGAAAAAATATCAGCTTTTCGAATTTCTTCTAATAACAATATTTTATTTTAAATAAGATTAAAATATCATTTATTCAAACTTCTCCTGTGGAGTTTATTGCAATAATAACAGCTGTTAAATAAAACTATATAACCACAAGAAAATCATTATTTATATTTTCAGGAAAGCTCTTTTTCGGAATAATTGATTTCACTCTCGATTTTTCATGAGAGTTTCTATTTGTTGTGCTATAACTTTTTGTTGAACGGTGTCCAAAATAAAAAAAAAGAGGAAAATTCAGGATTTCCTTTTTATCGACTATGTTTTCTCATTTTGAATCAATTGTAGCATTTTGGAAATATGTTTTCCTATTTATGCATAAATTGTGACATTTATATACAAAAAAAAACTTTCCTTTCCTTTGAAATTATTTCTATTGCAAAAGATAAGTCAGTTTCGTCATGTACGTAGTTAAATTACAGTGAATGAAACTGAAATATAGTCGGATATCAGAGAAGAAAAGTTTCCATTGAATGTATTTCTAGTCCTTTTTATGCTGTTATAATTATACAGAAGTTTTTCATATAAAAAGTATTTCTTGTACAAAGGTATTCAACTAATAGATTTGGGAAGAAATTTTTTCCAAAATCTAATGAACAATGTGATTGTTTGGATCTGGACAGAACTGGTATTTTGGGAAGAAAAATCTTCCGAAATGAAAAAACTACGACCAAAATAATGAATACGCTGTATTAAATAAGTTGTGCGCTTCTGAGCTGTGATCTTTTAATCATATCATATAAATATAACTAAATAAGCTACATATTAAGGTACTTTAATAACAATCTACACGCCAGAGGAATACACAGACTGAAAATGCCCTAAACTAGTCAGTAATATTCATATAAAGATGAAAAGGGATCTCAAATTGACTGATGTAATGTTGACACAATAATAAAACTGAAAGAAAATATAGATTCATTTTAAGGAATGATACATACAGGGAGCTTGGCTATGATACATTTTGTAGTAATGTTATCTCATATTTGATTAATTAATTCTGAATGTCTTCAAGTGTTTAGAATTCATATGTTCTGTATTGATCAAATGCATGACAGACGTATGAAGAATCTTGGAACCATAATATATGAAACTTTATCCTCAGCTCCACATTGATGCGAATCAATATATAATGTGATACACAGTAGACTATGACGAGTCACACATGTGGATGAGAAGAAGTAACAGCAAAGAAATAGTAAAGGTTCTAATATAACAGCAATATTTGGATGTTTTCTTGTCTCTGGATCTTTTTCTGGAAATTTTCATTCAGTGTAAATCATAAGTTGAAGGTTCTTCTCGGGTTGGTTGCAGATTTGCCTGAAAATGATATAAAAACTATTTGCAAATAATATCCATTAAGTATCCACTCAATATCAAAGTAACGAGAAAATGACAGAATAACGCGAATGAACATCTTTGATTCTTGTGTCTCTTATTTAGCTCACCATTGATTTCGTAATTAAAACTATCATGAATATTGCAATGTTTTGGCGAAACCAACCAAAGCATTCTGGTTCATATTTTTTTTTAATTTTTCGACATTTTAAAAAATCTAGTCATCAAGAATATTTATTTTTCATAAATTTGTTATAATCTTCCTTCCCATTCTAAAATCTGACATTTTTTGACGGAGTATTTAATCTTTTCATAGCTACTTATGGCATTCCTAGTTTTGTTTTAGGAACCCCTGTTCTTCTGTTGTCTTGTTCTGCCTCCGTTTGTATTACTTTGAAATTTACCTTAAGTTTGTAATATTTGTTCTCATGAATTCGATTTGACTTTTGAATTCGGACTGACGCCATTTTTGCTGTTTCTTGTAGTTTTAGTCTAGTTTCATCCTAGTCGCATATATTAAAAAATTAAGTGCAAATAATATGCAAAACAGGTATGCTTTATCGTATTCTGCAATATTCAGCAAAGGCTCCCTGGAGCCTATAAGCTTGTAACGCTTTACAGGCATAAGGACTTCGCCTCCTGCACACAGAAATATCATCAGGGGTTACACTTAATTGAGCGTGTAAATCACCAAAATATTGTGTAACGTGCGAAACGTGCGCGTGTAACGGGCGAATCGTGCGATTGTAACGGGTGAATCCTGTGTGTGTGGTTTTTGTGTGTGGTTATAAACGTGCGATTTGAATCGTGTAATGTGTATGAGATGTCATCGGTGGAGACAAATATTAAAACGTGTTAATTCAAATCAGAGCATATTTCGAACTCGAATTAAAAGATTGCTGGAACGATTTTTCATCAGTGTCAACTATTTGAAAATGTTGAGTTTATAACTTTATCTATTACTAATTTAATTTATGAAATTAATTTGGTTTGAACAAATATTTTTTATTATAGGTGAAATGTTTCCTAAATTAAGTGCTCGTAGAACGTGCAAAAACATTTGCAAATTAAGGATAGATTTGAACTTGTTCTTGAAATCTTGCGAAGGTTTTACTTTTTTGACAAATGTCATGTATTAATTTATATCGTCTAGTACATTTTTTATATGAGCAATCGTTTGGTTATTATGAAACCAATACGGCGTGTTCCCGATATGAACTGGACTAAAACAAATCCACATCTAATTAGCCACGGGATTAGAGGGTCCTCTAAAGGGCAAATATTTGTTTATGGGTACATCTACCTCATATTTACCTCTAAGTAAGGAATGTTACATATACATTTTTTTATAATGGCCAAGCATTAAAATACCGGCTTTTTATATGATATAAACTACAACGTATGTGGATTCCTTAAACATGTAAGTTAATTTTAATTTATAATAAAGTTATATTTTTTTTTATAAAATTAAAAAACATATTTTGAAATATTAAAGGTTAATATATATAGGTTGATATAAATATTTTATTTTATTACTTATTCAAAATATAATATAATCAAAAACAGTGTAATGGTTTTTTTTAATTTCAATTTTAAAAAAATATGCTTCACGTCATCAAAAAAATTAACTTTGTCAGATTTCTTAATTATTCTTTTTTAAAATCGAAAAGCTCACCTCAGATAAATAGACTTTTCCCCTTCAGATTATCTCTTAGTCCTTTGTTTGATTAGATGCTTTTTTAAATTAGCAACCATTCTGGAAATAAACCACAAGATATATGTCCTTTGTTTTAAAGAGGACATAACATATTGTGGCGTTATATTTATTCAACTGACACATTTATTATTATCATATCAATTTTGGTTAATAAGCTTTAGTTTATTATGTTTAGTTTAAACATATTTTATTGTCTAATAACAATTTGGATTGGATACAAGTTATAACAACTTACATAAATCCTCTCCATACAATATATATATACAATGTAAAGACGGACAACAAGTACACAAAATAATATAGTAAATAAATATAAAGCATACAAAAGTATTGTAATAAATGTAAAAACATGGACATATTAGGTTTTATGGTGGGGGTGAGTACATCTATATAAAAAAAGTTCTTATTTGATGATCCATGTTATAATTCTATAAAACGTTTTGTTTGGTGTATAAATCTATGAACATTTTCAAAAATATTTTTATTCACTTCGTCACTCAACATATCTGATCCAAATAATATATATTCTATTGTATGGTTTGGTTGAATATTATTAATTAATTGAGCTCGGGGATGTTTATTATGTAAAAATAACATGAGACGGTTTATTTAGATTTAATGAATTTAAAATATAATTTCACATATTCGTCATTAAAGTTTGATCAATTTCACGTTAAAAAATGGCACATGCAAATAAATATTTTGTATTTATGAAAAAAATTGAATGTCGATCGTATTACAACGGCTTCTTTTTTTCGCGCTTATTTATTTAAAATCAAATTCAATTATATTAAATATTTCACTGCTATTCATATCCGACATAAAATTTCATTACTTCGTTTCGTTATTTTCCGTTCGTATCTTACAATCACAAGCTCTAGAAATCGCACGATCGGTAATCATGAAACGTGTAATGTGCATCGTGTGGTTTGCGTGTAACGTGCGAATCGTGTGAGTGTGGTTTGGTGCATTACACGTTCAACCATGTGTATGAGCGATATTATGAAACATCCGTTCCAAACACAATCCGTTTTGATCAAAGTTTGTACATACTTCCATCAAAGTTGCGTCTCATTTTCTAAAGTTGTTTTTGCATATTTGTTGGGGATTATTCTGTTTTGTAAAAGAGAACTCATTGGTCCAAATATTAGACTCCCGGTCATTAATTTGAAGTTAATTCTTTTAATGAAACATACCACAAAGGTTTGGTTTCAATTGACCAAATAGTTTCATAGGAATAAGTTTTCTAAGTTTTTTTACCATTATTCTTTTTAGCAAGGTAGGTTATACACGTATAATATATAAAAAATTAGGATTTTCGAGCCTAATTCAGAGAGAGAACAAGCTGAGTACTTATGATTGGGATTGTAGATTACAGACTTATTTTTGTGGAAATTATAGTAAAAAACGATTTTTTCAAGGATAACACAAACGGACTCAGTTTAAGATCAGAACCACTTTATAGTAACATCCCATCAACATTTGGTCTAAAAAATCCCCTAATGGCCCAAGACCACAATTAGTGCACACATGTCGTTGTACACGAATATAATCCCCTGCATAAATTTACGGTATTTCTTCCGTATTTATTTTCTGACACTTATAAATTAAATTCTTTGATACCAATTTTGATGTACAAGATGTGCACATTTCGTCGATTTACGACTCATCCGTTGTGCTCAAGGTTTTAAAGTTGAAAACCAAAGCAATAAACCAAAAGGTTGAAGAGCAATTTAAAAATACCAAAATTACCAAACGGGGTAAAGCCAAAATTATTTTTAAATGGATTTTGTTCTAAATTTATAGTAGACTGTTTAAAGTTGGTGTTTTAAAAACTTTGAATAAGCTGTCGCCAGGGTCAATATTTAGATTGTCGTCTGCTGTCTCCAAGAATTCTGCTACTCTAGGAGATATTTTTGGTGATGTCTTGAGTTACATGTAACACTTATGACTTTTTTAATTTGGTATTATGATTGGAACCTGCTCTAAAGTGCACCCCTATATAGCAAATCACTGTCTATAAAGGGCACAGTGAAAAGTCCCATTCACGAACAAAGTAAGTAAAATTAACCTCTCTATAAAGGGAACCTGCTCATAAAGGGCACTTTTTTCTGGTCCCTTAGTTGCTCTTTATAGACTGGTTTGACTGTAAGCATACTTTGCACATGATAATTCAATTTCATTTTAATATAAAATGCACTATGAGTTAATTTTGGTCTCGGATCTAATAGGTTGTTTGAAATATTTGTTTTGCTCATTCTTTTAGTTTTTATTATCGGTAGTGCAAACGGGTCAGTACTATAACAATTTTCAATGGGTCTACCCAATGACTATTCTGTCTCAGTTTGGTCACAATAAACCAAAAATGTTTTTTCTAATTCAAGTCAGAGTGACCATATTGGGAAGTCTAGACCCTTGCACTAAAGTCGCATAAGAACCATTCCACCATAGTCTGACGACGTAAAGTTTTTAATTGACGTATTTAAATGTTTGTTCTAATGTTGTACTAAGGTTTAAGGTCAGAAATTAATCAAGATATGAATTTCAAAAGTGACTACCTATGCACCATTCTACGAAAGGTACGTTGGTCTCAATAAATCCAGTGGTTTCAGAGGACATTTTTTTTTACAAATCGTATATTCTAACTTAAATGACGGTGGCCATTTTGGTTGAAGGTCCAGACCCGTTGACTCAAATATGAAAGGAAAATACCCAGAGACAAATCCAACAAATTTTCGTCTCAATCTGCTCAGTGCGCATTCAAAGGGAAGCTGAGACAGAAATTAACAAAGTGATCATAATTTCTCAATTGCATGGACAGGATGAGCTAAGATAATGACAAAACTTACACTTTTTCTTGTATTCACCCTTCTATTTGACACTGTTTTTTTTTCTGTGATATTGTCCTTGGTAGATTTACATTTACACTCCGTATCTGAAGATAATAAGTTAATTATTAATGTTATGATATTGTATTATTATATTTATTTTGATATGGTATTGTAATTATTATATTATTTATCTTGGCCTAATTTGTTATGCGTAGCCTTATAACATATATAATATGTTTACATAATACTTATAGTTGTTTACCAAATAATGTTATAACTGCGCAGTTTAGAAATCACTGGAACAATAATAGATACTGATGGAATGACTAGAACTTTCTATTTGACTTACGTAATAATTATGGTGTGATTCGAACTTCTACCATATTCCAGAAGTTTCCGTTCTACAGTATATATACGGACAACAAAGTTAGACTTTCAGATCAGAACGTATTGGACCAGACATTCTTGTGTTCTCAACTGTTGGATTTATTTACTTTCACACATCATCCTTGACACACATTTATTTACGTTACATCATACTAGATTGTGACTGATTGGATATAATATTCCGTTTGGATTCCCGCAACAGTGACGAGAAGAATTCCGGATTAGGAAAAGACGAAGGATTTTGAACAGTTAAGTTGACATTTTAGTTTTTTTTTGTAATATTTTTGTAAACTTTGTATATAATAAATCTTGTTAAATTTTATTATTGATTTGTGTCTTTTGTTGGCTACAATTTAAAGGTGATTTCGGCCGTAACATTAATTTTCTCTTTTATAATATATTCGTGTTAAAATTTAAAACTGCGGCCATACTAGTTACAAGAGTTGAATCAGAGAAACATTCTGATTCTTCAGGATGAATAATGTGATAAAAATAATTTGAATCAAAAAGATAATCTAATAAAAACCCTATAGTCATATCTGTTGTAGCCACGATTATCACTGTATGATTTTTTTATTGGCACAAGGCCTTAATAAACTGTAATTGATTGATAAACATTGGTGGTGTCTAACTACAAATATTTTCCAAATTACAACCAAAACAATAGAACGTTACAAGAAACAGAAGCGAAGTTATAACCAGAAAAGTAAGTCAAACTGATAGGGTACCCTTTCAAAATGTATATCATGTTACCAACAAATTTATACATTATTACGTTCTCAAAAGGGTCACTAACTCTTTGGAAACAAAGAACGCTAACTGAAAAAACCATACACCGATGTAAGGGGAGCTGTTATTTCGAAATATAATCAATAAACATATAATTTTGTACATCCTGTTATTGTCTATCCTGTTACCTTGAATAAAGTAACAGGATAGACAGATTAAGTATAAGAATAAACAACTATGTATCTGTAGACAGTATGAAATATTTGAAAATGAAATGAAACTTTTGATAGTCTACATATCTTCAAGAAAAAACAAACAATTATTCAAGGGGAGTTGTTGTTTCGCAATAGAATCAATAAAGATACAATTTTTTACCCCAGCTTGGTAACAGGATAGACAAATATGTATATGTAAACCTTCGTTGTCTGTTCCTGTTACCATAGAAAATAGCGTTTTACCAAAATTATATGTAATCAAAGAACTAAGTGATGGATTGAGTCGAATATAAGGAAGTGCTTCAGTTGGTTTTGCGTTGATTGTAGCAATTTTTGCAGCATTTGAAAATATATTTTTAGATAGTTTTTTCAGGACACAATACTAAGTGATATTTTTATCCCGTTAATGCAAAGAAATTAAATATTCTGTTATTGTTTTCTGAAGCACCACTAACGTACCTTTGAGAAATAATCAATAAGTTTTTCACATTTTTCCTGTTGATAGTAAAACAAATTCTCACAAATGTGATAACAGGGTAGACAAAATTTTGCACCATCAGTCGAAAATGTGTCCATAATATTTTTATGTTATGTCATTAAGATTGCATATTTGAGTATTTTGTTCAAGAAGTATCATATATTTTGCAAGTTTAATAAATATGATGATTCAAACAAATTGTTTTTTCTCAATTTTGCAATGTTAAAAATGCACATTTTTTTTAAAATGACCCAATTTCAGAGGATTTTTCTTTAAAAAAAAACGAAAAGAAAAAACAGTGCAGAACAAATGGCAATACTAGAGGAATTTATGAAGCAGGAAATTCTAGGCGAATTGTTGCATTTCAATCGTTTTCAAGTTAAATCGTAAAAGAAAGGCATAATGTTCGCTTTAAGTGTTATTCTGTAGACATAATAAAGGTATTTTCAAGTAAGGGTGGTTATAGTAAGAACTCGATGGTACATATATAGATGCTATTTATCAACGATACTACTTGTTTACACTAATCACGCAACATAAATGAAATCAAGTATAAAATCATACCTTGCTTCTTTCTTGACTCTGACATGTCTGATATACAACACTTTCCAAAATAATTTCAGGTATTTAAGAGTGACATCGATGGAAAATAAAATCTGTTTTTCATCGTAATAAATTTTGTGAGAGCTTTTATGAGTTTTCTGGTTTTTATTATCTGACCACTGACTTCTAAACTTGCAATATCATTATCAGCATGTGTAATCAAATAAGATCTTATTTATCTTCTGAAACAATCAAACCTACATAGTTCCCTTTTTAGCTCTTTGGCTTATGAAAATTGAATTATTGTGATTATATTTATAGTAAACACACATTTTATTATTCAACTGACTTTTCATAACTTATAAAACGCATACCATATAGGATGGCGGAAATACATGGTCGCTAAAACCAGCAACAGACCCTTCTTCAACTTTACTGCGTGAGAACAAACATGCAACTATTAAATCATAAATTTTTCACGATTACTGTTTATAATATCTGCAATTCTTTCGTGATGTTTCGTCAAATCTTTTTCGATATTATCATGATAATCCTTTATGCTTTTGTGTTTTTGTATGTGAGTGCGTCAGATGAGTTGCCGCGTGCGCAAATATTTGTTCATTCTTTCGCTTTGATTGAAGCACCAACTTTAACATCTTCTTGGAATTCCCGGTTTCTATTAAATACAATTTTATTTTATTTTAGGTGATATCTAATATTTAATCTTGGTTGTTTCGTATGTGTACGCGTCTCAAAATGCGTTTCCAAATTAGAATAATTTTATTATTATAACCGTAATAACTTGTACCCCATAATACCTATTTATTGAAAACTATTATTTTGTATTATTAATTTCGACATTTATGATATTTTTCCCAATATACATGTGTATTAATTTTTGAAATGCTTAGCCGTTACATGTATTTCACACATCACGATAATCCCCCTTTTGTACATAAATTATTTAACAAACATCCCGGGGCCGTGTTAACGAATGTGTCGTTAGACTAAGACATGTCCTGGGATAGTCTCAGGACATGTCCTAGTCCTAAGACATGATATCGAAGCTATCCTAAGTTCGACATGTCCTAAAATTTGTCCTAAAGTTAGGATGTAGAAATGGAACAGGTCCATTTTCATTTGGGAAACGGTTTTTTCATACCTGTCAACCAAGTCATGATGACGCCCATAAAACTTTAATAAGGATGACTTCAGCTTAGGAGCAACGTACCCCTGTCTGAGCAACTTTTCTGTCAGAAGCTGGGCTCTGTCCAGGAAGTCAATGTATATGTCACAAGCTCTGGAATAACGTATGAGTTGTGAAATATATACTCCATACGCCGGGTCTTCTGGAATATTGCCGCTCAAAAATGGGAAGTTGACGATTGGGAAGTCAAAGTCATCCCGTTTGTCGTAAAGTTTTGTATTCAACCTTCCTCTGGTGTCAATTTCTAGGTGAAGGTCAAGATAAGATGCAGACTTGGCAGTGTCTGTTGTATCCTTAATTTGGAGCTCATTGGGATAGATGAGATGTAAGAAATTCCCAAAACTTGAATTGTTGAGTGATAAGACATCATCTATGTAGCGGAAGCTGAAATTAAAGGTACGGGCTAATTTCTTCTGTTTTTCCTTAAGAAGCCCGTCAAGGAAGTCTGCCTCATATGAGTAAAGGAACAAGTCGGCCAGTAGTGGCGCACAATTAGTACCCATAGGAATGCTAATTGTCTGTTGGAAAACACGTCCACCAAATTGAACAAATATGCTGTCGATCAAAAATTCAATCATCAGGACAATTTCGTCCTCTGTATATTTAAAGTAACGAATAAGGAATAAAGAATAAGTAACGAACAAGGAATAATGAATAAGGAATAACGAATAAGTAGCGAATAAGGAATAAGGAATAAGTAACGAATAAGGATTAAGGAATAAGGAATAAGTAACCAACTTGACGACCCTTTTAAATGGTTACTCCATAGACGGAAGAGTAGATACATACAGTTATATGTATTATAAACGTATGCTCCCTTGTTACATATTATATCTATTTTCTGTTTAGGAAATAAACTGAAATATAGTGGATATTTTAGAATTTGTTGATTTTTTTACATTAAAATTTTATCTTATAAAAACCACAGATATAAAAAAAAATTGTACTATTCTACATTAATTAACCTTTCTCGCCATTATTTTTCACCCAAAAACTTTTTTCTTTGTCATCTGCACATTTCATTTAGTAATACGTAAAGGTAGACACTTTTTTGTAAATACAAGTTACATTCAGATCAGAGATACACAGTCTATTGTTATTAAAGAATGATTAAAATTCAAATTTTGAAATGGGCATGATAGGTGAAACCGGTTTTTGTAAGCCTAAAACCTTATAGGCGCCACAAATACGAAGACATGTATATCACAGTTGTGTATTGATGCAAAATTATCTTTTTAAACAAAGGCAAGGATTGCATGACTATTGTTAAATTGCTATCAAATAAACCTTCGTACGTAACATAATATTTATAAATTACCTTTTCTATTTGTAGGGAGTAATATTTGTTTACATCTACATAAACTTTTCATGACTAAGCTGAAACTGATCACATTCGTTGATTCCAATTTTAATGTGAGTTAATTTAAAGCATAGAAATAATATGTGTAGATCATGTTTATGTCGAATCATAATTTAATATAATATCAAAGCTGCATAAGCATAAGGACCGATTCAAACTGGAAAAGGTTTCATTTTTAAATTACGAAAATTTCCCAATCAATAACGTCAAATAGAAAACAATTTAACATCTAGATGTTATGTTTTACTAAACTAACATTGCGTATCAATTGGAAGTGCGTCCTGCAGAACAAGATTCGATCGCCATTTTAACCAAATGATAAAATGGTTTCAATTGCAAAGGCATAGGACTGTATAATCTAAAAAAATCTACCCTTAATTCTGTGTGCTTGCTTATTAGGTATATGAAATTGTATGAAAATAACTTCCAATGTGCGTAAGTGAAAACCGACATTTTTTTATAGCATTACCATTTTGGGGAAAATGAAGGAAATCTTTGTGGTGTTATATACTTTTTTATTTAGAACTAGTTACTGAAAAGTTCCGGCGGAACAAATTGACTGTTACATTTACATGAGTTTGTACTGTTATAATTACTCAAATCTACAATAAAATGAGTTGAAAATGTTCGTCATTTTCAGTGATAATCTACACTAGTTGAAAGATAACCACGGGAATACAATCCAGGTTTAGCTCAAGGATTAAGGAAGAAAATAATTTAACTAATAAAAATTCGGCATTCCTTTTGCAGTTTGATACCGCCGCTTTCCGTAATTTAGCCAATCGGAATTGTGAAATATATATAGCTGACCTATATCAGCTAGTTTTAGCAGTATTTTCTTATTATAGGATATATAACAAATGGCATCGCTGCTGTGTACATGTACTTTAGAAATCGAACATACAATAAACGACGAAATAAATTGTTTCGACAGAGACCACCCTTTAAATTAAAGTTTTAGATTTGTAGTGCACGAACTTTTTGCCGGACAGAACGCGGTACAAACATACAGACAGTAGGCACACTTTAATTAAATATATGTGTAAAATTTCATTTCATTCTGATATATAACACTAGAGATAACAGCACAAAATGTATACAGTACTCCGTTTTTGTTTTTTTTTTTGTTTGCTATGGGAAATCAAAAAATCAAATAAATCAAATATTTGCTGCACATCGACACTTTATTCCTGATAAATAATTATGTATGTATTTTCCTTTAAACGTACCCTCTGGAGTTTATTACAATAGGAACAGCTGTTAAATAAAAGGAACTTTTAAACAAAACTATATAACCACAAGAAAATCATCTTTCATATTTTCAAGAAAGCTCTTTTTTGGAATAATTGATTTCACTCTCGATTTTTCAAGAGAGTTTCTCTTTGCTGTGCTATAAAGTTTTGTTGCCTTTTGCAGATTATCTGTCGTTATCAATTTTTAATCTCGCCTCGGGATCAGGTGATTCTTTTAACGCTAGTCCATATAGTCCCTTCAGGAAACCGGAATATCAGAAAAATATTTTGATATATTTTCCTCACAAAAACCTCAAATAATTTTCAGAACAAGGATCTTTTGATTTACAATTTTCTTGATGGTTAGAATAATACATTGGATTTTTAAAACTAAGCTATTTACCGAACTGAATGGTAAAAACAGATCCGTACTTCCTTTGAAGCTCCGTGCATTTTTTAAACATGAATTTGGCATTCATAACTAAAATGAAAAGGATAAACATAATATGTACAGTCAATGTACAGATTATATATTATAAAAATATTTAATTTTACCAGTTTAACAATGTTCTGACAGTTAGGTGTAAAATACTAGAAAAAGCGAAAATATGAATCCAATGAAATATTGATTAATTATATTAATAATTACTGCGACCCTTTTAAAAAAGAAAAAAATTCATAAATTTACCCACCTTCAATGTTTCCTATGAACGGTATTGCCCATGGTCCTGGTGGCAATTTATATTTTAATCTTTGAAGAATTTTGTAGGCTAACAGTGTGACAACAATTGCAACCAAAACTGTCTGTACATTCAGTGAGGAGAGTAATGACGATATCATCTTTCTGGAAAAATAATAATAATAATAAAACATTACAAAATATACGCTAATGGTCTGTTTCCGACCACATTATAGTCACGTATGTATTTAAGTCGGCCTTATTCTTTTCCCGGTAAAATTAGTCCTTTTTAGATCGATGCAAAGGTCATATGCATGTAATTTCGTGACCCTCTTCTTTGGGCAGACCATACCCAGTTGTGTTCTGTGAAATTCAGAAATAGTGAAGTCCAAAGAGATGTTCTGATACATTCCCAATAACATATATTGTATATATAAATATACAATGCAATTTTCAACTATGGATTCTAGCGCAATTCTTTTCTAGAACAATTTCTGGCTGGTCTACTCTGAAACAACCCACAGCAGATACCGACAGAGCATTACTAGATCTTATAGCGGACTACAAGAAGAATTAAATAAACTTGAAACATACTGTCATCAATGACAGTTGAATGTTAATATTGTAACAAAAAATTCCGTGTACAATACGATCAGTTAAATTATAAATTGTTCTTGTTTTTGAATGAAAATATTATTTGAACTTTAAAACTTTACTATATTTGATATAATTGCTCTTTACTGTTGAATACAAACAGTGCCCCAGGTCGAACATGTTCAAGCTAATTAAACTATATACATCAAAGATTTTACTAATTGAACTAATATTGACTAAATCTAATAATATTAATGCTACGTGCGTCATTCTGTCCGGTTATGTAAAAAATTTTTGGCCTGACCTAAATTCTACAGTATAAATAGGAAAGAAATCCTAGCTTTCTAAACTTGGGTATTTTACTGTTATAGATGTTCCAGTAGTTTTTATTGGTGCCAGCCGATCTTGGCCTGCCTCTACCAGGTAACGTCATTACCGGGTGTGCCGTTACCAGGTATGGCTTTATACCAACCAAACACAACCCAGCTTCACTCCATCCAGCTTCACTACATCCAGAGAGAGTTCCATTTATTTCTTTTTATATATATATATAATATTAATATTAGGAAGACAAAATTTATGGTTTTTCAAAATAGTTCTACTCCTATGCCGCCATTATTTTACAAAGGGCAATCTCTACTAGAAACAAGGGAGTACAATTTCTTAGGCAATGTTATTATTTTTAAGGGGAGTTTTCAACAGTCCATTCAAGAACTTTCTGAGAAAGGTTTAAAAGATATTTGTGCATTTAAAAGTCATTTTTTTAATGTTCAATGTTGAATTGGCTTGTAAATTGTTTGATATTTGAATTCGACCAGTTTTGTTATACAACTTTATTGTGAAATTTAGTATGCTGAGGACTATATTTCTATTATGAGGCCAGCTGAACGTGCTGCCAGAAATGATACTTTTTGTGATATATTCTCATTAGAAGAAAACAATCTTATGAAAAGATACACAATTATAGATATTGTAAAACCATTCTTGGTATCAAGAAAACTGCTAGCAATTATGGAAGTAATCTTAAGTCCTGCCTTTTTTTTCAGCAAAATTTTAAGACTGCCTTTCTTTTACTACCCTGTGTTGTCCTGCCCTTTTTTATGTATCCTTCCTTTTTTCACTACATTTTTCATCCTGCCTTTTTTCAGAGGAATTTTGGTCCTACATTTTTTTTCACTAAGTTTTGCAGCCTGCTTTTTTTCAAATTCCTTCCATGCTCCCACTCCCTATAAAAATCAAAATGTTGCTCCCTTAATACAATAAACTTAAAAACACTATAAAATTAGAAGAGTACTTCAAAAAGGAAAACATTTTACATTGACTCCTTTCAAAATTTCGAATCAGTGATCACTCTCTTAACATATAAGAATGTTCCCAGAGAAAATTTGCTCTGGATTCAAGGTGCTAGATGATGAATACCATTTTTTCTTGCATTGTTATTCCAGTGATCAGTTAAGAGCTAGTCTCTTTGAAAAGATAGTGTTGAAATTAATCAAAATTTTCTATCGACAGACGAAGTATCACAAATTTTTGATATTCTTAATCCAAAAAATGAACTTTTACCAATTGTTTGTGACTTGATAAAGCGGTCATTGAAACTGCGAAAATAGGGTCCAGATCGGTCAAAGTTAGGTAATTAGTTACTTATTCAAACTATACCTCATCTGTATGTATTTGTTTTTTATTGTTCATTTTATGTTATATTGTTTAACCCCAATGGGTATAATTTACGATAAAGCATAATAATTATATGAGCGCCCTTAGGGAACAACCATTTGGTTTTTATATGGGTAGCTAGGATCAAATTTAAAATAAAAAGGCAGGACCAGGAATTTGGTTAAATAAAAAGACAGGATCAATCTGGTAATTTTTTGGTTTAAATGAAAATAAAAAAAAATTCTGTTCTAGTAGTCTCATGTTCACTGAAAAAAAAACTTTGAATTCACCGCTAACAAATCGGAGACGAATAAAATGTACCCACACAATTATTTTTATTTATAAAAAATTTAAACAGGCCACTATTTCCTTGTTTTCTCTCTCTATCTATATATATATATATATATGGAGAGAGAGAATATATATATATATATATATATATATATATATAGAGAGAGAGAGAGAGAGAGAGAGAGAGAGAGAGAGGGGGAGAGAGAGAAAACAAGGATATATATATATATCTACATTGTCCTAAAATATACAGTTGAATTGTGCGAGCCTTAAAAACTGGTAGAAATGCGAGGTTTATAGACTCTTTCTCTACTGTTTCGCGGCAAGTACAAATAAACTATATAAGCTAATTATTTTCCAAAAATGCACATAAATCACAATAGTTTATCGGGAAAAGTTAGGGAGCAACCATGTGATTTTTATGGGGGGTGGGGTGGGGGCTAGGATCAAATTTGAAATAAAAAATCCTAGCCCCCCCCTTGAAAAATCAAATGGTTGCTCCCTTATACAATTATTACATTTAAATACACCAAATCTTATCAGCATATTGCGAAAGGTGCCTTTAATAGTATTTGATATATACAATAGCCATGTTAATTAAACATACCTGTTCAATAGTTTTCCTAAGGATAATATATGGGTAATTTTCAAAAAATGTGCATTTTTAACATTGCAAAATCGAGAAAAAAAACAATTTGCTTGAATTTTCATATTTATTAAACTTGCAAAATATATGTTATCAATACACTCAAGAATACTTGTATGTGAAAATCTGGGACTATTGTCCCAAACAATACATGTAATGACCTTCACATGTATACACATTTTACGCATTGTTTTAAAATTTAAATTCTTTATCTTTAAAGGGATAAGAAATACATACGATATACACAAATTATCAATAGACGTAAAAAATAAATACACCGTATATTTACCTGTTCACTGCAAATATAACTTCATATATGAATATATATTAGCAACATAAGTATAATCATATAATATCTACAAAAGACTCACGGTCACGTAACTTAACACATTGTAATAATTAATTCGTCTTATTACATGACCATATTTTTTTCTGTTCTCTGATTGGCTGAGAAAAGTCTAAAAACTATTGAGCATTGATGATATATAATAACTTAGAAGTATCTAAATTTAGTGCAAGAATTCTGCATGTACGGTTATAGGATTAAAATAGATCCTGATCGGTCAAGCGGAATGTGATGGTGACCGATTTGTTCTTAAAATAGAAAGTGAAAGTACAATTTTCCCATTCATGTACTAAAACAATTACTGACTATGTAATAGGTCGCTATTAGGATTAATCAACCCTTGAAAATGTAGGAATAGTAATGGTATAATATTAAACTATATTACGGACCTCATACATGTCATACATCAAGCCCCGAAGTCTAATATGTGGCTTCACATATGAATTTCCAATAGAATATCGGAACTGAGGGCTGATATGGATTTATAACATGTACAAAGGAATTCTATTTGAAATCCGTATCATCCCCCGTATCGGACTTGAAGGCTGATACAGATTTATAAAGGATTTCTTTTAGAAATCCGTATCAGCCCTCACGTGCTCACGTACTGCGTCCCACTTCTTGTCGTCTGCAACGTCAACAAACAAAATGGGAGACTTGTTAAAAATTTGTTTATTAACACTATCAAAAGGTACAGTGTTGCCTATGTCTATGAATTTTTCATATAGTTTGGCATAATATTAAAAAAATCATATAGCTGCTAAAAGTTTTATTTCTCTGCTATTTTCCATATTATTTATGTAGTTGTGTATAGATTTTTTAAATTTAAAATATTTGATAAATAGATTATGACATGACATTTTCCATATCGGCCCTTGTATCATCCCTCGACCAGGGCATTAACCAAAGACATGTTTCCGAATGTTAAAAACAATAACATAATTGACAAGGCGCACGCAACTACTGTTACCATAGTCAAGTGTCTTTTAGGTCAAAGGACAAAATTAAAAATATGCCGATATCATTTGAAAAATCAGAATCTTGTAAGTGTACCGGAATAAGGAATGCTACTCAGTATTTAACTTGTGCAGTATATATAAGTGTTGTTAGTTTGAGCCTGACTATTTTTTCGCTAAAAAATATTTTGTCCTGGATTTTGTTTTTTGGTCCCTATCGTGAACTTAATTTTTATTTTCATTTAAACCAAAATATTTAAGAATTAAGGATTAATGACTACATGTATATACATTCATCAAACAAGACAAAACATTAAACAATAAATCAATATAACAAACATTGAAAACAGTGCATGTAAATCAAAGAAATTAGCGGTCTCCTATCCTCAGTAAAAGTGACTGTTCAAAAAGGAGCACAGAAATCTCACTTGTTCATTTGTTTCGGGGTTCAAAATGTGTTTCATTTTATCCTCTGTATTAATTTCACGCTCAAAATTAAAAAGGTACAAATATCTATTTCTAACAGAATCATTAATAGAACAATCGAAAAAGAAATTAGCTTCAGTATTACAAATTTTACACAATCTCTCGGATCGTTTCTTGGATTTTTTTTGTATCTTCCTTTTTCAATTTCTAATGAGTGGTCGCTTATTCTAAATTTACAAATCAACTTTCTATACTCAAAATTAAAATTATGCAAGTAATATTGTTAATTATTTATGTGTGATTAGATTAGATAGATTTAAATAAAACTAGAAATATGTACTGTCGGAATCGACAGTACACCCTGAAAGTAGTTCGGCCACTTACCTATAAAAAGACAGTTTTTTTTCAAAATTCGACCTCGGTTGGCCCCAATTTTAGAAAATCAAAATTCTAAAACCTTATTGCGCATCTGAATATGGTGCAAGACAATACTGTATAGAATAAAATGAATAAATTAAAAAAATGAAGGACGAGTTTAGGTCACAAGCTTGAATTCCAAATTTTCGAAGTTCAACCCATGTGGGCCACTTTTTAGAAAATCAAAATTCTAAAACTTTTTTTGTATATTGATTGCAAAGCTCCCTTTTGCGTTAACTGATTCAAACCAGGCTATTAAAGTATAACCCGTTAAAAAATTTGAAACATTCTTTATAATTTAATTTCCAGTCAGAAATACAATGATTCCTTGTTTCAATCATCAATAAAGGACATGGGAATATTTGAATTTACAAGTGGCGGATTAATCCGTTGAAAACCAGGTTATACAGTATAACAAATGATGCTCTATGCCGTTCAGCCAATCAAAATGCAGTATGCAAATCAAATTAAATTATTTCCTGATCCACACAGGTCCTGTATTTTTTTCTTCTTCATTTTTACACACCTAAAGTGGTCCAAGCTTTTTATTTGGCCAACATCCTAGTCCTGCCTTTTTATTTCAACTGTCATCCTACGACCCTCCCCAGCCCCCTACCCCAACCATACCCATAGAAATCAAATGATTGTTCCCTAATTAATTGAATACTGGGAAATAGAAATGATACACCATAAATGGTCTTTACATCAGAACACAAGTTTTAACTTCACCTACAAGTTTGGAAATTACACCTGATTGGGCCCCCGGTTTAAGGTCAAGGCGAAGTAATTGAAAGTGTCATACAGTTTTTTTAATTTTTTGTCAGTATGTAAAGCTAATCGATATACATTGGAAAATGAAATAAAAAAAAAAAGATGGGGGTAGCCATGCTTACTTTTTTCTATTTTTTTTTTTGCTATAACCCTTTGAAAATGGGTTCTGAAATTAACTTTTAACATAGATTTATAGGGAAAACGTCAATTTGTAGACAATTTTCGTCGAAAGTCTATTAAAACCATTGATGTTAATCCTACAGTTTCTTGAAAAACTAATATTATATTGCCTCATCCAAGAGCTTTCTGGTGATATAAAAATATTGGGGGCTCCCCATGCTTGATTTCATTGTATCTGCTGCCGAAGATAATATCAAGGTACTAATTTTGGTGATTTTTTTAAGCAACGTCATCATGTCCAGCGTTCAATAACGTTTATAATTACAGGACAAACAACAAATCTTTTTCTTTCATCTGATGTATATTTTTAAATTTTAATGTTTTTATTATTTTTTTAATATTTATATTTATTATTTATTAACCATTTTATTTATTTATTTATTTATTTGTTTATTTATTTAAAATATACAAAGAACTTTTAATAAAATCAATTTTGTGTGGCCTTATTAACCAAAATAAAAAACAATTAATGTACATTCTCAGTGCATCATGTCATGAGATAATAAAATAAAGCTAATATCGGTCACAATTTCAATCGATTCAGTTTAATTCGCAGTATTCAAATGCCGAAGCGATACGAATTAATTCCAATACCAGGCGAATTCTAGAGAACGGTGAAACTGCAAAGACGTTTAATCAAAAATATAAGTAACAATATTTTCTTAAAAGGATAATGAGGACCGTCTTCACTTGATTGATATGTTTCGTTTCTCCATCAAAGTAAAAATGATGTTATATGCGCAATTTGACGTCATATACGTATGCATTCGCGTTATTTACTTAGTTCACAGAAATTGAGATGTTTAGTACATTTAGAACAATTTACCCGTGATCTAAGTGTCAAAAAGTCGACTTACGCCGTGCTAATACCATGGAGGTAGTACACATAAATATCTAAAATTTAAACTAAGCAAATTACTTGCATAATATTTACTGTACAAATAGCAACACGTACACATGGATCTATGATTCTGAAACGATTTAGTCTAAATATGCCGCGTTTACCCGACAAAATAATGCTTTCGAATGCGTTTTATAATGAAGGGATGTGCGAACGCTTCTTCTTTTATCACGCCTCATGAATATCATTAGCAACAGTATAGTACCTGTTATCAGAATGAATTTATCTTTTGGTGATTTTCTTTCAATTTTTAGTATTGAAATTGTTAAAATGCGTCTACAGAATGAATTTACATGTACAGTCATGAATATCAATGATCTAATACAAAAAAGGAAGTAAATAAATACAGTGTATATATATATATATCAGTGTTCCAGCTAGCTTACAATAGAGGGGCGAAGCACCCTGCCACTTTTCTAGTACACCCCTCTGCCCTTTACAGTGCTCCCCTCTACAATAATTGTAATATAAAACACAGTAAAACACTAAACAATACGGAATTAATTGAAATTGAATTACAGAGCTCAAAGAAACTAATAGAACTCCTATAAGGGCATTACATTAGTGAATAATTGATGGTTCTTAAGAGTTCATTTGTTCTTGTTTGCACTTTTAGATCCGAAAACGCATTAAAGTGTCCATTATCCTCAATAAATGCCCATCTGCCTTTTAATCCTAACTGGAACACTGTAAATAGCCCCTATTTACTATATACAATTGTTCGATTCCCATTCAGGATGAAAATTTCAGGGATCAAATTTGCGACGCCCTATTGACACCATTTGCGCGGATGGTCTCGATAAACGATGCTAGTCCTTCGGATGGGGACGAAAATGCTATCCGGTGTTAAGGAGAACAACACCCTTAGCACGCTAAAGACTCCTCTGTAGATGTCGAAAAAGGTTAGGATAAAACGCTTCTACAGGGGCCGATCTCGCACCCGCGAAGTGGAGAGGTATTAGTATAAGTTGGCATAACTTGTTTCCCAATCCACTATAAATAAATAAGTTAAAACTATAAACTACTATATACATACTATATTTTTTACTCCTTTTTCATATTAGATTATTGAATTTCAAGCGAATGTCAGTCAACTCTGTATATCTCCTGTTTATGGTGTTTATGCAGTTCTATGCCTGGAATATTGAAATTTTTTTAAGCATAGAATTCAACATAAAATATTATGAATTATTATATGATATGTTTTAATCATGATGTGTTCTGCACCTTTACACTAGCCTGATTTGCCAAAAATCTCCTCGGAGCTAGTAAAATGATCCCTAGCCATACTTATTAGTGAAAAAGTCCACAATTGTAATGCGCATTGTATTATTTTCACATGTAGTAAAGCAATTTTTAAATTGGTCTAATATAAATCACATCTCAACTAAATACTATGGTCTATATAGTGTGATTGTCTATAAAATTTGGTATTTATTTAATTCCCATTCATATTTTTACTCAATTACCTGATTTCATATCTACATGTATATATGTGTATGCATGCATTATTTAATAGTTTTTTTTACATAATATTTTTCAAAAATATCCATATAAATAATTATGAAAGCATTATTATTTATGATATCTATTTTGAATTAGTCATATGAATTTGTTTATTGATATCAAGACAAAAGAATCAATTAGCATTTTATACCGTATTTGTTTTAATTTTCAGGTTGTACAGTTTTTCCTTTAAGTTAATACAGAAGGTAATTGTACACATTTTGAAAGCATAGGAAATTTTGAAAAATGAATTATTAGTTATATATACTCATATAAGTGTAACAGTGAAGGTTCAGATAGTCAAATACATGTAATTTTAGTGATATAAATAAGTAAAATAAGTTTTCTTCATATTTGATCTATTCTTATCACATCATTAAATGTACATGCATTGTGTCATTTTAAATCAAAAGGTAGTAATTCATTTGAACCAGTGCAAAAATAAAAGCAAATTTCCTTGTGAAAATGTATGTTCGAAATTTTACAAAGATACACTTGGGGTTAATAACAAATTATCCAATGTAGCTATTGGCTATTTAGCTGGGTCATAATACAAAAACATAGATTAAGACAAAAGAATAGAAATTTATCAAGATTCTTTCTTGCAAAAATGAAGAAGTATGTCGAACTATATCTGTGTATTGTTGTAAAATTAAATTTTTTCAATTAAGGAAAAACAGAAACTGTGTTTATAACTGTGTAAGTGTTGTTATTTGACTTATTTATATATTTGTTGAATTTATATTCATTTGCAAATTAAAATCAACTTATGTAGCAATGCTCTCTAAGATCTGATGATTAGATAAATAAAGTATTTGTATTTGTATTAATCAAATGAAAATGAAAATTCAATCTTTTAATTTCATTTTTTAATAGCTTAATGATCAGCCAAGTATTGAAAATATACTAAATAATAAAATCAGTAAAAGTATTGTATTTCACACTTTGTATTTTAAAACAATTAATTTTCAAAATAAAATAGAAAAATTTTTGTATATTGCAGTAGACCAAGTTACCCATGGAACAACCATAGTTATTAGAAGGTTGAATGGATACAGATTGATTTTGAAAAAGATGTATGGCTGAAATATTTGGTGAAAATTAGGCCCTCGAAATGTTTGGGGTGTGATATTTTTATGTAAGATGAAGACCAAAATGAATCCTAATCTTTTGGCTTTGGTATATTTTAGCTAGGAAAAAAGTTCTTTTAATAAGGTATATTATCACTTCATTTGACGTTTACATGTATACATTGTTTGTTATAACTATGCAAATACAAAATATATATTGTTTCTGTATCATGGGAAGTTACCTCACACCCCTTTCGTACAACAACATATAAAAGGTTGGACTTATTAACCAGTTGGAAAATTCCTTGAATTTATTATAAAATGAACTGACCAAAGTAAAATGAATTAAATATTTAGATTAAAGAATTATTTAGACTATTTGAACAGTTCTAGTGTGTGTTAGTCAGTTAAAAAGTCCTGATGAGTTAATTCTTGCAAAATTGTAACATATTAATGTACACATTTTGTTAAACAATTGCAAAATGTTTGAAGTAGTTATAAAGGTGAAAATGAAGTGGGTTATAAAGTTTAAGTTAAAACTGGCTAAATGAAATTGTAATAGCCAAGATGAATGAAACCTTTTAATATCTAATTATACAGCTCTTTTTGACTTGTCAGTTCGTTCCAGTAAAGCTTTTTAGCCAGCTATTTTGTTCTGTCCAGAAAAGAATCCCTCCAGGTACTCATGCTTAGGTTTTTGTCAGGAATCAATTCATTAAATGTACATTTAACTGTGATGTTGACAACAGTTTAAACATATTTTATTTGCAAAATAAGATGCAAGAAGGATGAGACAAAAGTTACACAAACTGATGAAGTCTTCTCCTACTATACAATAATATACAATAGCATTTTAATGCATGCTAAAATGTATAAATTACTGTAAATACTGTATACACAAAGACTGTAATTATGTATATAACAAAAGGAACAATTAAAAGAAAAGAGATGTGATGTGTGGTGATATGTGTGGATTTCATAAGGATATAATCTAGATAATCAGGAATCGCTTTGATTTTTTTATGATATCAAAAACAAATTTGAAAACCATTGCATTTTGTTCATCAGTAAGTAAATAACTACCCCTAGTTAAACGATTTAAATTAAAGCTACAGCAGGTAACCAGTGTAAGCTTCTGACTAAAGCATTATAAATATTTCTTTTTAAAGGACATTTAAAAAAGAAATGATATGCATCTTCATATTTACTTCCACAGCGACAAGATGGGTCAGCAATGATTTTGACTTTGTAAAGATCATAATTAAGAAATGAAGCGGAGCATCTAACTTGTGTTAATATTATATTTAGTTTGCGGGGTCCATATGAAACGTGTCGAGGAACGGGTTCAATATCTCTAAAACTGTTTTTTTAGTGCACTTTTAAATCTTGATATTGATTCGGCTTTGCGTAAATATAAATCAAGATTGTTCCATTCTTTAATAGTGGAGGGTATAAAAGATTCTCTAGTAGACAATTATCAAAAAAAGGAACAATAATATCATTACCATTCCTTAGGGGACATGTTGTAATAATTTGTAGGCAAGGAGGTATCAAATTACTCAGATAATTTGTAGCATGATTATAATGTATGTTGTAAAACATTTGAAGTTTTCGTCTTTTCCTATGGTCCATTAAAGTTTCCCATCCAATATCTTTGTAGATTCGATTACTGTTTGTAATTATTGGTATGGCATTTATAGATAAAACTCCTTTAGAAAAGGTTGATCTACATTTTTGTAAAAATACTTTGGGTACTAAAAGAAGCTCCCCAAACCTAGCTATAAGAGCAGAATTAGATAGAGAACCAATAGAAAAACACATTGCAGTCAAAACTATAAAATATCTTTCTCGGCTGCATTTTGATGATTTAAATACTTTATTAAAAGATGCCTTTGAACTGAGTGAGACCTTAGACTCAGAGAATACATACATTTGGTATCCATGTGGCAAAAGCATTTGTTTAGATACATGAATAGATTTAAAGGATCTGTAGACTCCTAATAAAAAGTGTCTTAATAAACTTCAAAGTTCACTTAAAAAAGATTATGATATATATTACCAAAAAAATGAAAATAAATAAAATAGAAAACTTTCAAGAATCTAGCAAACTATTTTTATAAAAAACAATAAAAAAATTTTTTAAAAAAAGACCCTAAATTTGAAATGCGTAGACTTATAACTAAATTTCGATAAGTAATAAACCGTATTGATAGAAGTGAGTAGATATAAAAAGTTCAAGAGAGAAGAACGTTTATGTTTAAAATGCCAAAAAATTGATGACGAATTTCACTTTTTCTTATATTGTGATCAAAATAAACACATTCGTGAGGAATTAATTTTTAAACATTATTCTACATTGAATAAGGATTTCACTAAATTAACTGATATAGATAAATTAAAACTTATTCTTAATTCTTCAACACCATATGATATTAAAATAGTTGCATCGTTTATAAAACAGTCATTAGAACTGAGGAGAGAGGATACAGTATAATAAAATACAAAATAATTATGTTATTGTAATTGTAATTTTATTGTTGCAAGTACATTTTGTAAGTATTATTGTCCATATGTGTGTTCGTGTGTTTTGTGTGCTTTTATACCTTATTAGGGGTGTTTCTGCATAATAAAGATATTTAAATTAATAAGACCCTGATTCACGAATATATATTTCGTAGTATTGTACTGAAAATATCAATGAAAAAAACATCCAGGATACAATAAAAGGGGGTTGGTTGGATTTAAATCAAGTGTGCCATCAAGTGTGAGAGGCAGCCAGTCAGAAAACAATCTTCCCATGCATTAAGGAAACAGAAAAATTTTTCTCTTTTGATTGGAGGAAAAATGGGCTATATTCTAAATGTATTTACATAGTTGTTTGACAAAACCAGACACACCATATTTCGGGAAATCTGAAAGTGACATACAATATTTCTTTATTTTTTTATATTCAGTTCAACATGCTCTAGTTGAATGCAAAATATTATAAAATACGACATATATGATACAGCCCATTTAAAATCACACAAAAAATATTTTCCTAAATAAGTCACTGAAAGATAAAATGAATAAAAGTCGTGTTATACAATAATTATTAAAAATAAAACAAGATATACTGTGATCCATTGCTCAGTAGTGATACCCCCCCCCCCCCCCCCCCGCCTTTCAATAAGGACGAAAAATAAACGCAGTCGTCAAGCCTGAAGTTGATGGCGCACGATATGGCGTACCTACATGGATAGAAGGCGTGTGACAAAATACCAAACGGCTGTGATGAGTAATTGCAGAGAAAAGTGTAACGAAAATGTTGCTACGGACAGACGGACGGACGGAAACACAAAGGTAAAACAGCGTTGGGCGGGGATATAATAATTCTAATATGTTTAAGTAGCAAACAGAAATTTCCACAATAAATCTTAAAACTGCTATCGCACAGTCTTATGATGAACATAGTAAAACCACAGAGACTATGAGTTAGGAAAATAATTAACCACATGCTTCTTCAAAATGTCCCAGATATTAAAACAACAATGAAATAGCAATTTGACCTCGGAAATTAACGGAAAAATCGGAAGCGCGATATATCTAACTTATTTGTATTGACGCCGAATACAAACAACGGAAAGTTTTTCAACTTGAGACAGACCAATCGGAACATACTCGTTACCGTAAAAATGACTTAAAATATGTGAATAAATATATTCCCAGAATGAAATAAACTATTATCATTTACTATATGAACTCTTTAGAAAGGCTTTGCTGTGACAAACACGCTTTTGTGAGTTAAGTCCAGTGAACCTTTCGACCTTTCACATTCGATACCAACAATTACAGCTGTAGTTGTTTATCACAATTAAACATAAAAGACACATTTTGAACAATTAAACGTCTATAGGGCAGCTATCATATCGTCAGATTTCTTAACATTGGACATTTAATTATAGTATATTAAACAATGTTGAAATTCGAATGCTTAAAATCTACGAGTGAACAAATAACACATTAATTCACGAATGTGCTGGTGAATAAGTGAATTATTGTTGTTCTGTCACCAGTTTTCATCGTTCTTAGTTTTGGCTTTCAACATTTAAGGCCTTTTGATTATAACTGTTGAGTCGTTCATCGATAAAAGGTTCAAATATTATTGTGCATCAGAAAATGGTATCATGAAATATCGAAGAGATTCTACATCAAGTTAGAAAATTCGCAGACTTTAATTAGTTTGTAGTATCTCTCACTTTTGTGATGTCGGGTTATCTCCTTTAGGACGATAATAATGTTGATTAAACTGTGTGTCGATCACTGCTATGCCTATAATAATTGAGATTGGACATTAACCAATAATATTTTGATGTTAAGGGAGTAACCATTAGATTTTTATGGGGGGAAGGGTGGGGGCATGGAACTAATCTTAAGTCCTGCCATTTTTTTTCGAGCAAAATTTCGAGACTGCCTTTTTTCTGGGGATTTTTGGTCCTGCCTTTTTTTGTCACCAAATTTTGCATCCTGCATTTCTTCAAATTCCTTCCATCCTCCCCCCCCCCCCCCCCCCCCCCGATAAAAATCAAATGGTTGCTCCCTAAGTAAGGAAGGATTAAAAATATGCAATATATAACAAAAAGTTTTAAAAATGTTGCAGTTGTGAATTGTTATTCTGTCACTTTCTATCTCGTGCTATTATTTTGAACGGTGCTGGTTGAATCGTTCCTGACCCACGGAGTTCCATTTCCTTATTTGTTCCTTCAGCAAGTGTAATTTCAAATCGCTGCATTATTGAAGCGAACATTAAATGAAGCTCTGGTTTTGCTACAGTTTCTCCCAAACACACACGGCGTCCTGCTGAAAAAGGTAACCAGCTTTCAGGTTTCATTGCAAGCTTTCCATCGTCATTTAGGAATCTTGTTGGGTCGAACTTTTCAGGATCTTTCCAGTGTTTTGGGTCACGGTGTAATGCCCAGTGGTTGATAAGAACCATTGTATCTTTTGGAACATCATATTTACCTGGATGAGATTATATGTTATAGAACTAAAATAACAATAACTGTTTTGATTCTTGGAAATAATAATCAAATTATTATTATATTCTCACCTCATTAATCCGGTGGCCGAGTGGTCAAGGTAGTTCGTCATGACTACTAATGATCACTAGCCTGTCAACAATGGGATTGTGAGTTCGAATCCCACCTGTGGCGGGTATTGCCAATTATCCTACCGAAGGTGAGTGGTTCTCTCCGGGTACTACGGCTTCCTCCATCAATAAAAACTGGTCGCCGCGAAATAGCCAAATGTGCTGAAAACGGCGTAAAACCCCAACTAAACATTCATTAATCCAAGTGATTCAATATATGGCCTAAATTGGGCAGTTAAAAACCAGATATAGAACATTTTGTATGAAACTTTGATTTAATGAAATTGCTTAGTACGTCCACTGCAAAAATGTTTTTATACAGTGTTGACATCATTTTGTAAATGTTTGACGGATTTGTTTTATAATTGGAATACGTTGTTTCGGAGAGGATGAGAGTGGTGTTGATCGAACTGTCTGATCGATATTTTGTCACACCATCCCTATGAATGAAATATATAGACTTGTCGTCTGATACTACTTTAAAACTCACCTACGGTGGTATCACAGACTGTTGAATGTGGAAGTCCCATAGGAGCAGGTGGTCCCAGTCTCATCACTTCATGGAGTGTACCTTCTGTGTAGGAAAGACTCTCGCGGTCCTTTATTCCAGGAAATCTTTCTGGACCTTTTAGAAGACAGAAAATTGAAAAGAAACACTTTACTGTAAATATATCTGGTTGAGGACGTTCTAGCAAAAATTCTCTATTTTGACAAATTGTAATTGCCTCTGAAAGAGTTGTTATATAGTCTTTTTGTCATGCAATTAAATATAAGGTTTTAAGAAAGACAAAAGCTTTGCTTATAACAGCTATTTAGAGATATCCCTCAATGGAAAACATACGCTTTGATTTGTATATTTTTAAAAAAGTCAAGTTTCCGCTCCTTTTAAAAAACTATATATTTTCACATCTTTTACTATATCTGAAATGATTATCCTTGCCAATTGGTAAAATATAAGAACAAAAGTAAATGAGCGGAAACCTAACGGTCTGTGGACGTCGACCATGACAAAAGGCTCATATCATAACTCTTCAGCAAATATTTGCTGTCTTATGAGCAACCATTTGATTTTTAAAAGGCAGGACCTGGATTTTGGCTTCAGGCGTAAAAAATGCAGGACCTGTGTCTGGTTTAAATAAAAAAAGAGAGGCAAAATCCAGGACCATAATTTCGACGAAAAAAATAGAAAGGATCATACATTTTATCCGACCCCCCCCCCCCCTTCCCTTCCCCCCATTTAATATAAGTTTGAAATGGAATATGTGTAGCTTTAAGGAGATGGATTCCTTTTTTCCAGATTTAATGCTGCTCATTCTGAATATGCAAAAATGCAAAAAGTTAATTTTATTGCAAAAATATTGACAATGTGTAAAGATTTACAGAATTTAACTGCCTTTTTAGTACATTCTTCATGTCTAGATACCATTTTATCGAGAAAAAAGACATACATCCCTTTTCACCTTCTCGCAACCCCTCATGAAAGAATATTTTACGATTTTAATTCTTTAAATATGACCGGTTTTTCCGAACATTAAAATAACACTTTACCCACAACTCGATCTATTTCCTCGTGAACTTTTTTCTGGATGTCTGGTAAACTGGCCATATAACGAACAGCAAAATATAATGTTATCCTGGATGTATCAATTCCGGCTAAAAATAAGAACAGAGAATGACATCACGGAATACTAGGGAAATTTTATATATTGCAATGTTTATCCGGTCGAAATTTTTGCATTTAAAAAAAAACAAACAAAAAAAAACCACGTTTATATATATAAATTTACATATTACAAATAATACTTATACATTTCTTTGTACTCGATGTAAATGTCGCACGAGAGTTCTCGAATACCGGCTCATGGAACGTGTATTAAATAACAGTACTTCGCCACTTGTTAGATACGAATATATGTTGGCTTCATCAATAAAAGTTCATATATTCGGAGCATTTTAGTTCATTTGTACATTAGATGAGTAAACCTTATTTCACAACTATAATTGTGTTTATATTTTGCAAGTACAATTTAATGAACAACAAAATGGATACCAGGAAAGGTCAACAATGACATATCAATCAAACAACGTCATTCAACAGACATAACTCCGGACAAAAAATAACAGAACATGTTTATACGAGAACAAAACACACATAAACACAAGGGAGTTTACTTGCTTACCACCAAAAATGTCAAAGACAGTTTGTGTCAGATGAGTTTTAGTTAAATGTTGCAAAGCCTCTATGTCATCCTCTTGTTCAGCTTCCTGTCTGGCGAGGATTAATGAATCTGTGAAATCTCTGATGTTATCTAATAAAAAATGTTTTCTAAATTTCATTTCTTCTCTTCTGATAAGGAGAAAAGTTGTGTCTATTATTCTTTTAAATTCTTTTTTATTTGTTTATTTTGTCTAGTACTTCTTTACTAACAACATACTCAGTAATATACCTAGCCTATGGTGTGTACATTTCACAATTGATTCGTTACTACTGTGTATATGATACATGTATATTCCACTCCTAAGACTCGGTTAAGTTCAGTTTTTGTTAATTTCATCACTAGAAACTTTTAAGATCGTCATCAGGAATTGATTGACCTATACTAAGTTTTATCTTACATATGAGATTAGATATCGTCAGTTAGGTTTTACATCCTTCTGGTACACGGCACGCGATTTTACTCACTGGCAATGTGACTTGGGTACCGTTAACGGAGCAAGACATTTTTTTTCTTCAGTAGCACCTGATGTCATTCGGGTTTTTTTTGTGGTAGTTCATATTGCTAGTGCTAAAGTTTCTGTGCTGTCTTTTCTATTTAGATTATATTATTCTTTTAGTTTAATATATATATATATCTGTGTGGCAATTGTTTGTTCTGTTCCAATCTCATTAGTTTGTCTTCCCTTTGGATTTGATCTTACTGACTGTTTTTTCACTCCGATATCCTTTTATGGACATTGTCTTATGTTTTGGTATTTAGAATTAAGGACAAAGCAACATTTGGGTTATAATGGATAAGAAAAGATAAAACTAAACCAGAGGCTCCTAGGAGCCTGTATCGCTCACCTGGTTTACAAATAGCCCAAAAAATCTCATTTAAAGACTAGCTTGTCTATTTGCCCTTTGAAGGTGAAATGATAAATCTTTGTAGAAGACCTCAAACACATCATTTGTACCAATTAATAAAGCTTTGGATTTGTTCAATTTGGAAACAAAAATTGCCAATGGCAATGTTTTAGCAATATCAAGAACATTTGAGGACATTTTGTGGATGACTTCACAACAATCATTTGCACTTATAGTTTCAGGACAGAAGATTTTTAAAGTTTCAGTTAATCAATAACAAGAATTGCCCATGGAGCCATGATTTTTGCCGGATCAAGTCAAAAACAGGTCTCGTGGTAGAAGATCTAAAAAAAATCCCTTGTATCAAGTTACAAATCATTTGCGCTAGTCTTGTAGTTTCATAGGAGATGATCTTTTAAATTTCAGCCAAAAGAAAAAAAGAATTGTCCATGGCAGCCACGTTTTTTGCCGGATCAAGTTGAATTGAGAAATCTTTGTAGAATACCTCACAAACATCATTTGTATCAACATACAAATCAATTGCACTTGTAGTTTCTTCGGAGATGATTTTTAAAATTTCAGCCAATCAGAAACAAGAATTGCCCATGTCAGCCATGTTTTTTGATGGATCAAGTTGAAAGGAGGAATCTTTGTAGAAGACATCACAAACATCATTTGTATCAACTTACAAATCATTTGCACTTGTAGTTTCAGAGGAGATTATTTTTCAAATTTAAGCCAATCAGAAACAAGAATTGCCCATGGCAGCAATGTTTTTCGCCCGATCAATACGAAATGAGGAATTTTTGTACAAGACCTCACAAACATCATTTGTATTAACTTACAAATCATTTGTACCTGTAGTTCCAGAGGAGATGATTTTTTAAGTTTCAGCCAATCAGAAACAAGAATTGCCCATGGCGGCCATGTTTTTCGTCCAATCAAAATGAAATAAGGATTTATCATAGAGGACCTTTAGTGCATGATTCCTACAAAGTTTGGTTCCAATTGCCCCAGTAGTTTCAGAGGTGATGATTAAAATCTGAAATGTTAACGACCTCGACGACTGATGCAAAGTCATGGCAATAGCTGACACGGCTTTGCCAGGTGAGCTAAAAAGTGAGAAAACACATCTAAATTAACAATGAAACAATATAAATAAATATAATATCAATAAAATAAAGTGATTGTTGAATCACTTTATTTTATTGATATTATATTTATTTATATTGTTTCATTGTTAATTTAGATGTGTTTTCTCACTTTTTAGCTCACCTGGCAAAGCCATGGGCAATTCTTGTCATCCACAAAGTGTCCTCAAATGTTCTTGATATTGCCATTGGCAATTTTTGTTTCCAAATTGAACAAATCCAAAGCTTTATTAATTGGTACAAATTAACCCAAATGTTGCTTTGTCCTTAATTCTATAGCGTCAAGCACGGATTTGGACGACTTCTGTTTAAATATAATGTCAGATTATATTATATAAAGTGTCCTTGATATATAATTATATATATTTATCAATGGCAAAGTACAGGCAGTGATTCGAACAAGAAAATTAAAAACAGAGAAGGAAAAAGAGTTACTATAATAGTTATAGCAGAAGTTGAAATTTTTTGTGAAAGATGATAAAAAAAACATGCAATTTTACTAATGTTCAACTGAACAAACGGATATATGAGCCTTAATTTTTTATGCATAAAATTTAATTAATTCTGTTAATAATAATAAAAAAAAAGATTTTCCGGCTATTTTTCTCACAATTTGATTTACCACTTCACTTACTAAAAATTCTATCACAAAAATTAAGAACATATATTTTCAGGTTTCAAAGCTTGTTCAGTTTATGTTTTTGTACTTTATTATTATACGTGATAGCATTCTAATATAGTATTACTTTTTTCGGTTGGCTATGTCTTTTTTTCCAAAATCACTGTACTATTTGATCTCCGAGTTATTTTTTTTCACAAACTTGCCTTGTCTCAGGATTGTGATCTTATGTAGTCTTTGCCCTCGAAATATTAGGATGCATCTGTTTTTTTTATATCTATCTTAATATAGAAAGTGAGTCGTAAAATCGGAGATATTGTTTTTAAAAAGCTATTTGCTAAATAAAAAATACCTTGCTCAAATGTATCTTCGTGCTCTTTATATTTCTTTTTAATAATATCAATTAGTTCATCAAACATTCCCATTATTCTTGTATATTTCTTTGTTGGCCATATCTTAATCAGAAATGGAAACATATCTTCTATAAAACCATTTCCAAACTGTTCTGTAGCATCTTTATCAATTTTCATAAATCGTAAAAATTCAGGGTCGTCAATTTCACAGCTGAGAAAAAAAATGCAAAAATCAATCATTGAATAATTTTAATTTAGGTACCTGTTCACAGATTTTTTGAAAGTCTTATTTAAAACGTCTTACAAAGATTTTTTTTTTCAAATTTTAGGAATGGTAACATGAAGGTACTGATAAAGAATCAAGGATGTTTCTCTCGAAGTCTACAATTATACACGTACAAGTATTTGATTCATATAAATAATAAATCATGAATTATATTAGCTTTTCTGTCATCTAATTTGCCAATATTGAAAAAATCACCCCAAAGATCCTTTTCTGCACCACATCTCTAACAGATAATGGTTGTTTCCTTACTCCAGGTGTTTTTACTTTATTTATGTATTTATTTATTGATGTTTAATTCAAGATCTTGGATTGTACTCATATAGAATAAAAGTAGTATGTATGAATTCAAATTTTATCACAAAATGTCAAGACTAAGTTAAAATACTTTGGAACTAAGAGCGATGCATAAAATCGCTTTTTGTCTATAGAAAAAACGCTACAAAAATAGTTCTTCGAAAATTGGTGTTAACAATTCATAAATTCGCCAATCGTTTGCAGTAAAAATGGTTATATGCTTATTTGAAACAGGCTTGAAGATGTAACCCACAATTATGACTATTCAATAGATCTAGAATTAAAGTAATTAACTTGTACGAAATAAGAATGCATACCTCTTTCCAAAACACACTGCATTTAAAATATTAAAAACCATTAAGTCAATATAAGGTTCAGGGTTAAAAGGTCCAGTCTCCTTCGCCATTTCTGCTAAACATTTATTCATGGATGCATGAAGAACCTCTTCTAAATGACTGCCTGCCAAATACTGCCTGAAATAAATTAACACAATGTCTTATTCAGATACTAGAATAAACCACGATAAGAAATTCTCTCTACCAGTCCATCGTTCAATAAGATACTAGTATTAAATTAACAGAAGCTTCTCAAGCAAGATGGATTTGAAAGTGAAATTTATTATTTAAGGCCACACCGAATTGAGTTTTTGTTCTTTGGGTTTCGCCGCTCCGATTTTCAAACTTTGTTAATTTAAAGAACAATTTTTTTTGCCACTTCATTTGCTTTTCGTCATTTTTCAAGAAATTGAAAATAAAAAGTGTTCGTCCGGTCCTTATATTTTGTAAAATATAGGTATTTTTTTCCATTTTTTGCAATATTTCAGTTAAAACAATTTGTGCCGCACGTTAATTTGATCTTCGCCTGAAACAAAGAGAAAACAATAATTAAAATTTCGCTCGCTAACACCTATTTCTGCCATAAAAAATCCAAAGAACTAAAAATCAATTTGGTGTGGTCTATTAATACAATAATCAAACACAATTTGTTGGTCATTAATAAACATATGCTTCCCAAATAAAGCCTTCATTTGGATTAGTTTTACATTATTTAACCAGACCTGGCAGCACATCGGATGTCTATGAAAAACTGAAAAACTGTTAACAACATCGAACCACCTTACTCTATTCACATACAATAAATGTCACAATCACCATGAACGTTTTCTATTAAAACAGTACATGATGGCATAGGCATATGGGGAGTAAAGGATTGCTGCTAATAAATGGCAAAAGAAGAGACAGTATCACATTGTTTATTAGATGGAAATAAAAAATGCAAGACCTTTGTCAATCAGGAATTTTTTTGTTTTAAATACAAAGGATACCCCCCGCTTTGCCTTGCCCATGATAAAGTTTCATAAGATATTTGCATCAATTTAAGCATACTCATGGTTCCCTTTACTTCTCCAAAACATGATATATCTGTTCATGTTTCGAATGGCTGATGTGGTTTGGGAAGTATAGGTACAGCAAAAATTGTTATTTTTTTCAAATTGAACCTGAAACATATACCAATACAGATCTAGAATTAAGAGTATTAGTTATAAAATAGAAGTCGAATTATCTCCCTTGTGTGATATCGGAAAGCAAAGATTTTTCTTCATGCACATCCTTGGATGATTTACTTCCTTTCTGTAAAGTGTCGTTGAAATCCATTGAGCGGTCTAGGAGGAGCTGCGCTTACGAGGTTCATATATAATGTATAAGCCAAAAAAATAGAAGACCAATTATCTCCCTTGTGTGATATCAGAAAGCAAAGATTTTTCTTCATGCACATCTTTGGATGATCTAATTCCTTTGTGTAAAGTTTAG
This sequence comes from Mytilisepta virgata, assembly GCA_028015205.1. Taxonomy (NCBI): domain Eukaryota; kingdom Metazoa; phylum Mollusca; class Bivalvia; order Mytilida; family Mytilidae; genus Mytilisepta; species Mytilisepta virgata. Next base: position 1,905,305 of record JAPWFG010000018.1, on the reverse strand, counting down.
TTGAAATCCATTGAGCGGTCTAGGAGGAGTTGCGCTTACAAGATATATGGACAGACGGACAGACAGACAGACAGACAGACGGACGGACAAGGTGATTCCTATATACACCAAACTTTGTTTGCGTGGGGTAAAATAAATACCTCAATGCCTTCCCTGCTATCTTTCTATGTAATTTCCAGGTGGGGGTATAATTGGCAAAAGCAATATCTTTTCCACCTTCAGACAGATTATAAACTATGAAAGATAAGAATCAGAATTTGATACATATAAAAAAAAGACTTCCTATTATCAAATCAAAATCAAATATTTTATTGGACAAAGCACATATAATATAACTCGTATTCCAAGTGTACAACATATAACTGCTTACTCTTCCGGAGCACCTGAGTCTACCCCGGTTTTATGGTGGGGTCCATGTTGTTCATGTTTTTAGTTTTTTTAAAATTGTAGTGCATGTATTGTTTTGGTCTTGTCTTCGTTGTTCTCCGGAGTTTGTCAGTTGTTACGATTCTTCTCTCCTTCGAATATCCCTTTGGTATTTCTTGACTTTACATAAAAAACATGACAAATAATGTAAATACAACATAATGCATTATATGTAATAACAGCTATCTATATATCACAATACTTCTGGTATACCAACCGACATTAATTTTTTAATATGAAGTTCAAAAGCTTGGCTCAAATAATTACATATCTGTTTGGTGTTAATCAAATTAAGTAAATTCATAATTGATATAATGTCATCATCTTTAATGAGACTTTTCAAAATACTAAACTTCTCTCTAATGTCTGTATAAAGAGGACAATATAAAAGGAAATGTTCTTCATCTTTCACTTTGTCTCTGCAATATTTGCAGTATCTTTAGTTTGGTAAAATCTGTGGTTTATTGTACCTCCCAGTTTCAATAGCAAGTGAATGTAAGCTAATTCTAATTTTTGTGAGAAGTGGTCTGTCATATTATTGTATATCAAAGCTCGGGTAAGCTTTTAAGTCAAATGATGTGCATATTTTACTATAAAATTTGAGTTAACCTTTGTTATTAGATTTAATATGCTCAAGTTGACCTAAAATCCTGTGTTTATGAAAGTTTTTTAGTGAATCCTCAAACACACTACATGATATCTGAAGTGAGTCCAAATTAAGTAACTTTTTTAGTTTATATATCAAGTGTTTAGTTATTATATCAATCGAGTTTTCAGGCCATATCTAAGATTTCCATAATTCAAACTCTTCATACTCCATATTAATCTTTGAAAAGTTTGTCACCATTTAAAATTTTCATTTGTATGTAATGCTTTTCGTAAAAATTGTCATTATTTTATGCATTAAGCATAGATAATTAGAAATGAACAAAAATCATGCTATATACCAATGAAATGTAATTAAAACAAGGTAATTACCCCATACTTGCCAACATATTTTTGCTAGAATCCCTGATAAAATCATAAGGGGTCTGGAGAACACTCAAGGTCCCCATTGAGCCCATGGCGAAGCCCAAGGCTGAAAACGATTTTAAGGTATTTTGAAGCCGTTTCAGAGTGCAAAAATGTGAATAAATGTTTATGAATATTACTCTATTTTGATGTAAAATATTAGCTTAATTCTTGATATGTTGACAGGAATAGCATTAATGAAAACCATATTATGGGTATCCACTTTGACGAAAACCTTGTTGTGACTTCTGAATTGGTGTCTTCATTTAGAGAAGGGATGTTGTCTATATCTTACATTATTATAAGTATTCGTACTGAAAAAATCCCTGGGAAATTTAGAAATCCCAGAGAATATTACAGTCCACCCGGTTACCCGGTAATGGGGTCAAATTTTCGGAGGTTCTGGGAGAAATCCGGAGCATTGGCACGTATGCTACCCGTGTGCACGGGTATTATAAAAAGGTGGAATAGCCTTTCTCACCTCTCATTTTCGGAGGGTAAGATTTTGTTTCTTGTAAAGGAATGTGTGAACAATATTTACAATACTTGCCCCGACGATTTCGCACTATAACAATAATCATTTATTGTATAATGAATTGAAACAATATTCAAAAGTAAACCGAAATACTGTAATTCGTGCCATGAAAAAATCGTTTTATGTTCGTTTTAGCAGCTCACTAGAACTTTTAATTCTATGTTTTATCCAAGCATGAAATAAAGTTATCTGAATTGATTGTTCCATTATAAGTTTTTATTGTGTACGCATTATATGTATGCCATCGTCTTGTCTTCTCATTGCTTATATAAAACATTTCAAACTACCCACCCTCTCAATATTTAGAAGTTAGCGTAGGTTATTTATAGTATCGTTTGAGATGTAATTATTGCGCATGTTGGTATATATATCCTGTGACCTTTAGGCACCTTATAGCTGAACATTTGTTCCCAGAACGGAAGTGGATGACGAAACATGGAAACATGTCGAATTGGTTCGGTTGTGTTATCGATTATTCCAGCATTTAAAGAAACGTATCAATCTAAACGTTTGAAATTTTCAAACAACACATTTATCCTTAATAATTCATATTCTGATTTAAATTGTGTCTATCGTAGTTCGTACGTGATGACGGCCAAAAAAAAATCGAGCTCTTAATTTTAGTTGTATAGATTAGAGAAGAAATCGGTTTAAAATGTATTTTCTGAGTCTGAAAAATCATGGAAATATGCCTAGTATTTGTTTGTTGAAACATTTTTCTTACGTGACGGAATATGTGGTCTGTTTGCGAAATCAGCTTTCTTTTTAACTAAGGCCTCTGTAACTACATCAATATCATTCAGTACGATGGACTTAAAGGGACCTGGAAAAAATATCAGCATTCCTAATTTCTACTAATAACAATATTCCATTTCTAATAAGATTAAAATATGATTTATTCAAACGTACCCTCTGGAGTTTATTACAATAGTGACAGCTGTTAAATAAAACAGACTGTTACATAAAACTATATAACCACAAGAAAATCATCGTTCATATTTTCAAGAAAGCTCTTTTTTTTTGGAGTACTTGATTTCCCTCTTGATTTTTCATGAGAGTTTGTGTTTGCTGTGCTATAACTTTTTGTTGCCTTTTCAGATTATCTTTCGTTATCAATTTTTAATCTGGCCTCGGGATCAGGTGATTCTTTTAACGCTAGTCCATAATGTCCCTTCAGGAAACCGGAATGTCAAAAAATGTTTTGATATATTCTCCTCACAAAAACCTCAAATAATTTTCTGAACAAAGGTCTTTTGACTTACAATTTAGGTAATTTTCTTGATTGTCAGAATTATACATTGGATTTTTAAAACTAAATTATTTACCGAACTGAATGGTAAAAACAGGTCCGTACTTCCTTTGAAGCTCCGTGCATTTTTTAAACATGAATTTGGCATTCATAACTAAAATGAAAAGGATAAACATAATATGTACATTCAATAAAGATTATATATTATAAAAATATTTAATATTACCAGTTTAACAATGTTCTGCCAGTTAGGTGTAAAATACTAGAAAAAGCGAAAATATGAATCCAATGAAATATTGATTAATTATATTAATATTTACTGCGACCCTTTTAAAAAGAAAACAAATTCATAAATTTACCCACCTTCAATGTTTCCTATGAACGGTATTGCCCATGGGCCTGGTGGCAATTTATATTGTAATCTTTGAAGAATTTTGTAGGCTAACAGTGTGACAACAATTGCAACCCAAACTGTCTGTACATTCAGTGAGGAGAGTAATGACGATAGCATTTTTCTGGAAAAATAATAACAATAATAAAAAAATAAAAAATTACAAACTATACGCTAATTGCTGTTTCATACCACATTATAGTCACGTATGAATTTTAATCGGCCTTACTCTTTTCCCGGTAAAATTGGTCCATTTTAGATCAATTAAAAGGTCATATGCAGTTCCCTTCGTGACCCTCTTCTTTGGACAGACCATACACAGTGGTGTTCAGTGAAATTCAGAAATAGTGAAGTCCAAGAAGATGTTCAAATACATTCGCAGTAACATATATTGTCTATATAAATATTGTAAAAAATTTCCAACTACTGATTCTAGCGCAATTCTTCTGTAGAACAATTTCTGACTGGTCTACTCTAAAACAACCCACAGCAGATACCTACACAGCATTACTAGATCTCATAGTGGACTACAAGAAGCATTATAAATAAACTTGAGACATACTGTCACAAATGGCAGTTGAATGTTAATATTAGGAAGACAAAATTTATGGTTTTTCAAAATAGTTCTACTCCTATGCCGCCATTATTTTATAAAGGGCAAACTCTACTAGAAACAAGGTAGTACAATTTCTTAGGCAATGTTATTAATTTTAAGGGGAGCTTTAAACATCTCGATTCAAGAACTTTCTAAGAAAGGTTTAAAAGCTATTTTTGCAAATAAAAGTCATTTTTTAAATGTTCAAAATACCAGTTGAATTGGCTTGTAAAGTGCGAACTTGGACTTCCAATTGATTCATTTATAAATACATAGCTATTGATGTACTTTTGTATATTGTATACTGATAATATCAACCCCTTATTAAAGGAAACTTATAGTTTAAATAAAATTTTGGGAGATGCAGGTATGCATACATATGGTACACTGTTGCCTCCCACATTTTTAGAGACTTTGATTTAGACATATTTAATTATTCCAACTTGGATACGCCATTTTTTGTATTAAAACTAGTTTGAAAGATAAAACATCATCTAAACTCTCAAAGATACACGACAGTTCCAAGTTATACTAGGGAGCAACCATTTGATTTTAATGGGGGGGGGGGGGTGGAAGTAACCTTAAGTCCTGCCTTTTTTTCAGCAAAACATCGACTGCATTTTTTTACTACCTGGTGTTGCCTTTTTTTATGTATCCTGCCTTTTTTCACTACATTTTTCATCCTGCCTTTTTTTCTGAGGAATTTTGGTCACGGCCTGCATTTTTTTCACCAAGTTTTGCATCCTGCCTTTTTTCAAATTCCTTCCATGCCCCACCCCCACACCCTCATCCCATAAAAATCATATGGTTGCTCCCTTAACACAGTAAATTTAAAAACACTATAAAAAAAGAAGAGTACTTGAAAAAGAAAAAAAGTTTTACATTGAAACAGCTCCTTTCAAAATTTCGAATCAGTGATCACTCTATCAACATATAAAAATATTATCAGAGAAAACATACTTTGCTCTGGATGCAAGGTGATAGATGATGAATACCATTTTGGCTTGCATTTTAATTCCAATAATCAGTTAAGAGCTTATCTCTTTGAAAAGATAGTTGAAATTAATCAAAATTTTCTACCGGGAGACGAAGTATCACAAATGTTTGAAATTCTTAATCCAAAAAATGAACTTTACAATTTTTTTGTGACTTTATAAAGCGATCATTGGAACTGCGAAAATAGGGTCCACATCGGTCAAAGTTAGTTAATTAGTTACTTATTCAAGACTATATCTTATCTGTATGTATTTGTTTGTTATTGTTCATTTTATGTTATATTGTTTAACTCCCATGGGTATAATTTACAATAAAGTATAATAATTATATGAGCGCCCTTAGGGAGCAACCATTTGATTCTTATATGGGAGCTAGAATCAAATTTGAAATAAAAAGGCAGGGTCAGGATATTGGTAAAATAAAAAGACAGGATCAGTTCAGGTATGAAAATAAAGCAGGACCTTTGTCACTCAGGAATTTTTTTGGTTTAAATGAAAATAAAAAAAAATTTCTCTGTTATAGTAGTCTCAGGTGCACTGAAAAAAAAACTTTGAATTCACCGCTAACAAATCGGCTCTCTGTTAATACGCTGGCGATATGAGACGAATTAAATGTACCGACACAATTATTTTTATTTATAAAAAATTTAAACGGGTCACCATTTCCATTTATTTTCCTTGTTTTCTATATATATATACAATATATCTACATTGTCGGAAAATATACAGTTTAATTGTACGAGCCTTAGAAACAGGTAGAAATGCTAGGTTTACAGACCATTTCTCCACTGTTTCGTGGCAAGTAAAAATAAACTATATAAGCTACATATTTTCCAATAATGCACATAAATCATAATACTTTATCGTGAAAAGTAAGGGAGCAACCATTTGATTTTTATGGGGGGGGGGGGGGGGGGCAGGGGGCTAGGATCAAATTTGAAATGAAAAATTCTAGCCTCCCCGCCTCCCCCCTCCCCCAAAAAAAATCAAATGGTTGCTCCCTTATACAATTATTACATTTAAATGCACCAAATCTTATCAACATTTTGCGAAACATGTATTTCAAAGGTTTTGATATATACAATAGCCATGATAAATTAAACATACCTGTTCAATACCTTTCCTATGGATAATATATATATCTATACACACAAGAATACATGTATGTGAAAATCTGGGACTATTGTCCCAGCTGAACATGTAGTAACAATACATGTAATGACCTTCACATGTACACACATTTTACGCATTATTTCAAAATTTAAATTCTATCTTTAAAGGGATCAAAAACGCATATGATATACACAAATAACCAATAGAGGTAATAAATAAATACACCGTATATTTATCTGTTCACTCATATATGAATATATATTAGCAACAACAGTATAATTATATAATATCGATAAAATGACTCACGATCACGATCACGTACATGACGTAACTTAATAGATTGTAACAGGAACTGTATATGATAGTATTATATGAACCCTGATTGTAATAATTAATTCGTCTTATTACATGACCATATTTTTTTTTAAGTCTTGAGCAATGAATTCAATGATCATGTGCTGATGATATATAGTAACTTAGAAGTATCTAAATTTAGTGCAAGAATTCCGCACGTACGGTTATAGGGTTAAAATAGATCCTGATCGGTCAAGCGGAATGTGATTGTGACCGATTTGTTCTTAAAATAGAAAGTGAAAGTACAATTTTCCCATTCATGAACTAAGACAATTACTGACTATATAATATGTCGCTATTAGGAAATCAACCCTTGAAAATGTATGAATATTACATTTTCTCGTCTTGATAAATCTTAATAGCGACCTATTTCAAAGTCAGTAAACATACTGACTGTCACATGCATGGCGGAAACAACAAATAGGTGAAAAACTAAATACGATGTCGTGATCTTTTCAATGACCTTTTAATTTTTGCAACAGAAAACAGGTCTCATCTTTCAACGTACATATCTGACACATCTGTTGATGTTCATTTTTTCGTTCTTTTTTCTGTTACCCCACGAAAGTCCATTATGTATTATCCAGGTTAATTCATGTTATGCATCTCCCAAGATATTTGGAGTAAAAATTATAATTTTCCACATGCTGTAAGTTGTAAAAAACAGCCATTAATCAAAAACTCTAGTTTTAATAGCTAAATTGTTACAAAATAAAACAATATATGAAAATTTCAATTTTCAACAACCATATGTATCAAAAAAGCGAAATTTAGATTTTTAAATACTTTATAGTCCAGTAATAAATCATACGAAATTAGATGTAAAAGGAATATTTGATACTTTTAGGTGACAAGACGCCGAAGTCGCTAGCAACACGAGAATTTGGCAGTATACACGTAATTGGTGTCTAACACCTCGTGAGGTAGAGTGAAATAAAACAGACCAACATTACTCTCCCTAGCCAAGTTGACTTGGGACATACTTTATATCCTGGTTATGACAATACATACTGTACAGAAACCATTTATTACAGCTATTTCATCACTATTCTACAATACTAAAGTTAATCTTTTATCTACAACTTTATAATTTTAAACAGTATAAATCCATTTTGAAACAGATTTGTTTTTTGAAAATCAACAAATTCTATAAAATGAATTTTTTATGATAATTCGACATATTTATTCATCAATGTTCAATTATTGAGGTGAAGTTATCTTTTGCTCAACTACTTTGTTTTAATTTTTCATGAATTTGTTTTATCAAAATATTTGTTGGATAAGAGTTGTCATTTATTGTTGTAACCTTCTGCTTGACAAGTACAGAGTTTCATTGAGATTTGGAAACACATGGGAAATTATTACGGCTTTCCTTTGGATATAACATACATTTTTCTACTTCACTAATAATGAAATCTGATACAGACTTACAATCTGTTGCAGGTGTGTATAGTGGAAAATAAAAAAGTTACTCTCGCGTGTCCATTAAGAATGTTTCCTCTTAAAACTTTATAAATCAAACTGCTAAAATATTTTTTCATAGATTCTTTGTATTTCTCTTATGATAATTGACAAACTTATTGATGAATGGTTTTTGTCCTATTTAATTTTCCAAAAAGAAATCATACACCAAAAACATATAGAAATGAAACTTTCTTATTTAATATAAATCAATGTTGTTAAAAGAAACTCTTATCAAATATATAAGTTGTGATAAAATTTAAAATATATGTTGTTCAAATTTAAATTACAGGATAGTGTTTGCCTTTTCCTGTATCATTAGAAAACAACGACAAAACTGAGGATCCTATATTAGATAAAATGGTATGTTGTAAATCTTCAAGTTCAGTTTGATTAAGTTACAAAATGGATTATCTCTTTCGTGTATAACTCTGTCCTTAGATGATTTTGGCCGTGGTCATCAATGTTTTGGGCTATTATTTAGGCATTTTAGCTCGACGGATGTGTAGTAATCAACGATGATATGTGCACATATTTTGCATCAACATCGGTATAACTGAATAATTAATCTGGTTTATAAACAAAACAACCAAATGGATAACATGAAAGGTCAACAAAGACATGCCAATCAATCAAAGCAACCCAAATGACAGAACTCCGGGCCAAAAAATCACAAAAAATCACAAAACACAACAGACAGTCAGGATAGTCTGACTTGGTACAGACACTGAACAATGGTAGGGATAAACCGGTTTTATTGGTACCCAATCATCCCCTTATCTATCCTGACATTCTGGAGTATAAAACACACTATAAAAACCAATACAGTATGATTACCAACAAGATGACCGCTTGCTAGAAATACAACATTAGGCTGGACGGTACATAATTTAAATAGCAGGGTAAGAATGTGCTCTTTTTAACTGTAAAACTAGCTAAGACTCTCAAATTATTTGTAGGGAGCAACCATTTTATGTTTTTTTTTTTTTTTTTTTTTTTTTTTTATTATTATTATTTTTGTCCGCAGCATCTCCGAACTTGATTTATTCATCTGGTGCGTTTTTATACGCAATTCAATAAAAAAAAAAAAAACATTGCTCTTCATTACACATTTCAAACTGGTATTTCTTTTCAAACAAGTCCTAGTATATCCACACCCTAATACGGGTTGCTCACCAAAACAAAAGTAAAGTAAGAGTTCGTTTGTAGTTTTAGGTTTTATTAATATCAATTGCATTGTTTCTAGTTACAAGTCCAGCAAACAGAATCATCAGTTGCAGTAATTGACTAGAATGACCAGATATATCTGGCTATACAGAAAGACACAGATTACATATTTTCCAAAAAATGTCTTGGGATCATTAAAGACAAAAAGTTCCTACTGAAACAAAAGACGGACTCTTTAATCTTAAATTTTAAAGGTGTACAAACAATTGACTCAAGCTGTGTTGTAACAAATTTTGTTTGTACCATAATAGAAAACAATATTAAGATAGCTGAAATATGAGTAAATAAGATTAAACAGGATGTTGAAACATAGCTTATGAGCTAAGGGTTTATTAAGGAATAGGACCACGCCCCTCTCCATTTTGTTTCACTCGTAATCATTACCAACCCTTTATCCTAAACTATTGAATCTAATGGATTTTTATGTTACAGACAAAATGTTGTTTTGTATCATCAATAAGTTTAAATTTGCCACCAGCAAGTGTCGTATATAGAGGAATAGAATTGGCAAATATTAAGAGAAGGCATCTCCCAGTGAGATTTTGAAAGACATTGGTCGACTTTTTCAAATTGACCATAGAACTGAAATAATTGCAGGGGAAGTAGGCTAATCATTTTGTCGTTTCAAAATTCTACATAATTATATCATCCACGAGCTCATAATTGTAATACATTATCATTAAATTTTGAGTTTTTATTACCTCACCTTGCAGATAGGGCGGTTTGAGGTATTGCTATCAAACTTATTTTTCGTTAAAATTTTTAACATACATGACCATTGTATCGGATGGGGTCACCAACCAATCAACACGACCACGCTATTAAAGATCATAATAAAGCACAGGGGGGAGGGGGGCAGCTTTTTATGGCTATCTCTGTAAGTTTCTAGCAGACATTTATATACTTTAAATTTAATGTGTAAGTATTATACTTGAGTAAGCAATTACAGATTACGTGTGTACCAGTTGATCTAAAACAACGGTTACCAAGAGAATTTCCAGAATATGGAATATTATATTTCAATTATCTTCTCTGAAACCACTAATCTATAACTGTAATCAAAGTTGGGAGCAACGGTCTTTTGATCCTTTCTTCTAGTTTTTCAGAATTTTATCCAATCGAAACTATCCAAGATGGTCACCAAAGCAGAACTTTTTTTAACATAAGACCTTATACGAAATTTTGCTTAAACTCTTCTTGTAATTGATCCTGGAATATATTTTTTTTAAAATCAATCGTATTTTAATCCCGGTTGATATTCATTTATGCCTTTTTAAATTCGCCCTTGCTCCCTTTACTTAAATTTGAGAAAGTTACTAAAGAGGAATTGTGTTTCACCAATCACAATAAAAAAATTATATCAAGGATTGATGTGCGGAGATATTTCAGTTCTTAATTAAATTTTTTAGAATAACGTTCATTGTCTGTATCGATGACGTTGACATCTTTAACCGGTTTTCTACCATTTTCAGTCAACGAAATGGCCATACAATGCATCAATTTATTTCAGTATTTTTGAAACAGTTTATGACACTTTGTTAGTAATAATATGCAAAAACTTAAAATTTATATTCATAAGCTTATTTCACTTTGATAATTATGTTGATAACGATTCTTTCAACAATTGGGCCCAATTTTGTAATCTCTGAAACAAGAAATACAGGTTTGGGTTGATTTTTTTAAATCTGGTCCATCCTGATTTTTCTGAGAGTCATTTAGGTCTTTTGATAATTTTGGTGCCACTTCTTAAATTTGTATCCGATTTTTATGATTTTTTTTATCTATAATTAATGTTTCTTACTGTAAACGGATTTCACTCTCTTATTCCTTTAAAGATACAAGGGTCGAAAAAAAGGACACACCTTAATTTTCAATACTTTTTTATTTCTTGTCCGATCTTGATGATTTTTTCCTCCAGTCGTTTTTATTTTGTAACTATTGTCGTTGCAGAGATAAAAGGGATTAAAGGGGCAAAATTAGCCACTTTGCATGAGACCTACTAAAACCAGTATTTCTTGATTTTTCGTCCAATTTGAATGGGGATTGTCTCGTGTAATTCGCCTTGATGAGTGCTTCTAGTAGTATGTCAACAGATTTTTCTACCTTTTACGATTTTTGAGATATAAGGGGTTAAAAGGGCTGAAAGGAGTAATGCTAGATATGTACTTTTTCAATTTTTTTCATCCAATTCTTATGGCGATTTTATCATTAGTATGTCAACGTATCCTTTCTGTCTTTTATTATTTCCGAGATAAAAAGGGTTAAAGTTAGAAAATTTGGAGGAAATATCAAATTTTATTTTTTCATCCGATTTCAATGGAGATTTTTTCTTTTCACTTTGACGAGTGCTTCCGGTAGTATGTCAACTTTTCCACTTTTCGATAAAAAGGGGTTTAAGGATTTCATTCTGGTTTTATGGTAGGTCTAATATTTTTGTGTGATTTATAAAATTATCCCAACACTTTATTGGGTCGAGCATAATAGTATGTTACAGCATAACAAAATTCAAACTATTTCAAACAATTTCTTTGATTCAAGTTCACTCGAAGTATTGTTCCATTTTATTTTATTCATTATCAGGTCATAGGAAAAGATTATCTTCACGTTTTTTTTTTTAATTACATGATTATCATGCATGTTTGATTGGGTATTATTTGAACAGATTTTACATTGTTTCATTTAAATCTAAATTGTGTATATACACGTCTTTGATAATATTTCTAGAATTCTGAAAACATTTGCCTTGCAGTTAAATAGAAATGTAAAAAAGTTAGAATTGTGATAAAAATACGTAATATGGAACTAACTAAATTTTGACGACATTTGCATGGAATTTTTATTACAAATTCAAAAGATCAGATTTTAATAAAATACTGTTTTAAAGTATGAATTTTTAAAATGTAAATGTTATCAGATTTCTTTTAAATAGAAAAGTCAGCAATACAAGATTTTTAAACAGAATTCTGTTAAAAAAAATCATAAACTGCAACCACTAACAGAATTCTGACAACATTGCAAAGCAGTTGAGCAAAATAGGATTTTTTAGCAGAAATCTGTTAAACTTTGAATTCTTAAAAAGAAAACCGCAAACTAACAGAATTATGTTAAAGTTTGAATTCCTAGATAAAGGATTCCGTAAACAAACAGAATCCTGTTAAAAAATTCATTAATTACAAGGGCTATCAGAATTACTGATAACATTTATAAAAAGAACCTTTTAAAGTCTATATTTTAAAAGGATATATGATTTTTAACAGAATTCTGATAACATTGCGAAGCAGTTCAGCAGAATATATCTTTTAACAGAATTCTGTTAAAATTTGAATTCTTATAAAAGGAAATCCATATACAGAATTCTGGTAAACCTTGAATCCTTAAAAAGATATCCGTATACAAACAGAATTCGGTTAAAGTTTTGAATTCTTATAAATCCATAAACTAACGGAATCATATTAAAGTTTGAATGGGTAAAGGGAATCTGTCATGCAACATAACTTTGATAAAATTTGTATAACAGTTTATACAATAATATAAAATTAAACAAAGTAAAATACTTTCACAGAATTCTGATGGCATATGCATAACATTATACTGGTAATAGAGAGTTATCATAATATTGCATAGAAATACATTAGTTTTACACTCCTTTTTTAATAACATGTGTAGTAATCTCAGTTATAATATAATAAATTTTATTGATCTAAATACACATAGTTTGTCCGTTGAGAAAGGAATCCGTCAATTTGATCATATGGAAATGATCAAGTACAAATGGAAGCTGTTTATGGCAAATTATCACATAGTGCTATTTTGCATAGCTGATATGACCAAATTGGACCTCATACACAGGGGCGGGTCCAGGTGTGGGCGTAATGGGCGTACGCCCCCCCCCCCCCCCTCCCCCACCCTTTTAAAAAAAACTATTGTAATCTACTTATATTGTATTGAATATGGCAATTTATCATATACATTAATTAAACACATACTCTGATTTCTTTTTAAACTTCCCTAATGGCCATATTTGAAAGGGGGCGTCAGGAACCGTTACATTAGTGCATTTCACAATTATTTTATGTTTTTAGCAACAAAAAGGTCCAAAAAATTTATTATACGCCCCCCCCCCCCTCTTCAAATATCCTGGAAACGCCCCTGATACGTCATACATTAAGCCCCGAAGTCTAATATGTGGCTTCACATATGAATTTCCAATACAATTCCTTTAGAAATCCGTTTCAGCCCCCCATATCGGACCCGAGGGCTGATATGGATGGATAAATGAATTCTATTGGAAATCCGTATCAGCCCCCGTATCGGACCTGAGAGCTGATACGGATTTATAAAGGAATTCTATTAGAAATCCGTATCAGCCCTCACGTGCTCACGTAATGCATCCCACTTCCGGTCGTCTGCAACGTCAACAAACAAAATGGGTGACTTGTTAAAAATTTGTTTATTAACACTATAAAAAGGTACAGTGTTCCCTATGTTTATGAATTTTTCATATAATTTGGCATTTTAAAAAAAAAATCCATATAGCTGCTAAAAGTTTTATTTCTCTGCTGTTTTCCATATTATTTATGTAGTTGTGTATAGATATTAAATTTAAAATATTTGATAAATAGATTATGACATGGCATTTTCCATATCGGCCCTTGTATCACCCCTCGGCCAGTATCGCACCTCGGTCCGATTTTGGAGTCTCGGGATGATAACAGGGCCGATATGGAAAATGATATGTAATAATCTATAATTAAACTACAGTACGGACTGTCATTGCATGGCGGAAACAACAAAAAGGTGAAAAACTAAATACGATGTCGTAAGCTTTTCAATGACCTTTTAATTTTTGCAACAGAAAACATGTTTCATCTTTAAAAGTACATATCTGACACATCTGTTGATGTTCATTTTCGCGTTCTTTTTCTGTTACCCTACGAAAGTCCACTGCTCTACAGTTCCGTGGCATAGACTCAATAAATTTTTTGACATTATTTAGTTGCATCAATGTGCATTGACTAGTGCCCTAACCTCAGTTTCAAAGACCGTTTTGAAAAGGAACCGGTGTTTCTTACTTGCAGGGAGGACGCTGTGTTCAAAATGAAGACAAGGTTTTGGTCATCTGTTAAATTTGTGAAATTCGAATCTTCGGCAGAAAAAATTCGAAAAGTTGTTTGTCGTAATGCTTAATTTAATTACAATTTAATATGAAATGTTTTTCATCTTCTATAGTTTCACATATTTTACACAAATGATGCTCTCTTGGGAATTATTATATGCCCTTTTCAATTTCTAAATGGTGATCTCTAATTCTACATTTCGTGATAAGTTTTCGATTTTCAAAATTTTCCGAAGATAAATAGTATTCTTTGTTTATAGATCTTTTTAATTATTCATTGTTTATATAAAAATAATTTGTTATTTTCATCTAGATTATGAATTTTTGCTTCATATAAAGTACTGTAACTTTCAGAAAAACGGTCTTGACATCTAAGTTAATTTTTTGAACATCTTTTGTATTATTAACATTATTAACGTTTTCTAATTTTGTTTTACTACTCTCTGGGACAATGTCTTCAGTTTATGTATACCATGAATATATTTTTGGAATTTAATTCCTTACTTAGATTAAAAGCTTCTTTCGAGATAGGATTTATGTTTTCAGTAAGCGTCTTTCAAGATAGGATTTATGTTTTCAGTATATATAGTCTTGCTACAATGTAAATAGAATAAATATGGTCTGTGTAAATAAAGTTCTATCTAGATACATCAGAGTAATTTTCATTGCAATTTCTTTTAAGAAGAATTTAGTCCAATAGTCTTGTATAGCCAGGTTTACAGTTTTTTTCCATGGAAGTCTTGAGGGTGGACTTTTTCTGTGTGTGCCAATGCATGGCAACTCGTATAACGCTAACGTACCTGCGATCTAAGAGAAGAAACTATATAAGTTGATTATCTATATTCATTCTAGTATTGTTGAGGTCTGACAGGTAAGGGAGCAACCATTTGATTTATATAATAAAAAAAAGGGGGGGGGGGGTGAATGAAATGTTTGATCCTGCTTATTTTTTTCGTCGAAATTTTGGTCCTGGATTTATTTTCAGGCCGCTATTATGGATATTGCGGCCTAAATTTCCTGATTGACACAGGACCTGCATTTTTTTTCACACCTAAAGTGATCCTGAATTTTATACTCGGAGCAGGACATTTTAGCGGATTTATAGGACAAAAGGACGTTTTAGTGGAAATTTTGTGACAATTTAGCGGAATTAAAATGTTATGTGGACATTTAAGCGGAGAAGTTTTTTGTTTAAAACGCCAGTAATATTAAAATTTCATGTCAGCACTAAAAAACAAGATATTTATAATATTTCACATATCATTGACTTTTGCCCTGTAACTAAATCCAACACAGAAGACATAATGGTTTCTACTAATGTCACCGCTACTATACTTCTGGGAGGCATCCATAACAGAATCAATTTTCTCCCGTTTTATTCGTGGTTGCGGAGCCTGTTCAGTCATGTTTCTCATTTTGACATGTTTGATACATGTTGTTGACTGTTGATCAAGAATTACCTCTAAAAATATAGTTTTATTCAAGAGATTATTTCTTACCTTTTACATTCAAATTCACTAAAGGAGTATGAAAAATATCCATTCACGATGTTTTTGGCTGAATATACATTGTAAATATGAAATAATATAGTTACCTGTAAAAAAGTTTTCGCTAAAATATGTCCATTCAAATTTCACACGTAGTCAAATTTTCTTCCGCTAAAATGTCCACTAAGATCCCCGCTAAAATATCCATTCACACCTTTAGAAAATCCGCTAAAATGTCCTTCGCCAAAACTGCCCCTTTTTTTTTGCCAAGATCCTGGACCTGCCTTTTTATTTCAAATTTGAAACTAGCCCCCCCCTTAAAATCAAATTGTTGCTCCCTAATAGTGTTATATAGGAATGAAAGTTGTGGATTTCAGCTCCAGTAGTGCTCAGTTCTTGTAGGCATTAATTGGAAATTTCGTAATGTTTTTATGAATTGTATGGTAAAGCTTTAAAAACAAGCTTTAGATTATACAGAGATAAACACAGCAGCGCCATCTTTAGTAGTTTCTTGCATATATTTGATCATACCATGAAGCTTATCGTGCTATATGCACGATATGGTTGTGAAAATTGGGGTATTTTGAATCTAACAGCAAAAAGGAAATTATTACCATTATTTGACCCGTTTTAATTATTATGCCTGTAAGGGCCTTGTGATTAGGAAATAAAGTTTCTCCTATTCTTGACGTGTTTAATCGGTGGGATAAAAATACATAATATCTTTAACCACTTCCCGGTGATTAAATTTCTACGTGGGAATTACCGCCCTTTTTTTCTACAGTTATTGGAACGATAAACTAGAGAAGTCCCGAAATGACGTTTATGTAAACAAACTACATAGCAACGACATTTTCTTGAGGTTTTTGTCGAAAATCATAGGAGAAAGATTCTCCTTCAATTTACATCCTGAGTTATGGAATTTCTCCTGTGATGGGATTACATCGTTTACTTTTTTATTCTCATTTATTTTAGGTTAAGGTTAGTATTATTTATAGTTCCATACTTTTTCCTTCTGAGCACGGCCATTGAAATTCTCACCGGGTCACAGATCTTTCTGGCCTAAACGCTTTGCTTCGAATATTGTTATAGTAAGCGAATAAATCTGCACGTTGGTTAATGTTATAGAGAGGAAAGCGATGATAGGAAGTTGAGTTATCTGGATATGTTCATGTCCTATGGGAGTTGTTGGTGTATGGAAGATTAACAGTAGAAAGACATTCAATACCTGGCGTGGGAAGCTGCTTTCGGTGGTGTATATTGGCAATTTTGGTGGATTAACCTGAGGTGCTGGTGAATGGCACTGGGATAGGTGTAGGCTTATGTTTAGCCTTTACTGCATATACATTTTTCGGACCTAATTACTGGTTCACCATGGGTATGCTATCTTTATACACGTGTAGGAAAACGGAGTTATGTTCCATGACAAATGTTTAATTAACTTTTCACTAATTACTTTATCATATGTTCAGTTTTATCTTTGGCATTTAATTTATAATAAGATCATCTATAATTTAAATCTTTTAGTTATTCAGGAGTAAGTTGTTATAATTTATTAATAAGTTGTTGTACTTCCAAATTTCTTATCATACCTTAATTTATAAACTTTCACATATATATATTGTGATTACCGGGTTATGTTTAAATTTGTCTAAAGACGGGTTTCCTGTCTGATATGGTGAAGCTTTCCACTCTGCTGGTAAGTTAACCTGGTCTGTTCTAAACGCTCAATTTATATATTGATCCATGTTTATTTAGAGTAAATTTATGTAGTCTAATTTGCTCCATGATATCTCTCTATTTTTGATATTAGTTTACATTGCTAAATTATACTCCCCATTTACTTTTGATACATTTTTCGTCTACATTTTTTGATACTACTTTACATTTGTTGAATTTGCTTGCCTTGTTGTATTTTGTTAATAAAAGTTTATTGTTGAAACAGCATTAAGTCTCTTTTAGCTCCATAGAGTACAAATAAACATACAGGATAAAAATAGAAGTCTGAATAGAGAACACCTTTAAAGAATACAGAGTAAAAATATAGAATACAAGTTATCAACAGCATACCGGTTTGAGTTTAGTGAGTTGAGCTATCACTGGGCATTCGTCAAGCTTAAAGTTCATCATACATTGAACCTTGCAAACCTTATCCAATCGAACCCCTCCTATTACATTTTGGTCCCGCGAGGCGGATAAGGTTTTTGCAAATACACAAGGCAGCAAATTAGTATTTTGATTTGTATTGAGAATTAAATTTTGATATCAAATAACATGGATCGATCTAACCCCTTGCATGGTGCATTCAGTCAGGAAGACTATGAATCTGATGAAAAAGATGGTAAAGTACAACAAGTGCAAGAGACACAAAGTAGGTGTTACTTATATGATAGTGATCATTTAGTTATCGCAGATAGTAAACAAACATCTACTCCATATAGGGAAGAATTTTTATTTGGTAGAGCTAGACAAAACGCATGGTCCAGTGAATCTGGAATACAATTAGAATATTCAAAAGCTCGACCTACATATGCTTACATTACTAGTGAATCTGAATCCGAATGTGAATCTCGTTATGGAAGACAAAGAAGGTTGAATAAACTTCCTAGGCCTGAATTAAGTGAGATCACAGAAAAAGAGAGCATATATCCGGCTTCGAGTCAAAACAAAAAGACACAGTCAATTCAAAAGCCTATGAATTATTTAGAAAGTAGCTTGACTACTGGTGCGAGACCAAAACATACAATAAAGAATGAGACAATTCGTAATACAATTGCACAAAAACACGATAATTCAGAGTTCATAAAACATTCTATGCCTCCGCAAAGTTCACGTTATATGTATGAAGATCATTATATAGGTTCCAAAGTAGCCCCTAATGATGTTCGACAAAAAGGGTATGAATATGCTAGTGTGTACAGAGATACTAAACTCCCTGTCCAAAAAGTTGACATGCAAAGACCTCTCTATGAAAGGCCAATGCATGAGCCGCCTAAATATAACCCATTACGCCCTCATATTGCAGAACCAGAAGGTTATTACAGGTTGCCAAGCCGACAACATGAAAGGCCAATGCATGAGCCGCCTCAATATAACCCATTACGCCCTCATATTGTAGAACCAGAAGGTTATTACAGGTTGCCAAGCCGCAACATGAAAGGCCATCCATGTTACTGTTAAACTTTGTTCCGGGATCATTCTATGTACCCCAAAGGCCAGTTGGACCTGTTGGTTATATTGAGCATGGTTATGGTCCTATTCCTACTTATGAAAGATCAGTTCATGATTATTACGGAACTAACCCTATTTTGTCGGGTAATAATAGGCGGAAACAGAAAGAGCCCGATTCATTTGACGGCAAAAGTTCCGAATGGGTTGATTATATCATACATTTTGAGCAAGTGGCGTCTTGGAATCAATGGACCGAGCGTGAAAAGGCACAACAGCTTACAATGTGTCTACGCGGCTATGCCCAGAAAATCTTGAGTGATCTTACACTCGGTCAAATGTCAGACTATAATGCACTCAAAAACGTTTTGTCGCAGCGGTTTAACCCAAGAGAGGGTGAAGTGGCCTATCGGTGCGAATTTAGGAATCGAAGACGGCAAAAAGATGAAACGGTAGCCGAGTACGGGTACGGTTTACTCAGACTTGCACAACAGGCTTATCCCACTATACGCTATCATGAAATCGAGCCTACGGTGGTTGATCAGTATATACACGGGTTGAATAATCATGAACTGAAGAAACATGTTCAATTTCACCACCCCCAGACACTCAGTCAAGCCATAGCTTTTGCAAGTGAATATGAAGCATTTCTTGGCCCAGTTGATAAAATTGTAAAACCTAGAGAGACTTTTGACGCTCATAATATTCAAACTCTACAGCCCTTGACTGAAAGCGAGCAACAGAACAGTGAAAGTAAGATATTAGGTCAGATATCTCAAATGATTGACAATAAATTTAAGGAGTATCTAAATGAGAATAGAACAGTAGATACAAGCAGAAATAGAATAGGGTCATTCAATGAACCAAACAGAAATGAAGGACAAGGTTTTTATAATAGAAGTTCACAATCCCAAAATAGATTTGACAGGCCAAGGGATATAACTTGCTATTATTGTCATGAATTAGGCCATATTAGAACTAGATGTCCTTACTTAAATAGGGAAAGGGAGAGATATTATTTTGATTCAAATCAAGGACCTAGGAATTCTTTAAACGGGGAGGAGCTGAAATCGGGGATGTGAATTCAGCTCGTTCAGACTTTGAAAATCGTCCAAAACAAATTGAAACTTTTAAGAAACAAGTTCAGTTTGCAGAGGTTGTAAATGAAGCAACAACACTAGACCAAAGGGTAAATAAAATTTCCTGACAAGACCGGGACAAGAGGTTGATCCATGTATTAATGTAGAAATCACGACACATATTGTCCACTTGAATCAGTTGTCGGGTTCATGTCTATATGTCAAAGCTGAAATCAATAGCACCCCATGTAAATTATTAGTTGACACTGGGTCACCTGTGTGTGTAATATCATCAAAACTTTTCAATACCACGGAAGTAGATAAGACTGAGCTTCAGAAAACTGATACTGCTCTGTACACAGCTGATGGCACTAAGCTAGTAGTAAAAGGTCAAGTAAATGTTCAAGTTAAACTTGGTACTGAAATTTTTAAACAAAATGTCATAGTTGCTAACATCGAGGAGCTAGCAGGCATCCTTGGAATGGATTACCTAGAAACTCAAGATGTTGAGATCCAAATAGGGAAAGGGGTCCTAAAAATAAAAGGTAAAAATGTCCCATTAAAAAAAAGCAAAAGTAATATATGTGCTAGAGTCAAACTGTCTAATGACGTCACCATTCCTGCCCATAGTGAAATGTTAATTGAAAGTCATATTGCTGGCAGAACAGAAGGGGAAATGGGACTTATAGAGGGTACAAACTTTGTTAAAAACAAAGGGTTCTTACTAGCGAAATCACTTATTGATTCCAAAACCCAAAAGCAAAGACTGTACATGATGAATGTAAACCAAAGATCAGTTAAGTTGAACAAGAATACTACCATTGGTGTAGTAAATAAAGTAGATATGGTATCAAACATTGGTTTAGATATTAAAGAGCCTGATAAAAGTTTGAAATCACATACAGTGCCAGAGCACTTGAAACCGTTTTTCGATAGCGCATCAGAAAACTTGACTGATCCTGAACGCAATGAATTAAAAAGTCTAATGATTGAATTTCAAGATATCTTTGGAGCTCCTGGTAAACCATTAGGCCAAACAAATATGGCTATGCATACGATAGATACAGGGAACCACCCTCCTATCAAGTTACCCCCAAGAAGACTGTCGTTAGCTCAGAAAGAAATAGTTGATAATGAACTTGAGAAAATGCTCAAAGATAAAGTGATACAACCTAGCACTAGTAGTTACTCAGCCCCAATCTGTTTGGTCTTAAAAAAGGATAAAACCTGGCGATTTTGTACAGATTTCAGAAAAATTAATACTTGTACATTAAAGGACGCCTACCCACTCCGTAAAATTGATTCCACCTTTGAGGCTCTGAGTGGATCACGTTGGTTCCATACTTTTGATCTTCAATCTGGTGATTGGCAGGTAAAGATGGACCCAAAAGACCAACACAAAACGGCTTTTGCTACTCATCGTGGTCTATATGAATTCAGAGTCATGCCTTTTGGTCTCACGAATGCCCCCGCAACTTTTCAAAGACTAATAGAAAATGTTTTTGGCACGCTTAACTGGCAAAAATGTGTGTGCTACCTAGACGATATTATCATTTTTGGCAAAGATTTTGAGACTGCATTACAAAATTTAAGAGAAGTCTTTGAAAGGTTACGAAGCGCAAATTTGAAGCTTAAACCCCAGAAATGTTTTCTTTTTCAAGAAAGAGTAACTTACCTGGGGCATATTATATCAAAAAATGGTATCGAGTGTGACCCTTCAAAGTACGAGGCTGTTCAGGATTGGACAGAACCAAAAGATAAACGAGGAGTTCAAAGTTTTCTAGGGCTTGTCGGATACTATAGGAAATTTATAAAAGATTTCTCTATTATAGCTTCTCCGCTAACAAAACTCACTAGAAAAAGAGTTAAGTTCGTTTGGGATCAGAGTTGTCAAAAAGCTTTTTCTGATTTAAAATCATATCTTGTTAGTGCTCAAATTTTAAGTTTTCCAACATTGGAAGGACAATTTGTACTAGATACTGACGCTAGTCAAGTGGGGATCGGTGCCGTGCTATCACAGATACAGGATGGCGATGAACACGTTTTGGCCTATTCCAGTCGAACCTTGAATCGGTCACAACAGAACTATTGCACCACAAAAAGAGAGCTGTTGGCAGTAGTGACATTTGTCAGGCATTTCAAACACTACTTATGGGGTCAGCATTTCATTTTAAGGACGGATCACGCCCCATTAAAATGGTTAAAAAATTTCAAAGACCCGCAAGGAATGTTGGCTAGGTGGTTAAGCGTACTAGAAACTTACGATTTCGAAATTCAGTACAGACCGGAGTCCAAACATTTAAATGCAGACGCGATGTCCCGACATCCACGTTTCAAATGTACAAATGAAAGTTGTGTAGATTGCGTAGTAAAAAGTCAAATACCAAGCAACGAAACCAGTAAAGTTGACCGCATATGTCCGATTTCTGTCGCGGAAAATACAGAATCACCTAAACGTGCGGAACCAAATTGGCTTCCTATTTGGGAAACGGATACTCTCGTGGAAATGCAATCAAAAGACCGCACAATTGGTCCGATCCGACAGTTAAGACTAGAATTTGATGAAAAACCCCCAAAACGGCAAATCCAACATTTAGATGGTGATGCCAAAATTTTGTGGACCCAATGGCCGTCGTTAGAAATTGTCGATGGCCTACTTTATCGGCAAATAGAAAATAAGATAGGTCAAAAAATCCTACAGTTGGTTGCTCCAAAAGTCATTCGTGACAGAATTTTTAAAGAGTTACATGAAAATAGAATCGCAGGTCATTTCGGACGGGACCGTACATTATCGAGTATACGGCGGAGATTTTATTGGCCTGGTATGTCGGATGCAGTTAAACGATGGTGTGCCAGTTGTGACTTATGTGCACGCGTTAAACCTGGTCCAGGTCTTGGGAGAGCTGCTTTGCGCCAGTTTGAAATAACGATGCCATTAGAATGTGTAGCGATAGACATTTGTGGACCGTTTCCTGTCACGCGGGACTCGAATGAATACATCATAGTCATCGGAGACTATTTTACTAAGTGGAAGGAAGCCTACGCCGTACAAAATCATACTGCATTGGTAGTTGCGGATAAAATAGTAACAGAATTTTTCTGTCGATTCGGTTGCCCCATTCAAATTCATAGCGACCAAGGACGAGAATTCGAATCGGAATTGTTTGAAGCTATCTGCTATAAATTAGGTATCGACAAATCCCGAACTACTCCGTACTGGCCACAATCAGACGGGTTAATAGAGAGATTTAACCGAACGTTAAAACAGTTATTGAGAATGTTTAGTCATGAAAATCCGACCGACTGGGACGATCACTTACCTTATGTTTTGATGGCATACCGAGAAACCGAATAGAGTAGTACGAAATGTACCCCAAACCTCTTAATGTTAGGCCAAGAGATCTGGTGTCCAATAGATTTAATGGCAGGTCCCCCACCAGACAGAGCAAACGTTGCGTGTCCAATTCAATATGTTGAATGGGTAAAGGAAGCAATGAGTTGTGCATTCGAATTCGCGCGTGAAAACCTCAAAACTGCTGCTAAAGTGCAAAAGAGAAATTACGATAATCGTTTAAAAGAACGAGAGTTTGATATCGGAGATTGGGTGTGGCGCTGGTATCCCCCAACAGCACAGCTCAAACTAGGCTTTGGTTGGACTGGGCCTTACTTAGTTGTCAGAAAAATTAGTCCCATAACATTGACTATACAAAAAGCTCCAAACAGTAGGGTCGTAAATGTGCATGTTGATCATTTAAAGTTGTACACGGGAAACGATGCTCCAAGAAATTTGTTACACGAATCAGATCTGTCCGAAATTTCTGATATACTAGTAGAAAGACCAAATGATGTTTGTATTACAGAGTTACAATTAGAACCTGGGGAACCAAATTCATTTGACAACTTAAATTTACCAGGTCCATCTAATGCCGAAAGTACTCCGAGGCGACACGTTACTAGGACAGGGAGAATAGTAAAACCCAGAGACATTTATTCCCCCTCTCCAATAAAATAAATTTGAACACGTGTAAACTTTTATAAGGGTACATACCTTCAAAAGATTTGCTGCAAGTCTGAATGAAATATGTATTTAAACTCGAGTAAACTCGCGTAATGGCTTAGAGTTAGTAATGTCTCAATTGTCTTGCTACCCAAGGCTGCATGAGTGCCTCTGTACATACTAGTATGCATTTGTTTAAATCTAGTTTAGTTGTCTCTTTTCAATTTAACCGAAACAGAAAGACATTTATTAATGTACATATATGTATTTTATATTTTCTATATATAGTATGATTATTTTGTCATAGTTTTTTTATGATTCCTCTCTTTTTCAGTCATGGATGAATTTGAAATGAATGTACCGGATGAGGAATACCGTGAATTCGTTAATCACAGCCTTAGACCTGTATGGAACCCAAATAATACAAAAT
The DNA here is from genome assembly GCA_028015205.1 of Mytilisepta virgata. NCBI lineage: Eukaryota > Metazoa > Mollusca > Bivalvia > Mytilida > Mytilidae > Mytilisepta > Mytilisepta virgata. The sequence continues at coordinate 1,880,671 of JAPWFG010000018.1, read as the reverse complement.
GTAATGGCGATGGATGTAATTTCGTCAGCTCTAATTTCAATGCATATGTCACCCATTGGAGCAAAATACATGTAGAGACCGTAACTATTCATAAGTGTGATATTTGTGAAAAGACTTTTCGAAATTTTAGTTCATGTAAAAGGCATGTAGCCTTTTGTCATCATAGACCTCATCCAGAAGTATTAGTAAGGAAAGATAAAGTGAAAAACCATTCATATCGGGATCCGCGCTGCTACCCTTATAGGAAAGGAACCGAGAACGAGAGACGTCAAATATTAAATGACATGAGACGGCAAGCGCAGGAGAACAGGAGAAGAATGGCAATCACAATCGCGGCAGCAGTTGAGGAGAGAGAATTAAGAACTTTTAATCCTTTTGATTGACTTTAATATTTTTGTTTTATAATTAAAATTTGTCTTAGGGGGGAGGAATGTAGGAAAACGGAGTTATGTTCCATGACAAATGTTTAATTAACTTTTCACTAATTACTTTATCATATGTTCAGTTTTATCTTTGGCATTTAATTTATAATAAGATCATCTATAATTGAAATCTTTTTGTTATTCAGGAGTAAGTTGTTATAATTTATTAATAAGTTGTTGTACTTCCAAATTTCTTATCATACCTTAATTTATAAACTTTCATATATATATATTGTGATTACCGGGTTATGTTTAAATTTGTCTAAAGACGGGTTTCCTGTCTGATATGGTGAAGCTTTCCACTCTGCTGGTAAGTTAACCTGGCCTGTTCTAAACGCTCAATTTATAGATTGATCCATGTTTATTTAGAGTAAATTTATGTAGTCTAATTTGCTCCTTGATACCTCTCTATTTTTGATATTAGTTTACATTGCTAAATTATACTCCCCATTTACTTTTGATACATTTTTCGTCTACATTTTTTGATACTACTTTACACTTGTTGAATTTGCTTGCCTTGTTGTATTTTGTTAATAAAAGTTTATTGTTGAAACAGCATTAAGTCTCTTTTAGCTCCATAGAGTACAAATAAACATACAGGATAAAAATAGAAGTCTGAATAGAGAACACCTTTAAAGAATACAGAGTAAAAATATAGAATACAAGTTATCAACAGCATACCGGTTTGAGTTTAGTGAGTTGAGCTATCACTGGGCATTCGTCAAGCTTAAAGTGCATCATACATTGAACCTTATCCAATCGAACCCCTCCTATTACACACGTTTGTGGATATTGTTTGGGGGAATACTGGATTCCAAGAGATGACACTAAATGATGTGAAATCGTTTTATATGGACATTATTGTTAATTCAACTTTGATTTTTTTCTAATTTACAAACAACCAGTTTGTATGGATGAAAGTATTGAAATGCGTATTTTATGCGTTTACATTAATACCATGGGCTTTGTGCTTTCGGTGACGCATAGAACTATGTATTGGGGCACCTGATCTTTGATGTATAGTGTTTGAGGATAGGATGTTATAGGCTTTGGTAGCCTGGGTTTTATTTAAAGAAGAATTTACTTCTTTGTTGTAACTGTTCCAGATATCTAGTAAAACTTGGGTTTTTAACTGAACTTTTTGTTCAGAGTTAAGCTGTTGTGTTGTTACAAGCGCAGAGAAAGGATTTACTTGGCAATTGCGCCAACCTCGACAAGTTATGTTGTACAGATTAAAAATTAAGACACTGATGTTGGATCGTGGAGGAAACACCCTAGACTTACCTTGATCTTAGAGATTACCTTCGTCATCATTAAAGACATCCCGTGAGATGCCCGTTATACTCCGAGGAGTGTACTGTAAACTGTCATGAACTTTTAAATTTTATTTATTATATCCGTGTGACATTGAGTTAAAATTCAAATTTCATGATACAAAATGACACTAATTCTTTTATTCATATATTTATATTTACATTAGAGTTGAATATCTCACCAATCTTGGGACTAATGTGAAGGCACATTAGGTCTTAAGAGAGGTGGAGTGTGATGGGATTACATTGTTTACTTTTTTATTCTCATTTATTTTAGGTTAAGGTTATTATTATTTATAGTTCCATACTTTTTCCTTCTGAGCACGGCCATTGAAATTCTCACCGGGTCACAGATCTTTCTGGCTCCATTGTGCACGTGATCGGGTCAGCCCGGCCGGGTTTGGTGACCGGGGAACTATAATTAAATACTGCCGTCCTCACCGGGACAAGGGGATTCGGGATGTAGACGCTGAACAGAGCACAAGGAATTTATCCCATTTTGGGGATATATACAGTGGGTAGGGCGGGTGGCTTTTATGACATGTCAACTGATCTACAAGTGAAGATTCGTTGCCTTTCTGTCTTATATATACTCGGGGGGGGGGGGGGGGGGGGGGGCACTTCCTATATACAAGGTGATAGGACGTGCCACTGGAATAGGTCACCCTTTTCCAGCTTGAAAATATGTGAATAGGTCGGGAAAACTATCATAAATATATCATAAGGTCAATAAAGTACACATTACTTGTTATACGAAAAGCCCTGTATAAAACATGAATTTTACTGAAAGTTCAATTTGCAGACCCGCTTTCGGCAGGCTTTGTCAGTGTAGCTGCGGAACCGTGGCATGGTCCGCAAATAGTAAAAAAAATAACATAAGAACCTATGAGCTACGGTTCTGCAGCTATTGTCAGTGAAAAGAAAGAAGAAACATGAAATATTTTATACAGAAACTCAAATTTATTTCGACACTTTGGTATACACCGCACAGTCAACCAATACATTTTTACCTATGCAATATATGAAAAGGTATACATTTTAAAAATTTTAATTATTTGAAAAGGGTGGGGTTATAGAGCCCCAGCGGCACCCCCTATCAATTAAGTATAGAAGTGCCCCCCCCCCCCCCCCCCCCCCCCCCCGAGTATATATATACTGTATGTTGGCACATTTCTATGTTGAAAAGGATGTAAATAAACGCCATGTTTATACTTCATGTTTGTATTTATCCCGTGAACTCGGGTTTATTATAACGGGAAACTTCAAACAGACAACGAAGCCACACAACATACGAGAATCTGACTCCCGTTACACTCCACCCTCAATAGTTAAATTTTAGATTTTAACACGCTCGCTAAAGGCTCGCGTGATGAAAATCGAAAATTTAACTATCTCGGGTGGAGAAATTCCATAACTCACTCGTGCCTGAAGGAGAATCTTTATATTTGATTTGATTTATATGAAGAAAAAAAAACTCGTTTTATTATCGTTTATGTCTACGGTCGGTTTTTAACCATATCGAACAAACGTCGATAAAACTCAGATTCAAACTTTCAACTGACTTTGAATTATAAAGCGAAAGTAGCTCGACTAGACCAGTTTACAATCTGAAGAAAATGTCTTTTGCTTGTCAGAATGACAGTTATTTACAAAAGGTTCTTATGTAGGCCTATTAGACACATTCCTGTGATGCGACTGCATACCAACAGTATCAGTTCGGGAAAATGCCAGAATTCGGAAAAGTTTCTGACGCAACCACAATCGAAGTTATTTTTATACGACCGCAAACATTTTCAAATTGTTCTTCATTAGAAATAAAATAAAAATTACTCTAGCCATTTATATGCTGCTTTTGTCGTTGCAGAGATAAAATGGGTTAAAGGGGCCAAACTTAGTCATTTTATGTCATTTTGCAGGCCCTGGCACCATAAAAGTTGAGAATATTCTTAAATATCGGAATACTCGAATGTGATTGGCTGAGAATGGGAATTTGAGTAAAATTTTCTTTGCTCAGCAAAAATAGTTCTTTATGGTGCCCAGGCCAGGACACTCAAAATTTTTATTTCTCGTCCAATTGAGATATAAGGGGTAAAAGGGCCAAAAAATACAGTGCATCTTGGTATGTATTTTTTTTTTAATTCAATTGGAATGGGGATTTTTTATTTTAATTCACCTTGCTGAATGCTTTCATTACTGATATTAGTATGTCAACAATTTCTTTTCTATCTTTTATTGTTTCTGAGCACAGTCGCCTGAGCTTTCAAAATTATAGCGAAAAAATGGGAGAAATGTGATATTTATAATAGTATTAATACTATATAATACTACTAAAAATATCACATTTTTCCCATTTTTTCGCTATAATTTTGAAAGCTTCAGGCGACTGTATTCTGAGACACAATGGGTTAAAGTTAGCAATTTCGAGGAAACATAAAATTTGTATTTTTCATCCGACTTCAATTGAAATTTTTTCTTTTAATTCATCTTGATGAGTACTTTCAGTAGTATGTCAACAAATTTTTACTATCTTTTAAATTTCTTGAGATACAGGGGGTTAAAAGTGCCAAAAAAGCATGTTACTGTAGCATCATGCTGTGCTTACTGAAGCCATTTACTTTAATGTGAAAATATGTGTGGAAAAAGATACAGATTTAAAAAAAAAATAACTAAGAGCCCTTGTGGAGCCAACCAGAACATCCAACGATGCACTGTGCTAAACTTAACTGCAGTTACTTATACAAAACAGGTGAAGCATGGAAAGATAGCAAAGAATAAGCAGGGTTTTTATTGTGTCTTCGATATTAATGAAATCTTTCGAATGCCAGGAACCTTCATATGCATTTTTTTTTATTTAGCCAGATTTGATTCAAAATGGTTTCTTTCATATTTGTTTTATTTTGATAAAAGATTAATTTTTTTAAAAAGAAAGATTTAAGCGGGAAATTAAGCCCATAATTTATTTTGTCCAAGTTATTGCTTCATTCATGATTATCATACCAGAATCAAACTGGCTACACAAAATGTCGTTGAAACTTTTTAGATGGCAAATAAATTCAGATCATTCCCCTTAAACCAGTTGAACTCCCACAATTTTTCTGATACCTCTACATCAAACAGCTAGCTTATAAGATTGCATACAATTGTTGCAGTGATATCAGCAGTATGTTTTTTCAGTCGTCTGTGGTTATATTGATCTGAATATATTATTAGTGTGTATCTATGTCAAATATTTCAGGTATATTATTCTCTGGTATACATATTATTTTCAGATATTTTTCCATTTATTCATTAAGTGTTTCTATATCCACAATTATTAATTAGTTGTGTAAAATATGTTAAATATAGGCTTCGCCTCGGCCAAATACAGCTATCCTTGGCCCAATACGACTGTCCTTCCACATAATACAGGACCGATATGAAAAAGCCCATTCAATAACCCTATAATATTAAACTTGAACATTTTATAATATAATGGGTATTCTCATTTTTTCAATTCTTTTCTTTTATAAAACTTAAAAGCTTATCAGGTAATTAGTAAAAATTAAGGTTGAAAACAATGACAGGGATGTAGGAAATCTATGTGAAATTTCTCAAAAACCAGATAAAAAATTATATTCAGTTTCATGCATAATTATATTGATGGATTGAAATATGTATTCACATGTTTAAAATTCATGAACTTTCCAATTCTGGAGACTTTTAAACTGGCAAGACTGATGTTATAGTAGAAAGTATCGTCAAATGCCATTCATAAAATCTATTACTCAGAGCTCCAGATAATTTTTTCGAAATGCGGGGGTTATTATGTCCAGGTTTTTATGAGATGAATATCTAACCTCCAAACAGCAGGGTCAAAGGGTTAAAATAAAAATCAAAGGGTTACCAGATTGAACCATTATACAGTGAATGCTGTTTTCACCCATACTAATACTGTTTATCAACACTCATTCCTGATCATTTACTAATAATATACATGTATGTCCCACAAATGCCGACCTCTGAATACATGTTGTATTTTCACACATACCGTTAAAGGGCAGGAACAAGGACTTTTTATAAAGAGAAAAACTTTCAAGCCTTAGGACTTATGCCATTAATGTAGCTTACAGGGATATAAATATGTAAGCAATGACACTTTGCTTTCTGAAACCCGTGCGTAGTGGATTCGTACTTGGCGTATCTTTCACAGCCAGAAAATATTTCTCAAGCAGATCTTTCATTTTTTTCTGACGATGATACATACATTGTCTGGGGCTCTGAATACCACCAATCTACTGTAATGATAGAATTCATGCTTATAATCATAAAGTTTAGCAGTATTATGTAGGCATTTTACTTGACGTTTTTCATTAAGTCAAGGGTAAACTTTGTTAAATTAAAACACAAAATAGGAGTTGAAGGTATATGTTTAGCATTGATTAGCACTTGACCATTGAAACATACTTATCTTAACATAGTATTTTATAAATTTTAACAAGATATATTGAGCTCATCGAAGTCAACACGTTTTTCAATTAGCCCAAAAATTGCTAATTTTGTGATTTTTCGGGCATATTTGAATTTTTTTATGGACAAGGCTGACTTTCATAAGGTAACAGTTACAGGAGCTTAAGGAAATGTCAGTCTAGTGAGTCTTATACCAGTCTTTTTAGCAACTTCAAACTTTGATCACAGATACAAAGAACTTATATATTTTGTAACCATTTTTCACCATTTTAGTAACGATGATTTAAGTTTTTAGAATAATTATGAATATTTACACTGGAAACAATAAGAAAAATGTTTTCATGTTTCATTTTTTTAAAGTAGAAAGGCTATATTATGTCTTTAACATTTTTGTGTTTTCAGTTTTCTACAAAAGTGAAGAGCTGTATCCCAGCAGAGGTGTCCATCACAAATGAGAAGAATAAGAAAGAAAAGATCAAAGGGTTTGAAGTCATACTGGAAGATACCATTTTGTTTCCTGAAGGGGGAGGGCAGGTGATAATCATTAAATTAGACATTACAGGGGTTGCTCTGGTTCCTAAAACGTAGGAGCCAGAAAAATCGCCAGGTGCCATTTTCAAGAGCCAGTTTACAAAATGAGGAGCCAGTTTAGGAGCCAGATAAAATTTCATATCAAGGAGCCAAACTGTGTCAATCTTGCCACAAAACATAACCTTTAACTTTGGGTCACAACGTAACCACGGATGATTAAACATCCATGTGTCCATTAATTTACGAGTACTTGGACTACTAGGTGTTGCAGACACAGCATTTGAAGGTTTTGGACTACTAGGTGCTACATTACCTATAGATGCAATTTTCGAAGGTTTTGGACTAACAGTTTGACTGTCACTGTTGTCAATAGCTCCGGAGCTAAACCCAAATACAGAAAGTTTTGTCGTCTTTGACGACGAATTTGTCAAATCTAACTTTCGCTTCACCATAATTACGTTTGCGTATATGTAGTTTTGGAAAATGAAAAAAATCATTGAGACAACTATTTATAAGAAAGAAATCGGAACTTCTAAAGTTTTCTAATTTCTTTGATAATATTGAGTTATTAGTATGATTTGATAGAGCTTGGATCTCCGCTTGGTATTAAGCTTGTTTTGAAGAAAGAGACCGGGGAACAAGAAATTACATGTACTCAAAATTCTTACCAACTACCTAAAGGCGTTTATCACCTCATCATTCTAATATGATCATCTAATTGTTTTCTTTAATAAATGGCAATCATAAATCGTAATTGGCGATTTGAATTTCACACCTCGATAATTTGTTTACCTTTTTCCTTTGACAGTTAAATACCGACACGCTCCAGAAAACACAAAACTTACCTGTATTATCCAACATATCGATCTTTTGGTACGTAAACAGTAAATGATGATAATTTTACATAGGGAAATGTAGGCGCCAAAAAAATCGCCAGCAGCCGTTTTTAGGCGCCTGTTGAGAAAAAATCGCAATTTGCGACACTGGCGACCGACAGCGCGATCCCTGCATTATGATCATCATGATGTGCCTGTATAGCTGTTTATTATGCCCCTGCCACTACGAAGGGGGGGGGGGGGGGGGGAAGGGGGCATTAAGTGTTACCCTTGACAGACCCTCCGATTTTTGTTTCCTGACTCTAGTATTGACATGCTAGAATTATGCCCCTTTATAACTTTGAAAATTACAAATCTTTTCCTTTCCGAAAACTAGCAGTGACATCAAATCCTCTCAAAAAGTATCTTTAAGTATTATAAGCCAGCTTAAGCAGGGGCATTCTTGTCCTCTGACACATTCTTCATGTTCTTCTTTATAAAAAAGATATTTTTATCAGAATAATGTATTTGTTTCTTGTAAGCAGGGAGATTTTACATTATTATTTGTTTTGTTTACCTTTCATAAATGGACTATATAACCTACATTAGTAAACCACTTTAAGATCATTATTTGCTGTAAAATAGCTTATTTTCATGGGATTAAAATTTTATGAATTCCTTTCTTACAATGATTTTGTGGGGATAAGAAGTCATGGATTTCAAATTTAACAAATAGTAATAATCTAAGGGGATGTATTTCATTGGGGATTAAATTTTGTGGATTATGTTAACCAATGAAATAAATGAAATTAAATCCCCAAAGAAAAATTTTGCTTCAGTAATTTAATTTATACATCTCACAAATATTTATTCTACTTCAGATAGGCATATTTAATGTATGTTGTAGATATCAAAATCCTTATCAGAAAAAAATGTAATTGAAATATTCATATATATCTGCAAAGAAAATGGTTGTTGATATCTTGATATGTCTACGAGAAAGACAAATGTCAGAGTGAAAAAAAAGTAGTCATGATTTGACCAAAATCCTGTAAAAATTAGGAGTCGGAAGATATGCATAATATAAGTTTTTAGCTCACCTGACCCGAAGGGTCATGTGAGCTATTGCTATCACTTGGCGTCCGTCGTCCGTCCGTCCGTCGTCCGTTAACTTTTTCAAACGTTAACTCCTCCAACACCATAAGTCCAAAAGCAACCAAACTTGGTACAGTTATTAATTGGTATGGGTGCTACAAATCTATCGTTTGGATTTTTGATTCGTATAAAAACATGGCCGTCATGGCTAAAAATAGAACATAGGGGTAAATCGCAGTTTTTTGCAAATAAGTCAGAAACGGTCACAGATATCAAAATTCTGGCATAGGGTAAAAGTGATCAGCACCTCAAGATCTACCTGCCCTGAAATTTTTAAGAAGATCCAACCACTCATTTCAGAGTTATCACCCTTTTTTTGACATTTTTGGCTTTTTTTTATGTTATTATTTCAAAAATCTTCTCCTCTGAAACTACTGAATGGATTTGGATAAAACTTAGCATGATTGTTCCTTAGGGTATCCTGCACAAAGTTTATGCTTCGATTTTTGATCCGTCGAAAAACATGGCCACTGTTACTAAAAATAGAACATAGGGGTCAAACAACAGTTTTTCGCAAATATCTCAAAAATCATTAGGTTATGGCAAATTCTGGCAGGTTGAAAGTGTTCAGTATGATGAGAGCTACCTGTGTGCATATTTTCGTGAAAATCTGTCAACTGATGTTAGAGTTATTGCCCTTTTTTGACATTTTTGGCTTTTTTGTATGTTATTATTTCAAAAATCTTCTCCTCTGAAACTACTGAATGGATTTGGATAAAAATTAGCATGATTGTTCCTTAGGGTATCCTACACAAAGTTTATACCTCGATTTTTGATCCGTCGAAAAACATGGCCACTGTTACTAAAAATAGAACATAGGGGTCAAACAACAGTTTTTCGCAAATATCTCAAAAATCATTAGGTTATGGCAAATTCTGGCAGGTTGAAAGTGTTCAGCATGATGAGAGCTACCTGTGTGAATATTTTCGTGAAAATCTGTCAACTGATGTTAGAGTTATTGCCCTTTTTTGACATTTTTGGCTTTTTTTTTTTTTATTATTTCAAAAATCTTCTCCTCTGAAACTACTGAATGGATTTGGATAAAAATTAGCATGATTGTTCCTTAGGGTATCCTGCACAAAGTTTATGCTTCGATTTTTGATCCGTCGAAAAACATGGCCACTGTTACTAAAAATAGAACATAGGGGTCAAACAACAGTTTTTCGCAAATATCTCAAAAATCATTAGGTTACGCCAATTCTGCAGGTTGAAAGTGTTCAGCATGATGAGAGCTACCTGCGTGCTGATTTTCGTGAAAATCTGTCAACTGATGTAGAGTTATTGCCCTTTTTTGAAATTTTTGGCTTTTTTTTATGTTATTATTTCAAAAATCTTCTTCTCTAAAACTATTATTCAAAATCAAATGAAACTTGCTAAGATTGTTCCTTAGTGTATCCTGCAAAAAGTTAATGCTTGGATTTTTGATTGGTCGAAAAACATGTCCGCCCTTACTAAAAATAGAACATAGGGGTCAAAATGCTTTTTTTGAAATCTCGTAATTGTTAGGTAAATTTCATTTTTAGCTCACCTGACCCAAAGGGTCAAGTGAGCTTTTCTCATCACTTGGCGTCCGTCGTCCGTCGTCGTCCGGCGTCGTCGTTAACATTTCACATTTTGAACTTCTTCTAGAGAACCACTGAATGGAATGAAACCAAACATGGCATGAATGTTCCTTATGAGGTGCTGACCAAGTGTTGTTACTTTGTAGCCGATCCATCATCCAAGATGGCCACCAGCGGGGAACTTAGTTTAACATAGGACCCTATGGGAAATGCATACAAATGACTTCTTTTAGAGAACCACTGAATGGAATGAAACTAAATCTGGCATGAATGTTCCTTATGAGGTGCTGACCAAGTGTTGTTACTTTGTAGCCGATCCATCATCCAAGATGGCTGCCAGCAGGGAACTTAGTTTAACATAGGACCCTATGGGAAATGCATACAAATGACTTCTTTTAGAGAACCACTGATTGGAATGAAACCAAACATGGCATGAATGTTCCTTATGAGGTGCTGACCAAGTGTTGTTACTTTGTAGCCGATCCATCATCCAAGATGGCTGCCAGCGGGGAACTTAGTTTAACATAGGACCCTATGGGAAATGCATACAAATGACTTCTTTTAGAGAACCACTGAATGGAATGAAACTAAATCTGGCATGAATGTTCCTTATGAGGTGCTGACCAAGTGTTGTTACTTTGTAGCCGATCCATCATCCAAGATGGCCGCCAGCGGGGAACTTAGTTTAACATTGGACCCTATGGGAAATGCATACAAATGACTTCTTTTAGAGAACCGTTGAATGGAATGAAACCAAACATGGCATGAATGTTCCTTATGAGGTGCTGACCAAGTGTTGTTACTTTGTAGCCGATCCATAATCCAAGATGGCCGCCAGCGGGGGACTTAGTTTAACATAGGACCCTATGGGAAATGCATACAAATGACTTCTTTTAGAGAACCACAGAATGGAATGAAACTAAATCTGGCATGAATGTTCCTTATGAGGTGCTGACCAAGTGTTGTTACTTTGTAGCCGATCCATCATCCAAGATGGCTGCCAGCGGGGTACTAAGTTTAACATTGGACCCTATGGGAAATGCATACAAATGACTTCTTTTAGAGAACCACTGAATGGAATGTAACAAAACATAGCATGAATGTTCCTTATGAGGTGCTGACCAAGTGTTGTTACTTTGTTGCCGATCCATCATCCAAGATGTTTAGAAGTCTATCAGAAAATTGTAAAAAAAATTCTGAATGGTCACAACTTGACCACATATTCAAAAATAATAATGATAAGATGTCTTCAGTAGCTATTTTAAGACTACACTAAGATGACCTGTTTTTAATTTTACTGTGTCAAATTAAACCAATCTTGGTCTCAATCATTATATAATTTTACATAATTTCCAAATCACATTAGATACAGGTGAGCGACACAGGCTCTTGAGAGCCTCTAGTTATATATTTTGTCTAGAAGTCTTTAATGGTTTCTATCTAGGGGATCCATTTTGAATGGTGCTCACTGAAAAGAAAAAAAGAAAAGCACAACTCTAAATACTGTGTAGAATTTTCGTAGAAGAGTTTTCATTCGGCACTCCTCAACAGATTATACTAGATGAAGGGTAGCGGAATCTGCCGAGGATTGCCGATTGAAGAGGTTTTAAGTAGTTAAAATAATTTAATGATTGAATAAGGCAAAAAAAGATCTAAACACAAAGGTTTTGTAATTAGGATTTTTTTTTATATTTTACAAAACCATTTAAATAAGTTATTTTAAGAGCTCTTCTAGACTATAATATCACTAGTGCTTGTTGAGAAAGTGGGTAAAAACTGAAAACACTTTTTTGTTTTAAAAATTTAGCCTTATTTATAATTAACTTTTTTTGTTTCTTTCAGCCTGATGACAGAGGAACTGTAAGTACCACAACACATCATTTTTTTCATATTCCATTTGAGCATGGACATTATAGTCATGTATTATACCAAAAAGAGAAGTAACTCCTTTGAAAATATAATTTTACATTATGAATCCAATTTTTGAATCTTGAACATTGTTTGCAATGAGGATATATTTTAAAAAAATAAACCTAAAGTCATATGGTGCACACTGAATAATCTACATAGAGCGTCATTTTTTAGGGTATTTCAGATAAACCAGAGACATAATTATAGACGGTTCTTATAATTTAATTTGCTGTATAGTTATAAGTCCTAAAATGTAGGAATTCCCTGCAATGACATCACAGTTGGAAACAGAAAAATTTAGTCTATGAGATAAGCTACAAAATATAACCAATCAGAAGACATGCTACATGTAATATTAAATTATTAAAAATATTTATATTCCCTTTGTAATTTATTTTATTTGAGTAATGGATTCTTTAATAGATCAATAGTATTCCTGTGCTGAATATATCTAGGAGAGGTGCAGATGCCATCCATTTTGTCACCACAGAAATCCCGGCAGATACAGAAGTAAATCTTGAAGTCGATTGGACACGAAGATTTGATCACATGCAGCAGCATACAGGTAACTTTCATTGTGTTGCCTGCGGAATGCATGGTTGACACATAGAGATCACTATCTGTCGTCTTGCATCATCACACTTTTCTTCTATCCTCAACTACTCCATAACCGCTCAAAGGAATTTGATGAAACTTTCTCTGTGCATTAAAATTAATGCACAGCTGTGCATATATATTTCATTTTTAGAAAATTTTAATTTTTTTGGGGTAAAAATTGACATTTTTTGCAAAAAGGGGGGAGGGGGGGCGGGGGCAAAACTTCTATCCTCAACTACTCCATAACCACTCAAAGGAATTTGATGAAACTTTCTCTGTGCATTAACCTTAATGCACAGGTGTGCATATATATTTCATTTTTAGAAAATTTCAATTTTTTTTTTGTAAAAATTGACATTTTTGGGGGGAAAAAAAGAGGGAGGTTCAAAACTTCTATCCTCAACTACTCCATAACCACTGAAAGGAATTAGATGAAACTTTCTCTGTGCATAAACCTTAATGCACAGGTGTGCATATATATTTCATTTTTAAAAAAAAAATTATTTTTTTTTTGTAAAAATTGACATTATTGCGAAAAAAAAGAGGGGGGTTCAAAACTTCTATCCTCAACTACTCCATAACCGCTCAAAGCAATTAGATGAAACTTTCTCTGTGCATTTACCTTAATGCAAAGGTGTGCATATATATATTTCATTTTTAGAAAATTTTAAATTTATTTTGTAAAAATTGACATTTTTGAAAAAAAATTGGGGAGGTGGGGGGGGGGGGGGGTCAAAAGTTCTAACCTCAACTACTCCATAACCACTCAAAGGAATTTGATGAAATTTTCTCTGTGCATTAACCTTAATTCACAGTTGTGCATATATATTTCATTTTTAGAAAATTGACATTTTTGCAAAAAGAAAGGGGGGGGGTAAACTTCTATCCTCAACTACTCCATTACCGCTCAAAGCAATTTTATGAAACTTTCTTTGTGCATTAACTTTAATGCAAAGGTGTGCATATATATTTCATTTTTAGAAAATTTTAATATCTTTTGTAAACATTGACGTCGGCACGCGACACATGTCTTCCTTGGAAGACTCACACATTTTTTAGCTCACTTGGCGTCCGTTGTCGTCGTCGTTAACAATTATACAAAACTCTTCTCCTCTGAAACTACTTGACTAATTAGAACCAAGCTTGGTATGAATGTTCCTTGGGGTACCCTGCATAGAACTGATGTGAAAAACATGGCCGCTGTTACTAAAAATAGAACATAGGGGTCAAACAACAGTTTTTCACAAATATCTCAAAAATCATTAGGTTACGGCAAATTCTGGCAGGTTGAAAGTGTTCAGCATGATGAGAGCTACCTGTGCGCTGATTTTCGTGAAAATCTGTTAACTGATGTTAGAGTTATTGCCCTTTTTTGACATTTTGGGCTTTTTTTTTATGTTATTATTTCAAAAATCTTCTTCTCTGAAACTACTATTCAAAATCAAATGAAACTTGGTAAGATTGTTCCTTGGGGTACCCTGCATAGAACTGTTGTGGGGATTTTTGATTCGTCGAAAAACATTGCCGCTGTTACTAAAAATAGAACATAGGGGTCAAACAACAGTTTTTTGCAAATATCTCAAAAATCATTAGGTTACAGCAAATTCTGGCAGGTTGAAAGTGTTCAGCATGATGAGAGCTACCTGTGTGCTGATTTTCGTGAAAATCTGTCAACTGATGTTAGAGTTATTGCCCTTTTTTGACATTTTTGGCTTTTTTTTATGTTATTATTTCAAAAATCTTCTTCTCTGAAACTACTATTCAAAATCAAATGAAACTTGGTAAGATTGTTCCTAAGGGTATCCTGCAAAAAGATAATGCTTGGATATTTGATTGGTCGAAAAACATGTCCGCCCTTACTAAAAATAGAACATATGGGTCAAAATGCTGTTTTTTGCTATTTTTTCCTGAATTATAGAAAGAAAATGAAGATGAAAGCTACTTTCAAGGTAAACATGGTATCCCGAGTTGAATGGTGATGATGAAAGTTTGTTTTGGACACCCATTTTTAAAATGGGTGCCATTTTCCCGCCATTATTTACACTTGCTCAGATTTCAACAATATTTGGTTTTTAAAGTAAACATGGTATCCTTAGTGAATGGTGATGATGAGAATGTTGCCTAACTCATCATGGTCCGTGAAACAAAATTACCGCCATGAGCATTTACATGTTCTGACTGGTTGAAATGTAAAACTTCTTCTCCTTACAAACCGTTAAGCCAAATGAACTGATTTTTTATATAGAACATCTATGGAAGGTCCATAGATGTTCTATATAAAAAATCAGTTCAAAATTTGCATAAATCAGCCTGGTCCGTGAAACAAAATGGCTGCCATGAGCATTTACATGTTCTGATTGGTCAAAATTTTAAACTTCTTCTCCTCGGAAACCTTAAAGCCAAATGAACTGATTTTTGGTATGGAGCATCTATGGAAGGTCCTTTAGGAAGTTTGCATAAATCTTCCTGGTCCGTGAAACAAAATGGCCGTCATGAGCATTTACATGTTCTGATTGGTCGAAATTTAAAAGTTCTTCTCTGAAACCGTAAAGCCAAATGAACTGATTTTTGGTATGGAGCATCTATGGAAGGTCCTTTACAAACTTTGCATAAATCTTTCTAGTCCGTGAAACAAAATTGCCACCAGAAACCTTTATATGTTCTGATCGGTCAAAATTTAAAACTTCTGCTCTGAAACCATTTGGCCAATGAACTTATACTTGGTATAAAGCATTTATAGAAGATCATTTACAAAGTTTCCAGAAATCAATCTAGTCTGTCAAATCAAAAGTTTGTGACTGCCAGGTGAGCGATACAGGCTCAGCCCACTGAACCTCTTGTTTGATAACGGATGGCAGAATACCTGGACAGAAGACCAGTCTCCAGCAGGTTAACTAGCAATCATTGTCAGTTAAGATCAGAGTTGAACACACCTTAATTTCCATGAGTTTTTATTAGCTCAGCTGACCCAAAGGGTCATGTGAGCTATATTCATCACTTTGTGTCCATGGTTGTCTTTGTCGTCGTAAAACATCATCTCCTCCTAGACGGCTGGGGCCAAATGAAACCAAATTTGGCAGGAATGTTCATTGGCATGAAGACATGAAAGTTTGCTTCATTTGGTCCTGATTGGAAAATCAGTATGGCCGTCAGGGCCAAAATGCAGTTTTATTGGTTGATTACATTTTGATCAACTCCTCTGAAACAATTAAAGAAAATTGAATCAAACTTGACAGGAATGATGTATGAAAGGTTCTTTACATAGCTTGCTCATTTTCTTCTGATTGGTCAAAAAACATGGCTGCCAGCACAGAACATATTTTAACATTGGACCCTATGGGAAAACATGTTACATGTACAGTATGGTCTGTGTGATACTGGGATTTTCCACTTTCTACAAGTGTACACCACTCAAATTCCACAACTTTCTGTCCACTAAAAATAGTGGTGTCCACTTAAAATTTGAGTGGACATTTGTGGAAAGTCAGTAATTGCATACCATATATACATGTAAACTGTTTCTACAAAATATATATGAAATGAGAAATACTCATAATTTAAATAATCATACTTTATAATTTCATATATATTTTTTTCATTTCTTATTGCTTAGCAAGTATTTAAGTGTTAAAACTACTGACTGTCCACAAATGTCCACTCAAATTTTGAGTGGTGTCCACTAATTTTAGTGGGCATTCCTATTTTTGAGTGGGCTCTATACCCTGCAGAATGCAGGGAAAATCACAGTTCCACCCTGACTGTACTGTAACAACTGGATGTTAAAGAAGACTGTGTTTTGAGTCGATCAAAATTTAGCATTTGAACACATTCCATACATGGTCCTCTTTTAGAATTGTGTCCAATGACTCGGACTGTCAACCAAGATGGCTGTCACAGCCAAACTTTGTTTAACATAGGACCCAATGGGAAAATTCATTTAAAAGTCTTCTTGTCCTAAACCACTAAGACAATTGTAACCAGACTTGGCAGCAATGTTCCTTGATGAGTGCTTTCATAAGAATATTAACAATTTTTTTTTGTCTTTATTTTTCTGAGATACAAAGGTCAAAGTTGTCGTCGTATCATACTGTGCTTAGCAAACCTCTATTTGAATTTGACGAAACATTTTTATTTGAATAACGCAATGATATAGTTGATTAGTTCTTCATTATTTTGATAACTCAAAGTTGTGTAATATTTGTTTGAATGTTTTAAATATATAAAATATTTCAGGACAACATCTTATAACAGCTGTAGCTGATAGTATGTTTGGTTTCCCCACCACGTCATGGTATGTAGTCAACTTTTAATTAATAAGTGAAAATTGTCTGCAAATTAAAAAAGGAAGATATTTTAAGATCCCAAGAGAAAATAGAATATGTTTATATTTTGATCTAAATTTAAATGAAGATGAGAAACATTTCTTGCTAGAATATCCCAGATATTCAGATTATGAAATAATGATATCCCCTGAGCAAAAGAGCAGAAGAAATATCAGAAAATTTTGATCAAATGGCTGAATGTGAAAAAAATATATATATATATTTTTAAACAATCAACACCAAGGCATTTGGATAATACAGATTCTTTTATTTAAAAAATCATTAGAACTGAGAACAGAGGACCTTTAAACTTGAACCGCCTCGAGTGCTGAAGGTCATGGGTTCGATGCCCGGCTGGGTCAAACCAAATACATTAAAATTGGGATTTGCTTCTTCTCCGCCAAGCAGACGGCATCCAGGAGTAAGAGAAAAGATCTACTGGTCAGCTTGGAGTCAGTATAATGTGTCCGTGTGGGGTGATTGATATGTGACAGTCTTCCTGCAAACAGTTACCTCTTGAGCTAGCACATTAAAAATCTAGCTCAGCTTGTTGGTCCAGTACAAAGCAGGGATTATATTCATTACCATACATATTCTTGTCCTGATATGCACCTGGCTACTACTGGACGTTAAACAACAATTCATCCATCCATCCTTTAAACTTGTTTTAAAAATTGGTTTTATTATGTATTTACATTATTTCTTTTTATCCAACTTGCATTGTATATATGTTTTGTCACAACTTAACAGATGTGTAATGTTGTTCTGATTCCTTCCGTTTCCTTCATGCATTATTGTATGAATTGTCTCCTACATTGGAAATAGTTTAGCTTTATAAGACAATCAAATTCACAAAAGGCTTGTTATATATTGTTTTGCTGTTTGGCGTACGTTAGTAATGTCCAGAATAATCTCAGTAACCAATGGTGTAGAAAGATGAAACTTCGGTCATTGATAGCACTGTGTGTGGGGACTGTGCCAATGGTTTTGGAATTTGAATATTCCCCCTGGGAGCCAGACTACAATGGGAGCCTAAGGGTACATAATTCCTTCGTCACACAACTACTCTCAGGTTATTGTGAATAAGGAACTGAAAGTCAGCTCAGTTAAAATGCCCTGCAAATGTAGATAGTGCCAAATATTTCGGAATTTGAATAGCACCCCTGGGGGCCGGGCTTAACAAAGGGAGCCTAAGGGTACATTATTCCTTTGTCACGCAACTCCTCTAAGGTTATTTAGAATACAGACTAAAAGTTGGCTCAGTATTTTTCCTCTCATTGTAGATTGTGCCAAAGGTTTCGGAATTTGAATAGTGCCCCTGGGGGCTGGGATACGAAGGGAGCATAAGGGTACATTATTCCTTCGTTGCACAACTCCTCTCACATTATTTGGAGCATGGAACTGAAATTTGGCTCGGTAATTGCACAGGTAGCCTTAGGATACTTATTCCTTTGTCACGCAACTCCTCTCATGTTATTTGGAATACAGAACTGAAGGTTGACTCAGTAATTGTACCACTAATGTAGATTATGCTAAAGGTTTCGGAATTGTTTTAGGATGCCATTATTTTTTTTATTTTTGACGAAAAACCATTTCTTTTCTGGATCACATCAAGTGTAACACATATTGGGATCATCTAGATGTCTAAAATATGCAATTCCAACTTTGGTAAATTTCCAGAAAGTGTATAAGACTATTATTTTTGGAATTGTACTTATAACAGCAATTATAGATATTTTTTTTTTATCATATTAGCTTTAAGACTTATCAGGATCATTTGGATTTCAAAATTATGTGATTCAAATTTTCGTAAATTTCCTGAAAGACTCAAAGACTACTTTATTTGTGATTTGTACTTAGCAACCATATATATTTGGAATCACTATAGAAACAGCACTAGTTTGGATTATGGATTTCAAAAATATGTGATTCCAATTGAGGTAAATTTCCTGAAAGTATCTAAGACTATTATTTTTTGGGGAATTTTACTTATTAGCTTTAAGACTAATCTAGATCAGTTGAATTTCAAAATATGTGATTCCAATTTTAGTAAATTTCCTGAAAGATTGGAATCACTACAGCAACAGCACTACTTTGGATTGTATGGATTTCAAAAACACAAGTGAGCTTATGTCACCACTTGTGGTCCGTTGTCCATTGTCCATAAACTTTTCGCATTTTGATCTTCTCTGAAACTACTTGGCAGATTGTAACCAAACTTGGTAGTATTGATGTATGGAAGGACCTCTACAAATGACCCACCATTGGTTCCAATTAGATGAACTAGCAGTATTAATTTCTACAAAAAAAAAAGGAGTGACATTTGAGTTTGAGCAACATCTTCCTTTGTAAATCATTTCATGGTAATTTATCTATGACTATGATTTTTTAATCAGGAATTTAGGAGAAAAAATCTCTTCAATAGAATTAGACACACCTAAAATGACAGAAGAACAGATGAGAGTCCTCGAAGATGCTGTAAATGAAAAAATAAGAGAAAGGATTTCAGTCACACCTATTATATACCATGATAAAGAAGATCCAGGTTTAGCTGAGGTTTGATATGAATTTTTAATTTTCAAGCAATAAGTTTCTACATGGAGAAGGTAAACACATTAAAACACAAAGAATTGCATAATATTTCTTCATGGAGACAAATTTCTTCAAGAGGAGAGAAGCTAATCGTAACCGAATTGTAACCGTTGACTAGGGAAAATGAAATTAATCAGACCTGAATTCTGTATACTGATAATTTTATTTTGCAAATTAATGTGGACATTCTTACATGTATTATGATTCTGTGACAGCAGACGGTAATGTGAAATTCTAATATGAGGTCCTATATATCAATTTCCAGCACATGCATATAGAGGCTTTTATTGTAAACACCAATTGTGTTAACTTTAACAAGAAAAATTGTCTTTTTCACATGAATTTGTTTATCTTACAAATAAATCAGAAGATAAAACTACAATAGGTGTGTACAACAACAATTATGACAATGTTGTACAGTGGAATACAAATTTACTTAGGCAGGGCCATCTTGATTTTTGAACGACATGACGGTTACCGTGGTAAGTCTGTGAGACATGTTTTCTTCATTTTTCTTGTGTAAATGATGAATTACATAATTTAACTTTGCAAATGGTTATCTTATGAAAAAAAAATTATTGAAAATATGCTCTTAAAAGGACAGAATGCAACATGTTAATCACAAGAGAAATGGAACGGCCAAAACAAGGTTAGATATATATAGGACAACTCAAATGAGCAAAATTAGCGTATTTGTCCTATTAGAATAGAATTAATTCATGGTGGTTATAGATTTGAAGTCATTTACACATGGGCTGGGCCTTTATATTCGTATTTTATACCTTACATAGCTTGATATAAAATATTCGAATATAAAGGCCGAGCCCATGTGTAAATGACTTCAAATCTATAACTACCATGAATTATTTCTTAATTAATCTACATGTACATGAACTACATGTTAATCAAACATGTTAAATAAAAAGTGAGATTGAATTTAGAAATGTTTATCTATTCAAATTTTTGTATTAATTTCCAGAATCACAAATTGCTAAAGTTTATGCTCACTACAGCATGTACAGATTTCTTTAAAGTAAATTAAAATTGAAGTTGTTAAAAATTTTCTTTTCTTTTGCAGTTTCGGTGTCTAGGTTTACCAGATGATCATGTAGGATCAGTCAGAGTTTTATCTATAGACGGTATAGATAGTACATTATGTTGTGGTACCCATGTCTCAAATCTGGCACATTTACAGGTAATATTAAATGAATATGAGTGGTCAATTCAGATATGGCAACCCTTTTCAATTAAGATCAGAGCCGACCACACCTTGCCTTTAGTAGGAATCAGAATCATTGAAATAGTATTGAACAAGGTGGACAACGTATGTATAGTCAGTATAGACATTGTATCCTGGGCATTGTATATTGTAACACATGAATTGATGTGAAATATATATGAATTTATTTTTATTGCCTTTCAGCTGATTAAACTTTTAGGAATTGAGAAGGGCAAAAAGAATAAAACCAATCTACTGTTTGTTGCTGGTGATAGAGTTCGGCAGTATTTAGGTCGCAGCTATCAGGTTGAGAAATCTCTTACAGGTGTATTGAAGTAAGTTTATTACATTTCCTGTCAAAGAAAACAATGAAATAGATATAAATTGCACATTACTTATATGTTACATACAGGTAATGCATGCAAAAACTTTATTGGCAATAACTCTTGTAAGACAGCTTCAGCTTCTTATTCCCAACAACTGTTGTATCTTGTTTGTTTGAAGAAGTTTTCCCTTTATTTTGTAAAAAGAAGAAAAAAAACTGAATTTATTAGTTATAATCTGGGAACATAAAAATCACCCACTAAACTCCTGCTGATTTTTACATAGAATATAAAAATCTGCTTTAAGGATGATCACTGGTCCAATAGGAAATAATTTGGATTTGAAATAGGTGTTTTAATTTGAGAGAACATATGAATAGTAAACAAATGAGCAAGAAAAAAATATAGGTTCATGTGCTCATTTTAGAGCTATAAGGCCTTGAAAATTTGCAGGAAATGGGTTTTCTCTGGATTTTTCATTGTCTTTACATTGGCAACTTCAGTCTCTCAAAGATGTATGAAAAAATAAAAAGGATATCATAAAATTTTGTCAAATACCATTTTAAGGTATATATGATTGAATTATAAAAGAAAAAATGGGGGTTCATGGGCAAAAAATTTCATGTTTAAGAAATGGATAAAACCCGAGGATTCCAAAAATCTGACAAAAAGACCAAAACATGACCAGCGAGCATCCTTAATTGGATCCTTCTAGATATATGATAGATGAATATAAATATAAATGAAAGGAAGTTTGGAATCATTGTTCAGTTCCTAGTTTCTGTATATGAAAAGAGCAGATAATACTGAATGTAGATTCTGTATGCTGACATACATTACTTTATTTATTTGTTTCAGAGGCCCGTTAGAAGATCATGTAGACTTAGCAGATAAAGCAGTCAAAGCTTCAAAGGCAGCTCAAAAGGTATAATGTGTTTGGATTACCTTAAACATATGTAACAGTAGAGCATGATTTGCCTCCCAAAATTACCTACTGCACCAACTGGAGATTGAACCCAGAACCTTTGGTACAGTAGTCAACCGCTCTACCAACTAAGCTAAAGGGGTACTCCACTAGTGCAGCTAATGGAGAGCAGTTATAAAGCTGTTACTGTTTTATAACTTCTATCGTACAGGAGGGAAGCACCGTCACGCTTCTCCCACCTCAAGAGTCGTTGTCCTACAATGACGATATCCAACTTAAACCCATTTGCCAACTAGCCCTTTTAGGCAACCTTGGTTTTTTTTAGTTGGGTGCCAATGTAACAGTAGAGCATGATTGAACTCACAAAATTACCTGCCGCACCACCAGGGGATTGAACCCAAAACCTTTGGTTCAGTAGTCCACTGCTCTACCAGCTGAGCTAAAGGAGTAGTCCACTAGATGAGCTAATGGAGGGCGGTTATAAACCTGTTGGCGGTAGCACCGTCACACATAAAAAATTAACTTAAAATACTGTACTACAAGTTATGGAATTTTTTTCTTCATATAAAAATTATGTATTATATGAGAGCGGTAGAGGGTTATTTTTGCTCTGACAGATTTTTATACGACCGCAAAATTTTCGTATATTGGTATGACGTTGGCGTCGTCGTCGTCGTCGTCGTCCGAAGACATTTGGTTTTCGCACTATAACTTTAGTATAAGTTAATAGAAATCTATGAAATTTAAACACAAGGTTTATGACCACAAAAGGAAGGTTGGGATTGATTTTGGGAGTTTTGGTCCCAACAGTTTAGGAATTAGGGGCCAAAAGGGTCCAAAATTAAACTTTGTTTGATTTCATCGAAAATTGAACTACTGGGGTTCTTTGGTATGCCGAATCTAACTGTGTATTTAGATTCTTAATTTTTGGTCCTGTTTTCAAATTGGTCTACATTAAGGTCCAAAGGGTCCAAAATTAAACTTATTTTGATTTTAACAGAAATTGAATTCTTGGGGTTCTTTGATATGCTGAATCTAAACATGTACTTAGTTTTTGTGTCGCCTGCGGAACGCATGGTCGACACATAGGGATCACTATCTGTCATCTTGCGTCTTGCGTCTTGCGTCATCCTGCGTCTTGCGTCGTCACACTTTTCTTCTATCCTCAACTACTCGTAAACCGCTCAAAGGATTTTGATGAAACTTTCTCTGTGCATTAACCTTAATGCACAGGTGTGCATATATATTTCATTTTTAGAAAATTTAAATTTATTTTTGGTAAAAATTGACATTTTTGCAAAAAAAGGGGGGCAAAACTTCTATCCTCAACTACTCCATAACTGCTCAAAGGAATTTGATGAAACTTTCTCTGTGCATTAACGTTAATGCACAGGTGTGCATATATATTTCATTTTTAGAAAATTTTTAATTTTTCTCTATAAAAATGACATTTTCGAAAAAAAAAAGGGGGGTCAAAACTTCTATCCTCAACTTCTCCATAACCACTCAAAGGAATTAGATGAAACTTTCACTGTGAATTAATCTTAATGCACAGGTGTGCATATATATTTCATTTTTAGAAAATTTTAAATTTTTCTTTGTAAAAAATGAGATTTTTGCAAAAAAAAAAAGGGGGGGGGCCAAAACTTCTATCCTCAACTACTCAATAACCGCTCAAAGGAATTTGATTAAACTTTCTCTGTGCACTACCCTAAATGCACAGGTGTGAATATTTATTTCATTTTTAGAAAAATTAAAAATTTTTTTGTAAAAATTGACATTTTTTTAACACAAAAAGGGGGGGGGGGGGGGTCAAAACTGCTATCCTCAACTACCCCATAACCGCTCAAAGGAATTTGATGAAACTTTCTGTGTATTAACCTTAATGCACAGATGTGCATATATATTTCATTTTTAGAAAATTTTAATTCTATTTTTGGTAAAAATTGACATTTTTGAAAAAAAAGGGGGGGGGGGGATGCGGTTCAAAACTTCTATCCTCAACTACTCCATAACCACTCAAAGCAATTTGATGAAACTTTCTCTGTGCATTAACCTTAATGCAAAGGTGTGCATATATATTTCAGTTTTAGAACATTTTAATATCTTTTGTATAAATTGACGTCCGCAGGCGACACATGTCTTCCTTGGAAGACTCGCACATTTTTTTATTATGGGCCCAGTTTTCAAGTTGGTCCAAATCGGGGTCCAAAATTAAACTTTGTTTGATTTCAACAAAAATTGAATATATGGGGTTCTTTGATATGCCGAATCTAACTGTGTAATTAGATACTTAATTTTTGGTCCTGTTTTCAAATTGGTCTACATTAAGGTCCAAAGGGTCCAAAATTAAACTTAGTTTGATTTCAACAAAAATTGAATTCTTGGGGTTCTTTGATATGCTGAATCTAAACATGTACTTAGTTTTTTTATTATGGGCCCAGTTTTCAAGTTGGTCCAAATCGGGGTCCAAAATTAAACTTTGTTTGATTTCAACAAAAATTGAATATATGGGGTTCTTCGATATGCTGAATCTAACCATTATTTACATTTTTGATATTTGGCCCGGTTATCAAATTGGTCCACATTGAGGTTTAGAGGGTCCAAAATTAAACTTTGTTTGATTCATCAAAAATTGAATTCTTGGGGTTCTTTGATATGCCGAATCTAACCATGTATTTAGATTCTTAATTTTTGGTCCTGTTTTCAAATTGGTGTCTACATTAAGGTCCAAAGGGTCCAAAATTAAACATAGTTTGATTTTAACAAAAACTGAATTCTTGGGGTTCTTTGATATGCTGAATCTAAACATGTACTTAGTTTTTTTATTATGGGTCCAGTTTTCAAGTTGGTCCAAATCGGGGTCCAAAATTAAACTGTGTTTGATTTCAACAAAAATTGAATATATGGGGTTCTTCGATATGCTAAATCTAACCATGTATTTCGATTTTTGATATTTGGCCCGGTTATCAAATTGGTCCACATTGAGGTTTAGAGGGTCCAAAATTGAACTTTATTTGATTTCATCAAAAATTGAATTCTTGGGGTTCTTTGATATGCTGAATCTAACCATGTATTTAGATTTTGGATATTGGAATACCACAAAGGGATGGTAAGAATTGTCTTTGGTAGTTGTGGCTCAAACCGTTAAGGAATAAGGTGCAAAAAGGGGGGAAAATGGTTTCCAGGTTAATGGACAATTACTTAAGTACAAAACATAATTTAAAAGGCAGTGTAAGGTTGGTAATTGAAACTCATTTGAATATCTCACCTAATCTGCTTTTAAATTATTTATATTGGAAATTTGCCAAAAACTTTATTATTAATAAATTCCATTGGAAATTTGCCAATAACTTTAGTTTAATGAACTTCATTGGAAATTTGCCAATATAAAATGTTGCTGATGAAGCTTTTTTGTTTATCTCACCTAAACTGCTTTTAAATTATGTATATTGGAAATTTGCCAAAAACTTTATTATTAAATTTCTGATTTATATATAAAAGCAAATAATAATGATAAGGCCAGAGATACACACCAAACAGGATGTGTAAATTATTATAATAAGTATTGTGCAATAGCAAGAAATTTTCAATTGCACAGTATTGCGCAATAGCAAGAAATCTTCAATTGCACAGTATTGCGTAATAGCAAGAAATCTTCAATTGCACACTATTGCGCAATAGCAAGAAATTGATATTTGGGCCCGGTTATCAAATTGGTCCACATTGAGGTTTAAAGGGTCCAAAATTGAACTTTATTTGATTTCATCAAAAATTGAATCATCAAAAATTGAACTGTTGGGGTTCTTTGATATGCCGAATCTAACTGTGTATTTAGATTCTTAATTTTTTGTCCTGTTTTCAAATTGGTCTACATTAAGGTCCAAAGGGTCCAAAATTAAAATTCTTTAAAATTTTCCATTTTAAATTGGTTATTTCTGATTTATATATAAAAGCAAATAATACTGATATGGTTTGAATAGGTAAATTAAAAATTTTTAAGTTCTCAGACCACATTAATTCTGTGTCAGAAACCTATGCTGTGTAAAATATTTATTCACAATCCAAATTCAGTGCTGTATCAAGCTTGAATGTTGTGTCCATACTTCACCCAACTGTTCAGGGTTCGACCTCTGCGGTCGTATCAAGCTGCGCCCGGCGGAGCATTTTATTTATAGCTTTATTTCACATGTTTCATTGCTGAAAGGTCTTCATTCAACATTTTTATTGCAAATTTATAAAAGAACAGTGAGAACAATTTCTGATTTATCGGTCTTTGTAAATGACATTTATGTTTCCTATTTTCACATGTACGGTTTGACACTATACATTTATTCAAAGTGTAATGCTGAATTTAAGATCTTTGTAACAATGGATTTTGTTCTTTTTAAAATTGTGATATATGGTTAATTTTTCAGGCAGTTACATCATTGTTACGTGATATGGCTGTATTAGAAGCCTATAGATTTAAAAATCAAACAGACAGGGAACCAGTTTTAATACTTCATAGGTATATAAGCAATGTTAAAACAATAAAAAATTAATTTAATTTGTTTTACGTTTATTTGTAAGTTTCTTATGTTAAATTGTATTGTTTTTTTCTTTTGAAAGTTAATATTTTAACCCCAAAAAATAATAAATAAAAAACAAAATCAACACAAAAAATAATGCAAATGAACTGCATTTTTCATACCAAAATTTTGCCTCATTTGCAGTTTTTGCTAGACTTGTAAGAGTTATTTCCCTCCCTTTGGTAAACTAAGAAAGGTTTTTTTTTTTGTTTCAGAAAAGAAGGTGATAATGAATTTATGAACATCATAGTTAATGAGATAAACGATAAGGTATGATTTTCTGTCAGAAATAGTTTCATCAATTAAGCTATGTAATATGTTAGGGAAAGGAAAAACGAGAAAGTCCCCCCCCCCCCCCCCCCCCCCCCCCCCCCTCCGGAAAAAAACAAAAAACAAAACACACACACACACCAGTTGCTACCACGATTCCTCAAAATTGATAAACGGCTATCTACCAAGTAACAAGGGGAAATAACGTGAAAACCTTTCATTAGGTCTTGGAACAAAGGGAGGTAATTGCAGTTATAATACTCCTGCAAAAAGTCCTTTCATTGAATAACAAACATTTATCAATTTTTTATATTTTCTATATACTTTACTTTTTCTAGCAACAGATGTTGATGTGCAAAATTAACACGTAGGTGAATGCAAGGGTTTTATTTTTCATTATATGAGGCAAAATCAAATCTGATTATCAAATTAAGAAATTATAAAAACTACAAGTACACAAAAAAAAAAAAAATTTTACTTTCATTTTGGCTCCTGGTGTTCTACATATGAAAAAATTTAGTGTCGGACAAATTTTTAGATGCAGGCATGATTCTCAGTTGCAAGATACAGTAATTGTTA
Source organism: Mytilisepta virgata (assembly GCA_028015205.1). Lineage (NCBI taxonomy): Eukaryota > Metazoa > Mollusca > Bivalvia > Mytilida > Mytilidae > Mytilisepta > Mytilisepta virgata. The sequence goes on along the minus strand of JAPWFG010000018.1, from coordinate 1,853,118 downwards.
CCTGCGTCACCAACGGTGAAAGCAGGTTTAGTAACAGCTTAACACCGTCCATCCGTCACACTTTGTGTAATCTGAAACTCGGACTGTATTGAACCAATATTTTTCCAACTTTGCATAGTGTTTATATACATATAAAAGAGATGCATCTCGTATTTCGGGCAAATTTGACAAATTTTTACTATGGATTTTTGCATGTTGAACTTGACCTGACAAAAATACCATGGTGATGCAGGTCCAGACATGTATTTGGTCTTGTTATGTGTCTGTTTTCATTTGGTAGCATGTTTAATGATATTATTGTAATCTTGTTATATAAGTATATGTTAAGTATTTATTTTACAGTCAGTAACATGTTTTCTGACAGTGGGTGATGAAAAAGGAGCAGGATTATTTCTTCTCTCTGGTGAGGATACAGTCATACAAGAACTTGGACCAAAGTAAGTTTTACACTGTAGAAGGTATCAATTATAGTTTTGTTATTTTGTTTTGTTATTTTGTTTATTGTTAGCATATTAGGACAAAATTCTCCTCAAATTTTCCAAAATCAGCAGACAACAAGAAAATGTTGTATTTGACATCAAAATTTATTTTTCCTTTACCAGAGTTTGGAGCTGACCACCATTTCTGCTTCTATACATGCTAAATTTTTTTAGTACCCTAAAGCCTGTAATGATGAGCTACAGATCAAGGTTGAGTTTCAGGTTCATCAGGTAATTATTGTGAACCCCTTGCAAACACAGTTTTCATTCTTTCTAGATAGTAATTCTTCAGTGAATCCTAAATTTGTTTTAATAATGTCTTTGTGCATTATATACATGTATTGTGATAATTTTATTTTATAAAATGAGTGTATCATATTTTGACCAGAAATTTCAGTTATAAGTATAAATTTTATGTGAATAAGGTCATATAACCATAAATATCCAGTTCTCAGACACCGCTGCCCCACTTAAAAATTTGTAGATTGAAGGAGTTTATTCGATTTCCGGGAAAAAGTCAACACTGTCTCAATTTTTTGTACTTTTTAAGAATCTGCCAACCCAGACCCTATTTTCAAACATTATGTGACATTGATCAAGTCAAAATGAAAGTAGATAAACAGCTGATACGATCATGGCAGTGAGTTTGACATTGATTATTCGATCCAAAGAATGGATGTTCAGTTTACAATTACTGTTGAATAGCTCTCCAGATGAGGAAATTAAAAATTATCCCATTTGTGTTATCAAAACATCATAGAAGTGAATGGCTTCAAACTAGATTGTATGTCACCAAAATATAAACCCCATAAACTGAAACAGGAAATAAATTAAAAAAAAAAAAAATTTCTGCCTACCTTACCATATTTGAAAAATAAATTGTCTGAGAACCACATCCTCCCAAGTCAGGGTTTAACTATACCAGTGTGTGAACTCAGTCATTTGTCCATATCATATAGGATCTTGAGAAAATATTGAGTTTGATAAGGGAGACAACTCCAACAGCTAAAAAAACCATTTCCTTTCTATACCTCAGCTGTAGTAACATGTTGCTATGGATTCAACATTGCTTTTATGTTATCAACCAGTTTTGTCATTGTTATTGAAGTTACTGCATTAAATTTTAAAAATGTTTACTTCCTTACTCAGGGGTAGATAGCCTCCAACTTCTCTTAACCAGTGATTGATAATAGCAGGCATCATTAATTTTGATCAAAATATATTGAATATGATGTTTTAATCTATATGTTAAGTACATGTATGAAAGTTTTTCGGCATTTGCCGGATTTCCAGATTTTGACCATTTTAGTCTTTATATATTTTTCCCAATTTTCGGTTTTTGGCACTTTCTGTACCTTCACCCATGTAAGTATGATCAGGAGTCCAGGATTATAAAGAATACAGATTTAATTATAGATGATAAAAGAAAATATGGGTACATACCAATCTTTAATTTTAACTGAATTGTCAATATTTTTCAGGGTGGCAGAAGTTTTAGAGGGAAAAGGTTCTAGTAGCAGAGGACCATATCAAGGAAAATGTAATAAACTAGCCAACAAGACTAAAGCCGAGAAGCTTGTAAGAGAATTTGTAGCTGGAATGAAAAGTGAATCTTGATGACTGAATGTTTTATGTTGTGATAATCATATGTGACATTATTCAGTGTGTTATTCTGTGATAATTTCATACAAAGAAATAAAATATCAGGATTAAATGTTTCTTGTCTACTTTATGTCTATTCTTTTCTGTTACTCTAAAGGTAAGAAAAGTACCATTGTTGTGTAAAAAGTGAAAGAATCGTTGTTGAATATACTGAAGGTCCTGAAATATTATGGTGGCCAAGTGTCTAGATAGTTCGTCTAACTATTAATGGGCAATAACATGTCAACACGGAGTTCGTGAGTTCAAATACCACATGTCAACACGGAGTTCGTGAGTTCAAATACCAAGTTGTGACAGGATGTGTCCTACTCCGATCTTAATTTTTAAAGATTGCTAGTTTTTCTGCCATTAGTTGGTGATTCTCTACTGGATCTCAGGCTGTCTCTACCAATAATAAAAACTGGCTGCCACTATATTCCCCATTTTTAATACATTTAAGTTGTCGCCCATTTACAGAGTTATCTGCTCTTTGGAGAAGGTGTCTTCCATAGACACCAACAGAGAAATTGTCATATTTCTGCAAAATAATTTTCCTTCCTAACAATATCCTCAACAGACATTAATGATATGTTCTTGGATATATTTTCCGACATTTTTCGATGTCATCCCGAATTCAACATTTTTATAAAAAATTAAAATAAGTTTTTGCCCTTTGTGTGTAATACAAGACACCTTCTGTCAGGAAAGATAACTTATGCATATGGGAGACAACTCCAATATCCACAAGCATGGAATAGCTAAATGAAATGGTTAAAAACCCCTATAAATCAGTCAGTCACCCTGATATAGTAAAATTTAAATTTTTCATGGTGCAGACAGGTAATAGGTGCAGTACAATAATATTTTGATGGATCTGATAGATTTGTAATATACCTCAATTTATCATTGGAAAATCCAAAGATTCATATTTATTAAATCATGTTTGGCCATTCTCAAGAAAAACTACAGATGGTAACAAGATACTGCTCTCAGACATGATGCTAATATCAATCTTAAACAAAAAGAAGACTCTCAAATTTGATTGCAATACTTTCAGGCATATGGCTGATAGACTTGCATCTGTTTTGGCCTATTGGTTCACCTATGGTTCAGAGACAAATTTAAAAAAAAACTTATTGCACAAGCCTTCAGATCCAAAAATAAAGGTGAAGTTTTAGGGACATGCCTGAAAGAAGACTTGGACCCAATTAGGCTCCTTTTTTTACTCCAGGACCAAACTCAAAATTGTATCTCCTAATTATATACAACATTGTGTAACAATATTAAACCCAAAACCAAAAATGCTGGAGTTCCATTGAATAATGCCTAAAATAAAAGTTTGATCCATTTTAGCTATATGGACTAGTCATAAATCTAAAACCTTATTATCCACCATTTTAAGTAAATAAAAAATATTAATTTGAATAGGCTTGAGTCAAACATATTAGCATTTTCAAACATTTTTTTATAGTGCCATAATGAAATAACTATAATTGATGTTACCTTCATTTTTCGAGACCATTAAATTTAATCAATCAGATAGTCTTTTGTGTGCAACATTTTGCATAATTTTAATGCAATTAAGATTTTTTGGGTTTAAATTTCAGTTATACTCATCTGCATCTTTATTTAAATTAACAGATATTATGGTGTATGTGACTGTTATGGTCTTAAAGATTTTATATGTATTGCTGCTGAATATTATTTTTTTAAAGAAAACAAAAAATATATTTTTCTGTATTTTGTAGATATTTTTTGTATATTTCATTTTTTTTTTCACTCAGTGGCCATAAATAATTTACATTTTGAATTTTTTTTAATTATATGTAAAACCACAAATTTTTAAAATTTATCTGGGAAGTTATTTTTGTCTGATTTTAGTGAAATTTATATTTATGGCCAATTTTTATCCGAAACATTTTAATCAAAATTTAAAGAGTGTATTTATTAGGAGATGTGTTAATCTCTTAAAACAACACATAGTTCTTGTCATAACACCTATTGAAGTGATTTTGTTCCACTTTGGACCACTTTAATTTTTATATTGTCGCTTGGTTTCTTCTATTACCTCTTCAAACTCTTAAATAGCGTGCTGCAGTACCAAAAACGCGATTCGATGTCGGAGGAATTTACATTCAAGGAATGTTTCCAATTTTTCAACAGGTTATATGATAAAAACTGGTTTGGGTCAGTTTACGCATAATAAACCGCGAAGTATAACCTGTTCAAAAATTGGGACTATTTGAATTTACAAGTGGCAAATTTATCCGGTGGTTAAAGACCAATTTCAAACCAGGTTATACCGTATAACCACTGTTGCTCTAATGCGTTTCAGCCAATCAAAATGCAGTATTCAGATTGTCTAGATATGTTCGAAAAAATTCAGAAGCAACATATACTGCACTTGTATAATAAAAGATATATTCGAAAATATGTTTATTAAACTGCTTTCCTCAGTTCAAACACTTAACACTGGTGAGCAAAGTAAAAGCCTCAGTTTGGCCGAATGGTTTAGTTAGCTCATCGCAACACTGAACGTTTAAACCATAGTTTAATAGAAACAGGGGTCGTTGGATAGAATCAACTTGTGGCGATTTTTTTTAATGAAAATGCATGATTGTTAGTAGGTTGAATCCTCCCACCGATAAACGTCTTCATTTTTGTAGAAACACACTTGGGACAAAAAGAAATTCCGCAAATATGGCCGTAAGGTCAGAGATGGAAATTTAGAACCATTCGAAAAATATATTAAAGTGCAAACTATGAAATATCTTTCTAGATTGTATTATGAAAATATCAACCTTTATTAAAAGATGCCTTCACATTGAGTAAAACTTTTATACTCCGAAGGCATCTATACTTAGTTTACTTATGCAAAGAATCTCTCTTTAGATCATGGTGTAGATATAGGTGTTGATTTAAAAGACAACGAATCGTGTGATAATGCTAAATTGTTAAAAATACTAAAAACTTTACTTAAAAAAGAAACTGATGCGTATTGCAAAAAGATATTAAGAGATAAAATTTAAAATCTTCAAGAAAATAACAAGATATATTTATATAAATTTATAAAACTAGATCAGTCTGAAACAGAATATTATCTTAATCATCCAAATATTGAGGTATGCAAATTGTTCACAAATTTAGGATCAGTGATCATACACTACCAATAGAAATCGGCAGATACAAAGAAACACCAAGAGAAGAAAGATTATGTATTTTTTGTAAAAATTAAATTGATGACGAATTTCATTTCTTTCTGTACTGCGATTTAACCCAGGATCTACGTGCAAAATTTTTCAATTATTTTAATACAGTAGGAAATAGTTTTAATGATTTTGATAACGGTGAGAAACTTAAAAGGCTTCTGAATCCGACAACACCAAGTGATATTAAAACAGTTACATCCTTTATAAAACAGTCATTAGAACTGAGGAGAGAGGATTATCATAACAATTAACTGTTTGTATATCATCTTTCATGTCTTTATTGTCACATTTGTGTGTTATGTTGTATTTTGTAGATTAATTGTATGCTTATATTATATCCCTAATAGGATTGTGTTTTGTATAAATAAAGATAAAAATACGCTATATACTGGCTATAGTATAGACAATTGTATTGAAATAGGCGTAAAACACTAGCCAGCTATTTGTAATCTGATCAACAATTCATTATTTGGGTCATTTAGCTTATCTCTTTCGTAAATTACGGGGGTAGGGTAACTCCCTATATAATGTTAACTACATATTTGCGGCACTAAAAGCGTCTATTTTTTGTCATTTGAAATATGGAAAAAAGGTATACTATTTTTTTTAATTATATATGATTAGGTAATATTTCCAGATTAATAAAATATTATGGTCTAATTTTTCCCTCTACATATTTAAAGATCTTTAGTTTTGATTGAGTATTTGTGAAAATACAAGGTTAGAAAATATGGGAAAGGGTGAGGAAAACTCGGAGTGGTTTGTATATGTTAGGTTAGTCTTTCTTAGGATCTGAAATATATGAATAGGGTGGGATTCGAAAATGTTGGCTGCACATCTGTACCATATAATAAAGGACCGCCACCCCCTCTTGTCGTTACCCATACTGTTCGTCTAAAAAAATTGTATTTTTTTCTCTGAAAGATAAACGTAAGAAAGTGGTAATTGCGGAAATGTCAAAACGTTAATTTATTTTTACTGTAAACCGTATCTCCAATTTTATATATATATCACATTTAAATACTAGTAAACTTAAATCTTGCGTATATATATAAAATAAGAAGAATATTTTAAAAAATATAACTACTTTTAAAATGAGACAACTGCTCACAAAATTTCGGGGAAAATGCGATCACAATTTAGATATTGAATTGGGAGCCCGAGAAAATAGACACTGTACTTGATGAAACACCGAATTCTGTAAAAAAAAAGAGGAAGAGACATAAATTCTTAATTTTCTAAAACCCAGAACTGAACCTTTTTCTGTTGTTTATGATTTTATATAAAGCTATAACACAGCCATGCGAAAATTTGGTACAGGTCGGGCAAATGTTATAAAGAATACAAAAACTATTTCATATGTATATATTAATTACTTCTTTGCGCCTTTAATTGTCTGTGTTAATAAAAATTATTAAATATGTAGCAAATAGAAAAAAAAGGAAACTTAAAAAGTAAAACCTCATGATCTTTGTGACCTAATATTCATTTTAAAATTTAGCATAAGAACTCCCTTAAGTTTACAATTAAGGATAAGACTGACTCCCTTTAAAATTTAGCATAAGAACTCCTTTTAAAATTCAGCATAAGAACTCCTTTTAAAATTTAGCAAAAGAAGTCCCTTTAAAATTTACCGTAAGAACTCCCTTATCCTCAACTCAATTGGTCTGTGTGTTTGAAGCCGGGAAATGTCTAAATTTTAGAAGAATTTAATTTATATATGTAATATACATGATATAGGTTGCCTTTGAAACTAATTCCTGCTGGAGATATTTACAAGAATAAGAATAAAAGACCAAACATTGATCTATCATTAATCAATTGCAAGAAAAAACAAATTAAAAATAACAAATACATTATCATGAACAAAATAACAATCAACGGTGAAAACTAAAGAAATTTGTATTAAATGACTGCTAGTCGACATCACAGTTGAGGACATATAGCATATTAGTCATACCTACTAGGGTCATCTTTATTTAATAAGACAACTATATGTACACATTAAAAAAGAACTTGCTATGAAAATAGTTGCATGTAGCTGATTAATGCATGTAAGCCGTATGTACAGTAATTTTCATCGAATAATGGACTTTTTAAAAAATTATCAGTTTATTTATTTATGCTGACAATTTTGTATGACGATTAATGTTTATTTAACAACTTCAAAATTATCATATTTTATTGAATATACAACGGGGTAAAAATTAAATATTTTTGCAGGGACCAATCTTAACTAATCACCAAAGACGGATTTCTATACGTTCTCTTACCGACTTTACACATAAAATACCTGAACGGTGACAGGTGAAAAAATTACCTGTGCGCATGCGGATTAAGCGAAAACACTTCCTCAAAACATTTCGCAGGGAGAAGGATTTGAAAATGTAACAGAACACACAACGTAGATCTTACCTTTTTGTTGTAATTGTTTGAGGTAGACACATATTAATCATGTTAGTATTAACTGTTTGACAAAAGGAAAGATATATACAGGTGTTTATAGAGGGACGGTTTAAAGATAAGCCCAAATTCAAAATTTTGTATAGTTTTTGACCCAGCAGTCACAATTTATCTTAAAATTTGTTCATTTAAATTTTCATGGTCTTTCTTTATATATCATGTTGATGACTTTCCATTTGTACATGATTTCTAATTTGGCCATAACACTTTCCAATTAAATACATATTACCTCCCCTGTACAGTAACTTCTAATGAAGGCAGGCTATCATGCCTCATGAATGTGTTATGATTAGCCCAAACATTTGTTGATAGTTGCGATAAACAACTATACTTACACAGCCTTGACAGTCTGGTGGTTAGTATGCTCACCTCGAGTGCGGAAGGTCGTGGGTTTGATCCCCGGTCGGGTCAAACCAAAGACATTAAAAATGGTATTTGCTGCTTCTCAGCCAAGCACGCATCATATAGGAGAAAGAGCAACGGACTGGTCGGCGTGACGTCTGTATAATGTGTCTGAGTGGGGTGATATAGCTTCCTGCGAACATTTACCACATGATCTAGCACATTAAAAACCCGGCTCAGCATTTCGGTGTAGTACAAAGACGGGATCATTTGTTCTCGTTATGATATGCACCTAATGGTTGCCACTGGACGTTAAACAAAAATTCATCCATCATTTAATTTACTACGGTCATTAGCTGTCACAAGTTATCAAAAATTTATCGAAAATCTGTCGTGGAGAAAATCAAGAATCGCAATCATGTTTATTAATCCTAAAAAATGTTCATTAAGCATGGATTCCAATTTATTATTGTCCTGAGTTTCTTGTCCATACAATTACAATTAATTTCTCCTTGTCAATCTCACAAAACCAATTCCCAAACAAATATGTAAATGAAATTTGTGCATTATATGAAATGGGACATACAAAGATTTATTTTTTGTTCTCGTTACAGTACATAACTTTTCAACATGTCAAATTTCAACTATTACCCTGGATCCAAAGGTGGATCTGAGATGGGATCGGAGATGGGGAGTGCATTTGAGCTCCAGAAATGGCCATCATACTACTCTGGCTCCCAGGCCAGTATGACTTACAGCCATAGGAGTTTCTACTCAACTTACACACCATCACATGCTTCAACATTCCTCCCCATTGTGCAGCAGGCTCCAGATAAAATGAAGAAACCAGATGACAATTTTGGTTTGGCTTGCTGTTCCATAGCTATCAATCCTATTTTTGGTATAATTGCAATTTTGTTAGCAGGTATGTTTTAAATAAAATGTACATTTGTAATTTTATAATTATTGTACAGTTGATTCTTGTTATCTCAAAACTCCTGATATCTCAAAGTGATGTTTTAGTCCCAGATTAAATTTTGCACTATATTTCCTCCTGATATCTCTAACTGTTGTTGCCTGTCCCCTCCATTTTTAGATAACGAGAGCCAACTGTATTATATGATTTTTTTATTAAAGTCATTTGACAGTAGTAATATATGAATTTTTTATACTATAGAGGACATTTTTTCCTATCACTATTCTAATTGGCTTATATTTTCCCATAGGTCATGATTTGATATGGTTTTTCTTTGGGGGGTTGTGGTGGTGGGGGGATGGAGATTTTGAATTTGTAAACACATAAAATCTAGACTAGAAGGGAAATAGTGAATATCATAAATTGTAGGTATGGCAAAACAGAATGACTAAATATGTATATTTATGTAATTTTAAGTTTAAGAATTATATGGATTTAAAAGATTCATTATTTGTTTTTACTGAATTACTTTTAGCAAGCAAGTATTAAAATTTATCAACCCTGCTATTTCAGAAATCTCTCGAGACTACTTCAATAGATGTAATTACATCAAAGCATCCAAGTATGGTGCCTATGCCAAAGGTACAGCAATCGGAGGAATATTCTGTACGTTTTTCCTATTGGCATGTATCATAGCTCAGGTTCTGTGGTACCATCTGAAGTTCAACTACTGAGACAGAATTTTAAAATTTGAAGAAGACTATCAAGAAAAAATATGTTGACAGTTAGTTTAAAAGAAAAGGAATACATATCAAAAACATGTAATATATGGTTGTGATTTATGATTTTTCATGATTTTTGTGAATATTTTAATATTATATCAACAGAAGGTTTCAATATTTTTCATAACTTTCTTTTCACTCAAGAGATTTTTCTTGTCAGAATCTCTCTGTATTGACATGTATATCTACATATTTGTTCGAAAGATTCAAATATCTTAACTTAACATAAAATTGAGTAGGTATGCAATTTAAAGTTAAATTAAAATTTCATTTAGTCATTAAAATTTTGGAGCCATTTTTTTTTTGTTTATGGAAAAAATATTTCATATACATGCAATTCTGGTTTAATAAGATGGATAATATTTACCATTAGGTAATCGCAAATAGGTTTGTGGGGTCTAGAGGATTTACAAGATTCATATGTATACAATCATTCTTGAATAAAATACCATGTGTACATACTTTTTACATATATACATTCATCTTTTATTTTGATACATGTATAAATATTTCTATCATTGTTACACATGTATATTCGATTGTATTTCTTATTTTTCATGTAATCAATAACTTCGGAGACGAAGGGAGATAATCCAACTATATTATGTTTAATAGTTACAGAATTAGCAGTAACATTGTTGTATTGCCTGCGGAACGCATGGTCGACACATAGGGATTGCTATCTGTTGTCTTGCGTCGTCACACTTTTTTCTATCCTCAAGTACTCGTAAACCGCTCAAAGGAATTTGATGAAACTTTCTCTGTGCATTAACCTTAATGCAAAGGTGTGCATATATATTTCATTTTTAGAAAATTTTAATATCTTTGTAAAAATTGACGTTTTTTGAAAAAAAGAGGATGAAATCTTCTATCCTCAACTACTTCTAAACCGCTCAAAGCAATTTGATGAAACTTTATCTGTGCATTACCTTTTTTTTTTTTTTTTTCTTATTATGTTGTATTGTACTCTTTATGTTTGTACTTATATAGGCTTTCAACCCTTAGGGTATAATTATGCATTTCTAAATAAAGTTCAGATTATCTTAATGCAAAGATGTGCAAATATATTTCATTTTCAGATAATTTTTATTTTCTTTGCTAATAATTAATGTTTTAAAAAAAGTGGGGATGAAATCTTATATCCTCAACTACTCCTTAACCGCCCAAAGGAATTTGATGAAACTTTCTCTGTCTTGTACCTTCTCATCTCCTGCTACACATAAATCTTCAATTTTATGGGTGATTGGTTTAGATTTAGCTTTTCCTGCACACAGGCGACACACCTCTTCCTTGGAAAACTCACATATTTTGAATTAATTTTGTACTTTTAAATATTCTAATTTTATTATAATTCAGAAAATTGACAGATTTCTGTTTTTTAATTGGTTAATGGTTATTAAGTTTAATGTTTTTCGTTATCGCTTTTAAACTTCAAAACGTTTTGTCATTTTATCTGCCTAACATTTGAGCGGTCATTGAATTACTTATGTTCTAAAGAAAAAGTGGGGTTTTTTATTGTGTTTTTCCTGAAGCTATATGCATGAGTTCCATCTGAAAGAAAATCACCAACATTTTATACAACTGGAATATACATGTAATTAATCAAGTCATTTGTTTAGTGCCATTTTTATCTGTACATTCAAATCATATTTTGTATTTTATTCAGTAATATATGGAAACATAATAAAGAGTAGTTTTTAATAAATTCTTTTTGATTTTGTTGAAATTGAATAAGGGTCCAAAGGACAACCTTTGCTGGTTGCATGTTTTGGTGAAAATGGATGTGAAATTTTGCAGCTAAAACTAAGTTATTTCTCACTTAACTATTTGAAGGCTGTGTTATATTTAATTGAAATTTCTGTTACCCCTTATCAGTAAGCAAGTAGCTACTCAAACATTATGTCAGAGAATACAACAAGTGCATTATTTTCTTAAAACCACGTCAAAGAACTCATACAAACTTTAAGATGAACAACAGCATTAAAATTGCTTAAGAAATAATTCATGGTGGCTTCAAAATATCCTGATTTACCATGGATAGGCCCTTTATTCCAAATATTTTGCCACAAGCGACAGCGAATAGTAAATATCGGCATAAAGGGCCATCTATAGTGAATTATTTCTATTCTAATAGACATTTTAAAATGCTGCAACATGGGTATTCAGACAGGAAAATGTAATTACACGATGCAAATTATACTATGACGTGGTTAAAGCTTAAGGAAACTTTACTACGACGTTGCCAAACAATCCGTCTGACATCTGTGACGTTGGAATAAAATATCCATATTTTACCAGGTATGTATACTGAAAGCATTTGAAGCTAGCAGGTCATATTCGAATATTCCTCTGCCCAAACATGCACATTTTTAATTGATTTATATCGCAGACAAAATAAGCTCGTGAGTTTGTATGTTAAAATCACTTGAAAAAATTCAGATAAAAATAACACGAAAATCAAAATACTCTTTTCATGCATTGTTTTTATCAATTAGATGCACTACAACAGTATTAGTTCAATTCATGTGAAATGAACATAAAATTTTCATCTGAAATTCATCTGAATTTGACATGAATTTCTCATGAAAGAAAAGTCAATGATTAAGTGTACTTGACAGGAGCAAAAGATGCAAGTGTATTCATTTATCCTTGATATCAACCCTAGAAGTAATGGCAATTTAATTGTAATGTAATTAATTACATGTACATTTAAAGATCAATGTAATTGTGATGTAATTAATTACATTTACATTTAAAGATTAGTGTAATTAATTACTTTGGGATGTAATTGACCCCAGGTCTGTCCATTTACCTATTTATATATTTAAAAAAACTTGATTAAATATGTGAGAAAATATGAACGTATATAGAGTTTAATGTCCAAAAGGCAGCATCCCATCTCTGAAGTGAACAGACCAAAAAGACATATATCCATCATATGAATTGTACCATAGCAAAGAATTTTAAAGGATTAAGATATAAAATGAAAGCCCTTAATATCAAAATAAATATACAAGACAAATTCGAGGGACAGTAATTCAAAGACAAAATATCACAAAGATATAAATAAAACAAGATAAAAAAAAAAAACTGTCAATAAGATGAAGACAGCCCAAAAACTAAAGAACAAATATGATGAACTCGCACAAAAACTTCGGATGATATTACATGCTGGGTAAGCATATTTTGGTATGTTCACATTATAACAGGACCGAGTTCCTTCATTACTGATTGGAGTGTCAGCTCTCACCACTTGGCTTGCAAGATACGTTACCTAACTAATGACAAGATTTATTTCCAGTTAAAAAATCAGTGGAGATTTAGTATAAAAGAAAAAAAAGGAAACTGATTAATTTAATATTTACGTACCATTTATTATTTATCAATCAATAAACATCAATTCATATATGTAAAATCCGAATTTAAAAAAAAAACAAATTTTGGACAAAGTATTTATTGTACATTCAGAACATTTCCAGAGCTGAAATTTTCACTATTACTTTTCCAGAACTGACATTTTTCAATAGAACTATTACAGAACTGAAATTTTCACTATTTTCCATAACCTGAAATTTTCACTAGTGCTATTCCAGAACTGCCAACTTTTGCCTTTATAGTAATGTTCAGAACTAACGTATTTTTCAGTCTTATACATTTGGAATAAAATCTTGCAGTAATCAATACTCAAAGTTACCTAAATGTGTCATATATAAATAAATTTGAGATTAATCAATGCGTGCACCATGAATCTGATTCATCAGCCCACTATGTAGACGTCTTACTTTTGGTTGTGATTCAACATTATGGGGTGAAGGAAATCTGTTTTGACCTGGTGCTCTGTTCATGGTATGAGCACTTGCTCTGTTAGCTGGTAGATTTGGAGGTGCGGGAGGAGCACGAGGCATGTTTGAAATAGATGCTCTGCCTAAATTTTCTCTTGATTTTTTCTTCTCTGTGTAAACATCTTTCATCTGAAATTTATAAACCAAAAGAACATTGTAATGCTGCTGAAAAAAATAAATAGAAAAACGTATTCTATTTTTTAGGTTTTTCTTGGTAGATTAACTTCTTGTGTGTTGTATATCAATGGTCCAATGAAACTTTGTAGACAAGAAGATTTTTTAGGGAGGGGGTGTGTGGATAATAATTTCACAAAGTAGTACAATTTTACCTAGATACAACATGCTTTGATTTTATCTAGATAGGTTAGTTCAATCAAAAATATGCATTGTACCCACGGATTGCCAAGCCATTTTGACATTTAAACCATCACAGTAGATTGAATAAATAATTTTAATTTTATAATTTCTTACGTACTTGTTTAAATCCTAGAAAGTAATGAACAAACGACTAAAACCCATATGTCAGTGATTTTGTTTTATTGTATTTTGACATAAATAATTTTCATTGAAAATTAATTATTGTTTTTTTTTTTAAATTATTAAAATAACTGAAATGTATTTATGTACTACTAAAGTTCCAAAATTTATTGGTATGTGATTTATAAAATACAGTCATGACAGTGATATAAATAAACAGACTTCATATATTACCACTTTAAAAGGCTACACATTTTAAGCATTCTGTCCATATGAACTTTCAAAACTGATTTCAAAGTGTATTTGGAAGACCACTAAGATTTAGATTTTTAAATATTAAATTACCTTGTCATTCATGTCATCCAAATTTACATCGTCTTTCTCTCCTTTCTTCTTTTTCTTTCTCTTACAACAACTAAATTTATAAAACATTTTAAATTGTTACTGTTTTTAAGGAACTATTTAACCATTTATATAAGGCACAAACATTTTATTACTCGGGGGGGGGGGGGGGGGGGGGGCTTGAATTTTTTTGAAAAAAATATTTTGCATCCATGTTTGTCTGAAGTTTTTTTCCCTTTGTCACAAAAAAACACTAATTTGGGGTTTTGAGACTGAAGATTTTTATGTATGAACCCCCTAAAACATTTTGGTTTCGGGTTGTTCTCCAAAAAAAATAAAATGTTTTCTACCAAAGGGCAAAACAATTTTGTATCGAACATAAAAATCCCAGTGCATCCCTTGGTAATAAAATGGTCGATGCCTAAGCAGTCCAGGTTTAAATACTATTATTAATAAATTGGGCAAGATTTGGACCTAACAGATGTTTGCATAATATCTAAAGACGGATTACTTCATGCAATGGTTTCTCCGTGAATTATAATGTAGTATAATTCTGACAAAAATTTGCATCTAAACTTTAGATTTACATCTTCTAAAGAAGTTTGATGGTTTTATGCATTTAACAATTTATAATTATTCTCCAATCACTGCTTCATCAGCCATGTTATTAACTATACTAGAAAGTTCTGATGTAAGTAGATGTATATTTGTATTACTTCATTCTTTGGTGATTGGTTTATATATGTCACGTGACATACTGTTCACAGGGTTTATATTGAATTGTTTAGAAATTGGGTCACTATAACTTTATAGGGCAAATTGAACAAAGAATTATACCTAAAACATAACCATTCTGACTCCAGAAAACTATTAACTAAATTTAGAATTAGCGAACACACTCTTTTAATAGAAAAGGGTAGACATATTAAGATCCCTAGAGATCAAAGGTTCTGCAAGTTCTGCAATGAGATAGAGGATGGAAAACACTTCTTTCTCAAATATCCTACATTTACCATTTTGAGGGAAGTAATTAATTACATCACCATTACTTTATCTTAGTGTACAAAATGGTTTCAGCATCATTTTAATATTCAAACTTTACAGCAAACATGTGCATGTTAATACATTATGTCATGATGTTGGTATCAGTTTGTCTTGTCATCTTATTCGACCTCAGTTTTTTTTTAAAATTATTTGCTTTTTTTTTAATTTTTGAAATTGAAATGTAACTGGAATGTAATTGCACTCTAATTTTGGCAAGTAATTAAATTACTATTACATGTATATGTAATTAAAAAATGGCTCAATTACAAATTTCTTTAAATTACATCAAATTTAACACCAAAAATATAATTACTTGACGTAAACAGTCTTATATTTTTAATTACATGTTCCCAGGTCTTCATAACATTTTTTTAAATAGAAAACTCTTAGACAACCTACTTACTATATACATATTCCAATAAACAATATGACAAAAACCCCTACACCAGCCAGAACACCTATAAGCATGCCATCAACCTCTTTCTTCTTTTTCTTAGATTTTTTGGAGTGTTTTTCTGTTGCGTTCTTAGACTTGTGATGCTTGTGTCCTTCTTTCTCCTTATGATTGTGTGGCTTCCCTGAATTTTCATGCTTTCCGTTGTGTTCTTTATCCTTGTGTTTATGTCCATGATGATGCTTATCGGGTTTATTTTTGTTTGGTGTTTTGTCCGTTTTTTTACCTTTCATGTTTTTCATGCTTTTCGTGCCTGTAATGGAATTAACACAAACACAAGAAATGGACTTTCAATCTGACAGCAAGCAAGACGTTTCTTATCACTGTGTGCGACCGTCCCCGCGACCACCCCAAAGCCGTATGTTAACTGGATTTTTCCGTCGAGAATAGGATTAAAAACTCTTTTAGCTGTTGTATTCAGCATTCTATGGTACATGTTCCTACCATTTTTTTAAAAATTGTAATTGAAAATTTCAACAAATTATTTCTCAAAACCAAAAAATAATTTAAAAATCGGAAAGGATCACTGAGCTTGACGGATATCCCAATAGCGTCAAAATGAATCCGTTTCGAAATCTGCGAACACTTGATTATTTATATCTCCTCTTCTGAAGGGGAATAATAAAACTTATATAAATATATCATGCATATAATGATAAAGCTAATGAAAAATTCATTAACCTAGACGGTATGTGCAGCTTCATTCATTATCATATCAACATGCAAATGCACATCAGCATGTAAATTTTTTTTTATGAAGAGCCCAGGGTTGATCCGGATAGACGGACAGACATAAGATATGCCAACCCAAATTTCTAGTTATACATGCGTCATAACGAAGAAACTCCTTAACTGGTGTAAAAGAAAATTTTTATATTACATTTATAAATAATGATATTAAATTTTTATTATCAACTTCATGATCTGTACATACCAAAATGAAAATATAAGAATATGGGATATCCATAAAAAAATTAGACAACAATAATGTGACATTTAAGAATAAATTTATTATATGATATTTATTTGCATTATTACACCCCTTAAGGTCAAAGCTATACATAAATGTCATGATAACAAAGCCAAACAATGAAAAGACATATGAATTAAAAATTAAAGTGTAACCTTAAGATCCTGTCTGACCAGGGTCTGATGTCTTCAGTTCTAAAGGCTAATTGATGAAGACTCCAGTACGACAAACACGTTCTATTGTATTGAATGTATTTAACTTTATCGGTAAGGTTAAAATTTTTAGAGGATGAATCGAATTTTTTTTATATGCGTTTATCTTACAATTTAAAAGAAAATGGTTCCCATCGTCAAGAACATTGCATCTCGTCGGGAGCAAACATTTGATTTTTATGGAGGGTGGGGGAGGGGTGCTAGGATTAAATGTTTGATCCTGCCTATTTTTTTTCGGCGAAATTTTGGTCCTGGATTTTTTCGGCCGCTATTGAGGCCTAAATTTTTATTCTCAATTAAACCAAAAAAATTACTGATTGACTCAGATCCTCCATTTTTTCACAATTATGGTGATTCTGTCTTTTAATTTGTTTTGCCAAGATCCTGGTCCTTCCTTTTTACTTCAAATTTGATCCTAGCACGTTAAAAATCCGGCTCAGCATGACGGTCTAGTATAAAGTAGAGTTCATATTCATATCATATCAACATGTTCTCGTACTGATATGCACTTAATGGTTGTCACTGGGCGTTAAACAATAATTCATCGATCCATAAAAGGTAAGATCTCAAAAGATTTCTTTCTATACTTACACTGCAACTGATTTAGATCCAATGTACTTTCCTCCCTTTGATATTTTCCCGATTTCAGTTTTAAGAAAAAAGAACACTTGTACGTCCCTCGTTCCTTTTCACAATCATCCCGAGGTATAACTAAAGTAAGTTTATAAACTCCGTCTGAAAAAAGTATATATCATACAAAGAGATTAATTATACACACACCTGTTAAGTGAGATCGATGTAGTGGCTTTTATGAAAAGGTGGGTTTTTGTACACAAGCACCCATAGATTTTTTCCAAATCTACACTTAGTTGATTATTGGTAATTTTCAACCGAGTTTTTTTCTCTTTTTTTTTTCATAAAATTTTGCTGTCCTATTTTCTCTCTCAAGTTTCCTCCTTGCCTCCATCGAATGAAGTCTTTGTTCCCTTAGAATTAGTAAAAGGCTCTGTCCTTGTTATTTAAAAATTCAAAACTTTAAGTTTAAAACTAAACGGGGTTTGATGCACCCCTGGCATGGACGACTTCGATAAGTTATGTAAAGCCTGTGCTTATGATATTCAATTCAAATCTTTATTGTCATAATACTATATTTCATAGCACGTGACACAATATAAAAAATTGAAAACAACATCAACATGATACATTATGAGAGTAAATTGTCAAGAGTTCCCTATTTACCTGAATATGTGGTCTTGGGTTGAGGATATATGTAATATTATTTATATCATTTAAATCTATAAATTTTATGTTCTCATTTATCAAAAAATCAAAATAAACTTTTCCAATATGACTGTTAATATCACAATATAAAAAGAAATGAATTTCATCTTTAATTTTTTTGCAGTTTTTGCATAATCTTTCTTCTCTTGGTATTTGAAGATATCTCCCCTTTTCTATTATGGTCACTTATTCTAAATTTGTTATCAGTTTTCTAAATTCAACTTCATTTTCAAAAAATGGATAACCGTACTTTTATTCCAATCTTCTATTGCCGTCGGTGTATCTTCCTCATAGATTTTTGGCCATTTTAATTTACTAGACCATAAAATCTTCTTGTGTTTCGTAATTCCGACAATAGGTTGAAATCCTCTGTTGGACCCAGGTCTCACGATTTCATACAGCACTCCCATATACGTGTCGATATTGTTATGCTTTCTTTTCACACCACATTTTAGCTTTGTTACTGGTTGGCCTGAAGATGTGTCCGTTTCTTCAGAAAACGACGACAGACACCCACTTTGCTTACACAACCCATTCCCTGGATAATAAGTAAATACATCTTGTAGTAAGATTTTGCTGTTGTAAAGAAATATGGTAATTATTAATTAATAATTTAAAATACTGAATTAACAACGAAAGGAAAAAAAAAAAGGTTTTACGTTTTTTAAAAGTAATACTTTTTTAAAAAATTACAGAAAATTTCACGGAAGAATTTTTTCTTTTTAATGAACATTGGCAGACCAGGGATCCTGTGGCAAGATGTATTCAACTCTGATCTTAATTGATATAGAATCTGCCGACAGTCGACGATCCTCTCAACAAACTTTTCAATTAAAAATAAATATAGCAAATTGACAAGCAAGTAGCGTGGAACCCAAAATAAACAAAATAAAAAACAAAAACAACCTAACATTATATACCTCCAGGTCCCCTTTTTACATTTGTTCCTGCCTTTTCATTAAGTTTACCAAAATATGACATCAATTTTTTATCTTCTCTCTAAAACAATAATGATGCATCATCCTTTCAGAACGAATTGGTTAGTTGTCCTGGATTAATAAGACAACTCACATATGCCTTCAACCTCTCGGGGTATAAATGTGCATTGAATTGATAAAGTATATTAAAGCATAATATATGCTTTGGGAACCCATAAAACCGGTTTAATCAGTGGCATCAGCAAAACAGACTATCCTGACTCTCTGTTGCGTTTATACTTGCGTTTTGTGCTCTTAACATGATTTAAATAATAGATTTCTACAAGTTTTTGAAAATGATACAAGTCCGCAACAGTTTGGTTTTAAACAAAACAGTAGTAAAATAACAGAGAATTTATGGTTGTTCTGTAGACCTAAAGAAAGCCTTTGACTCTGTATGGAGACAATGACTTTTATATAAAATTAAAAAACAATGAAAAAATAGGTGTGAAATTTTACAATATTATTAAAAGCATGTACGAAACTACAGAAGCCTGAGTTAAGCTGAAGGAGAATCTCTCTGAATATGTATGTATTGAAAGAGGGGTTAAACAAGGAGACAACTTGACTCCAATATATTTAATATATATGTCAATGATATACCAAATAATTTTGATGACTCTTGTAGACCTGTAACTATTGATGAAATATCTATTAACTGTCTTATGTTTGCAGATAATTAACTGCTGTTATCTGAGACTCCAGAAGGTCTCCAGAGATCGATTAATAAATTAAGCTGCTACTAGTATTGTGATGAGTGGCAACTCTCAATTAATAAACAAATCATTTTCAACAAAAGGATATCATATGTAACAAATTTGATTTTTATCTGAATGGGACAAAACTGTAATGGTCTTGAAATATAAATATCTCGGAACTATTATTGAAGCTTCCGGGAAATTAAATGCATGTCATATAGAATTATACCAAAAAGCATCAAAAGTGCTATTCTCTATACTAAAATATCGAACTCCAATGGGAAATTTCTCATTAAAATTATATCATTAGAAAGTCTTTAATACTGAGGAGAGTGGACCCCCCCCCCCCCCCAGAAAAACAGGATCAACGTTTTCTACCTACACTTCTCTTTGTGACTGCATGCTTCTGCTTGTTCCTAGATCTGCGATTTCTTTTCTCGGCTCGACGATGTCTACTTATTTTCTATAATGTTTGAAATATATAACATGTATAGCATTAGAAAACTTTCGTACAATCTGCAATGTAATATCCTTTGGTATACATAATTCTGTACGATCTAGAGAAATTCATATCACATAAATGACAGTCTAATTAACCATAAACTTCGTCCTGTATTATTTTATCCAAAATGCATTATATATGAACATTTGAATTGATTCTAGTGTGACTTGAACTCATAATAGAGATCACCAACTGAAAACACGTAACGAATTAAACTACTCGCATGGCTACTCGAATACTATTATTTTAAGCGATCTGAATGTGATCTTCTGAAACTACCCTTTTTAGTTTTGTCATGAATTGGAGTTACTCTACCCTGGAACACAAGCTTTTATTAATTTCAAGTAAAACTGCTGTTTCCTTCTGTCTATGCTGTTCTTGAAACAAGTTCACTGTTGAGCTTTCTTTAACAGATTATTTCGTATTTCGAACATAGAAATTAGGCAGGAAACTAGGCAAAAGTTTAATTTGGCACCCCAATAACCTGGTATATCTATATGCTTATCTCGTCTAAGATATACACAGCTGGGGGTGCCATATGGAAATCTTTCCGGAAACTATTGAGTGTTCTTGTAATTTGTTGAAAGCGACTGTTGTCCTTGCTCAAGGGAACTAACTTGTTTGCACTAGCGCGTTTAACATCCGTCAACGTCCGAAGTACCTACAGAATCCAGCAGTACCCTTTTTTACTAATTCAAGCATTCATAAAAACTCGTGTAGTAACATCTAAATATAAGTAACGTGTACGTTAAACAAACTAAATTAGAGAGCATGTATGGGAACCCAACTAATATAAAACACGTTTCACATTTTTGTAAACGAAGAGGTTTGTAAAAAACTTGTATAAAACTAGTGCTAAGGTGTTATTTTCTTGTGCGTACGAGTTGTAACCTAGTTTGCAAATGTCTGAATGTTTGGACAGAAGCTAGTTTGAACTATCGAGCATGTTGTCTAATAAGACACGTATTAAATGTAGTATATTTGCATGAATAAGGAAAATGAACGCTATAGAGTTCTGATTCATGATTCTGATTCTGATACCAACTTGGGTGCCAATTTTTGGTCATATTCAAACGTCAGCAGACGATTAAAAGTTTTACCGAAGTTCGATTGTGCATACGTGTTGTCAATTCAGGAACACAAAAGTTTATACCTTGTGCCCGAAAACACATTTGATTGGTGATTTAAGAGCACGAGTTAAAAGCTAAGCGCATGACTCGTGAGATTAAAACTAAATAATAAATGCTATGAACAGTTTTAACTGAATCACGCTATAGTAATAATTTAAGCGTACGACCTTTAGATCTTTAGGATGATAAATTAACAAATGATTTGAATAGGAAACTGGTTACATATTAATCGCACACCGATTTCAGACTTAAGCTTAACAGTATAAAGTTGAACATGCGTATAATAACTTTATTGGAAGACTTTTAGAACTAAAACCGAATGGTTAAGTAAGTTTTTGCATTACCAAACGACCACTTTAAAAGCGGACGAGTTCGCAATTTCTATGTAAGGGCTAATACGTAAGCTTGCAAGTTGACGGTTAACTAAATTGAGCGCAGGAGGTTAAAGCAATAAATTCTTTGATTCTAGATGCGCACATTTCATCGATTTACAACTCATCAGTTGTGCTTAAGGCATAAAATGTTGAAAATCAATTAACAGTCCAAAAGAGTCAAGAGTAAATTAAAAATGCCAAACATGATCAAAAAGGAAAGCCAAAAAAAAAAATAGTCAAGGGCACAGCCGTTCATGTAAATATCGGGAAAAGAATACCAAAGCGACAAAACAGTGAGAAAAATCCGTAGATTCGAAAGCCGAGGAAAAAAGACATGAGAATGAAACGCAACAAACAAACGCCATAATGATACATGTATAACTTGAGGAATAAAAAACACATAATGACCTAAATATAAAAAAATAACAAGACAGCAATAAAGCACTAGCAATGTGAACTCCTACTAAAAACCAAGAGTCACAACAGGTAACTGAGATTTTATTTAAGTATTTGGCCTCAGCTTTTACTATGTAATTACGTAAAAAGTTTAATATAATATATTGATTGAATTTATTTTCATTTTCATTTTAAGCATTAAAATTAATGCCTAAACACATTTAAGCTTAGATGATAGGATTGAATTTTAATGCACTTTCCAATTTCGGTATTAGACTTTATGCGTACCCCTCAGCTTACTGTCTAGGATTTAAGTTTAATACCTCATTTTATTTATTGACATGGAGTGCGCTAGCCAAGTCAAATTTAGAACAAGCTATTTGAACCTCGTACTATGCTTATGTTAGATACGATGTACTTGCCTGCATAGTGACTTGTGCAGTGATGTAAGTATCCAGCAATCTATAGCCACTAGCCTACTAAGTTACTAATCCTAGCACGCAAAATCAGTATAATATTTCTTTTCTTTACCCTTATTAGTTCCAACTTAACTTTACGAGTTAAATATATTGATTAAAATTTGTCTCTGTTTAACCACGTATTCAGATTACTAACTGGATGAACTCGTGTACTCTGCTTGTAAGAGGAAGTTAAGTTACAGGAAACAATTAATGAATGTCCATTATGATTATAACACTGAGTTTTTCTCATCGGCTAAAAGTATACAGAATCTCTTGTTTCAAAACGCGGGAAAATGTATAAGCGTAATTTTTAGTCATATAATCGGGTAGCTATAGTACCGTGTATGTGATATTCACCGAATTTCATATCTAGGGGGTTGATAAACCATGATATATATGCAATTCTAATATGACCTGCTTCAAACGCTTTCAGTCTACATCGGCCATCCGTGATAAAATATGGATAGATTGGTTCCAACGTCACAGACGTCAGACCGCTTGTTTGGTAACGTCATAGTTAAGTTCCCCCACAAGCTTTTACGACGACATAGTATAACTTGCGTTGGGTAATGACGTCTGCATGTCTGAATACCTATGTTTTACCACTCGCTTTCGCTCGGGGCAAAATATTTGACATAAAGGGCCTTTCTATGGTAAAATCACGATATTTTAAAGCCACCAAGAATTATTTCTCAACTCATTAGAATACATAATATCATGTTCTTTTCTTTTTTTTTTTTGCACGAGGACCGTTCGCAAAAAAGTGTTGGTATTCGTAGAAATTCAGAGCTTTCGTTTGGGATTTGTTCGTTACGTGGTTGATGTTCTCTCACATATGAAACTACGTATTTATTTTATTCTTTAATAAAACTTAAAATAACCAGAAGGGACGACGGATATTAAATGTCTTATTTTCAACGACAAAATGACATGAAAGTTTTAAACAAGGGGAGATTTTTTTAACACAGATTAATAAAAAAAACATCATATCTGATGAAAACATACTGATTTCTCTATACTTGAGACATTTTTGTCTTGGGAACAGTTCAGTCTCTCGAGGTGCTTCAACAGAACATTGTCATTCCCGGGATTATTGGATTGAGAACAGTTTGAAAGCGTGCGGTTTTCTTTAGCTTCAATGACTCCATTTTCTAACAGTGAAACTCCCAGGCCAAGAATTAACACCCGGAAAATAACTGAAAAATAAATTATTTTTAGCCACTTTTGGAAGCAATCTGAATCACAAATATTGAATAAACTAAAACTAGAGGCTCACGGGAGCCTGTATTGCTCACCTGGAAATCATTTGCAGAATAAATACCTTGACTTTATCCATCCTGACTGGCAGTCTGGAACATTGATGTCCAATTGGCTCACTGGGTTTGCCAAATTGTTTGCTGGCTTCAAGCAAGAACAAATTTCAGGGTCAGTGAATTTTCACATAAGCTCCTAATTCCTATGTTACAATATGTTTGGTCCTGTTGGCCATCTTGGATACAATTCTGAAAGAGGACCATTTAAGGGCCACTTCTTCCAAGTTTTGTTCCAACTGACCAAATGGTTTCTGACAAAATTATCTTTAAGTAAATTTGTTAAACTATATTTGGCTCTGACCGTCATCTTTGATGGCGGACAGGATCATCAGATTTCAATTATGAAAGAGGACGACATAAGGACCATTGCTGACAAGTTCTGTTCCAATTGGCCTAGTGTTTTCAGACAAGAAGGTCTTTAAGTCAATTTCCCATAGGGTCCTATGTTATACTATGTTCTGCTCTGGCGGCCATCTTTGATGACGGGCATGGTCATCTATATAATTCTGAAAGATGGCCATCTAAGGACCATTGCTGCCAAATTTTGTACCAATTGAACCAGTGGATTCAGACAGAAAGATCTTCAAAGAAATTTATCATCCTATGTGAAACTATGTTTGGCTCTGGCGGCCATCTTGGATGATAGGAGGGATCATCTGATACATTTCTGAAAGAGGACCGCCTAAGTACCATTGCCGCCAAGTTTCGTTCCAATTGCCCCAGTGGTTTCAGAGAAGATCTTTAAAGGAACGTTTACGACGACGAAGGACCGACGACAGACGCCAAGTGATGGCCAATAGCTCACACGTCCCTTTGGTCCAGGCGCCCTAAACAGGTGTAAATTAAATTCTTTAGGTAATTTACAAACTGTTCCAGAGTTCTGACAGCTTCTTAAAATATTAACTGCTTATTCAATCTGCTGTGACTTGTGGTACATAACATAGCTGATTAGACAGAATCATTCGGTCTAATACTAGTAAAAGTTGATCAAGCCAATTTAACTACATGTAGTTGAATCTTGAATGGTCATTTCATTTGAATATATAAACAAATAGAGAGAGAAAGAAAAAGATAAATTATGTATTAAATGGAAACTAGATTTACTACATTACATTATATACAAATTACAAACAAAATACATGTACTACAATAAACTATCAAACAATGTATTCAACTGGAAATTGTCAGAACTTCATAAATAGTGTACAATTGTTCTGAATGTCGGGACAAATAATGAAAGTTTATATATAAGGGAGCAACAATTTGATTTTTAATGGAGGGGTGAGGTGGGTATAGGATGAAATTTGAAAAAGGCAGGACCAGAATTTTAGCAAAATAAATGGCAGGATCTCTATAGGTGTGAAAAAATTGCAGAACCTGTGTCAATCAAGAAATGTTTTGGTTTAGGCCTAAAAGAAAATAAAAATATATGTCGCGATATCGGCCAGAAAAAAAAATCCAGGACCAATTTAACGGCGAAAAACGAAAAATAGGCAGGATCAAACATTTCAAACAGCCCCCCTCCCCCCTCCCCCCCCCAAAAAAAAATCAAATGGTTGCTCCCTAATGTATGACCATAGAAATAGACTTTTAAAATGCATATACGAAGTTGAACGGGTTTTATCACAGCGCTTTGACGACACTACAGTACAGTACTGTCAGTAGTAACTGTTATAGTACTCGTCAGTAGTTAGACGGACGATGGCATGTTTACCTACTAGTATAAGCTTTTTTGCGTCATTCATTAACTTACACGATTTATATTTTAACATTCTCTACATAATTGGAATTTTGCTATACTATACTATAATTCTTGTTGATATTAAGTAAAAGCGTCTGCTGCTGTATTTTGTTTGTAAAGGGAAACAACTCTTCCAAACAAATCAGACGAGGTACGTCACCGGTAGGAGCACGAACAACTTCCGTTTTTTGTCCCATTTTCTGTATTCCGTTTTGGAAATGCTTATACTGTAAAATTGTGTAAGGCTGAAATTTTTTAGGTCAGAAATTCAAAACTCAAATCTGGCAAAATAGGTGCGAGCGAGCGATATTTTAATTTATTTTTTTTTTCTTGAGGAGTAGTTTTTTTTTCCGGATGAAGAATAAATTTACGTGCGGTACACATTTTCATAACCAAAATATGGGGAAAAAATAGAAAAAATCCCAATTTGTACAAAAAAAAAAATTAGGGGCGGGCGAACAATTTGGGGCTAATTTTCAGTATTTTTACAAAATGAAGAGACAAAAAAATTTTTTACATTTTCCATAGGGCAAAAATCGGAGCGGCCCACCGCTTAATTTGGGAAGTGCTAAGTAAAATGGCGGATGCGAAGCGGACGAAATGTGAAAGGAGAGTAATCGTAGTGTCATGTATTTCCAACTGTTTGATTTATGTCTTCAAAATCATTACGTTTCGGCTTCCCATTTATTCGGGGAAACACACGGATAGTCGGTTGGTGATTAAAAGCTCCGTGTAAAAAGCTATTGAAGGAAAACTTGGGGAGGATACCGGAAAAATTTGGAGCGTTGAACATTTTTAGGTGCGTATCTGTATTTGTTTGCAGAGTTTCAACATTTTTTTCGACCGAAAAATATTGCCTTTCCTTACACCTAAAAGATATCTTGATAAAAGGACAGGTAAATTTTATTAATCAATTTATTTACTATGTTAAATGGCAAAAAATCTGCAATTTAAAGAAATCTAGATGCCAAGTTTTGATGTTTTTTTTTAATTTTAAAGTTTAAAAAGATCACACAAACTTTCCCAAAAAAAAAGATTATTTAAGAATTCTCTTTGAATTCATTTGTTTTTGTTTGATTTGTTCCTAATTATCATTTTATCACATTACATGTACTTATCATTTTGATTTTTACACCAACACAACCACCAGGAAAATCAAGCAGAGATCGACGCTTAACAAATTCTAAACAATATACGCAAAAGATGCTTAGAGGAAATCAAACCAATGCCCACCATATACGATGAAGAAACTACCAAACTTCGAGATACCAACTGGGACGACCAAACAGAACAGACCGTACAAGCACTACCGACCTTCAACTCATGTAAAACCCAACTAAACAACGCAAGCACACAATGCAACAAGATCAGTATTTCCAGGTGTTACTATAAAAGGATGCTTCTTCCTCTCACCCAGGCCATATGGAGAAAGACTCAACATTCTGGACTACAAACTGCATACATAGACAACCGACAACTCATTCGACTTGCATCAGTGCTTCCACTCGTTCCCACTGACAAAATCTACAACGTCTGGTTTAATGCACTAACAGACTTGGAAGACTTCGAGACACCAACCGGGACAACACAATTCACAGACTACGTAACTACACAATGGTTTAAGGTAGACACACATCTATGGAACCACTTCAGCACTGACGGCGAACGCACAAGCCATTTGGAAGGATGACACAACAAACTAAAGAGTACAGCACACACATCAAAACATCTACACCATCATAGGACAAATGGGCATCAAATGAAATTATCCCCATACAGCTTGACGCAGGAAACACTACCAGACCAAAGGCAAAGAAATACAGAAACATCGACAGCAGACTGACACAGCTGAAACAACGACTAGAACCAGACAGGATCGACATTCTACAGTACGCCGATACAGCTTCCCATCTTGTCCACCTGGAGTAGTAATTTGTTGAATTATGAAATATGCTTTTTTACTGTTGTAACTATTGTTATGAATTTAACGTGCTATTATAACAAATGAATATGTTATAATAAGATAATAAAAACATGAATATGGAGACCATCTTGTTTATTTCTTCCATGAATTGTTCCTCTGATAAGAAGACAAAAGAAAGGTTATAGGAGGATGACATGAATGTACCAGCATACCACCAAAAGCAACGATAGAAATATAAGTGGATATTATAAATCCATACTTAGATATTTCTTTCTGTTAAATTCCATTAAAAAGTTTTTTGCGCAAGATTATAACTTCAAATCTAATGTTCTCTGATTAGATCTAATTAAAGTGTTTAGACTACCATTCCTGTTCTGCCCACTACACTTTCTACCTATATTTTTGAAAACTGGGCAGAACAGGAACACACCATTTTCTCGATTGAAACTCTGTTATCAAGATCTTTCGGCTTGGTATCTTCCTTGACATGTTTTTAACAATAGGTTTTTAGCTCACCTGACCAAAAGCCATGTGAGATTTTATCATCACTTGGCGTCCATCGTCCGTCTGTTAGTTTTTCACATTTTAATCTTCTCCCCTGAAACCACTGGGCTAAACTTGGCAGGAAGCATCCTTTATAAAGTTTGCTCATTTCGTCCCGATCGAACAACAAATATTGCTGCACTGGGCAGTTATTTTATCTGATTGGCTGATATAAAAAAATCTTCTCCTCTGAAATTGCTTGGCCAAATGGAACGAAACTTCAAAGGAAGCATATATTGGAGGTCCTTTATCAAATTTTCTCATTTCGTCCCGATCGGACTACAAATATGGCCGCCAGGGGCAGTTGTTGTTTCTGATTGGCTAATATAAAAAAAAAAAATCTCCTCTGAAGTCACTTGGCCAAATGGAACGAAACTTGACAGTCAGCATTTATTGGAGGTTCTGAACAAAGCCTCCTCATTTCGTCCAGATCAGGCAACAAACATGGCCGTCATTTGTTGATTAAAAAAAACTTTTTTTCTCTGGAACTGCTTGGCCAAAACTGTCAGCCAAACTTGACAGGAAGAATCTATAGAAAGTATTTTATGAAATAATATCCTGATTGGACGACAAGCATGGCGGCCACGAGCAATTCTTGTTTCTGGTTGACTGGTTTAAAGAAGTCTTTTTCTCTGAAACCGTTTGGCCAAATGAAACGAAACTCGACAGGACGCATCTGTGGGAGTTTTTTTTACAAAGTTTCCTCATTTTGTCCAAATCAGACGACAAACATGGCCGCCATGGGCAATTTTTATTTCAGATTGGTTGATATAAAAATTTAAAAATTGATTTAAATGCTTGGCCAAATACAGCCAAATTTGACAGAAAGTGTCTATGACATATAACAAAAATCTACAAAACCGCAGTATTGCTTGAAACCAAACACGGCCTGTATGTTCCCCATAAGGTGCTGACCAAGTGTTGTTACTTTGGTGCAGATCCCTAATTCAAAATGGCCTTCAGCAGAGGGGTTATGTTAACATAAGATCAAATTGGAAATACACGCAAAAATCTTCTGGAGAACCGCCAAATTTTAGAATATGCTGACCTGTAAGATAGAAGGACCTTGATAAAGACAAATTTGATTCCTAAAATAATGATAGGGAGAATTGACTTCTCTCTTTGAGGTACATCAATAAAAACAGCTTTCATGCCAGGTGGGCGATACATGCTCACCCCTCTGAGCCTCTAGTTTATTCGCAACCTTTATGTTCTCTTGCTTGTTTTAAGCTACACTTTTCAGTAAATATTTTCTTGAGAGCTTAATTGATTGTTTTCTATTAATTTGGGACATGTCTTACTTTGATAAGTGGTTCCCGTGACAGTTTACACACTTTAAAACCTCCGTATTACACTCTTTGACAATCGTTGTCAAGTCCACATTTTCTACATTTTGGATTGCTTTGACAATCTTTACTGATTACCCTAACCCTTGACATTAGTAACATGGTACACTTTTGGGGATTAACTGTCGTGCATTATATTTCCTAAAACCTATAACGATATTCTGTGGGAGAAAATTAGATCTGAAAATAATTTCAAGGTTTTAGATAGGACCCTGGTTTTTTTTTCCTGTATGGCGTGGTATTGGTTGCCAAAATTTGATATTTTTTTATTTAAATGCAATATTTTGAAGGTCAAACAATTTCCCATAATGCAATTATTGCATATAAATAAAAAAAACTACTACTAAACATTGCAAATTAAAGTTAAAACGACAAATATACCAAGTGAATAAAAAATATTGCATTAAAATGACAAGTTATACCAACTGAATAAAAAATCACTTTTACTAAGCCTCTGCCTGTAGTAGGCCGAAATTACAAACTTCTATAATCATGATAATAGAGGTTATGTTGTGGCCTGTATTTTAAAATATATTTTGTTTATATGTAATGTAATATTTGAATGATCATATTATGTACTAATGGAATTTTTAGTTGTAGTGATTGGGTACGTATATGAAAAAACACGGATTGTAAACAAATAAAACTTAACTTATTTGGTATATATCTTTAAAAGGGAAATATGACAAGTAGAATATTACTATGCAAATAATTTTGTATACAATCCGTTGTAAATTTATATGTGGTAAACTGTCAAAAAACCTCTGACATTTGAACTCTCTACGCAGGTTAAGTCAACACATCTATATATTCCTTCTAACTGAACCTATAATAACAAGAATCATACCTATCTTATATTATATGTGAAAAAAATAATGAATATGTGTTAAATAAGTATATATATATAGAAACAGGCAAGAGGCACTATAATATGTGTATTGTTGTTATTACCGTTTCCGAGTACTCTCTGAAAGAAAAAAAGAAGGGAAAAAAGACAAGATAGACCAAGATAGGAGGCATTGCAGAGTGACATGTGCAGACATTGGCAGCACAGAACATGCAACACTGGGGAGAGCATACTTACATCGTTTTATTTTATTCTATCTTATATAATTTAGTTTTAATTTCATTGTATTAAATGTATTTTTGATTTTATCTTCTTTCCTCTTTTCTCTTTGAACTTCCAAGCTGCAAATTAAAATATCAAATATTTACATGATAGAATCATATTTAGAAATACAAAGTAGAATAAGATCTACAAAAAAAAAATGTTTTGACACCATGATGATTGTCAATGATTGTTTAGCTAATAATTATATAAATACATGTTTTGACAGTAATTTCCAATCTGACATGTACTTAATTAGTTGCGTAATAAATCATCCTGGCACAGTGTCATATTAAATATATAGAGGTGCCGATTTAACTGTATACTGGTGCCGAATTGAGTATGACCTAGTGCCAAATTCAACTGACCAGGTGCCAATTTGACCAGTCCCGAAATGACCAGGTGCCGATTTGACCGAGTGCACTGCCGAAATGACTTGTACCTGTAGATCAACGGTCCAATGAAACTTTGTTTTGAAAATGTGATTAAAAGGCAGACAAGAATATTTTTAGGGAGGGGGGTGTGTGGATAATGTACTTTACCTAGGTACAACATGCTTTGGTTTCATCTAAATAGGGCCAAAAAATAGACGTCTGTTTACGGTTACCCGACAGCCATTTTATTTCCGTCGTAAAGTGAAAAAATACCTGAACTCGTGTCAAAAGCGAAATTAGAGTAGCCAATAAAATTTAATCAATTGCCTGATACATCCCAATGTTCACAATCGCGAATATGACACTGTCAGCTGTTTTAAGGAAACTCGCGACTCCTGTGATGAAATAACAAGAGGGTCCCAAGAGCCTGAATCGCTCACCTGTAATTTTTTGTGTAGATCTTGCATCAATGATTATTTTTGTTATTTATTGTATACCGTCGCATTTTTCGACTTAATATTGACTTGTGCGGCTAAAATATAGAATCCGGAATCCAAATATATATGGTTGCTTTGGACATTTTCAATGACCTTGACTCTTGACCTTCCATTTTAACTTGAACGGGTAGATTGTAGGGTACTGATGCCAAACATATCTAGTTGGTAGGGGATTTTTCATCAGTTGCTATGGTTTTTTCAATGACCTTGAACCTTGAGCCTCCATATTGACTTGAACAACTATAGAATAGGGTCCTGAACCTAAATATATATGGTTGCTATGGACTTTTTCAATGACCTTACTCCTGACCTTTCTTTTTGATCTGTACAGGTAAATTATAGAGTCCTTAACCCAAATATATGTGGTTGCTAGGGATTTTTTCATTGGTTGCTATGGACCTTTTCAATGACCTTTACCCTCCATTTTATTTGTACAGCTACCATTTAATTTATTTCAAGTTATGCTCTAAACATCTATGACAATATGTTAGACCATTATTTTTACTGATAATTACTGTTTACTTGTAAATAATCTTTCAAGGGCCAAAACTTCTATCGGGGGTCAATTGACGATTTTGGTCATTTGACTTATTTGTAGATCTTACTTTGCTGAACATTTTTGCTGTTTACAGTTTGTCTTTATCTATAATAATATTCAAGTTAATAAGCTAAAAGTGCAAACTTTCCTAAAAATTAACAATTCAGGGGCAATAACTTGAAAATGGGTTGACCGATTCGTTTGAAAATTTCATGGCAGGTAGATCTTGACCTCATAAACATTTTTTACTTCTTGTCAGTTTTGCTGTAACTGCTTTAGTTATTGAGATGTGAGCAAAACATTGCATTTCACCACTATGTTCTATTTTTAGCAACGGCGGTCATGTTTGTTAACAGATCAAATCCCCGGATATAAGTTTTAAACTATATATAATGAGGAACATTCAGGTAATGTTTAGTTGAAATTGGTGTTGAGGTTTCAGAGAAGATTGTTGAAAAAGTAAATGACCCTTTTTAACAAGAAAATTGTGAAGAAATTGTCTTTCAAGGGCAATAGCTAATTAAGGGTGAATTGACCATTTTGGTCATTTGACTTTTTGGTAGATCTTACTTTGCTGAACATTTTTGCCATTTACACTCTCTCTCTATCTATGATAATATTAAACATAATAACCTGAAACTGCAAAATTTCCTTAATATTAACAATTCAGGGGCAATAACCCAATAAAGGGTAAACCGATTCGTCTGAAAATTTCATGGCATGTAGATCTTGGCCTGATAAACATGTTTACTCAATGTCAGTTTTTTGCTCTAAATGCTTTTTTGAGATATAAGTCTAAAACTGGAGATATAAGTCTAAAACTGCATTTTACCCTATGTTCTATTCTTAGCAACTTCAGCCATTTTTGTTGATGGATCAAATCCTCGGATATAAGTTTTAAACTACATACCCTGAGGAACATCCAGGTAAAGTTTGAAAGTATTTGACGCAGTAGTTTCAGAGAAGAAGATTTTTTAAATAGTTTACGACGACGATCTCCGACGGACGACAACGGACGCAAAGTGATGGCATAAGCTCACATGACCCTTTGGGCCAGGTGATCTATAAAAATAAGTCGCCATTTTTTGCAACCATTAACCAAGGGAAATAATGCAACTCGGACCACGGTAGGACGGACCGAACAACTCGAAATCATTACGCCAAAAATTAAAATGGAAAAAAATAAAATCAAAATACCGACCTTTCTACCCTATTTTTTTTTTGGATGATGTAACCTTAAACAGACAGATAATATTTTTTTGACCTCGGTTAGATCAATTAAAATATACGTTGTACCCAGGTAAGCCATTTTGATAAATAAACTGTCACAATAGATTAAATAAAAAATTTTGTAATTTCTTAAGCACTTGATTAAATCCTAGAAAGTACTGAACACCCGACTAAAACCAATACGTCAGTGATTTTGTTTTATCGCTGTATTTTGACACAAATAATTGCCATTGACAATTAATAATTGTTTGTTTTAAAAGATTATTAAAACAAAACATCAGATGTATTTATACAGATAAAGTTCAAAATGTTATTGGTATGTGATTTATAAAATACAATGATAGAAATAAACAGACTTCTCGTATCAAACATAAGCTAAAGGAACTCGGAAAAGAATTTGTTTTCGTCCCAGCTGATAAGGCTGTCAATAATATCGTTATTGTAAATTTTATATTGAGAATCTGCAAATTTCACCTACATTCCAACTGACTCAATTTCCGGAAAATGACATCGTTAATACACATAAACTTATTTACAAGCAGAGCCGAATAACATGAAAGTTCCAACTATGTAGTGGCTTCCGAAGCTGCACAAAACACCTTACAAAAATAAATTTATTTCGTCTTCAAGGTACTGTTCCACCACTAAACTGTCTATTCTAATTACTAGTACACTTTGTACAATAAAAAACCTGGTAATAAATTTTTCAAATAAGGTATACGAAAATAGTGGTATTAATTACTTTTGAAGTGTGAAAAATTCGTTGGATGTACTTGATAAATTACATGTTCATATTGGTGATTTCGTATCTGTTCAAAGTTTTGATTTTTCTACCCTATTTACCACTTTGCCTCATAATCTCATTCAGAAAAAATTCACAAACCTAATTAAATTGGCATTTTAAAAATAACAATCCAAAGATACTAATATTAGATATAGTAAATTTATACTATGCTGTATACGACGCATTTCAAGGAGTTACCTCTCATCAGCAGCATTAAAACCCGAAACATTTGGAAGACCAAAAACCAAACTTATTTTAAACAAGAAGTACTCGTAACCAAAAAAACACCGAAATAGGAAGCCAGATTTCAGCTAAGGAGATCTACCATGTGCAATACAAGGAATGAACCCTTAGTATTTCTATTATTTTTGAATTTGACTAAATAAAAGTCAGAATGTGAATATTTATGTTCAAACTCTTTTCGGCCATGTTTTAGTAACGACAAACAAAAGAACTATGTCAATTGGACTTGCTTTGATATGATAAATGTACTTCAGTTTTTAACTAGATAACATTTTTGTTCGCTATGGGGATTCCGTATATCGCCAAGTTATCGGAATTCCAATGAGGACTAACTGTGCACCGCTTATTGCGGATCTGTTTCTGTATTGTTAAGAATCACAATTTATATCTAAAATCAGCAAAGACCCAATGAAACAACATTTGATACAAAAATTTAATAACACTTTTAGATATTTGGATGATGATTTGGCTGTCAATAATGACGACTTCAGTATATACACTAAATAGATTTATCCTCTTGAACTTACTTTAAATAAAGCTAATACTAACAATGAACATTGCTCTTTCCTTGATCTTGATATCTATATCTCTAGCGGGAAGCTTAATACTAAAATTTACGATAAGAGAGATGATTTTTCATTTCCTATTGTAAATTATCAGTTTTTAGATGGCGACGTTCCCTTGGCACTATGGTGTTATATATCTCCATTTGTTCGATTCGCTCGTGTATACAACAATGATTTGATTTTAACGAAAGAAATCTCTGTATTACTGAAAAATTATTACGCCAGGGATTTTTCGATATCACAAACTTGTCAAAACGTTTACTAAATTTTATCATCGCTACAAGGACCTCATTCGTAAATATAAATCAATGTGCAAACATCTTATATGTTCAAGTATTTCACATCCCATCTTTTATAGTAATATTCTATACAAAGCATAAAAATGTCGCCATTCACCTGAAAAGCTAATCAAACCTTTAAACAGACTTATCAACAAGGTATATAGTTACGATACAGTTGTCAAGTCATTAAAGATCGCATTTTTTGGAATTAATATTGATTCACTCATCTTTGCATCGAAAATAAACGAATTTATTCTAAAACCAGTTTGATACGGGTTATGTTCTTCTCGTATAATTTATGATGGCCTGATACTAAACCCCTAACGGGAGGGATTGTAGCTGATTTTCTATATGATATATACATAATCTTTCGATAGGTTTAATTGAGGTCTGGAGCTGGCATGTCAGTAACGGCTACATTTTGTAGTAGTCCTTTGTTAATATTTATTGATCATTGTCATTTTGCTTAGTTCTTCTGTTACGTTTTTTAACATCGGACTCTGACATCTTTTGAACTGAGTTTTACTGTGTGTATCGCAGTGTGTTTGTTTATTCCACATTGGCTAGAGGTATAGGGGAGGGTTGAGATCTCACAAAATATATTTAACTCCTCCGCATTTTTGCGCCTGTCCCAAGTCAGGAAGCTCTAGCCTTTGTTAGTCTTGTGGTTTTTTTTACTTGTGGTTAATTTTATGTTTCGGAGTTTAGTGTGCCGTCCATTTTGCTGAACTAGTATACATTTATATTGTTTAGGGGCCAGCTGAAGCCCGCCTCTGGGTGCAGGATTTTCTCGCTGCGCTGAAGACCTATTGGTGGCCCCGAGCTGTTTTCTGCTCGTGTTGTTGTCTCTTTGACACATTCACCGTTTCCATTCTCTATTTTATTCATATAGTACCACTTCTAAAGGCTGCATATTTTAAGCATT
Source organism: Mytilisepta virgata (assembly GCA_028015205.1). NCBI lineage: Eukaryota > Metazoa > Mollusca > Bivalvia > Mytilida > Mytilidae > Mytilisepta > Mytilisepta virgata. The sequence continues at coordinate 1,816,713 of JAPWFG010000018.1, read as the reverse complement.
ATGTTCATTTGAATTATAAATACTGATTTCAAATATATTTGGAAGACTACCAAGAATTAGCAGAAAAGTTCAGATATTTAAATTAGGGGGGGGGGGGGGGGGTAACTCCCTATATAAACCTATGCAGGGATATTAGTTCGGTGTGCTTTTTCGATATGGCTGTTTTGAGGGTAGGTACTTCATCAAAATTATTTTTTTCGGTATATTATTGACCTGTATTCTAGTATTTGCCCAGGTACACTTTCTTAGGCCATTTCCGCACACCCCCGTCAAAAATCCAGAGAGTTAACCCCCCTTCCCGGGATTTAAATATTAAATTACCTTGCCATTCATGTCATCAAAATCTGCTGGCCGGCTTTGCTTTCTTACTTTCCTTAATTTGCTTTTTTTTCTTACTTTCCTTACTTTGCTTTTTTTCCTTTCCTTTCTTTCCTTTCCATCCTTTCTTCTTTTTCTTTCTCTTATAACACCTAAATTTATAAAACAGATTTTTAATTGTAACTGCATTTAAGGAACTACCATTTATATAAGGCAACAACCATTTTATTAATGAGGGGAGGGAGGGGGGCTTGAATTTTTTTTGAAAGAGAATTACGTCCATCTTGGTAATAAAATGGTCAGTACCTAAGCAATCCAGGTTTGAATACTATTATTAATAAATTGTTCAAGATTTGGACCTAAAAGATGTTTGCATAAATTTAATAATTCTAAAGAAACTTAGGTAGATCACTCCCTGAAATGGTTGCTCTAATATATATTTTAGCATTTGAGTTTTAGCTTTACATCTTGTAGACAATTCTGATGATTTTATGCATTAAACAATTTCTAATCATTCTCCAATCTCTTCTTCATTAGGCATGTTAACTATACAAGAAAGTTCCGATGTTTAGAACTAAATTTGTAACTTCACTTTGTCATGATTGTTTTATACTGTCAGGTGACATACTGTTTACATGGTTAATATTGATTTTGTTTGTTCCGAAATGGGTTCACTATAACTCTATATACAATTGAGATCAGTTCTTACCCCAACTATTCTGTCAGAGAGGACGGTTCTAGAACTATTCTAGAACGGTTCTAGGGTAGACCCAACCCTGTCATAAATGGTTCTAAGGTAGAACCACCCAGAATGGTTCTAGTGTAGAACTGCCCTAAATGGTTCTAGGGTAGAACCATCCAGAATGGTTCTAGGGTAGAACTGTCATAAATGGTTCTAAGGTAGAACCATGCAGAATGGTTTTATGATGGAACTGTCATAAATGGTTCTAGGGTAGAACCGCGTCCATTTTCATGTCCGATAACCCTGTATTGATAATGGCACGTACCCTAGAACCATGAATGGTTCTCGGGTAGAACCGTCCAGAATGGTTCTAGTGCAGAGATGTCATAAGTAGTTCTAGGATAGAATTGTCATAAATGGTTCTAGGTAGAATCATCCAGAATGGCTCTAGGGTAGAAACATCCAGAAGGGTTCTAAGGTAGAACTGTCATAAATGGTTCTACGTCAGGACACACCCTGTCATAAACGGTTCTAAAGGTGTCAGGATGACAATTCTAGAAATGTTCTAGAACAGTTCTTTTGACAGTTTAGGACAGTTCTAACGAAAGGTTAGAACTGAGCTCAACTGTAGCTTAAATTCAGTTAGGTCATGCAAACAGTTTTTTGAAGTGGTTGACACGTAAATTAAGAACAGCAAGAAACTATCTTTTTTGGTCATCATTTCCCTTAGCTAGAAGCGTGTAATGGGTACAGGGAAATTTTCTCATCATTAATTACAAACCAGTGTCAGACCATTGGTATAATACTTTAAAAAGTATTTTATTTACAATTACATCCTTTAAACCTTCAATTAAATTACATTTACCATTTTGAGGGAAGTAATTAATTACATTACCATTACTTTATCTAAGTATAAAAAAATGGTTTCAGCATCATTTTAATATTCAAACTTTACAGCAAACATGTGCATGTTTATACAATATGTCATGATGTTGGTATCAGTTTGTCTGAAACTAACTTTATGAGAATTCATTTCATCTTATTCTAACTCAGAGTTTTTTAAATTTTTTATTTATTTTTGTAACTGACATGTTACTGAAATGTAAATGCAATTGCACTCTAATTTTGGCAAGTAATTAATTTACCATTACATGTACATGTAATTAGAACATGGCTCAATTACAGATTTCTTTCAATTACATCAAATGTAACACCAAAAATATAATTACTTGCAACTTTCATTATTTATTTTAATTACCATACCAAATAAATGTGTTTCTTTTTAACAAGAAAACTCTACTTACTTACCATATACCTATTCCAATAAACAGTATGACAAAAAACACTGTACCAGCCAAAGCAGCTATAAGCATGATGTTAATCTCTGGTTTTTTGGACTCTTTTTCTGCTGAGTTCTTCCCTGATTTTTCCTGGTTTCTGTAGTCTCCTTTTTTCTCATGTTTATGTTCATATTTATGTCCAGTTTGTTCATGTTTATGTCCAGTTTGTTCATGTCTATGTCCAGTTTGTTCATGTTTATGTCCAGTTTGTTCATGTTTATTTCCAACTGGACATAAACATGAAATACGCTTATTGCGTACATTTCTTTTTACTGTTTGTCTTGTATCTGACCTTCCTACTTTAGGAATGATTTCATTCTTATTTTTACCTGTAACTGAAGCAAACATGGAATCAACACACATACACAAAAATAAATATGCTGACAATGGCAAGCATGACTTTTATCACTGTTTGCAGCCGTCTCCCCGCCCTGGTACATGTACCTACAAATCTTTATTCATTGTATTTGGAAAGTTGAACAATTTATTTCTCATCAACATTTCTCAAACCAAAAAATAACGGAAAGGGTCGCTGTGCTGGACGGATATTCTCCGCAATCAGTTCCAATAGCGTCAAAATGAATCTGTTTCGAAATCTGCGAACATTTGATTTTTTATGTCTCCTCTTCTAAAGGGGAATAATAAAACGTATATAAATATATCATGCATGTATCTTATTAAAAATTCATTAAAAACCTTGACGGTGTGTGCAGCTTAATTCATTATCATACCAATACGTGCGAAATCACATCAGGATTTAAAACTTTGTCATGAAGACGGACAGGAATAATATCCCAGGATGGACAGACATACGCTTCGTTTTTTTTTTAAAGTAATAGTTTTTTTTAGATTACTGGAAATTTCACTGTAGAATTTTTTCTATTTAATGGACCTTGGCAGACAGGGGATTCTCTTGCAAGATCTTAATTGACTTAGAATCTGCCGAAAGTCGCCGATCCTCTCCATTTACACAAACTTTGCAATTAATAAGAAATATAGCCAATTGCTATGCAAGTAGAGTGGAGCCCTAATAAACAAAACAGCCTAAAATTATATACCTCCAGGTCCCCTTTTTACATTTGTTCCTGCCTTTTCATTAAGTTTACCAAAATATGACATCAGTTCTTTATCTTCTCCCTGAAATGATCATGATGCATAATAATTTCAGAATTAATTGGTTAGGCCAAACAAAAAATTAGGTTTGTTTAGGGTTTCGTGTTCATAAAAATCACATATGCCTTCAACCCCAAAGTATATTAAAGCATAATATATGCTTTGGGTACCCATAAAACCCGTTTAACCCCACTACTGTTCAGTGACGTAACCAAATCAGACTATCCCGACTCTCTGTTGTGTTTATGTTTGTGCTTTGTGCTCATATATATTTGAAGTGAAGCTAGCGCAGCGAAAAATATTTCATCAGGGGACCAGGTTAACAAGAACAATAAATCTTTAAATTATGTGCAGAATATGTTTTGTGCTCTTTTATGCTATTTTTTGTGTGGAGTTCTGTCAGTTGTGTTGCTTTGATTGATTGGTATATGTCATTGTTGACCTTTCCTGTTATCCATTGGGTTGTTTATTTACTACATAGAGGAAACGAAAAATAAAAAAAGGTGATAATTTCAATCAGCTTTGTTTTTACCTGTGGTTAACAATTCTAAGAAAGTCCGCGTAAAGGCATTTATAGTACACATTTATGGTACAAGGACACTAAATATTACACAAATCTAAGTCTTCAGTCAAGAACAATACCTCTTAAAATTATGCTGGGAATGGACTGCTTGTCCTCTATAGCACATTCGTTTGCTACTTGTTAATTAATTAAAGCCAATTAAAATTGATTGATAAGATTTCAGATTTTCATCTCGACAAACCCGTCAAAAAATCGCTTCGCTCCATTTTTTCAATTAATAAATTACGACTTATATAGCTTTTTTCAGATCCGATTCGGATAAAAATTTAAAAATTAATATACTTTTTTGGAATTTTTGGTAAATTTTTTACTTTTTACAGTCATGACAGTCATAATTAAACTTGTTTCTGGCATGAGAAAATATAGAAAAAAAAATTGGTCTGATGAAAATTCGACAGTATCTTTTTTTTTCTGTTTTGTCTTATTGTTATGATTTTTGTATTTGTTTTTTGTATTGTCATTTAAAGGCATATCATGTCTTGAAAAAAGCACGTAAGTGATATTTCCAGGATAGATCAATATGGTAATGCATTAATCATATATTGGGTAAAAACTAAAATCTGTAACATAAAAAATATACATGTACTATTCTATAGTGAACATAAAGTAAAGCTTGTCTACATACCAGTCGATACATCAATATAAAAAGGACGATAAAATGTTAATTGCGAACTATTGAAAATAACCGTTGGACTGTTGATATTCTTTAGTAGCCTCAAGTTACATGCACGCTTCTGCTTGTTCCTAGATCTGCAATTTCTTTTCTCAGCACGACCATGTCTACGTATTGTCTATATTGTTTGAAATATATAATATGTATAACAATCTGGAATGCAATATCTTTTGGTATACTTAAGGGATGACCGAAGTCCGTACGACTGAGGTCCATTCATGTCACAGAAATCCCAGTCTATTTAACTATATATAAACTTCGTCCTGTATTATTTCATTTAAAAATTCAAAACTGTATTATCTATGAACATTTGAAGAAAAGTATGACTTGATGTCTTAATAGAGAACATCAACTGTAAAAAGGTAACGAATTAAACGCCTCGTATGACTACTCGAATACTATTATTTTAAGCGATGTGAATGTGAACTGCTGAAACTACCGTTTAAAGTTTTTTTATATAGAAATTAGGCAGGAAACAGTTGAACTAAACCTACTGGGTGTACTTGTAATTTGTTGAAAGCGGTTGTTGTCCTTCCTCATAGTTACTAACTTGTTTGGACTAGCAACACCCTTCAGCGTCCGAATAACTTACAAACTCCAGCAATTATTTTTTCGAACATCTTTCGGCTCGAATTTCAAATAATAGGAGAAACCCATATTTTTAGTATTGTAGGGGTGTCTTCTTTTAAAATTGCCTATAAAATCTGATTGTTGTTACATATAAATATTTTATTATTGTTTTCTCTTATTATTCTTGTGATTTTTGTTACACACACTCTAATATAAAATGGAAGGTTATAGGTTGTGCTTCAGTGTAATATTTATACCAGGTATTCAACTCATCAGAATACATAAAATGATGTTTCGTGCATCACCACCATTCCCAACAAAGTGTTAGTATTCGTTACGTGTCTGATGATGTTTTCAGATAATTACATACGTACATGTGTATTTATTTTATTCTTTTGAAAAACAAAATAACCAGGAGCCCTATCCACAAAATATCTTAAGAAAAAAATCACTCGTAAGATATACTATAATCTGTATGATTTTAAGAGTAATTTTACTCTTAAGATTTTTTATGAAAAGTTGTACTGAAGGAGGGACGAATATCAAATGTCTTATTTTAAATGACAAAATGACACAAAAGTTTAAAACAAGGGAAGATTTTTAAGACATTTTAATATAAAAACATCATATGTGGATGAAAACCTACTGATTTCTCTATACTTGAGACATTTTTATCTTGGGAACAGTTCAACAGAACGTGGTCATTCCCTGTGTTATTGAATTGAGAACTGTTTGTAACCATGTGGTTTTCTTTAGCTTCACAGACTCCATTTTCTAACAGTGAAACTCCCAGTTCAAAAATTAGCACCTGGAAAATAACTAAAAGATAAATGTTTATATTATTTTTAGCCACTTTAGCAGACAATCACAAATAGTGAATAAACTGACATAGGGTGTAAATTAAATTCATTTTTAGGTATATACAAATTGTTCGTGAATTCATGCAGCTTACCTGCTTCTTGGATCTGCAGTGACTTGCAAGTCCACGAATGTGGATGGGGCATATAGAGTTACCCTTGTTCGTCCGTACGTCCGAACCATATGATTAAGTTTTGAGTTTAGGTTCATTTCTTTGGAACTAAGGATAGTGTATCAATGAAACTTCATCAGTGTATCCACCTCGGGTAGTACTGAACAGTCATACAATAATGACCTACATTTTATGCTTGAGTGACTTTCTTTAAGTTTTGCGTTTAGGTTAATTTCTGTGGAACTAAGCATAGTGTATCAATGAAACTTCATCAGCGAAGTGCCTTGTGTAGTACTGAGCAGTCATACAATAATTGGGTCTACATTATGATCTAAATGTTATGCTTGAGCGAATCGGGTTAGGTTTTGCGTTTAGGTTCATTTCTTTGGAACTAAGCATAGTGTATAATGAAACTTCATCAGTGGATGTGCCTTGGTAGTACTGAGCCGTCGTGCAATAATTGGGTCATTATGACCTACATTTTACGCTTGAGCAACTCTGGTTATATGGATTTTAGGTCGCGGAATCCGTGTATTACAGACACAATTTCTAGTTCACTTTGATTTAATAAGTATAACATGTACATAACATAGCTGATCAAACTAATTTAACTACTAACTAAAGTTGAATCTTGAGTGGTCATACATAAATCCGGTGTAAAACTACTATATTACCCATATCGGCGAATAAAATAAGCAGGATGAAACATTTCACCCCCCCCCCCCCCCCCCCAATATGAATCTAATGGTTGCTCCCAGAAATAGACGTGTACTATAAATGCATATCAAACGACGTTGAACGGGTGACGTCAAAAAATGAAAATGATGAGAAGACACTACTGACTACAGAGTAGTTTAATAGACCGTTAGACGGACGATGGCATGTTAACATTTTAGTATAAGGTTTTTTTGCGCCATTCATACACTTACACGATTTATATTTTAACATTCTCTACATCATTGGAATTTTGCAATCATATACTATAATTCATTTTGACTTTTAGCGTCTGCTGCTGTATTTTGTTTGTAAGGGGAAACAACTTTTCCAAACAAATCACACGAGGTACGTCATCGGTAGGAGCACGAACAACTTCCGTTTCCAAAGAACCAGATGTCTGGATAGGGTCTCAGATTTTGGACCCATTTTCTGTATTCCTTTTGAAATTACTTGTATTGTTAAATCTTGTAAAAACTAAGAAACCGATTTTTAGTTTTTGGTTGTTTGCATGGCAAAATTAGGTGCGAGCGCGCGAAATTTTAATTTTAATTTTTTTTACTTGAAGGACTCAAATTTACGCGCGGTATACAATTTATAACTAAATTATGGCAAAAGAAAAATGGAAAAAAATTCCAATTTTTACAAAATTTTAGGATCGGGGGGACAATTTAATTTTTAATTTATTGAAAAATGAAGAATTTTGGACAAATTTTCAGGATTTTTGCAAAATGATGCGGCAAAAAATGTTTTTATTTAAATTTGCATAGTCGGAGCGGCGAAATCCAAAGAACTAAAGATCAATTTGGTCTGACCTAAAATTAGAAATAAGGTACAAGTGACAATGCATGCCTTTTGAAAAAGGTTGTTTAATTTAATTAAGTCAATAAATAATGGATAACAGATTATTCTTTATTCTGAACAGCTGTTATTTTCTTTAATCAGTGTTTTTTCTGCAAATAATTTATCGAATACGAATACTAATACGAATACTTTATTCTCATAAACATACATGTTATAGAGAAATTACATACAACATAAATACAAAATATACAGTGCTTGCGTAAACAATAATGTGACAAATCAATACACAGTCTAATACACAATCTAACCAGGAGGGGCGACCTTTGATAAAACAATTTTAATAAATTTTGCTAAATTTTCTAATACCGTAAGATCAGATGAATTGAACAACTTATGAAATTTTATAGAGTTATAATTTTGTTGACAATAATCCGGCAGAAATTTCTTACGTTCCACCTTAAAAGCTTTACATGTAAAAATATAATGATACTCATCGCCAATTTCGCGTGAGTCACAATTGGGACACAATCTCTCGTTTCTAGGAGTATTGTTCCATCTCCCCGTTTCTATGGGTAAACGATGGCTACCACATCTAAATTTGCACAAAGAAAATAATAAATATGATGGTAAAACTGTAAGATATTTTTCCATACAAAAATCTGTTTTGAACATCCTATAGCATATTGTCTTTGAAGAATTGAAAATATCTGAGAACCATTCTTGTTTATACTGATCCTTCAATTTTAAATCAACACAGTTTACAATCCATTCAGTAGGATAAAAGTCTTGAGACATCCATACATTTGATAATCCACAATTATCAAGAATACCTTTAATGAATGTTAGCCATTTACTCTCAAAGCCATAATTATTATAATTAACAAAGAGTAATTTATATAAAATTGAAGAGAACTTTTCCTTCTCTCCATTTACGATTCGACACCAAAATTTTATCATTCTCACTTTAATTGATAATGAGATAGGAAATCTCCCAAGTTCACCATACACTATATTATTTGGTGTCGTTTGTTTTAAATTCAAAATAATCTTGCAAAATCGTAGATGAACTCCTTCTAAAATATCAAGTTTTTCGAAACCCCATATTTCTGACCCATACAGTAGAATTGGCAAAATGGCTTTGTCAAACATATCTAATTGACATTCAATTGACAAGTTATGTCTGCGACATTTCTGTAAGAGACTAAACATTGCCTTAGTTGCTTGTTGTTTCAAATATTTTCTAGTTGAGAAAAAACCTCCGCTTCTAGCAAAAAATACGCCTAGATACTTGTAATCTTTAACAATTTCAATTTCTTTATTATTCAAATAAAATTTTTCATTCCTCGGAATTCTACCTTTAGAAAAAATAAGAATTTTTGTCTTGTCAACGTTTATTTTGAGCTTCCATTGATCGCAATATGTTGCAAAAGTGTTCAACATCTGTTGCAAGCACTTGCTTGTCTCAGATAATAAAATTGTATCATCTGCGTATAAAAACAATAATATTTTGATATAAATCATCAATTCAGATTCCGTAACACGAATAATTGATTCAAGTCCAGTAAGGTTATGTTCTTCCAAATATGTTTGGAGATCATTTAAGTATAATGAAAATAACACAGGTGATAAATTCTCTCCCTGTCTGACTCCCATTTCACATTTAAAGAATTCCGAGGAATTATTATTATGTCTGATGCAAGATTTGACTTCGTCATACATATTTTGTATGATCCGGAGAAATTTCCCCGTTATATTGTTTGTAAATAGTTTAAAAAATAATGAATTTCTGTGAACGAAATCAAAGGCTTTTTCAAAATCGATAAAGGCGCAGTGGAGTTTTTTCTTTTTAACATATAATAACTCGAATAAGGCATATAATGAGAAAATATGATCATTAGTAGAATATCCACTTCTAAATCCAGCTTGATTCTCATTTAAAAGAAAATTCTCGTTAATGAAATTATTCAATCTAAAGTTTAAAATGGAAGTGAAAATTTTCCCTAAGCATGATAACAATGTTACAGGCCTATAATTTATCCATTTTTGAATTATTCTGTATACATCTTTACATTCTCTATTCTTTGTTGTTAAGGTCATTATTCACTTTTCTATAAACCTCATCAATACCCTTATTATTTGTCAGACGAATATACAAATCTTACGCCAAAACCTTGAAACAGGACACGGACTGGACTTAAAAATGGAGGCTGGCCCAAATTCTGCCTATTCTAATTATCAAGTTACAAATTTAAATTACACATGGCTGCATACATAATGCTTAAATGAAAAATGTACATGTTATACATGTTCCCACTGAAACAACATATTTTTTAATTAAGGGGAAGGGGGCGAAAAATGTAATCCGAGCGGATTGTTTCTGACAATTTTATATATATATATATATATATATATATATATATATATATATATATATATATATATATATATATATATATATATATATATATATATATATATATATATATATATATATCGCTTTCCCGGGGGCCCCAACCAGAAATAAGAACAATACAAATCAATGGATGGGCGCTGCTAGAAGACGCAGCAGAGAATTGCATAATAGTCACACACGGACATGTATAGGTGATTCTGATATTAAACTACATTTAGGAATGTATGTAAATTTTAAGAAGTACATGTATGTATCACGACCAACAATGAAGATTCTATTCATTCAATGCATAGACGTGGAAAACCATTATGTTAATGAAAGGTAACAACGGGAACTTTTACGGATACAATTTCCAAAAAAAATGTACACTTCTCTATAATTTTTTTACCTGAATTTCAATTTATATCGAGGTTCCTCCTTGCCAGGTTTCAATAAAAAATAACATTCTTAACTGAACATAAAACCGAACCTTTCGCATTCTAAGTGTAGAACGGAAAACTGGATTTCGTTATTTCTCATCTATATCCGCAATCAAGTATTAATTTTTACTGAAACAAAACTAGTCCATGTATTTCAAAACTGTAGGTAGCACACAGAGTACTTTATTTAAAAAAGATACAATTTCTTTTTTGTTTACTAAAGCATAATTAAATAGTCAAAATTCTTATAATACAATTTAAAAAGCACAGTTTACTTCAATTCTGCAATTCAAGCATTTATAATAAAACTGTTATCAACAAACAGCTTTCAATATCGAAAAAATATCTTACAATAGTTGAGAAAAACTAATTAATGAATAAAAATCTTTTTAGTTTAAAACATCATTAGAAAAAAAAACGAACATTGAGTTTGTCTGCTTACAGTCATGACAGTGGCATTGGTCAAGTATATTTACCAATGTAGTCAATAATTCAAAAAGTAGCTAACTCACTCGATCATTTATCACTTTCTCTCTCTCACTCAGTTTGGACTAATAAATAAATAAATCATTCCATCAATTTAGCACAGAAAACATAGTTACGTACAGTTACAATATTTTTCAAGATTAGATCAACTTTCTGGAATCAATAAAATCATTCCACCAATATTGCAGAATTTTGGCTCACAAGTAAATATTGCTGTCTTTTGTTCATTTGGGTGCTCTACATACATCTTATTCATTGTTGTTCGTAATAAAAGTATGACATCAACTTGGTGTATGATTCAGAGATAATTACAGTTACATAATATATCAAATGACACTAAATCAGCCGTTTTCATTGCAGTTTGTAGTATTTTTCGTGGACAGTCCCAACAATTCGCCTTTGTTATGGCCTCTAGGAATGGCCAAATCAAACACAACCGGTGTATTTGATGGCGTGTAACTGAATGTACACGTTGAACTGTTGATGAAAGTTGTAAAACCATCGGAAATAATCCCATATCCTGAAATAAACCAAAAAGATCTAATTGAAAATGTTGAAGAATTTAGTACATATGTTGATAAAAACTATGTAAGAAAATATGACGTGTTACAATTTTCCAGTGTCCTCGGTGTCCGAGTGGTCTATGTAGTTCGTCATGACTACTAATGATCACTACCCTGTCAACACTGAGGTTGCGAGTTCAAATCTCACCTGTGGCGGGGTGTGTTTGACTCCGATCTTAATTGACAAAGATTGCCATTTTCCTACCGAAGGTCGGTGGTTCTCTCCAGGTACTCCGGCTTCCTCCACCAATAAAAACTGGCCGCCGCGAAAAAAGCCAAATGTGCTGAAAACGGCGTAAAACACCAACCAAACAATTTTCCAAGAGCAACATACATGACATAGTTTTGATAATAGAATGTGTCAATTTCCTTCTAAATGCAACAGAAAATTTAAATTTATTTTTGTTCTATGAAAGAAAATATTCTCTATAACTTATATCTTACATTGTATTTTGTCTTGCACAAATTCTTTATAAATGCTTTTAGCATAATCTGATGCAGTGTACTGAATGAATTCTTTGATACCAATTTTGATGCACAAGATGTGCACATTTTGTCAAACAATATAAGGAGCGAGCTTTGCCACATTTTACATTTTTGTAACAGTGAATTTTTAGTATCAATTTCGAGCTGGGAATACCCTCGGGGACTTGGAGTCCACCAGCAGCGGTGCAGACTCAGTTGTATAAATAAATTCTTTAAACTGTTTGAAAGTTTGATAAGGCAAAGAAGCCAGATGTATCATTCCTGGCGAAATGTATCATATCCTCGGGGATTTACAGTAAACCAGCATGAATATTGAATGAAATATCGTGTATAACCTACCTTCATGGACATGACCAAAGACGTGATATTTTGGCTTTACACGTTTTTGTACAGTATTTAGCAGCTCCAAACAACCAACTCTAGTTTTAGATATCGTCAAGTCGCCATAACCTATAAATTAAAAGGAAAAACGTAATTTGTATAATAAAATATTTTACAAATAGGAAATTTATTAGTCTTTAATCTTTGCTTTGCAGGTATAATCAACAGTAATCCGAACCTTTGAAAATGTCGGAACTGAGACAGCTATGTAAAATGACAAAGTTAGCCGCAAAATACCAGTAATTTCAAAGATGACAAATATACATGTTTCTTTTATATAAACATACTGTATGTATCTATTTTAAATTGATTTACCCTCGGTGGTCTCGTGGTAGCGTGCTCGCCTCGAGTGCAGTAGGTCGCAGGTTCGATCCCCGGCCGGATCAAACCAAAGACATTAAAATTGGTATTTGCTGCTTCTCCGCCAGGCACACGGCATCTCGGAGTAAGAGCAAAGATCTGCTGGTCGGCTCGGAGTCAGTATAATGTGTCCGATTGGGGTGATATGTCTTCCTGCGGACAGTTACCTCGTGAGCTTACACATTAAAAATCCGGCTCAGCGTGTCGGTCTAGTACAAAGCAGGGATCATATTCGTTATCATATCAACATGTTCTTGTCCTGATATGCACCTGGCTGACAGTGGACGTTAAACAACAATTCATCCATCCATCATAAATTGATTTACTCATAAACATTGTATTGTCGGTTATATACATTTAAAACTATTAAAGCTAATATGCCTCACAGAACATTTTTATATTTTATTCATTAACAAATTCGAAGGGCATTCTGTCCGTTTATCATTTTTTTCTCCTCTAACAGGATGTTCGTCTTATAGCTGTATACTCCATATTCTTATATTTCCATACCTGTATGTTGTCTTACCTAACGGCGGACCATGAGTTAATAGGACGTCAGTATTTGCAGGAATCTTGTCCCATTTCTGTAGAAGCCCATTACCTCTACTTAAATTGAAGGCTGAGTTACCATATTGAGGAATCCTATAGTAAGTCAAATATATTGATCTTTTTTAAAATGCTTTGGCTATTTCAAAGGCCAAGTAAAAAAATAAGTGCAGTTCCCTACATCAAGATTGAAAATATATAGCTAGGTAGTGATTTTTTTTTTATTTTACAAGTTCTTTTACATAGAGTCTATGGTAGAAACATTCTGACTCTAACAGTGCTTGATAAATGATAAATGTAAAAAAAAAGGATACATGTATATGCAAAAAAATAGGGTATGTAGGGTAACCGGAACCATACATATTTATTTTGGCCTAAACGGTATACAAAATAAAAATAACTAGCATTTGTGCTTCGACTTCTCAGACAGTTTTATTGTGGCTATATTAGGAGATTATCGTAAGCAAGAAGTACCATAAGGAAGACGCAAACGGTCGTCTGAAACGTGCTTGTAATGTTAGCTATTTGGCCAACCTTGAAGACCTTAGACCCACTTTCCATATGACAAAGTGTGACAAAGCTTCATTCACTAGTCGTGTATGGTGTATAAGGATTGCATCATCGGCGTATTAAAACAATATCTCTTTACAATGTACAAATATATAAATTTATTAAAGGTACAGGAACACATACAAGATGTTACATGTTTATGGGTATCATGAACACGTGTGATTGTTTACTGTAAGCACGTGGTCAGTGTTTATGTAAAATACGACTGGATGGAATTGTACGCAATGCGGTTTTTATGGTAGATGAAGTACATGTAGTCCGTGGAGTACGTGCGCTAATAGTATCGAGGCGGTTATGACGTTGAAGTTTAATCGAAGTTGCCTATGAGCTTGTTTATCGGCAATTCATACATATTTCCTTTGATCTTTTTGCCTAATATTTTCGAGTATCTCATACAGGCTGTATCACTGAAAATATTAGGCAATACATTGATTGACGTAATGCGGAAGGATCTACTTATCTGATCGTCCAATGAAAATGAATTACTGAAATTATCGATGACAAGTCATCAATTCATGCAAATAGTCAATATTTGCCTTTCCCATTCACTGTCAAGAATGTGTTTCAAAATGATGTTATGCACCAATGGGTCAACCGCATTACAAACTTCTTCCGCTATGAAAAATAGTGCACATTAAACTTGGCTGAAAAAATGATATTTTTCAGAAAAAAAAGAATTACCTATAAACAGAATAATAGATAGTTTCGTTTTTGATAATGACTATACCATGTTGAATATCTAAACTCATCCTTCGTGCTCGTCTAGATATTCCACATGATATAGTCAGTATCAAAAACGAAAATACCTATTATTCTATATGAAGCAGAAGTTTGTAATGACCTTTATGTGTTTAATTTCCCACACACCCACCCAATACTGAAATATATATGTATAGAATTAATGTGAAGTTTTCTATTTTGTAGGTTTTTAATGTATGATTGGACTGTTGGATGGATAAGAGTATAATTACAAGACATTTCTCTGTAGAAAATATATTTATTTCAAACGTATTAAAATAAAAAAGCTGCTACACGAGTAGGCACAGTTCCCATATTTATGTGTTGAGTTTTATTTGGTAAATAATATATATTCGCTTGAGCTCCGCGAATTATAATATAACTCTGATTACTTACCAAGGGGATCCATAGACATTTAATCCACACAAATTTATCAAAGAGTCTTCCAAATATATACAGTTTGTAAGAAGGTCTTTGACGGACGATACGTTATCACTTTCTAAACTTTCTTGAAACGACTGTTTTGTTAAATTGAAAGATTCTTGCATCCTTTTCTCATCATTCCACATAGAATTGTCCAATGTTAAATCCTGGTTGCCTGCTATAACAATTTTACATTTATGAGGGAGTGTACCTGAAATAGAAATAATGGAGAATAATAAAATATTATTTTGGGTTACAAAAAATCGTTTATACTTACCTTTAATGTTGTTCATGAGTTAAGTTGCCTTGTCCATAAAACAATCAAATATGCACGAAAAATCACAAAATTCGTAATTTTCGGGTAAATTAAAAAACGTGTCGACTTCGATGGGCTAAATATATCTTATTAAAATTTGAAAAGTACTTTGTTAAGATAAGTATCTTTCAATGGTCAACTGCTAATCAATGCTAAACATATAGCTTCAACTCCTATTTTGTGTTTTAATTTAATGAAGTTTTCCCTTGACTTAATGGAAAATGTCAAATAAAAAGCCTACATTACTGGAAGAAAAAAAATTGAATCAAAATCTCCTGTCGATATGCACATATACATAGTATGTCCTTATTAACTACACAATTTCATTAAATTCTGTTGTATGGTTTCAGAGGAGTTGTGCTCACAAACTATATTATGGTCAAAATTCTAAGTTCAAAGTCGCATAACTCCTAGAAAAAAAATTGAACCAAAAATCCTGTCGATATGCACATAGTGTGTCCTTATTAAGGTATCCGGACCATAATAGATCATGATAGAAAATCTAATCTCTTTTTGACCGTGAATGGCTGAACCAAACAATTTAAAGCTGGAATTTTGTATATATATTTTTCTCAAGTTGAAACACACTGTGTTGCTTATATGCAGAGTCTGTAAAAATAAGTTAGTTATATTGGCATTTCCGAAGTTTGCCGATACTTACCGAGGTCATTTCAATTGCGTTGTATGGAACATCCGGGAACTTTTGAATAATCACGTGGTCATTTATGGTCCGGATACCTTAACTACAAAGTTTCATGAAATTCTGTTGTGTGGTTTCAGAAAAGTTGCGCTCACAAGAATAGGACTGACGGACGGACGGGTTAAAAACATTACACCCTCCGCAGCTTCGTTGCGTGTGGTTTAATTATGATAGTGAAGAAAGATAAATGGATGCATTTATTATTTTTTAACGTCATGCATATCAGGACCAAAACATGCTTTGTACTAGATCGGCACACTGAGCCAGATTTGTAACTTGTTAGTTCACGATGGAAGAGTAATCACCACACCGGACACATTATATATTGACTTTGAGCCCACCAGTCGTTGCTCTTATAGATGCCGCGTGCTTGGTGGAAAAGAAGCAAATACCAATTTTTATCCTGCAATCAAACCATTTCCGGTCTAATAAAAGGGGTAGAATAAACTTTAGTGTATTAGGTCAATGAACTAATAAAGTCTACTGGTACTTATTTCATGAAGAGCGCGAGGAGCGTAGTGAATGTACCATGTGACGGAAGTTAGATTTCAACTTCAATCGTTATTTTAAGGCATTTTAAGCATCTAAAGGGGATTGCAGGATAAAGAAAATACAGTCATAGTCGGAAAGTATAAAATTTATTTGGGCTCGCTGTGAAACATGGGGAAAAGGCTCGCTAAAGCTCGCCTTTTCTCATGTTTCTACAGCTCGCCCAAATAAATTTTATATTTTCTGACAATGAGTATGTATTGTACATATTAATGTCTTTGGTTTGACCCGGCCGGGGATCAAACCCGCCATTTTCCGCACTCGAAACGAACACGCTACTACGAGAATTCCGAGGTGGTTAGTGAGGAAAGAAATAATCATGATTACGAGTATATGAAACGTCTGTCATTTCTGTTTATCACTTGTTATTTGTGACTTGAATCCGTATGAAGACAAATTCTTCTTTTATAACTACTAAAGAAAGGACTTTTATTATCCCACGGTCATTATATAATAAAAGTTGGAAATGAATTCATTATAAACGATATCTACTCGCTCTCAAACTGAATGAAGTCTTCGGACTTCATGTAAATATTTTGAGCGAGTTGGTTTAGATGAGTTCCGTAAATACAACATTTATTACTTTTTTTTCCAGAAAACTTTGAGGAATTTTACAAAATAAGTTTAAGTATTAGCCTTTAAAAACAGCATTATTTCTGCGGATCATGTAAATATTGAACGCCACCAGAATTCACTACATTGACCAATGAAAATTTGTTTTAAAATCAGATTATTTTCTCTATAATTGTTTATCTTCTATTGTAATCAATGTTGGATAGAAGTATTTTAACTTTTATTGTCCTTCAAATAACCCGATAATGATGATAACCTTAATCTATGCCTTTTCTTTGTCATCTATTTCAGGTATTGTAAGCTTTTCCTGACATTTTGTTTTAATGGCATACTTCCGGTGAACGTGACACACGTGCCAGTGACAGTGTTTTTCGTGTTATTTTAGAAATGTTGCACAAGTATATACAGAACAACGTCTGAATTAAAACTGATCTTAAATAATTTTAGAGTATTTTTTTATTATTAGAAATGAAAGAAACATAGTAACGGCGATGTTACAAATCCGAATTAGAAGCCGACCATTCATCGCCCTCTCCTCAAAACGGAACACTAACCATTCCGTATTGAAATGAAACTATAATTATATCCTTTATATGCTTTTATCGATACTTTTCCAAGATAATAATAAAAAAAAATGAATTTTATCTTTACTGTTTTTTCACTTTTTGAAAAATTTGAAAATTGTTGTGTCCGTTCATCTTATCAATCGATTTATCTTTAAATTTTTGTACTTTCTAAATAATGGCATATTGTTTTTGTGTCCTCTGATTTATTGACTTGGTTAATTTTTCCTATGGCCTGCAACATCAACTGGGGTTTAATTCACCTTAAACTGAAAATAGTATAGAGATTGGATTTTTTATCGTTGACTTTTTCGCTGTATCCATTCTTTTCCATATATACAACCATATTTTTTAAAACTCCTGACATATACATCACTATAGGTAGCAGAGTAAAAATATTTTAATCCCTGTTTATTTTTTAATGAATAGTATATTATGAAATGATAATGATATGGTAAAATAAGATAAAAGAAAAAGAAATAAAAAAGATAGCTTGACGGTACTTATCAGTCTTGAGGACCTTGTGTCACTACTGGTTTGATGCAAGTGTTTCAGTTCGTTCTTGTATTTTTTTTTTTTTTTTCAACAAGATGAACATTAATGAATTTTGTTAGCTTTTGGTTAACATAGTCTATAATGCTTGGTGTAAAATAGTTTCTTTTCGTGCCGATTTTATATATAAACCAATGTTTAAACCTACCATATTCTATCGAGTGTCAACTAAGACACTGTATTTTAGATAGTGTCTCGTGTTTTCGTATTGTTCGTTTTCTTTTTTGAAAAAACTGTGTTTATTTGTATTTTTTGTTTGTTTGTTTGGTTTTATTTTTGTCTTACTGTACACTAATATTTTTTAATACGTTGTAGTGTGAACACTGGAGTTGTTGCATGTTTTTAAGATGTCAACAGCCTTTATATGTTCAAAATAATGCAATGTAGTCTCATTGATGCATACAGTATCTACTTTAATTTTCAATGTTTGTCATTTAGACTTAATTCTACACGTACCTAAAAAATCATTAAACTTTTTAATTTCCTCGGGCTGTCCCGTATTCGTGAAATTCCCGGCATGCAACAGAACGTCTCCATCAGGTATGAAGTTTGTAAGATTTTCTATTTGTGAATGCGAATCCGATATGCAAACAAATCGTATCTTGTCTCTCTGTATTGGAGATTTTGGATTCATTGGCACTAAGAATGATTGCTGTTGGTCATCCTTGATTCGTTCCCAAGCAACGGATGGCAAGGAAGAGTCTAGTTCTGGCAAAATCACGTGAGACACAAAATCTGTACCTTCAAAATAATGTTAAAAGTCAATCATAAATAAACAGCAAAAAAATAGAAAAACAAGAAATGTCAACAATGACATACCAGTCATTTAAACCACCCAACCGACAGACCAGAGTACAAAATAACAAAGTATGGCAAGCCGTTTTACTATTTATTCTAACTTCAAGATATCTAATAAACTTTATAAGATATCTCATATAGTTAATAAGATATCTTATAAAATATATGAGATATCTTATAAAGTATATAAGATATCTTATATAGTTTATAATACATCTTATAAAAACTAGATTATATATTATATGAGATATCTTATATATTATACGAGATATCTTATATATTATGAGAGAAATTCTGTTGTTAGAATAAATAGTTAAACTGCTTGCCATATTAAAGAGCACAAAACACAAACATATAAACAACACAGATTCGAGAGTCACTGTGGTGGTGTTATGGGTACCCAAACTCCCCTTATCTATTATGCCCCGCGGTTGTATAAATACACACTATACATAACAGCCAAAACAGCATGAAAACCAACAAGGTGACAGCTAGCTAGAACTCGAATATTGGTTAGACGGGACATAATTAAGATAGCAGGGTAAAAATCTGCTCGTAAAACTATCTTATGCATACTTTTGCGTAAAATCCATTATCTTGTACACAATTGTAAACAATATAAGTATTGTTAGTAATCACTTCTGTTATAAAACAGGCTTTATAAATTTATGAAAATAATATTTTCTTAGTTCAAAATATACAAATATTGGCCTTAATACACTGCATGTCACGTTCTTTTTCTAAGAACTGACATATTTCTCTGTTTTTATATATTTTTTTCAAGGTCCAAGGTAACCTTATAAAAAGTATTTGTTAAGCATTAGAATGTGACCATGTAATTAGCAATTCAATGTGTTCGTTTTAAGTTTCATTGCCGTATAAAAGCATCGACCATTCGAAACATATTTTGTGCTCGAGCATCACTTTTTCAACTAAGTAAATCCAATTCTTTGAAAGCAGCTGTAAGTTAACCTGTTTGGGTATTGAAATTATTTTTTAATGATACCAGTATTTTATTTATAAATTCCTACGCCACTTTCTAGCGTCATGAGTGTTGTCATGTCATTATACATGTCATATCTGATCTCTTTTCATCGAATTATGAAAGACTGTTCATGTAAACCAGTCGATTGTTTTCTGCAAATCAGTCAAATGCAACTAGATATATATAGATTCTCCTTCAGGTTCGAGTGAGTTATGGAATTTCTCCATCCGAGATAGTTAAAGTTTCGATTTTCAACACGCAAGCTTTTGCGAGCGTGTTAAAATCTAAAATTTAACTATCGAGGGTTGAATTGAAGGAGAATCTGTTTCTCCCGTGATTTTCGACAAAAACCTCAAGAAAATGTCGTTGCTATGTAGTTTGTTTACATAGACGCCATTTCGGGACTTGTTGCTCCCTAAGAACCGACCAAAACCATATGTAACATGTAAACCATTCATTTTTTCCAAAATTTATTGTTTTTGATAGGAAAAAACATTGGTGAACGATTCCCATAACATAAACTGAACTGATATCTGTGTAAATAAATCATGTTCATTTCGTTCATGTCGTTGATTCTTTGTCATTATCTCAAAGAAACAGCATGATAATAGATACCATATGTCCATGTTTACATTTTAAACACCTGCCCTTGTTTTTTAATTAGTCATTTATAACACCCAATAAACATTATAACTATTTAAACAAAGAAAACCAGTTATAAAATATTCATTCCCATTTATCCAACTTTTATGACATTTAGGTACTTAAGGTAAAAAATAAAAATTGAATACACGATATCAAATGTTCTTAAGGACAAAAGACCACTAATCAGAGCATGGGTCTTGTGACACATAGAAAAGAGTACTGAAATTTTGCCCTGGGTATTTTTCTTTTAGTATTACATTGAATGGCTTAAAGTGCATACAATAGATATTTGATATCATTCCGCTGTATGAATTTAAATCTAGTAATGAGATCATTTTATTGGTCTAGAGCAGCCCACGTGACATGTAACAAATCATCGTGTCACCCTCTCGAATTTTTAACACTAATGTTACAATCAACCGCCGAAGTAAAAGAAAATGTGAAACATTTCCATGCGTTATTCATGTTATTTCATTATTGTTTATTTTTCATAAAATTCATTAAAATTGTTGAAATATAAATTTTTTCCTTTCAGAAACTATACAACGGATAGTGGAAAAAATTATTAATTTCCCTTGCATTTGTGAAATATGAAGAATTGTTCACCTTCGAAAAGTAATGTTTTCCTCGGGAAACATGACTTTACTCGGGTGAAAAAAATCTTCATATTTCACTAATGCAAGGGAAATAAACATTATTTAATTCATGTACTACCAAATTTGAACCGAATTGTGAAAGAGTTAAGTCATGTAAGTCATGTTATTTGTCCAAACGTGCCAGCTGAACGAAAGGACGGCGACAAATATACCATATTTATTTTTATATTGTCGTCTTTAGTTTTTTAGGTGTAGAGAAATAGCTATTTATCAAAAACTCTGGTTTATTTTATAAGACAATATTTTAGCTATATATGAATCTTAATTTTCAACTTCTGAACATAAACATATTAATAAAAACATTATACTGGTAATTTAAGTTGACCTTCATGACCTTATTAGACGATACCATGATCAAAAGTATTTAGCAAACATTACCACTAATTTATATAATTATCTTATTTTGTTGACTTAACACGAGTTGTTTTCTTTTTCGTGACAAAGGTGATTCCAGATCATTTACATTTCCTGAAAAACCATTTACATGATTAACTCATTATTTTCAAAATTATATTTACTGTCGGAAATGCTTTCCATAATGACCAATATGATAGTAAATTCTATGTCTAATTGAGACAACGATGAAAATAATTCATCACTAATAATATTTTTAACCAGAAAAGATGAACAGTTTTAAATTTCTGATCTACTCCATTTAGGGAGAATAATTTAGGGGGTATATAGAACACATAAGGGAGATAACTCTTTAAACATCAGCTGAACATTTTAATCATTTAAGAATTGTATTTTTTTTTAGTCTATGGAGAAATAACCTCAATCACACTAAATAACCCTCGTAGATCAAAGAACATATAATTTCAAATTCTTTGTTATAAATGATTGAAAAAAAAATACATATCAAAGAATTTTTAAAAAGAAAAAAAAACAATTGATGTGTGATATACATATTTTTTGGTGAAATAATTTCTTTTTACCCGTCATCCATTTTCTTAACATTTTGGCTCAGACACTGACCAGATTGGTTATAAAATTTGAAAATTGTATTACTCAAAAACTACTTATTGTAAGTACATAATTTTTTCACAGAGTTTAGTTGGATTATAATATTTTTGGAATTCATTAAAATTTTCCACTTGTATAACATGTTTAGGAAATACTTCCCGAACGAGAATTCATCGAGACTGAAACATCAGAAGAATACATCCTTAACGTCTAAAACTTCGGGATTCCATTTAACGACGTCATATTAGAAAAGAAAATTTAGTCTATGATACGATAGACGAAAAAAATTAACCAATCAAATTACGCGTTACATCCAATATTAAATTATATACTATCAGTAAAGAGAAATCAATGATCAAAATTAGTGTTTGTCTAACTGCTATATATCCAATGACATAATTCCCGTAAATTTTGTGGTTCAAATTTCTTGAAATATTTATATTTTTGTCAACAGGTTAAATTAAATATTTCGTCATAAAATATCCTGTATGATTATTCTCTTGACGTTTTTTTATGATTTTGAAACCTCCCTCACCCTTTTTTTCATTTGTGACGAGATCTTTACATTCAAAAGTACTTCATTTTTAAAGTTTCTAAAAGCAGAATTGAATTTTCTTTGAGCATGGTTTACCATTTGGTTTGATATGCGTCAAGCTTGAGAGAGATATTCATCATATATATTTGATATCGGACGGAAGATGCTCTGAATATCGTTAATTGAAATTATTGATTTAATTGTTCTTAATAATTACATTCTTGTCCACTGGGTACAACATCAGTGTTTGAATTAGATTTAGAACGCAGATAAAATAGATAAAATTATGCACCGCTTAGAGCATTTAAGATCATTTTGTTAGATCGTGATCAAAAGGGGTCGTTTAATTGAATCTTATTATCCAGACGTCAGAGAAGTATATTTCGGTTACAGGGTTGGGTAGAATCTGTCAATAAGCAGAACTGCACGTTCACATTTAAAAATATAAATTATCAAGTAAACCACGGAAAGACTTCAGATATCCGGACCGATACATGCAAATGTCCCGGATTTTCAATGCAACGTAATTGCAATGACCTTGGTAATTATCTGAAAACATCGGAAACGCAGTATACCTAGTAACTTATTTTCATGGCCAACAACGACGTGTGTTTTAATTTGACACAGAGTCGTTTATCTCCCTTTAAACTTTCGGTTTAGAAGAAATATTTATAATATACGGTTATCATCTATTATGATTGGGATAAATGAAATTCGACACCATAAAAATGTAACTACTGTGTAAACACTTATTTCTAATCAGTTAAGGGTGCTCGCTTGGTCATGTTTTGGTCTTTTTGTCAGATTTTCGGATTCCTCGGGTTTTATCCATTTCTTGAACATGAAATTTTTTGCCCATGAACCCCCACTTTTTCTTTATAATTCAATCATATATACCTTAAAATGGTATTTGACAAAATTTTATGAAATCCTTTTTATTTTTTCATACATGAAGTTGTCAATGCAAAGACAATGAAATATCCAGAGAAAACCCATTTCCTGCAACATTTCAATGCCTTATAGCTCTAAAATGAGCACATGAACCTATATTTTTTTCTTGCTTATTTGTTTTATATGTTCCCTCAAACTAAAACACTTATTTCAAATCCTATTTATTTCCTATTAGACCAGCGATCATCCTTAAATACAAAGTCAAACAATTAAAAAATATACAAAGTAAAGAAAACAAAACCAGTCTAAATTTTGAAAATATTTTCTTTTTAAATGCACAGGCTCACAATCAACAAAAACACCACCTTCTCTCTTCATCTCAAAATGTAACAAATAAAGAAAATAAGAAAGAGATGAAGTAAAAACAAACGGCAAAATATCAACAGGAACAGTACTCATGCTTTAGATGTGAGTAAATAGATCTATAGTGAATCTAAAGTTCACCAAAGTGTAATCAACAAGAGACAACCCCCTCCCCCCCAAAAAAGTAACTAATTGGAAAACATGCAAGTGAGCATTCATTCTAATAACTTAAGTGATATTCCATGATACAAATGTTGATACACAGGATGTCCACATTTCGTTGATTTACGATTTATCTGTTGCACTCAATGTTGAAAGCCGGACAATGTTTACCTTAAAGAGCAGATTTAGCGCCAAAATGAGCAAAAAAAGTATAACCATAATAATTTAAGAACGCTGCTATTTACGAGAGATATAGCTTTCGCAAGATTTAAATATTTTAGCTGTAAATTTAAAGTATCAATGTTAATTATTTTTCTTTTCTAAATATAAGTATCTGATACCCTAAGGAACTCGGATTCTACCAGCAGAGCACATTTAGGGCCTTTCATATACAACCGATTTCCAGATATGATAAGAAGTTAAACCTGGGATAGGTTTTCTAAAAGATAAATCTAAGGACATGTTAGGATATTCCTAGGGCATATCAACTAAATAAAACTATTCTAAATCACCTTTCTAAGGATGATATTGGAATTTTCCTCTCTGAATTTTGTAAAACTGCAGAATTCTGAAAACTACCCCCGAACCTAGTTAAAACATCCGAGATGTAAGTTACTGAACCGTGTCAGAGTATCAGTAGTAACAATAATATATTAGTTCTTCATCTAATAACCGACTTAACTTTAGCATACCTGAACAGAAAATCATAACATATGCAAGGCTTTAATGCTACACCCGGATAAAGTGAAGATGACAACCTCGATACTGGTAGTACCCATTATGGTTATCTAATAGAGGTGCCTTGTCTTGATTTTGAAATCCAATTTAAGCATTAAATATTGGCTTTGTAGATTTAATTATGTTTGTTGAATAATAAGCATAAACCTGATTAGTTAGATAATAAAATAAATGCCAATGGTTTTAATCCGATAAAACGATAACAAAGCAATTAGAATAAAATGATTATAAGTTTCAAACAAATGGAAAGAATTAAGATATAGAAAGATAGCTTAGGCTTACAATTATTGATGTATTAAAAAATGTTAAACGTTTATTGACAATCCTGTTTTTTTTCCCCAGCACATCTTTGGAGCATGTATTTTACAATGACGACAGAAAAAAATATTGAACAACCATGGCATAGCTAACCTTGTTTTAATATTGAAGCATAAAGGTTCCAGTAATTTTTTAAACTATCTGTCCCATTTCCAGATTTATATTTCCTAAAAGGAAAAAATTCAATGAAATTTTGTTAAAACGACTTCAATATAAATTTTAACTTGCCTCTTATGGGTGTACTAAGTGTTTCGATTTTATATAATTGTAACGCAATATCATTATACATCAAATTCATGGCAATTTTTATATAACAGAATGACAGTATCCTATTATCATCTATGAGAACATCTGAAAGCTTTATAGTGAAAACGGCCATGTTTTAACCATGTGACGTGGAAGCAGTGCTATCATGCCTATTCGTAGCTACACCATTGCACGACAAGGAACATAAAATCAGTGTTATTCATGAACCTGTTTGATCAATCACAAGAATGTTTGTATGTATCAAATTTAATATTTGTGTTTTTAAGAATATAATCTCCAACTTAAAAGGAATCAAAACATAAGCCTATTTTAAAACGAGCATATTTTGACTCTGATATCTAACGTAATTGCTGTCAAATAAATCTGAACTTTTCTTACTAAGTCATCTTGTTGGTATGACTGTATTGGAGTTTAAAGTGTGTTATATACATCATAGACTGAGGTATGATAGTAAGTGTTGTTTGTGTAATAAAAGAACTAATTATAAGTACCAAATCAAACGTCCATCACTGTAAGTTGATTTTATGTTGAACTTCGTATTTTATAGTCCAAATAACATAACATGCAGGACTGATAAGTGGATGTCTTTTATTGTTTGGTATGCCATCGCTGACCTTCCTGTCACGCCTGGTTATTGTTTGGTGTGTCAGAACTGACCTTCCTGTCACGCCTGGTTATTGGTTGGTGTGTCAGAACTGACCTTCCTGTCACGCCTGGTTATTGGTTGGTGTGTCATAGCTGACCTTCATGTCACGCCTTGTTATTGTTTGGTATGTCATAGCTGACCTTCATGTCACTCCTTGTTATTGTTTGGTATGTTATAGCTGACCTTCCTGTCACGCCTTGTTATTGTTTGGTATGTCATAGCTGACCATCATTTCATCCTTTGTTATTGTTTGGAATGTCATAGCAAACATTCATGTCAATCCTCGTTATTGTGTGGTATGTCAGAGCTGACCTTTATGTCACTCCTTGTTATTGTTTGGTATGTTATAGCTGACCTTCATGTCACCCCTTGTTATTGTTTGGTATGTCAGCTGACCATCATTGCACCCTTTGTTATTGTTTGGAATGTCATAGCAAACATTCATGTCAATCCTCGCTATTGTGTGGTATGTCATAGCTGACCTTCATGTCAGCCCTTCTTATTATTTGGTATGTCATAGCTGACCTTCATGTCACTCCTTGTTATTGTTTGGTATGTTATAGCTGACCATCATGTCACCCCTTGTTATTGTCTGGTATGTCATTGTTGACCTTCATTTCACCCTTTGTTATGTTTGGAATGTCATAGCAAACATTCATATCACTCCTCGCTATTGTGTGGTATGTTATAGTTGACCTTCATATCAGCCCTTATTATTTGGTATGTCATAGCTGACCTTCATGTCACTCCTTGTTTTTGTTTGGTATGTCAAAGCTGACCTTCATGTCATCCCTTGTTATTGTTTGGTATGTCATAGCTGACTTTCATGTCACCCCCTGCAATTGTTTGGTATGTCATATATATCCTTCGTGTCACGCATTGTTATTGTTGGTATGGCATAGCTGACCTTCATGTTATCCCGTGTTATTGTTTGGTACGTCTTAGCTGACCTTCATGACACCCCTTGCTATTGTTTGGTATGTCATAGCTGACCATCCGGAAGCAGTGCTATCATGCCTATTCGTAGCTACACCATTGCACGACAAGGAACATAAAATCAGTGTTATTCATGAACCTGTTTGATCAATCACAAGAATGTTTGTATGTATCAAATTTAATATTTGTGTTTTTAAGAATATAATCTCCAACTTAAAAGGAATCAAAACATAAGCCTATTTTAAAACGAGCATATTTTGACTCTGATATCTAACGTAATTGCTGTCAAATAAATCTGAACTTTTCTTACTAAGTCATCTTGTTGGTATGACTGTATTGGAGTTTAAAGTGTGTTATATACATCATAGACTGAGGTATGATAGTAAGTGTTGTTTGTGTAATAAAAGAACTAATTATAAGTACCAAATCAAACGTCCATCACTGTAAGTTGATTTTATGTTGAACTTCGTATTTTATAGTCCAAATAACATAACATGCAGGACTGATAAGTGGATGTCTTTTATTGTTTGGTATGCCATCGCTGACCTTCCTGTCACGCCTGGTTATTGTTTGGTGTGTCAGAACTGACCTTCCTGTCACGCCTGGTTATTGGTTGGTGTATCATAGCTGACCTTCCTGTCACGCCTTGTTATTGTTTGGTATGTCATAGCTGACCATCATTTCATCCTTTGTTATTGTTTGGAATGTCATAGCAAACATTCATGTCAATCCTCGTTATTGTGTGGTATGTCAGAGCTGACCTTTATGTCACTCCTTGTTATTGTTTGGTATGTTATAGCTGACCTTCATGTCACCCCTTGTTATTGTTTGGTATGTCAGCTGACCATCATTGCACCCTTTGTTATTGTTTGGAATGTCATAGCAAACATTCATGTCAATCCTCGCTATTGTGTGGTATGTCATAGCTGACCTTCATGTCAGCCCTTCTTATTATTTGGTATGTCATAGCTGACCTTCATGTCACTCCTTGTTATTGTTTGGTATGTTATAGCTGACCATCATGTCACCCCTTGTTATTGTCTGGTATGTCATTGTTGACCTTCATTTCACCCTTTGTTATTGTTTGGAATGTCATAGCAAACATTCATATCACTCCTCGCTATTGTGTGGTATGTTATAGTTGACCTTCATATCAGCCCTTATTATTTGGTATGTCATAGCTGACCTTCATGTCACTCCTTGTTTTTGTTTGGTATGTCAAAGCTGACCTTCATGTCATCCCTTGTTATTGTTTGGTATGTCATAGCTGACTTTCATGTCACCCCCTGCAATTGTTTGGTATGTCATATATATCCTTCGTGTCACGCATTGTTATTGTTGGTATGGCATAGCTGACCTTCATGTTATCCCGTGTTATTGTTTGGTACGTCTTAGCTGACCTTCATGACACCCCTTGCTATTGTTTGGTATGTCATAGCTGACCATCCGGAAGCAGTGCTATCATGCCTATTCGTAGCTACACCACTGCACGACAAGGAACATAAAATCAGTGTTATTCATGAACCTGTTTGATCAATCACAAGAATGTTTGTATGTATCAACTTTAATATTTGTGTTTTTTTAGAATATAATCTCCAACTTAAAAGGAATCAAAACATAAGCCTATTTTAAAACGAGCATATTTTGACTCTGATATCTAACGTAATTGCTGTCAAATAAATCTGAACTTTTCTTACTAAGTCATCTTGTTGGTATGACTGTATTGGAGTTTAAAGTGTGTTATATACATCATAGACTGAGGTATGATAGTAAGTGTTGTTTGTGTAATAAAAGAACTAATTATAAGTACCAAATCAAACGTCCATCACTGTAAGTTGATTTTATGTTGAACTTCGTATTTTATAGTCCAAATAACATAACATGCAGGACTGATAAGTGGATGTCTTTTATTGTTTGGTATGCCATCGCTGACCTTCCTGTCACGCCTGGTTATTGTTTGGTGTGTCAGAACTGACCTTCTTGTCACGCCTGGTTATTGGTTGGTGTGTCATAGCTGACCTTCCTGTCACGCCTTGTTATTGTTTGGTATGTCATAGCTGACCATCATTTCATCCTTTGTTATTGTGTGGTATGTCAGAGCTGACCTTTATGTCACTCCTTGTTATTGTTTGGTATGTTATAGCTGACCTTCATGTCACCCCTTGTTATTGTTTGGTATGTCAGCTGACCATCATTGCACCCTTTGTTATTGTTTGGAATGTCATAGCAAACATTCATGTCAATCCTCGCTATTGTGTGGTATGTCAGAGCTGACCTTCATGTCAGCCCTTCTTATTATTTGGTATGTCATAGCTGACCTTCATGTCATTCCTTGTTATTGTTTGGTATGCTATAGCTGACCATCATGTCACCCCTTGTTATTGTCTGGTATGTCATTGTTGACCTTCATTTCACCCTTTGTTATTGTTTGGAATGTCATAGCAAACATTCATATCACTCCTCGCTATTGTGTGGTATGTTATAGTTGACCTTCATATCAGCCCTTATTATTTGGTATGTCATAGCTGACCTTCATGTCACTCCTTGTTTTTGTTTGGTATGTCAAAGCTGACCTTCATGTCATCCCTTGTTATTGTTTGGTATGTCATAGCTGACTTTCATGTCACCCCCTGCAATTGTTTGGTATGTCATATATATCCTTCGTGTCACCCATTGTTATTGTTGGTATGGCATAGCTGACCTTCATGTTATCCCGTGTTATTGTTTGGTACGTCTTAGCTGACCTTCATGACACCCCTTGCTATTGTTTGGTATGTCATAGCTGACCATCCGGTCACCCCTTGTTACTGTTTGGTGTGTCGTGGCTGATCAAGTACGGACCAACATCAGATTAAAACGTTCTTTGGTGATTATTTTTTTTAAGAAACTGTATCTGATGATTTCAAACTTGCACCAAATGTGAGACGGTGAATTATTGAACGTATTGTATTTGCTATCGCATGCTATGAAATTTGAAACCGCGTCATGTTTAAAGGCATAAAGAAACAGACCAACAAAATCTTTAATCAAGAAAAAAACATGTTTTTCACAATGATAATAAATCTTGTAAATGATTATCATATTAGTAGGATACATCATGATCAGTACAATGTAATCATAACTATTGTGTTAGATACACTAAATAAATATGCATCTCAAAATAAATATCAGTAAAAACTATAATGACACTTTGTATGTTTCTTCATAAACCAATTTCATATACTTAGATGTCTCATATATTTCCATGCAATTATAACTTCGATGTAGATGTTTAAGAAAAAAAACTACTGCTCGACAATTCGTATGATTTCAGACTTCTAAGTTAGTAGTACAAAGGAATGAAAAATGAGAAAAAAAAATTCTGAAAAAATGCTACTTGCACATATTACTGTATGCTATAATCGCGAACCTTGTATTGTTTGATTTTCTCCACCAACCAAGAGTGACATTTTGTATTAAGTCATGGTAAAAACATTTATTTAATGTCATGGTAACAATGTTGATGACAACAATGACAACTGGTACATCTATAGACACATGGACAACCAGTAACGTAAGGACGAACAGCTGAACTACACACGATACTAGAACTTTTATTGTCTTTATGTGTTGGTTTTTAGAAGATAGAAATAATTCTGTATTACTTATTTCTACATAACAGTTTATTGTACAAAAATGCCAATTCGTTTCTGAAACGATTATCGCAAAATCCATATATAAAGCAATTCGCGATATTGTTTATGAAAAAACACCACACAAATGTATTGTAAAGAAGCCTTTCTGTGAAGTTCATTTTCAAAATAAAGTCTTTCTTCACAAATATTGCTATTTTCAGGCTAAGATGGGGAACGTAGCTCAAAAAGAAAACAGCCGATATTAAAAACATTATCAGGGTGGTTCTTTTTACCATATGAAAATGAATCTGATGATGATGTTTCGATTCAAGTTTGGGACTCTCCTGATTTTCAGTAGGTTTCTTTTTTTGAAGTCCTGGAGTACTTTGTGGTGAATCAGTTTTCTCTTTGTCGTAATCTCGTTTAATGGTCGAACGTGGTGTACTTGGTAAAGAGGAAAGTGGGGTAGAAACCACCGTAGATTCAATGCTTTTTATTTCGTAGGAACGCTTAATTTTTCTATCCCGATTCAAGTCTGCAATTTTACCCCTTGATAAGGTTGGTGAAGTTACTTCAAACGAACGTCGGAATTTTTCGTGTATAGATATGGTTCTTGCAATCAAAATATACAATAACACTAGAATTAAAAACATCGAAAAGAAAACAAAAATCAAAAGTTCGTTGAAATATGCTTGGTAGTTGCTCTTCTTGAACTGATCATCCGTGAAGCACCTCACACCTGTAATGTTTGGATTGGTTGTGTTCACTGTACTGTGACCATACAGTATTGGGGCCGGCCAAGATATGGATAATGAGATGCCCAGCGCAACAAAACATAACAGCTTAGCTTGAAAATGAGTAATCTGTCTCCCAAGAGGCACACACACCTTTCTATATCTACGAAAACAATAAAAAAAAGAAGAATATAAATTCTGTATAATTTAGCATTAATCATATATTTTGAATTGTTTAGAAGCCCTCATCTTTACTTGAGATTATGTTTCCCTATGCATGTTTAATCATTGTTCTTCTTCTTGGGCAACGTAATGTCGTGACCTACTGACTTAATTCTTCATGACAGATGCATAAAGACCTTGAAAACAAAGGAGTACTTAAATCTTCCTCACGCTTAATTATCTCTGTCTTTAGATGTCCTTGGTCTATATTTTTTCGTAATTAGAGTTGGATTTAATCTTCAATATTTCTGAGTTATTGTTTCCGTTAACATTGTTATACCTTGAGCACCATCGACAGAACAAGTTTTAGTGTATTACCAAAGGTTCTTTAACTGGAAATTGTCTATTATTGTGTTAAAACTGTCGATTAGAGGCAACTTTACATATTAATAAAAAAAAAACAAATATTTAATTCAAATAATGACAATATATGTTAAAACAACAAAAATGTCTGTCGATCTAGGACACTAATAATGGACTGTCGCAATAATTTTATGCTTGTCGAATTCCTGATTATTTTGAACGTTATTGAGCAGCATAAAGTAACAGTACAGTAACTAAATGAGAGGTTTATTGGGTTATATATAAAAAAAATACCCCAGCTGGTTAATATGCTCGCTAACAATATAGATCAGTGTTCTTGTTTAACCTTTAAATAGGCTAATAAAGAAGGGATTTTAACACCATATCATAGTGAAAATTAAATTCCATGGTCGAAATGAAGGAAATAAACACTTATTAAGGCAATGGTCAAGTGACATTTATCTTGAAACGAAAATCTAGAACTGTAGAAAGGGGTCATAATGTAGAACCATCAAAAAACCTGCTGATTAGAATATGGCCCAGCCAATTTGCATTTGAAATGGACACCAGAAGTGACAACCACGTAACCCGAACCGGATGTCCACAATCACGTGACCGGAGGTCAATTTCTTCGCATGTGTGACCGAAAATCTCGTATGTCACTTCCGGTTCCTGTCACGTGGTTGTCATTTACGGTGTCCACCTCAAAAGCTAATTTGCCTGTGCCAATATACCACTCTGGTGAACACTCAGCATACAATGTATATGGCATTAAAATAATATCACCAGTCGAAAATGTATAAATGTTACAATTATATAATCATGCCTTGTAATTATTCATTAATGCACTTTTACACATATAAATTACTTGATGAAGTTTATATTTTTATTTGATTTATCGAACAGTCATTGTGGAATGTAGACATTGCTACGGAACTCAAATTAGAAATAGTTCATATGCATTCACTGTAATGTCGATGTTAAAGCGAAAAACCCGCGTTAATGGATTCTAGTAGTCGCGTTACCGTTGGGTAAATAGAAGAAAAATATTGCTTGAAATGAAAATAACAAATTTATTCCTCATAAAGTTGGTTACAATTAACACTTATTTTATTTACTTTTAAAATAAGTGTTAATTGTCTAAATTTTAGCGTTAAATTTGAGTTGATATTGTAAAAGTGTTTTGTTGTACAAATATATCAAATGGTAGTATTTTGAATTCTTTCTAAAATAAAAAATATCGAAAAGCAGAAAAAAATATTGTGAATTTAAGGAACTTTCTAGAAAGAAATGTGGTGCTTATGTTTTAGGGGAACTAAGAGAACAGTATAAAGTCACTTTTGCGAACAATCATGACAATTGTCTAAGTAATATATTTGTGATAAAATATGCAACAATACCAACAAAACCTTGGATACGCGACACTAAATTGATGTTTAGTTCTTTGGATTTTTGGATGGCAAAAAATAGCTGCAAGCGATCGAAATTTTAATTTTAATTTTTTTTGTTGAAGACTAGTTCTGTTCTGGAGAAGATCAAATTTAAGTGCGCACATATTTATTTTACTAAAATATTGCATTAATTGGAAAAACAATATGTACTGCTCGGAGTTAATAATTGGAAATGCAAGAAAATTTTAAAATCTATGACAGAATTAATAAAAACATACATGTAGAAATATCGTTGAATGTTACATATCGACCATCTGAAGTGTATTGTCAATAAAGGTTCAGAATTATGCAATTTCATTTCCTAGACATTCCATAATATAACTAAAGTTTTTTTTTAATGAAACGACGGTTTCATTATAAAAAAAAACAAAGGGCAATGTGGGTAGAAAACAATTTCAAAATTAATTAAAGTAGTGATATTGTTTCAAGTTGAATGTTTCCACACTTGAACGTTATTGGAAGCATATAGATTATTGTAAAAGGCAATTTAGATGATGTTAATTTACATATTATTAAACAGTTTAATAAATAACATCAAGTAGCAAAATTACATAATATCTTATTAAATTAACTTACTTGTTATATTTATGGAACTAGGGATTAATTATTGAAATTTCTCCTATTCTTGACGTGTTTAATCGGTGGGATACACAAACGTTATATTTTTAACCACTTCCCGGTGATTAAACTTCTACGTGGGAATTCAGTACCACCGTTTTTTTCTACACTTATCGGAACGATAAACTAGAGAAGTCCCGAAATGACGTCTATGTAAACGACATTTTCTTGAGGTTTTTGTCGAAAATCATAGGAGAAACGGACTCTCATTCAATTTACTCGCGAGTTATGGAATTTCTCCACCCTCAATAGTTAGATTTTAGATTTTAACACGCACGCTAAAGGCTCGCGTGTTGAAAATCGAAAATTTAACTATCTCGGGTAGAGAAAAAAAACGGTGGTACTGAATTCCCACGGTCTATTACCATATGGTCTAGTCCCATTACGTCTACTGTGGAATATGAAAACATTCCCATTTGGTCTATACTTGTTTAGATTTAGTGTGTTTAGTATGGAACAAGAGGCTTTTCCCATTTCGTCTATTCAATTAAAATTAGAATGTGTTTACTATGGAACAAGGGACTTTTCCTAATTCGTCTACTCAATTAAAATAAGAATGTGTTTACTAGGGAACAAGAGGCAATTCCCATTTTGTCTACTCAATTCAAATAATATATATACATTTACATGTATATGAAAGACAAATGGAAATAGTATTTTGCGTTACAGAACATGCCTATTTTAAAGATAGATGTTCTAATTAATTCTTAGTTTTTCATTTAAAAAAATATATTAATTTTACACAATGTAATCCTAAGATGTACACATATTAAGTAAGGCCTGAAATAGATTCTTTTTTATACCATTTGTAGAGAGACAGTGAAAAGGGAAATTTTGTAAGGGAAATATTCATAATTTCTGTTGTCATTTTTATGCAAAGTTTTTTAAGCACCTAATCTATTATTACATATACTCACAGGGAGAATAAATACTCTCTGGTTCTAATTTTCATGAATCGTTTGTGAAAATTTAAACTATTTAACTTTCTAATCAGCAAGACTCAAAAGCACTAAATGGAACTCCGAAAATGTAGAATCGGCTCAATTAAGAAATAACCGAAACACGTAAAAACGGTAGTAGCAAAAAAAAAAAAAACACCTAAAGACAGAACTTTACACAAGATACCCATTTGTTTCTAAATGTTTTCTACTTTCAAAAAATTTCTGAATCATTTTTGTTTTCTGATTTGCTAAAAAAAATGAAAAAAATTATCCCATGACCCTCTTAATTTAACAACATACCCAACATCGTATCATTTTCAAGACAAAACGCCATATATAAAAAGCACAGATACGACTTTTATGCTAAACGAAATGCCTTTATGACTTAGTCTCCCTACGGAAAGCGGATGATGCACGAAAGGTCATAAGCTGGAAGTCAAATAACACCAAAAGTGTTACTTTATTTTAGGGAAGGTTAATACCTAACGTTTTTTAAGAATTTTAATTTTAAAACATTAATGCTAAGATTGTTGAAAATTAATAATAAATTTTACTCACTTGCAATGTGGCCGATGATGTTAACCGAGCAGGACATGCTTACCCTTCGGGACCAGCTGATGTCACTTCCGATTTTTAGTGGGAGTTCACATTGCAAGTCTTTTAGTTTCTGTGTTGTCTTGATCTAATTCTGTTTAGTTTATTATAAGTATTTTTTTTATTATTTATGTTATACATACATTTGTGTGTTATTTTCCATTTCCATGAGTTTGTCTTACGTTTGGATTTCGATTTTACGACCTTTTCGAACTTTTTATCGCGTTGGTATTCTTTTGACTAAATATGAACATTTTGTGTATCAAAATTGGTTTAAAAGAGAATTTAATATAACCAGTAATTAGATACCGCTGCTGGTAGTATCATCCGCTCAGTTGGCAGTATTTTGATATTTATTGTTCGAAAAATGTTAAATTTTGTGAAAAATAAGGAGTATCTCCCTAGTGCATAGCTCTGTCCTTAGATGGTTTTGGCTTCTGAATCACCCTTTCGGAATTCGCTCTTGAAATTTTTGGATTATTTATTTTCTTTTAGAGAAGGGGGGTCAACATTCTAGGCGTCGAGCACAACTGATGAGTGATTAATGGACTAAATGTGCACATCTTGTGCATGATGATTGGTATCAAAGGATCTGTTCAAGGTAATCACAAATATTGAATGTACTTATTGCATTCTTCTAAAACTACAAGACTATGTGTATTTTTGATCGGAAAATATTAAAAATTAACGTAATTAGAATGCTAGTTTTCAACTGCATAATTTTTCTGTGAATAGGTAACTAATAAACTATTTAGTGGGTTAACACGGGGGTGTGATTTTCACGATTCATAATTTTTCTCCATTTTTCCCTAATTCCTTAAAATTTTTGCCTCTTTTTCCCCAATTCTCTAAATTTTTTGCTCAATTTTCCCAATTCCCTAAAACAAAATTCTCAGTTTCCTCAATTCCCAAAAGAAAAAAAATCGTTCTTTTTTCCAATTCTCAAAATCGTACCAATAACGGTAATAACGTGCTCATACATCCAGTACGAGAAATAAACCAAAAGAAATATGTTCCGTAACATGGAACGGAGTTACCCAATGTACACCCACAGGATAGGCATGTCCTGCTATTCGTAATAGGCTTTTGGAAAAATTATTCCAATATAGTACATTACCATATATTACAATGAACTGTAACTGTAAAATTAATTATTAATTTACGAAAAATGTGCTAGATAAAAGAAAAAGTAATAATAATAATATGAATTAAACTATACCTGTCTATTGCAATTATAAGTAGAATAAAGGCCGATGATGTACAAACAAAATAGTTGACGAATCGTAGGGTTTTACAAGCCTCGATGATGGTAAATGTCAGAGGATTCCTGAGGTCGATGACGACGAACGGCATTCCGATGATACAAGTTACGAAGTCCAGTCCCGCCAAAAATAACACGAAGATTCTAGGGTTCGACTTTTTCATTCGGAATTTGTACACAATAAGGACGTGCAAGTTGCCGATGACTCCGATGACCATGCATGTCGAAACAAATACAACACCTCCAATATACTGTTTTGCCTCTTCGTGATTTAATTCTTCTAACGTTTCCGATTTACCCATCGCTTTTAACGAGAATAAATGTTTCAATTTTGTATTTCAAAGATGTAATTTTCAAGGTTAAAATGACTGATGACAGAAGGTTAAGACTAAGCGAAACTGCGAAGTTTGTTCTTTTTTATGAACTCTGTTAATTAATAACCTTGATATGTCACCACAAAATATCCCAATGCGGTTTATCAGATAAGCACTATCGAATCACAACGGCAATTAAGAATCAATGATCATAATTAAACTGAAGCTATTCTATTTGCTAATCTCTATAAATGATATGTCGGCTATCCCTTTTATTGTTTTTGGTTTTACCGAGTTCCGTTTCGAATATTTGAAATTGATTGATGGAAACAAACATATGAGACTGTAAATTCGTTTTAAAGGTCCGTCTTTCCTGAAAATTTAAATTGCTTCTGTGATTATGTATATGCAATCATTACAGCGAATGGAAAACAATGAAAGATCCGGAACAGACTGGGAGTAAATGGATTGGTTGTATTTATATTCAGTAAACATCTTATAATCAATGTTTCCAGTTTTTTGCATCTTACAATCACAATTGGCTATTAACATACAAATACAATAATTTTATTATCATCAAATAATCCAAACATAAAAGTAAATTTTGAAATGAGCTTAATAGTTCAAAGCTATCACAGGAACTGGGATGTTTTAAAAGATGAGATTTATTTTATGCATGATATATTCTAGAAAATGAAAACAATAAAGGACGGATTTGGTAGAATGTTTCAATTTCTGTATCAATACATACCATTAACATGGTGTCAATGAACTGTTTTAAGTGGTACATAACATCTAGGGGAGTTAACTCTTTGAAAATCAGCTGAATGTTTTAACCACATATTATTAGTAAAGAGAAATCAAGCTTCTGAATGATCAAAATTAGGGTTTGCCAAACGGCTATATATCCAATGAAATTATTTCCGTAAATTGAGTGGTTAAAATTTCTTGAAATTTTTATATTTTTGTCAACAGGTCAAATTAAATATTTCGTAAAAATGTTATGAAATTTAAACTAGCCAAATATATTTTAGTCAAAGTGTTGGGGATCCCCTTAAGAATAAGGCATTCTCTTAAATTCTAAACTCTTGAATGATGTCGATCAAGATGATAGTGATTCAAATAATACTTTTAACCCTTGTATGTTATTTGATTACCCTGAGTATGATGCTATTACGAATAATGAAATTTCAGAAGCTGAAATTTTAGACGCTATAAAGCACTTGAAAAATAATAAATCCCCCGAACTTTATTACATTTTGAATGAATTCTTTTAAAAACTGGCCGCCTGGGCTCATTTATATATTATGCAGTGTTTTCAATCTTGGATGCAGGAATCTTGGATGCGGGAATTATTACAAAATATTGGACAATTAGCATAAAAAGACCTGTGTACAAGAACAAAGGTAATGAAATGAACCCTGATATCTTCAGACCATTAATGTTATTCAGTTGTTTGTGGAAACTGTTGACTTCCATTTTAAACACTAGTTTGAATGTTTCTTTGCGAATGAGATTTCGTTATTATCTGTTAACCAAGCTCGATTTAGAAAAGGGTATTCAATTATTGATAATTCTTTTTTTTTTTTTTTTTTGTATTGAATTCCCTTATATCCCCTCACCAGTATAGGGGCAAAACAAAAAAAAAACATTCTGCGCTGTTATCGTTTTCCGCAAAGCATTCGACACTCTGTAGAGAATTAGTTTGTAGGAGAAATAATCGAAAACAGCAGAATTAAAGATAAAACATATTTACTGTTATGTATAATATATATGACAATATAAAATCATGTGTACAATACAACCGTGTATGTATAATGGATGTTTTAAAGATGCGAAACAAGAGCTTGCAAGTCAAGTTCAAAATTCACTTTTTTGGTATTTGCAAAACCGTTAGGAATCAAAATATTCATCTTGATCTCCAGGGAATAGTTGGACCTATTTTACTTTATGGATCCGAAATTCCATGATATGAGAACATCAATATAATTGGAAGAGTACGGTCATTTTAATTTTGTAAAGAAATTGTAAAAATTACAGTTTTATTGTGTACGGGAAATTTATTCGATTTTAAAAATAAAATCAAATATTAATGTCGTATTGATGTAAACCTATAGATAATGATGACAAAGTTAGTAGTAAAATTTACGCATTGATTTATGCACTGAAGAATAATGTAAATGGCTTAATTTTGTACATTTTGTAGAATCATTTTTTAGTGGAGTTGGCCTTGGTTATATTTATATGAATCAGGTGGTATTATTGATGCAAATTAAGTAACGCAAACCTAATGGAATTATTTCATTCGAAAATAGGTAAATTATAAATTCTGTTACAGGCGAATTTAATGTCCAGTTAATTGAGTTTTTTTTTAAAATATCTGTTTAAGTTACCAAAGTAATAGAGTTTGGATAACCAAATTGCGTACCTCTAATTTAAGAATTCCGGTAGAAACTGGAAGATGGTTATACATATCCAAACAGAATCGAATTTGTACACTTCGTAATGGGACTATTGGAGATGAATTTCATTTTCTATTTGTTTGTCCAAATGATAGCATAACAGAAATTCGAAACCAATTTGTTCCAAAATATTTCTTTCAGTATCCTAGACTAAGTGTTTTTAGGTTTATAGGGCTTTTATCGTATTGTGATGTTAAATTACGTGTTGAACTATCTGTATTTGTTCATATAAGTAAAGGTTGTTTTAATCTGTCTTTCGTGTTCATTTCGTCACATGTATTTTATTGTGTATATTATGTAGGTCTTCATGTTACACAGTATGTGTCTAAATAAACAACAAAATGGATAACAGGAAAGCTCAACAATGACACCAAACAATCAAAGCAAAGTGACTGCTTGTTAGAACTGAAAATTAGAGTGGACGGTAAATGATTTAGATAGCAGGGTAGGCATGTGCCCGTTCTAACTGTAAAACTTGCTAAGGCTCTCAAAGCTGTAGGTTGGATACTGTTGCTCTACTAAACGAAAAAATCTGAAATATTAAATACATGTAAACTCTTGTGAGCTCTTTTGTAAACTCAAATTTAGTATAACTATTCAAATGAAAGACTTCAAAGCTATCGTGCGAATTTAATGATATGGTAAGAGATATATTTATCATATATAAATCTAAGAGATGAAAGATATTAAGAAATGAATTATTAAAATGCTACAATCCCCTGATTCAAAGATATTTCATTTCTACATGAAAAACAATGTTTTTTCATATACGTGTAAAATGCTGTAAAAGCACTGTATTCTCATATTTAATTAAAACTCAGTAGACATTTTTTTTTTTTTTAAATGAGCCTAACAGACTACATGTATATCTCCAAGTAATCTGCAGGGTCCAAAGGCAATATCGCATCATGTAGTTTTCTCCGAGGTCTCGTTGTTCCAAGATTAAACTTGCAGATAAATTATTCAAACACGTTTCTTTTTTCTAGAGGTCCCAAGGCAGTATTTAATACTGCACTTACTCATGTTACTCTTCATATCTGAAAATTCCTGTTTTTCTAGTATTATATTATATTCTTGGAGATAATTAAAGACAAAAGTTAACGCATTTCTTTTTGAAACATAAACTGGAAAATTGAGAAACGGATTGAATTACAAATTATTCAAATTCAAATTACTTTACTGTCATTAAACATAAAGTTAGTGACAAAACATATTAACAAATATACAATACTGGACATTACAAAAACTTCTAATAACAAACAAAAAGTGACTAGTCGCCTGACCTCAGTTTCAATAAAATCTGATATACAAATGAAACCCAAGTCATAAGAAATGAATTTCCTCGGTAAACTTGCTAATTTTACAAATTTTGTTAATGGCGGAGGAGATATTTTTTCACGTTACCTTTTAAGATTTGAGTGGTTCGCTTTGTAGAATCATCCCAAAAGGAGTTTTGAATATTTCAGAATTATTAGCATCTACTTGACAATAAATTACTCAAATTTCATAATAATCAAACTGCAATCAAATACTGTATCGTTGCATACGATGCAGATTTCTAATTTAACCTTTATCAAGCACAGTCAGAGGGTAAAATTAACAAAACTTCAATATATAACGTGCCATAAATACATGTAGGGTTACGGTAGCCAATTCCAAGATAAAATCAACATGATATGAGGAACTTGACACTTAATTCATTTCAAAATTCATCAATGAAAGTTTAAGTAATGATGTATCTGAAAATAAACAACATGCCGAAATGGCAACTATTAAGAGAACGATATTCTCCTCTAGACATGATGTTGCCTCGTTGTAAGTGAAGTGACCTCTTGACTATACTTAAACTCAAACGACCTAAATAAAATTATTGGAACATCTATTTGATTCTCAGGTAAATTATCCTACCTTAAAACATATATTCAACTAATCACAAAAGTTAATTTCCTATCGATAGTTAAATCATCTATCTCTGTCCTGTAGCGGATATTAGTACATTTTGATATGATTTCTCTCTTCATTTATAATCTCTAAACACAAAATGATGACATTAACGTTTCTTTCTGACCGTGTTATGGGGAAATATTTCATACTTAAATAAGTATTCAACATACGAGATTGAAACAATGAAGAATTGTCATTTATGCACTAAAGTAATTTTCCAAAATCAAAGGCTGAATAAAGTCTAATGTCACATCCAACATGACCAATCTCCGACCAATTTTCTTGAAAAGCACAATGTTAATGTTTGTTTCATACATTTACCATGTATATATATATCAATAGATAATTTCTGGACACAAAATGTTGTTTCGTTCAAGATATAGAGGTCATCTATCAAAATTGACAATTTTTTGTGTCGCCCCGGAACGCATGGTCGACACATAGGGATCACTATCTGTCGTCTTGCGTCGTTTTGCGTCGTCAAACTTTTCTTCTATCCTCAACTACTCGTAAACCGCTCAAAGGAATTTGATGAAACTTTCTCTGTGCATTAACCTTAATGCAAAGGTGTGCATATATATTTCATTTTTAGAAAATTTTAATTTTTTTGTTTGTTTAAAAATTGACATTAAAAATTGACATTTTTGAAAACGAGGGGGGGGGGGGGGGGTGGACAGGCCATGTCTTCGTTGGAAGACTCACACATTTTATTCTTATGTTTCATTTATTTATTTCCATATTATAATTATTATTACTAGTATTAGTTTTATCACGTTTTATTCCCCCCGCTTGAAGTTGATTGGTTCAATTACCGATCATGATGTGTACTACGACTTTTGACCGGACGTTGGCATCTATCATAGGCAAAAATATCTGATGAGCTGAAAATCTCAATGAAATTAATTGTTAATAACTTGCATATACTGTTTTCTCTAACAACTGCTGAAACAAGACAGACTGTCGAATTCTTTCTAATATTTATAGTTGGTTTTATTCTCGAATGATGCCAGCCCATTCAAAAAAACTTAATGTTTAATGACACTATCTGAGGCCCGTCTGTCTGGGTTACAAATTTTAAAAGCCGTAGTATTAAAGAACATAACACAATTTTTTAACTTTATATTTGATTTATTTAATTTGTTATAAAAGCACTATGGTTCATTTGCACTCGCCTTTGTGTAAATCACTAATTGTCATGGATCCCAAGAAACCTTATAATTTACACAACGCCCTTGGAAATTTCCAAAGATTTAACACAAAGCTCTATGTTTATACTCTTCAGATTAATGTTATGGTGTTCTTGCCCAATGGAACAGAACTGCGTTACCTTGCACTGCCAATTAAATCTATGCTATCATATGATACAAATAAATCGAACAAAGTCCAAATAACATAGATTCTTTATGGGCCTCAATTTATTAGACCATGTTGGTAGGATAAACATGTATATGTAAATCCCCATTAAATTTACGAAGACACATATGTCTGACCTTTCTACTTACTGTACATGTAATTATGGAATTATTATACCTTCATAAATCATTAAATGACAATCAATTAGAAAACACAAGGAAAAAATAAGCACTTTATTTTTTTAATGTAACAAAAATGACTAAGGTAACATCTAAATATAACAGTTTTTCAACAATTTTGGGAAAGCTATGCGGATTTCTTGGAATCAGTTGATGACAGGTCTATTTTTGTTTAATATCCTAGGATTTCCGAGAAAATAATAAATCAGCTGTGTAGTCATTGTCATGATACGAAGAATAATGTCTATAGTATTTCAAATAAATGTGTTTCTATTATACGCGACTACGTACGCCTATAAACGGAAAAATCGTATAGAGTCATATATTTACTTGTTTTGAAAATATAGACATTGTTGGGACTTTTTGTTTCTACTTCATGTACAGATATCATTTTTTATTTCCATTCTGAAACGTTATAACTGTCCTTAAGTAATCGCTCATTCCATTACATAGAAATGCACTACATTCAATAAATAGTTGAATTTTAATCATTGATTAAACATTTTTAACAACGCAGCTCATATTATTAAATGCTAATGTGAAAGCACTATTTGAAAAAAAAATCGCACAATCTATATTTTCAATCAAATATCTCATTACTTTTTATTTCTACAGAAAAAAGCACTGTACATCTTTTTAACTTCCTGTCTGAAGCGCATGTCATAAAATCCGTAAATAAAGGAATTCACCATATTGTTTATGAAAAAGCACCATACAAATGTATTATATAAAACTTTCCCAGGAAATGATAAGTTGGCAACAAATCCGGTCTTTACGAAAGCTACAATTTTCAGAATCAGGTGCGGAAAATAGCTAATAAAGAAAAATGACGTGATTAAGAAAAACATAAAAGTTGTTTTCTTGGCTCGGTCAAAACCTGCCTTGTCATGCTGTTTCTTTTTTGTTTTACGTTTATCTTTTTTACCATTGGAGAAAACCGATTCCACAGATGCCATTGGTGTATTGACTGTATATATCTCTTTCCCGTTTTGTAAGTTTCTCATCATGTTTCCGTCCTTTAAACCAGAGTGTTTCTCATCGCTAGACATCTCATCTGTTGTATCCGTTGTTTTGGATTTTACATCGGAGCTATTATTTGGCTCAGAGAACTTGCTCCTGAATTTAGTGTGTTTTGTTATGGCACGACCAATGAGACTATATATTACCACCAAAATACCGAAAATACCAAATACCATTACAATCAAAACAGCATTAAAATATGCCTGGTATTTCGTATTTTTAAATCTATCTTCGGTAAAGCATCTGACACCGGTTATATTTGGATTCGTCGTATTTACTGAACTGTGACCGTAGAGTACAGGTGCTGGCCATGATAATATCA
The DNA here is from genome assembly GCA_028015205.1 of Mytilisepta virgata. NCBI lineage: Eukaryota > Metazoa > Mollusca > Bivalvia > Mytilida > Mytilidae > Mytilisepta > Mytilisepta virgata. Next base: position 1,772,073 of record JAPWFG010000018.1, on the reverse strand, counting down.
ACGATATACCGAGACAAACGCAACACAAAATCTTTGCCATGCCTCTGGAGATCTGCTTTCCTAGAGGGATACATATCTTTCTATACCTGAAACAAAGACAACGTATTGCTCGTTGAGTTAGATATATTTACAAAGTTTTTTGTACACTCTTACAAGGAATAACATTCCTAACATGTTAATCTTTTTGTAGATTTGAAGGTATTAAAGAAATGTAGAAAAATGTCTCCAAGTAAATCAACAGATAAACTTTACATTCTAAAATAATTTTTCCAAATTTGATTTATGGGCATTATCTTCGTTAACCGTGAACAAATTTAAATATACTTATGGCAAGCCGTTTTACTATTTATTCTAACTTCAGGATATCTAATAAACTTTATAAGATCATATCTCATATAGTTTATAAGATATCTTATATAGTTTATAAGATATCTCATATAATTTATAAGATATCTCATATAATTTTCTTTATAATATATCTTTTAAATTATATGAGATACCTTATATATTATATGAGATATCTTGAAGTTAGAATAAATAGTAAAACGGCTTGCCATATATACTGGTTATCAATGGAATATCACTTTTCACACTTCAGACATATGTAAACAGTTCAGATAAGGTGCCATGGGAATCCAGACATATGGGTTATGCATCAATGAGACAACATAAACAGGACTAAACAGAGGAAAGACTGATAACACTGTTATTGATGTTTGCCCTCAATACTTCGTGAAAGAACAACACTAAATCGGGCACCACAACAGTGTGGTCATAAATACAACCAATCAGAGAAACAGAGTATTCCATAAATTAAACATAAAACAATAAATATACATGAGACAACAGCTAAAAATACATGCGTTTGGGGCAATCGGAAAACACTCGAACCTTTCGGTCAATATCGACATTGGTCGGAAATGGCCGAGTGATGTTCCGATTGGGGTTTGGGCTTGGTACAGGCACTCATAGAATATAGTGGGGTAAACATCGAATGAGTTCCCATGCCCTCCTTTACATCAATGGTAAGTGATTATTAAACAAACACAGACAGACAATAAAAACTCGATCGGTGGTAATTAATACGTTTGTTTTTTAATTAATTATATTACATGTAATTAAATAAGTTCGTGGGGAAAATCAGAAGCAAAACAAACAGAATCTAAACCATCCTCTTTCATACTAACAGGAAAATTGTGAATTTTAAATTATAATTTAAGATATATCGGAAAGGACGTCGTCTTTGGAGAAAAATTCATGGAAAATTGTTAAATAAATACATTGTATTTCCCTAAATATTCATTCAAGTCACAGATAAAACCACCGAGCTGAATATAACTCTTATAAATATTCTAATGATAAGCGGATTTGTTCTGGTATAGCTCAGGTGAAAATGAGTATCATGTCAACAAAGTTTGATAGTATCCGGACTTAAATGATAAAATTGAAATATTTTAAATTCATTTATACATTGTTTACTTCCTTGAGCTTTGGCCGATTTTTTTTTAAATTGACAATAAAACGTGTGAATGTGGTTTTGTTGAAGCCAGTAAACTAGATAAAGTTCTGCCAAAAAAAACCTTCCTTAACTAGGATACATTTCATCCACATCTTGAAGGTTCATGTAATAATTATATCCCGTCAAAAATTAAAATGACATAATAATTAAACGTTGCAATTGGCTCGAACGAAAAGTAAACCGTTTGTGTTCTCGACTTTGATTGTGGTTTTGTGTTTTTATTAAAATAACTAATTAAATTAAGGCCTAGGAATACACATTTTAGATGTGACATATATTTGAAATAAACAGCTTATGCAAAGGAACTCCTGTCCCAAAGCCTAACCCATGTTTAGTGCATGGTAAATACACCTTGATAATTGTGATAGTTTGAAAAATAAACAATTTTGATGCGTATAATCGCACATTTAGAGCAGTGCTCATTGCTTAAAATTTGAAAATCCGGAAAAAATTGTTGCGTATAATCATAATATACGTATTTATATATATGCCAAACCCATTTTACGCATTCACATATTATCACTTTAATGTAACTAGCTTCTACGTGTTACTAAATAAATCACGTTCGGTTCATTTAAAGATACTGAATTCGTGTGCAACGGGAAGATTGTAACCTAAGATACCGAATTCATGTGCAAAAGGATGTTATTGATGGTAAAATTTTAAGAAAATGTTTCGATAAAATAAGAGAAAATCAAATCAGTATGATTTATTAACCATTTGTGAAACAATATATGACGGTTTAATCAGTATAAAATTTATGACGTTGTTGTTTTTCTCGTCATCAGTTGTGGCTAGGAGTTATTTATGTGAACAAATAATTGACCCATTTAATGACAGATGCTTGTGTATTGATTAAAATTGTGGTTGTCATTACGTCAGTATACCTAAAGGGTCCATAGAATAAAACTGTCAACGCAGCTTCAATCAACTGTATTGCATGATTGATATGTATAATATTTGTTACATGTGTTCATTGATAAAAGGGTACAAGCAGTTGCAGACTAAAATTTATATGTATTGAAAAACGACATAGCTATGCATCCCCCTGGAAAAAAATATATTAATAAATTTAAAACCAAATGCTTTAAAATAAAATTGTATACCGACATCGCTTGTAACAGCCATTTTATATTTAGGAAGTGGGAAATGACGGAATCGGAAAAGAATAAAGGCTCTAAAATTTAAAGGAAATCCGAAATTAAAGGATTTAATTTTAGCTATGATCAAATGGTTAGACATTTTCCCACGATAGCGCTAGTCAAAGCGCTAAAACAATAATGATAAGATTTAATAGAAATAAGACAAGAATACTATGTATTTTTGCATATTTGTAAGGACTGGAAGTGAACAACCCATATTTGCACACCCCATCCTATAACAACACATTATTCAAGAGTTATTCGAACGTACCCGGGGTGATATAAGACAGGGTTGCGGTCAGTCTGATATGGCCATGTCAGGCCGGGTGCGTTTAGACATACGTACTTATGGAGTATATGATAAACAGCTTAATACATGACCTAATAATGTTATCCGATATGGGAGTCTCGGGATGATACCCGGTCTAATATTGATTAGGTCATGCATTGATCTATAATTATTCATACACGAGTATTCTATCGTCCTAGCAAACTAAACAGTATCCATTAGTATATTGACAACTAGAGATCCATACAAGTTCGTATAAACAATTTTCAATTAGAAAGCTTTTCATGTGAAGAATGAGGAAAATGAGTTAGTACGTACCTAAAAAATTACAAATGTACTATATCACATGTCACGTTCACGTGAATGATGCAGAAATTGATTATAATTTAAAAAAAAAAAAAAAACAATTGCAAAATAAAAGAAAATTTTCTGTGTATTCTACAAATGTACTATATCATTAATTTAAAGTGAAGTATACGTCAATGAAAATGCCAGTGCAATATATTGTTGATAGATACTTTAAACATTTTGGTGAATATATCAAGCTGCTTTGACAAAATGGTTAAAGGCAGATACATTAAACAGACCCCCCCCCCCCCCCACCCCACCCCAACCATACACACAACGAAAACAAAATATTGTGACTAATATTATAATATCCTAATGAAATTGTCTCATTAAAATATAGTTTACACAAACTGAACAACTGAATGACATATTTACGTTCATCATTATAATGAGGTAATAATTTATGATTGTTTAATTACATAGTCCTTAGTTGTCTAAACATTTTATTCATGTTATGTCAGTTCACGAATAAATCTGAGGAGTAGCATTTGTATCAGACTGATCTGACTCATATTGGGTGACAGGGACAGAATCGGGGATGGGGGAGATTTAGAAATTTAATAACCTAGTATTGTTCTAGCAAACATGTATATCTTTTTCAACAATAGCACAACATTCTTTTTCCTTAAAATCAACGTTTTGTATGTAAATGTGCTTGTAATAGAAATACCATTACCGTAAATACCAGTTATTGCCGAAAATACCGAAATAAATTTAATGCACTGTATGGCCATTTCGTTGACTGACAACTCATCAGCAGTGCACGACATAAAAATGTTGGAAATCCGGCTAAAGATATAATGATGAATTAATAAGCAAAACCATCAAAACTCAGAACAATTAAAACAAACAGGAATCCAAACTCAGCTAAGGGCTACCTCTGCATCAAAAGGAAGAGCCTTAGAAATAAATTCCCAATCACACCTTGCAAGCTCTCCGCCACAAAATGGTCACAGAATTGCCTCCTTTTATTGCTTTTATAAAGTTATGAATCATAACTTATCCGGCATTGTATTTTTAAATTTTGTAAAAGTTAAATGCATGATGTGTATTACGTTTTTAATATACTAAAATACTTCCTGCTGTCTATTTGAATATAGAATAAATTTTGTATATATATATATATATTTACCTGTCTATTGCAATCACAGTCAAAATCAAGGCAGAAGATATGCAGATGAAGTAATTCACAAATCTCAGAACTTTGCAGGCAGAGATCATAGTAAACGCCAGAGGATTTCTCAGATCGACGACGATAAACGGCATTCCGACGACACACGTGATCATATCCAAAACTGCTAGAGAAAGAATGAAAATTCTGTGATTTGACGGTTTCATACGGAAAGAATAAACGAATAACACGTGTAAGTTGCCAATTATTCCTATGACCATGATAATGGACACGAACACGACTCCGCCAATATACTGCTTTGCTTCTTCACGGTTAAGTTCTTCCAAATTTTTGTTATCCATAATGAAATTTTACATAGAAAAAATATCGTTAGGTAAAATGACAGCTATTAAATTCAACAACCGTTTTTAGGCGGTCACTTGCTCAGAAGATGATTCTAAACGTCACAAACAAAATTGTATATTATGAATGAATGTCCACTGACTATGTGTTTAAATCGTGTTTATCTGAATAATAGGTTTTCAAAGTAATGAAAACAAACGTATAATGTTAAAAAGAACAGGTTAACTTACTACATCCCTATTCTATACCAATAAAAACATCTATGTATACACATAATTATGGTTTAACTTCTGCGTATAAACACAGGTAAAGTTGTCAAATTCACCCTTTTGTACGAACTATAATCCACTTTTAATGTGGGAATAAATATTTTTAGTCACAAAATTAATACGAAAAATCAGTCTCGTATAACTTTTCAAAATCTATACAAACATCTTATTGTCAAAGGTCGTATTGAAACATATAGTTAAGTATTAAAAACATTTAATTTGTCATATACAAAATCCGACGCCGGTCTTTTTTATCACTAAAAGCAAACTTCCCGTTTTGATTTGAAACGTATTTCAAATAATTTTTTCGTTTATTTGCTAAGTCTTACTGTTTCTATTGTCCGCACACAAATTTAAAATCCTTTGAAAGAATCACAATTCAAACTGAACGAAGTATAAAAATCAAATTACTTTATAATTACCGGAAACGGAACACGGGTTGGACACACTTCAAAATCATATATCACTTAATATCTTATAGAGGAAGTAAGTTCTCAAATACATAAATTAAGTTGAAGAGGATGAGTAGAAAATTTTGTCTCTGTAGTCCACATTCATGACATGATCATCCATATACTACATTAGAAGGATAGGTGTTTCTGTGTTTTATCTTCACAAACATTCATGTGGCTAAAGTTCAAAGTATGAAATGACAGAGAGTGACCTCTCGCGAATACAGCCGATTTCTATTGAACTCTATGACGAGATAGCATTAAACCCTTTATGGGAGCGTTATTTCAGACTTTTTTATTTAGAAGAGCTGAGCTATGAGACCCTTAGATAGTTTTTACAGTTAAAACGACCCTGCTATCTAAATCATGTACAGCCCGGTCTTATTTTGCGGTTCTAGCAAGCGGTCACCTTCTTGGTAATCATACTTTTTTATAGTGTTTTTTATACACCAGAGTATCAGGATAGATATTGCCGAGGTTTTGGTACCCATAAAACCTGATTAAATCCACCACTGTTCAGTGTCTGTATCAAGTGAAACTATCCAGACTCTCTGTTGTGTTTATGTTTGTGTGTTGTGCTCTTTTATATTATTTTTTTTGTCTGGTATTTTAAACTGTTAAATAATATTTGATCTTGTATACGTTTTGGTCATTAATTTCCACTGAATTTTCACGCCTTTTTTTATCAAGTTTAAGCAACATATAATTCGTCATAGAAATTATTCAATAGTACATGTATTATATTATATGAAAATGAAAGTCTTTGATACCAATTGCGATGCACAAGATGTGCACATTTCGTCTATTGACGACTCAACAGGTGTGCTCAAGGCCTAAAATGTTGAAAACCAAAATAACATCCAAAAATTTGAAGAGCTAATTCACGGATGCCAAAATGACCAAAAGGGGTGAAGCAAAAACCATCTTAGGACAGAGCTATGCACTAGGGAGATACTCCTTAGGTTTTACAAATTTTACAATTTTCTAACAATAAATTTTAAGTATCAATTTCGGGCTAATATCAAAATGCTAGGAACTAAGCTGGGGATACCCTCGGGGGCTTTGGGTCCACCAGCAGCATCGACTCGTTGGTAAAAATAAAATTCTTTGATATATTATACAATTGTACAATTATATTACCATGTTTTGTTGTTATACAATTATTGCTGTTCTTCATCTTAAAGTCAAGATGTAACCTTTGACTCCTATAAAAATCTCGCACCTGAATAGTAAACTTTTTGAACGGGATTATTTTTTAAAATTTAATCGTACCTCAAAACTTTCCGCAGATGCATGTTAATGAAAACAATTACAAACAATACCAGCCAAGAAATCTAACAAATACTCTCATAATTTGACCAACAATTTCTGAATTTCTACGCAATACGCAATTAAGACATAAACAAACAGAGGGTCCATCTATTAGATGTGTTATTGACTTGACAGAAAAAAATCTACGAAATTTGATTGGGGGTTGGGATGTTGACCGATTGAGTGTAAGTAAATATTCGTAAACACGATGTTGTACATCTTTTAAAACATGCAATAAATACTCTATAAATATAGTATATCAATTCTGATCAATGTTCTTTAAGTTTAGAAGTTTGCAGTCTAATTAGGATCGTAAAGCAGTTTAATTGTTTAACCGAACGTAGGTTAAATATATTGTGTACTTGCTGAATATTTAAAGAGTATTTTATGGCGATAGGCATACAATGGTCCTGTTTTTGTTCTGTCGAATAGGGTAGAATCGAATGGAGCAGACTGTAGCAGTTTTCATTACCATTGTCAGCATACAAACATGTACAATTCACCTTTCTCGCAAGGGATTCAATACCATAAATATGATTAAGTTGTCTTAACGTATACATGAATAATAAGTAAACTATATATTTGTTATTACATATACGCTACAGGTAGTTTATTGTTTTATCTTTCATTACAAAAATGTAAACAAAGGTTCCTCATCATTAATTCATTGGACAAACACATTACAGTAAAATAGTGTAATATCACGCACTATCGTAAAATTACCATAAGAAAGCTAAATAAACTAAAATTAAAATATTAGCATGATTAAAGCAACTTTTGATATGTTTCTATTCAAAACACAAAACGTTCTGTACTTATATTTCGAACGTTATAATCAACCTATTGTCCTGGAAAGTGTTTTCTCCATGTCGGCTCTGTCTATATTCGTACTTTCTATGATTTGGATAGCAATAAAATCGCGAGACTCAATATGGGATAAACATACAAGTGTTAGGATGGTATTTGAAAGCTCATTGAAATGTCTTGTTCCGACCAACACTTCCTTCTAAAACAGCTCTGGATGACATCGTACGTAGTGAGTAAGTCATTAGGTTGTATTTTCAATTTTCCGTAAATACTACACGGATAAGATTGGGTTATAATAAGTGTTAAAATACTACAGGATTTACCACCCGCACATTCCGATTAATTAGCTGATGAATAATGCATCAGACAGAATCCACGAGAGAAAAGTAATAAATGTTGCTCTCCTTTTAAAACATTATTTTCATCCTCATTTGAAGAACAAGCATCGTTTATCGAGGCCGTCTTCACAAATAATGTCGAAAGGGTGTCGCAATAATGATTTCTAGAGTTATTCGTTATGGAGAAAAACCATATCAAATCTAATTCTGAATCAGAATTTCGTTTAGTAAATTTTGAAAAATTTTCAAATATGAACTGACTTCTTTACATAACAGGTTACAAAACTCAAACGTTTTTCAACGTACATCTTTTATTAAATATATAGTTATCAATTTTCAAAACGGGTTACAAAACCAAATAGTGTTCGTTTATCTCACACTCGTTTATCCAACGGAAAGGTTTTCTAATTTTTCGTTATCACAACAGATTATGAAATTTAAAAAAAGTATGGCATGTTTTACTGATTCTGAAAATCTTTCAACACGATTCCTCTTTACACAACAGTCTATTGTATATCCTTTTAATCTCTTTCCTAAATCTGATGTCCCAAAAACCGTAAATAAATGCATTTGCTATATTATTCACATAAACACTGCATAAAAATATGTTGTACAGAACTTTTCCAGTAAATGATAATTTGGAAACGAAGTCTTTTTGCACAAAAGTTATAATATTAAGAATAAGATGTGGAAAATAGCTTAGAAAAAAGACAGATGTTATTAAGAAGAAGATTACTGTTGTCCTTTTGGCTTTTTTAGTACGTTCTTTATGTTTGATATTCTCGTGTTCATACTTTGCCTTGGTAGCTGTAATTGAGATTGATTCCATTGATGTCGATGGAGTGTTTGTTTCATTTCTAATGCTCTCTGAAGTTTTCTTTTTATTTTCAACTTGTACTGTTTGTTCTTTGTTAGAACCTTTCGGTTTATATGATGTGTAACCTGGCTCCGAGATGGTGCTCCTAAGCTTAATCTGTTTCGATATTGCTTGCGCGATGAGACTGTACATTACTATCAAGATTCCTAAAACCCCTAAAACCACAACAATTAAAACAACATTAAAATACGCCTGGAAATTCGTGGATTTAAATTTGTCTTCAGTATGACATCTGATACCAGTTATGTTCGGATTTGTTGTGTTTACCGAACTGTAACCAAAAAGAATTGGCGCTGGCCATGACAACACTAAAGATATCAAGAGAGAAACACAGCAAAATATCTTCGCCATTTGTCGAGATATCTGCCTACCAAGAGGAACACATATCTTCATATATCTGAAAGACAAAACTTGTTTCTAATAGATGTACACACTACTGTAATCCTGTACGATTGGTTAATCACTTCTAGTAAATATGCAATATACCTTTAATTTCAATAGCAAAGAAGAAGGGTTAAGATGATTTGTCATGCTACACAAGTGAGCTTGATAAGTCTGCTGTTTGTAAATATATATTATTATGCACTTCTATTCATTAGGGTCTGATTGACATGCACTTTCACAAGTACAACAGTTTTGATAATAAACAAGATAAAAAAAGGATATATTGCATTGGAGATAATCAAGATCGTTTACATATAGATTTCCTTCAGGTGCGAGTGACGTATGGAATTTTTCCACCCGAGATCGTTAATTTTCTTATTTTCAACACGCGAGCGTGTTAAAATCTTAAATGTAACTACTGGAGATGATTTTTGACAAAAACCGCAGGAAAATTTCGTTGCTATGTAGTTTCTTACATAGACGTAATTTCAGGACTTCTCCAGTTACTCGTTCTGATAACTGTAGAAAAAACGGCGGGAATTTTCATGTAGAAATTTAATCACCGGGAAGTGGTTAAAAATATTATGTATTTTTATCCCACCGATTTAACACGCCAAGAATAGGATAAATTTATTTACCTGTCTATTGCAATTGCTGTCAAAATCAAGGCAGAAGATGTACAGATGAAATAATTCACAAATCTTAAAATTTTGCAGGCGGGTATAATTGTAAACGTCAGAGGTTTCATCAAATCGACAACTATAAACGGCATTCCGACGACACATGTGATCAGGTCCAATGCTGCGAGGGAAAGAATGAATATTCTGTTGTTTGACGGCTTCATTCGGAAAATATAGATAAAAAGCACATGTAAATTGCCAATCGTACCTATGAAAATAAAACAAGACACAAACACCACTCCGCCAATAGACTGTTTTCTTGCTGTCTCGTTTAGCTCTTCCAATTCTTTGCTAATCTCCATGATGTTATCCTGATAGTTAATAGTACAGAAAAGCAAGGATTACGTGAAATGGAACCGTTCCTAGAATAGTGTAGATGATACATCAATGTCAACAATAAATTTTCATCTCAAAATTCAGTGTACAAGAAATAATATTCAAAATAGTCTGACATTTTCCAGCTTTCCGTGTCCTTTTTCTTCCATAAAATACGTATCCGCGGTCAGCTCTTATTAATTGTATGTATACGGTCTGGAAAGAGAGCTTAATTTCCAAAAATGGTCTAGAACATACATTATACTATCAAACAAGACAAGTCTCAATCACATGACCGTTCAAATACGGCTGTAAAACAGTTAGTTTCTTGCATGACTTATATAATCTTAAATTATCTCAAAGGCAAACCTATACATAAAGTCAATATTTGATAACAAGCAATCAAAAATGTACACGAAAGGTCGTTTTGCAGGAGACGTATCAAAATTTTATCTAACATATTTTTATTTCCTACTAAAAATATTTCGTGGTTTGCAAAGATAAGAAAGAGATTTTTTAATTTAAGCAGAAATTTTGCATATTTGTTTAAATATCTATATCTGTTGTTTTGCAGGCCCTAGCAGAATAGAATTTCAGTTACGTGTGTAATAGCGACACCCGTAGCGGCAATTTTGCCTAGTCGCAATCTTCGCTGAATTAGCATACATTTTTGTTTATATCTATGGGGTAGTATTTAATGTATTAGTGTCCCTTAATAGGGGATTGTCGTTCCGACAGCATACATTTAACATTTTGGCGCTCAACTTATCCAAACATAGGATAACAGCACATGTGAACAAATAACAGAAATTATGATATTTAATATGACTGTGAATTCTTGTTGTAACAAAAGACAAATACTTTCAAAATAATGAAACAACAAATACACATGGGCTGCGTATTGGATATGTACAGTATCAAGGAAACATTAAATCTATTTCGTACCAGCCGAAGATAGATGACAAAGTTGGTATTAACGTTTGTCTTGTATTTTTTTATTTTATTTCGACACCAATGAGAAACCAGAGTGAGTTATATTTTCCTAACCAATGTAGGTAATGGAGATAATAAATTTGTCCCTCTTATAGCCTCAGGACAAAAGGGGGAGAATTTAATTATCTCCCTTACCTACATTGGTTAGGAAAAGATAACTCACTCTGGTTCCTCATTAAGAAATTAAGAGTATTTATCTCAGCAAACGTTGTTCATGTATATCTTTTTCATTTCTTTTCTGAAGCGCCTGTCACAAAATCCATAGATGAAGGCATTTACTATATTGTTAATAAAAAAGCACCATAGAAACGTGTTATACATAACTTTGCCAGCAAATGATAAATTTTCAACGAATTCTTTTTGCACAAACGCTAAAATATTCAAAACTAGGTGTGGAAAATAACTTAAAAAGAAAAATGCTGTGATGAGAAAAAACATAAAGCTTGTCCTTTTGGTTCTGGCAAAATGATCTCTCTTCTTTTTCGGGGAATCGGCGGCTATTCTCGATTCACCTGAATCTGTTTTAGTTTCCATCCCAAATCGCTCTGTACCATCTTGTAAATTCTTTGCCTTGTTTTGATCATTCGGAATCTGTTCTTCGTTCGACTTTTCGGCAGTTGTATCAGTCACATTGAACTTATCTGAGCTATTAATTGGTTGGTGGAAAGGACGCTGAAAGATATGTTTCGATATAGCCCTCGCAATGAGACTATACAACACTACCAAGATTCCAAAAACTCCAAAAACTACCAAAATCAATACAGCGTTAAAGTAAGCCAAATAATTTGTAGATTTGAATTTGTCTTCTGCATTACATCTGACACCAGTAATGTTTGGGTTGGTCGTGTTTACCGAACTATGACCGTAAAGAACAGGTACTGGCCACGATAACACCAAAGATATACCAAGACAAACACAGCACAAATTTTTCGCCATTCGTCGTGAAAACTGCTTACCTAGAGGAACACATATCTTCCTGTACCTGATTAAGACAAAAACGTTATTGAAAGTCAAGTATTAACTTCCATTGTACTGTAGTACAAATGTAAATTTTTTAGAATGAAAAACTTAAAGCTATGTGTATACAACTGGAATAGACCCATTGACCCCTTTAAACAGACGGTAACAATATTGTCTAATTTTATATAAAGTTAGGCATCCATCGTTTACAATTCAATGGGAAGTTAGGCAACCATAACTGTCGTTTATAATTCGATGGAAAGGTAGTCAACCACAATTGTTTATTGTTTCACATATTTAATTTATGATATAGCACATAACTGCACTTAATCTAGCAGACTCTGCATCACTTAATGAAAAGTAAATAAAATCTTTAATAATAATATTTTTTGAAAAAAAATTTTAAGTATATACATAGTCATATAAATTGATTTGGTCGTACATCTGAACCACATGATTTTTTAGGTGATTTTATATTATTTTTAAGTTGCCCAAAACGGAGTTTGGTAGACTTATTATTTTTGCTCCGTTTCTTCTTACTATTCTTCTTCTTCTTCTTATTATTATTATTATGTCGCCCCGAACGTAGTCACGGGACGACATATTGTTATTCTTCCGTTTCTTTGTTATTATTATTCTTTCTTTCCAATGATTTTTGTCCGGCTTAGTTCTCGGAGATGCCTGGATAGAATTGAATGAAACTTGGCAGAAAGTAAGATCACTATGTGAAGGTGTGCAATCGATACTTTTTTTTTCGAAGTGGCCGCCATTTTCAAGATGGCCGCCATTCAAAGATCGGTACCCTCCGAAAATTTAAAACGTTTATATCTCAAAAACTGTACCATAGAATTTCATTAAACTTGGTAGGTTTGTAAAGTACAATTAGAAGAACAAACTGATGAAAAAAAATCGCGATCGGTTGGAGACGTTTGGCGGCCATTTTGAAAAATGATGTTCAAATGGCGAAAAACTTAACATCGATAGAATTGAATGAAACTTGGCAGAAAGTAAGATCACTATGTGAAGGTGTGCAATCAATACTTTTTTTTCCGAAATGGCAGCCATTTTCAAGATGGCCACCATTCAAAGATCAGTACACTCCGAAAATTTAAAATGTTTATATCTCAAAACATGTATGATCGAATTTCATTAAACTTCGTAGGTTTGTAAAGTACAATTAGAAGAACAAACTGATGGAAAAAAATCGCGATTGGTTGGAGACGTTTGGCGGCCATTTTGAAAAATGATGTTAAAATGGCGAAAAACTTAACATGGATAGAATTGAATGAAACTTGGCAGAAAGTAAGATCACTATGTGACGGTGTACAATCAATACTTTTTTTTTTAAATGGCCACATTTCCAAGATGGCTGCCAGGGGCGACATCTGCTATTGCTCGCAATTGCAATTCTAGTTATTATTCTTTTTCTTTGCCAGGTTTTTATTCCGAAGGATTTCTCTTTAACAACAGGGGATTGAATTTTAATATTTTATATGATGATAGATTGGAACCATGAGGGGTGCAGTGTCCACATTTTATTTGCACCGGGGGTCTCCTTCGTACATTTTGAGGGGGTAAACTTTTCATGGAACATTTTAGAACAACAGTTTCTATTAGACCTAGAAACTTCAAATTTTATATGAAGGTATATATGTATGTATAGATGAAGAATCCATGTAGTTTATATAAACAAGGGGCCCGCTTGGCATTTTTGGGGAGGGCTAGAAAAGGGGTGTGTGAGGTCAACATCTATGACATTTTTGTTCATTTGTATTCATTAAATGAAAATCAAACAAGGGACCCACATGGTAAATATTTAGAGGCTTCACGGGGGGTGGGGGGGGGGGGGTTATTGAGGGGCTCCTAAGGGGTATTAAAAAAATAAAACAAATTTTCATGGAACTTTCTAGAAAAACAGTTTCTATTAATCCTAGACACTTCAAATTTCATATGAAGGTAAATGTGTATGTATAGAGAAAGTATCAATATAGTTTATATAAACAATGGGCCCACTTGATATTGAGAGAGGCCTAGAAAAGGGGTGTATGGGTTCAATATCTAGGACATTTAGGTTCTGCTTATCCTAGGCAAATATCTTCTCCTCTGAAACCTGGGCCAAATATGTATAGATGAAAAATCAATATAGTTTCTATAAACAATGGGCCGACTTGGTATTGGGGGATGGCTAGAAAAGGGGTGTGTGGTGTCCATATCTAGGACATTTATGTTCTGCTTTTTTTGGGATATAAGTTTGTTCATTTGTATTTATTAAATGAAACTCAAACAAGGGGTCCACATGGTAAATATTTAGAGGCCCCCAAATGGGGAATTTATTAAGGGGCTCCTAAGGTATATTAAAAAATAAAACATTTTGGGCGACTTATTTTCTTATAAAATACAAATATATGCGAGTTTATTTATATACACACACACACATATATGTATATATATATATATATATATATATATATATATATATATATATATACTTTATTCTATATATAGAAAAAATAATTACATGAATTAATATAATAGTATTTACCTCTCTATTGATATCACTGTCAATATCATAACGGAAGATGAACAGGTGAAATAATTAAAAAATCTTAAAGTTTTACAGGCTGAAACCATCGTAAAGGTCAGAGGGTTCTTTAAATCGACGACGCTAAATGGCATTCCAACGACACACGTAATCATATCCAATGATGCCAGGAAAAGAATAAATACTCTGTGATTCGAAGGTTTCATCCGGAAAATGTAGATAAATAACACGTGCAAATTTCCAATTATACCAATCAACATCATAATGGACACGAACACGACTCCGCCAATATGCTGCTTAGCTTCCTGTGAGTTAAGTTCTTCCAGTCTATTTTCCTCCATTATAATCAGTATTTTTTAATTAATCAACAGGTCAGAAGGTTATGAATTACGATATAATAGAAATCTTATTATTCTATCGTACGTATAAAATTATCAGAGTGAACAAACTAACTAAACACTCGAATGTAGCTGTGTCAAAAAATTTGTTTTTATTCTTAATATATCCTCCGAAAGGAAATTTCCATTTGTTTCTGAAAATGCAAAGTTCTGGTATCTGTGATTCTACGTACAAGATTAGTGTTTAAATCTAATTTTCGGAAAATTTAAACTTATTGGAAGCGTTTCAAATTTGTAGTTATTTTTACATGATGGAAAGGAAGTTTTCACGTTTTATTGCATTACATGATTAGGAAAGGAGTAGACCCGTTTTTTGGCCTAAAATATGAACATTTAAGGAATGGATTCAAAATTAGCAAGGAGTTGGTATTCATATACAAGATGCTTGAAGAATAACTCAATTCAGCTTAATTTCCAGTATTGTGACGTCAAAATTGTGACTTGTTTTGTGGTCAACTGTCTGCGAATGCAAGAAACAACCTTAAATATAACATGGATATGTACTCGGATAATAAACATTTCCTATAAAAATGGGGGTTTTTTTTTGTTTCTCGAATAAGCACATTGTATCCTCAAGCAAAATGTGCATGGAAAACTGTTAAAAATCAGCTATTTTCAAGATATTTACTTACTTGGGGTTTTATTTTTAAACATATTTTAGGCCAAAAACAGGTCTTATGCCCTTTGTCTTTTTATTTTCATAAACAATATGTATGTTGCCTAAAAATTAGGAAACTACATTTTGTTTGTTAGATCCTCAAATTTGTTAAGAGTTTGTTTTGTGTCTGATATTCAAGCAACAATTTAGAATCTTTAAAATCCTTGAGTTGGTGCATGGAACAGTTGATAATACATACTTCTTATGACGATGTTGTCATGAGAATGGAAACAAAGTGTACTAAAAATTAATTACGTAAAGATGATTGAAGATCTGATCATCAAATATCTTTGTTTAATTACTCTCTCACTTTTAGAAATTAAAACCTTCATAAACTTTATCAAAAGGAGTGAGATCTTATCAATATAAACAGTTTAACAATGATTACACGAACACGAGAAAATACTCATAAAACAGTTAAAAAAAGAAAAAATAGAAATATCTTGAATAAACAACAAAATGGATAACAGGAAAGGTCAACAATAACATACCAATCAATCAAAGCAACCCAACTGACAAAAAAAAAAACAACATAAAAGCGCACAACACACAAACATGAACACAACAGATAGTCTGGATAGTCTGCTTTTATACAGACACTAAATAGTGATGTGGTTAAACCGGTTTTGTGGGTACCAACCCCCCCCCCCCCCCCCTGTTTTTTTTTATTTTGTAATCATCTATATGTCCTTCAAAAATGGTACATATACGAATACAATGTGATATTAACTAATGTAGAACGAATTACGTTATCCAGGAATGTATAAACATTAAAGGGGTCTCGGTGGCCGAGTGGTCTAGGTAGTTCATCATGACTACTACTGGTCACTCGCCTGTCAACGCTGGAGTTGTGAGTTCGAATCTCACCTGTGGCGGGGTGTGTTCGACTCCGATCTTAATTGACAAGGATTGCCAATTTTCCTATCGAAGGTCGGTGGTTCCCTCCGGGTACTCCGGCTTCCTCCACCAATAAAAACTGGGCGCCGCGAAATGGCCAATATGTGCTGAAAACGGCGTGAAACCCCAACTAAGCAAACAAATAAACATTATACATGTGGTATGCTTATTCAAACACGAAATGGACTTTGGTAAACCACGGAGGACGGTAATGTGTAAATTTCAAAAACTGGTGAAACTTGCAAAGCCGAAACGGAAAATATTGCACAACGTAAATGTCTGAGAAAACCCCCTAAAATATAAAAAAAAGAAACCGTCTAAGAAGATCGACTCTTCTTCTTGTCCAAGCATTGTACAATTTCGTAAATTTCAAACGATAATGGAAATAAAATACTTTTTTTTAAATGTAATAAAATTAAACATCTTTTTAAGCCTTTCAATAAAACAGGATATTCAGCTCGAGCCCAACAGTCAGAACAGTTTAAATAAATATACTATATTAACTGTAAAGTGACCGGTTATCTAAAAGATTTTTAAATCAATTATATCGACTGAATTGTATGACCTTTTAATCCAGGAAGGAGGAAGTTTACATGTATCTCACGTTCGTGAGAGAATTTAACTGATAACTAAATTCTTTGGACAATATCCATGAAAATCGTTAATAACACATTTTTTTTTATTCCACTCCCTATTTAATCATAATGAAAATATATTTGTCAACTTCAAAATGTACATAAATGAAGACTAGCTATAGTCCAATCCCAAACAAATTAAGTTTATTTATATGAGGGTGGTTTTCGCGGCAGGCCATTTAACTTTAATTGAAATATTATCATTCCTGCCCGCCCATATTTTTATTCTATTTTCTCACAACGCGATTTTTCTGTATTTTTTGTACCCATTTCCAGTGGCCTTGCCAGACCTCAGTTGACAACAGAAATAGATAAATGTGACAATTTTGTTTAATCCTCCTATACTCCCAATAGTTTTCAGAAGGTTCGACGATAATCTACCAGTAAATTTGTATTGGCCTTATATATTTACACGTGAGTAAATTTGTATTGGCCTTATATATTTACACGTGATGTATCTGAGGCTATCACAACAGGGTGATTTCGATTCAAAAACATTAAATCAGAAAAATGTCGATCAGCATACAATATATGTCGTAATTGCACATTATTTTTACATGTTGTAACGACAGATCTATACGACAGATCTATAACCAGCTATGTCCTATTGTTAGTGCATGGCCTTGAGAATGTCAAATGTAACTGAGTCGTAAAAACACAAACTTTCCCTGAATGGCTGAAGTGTAACAATAGCTAGCAAAAATGCTAATTTTTATCCGCAAATAAATACCGACGAATGCCTGGCTGCCGAAAAGGCTTTAAGTGTTTGAAATCTTTTCGTCAACCTTAAATATTTTTGTCAGCGATTGTCACATAATTGTAAAACCTAATATATATATATATATATATATATATATATATATATATATCAACAATAGCTGGCATGTGTCCATCACATATAGTTAGTGTTTAACGTTTTGAATGCTCTTTACTTTCGAATAAGCTGACAAGCTATCAAAATGGACCGTATACATTTTCACTGTTTTTTGGTATGAGGTAATCATGGTTGAACATGAGTTTGAACATATGTTTCTAACTTGATAATGTATCCATTACCAGCTTACTCATGTCTTACTCTCATCAGTTTCAGTGCCCAATCTAAGAAATAAATTAAAGATAAGTTATCTTTTTTGCAAAGAACTACTGATTCCCCTTTCTGTTGTTAGTGGGTAGCGATACTTCTATATTTGAAATGGATACATTTTAAGTCAATTTTAAAACTCATATCCTTACTCAATATTAGAAGTAATTAAAAACGCAATTTAAACTTCCTTTTCAGATACTTCAAGTGTGTATGGGATGAGTTAAGCACCAGTGGTAAATTACAACAGTATTAAATATACTATCTTCCCATACTTCGATAAGTCATTTGACATCAGCTGAGTCATTGTGATAATTAATGTACTGCAAACTTTTCATTAAGGAATATACATTTTGTCATACGATATCACCCTTTTAAGGAGTTAGCCACTTCAACAAAACTGTTTACCAATTATAATGCACTATTGTGTCACAACTGCATAATGAAGTTGTACTTTTGTAAGGTTTTCTGTATATATCTGTTTATTCACTGGTGTTAGTTGATCTCCTTTCCTGGTTTTGGTCGGACTTCTAAACTCCAGTGGTAATATGCATTTCAAATGTTCTTTTTTTTTGCCCACTGATCCCACGTCAGAAATCCATATTTCCTCAAGGCTTCTGAGAAGAGCAAGAAGACGTCACACGCACTGACAAATCAATGTCTTTTTTATTAGTTTTGTTTCTACTTCAAATTTCTGTATAACTGTAAGTTGTCTAACAAGTCAACAAAAATCACCAATGTTGGTTACATTTTATACCTATTATTTTTCAATCAATTTTATCGAACACAATATATAGACAATGACCTTTCGTTACTTGTATATTTGTAGGTAAGTTCATCAGATAAAATAACGAAAAGATATAGTCACAACTACAGTGGCAAGCCTTGGTATTGCGCACCTAATATTCGATGCTTAAGCTACACGCATACACAATGTGCATGAAGTAACAGTTGTTGCCGCGAGAGTAACATATAGCTACAGATGGTCTTCATTCCTGTTTAAACGGTAATTTTCAATATTTTTTTTATAAAACCTGCCTTATATATTTTGAAATTAAAACTCTATTTAAAAAGTTCGTGTTGGTTAGATAATAATCAATTTTCTGTTTAGTTACATCGAATACATATAAATAAAACACTGCGGTTATATAAATCGCTCAGAAATATCTTCACTTTAAGTAGCCTTTTCCTACCCAGGGAAGTAAGTTTTACCAAAACGGGATTAACCTGTTTCCTATATAATAATTCATCTATTTTATACAGGTCCAAAGTAATTAAAAATATTTCCCACTACTAGTGATGCAAACAGGTTGCCAATTGACCTATTTTCATTTTTTTTAATAACTAAACCTGGTTCTGAATCTTGCTGTCAAGGCCGCAAATGAAAAACATTTTTAAATACAAATTTTAATGATTAAAATCTCAGTGGCAGTAAACAACTTTACACGTTAAATTACCTAGGGTTTATACACCATGCTACTTTCCCCTTTATTTGTTTTACTCATAACCTTTATTTTTTTAACCTTTAACATTTACCTACTTTTAATCATAAAAGATTTCATGCATACCAAAGAAAAACGCCATTCAAAGACAGTGGTTATAGGCGATATGAGTCAATTATTATCACTTTACTGCTAAGAATAAAACTCAGATCGAAAAAAACATTTTGTTATCATATGAAAGGATATACATAAACTAACTTACAGAAAAAAATATCGTTTTCTGAGTGTCCTTCATGTTGATAAAACTGTCTTAAAGACATTAATTTGGCAAATTTGTGTTAACACTGGCTCCCAAAGCAATATTTATATATATAGACAAATTTTTTAGTAACGTATTGTTAGATTTTTTAGCAAATCTTGATATGTACACCACATGCCAGGCTATGCTCCTATAGTTTTGGAAGGCTTTCGGCGCCTTTTTGATATTGAAGTGAAATATCTGTACTTAGTAAATGCTGGAGTAAATGGCCCTACTTTTTTTTTCATAAATTATAATACTAAAATAACGGATCGTTATCCCGTCACGTGAACTAAAAGATGTAACTGTGGAAACTGGTCAATTGTCATTTGATCTTGAGTCGTAAATTTTGTGTACCAAGGATTTTCTATGGTACATAACGGTGACATGTACATCATTCTTCCAAGTTATTAATATATACACACGAATGATAAATAAAATAACGATCCAAAGATACTAATATTAGATAGATTAAATTTATACTATGCTGTATACGACGCATTTCAAGTAGTTACCTCTCACCAGCAGCATTAAAACCGAAACATTTGGAAGACCAAAAACCAAACTTATTTTAAGCAAGAAGTACTTATAACCAAAAATACCGAAATACTCGAATGATAGAACATCATAAGGTACACTTCCTAGAAATTACTGCTGAATGCCTCTATTGGATATACATGTATATTATATTTTGTAGAAATTAATAAACTAATTGTAATTTATAAAAACTTTATTAATTAAACTATCAGTCACATTTAAAGAAAAGGAAACTTTGGACTGCCCTACCATTTTTACACGTTGCTTGCAATCACCGCAAATAAGTGTAAAAAAACCCTAGTTAATAGCCCTGTATCGCCCTCTTATTTAAATGTAAACAATACAATAAATATATATATATATATATATTAGCAACATTTATGTCCAATTAAAGACTACATGTATATACATGTACATTCATCAAACAAAATATAACATTAAACAATAATTATAGGATAACTAATTCAAGAATTTGAATATCGCAAAATATTCAACTAGTGACCGAAAACCCCCTTAATTCACGATTGCGCGCAGCGCTTGAGGGAATTATTAGTGTTTTCCTGTCACGAGTTGAATAAATGATTTTTACCAAGTAAAGAATAGAAGGTGCACAATGGCAAGTTTCATTCAATTATAAAATTAAGTGGTTTAGGAAAAGTTCCGGATACAAAAGTGGAACATATTGTTACCGGACGGACGAACGCACGGTACCACGGACAAACGGGGTTTGGGGTTAACAAGGGGTTTCATTATGTGTGTATATTTACAAATCTGTATATTAAAAAGATTACGCTGTATCTAGATTCATTTTTATCAGTTATGATATAATCAATATTTTGTGCTTGCAAGAACACATGCTTGGAGGATTATAAAAATGCACCTACCTTCTTGTTGATTTCCCATCGGTTGGGGACTAGAACACAAATCTAAACAACACTGGAACATATTTGAAAAAAATAAAACTTAAATAATAAATCCAAAAACTAAATGAACAAACATCATTCTCGCCATCAACAAAGATTTAAGTGACACTTTCCTGTAATTCTATACTAAGTGATTGTGTTTATCATAACTTCCTTCCATGTTATATGGTGAAAGTATAAAAAAAGATATGTGTGTTTTATATTTTATATTATCAAAATGCCTGATATGTGTGTTTTATATGTACACCTATATTATAGGTTTTCATAATACTTCATGATGTTTTACTAAAACGTTCATTTTATTCAGAACAATATCTTTTTCAGCCACATTTTGTCTCTATCGTTGAGAGCAGCGTTGGTTGATGGACAACACTAGAGTACTCGACAGAAACGAAGACATTTGATAGGAAAGTTACAGTTAAAGGCTGTTACTGTAATTAGTAGCATCATTATTTACAAACTTCCTTGTCCATTTTGGATTGCGAGCCCACACTTCCTGGAAAATATAGAACGCTAACAGGTTCTTTCAGACAATACCCTTTCAAAGGCAGTCTGGAATATTTAATATGTTTTATCTAATGAATATATACTTCATTTACATATTTATCATACATGTCATATATATATGTGTTCATGATTTATTTGTACGGAGCACTATGATATATTTTGTTTTATCATACAAATCAGGAAGCGATTTAACATTTATATTCAATATAGGTAAGTATTTCTTGGTGCTGTTAAATCAACATTTGAGAATTGCTTATCGTTTATGGCTTAGTGGTACTGGACCTCAAATTCACTGAATAATCGGAAGGTTAAAGGACGAAATGGTCTCAATTGTCATTCGAAAAACAAAATGAACGTCAGACTGTTTTAACTTTTCAGGAGTCTGTAGTCTGCTGGACAATGACCATAAAAATACATGACACAGTATGAAGATGAAATTTTTATTTTATTTTCATTTAAAAGTTTAAAATATCACTGTGACAGAATATTAAGTGTAAAATAGTAAAAGCGGCTAACAAAATTGTTTACTTCCGTTGACAATCGAACCATTGCAAGACTCGGCTAAACGCATAGCAAATTCGACACCCATTATTCATACTCGTTTTGTTACATCTGCAATATTGATTCTTGAAATATATATTTAGACATATTTGACAAAATTTTTAGAAAAGAACAAACTTTATTCATCTTAAAATTACATGAATGCCTTCAAATCAGCCCCTGGAAGCCGTTGTAACCAGAAATAACCTTTCCCTTTGACATACATGTATATGGTATATAGATGATACATGGAGATAATTCCACAATGGTTTTTCATTCGGAACATTCTTTGACTTTGGCCAATTTATATTATGTACGTTTTTGTGTTCCGAAGTATCTCACTATGAGATACGCTTTTTCTTGTTTTGAGTGGCCCTCAGGGATGTTGTAGTCAAATACAATGGGTGGATTTGAAGGTATAGTTTTTATAGTACATGTGGATGCATTGATATATGTGGTAAATCCATCTGTTGTTACTCCATATCCTGAAATTATTGAAAATATATTGAATTAATGTTTAAAATTAATGGCACGTACAAGCCACGGCAAAAACTTTAAATACTCATTTTAAGATTTTCAATCCCTATATTTTAAAATTTTGTTGAAAGTAAGGTCTTAACTCAAAGTGTAGATAAATGATGCTATTCTACTATTCCGTTTGAAATTGGAAATTGCAATTTTTCAGAAAATTAAAAATTAAACTCGGTACAGGAAATGCGTCATAGATGTATACATAAAAACTATTCGTAGAAAAAAAGGTGATCTGTGAGAAATATTGGTTCTTAAATGGTTCTTAAATGAGTTCAAAGTGAAGACTGGAAAATCTTCAGAGTTTTGTAATTCACGTCTCTGCCGAAGGGAAAGATGTTGAATTTAAAATACGAGTCAATTGAAGATTTTCCAGTTCTTCAATTTTTAACGTGTATAAGTACACATTTCCTTTGTAAATACTCGATTTTTAGGTTTCCTTTACCTAAGTAAATCCATTTAGCAAAGCCGATAAAGTTACATTACGTTACGCCTGATTGGTCAAAAGGCACCGGTATGACAAAAACTATTCTAGTTAGTTGCACTACCCATGACAGACACGGTCGCGTGCACCTGTCTATCATGAGATGTGTAGATCTGTTAATAGAAAATGCCAAAAAAAAAAAGGAAGAAAGGTAGAATTTAATTCATACTTTTCTGTATGAATTGTGCTCTGACGTCCAACATGTTCCGCATAAAAAAAAAAAAAACAATCTCAACCTTTGTAACAATTTGTTGTATGATAATCGAATGATATACTATTATTCAGTACCTTCATGTATATGTCCTGATATATGATACATTGGTTTAACTCGTTTTTGTATCGTATTCAATAACTCTACACACCCAGCTCTGACTCCGTATCTTGTCATATCACCGTAACCTAAATATGAATAAACTAATATACACAAAAGTCACTAATACTCTTTTGTTCAATGACAACAAACAAGTTTTTGAAACGACAAATGCTAGTTGTTATCGGCGTATATAATATCGAAAAGACGCTGGAACATTGTTCCGTTAATGTATATATCTTATATCATATAAAACATTTTGAATATTGGAATAAATTTTGTTAGAGCTGTAAGTAGTAGATAGAAATGTAAGATGTGGGGTAATTAATACCAAACAGAATCTGGAATGTACATATAGGCTGTTTCCTGGTCTTTAAATGTAAACAAAACAAAAAAATAAAACAAAAAACCTGCGGCTGATTAAGGGGGTACCCAACACTTTGACTAAAATAGATTTGGCTCGTTTAATTTTCATAAAATTTTGATGAAATAATTACTTTGACCTGTTGACAAAGATGTAAGAAATTCTAGAAACTTGAACCACATAATTTATGGGAATAATTTCATTGGAAATATAGCTGTTTGACAAACACTAATTTTGATCATTGAGAAGCTTGATTTCACTTTACTAATAGTATGTGATTACAACTTTCGGCGGATTTTTAAAGAGTTAACTCCCTTAGGTGTTCTGTACCCCATCTTAAACCTTCTTTATAGAAACTAAGAGAGCCTACAGTACATTAATAGAATGTAAAACATGAATGTTGTGGATTGCTAGAAACTGACTTGTTGCAGTTTAATTACAGTAACTTCTTTTCTCGAAATGAACATATATTCCAATCATAGATTTAATATAATATAAGGTAAAGTATACTCAAAATATTTTATAAATATGTACTAGTAATTGCGCTGAAAGACATGTCAGTTAAATACTTGATAAAGAGAAAATACAGAGGAAGCCGTCAACAACAAACTTAAAACACACTAGACAGTAGTCCGTGTCGCGTAATAACACCTAATTTTGAGTGGTCCGCGAAGCACTTGTGTTGCCTTATCAATTCAATGCCTGGTTAAGAGGAGTTACAGTTGCTTAAATATAACCGAATTAGAGCTCTATCGGAGACATTACTTCATTTAATATATATGACAAAAACAAACCAGGTTGAACACATACACGAAGTAAATGCAAATGGCTAAGGAGTGTATAAAGATAACAAAATAATATCCTTGAAAATACAGACTGAAGGAATATAATATGACACCCCCCCCCCCCCCCTCCAAATAAACATGCCCGACTTGGACGACGTTGCATGCTATTTGTCTGGCTTTATGCAGAAAGTAAGTAATTATGAAGAAATTTGGAATGTAAATTAAATGAATTATTGAATATATTTCGTAAAACTTACCCACTGGAGGACCATGCGTTATCAAAATATCAGTGTTCTCGGGAATTAGGTCCCATTTCTTTAAAATTTCCTCACCTCTTTCGATATTAAATCCCCAGTGTCCATAAGTTGGTTGCCTAAGGTGAAGAAAGAAAATTTTATAACAGTATCAGCATAACTAGTTTACCAAAAGAGACGGAAAGGTTCTGGTTTAAAAAAGCCTTTATCATACAATGGTCTCATAGTTTACAGTAAACTTTAGACGAAATTCGTTAAATATTTCAAGACCCTTTCTGCACTGATCCATAACTGTTGCATTTGTATGGTGACTGTCCATCTGTCCTTAGTAAAGTCAAGAAATACCAAAGGGATATTCGAAGGAGAGAAAAATCGTAACAACTGACAAACTCCAGAGAACAACGAAGACAGGACCAAAACAATACATGCACTACAATTAAAATGCTTTCATGTCAAATCCGATATGAGGAAGGGATAATATCAATAGAACAAGTCCATTTTCATTTGGGAAACGGTTTTTCCATAACTGTCAACCAAGTCATAAAATCCTTCAAGAAAACCCTTATAACATCCTAAAATTCCTTATCTGAAATAAGCACATGGATCCCAAGTGTTTTCTTTTGCAAACAAAAGTTCATTACTGCAGGATAATTATACTAAAATTTAAAGAAAAAATCAGTGGAGGATTTTTTTACTACAAACATCTAAAGTTAATTACCAAATTATTATCAATATTCCTTATTTGGCTTAAATTTGCATAATTTCCTAATTAATTTATCAATCTTTTTCATCAATTATGTACCGAAAAATAATGTCCTTGTATTAGGGAATATATTACAAAAGACTAAGTGAAGTTATCTTTTATCGTTAAAAACTTAGACAGTTTTTTTTTGATTCTCCTGAAAAATGATAAATTTAGGGTTTTTGGCTCAAATATACCAAAATCAGTGTCAAATATCTAAAAAAAAATAAGTCATGAAGGTATGTTTTTCTTTCCATATTTGAAAAGTATACATTAAAATTGAACATCTGTTAAATTTTCAGCAAAAGTTCAGTGGAGGAACCAATTTTCCAGAGGCCTCGGTGCCGAGTGGTCTAGGTAGTTCGTCATGACTACTGATGATCACTAGCCTGTCAACACTGGGGTTGTGAGTTCGAATCTCACCTGTGGCGGGGTGTGTTCGACTCCGATATAAATTGACAAGGATTGCAAATTTTCCTATCGAACGTCGGTGGTTCTCTCCCGGTACTCCGGCTTCCTCCACCAATAAAAACTGACCGCCGCAAAATAGCCAAATGTGCTGAAAACGGCGTAAAACCACAACTAAACAAACAAACAAAGACATGAAGCTCCTTAATCTAGATAAAACACCAGTTGTGTCCTATATTATTTATTTGTTGGTGGTTAGTTTTTTTTCCGTTGTTTTCCAATTTAGTGGAGAGACAAATTTGCTACTTCTATTGCTCTGTTTAACATGTGGTCGATTGACTCGAAAATCGTCGTTATGGCAATGGGCACATTCCTGTTTTATGTTATAGAATCTGAGGGACTCTGTACAAAATTGAAAATGTGTAGTTTTCAGCAGATTTTGTGTTCTTGCATTATTGTGTAACAGACGCACAGAATTTCT
This sequence comes from Mytilisepta virgata, assembly GCA_028015205.1. Lineage (NCBI taxonomy): Eukaryota > Metazoa > Mollusca > Bivalvia > Mytilida > Mytilidae > Mytilisepta > Mytilisepta virgata. Next base: position 1,745,101 of record JAPWFG010000018.1, on the reverse strand, counting down.
GTTACATCAAATTCTGGATTTTTAATTTATTCTTATATTTCACGAATTTGGTCTTTCTTTCAAAAACACAACGTTACATAATTTTCTTGACAAAACAGGAAAATAACTAATTACTTCTGACTATTTTATATTATTTGTATTAGTAAACAAAGAAAACCTTTTTTTTATTTTATGAGCTAGGAAACAATATTAAAGGATGTAAAACATTTTCCTTGTAATTAGAACCAAAGTTTCATTTATTACTGTTCAATTGGAAAAAGCTTGTTTTTGTTGTCTAATCAGGCTTATAATTTTAATAATTATAATCCATGTAATTTCTCTGATCTTGAGGAAGTATTTGAAGTCATTAGATGCGACAGAATTGTTTTGATGCCTTTTCATTCCAATTAAAGTATTTTGCAAAGTCACTAATTAAAAATGAGGTCTATAATTCTTCAACATAACATCAATTATTATGATTATCGATGATGTTGAAAGACTACTTCGGATTTATAGCAAACAGCACTTCCACCATTATGCTTTCTCATTTGTACTTAAGTCATTTGGTTATAAATAATGAAAATAAAATTTTGTAACATGTGGTATGAAACTGACATTCATTATTACAAACGAAAATAGTAAAAGAACAGATTTGAATTTTCGTTTTGAACTGCAACAAATCTAAGAATTTATTTTAGAAATGCGAAGAAACACAGTAACCTATAATTTCGACACAAAAAAATATTCATTAGAAAATTGCATTGAAATTATTTCGTATGTAAATAAATACCATGGTGATCCATAAATATTGATTCCATTCAATGTTACCATGGAATCCTTCAAATATATACAATTTGTGAGAAGATCTTTGACCTCTTTGACGCCATTTTCCTTAAGAAAATCTGTAACATCCTGCAATTTAATTCGCCACCTACAAAGCTGTCGGTTCATAGACTTGTCAAATGTCAGGTCGTGGTTGCCAGCTATTACAATTTTGTGCTGATGTGGAAGTGTTCCTGAAGTCAAACAGTTACAACAATTCAATTTGAGACATTTCAATGGGGAACCAGAGTGAGTTATCTTTTCCTAACAAATGTAGGTAAGGGAGATAATTAAATTGTCCTGAGGCTAAGAGGGAGACACATTTATTATCTCCCTTACCTACATTGGTTAGGAAAATATAACTCACTCAGGTTTCTCATTCAATATATGATGTATATATTGCTATTTCAAACCATTTTCTGATACAGACATTTTATCCTTCTGATTAGTCTAGTCATAATTATCATCCATTTAAGGATTGACTGTAATTTTTTTCAGTCTATGAAGAAATAACCTCAATCACGTGGTACACACTAAATAACCCGAGTAGCATGTTATTTGAAAGTGTGCACCATGTGTATTGAGGTTATTTCGAATAGACTGAAAACAAATTACAGTCAATCCTTATAATATAATTCCAACTGTTGTTTTGGCGTGTAAAACGCTGGGATTCACTTTGTTGGCGTCATGATACAGAAGAAAAGTTAGTCTATGATATGATAGACGAAAAACATTGACCAATCAAATGACGCGTTACATCCAATACCAAATTATTTAGATATACTTTTACCCTTTGCGATTTCAAATATTTTTAGACTATTTTGCATCTTCTAGTAGATAATACAATGCCCATAAAATGAACAATCGTGAAGCAACCACAGTTTAGTAGAGATAAACAAAACTCAACTTTTTAAGAATTTGATAAGATGTTTTACTTGCATTAAATGTTTGACCGCTATGAACATATTATACTACACAGTATAACAATTCTTAATGTGTTCCTATAATATATGTTCAATATCTATTTAAAGAAAGTGATTTTAATTGTCAATATTTATACAGTATGGGTCAACATTTTTCACAAGTTCACAAGTTTTTGAAAACCTGTACATCAACATTTTTCAACATTGTTGCTAGGAACAGGTACCACTCTTCACTCGCAAAAAGGATCTATAGACATCGTTACATCCCTTTAAAATAGATAAATCAAGCCGAGAGAACGAGTAATATGTTGACATGATCAAGTGATTTGCCGTTTGTTGTGTTTTGTCACCTTTTATACTGCCGATGAAATTGATTTCATGAATACTAGCAATATCAGCGGAAGTTACATTTCTACCGATTTTTAAAGCGTACGTTATAAAAAAGTTGAATTTGAACCACCATCCCACCCGTTTCGTAAACTCGTGAAAAATGTTGACAATTCTGGATGACCCCTAATAATGAAGAAGGCCAAGGTGTTCTTAAACGTCTACATATTAAGTAGACTCGACTCAAAATTCCACCAACCTACCTAAATACTGATTAAATCGCTTTACTTCATTTGGTTTTCCGATGGTTGTAAAGTCACCAGCGTGTATGAGAACATCCCCGTTGGGAATACAGTCTATAGGAAGTTTCTCAATGCGAGAGTGTGTATCAGAAATACACACAAAGCGAATTTTATCTTCAGAAAGAGGAGTTTCAGGATCTATTGGTTTAATTCTCTCACACTTTAGTTTCACTTTAATATTTTCCCATGCTCTTGTTGCATTTTGTGAAAATCGGTCAGCTTTTATTACTACAGGTTTCTCTAAAAAGTAATAATTAAATAGAGGGTTCTGGTTAAACATTACAAAAAAGTAATAAAACATTTATAAAAGAATAGATATAAATTTTCGTTGGAATTGCACTAAATCTGAGATATTTTATTTAAGAAATATATACGTCCATTGTAAGAATTTTAGATTTGAATTATCTTTTATTTATTTATTTATTTTTTGGTAAACTTGTGACTTGTATACAAAATATTTAAAAAAAAATACATTGGTTTCTGATTAGATGTGTACGGAACGGATACGTCGTTAATCAGAGGTAGAAACGGTAACATGTCAATCTACATTGCAAATGTGTATTGATTTTACTCTCTATACTTACCTGAAAAAAATATATTTATTGCAGTTTACTGAATGCAATTGTATTTCTTGAATATCTTAAATATATTCTATCCTCCCAAGTCGGAGTTTTGTATCCTCGTTCTTTCCTACAAACCCCTGACATCACACATTCATATTTTGCGGGTCGGAAGTGAACGATTTTCATTGGTTCTTCTCACAAGGTCACAAGAGAATCAATTTGCGTCGTAGGTAGAATTTTCTAGGTCGCACATCAGGCGGCGATATGTTCGACCATCAAAATATGAATGTGTGATGTCAGGGGTTTGTAGGAAAGAACGTGGATACAAAACCCTGACTTGGGAGGATGAATATGGTCTGGAGTCTGTTCTCATTCTGTCCACTTTTTAAATATCAATTCCCATTTTGACCACAAACCGTGAACTCTTTCTAACGTTATGTAGGCTTTTTACTTGACATTTTTTAATTAAGCCGAGGGTAAACTTCGTTAAATTAAAACACAAAATAGGAGTTGAAGCTATATGTTTAGCATTGATTAGCAGTTGACCATTGAAAGATACTTATCTTAACAAACTATTTTTCAAATTTTAATAAGATATATTGAGCCCATCTAAGTCGACACGTTTTTTAATTTACCCGAAAATTGCTAAGTTTGTGATTTTTCGTGCGTATGAGATTTTTTATGGACAAGGCGACTTAACTCCAGAACAACATCTGACTTTCATCAGGTAACAGTAGATAAGCCTAAGGACATGAAGGAAATGTTACTAGATAAGTCTAGTGAGTCTTGTACCAGTCTTTTTAGCAACTTTAAAACTCTGATCACAGATACAAAGAACTTAGCAATATTTTGTAACCATTTTTCACCATTTTAGTAACGATGATTAAAGTTTTTTGGAATATTTATGAATATTTACACTGGAGACAATAAGAAAAATGTTTTCATATACTTATTAATAAAGTTTCATTTTTCTAAGTAGAAAGGCTACGTTATGTTACCTTAGCAGTTATTATAATGTGTTCATGGTGTTTACGAAATGGTATTTTATTCTTTAATATTTATTACACGTAATAAACATGATAAAGTTTCAATAAGAAAAAAATATTTAAATTATACTTACGGAAAGTAAATTTTATAGAAATTTGTATGAGATAATAAAATGAACATCCAACTTTGGATATACACAATGTGCAATTAAAATGAAATAATATGCATAATTCATAACAATTTTTTTTTCTTAGCAAATTTCCCACTGAAAATCTTACAGGCAATTTATAATTGCTTACATTCCCGTTTTCTCACTATCAAAAGGGATAAACATTATGATTTACATTTACCTGTTTTTGACTTGTTCATCTTCTTCAGCACTCAATAACTAAGTTTTTCTGTATATTTTGTCTTCTTCTGCTACTTATATAAAATATATGCAGTTTAAAATTTGTAAAACCAACTGATTTATGTCGTTGAAATGCATGATTTTCAACAAACAAATTAAAAGAAAGGTTAACCTTTTCTCTGCCACCGGGCCGATTGGGTCGATTTCAAAACTTTACCGTTGACTGCCAAGCATCGGCCGAAATCAACGAATTTTTTTTTATGACATCGTAATACTCCCGGCGTTTACGGAAGGCAAAAATCTCAGAGAGATGTCCCCAAGCCTGGCGTTCAGGCTTTCCCAACAGAACCACTAGATGATCCACAGTTTAACGGATACATAGGCACGGAAGCACGTGCTTCCACATCATTTCAGCAGAAAAGGGACAAATACTAAAGTTAGATACCAAAAAGCCTTTTCCTAAAGTCCGTTTATTGCTCTATTTATAAAAAAAAGTCCATAGTACCGCGGAAAGTGACCTCTACAGCTGTATGATATGTATACGTTTCTTTAACCCGTATATAATTACTGTATTAAATGGTTTGTATTTCACTTTGTCTTTATTTTATTTAAAACTTTGATTTTAAATTTTTTCTTCTTGAGGACTAGTTTTTCTCGGGCGAAGATCAAATTTACGTGCGGCACAATTTTTTTTTAACTAAAATATTGCAAAAAATGGAAAAACCCCCTATTTTAGGAGTGGGCGAACATTTTTTATTTTTAATTTCTTGAAAATGAAAAATGTGGGGCGAATTTTCAGTATTTTGCAAAATGAAGCGGCAAAAAGTTTTTTTTCTTAAAATTCACGGTCCCAAACTAGGAGCGGCGAAATCCAAAGAACTAAAAATAAATTTGGTGTGGCCTTATTATTATTTTAAGTGTAATATCATACAGGACAGAAAATCGGACTAATTATTCCAAACTTTTAACTCCGAGCTAAATGACAAAGAACGTAAGATTGCAGTTAGCATACTTCGCAATTGATGCATTAATCATGATACGATATGTTTTTTGTCAAGTGAAAGTGGCAAAGTATCAAGGGCAAGGAACACAGTAAACAAGATTTGCTGAGGTTATTGTAGTATTTAATCAAGGAGTAGGGAAAATCTCCCCTGTATTTGTTTCACTCATAACCATTGATTTTTTAATCTGAAATATTTACCTACTTGTTATCGTAAACGATTGTTTGAAAGGCATTTTTATGTTTACAAACAGACATCTTATACTTAATCATTAATAAGTTAAAATATTCTGCCGCATAGTCGTGTATAAAGGCCATTTGGGTCAATTTGTACTACATTTTGGAATATCGCCAAGAAGGAAATTCAGAACCAAAACCATTCTACTGTCATATGAAAGTAGATACATAAACTGAGTTACAGCAATCGTTTTGGTTTTAAATGTCCTTCACGTTGAAAAATTGTCTTGAAGAAGTTAATTTGGCAAATTTAATTTGTGTTAAAACTGTCCCCAAAAACAATATTCAAATATGTAGAAAAAATTGGTAGATATTATCAGCAAATCTTTAGAGACTACATACCAGACAATACCCACAGAAATTTTTTAAAGGCTTTAGGCGACTTTTTGAAAATGGTCCTAGACGTGAAATAAATACAGGCCAAAAATGGCCCTACTTCTTGCAGGATAAGTCAACAAATAAATCAAATATCTTCAATTCACTGAAGAAAACAACAACAAAGATCAGAAAATCACAAGGATAAAAAAACCCGGCTTATAGAATTATATACTGTTTGTTGGCGGCAAGGGCGAATTATAAGTGTAACCAACATAAAACTTTTTCTTTATATTGTTAACATCTTACCCAGGCTTTATGGTCATCACTTTTTTTACTGTTATGGTGAGATAACACAACTAATTATTTTTGACACCTGTCCAACATATGTCAAAATCTCTTTAGGTCTGGAGGTAATTCTTGTATGGCCTAGTTCCGAGATATTAATACCCTAAATGACTTTACTTGAATAAACAAAACGTGTACACCATAAATTTTATTTAACTTCTACCTCGTTCTGGTGATAAAAAGTAAAACCGAGTAGTCAATATTATTCAAAATAAAAATCATAACTCACTAATTACATGTATTACTAATTTTTGTCTCCAAAACGAAAATCCTTGTTCTTATATAAAAACACCCTTTTGAAAGTGGACAAATCGGTTTTTGTTACTTAATTCCGGACTCCGTTACAATTTATGGAAGAATTATATGTATGACTGTACGGTTGAAAGTCTTAAGTTTCCTGAAAAAAAGTTTGGAACCGTTATCGTATATGTAGATATACTTTTATTAACTGAAGTAGGTATATCAACATAATCAGTATAGTGACGTAGTGAGATTTTTCTTCGTCACTACGCTGGGGAACTAGCGAATAAAACTGAAGTCAAACGTAAAGTTTAAATTGTTCTATATTAAAATGATAAAAATTCAAAAGAATAAAGTTTTTACAATACAGTATTGTCACTAATGGTAAACTGTCCATTAAATTCACAATTTGGTAATCCAAAATTTCGGTCGTCAAACTGTGTCCGTTTACTTCACTAATCGGTATCCGATTCTCTCTACTTAAAACACAGTCTGTCTTTTTATACAACTTGGGGGATTAAACTAAATGTCCATGGTAATTTGAATACACGTAATCTTAATTTTCACAAATAGAGAATTATACATGTGATAACATATTCCTATTATCTAAATTTTAAAAACATCCGGATTAGGATTACCACTTATATATATAATTACATTTAATCACGAACATACAATAAGCACAAATTATCAAAATAACAAATAGAACAAAAGAAAATATTACCGAAACGAAAGACTTTAACAATTAGTTGCCGAGCGTGGGAAAAATGTGTCCTTTGAAAATATACGAAAATGTACACTACGACAATAGACTATATATTGGTGTTTCAATCGACGACAGTTTAGTAAAACCTCGGGATGCATACATATTCTATCTTTTCTCTTATGTCCTTAAACATAAGTTGGTGAATGAGCTGCTTGTATTTGCTCCATGTACAAACATGTTTCTGAAATATTTCTCTTGTTTTTTAGATCTTCCAAGAAGTTGTTTTTAAATAAATACCAACACAATCGTCACATTAAAAAAAATCCAATTAGAAATGACGTAGATACTTGAAAATTTCTTCCAAAGGTTCTTTTCTTTTTTTTTTTTTTTATTACCACCCTCATACCATACATCAAAAAAATCTTTTTCGAATTATTTCAAACGATCCAGTTTTCGCGGAAAATGGCAAATACAATTTTAAATAGATGCGACAATAGGATAAATAAATCAGGATAAAACGGGGTCGTTACTTACAGTTATCTGTAAATTTAAAAAAAAGGAGAATATCGTGTTAAAAAATGTTCCTTCCCTCTGCTCATTATAACTGATAGGAAGGTCCCTTTAAAATGAAGTTTTGAAAGGGATATAGCATGGCAATGAGTCAATAAGACATATTATGTCAAATTGCTCAATGACATGTGGCATCAATCGATATCTAATCTTAAACCTAAAATCCGTACAACAATTCATCGGAGAAAAAGCAGAAAGTGTTTGCAGTTTCTATGTTCAGAAACAATCTATATTTAGAACTAATTAATTGATTCTAGTATATTCCATATTAACTAGTAATTAGATTAGATGAAAACTACAGAAAATAAGTATGAACAAAAATTTGAAATATTTAATAATTTTACAATCAAAGAAAAATCAATCGTCATAAAAATGTTAAATAAGTAATGTCAAAACGACCAAGTCATACCTGTAATAAGGAACCAAATCTTTCTCGGTAATGACTATTAATAAAAATCTATTTTTATTCTGTCGAAACAATACGTATATATATTTAAAATCCTAATGATCCAAACACGTTAAGGTGTGTATTACACATGTAAGAATACAATTATAGTTTAAACGTGTTGAAATTATACTTTTTTAAACAGCAATTAAAATATTTATTATTTAATGTGTGTTTGTTTTGTAGTAATTCCTTTATAGAGTATCGGTCGATTTTTATTTCTCCCATATACACTGTAAACCCAACTTGTCTTCTTTTTTCTTTTGTATTAAGTTTAATTTTTACTCTGCAATCAAGCCATTTCCGGTCTTATAAAAGTTAGTCGTATTAGGTCAATGACCTAATAAAGTCAACTGGTACTTGTTTACATGAAGAGCGCGAGAAGCGTAGCGAATGTACCAGATGAAGTCGTGGCGTTTCCCGCGTATTCACTGCTGTTGCATTTCAACTTAAAACGCAATTTTAAGGCATTTTACGCATCTAAAGTTGACTGAAGGATAAAGACAATACATAGTCATTGTCGGAAAATATAAAATTTATTTGGGCTCGCATTTTCTTATGTTTCTAAGGCTCGCCCAAATAAATTTTATATTTTCCGACAATTACTATGTATTGTATATTTATCTTGCATGATTTCTTCGAAGAGCAGATAAAAGATACGGTCAACTTTGAGAATAGAAAGTATGCTTTAATAGACTTGGAAAATTTATAAAACTTAAAATGAAATTCATGTATCTTAAAATTGTGTCACTGAATAAACAAATTGCCTAGGTAATGATATTCTCGCAACTGTCAGTCCACCAGCAGCCATGTCAAACGGGAACTTTGCATATCTATTAATAAATTGCTTCGCTGAGCGCAGCTGGATACGACCGCAGAGCTCCAACCCTGAACAATTGGGGCAAAAATGGACACAATATTCGCATTTGATACAGGTCTGAATTTGGATTGTAATTAAATATTTGACACATAATAGGTTTCTGACACAGAATAACTGAAATCAAAGAACTTAGAATTGGTCATATGATTTGAATTTATATTCAATTTTTTGCTTCTTGTGCAATACAATATGCTGTGGAGAATTGCCCCCCCCCCCCCAAAAAAAAATAAAAAAAATTACCCGTTTTTTAGCTTTTGTGCAATACACAAAGAAGTTGCACATTGCCCCCCCTCCCAAAAAAAAACCAAAAAAAAAAAAAAAAACAATAAAATCTATTGTAACCCCCCCCCCCCCCCATCCTTTTTTTGCTAAAAAAATTTGAAATTTTCTTTTTAATTTATGAAATATGAAATGAAAAAAATTGCCCCCTCCCCAATTTCTCATTTACCCCCCCCTAAATTTTGTTTTCCAATCCCCCCCCCCCCCATTTCTTTATACTTTGCAACCATAACAGCCCATTTAAATACACCATAAACATATTAAAATAGAAAATGACATCATAGTCATGGATCAAACAAAGTTTAATTTTGGACCCTGATTTGGACCACCTAGAAAACTGGGCTCATAATAAAAAAACTAAGTACATGTTTAGATTCAGCATATCAAAGAACCCCAAGAATTCAATTTTTGTTAAAATCAAACTAAGTTTATTTTTGGACCCTTTGGACCTTAATTTAGACCAATTTGAAAACAGGACCAAAAATTAAGAATCTAAATACACGGTTAGATTCGGCATATCAAAGAACCCCAATAGTTCAGTTTTCGATGAAATCAAACAAAGTTTAATTTTGGACCCTTTTGGCCCCCAATTCCTAAACTGTTGGGACCAAAACTCCGAAAATCAATCCCAACCTTCCTTTTGTGGTCATAAACCTTGTGTTTAAATTTCATAGATTTCTATTTACATATACTAAAGTTATTGTGCAAAAACCAAGAAAAATGCTTATGTGGGCCCTTTTTTAGCCCCTAATTCCTAAACTGTTGGGACCAAAACTCCCAAAAACAATCCCAACCTTCCTTTTGTGGTCATAAACCTTGTGTTTAAATTTCATAGATTTCTATTAACTAAGACTAAAGTTATAGTGCGAAAACCAAATGTCTTCGGACGACGACGACGACAACGTCATACCAATATACGACCGCAAAAATTTTGCGGTCGTATAAAAAGACATTCCAGTGCTTTCAAAACCATCCTCACTAAGCATGAAATTATTATTTCAAATCACCCGAGACTCTCAACAAACAGTCGGTTGCGTCAGATTTCAATGCAATCAGAAGTTGGTTTAGTGGAAATATTCTTGATAGCTAAGGCATCCTTTCAATAAATTCAACATCAGTATGATTCTAGAAAAAATTCTGGTGATTGTGTATTATATGCCCCAATTTTATTGTCCTGTCTATTTCATCTAAGAAGTCCTGCAGGACTGCATAAGAAAAGATTTAAACCTACCCTATACATTGTTCAAAATTGATCTCAGTACTCGCATCTAAACCACAATTGTCTAAGGAAACTGTTAAAGTAAAGCTAGATTTAGGCCTGGATCAAGTTGATCTATTCAGGTTTAAACTTAACCTGTGCAAGTAGCCAAGACTGTTCATATATTCAACACAAGCATCTTTCATTGCCTGTGGTATATCAATGTTTATCAGCGATACAATACTGTATGTGCAATTGAAACTGCATTCTACACATGTATTTAGTCCAGGGGTCTGTTATAGATTTATCAAAGATTACAATGTCACATCAAAACGGATTCTGATACCAAGAAGACAAACAGGCAAGCATTCAAAGACTCTTTTAGTAGCTTTTTGGCATTCTTTAATTTGTTCAGTCATCAACTAACACATGATCATGTTTACAATGTTTCATGCAACACTGGATTTCATAGACAACAAAAATGCTAAGGAGCAAACCAAAATAGCATTCCATTATACAGAAAAACCAAGGAAGGCAAATGAACAAACACAAGCACAACAAATAAACACTGAAAACTAAAAAACAATGAACAACACCGACTCCTATAAAAACCAGAGTGATCTACAGTGCTCTGGAAGGGTAAGCAGATCATGCTCCGTATACTGCACCCATCGTGAAATTCAACACATAATACATGCATAAACCCTTCATATGATGTCTCCCTAAAGGTAGATCAATACTAATATTTTTAGCAGATAGCTTTTCCTAATTTTTTCAAGGCAGGATGTTGGATGGATATACTTTGAAATTTCAATTTAAAAAACATAGGTCACCGTTCTTGATTTTGAGATAATTGAGTCTTAATGTTGGTAAATTGTATGTAGATTATATAGGGAAAATCCCAATTTCTCTTATTCTTAATATTCTTAAAAGAAAAAATGGGGTTAAAATAAAAATAGTTCTTAAGAGTGCAGATGAAATATTTAATATCAACTTTTTGATAGTTGATTTGGATTTTAACCTTTCAGACCTTGAGCACAACTGATGAGTCATACTCGTAAATCAACTAAATTTGCACATCTTATGCATCAAAACTGAATTTAGCTTCCTATTTCGGTATTTTTGGTTATAAGTACTTCTTGTTTAAAATAATGTTTTGGTTTTAATGCTGCTGATGAGAAGTAACTCCTTGAAATGCGTCGTATACAGCATAGTATAAATTTACTATATCTAATATTAGAATCTTTGGATTATTATTTTGATAAAGAAAATTTTACTGGATTACAAGAAATATGTGTCCTTTGGTCTTTCTTCAGTCTGTGAGTGAGTAAGCAAAATCAGCACATCAGTAAACTCCTTTCAAACAACCTTTATTACAATAAAACCTTAAATATGACTATGTTTTCAATAAATAAAAAAAAATAATCATTTATACCTTTAATATTATAAAAGTAAACTATATCACAGAATGAAAAAGTGAAAGACATTTTGAGTATATAATAATAAATAATTCTTAAATGAATATTGCAAAAAAAAAAAGAAATGCTTTTTTTACAATGTGAAAATTCAAAAGTTGTGAATATTGCCAAAAGAATACCGAAGTGACAAAACATTAGGAAAAGCCCACCAATTCGCAGTCCTAGGAAAAGACAAGAGGCTCACCAGAGCCTGTATCGCTCACCTGGAGTCTGGTTTTCATTGGACAATTAATCAACTATTTGACCAAGTTTGTGGCAATTGGTTCAATTGTTCAGGGAAAATTTGTTGAAGATTTATTTTTCATAAGGTTTAATGTTAAAATATGTTCCCTGATGGTGGTAGTCCTGCCAGGAAGTTGACAAAATTGACCAGGAATAAGGGTGAACCTTAAATAAATGTAACAGAACCCGACCTCAAATTACACAAACCAATAACTCCTAAATAGAATTTGGGATTCCCTTCAAAATTTCAGGGTATGTAGATCTCAACATGGCAAACATTTGTCAATTTACATTTCACTTCTATCTCAAATAGTTTTGGAGATAAATGCAAAAATGTTAAAATTTTAAAAATTTGACAAAAAGGGCAATAACTCCTAAATGGGTTTTGGGATTTCCTTTAAAATTTCAGGGTATGTAGATCTCAACATGGCAAACATTTTTCAAATTTACATTTCACTTCTATCTCAAATAGTTTTGGAGATAAATGACGAAAAATGTTAAATTATGAAAATTTGACGAAAAAAGGACAATAACTCCTAAATGGGTTTTGGAATTTCCTTCAAAATTTCAGGGTAGGTAGATCTTGTCATGCTGATCAAATTTACCCCATGTCAGATTTTCGATATCTGTAACGGTGTTTGAGTTATTAGCAAAAAACAGCAATTTACCCCCTATGTTCTATTTTTAGTAACAGCGGCCATGTTTTTCGACAAATCAAAAATCCCCACATAAGTTCTATGCAGGGTACCCTAAGCAACAATCTTACCAAGTTTCATATGATTTTGAATAGTAGTTTCAGAGAAGAAGATTTTTGAAATAATAACATAAAAAAAGCCAAAAATGTGAAAAAAGGGCAATAACTCCTAAATGGGTTTTGGAATTTCCTTCAAAATTTCAGGGTAGGTAGATCTTGTCATGCTGATCAATTTTACCCCATGTCAGATTTTCGATATCTGTAACGGTTTTTGAGTTATTAGCAAAAAACAGCAATTTACCCCTATGTTCTATTTATAGTAACGACAGCCATGTTTTTCGACATTTCAAAAATTTTAAACAATAGAAATTTTCCAGATGCCCTAAAGAACAATTCTGCAAAGTTAGGTTGAAGTCGATCCAGTAGTTTAGGACGAGTTAACGTTTGAAAAAGTTTACAGACGACGACGACGACGGACGCCAAGTGATGGCAATAGCTCACATGGCCTATGGCCAGGTGAGCTAATAAAATCAGGAGATTGGATAACAACAAACCAATACCACAAGGATACATGTATAACTAAAAGAACAGAAAATGTATTATAAATTAAACAAAACTAGAACAAGACAGCAAAGAAACCAAAGCACTGCCAATGTTAACTCCCATTAAAAATCGGGAGTGACATGGCCTGTTAACAGCACCCGTCACATTGCCAGTGAAGTGTCAAGTCTGGTGAGCTGTCAAGTCCCTTAAGATGTCAATTCCAGAAGGATGTGAAATCTAAATGAAGATACCTAGTCTCATAAAGATATGTGAGATAGAAACTTTGTGAAGGCCAATCAATTCGAATGTTAATGGGAATGTTATTTTGTCAAAGTTACCAAGATCAGTCATAATTAACCTCCATTTAGCTGAAGAAATGAGATCAGAATTGTTTCAGCTGTGAAACTTGGTTAAAGTAGATTAGTTACGGTAGATTACTGTTGCTTCAAATGCTCACTTAAAATTGTAAACATACAAGCTAACATTTCTTAAATTAATCAAGTGTTAGATATATATTTCCCTGAGAAAACTGAGAAAAAAAAATACATATCACAGAACTTATGTAGCTAAATATTTACAAGAAAAAAAAAGTGATTGTCAATATATTAAAGCCAAGCAAAAATAATTTTATACATTGTAGTTACTCATTTCCCCTTATTCTGAAAAAAGGGAGAGGAATTTAAATGTTTTAAAAAGAAGAAAGCCAATTGCATATTGTCAAGACATTTGTTGCTTTCTCCATTTAAAGAAGCATTTTAATATTTTGAAGATTAATAAAATATTTTAACACATGTATGTCTCAGCAACAGCAATATCTGTTGTGAAATATGCAAAGTGAAGACATCTTTATTTAATGAAAACATATTTAAGGATTGACTGTAATTTTTTTCAGTCTATGAAGAAAGAACCTCAATCATGTGGTGCACACTAAAGTAGCGTGTTAATTGAAAGTGTGAACTATGTGCATTGAGGTTACTGCGAATACACTGAAAACAAAATTACCGTCAAACCTTATAATTTAATTCCAACTGTTGTTTTGACGTTTAAAACGCTCAGATTCCCTTTAATGACGTCATAGTAGAGTAGAAAATTTAGTCTATGATATGATCGACGAAAAAAATTTGACCAATCAAATAACGTGTTACATCCAATTTTAAATTATTAGAAAATGCCTTTCAGAATGCTATGCATCAAATGATATACTAATAACATAAAAGTAATAGAATTAACAATTATTAAAGAACATAACAATAATATTATAATATAATAGTAATAATAATTCATAACCACATATGTCATTCTCATAAATGAACAACTATCTGAATCATTTGTTTAAAGGTCAGATAACAATATTTACGGGTGTTTGGATTCTGTGTCAAATAAACTTTAATAAAAAATATATCTCGAAGAGATGTTGTTGACAAATAATATAGTATGCATGATCATTTTATATTTAAAATACCAAAAGGAAAAGAAAAATTTATCTTTAATATAGTAATGATTCACAAGTAAATTACCTGTCACAAAAAAAAAAGAGTGGACACACAAAAAAGTCTCACCTGTCGTGTATTTCTAATGAAAGTAAATGCTATCAGACATACATTATAAATTTAAAGCTGTAAATAATGAGATAATGTCAATGTTGCTGATGCCTGTATGAACGCTAAAGCTGCTGCCATGCCTGCTGAAGACAACTATAATAGTGTCTTCATACTACTAATTGTTCGAAAAACAGGCCAAAACACAAAAACTTAACTATAACCACTGAATCATGAAAATGAGGTCAAGTTTAGATGACACCTGCCAGTTGGACATGTACACCTTACAATCCTTTTATACACCAAATATAGTAGACTTATTGCATACAGTATTCGAAAAACAGGACAAAACACAAAAACTTAACTATAACCACTGAACCATGAAAATGAGGTCACGGTCAGATGACACCTGCCAGTTGGACATGTACACCTTACAATCCTTCCATATACCAAATATAGTAGACCTATTGCATACAGCATTTAAAAAACAGGCCAAAACACAAAAACTTAACTATAACCACTGAACCATGAAAATGAAGTCAAGGTCAGATGACACCTGCCAGTTGGACATGTACACCTTACAATCCTTCCATACACCAAATATACTAGACCTATTGCTTATAGTATCTGAGATATGGACTTGACCACCAAAACTTAACCTTGTTCACTGATCCTTTAAATGAGGTCGAGGTCAATTGAAAACTATCTGACGGGAATGAGGACCTTGTAAGGTACGCACATACCAAATATAGTTATCCTATTACTCATAACGAGAGAGAAATTAACATTACAAAAAATCTTAACTTTTTTTCAAGTAGTCACTGAACCATGAAAATGAGGTCAAGGACAATGTACATATGACAGACAGAAACTTCGTAACATAAGGCATCTATATACAAAGTATAAAGCATCCAGGTCTTCCACCTTCTAAAATACAAAGCTTTTAAGAAGTGAGTTAACGCCGCCGCCGGATCACTATCCCTATGGCGAGCTTTCTGCGACTAAAGTCGCAGGCTTGACAAAAAATAATATAAAATACAAAAAAAATCCTATATTTTAACTTAATCTGCAGTTTCCTATGGAAAATGTCTAATTAGTTTATTTCAACACAAAAAATTATGTCACACAATTTTCCCAACTTGGCCCCAGTTTACATGGTTTATGTTCAGCAATTCATTAGGAAAATGAATGTGAACATTATTCTATTAAGGGAGATAATTAAATATCATCCCTTTAGCCTTTAGCCATAAAAGGAGACAATTTACGATTATTTCTCCTGGGTAATTTGGTTAAGGTAGATAACTCATTCATTTAATCTACATGTATTTAATATTAAGTATACTGGCTAATTACCTCTTTTAGGCTAGTACCCATTCTTGGCATTTCTACAAAACATTTTTACAAATTTTAAAGAAGGGCATTTTTCAATGGGAAGTTAAATATGTGTTGGTTTCAAAAACTAAATAAATTTTTAACCAGCAGGTTGGCAGAAACATAGCACTGAAGTGCTTATCTGCAGCGCTGCTGCTAAATTTTTCGCCCTAACCTCATTTTCCTATGCCTTATTGTTCTTTTGAGTCTTAACAGGGTTTCTGAAACTGCACTAACATATAATAAATTTACTTCAAATCTACCATTGTGCAATAGAATAACTGATCATTGAACAAATTTGGAGACATTTATACTATTCCATTTAGAACGGATATCTTTAACCAGAAATTCAACTAATGGATAAGCTGAATGGTTGATGAAAGACCATCACAATCCATGAATAACTAGAACTGTGAGTGACCTCACTGAGTGATACCCCATTTGCAATACTAGGAGTTACGCTTACAAACTTTAAACCTACAAGTTGGATTATCTCACTTTGCAAGCAACCGGCGATAATGGTCTTCTTTCATGTATATCTACATATGCTGCCCAACCTTCATATAACGTTTCATCAAAATGTACTGAACGGTTAAGGAGTTATGCTGACAAGATTTAAATTTGTAAAACCCTTAAGTTTGATTATCTCCCTTTGCAAGCATCCAGCGATAATTATCTTGCATCATAAACATCTACGTATGATACCCAAGCTTCATATAAAGTTTCATCAAAATGAATTGAACTGTTTAGGAGTTGTGCTTATAAGCTTTAAACATGTAAAACCCTTAAGATGAATTATCTCCCTTTGCAAGCATGCGGTGATAATTATATTGCTTCATGCACATCTACATATGAAGTCCAACCTTCATAAAGTCTCATCAAAATCCATTGAACTGTTTACAATGTAAATGGACAGAGACAGACAGACGGACGGACAATTCCTATATACCCCCCAAAAAACCAAATACTGTGTTTGCAGGGGGTATAATAAATGCTACATTCTGACCATTTTCACTTATTCAGTAATTCACTTAAATAACTCATGTAACTGTGAAGTTGGAACAAGTAATAAAGTTCAATATTTTTTTTCAAAAACAGGTAAAACTAGAACTGTGAGGGGACCTCAATAACTATACCCCCCGCTGCTGTTAATTTAATGGACCAGGGCATCCTTATCATGGTGAATTGTCTCACAATTTCTAAGTCCGACTGGGTATAACTGAGGGAACAAAAGGGTATAAAGTTATGGGAAAGGGATTGGACCAGGACATACTACGCATGCGCACATCTACGTACAAGGATCTAACAGTATGCAAAGTTTCATTAACCTCTGATAAGGCATGTTTGAGAAACTGGGTACAAAAAAAATTGGGGAATAGACTGAATTTCGAAGTCCAAAAGGGTATAAAATTATGGAAAAAAGTATTGGACCATGACATACTTCGCATGCGCACATCTATGTTCTAGGATCTAACAGTATGCAAAGTTTCATTAACCTCTGATAAGGCATGTTTGAGAAACTGCGGGTAAAAAATAAATTCTGGACAGACAGGCTGATTCTTATGTACCCCCAAACTATGTTTGCGTGGGGGGGGGGGTAATAACAACAGGCTAACAACATTTAAACTATCGTACAACACAACATATTCTTCAGTGTAAGAGTAAATAGTCCCTTTCTGAATTATGAATCGTCAAAGATACAATTCTTTGATACCAATTTTGATGCACAAGATGTGATTTACGACTCATCAGTTGTGCTCAAGGCCTAAAATGTTGAAATCCAAAACAATAATCCAAAAGGTTGAAGAGCAATTCAAAATTTCCAAAATTACCAAAAGGGGTTATGCCAAAACGTTTTAATGACATAGCACGCACGAGGGAGATACTCCATAGGTTTTTGCAATTTTTTACATTTTTGCAACAGTATACTCTAAGAATCAGCTTCGGGTTAGTATCAAAGTACTAGCAACTGAGCTGGGGATATCCTCGGGGACTTGGAATTCACCAGCAGTGGCATATCAACTCCAATGGTAAAAATACAATTCTTTGATACCAATTTTGATGCACAAGATGAGCACATTTCAAAAGGTTGAAGAGCAATTCAAAATCACCAAAATGACCAAAAAGGGTTATGCCAAAACCATCAAAGGTCAGATCACTGCACAAGGGAGATACTATAATGAAAAGAGTTCATGTAAAACAAAGAATTAACATAGATAATTAAATTGATTCAAAAAACAAATTACAGTTGTATATTTGTTCTATGTTTACAAAATTAAGGTTAAAGATAGTAGCAGAGAGTGGCATCCAAAACATCACATGTGCAAGTAAATAAACCACCTCGCTCACCTGATATTTCCATTTGTTCATTGATAAGGGACCTTGAGATTAACAACATCCATGCCATGTTTGGTTTCAATCCATTCAGATATTTTCAGGAAGAAGCCGTCTGTATGTATTTTCATAAGGTCCTATGTTGAACTAAGTCTTCCGCAGAATGTCATCATGGATAACAGATCGGCACCAAAGTAACAACTCTTGGCCAGAACGTCATAAGGAACATTCATACTATGTTTCGTTTCAATCCATTCAGTGGTTCTTAGATGAAGACTTTTGTATGAAATTTCCCGTAGGAGCATTCCGAATAAGTATAACGGACCGCGCAATTCCAAAGTTTTTTTTAGAATCGCCCACCAACTATCCTATCCACGTCGGATTGTTATTGACTTCGTTGAACGTGGGCATCCTTTTTATGGTGAAACTTCGGTTTGACTGTGGAAAACATGGTGGATTGTCAGCAGATCGATATAATAAAATGGTTAAAAATTAACGTTATGGTTTCTTATTAACTTAATTCCAATCCTTTTCATAATTTTATAATTCTTCCTTTTGATGCAGAGGTAACTCTTAGCTGAGTTTGGATTGTTTTATTCCTATACAGTCGGGAGTGTTTTTTTTACGTTCGTTATAACTGATTTGTCCAACATCAGTTTCAGCATAAATAAATGGGTCACCTGTAGACGAGAGAATGATTGACAATAATCTTGACCGCGGTATGTCGTTTGAAGTAACGGGTCAGGCTATTATGAACTTGGTTGTGTAACATGAATTGACGGTGTCAAAGTATGTACATGTGTCTTTGACAAGATCACAAAAATCTCGTGCAAAAACTGGCGGGAAAATATACCACAGTACGATAAAATCTTCAATCAATACAATTTGGAAAAATAATTAATGTATGCCATAAAAGGGTAGACTTACGGATGCTCGAAACAAATATTGAATTTGGTTATATCTTCAACGGGAAAATTTTATATGACCTATTGCAGACCGACCAAGAATGAATGAAATGGATAATAGATAGATTGTCAATAGTTTTTTTTTAATTGTTGTATTTGTACTTGAGGAAAATTCCAAACACAGGAAACGTTACATTTTGTAGACGGCGAAATTTGATTTCATCTTAGAACGAAATAAAGATTAATCAGTGACATTTATTCCGTTATGTACAAAATGTATTAGTATAGGAAGCATATAAAATGCTGTTATTACATTTTTTCAAAAGATAACATTTTTAATAACCAAATACGTGTATTTTGACTATACGCATTAAAAAAAAAGTACTACAGACTAAACAAAAAAATATCTCAATTGATGACATTTATTTCGTAATAATTTGTAATCTAATTTGAAGTAAATAACGAAATAAAAGACAGACAGACAGCGTTAAAAAGTTAAACGGGGAAATTTGAGGAACAGTATATTTAAGACAGTGTCTCAGAGATACACGGGAATATTTGAGAACAGTATATAAGACATTTTCAGATTTGTAAAGATCCCGAATGCATTTTTTTTTAAATATCCCCGTATTTGGGACGGGACGGGGAAAATTGACGATATAGCCTATTTTGTTTTTGCCGAGGATAAGTGAGAACGAAATTTGATAAATGTAACCAGAGACATGTTTTATATGTCTCTGATGTAACGTCATTCCAAAATCGTTCAATAACAAATAATAATTTCAAAAACGATTGATAAGTCTTGTTCTTGGATATATATATCGTCATCCAAAACCACCCCATCGAGTCAAATGGTAGCTCCATAGGAATTTCCCGTGTTGCCATGCAGATTGTCGATATTACGACTAAACACTGTTCAGTTAATTTATATGCTCTACTAATTGTCGAAAATAGCCGAACGATCTTCGTGAGGGTCAAATTAGATGAATCCAGTATGGAATCCACAAAAATAAATTGGGTCAATTAATAATTATAAAAACAATACATGTGCTTTATTAATAATCCTCGTGTTATCTCCGTAACCTTATATTGTTGTTTCTTTATTCCATTCCGTATAAAACAGTGTACCTTTCTAAAATAAGAACGTACTGTACACTTCGCATATTTTTTTTCCTTCATATAATGACAATTTATATTTAGACATGCTCCGTGAATTCCTGTGTACTTATTATTTCTGAGCATGCGCGATGAATTGTCCAGCGATTTGATTAAAATGCAAGCCTGGAAAACCCCGTCTTTAAGGCGAATTTGTTTATAATTATTTAATATAAACAATATTTTATTCATAAAAGTTATCATGAATAAGATTGGTCAACAGGCTAAACCTATATACATCCTCTCCGAAAAACACTAAATAGTCTAGAAAGATGTGTACGAACCTGATAAATTGATACCGCCCGGTTTGGGGAAACAAACAATTATTTATTTTTTGGTCATACGCAAAAATATTCGTGGAAATCTTACGGTATCAATTACTCACAACAGCACACCTTAGCATGGGAATTCATATATGTGACGACCGATATTGACCATGAACTTGTTTAAATTTTCAACTGGTCGATGTGACGTAGCATCAAATCGTATTAATAGATTAGGTGATGGACTTGACCTATCTATGATACACGCTTTCTGGATTGTAAACATCGAAATTAAAGGCTTATAACGAGTCGTATTGTACAAAAATTATGTAATTAAATCTATTTAAAAAGAAAGAGATCAAAATGTCCCCAGGTAATGCACAAGCCTACAACTGAGACTGGTTCAGATCAGGTTGAACGGGGCCCTGATAATGGAGACTGCACTACTTTCAAACTTTGTATCAATACACAAACAGTAAAAAATGCGGAAGCATTCATAGAAAGAGGTTAGATGGCTCAGTACAAAGTCATTGCCAGCGTGTTAACAATCTTACGCACAGCGTCAGCTAGATAAGCTAAAGCTTATCTTCGCTGCAGCAGCGCTGCAGAAAAACCATGGATAGCGAGACTGGTTACTCGGCGACATAGTGTTGTCAGCCAGTGAGAATTTGTTATGATAATATAGCCATAAAACATCATTTTCTGTTAAAATATTACTCTTTTGCAAATTAATATTATTTCATATGAATAAGTGTTAGTTTTTCACAATAATTCAAAAAGGATAGGCCATTCACATAAATCTCAAAAGTGTATTTTACCTTAATATAAAACTTGTGATATGATATCATTAATTCTAATGTCACCCGACCAAATGGTGACAGAACTTTTTAAATCATGTAAAGTAATTTTTAAAGAATTATCCATATATGGAACAGAGGTTGGAGTCAAGAAATAGACCTAATTATCAATATGTACATTTTTTCTTTGCTTCTTTCTAGTTAACTCTGATTCCACCAGGAGTGATAATCAAAATATCAGCATTTGCCGGTTACAATGTGATATCATATTTCTTTGCCCATAAAACTTTGACTGAAATCATCAGCATTCTCACATCTTGACCAAATGGACTCGTATGATACTTAGTGAAAATTTTATTATAATTATTTTTTTATGGAAGAAGAGGAATAGTGGATTCTCGACACAAAATTCTATATTTTTGTATGCCGCAAAAGTTAAACCTTTATTGCTGTTTTTCACAATCTTTGACTTGATTTTTATCATCATTGTCCTCTTCCTCAAACTTTATGCTTTCTTCATCTGAATCTTCTTTGCGTTTTGTTTGATCTTGGTTACCAAAATGCTTGATTGTCAAATCAACAACTTCTTGTTTTGAATGACCTTCAGGGAGAGCAAAGTCAAACACAATTGGTGGATTATCTGGTTTGTATCTTAACGTACATGTGGAGGCATTGATGTATGTGGTAAAACCATCCGTTGTAACTCCATATCCTGAAAAATGAAAAAAAATATAAATAATTGTAAATACTAAAATTATAGTCAACATAGATATAAAATCATTTCTGATATACTGTGTGATCATTTCACATTGGTAAGAAGTGCTACTCGACAGATTTTATTAATTTTCTGTTATATGATTTGTTTCCCCTGGTATTTGTTGGGGTTTGTGAGGCTTGTTTCTGTTTGTACTGTTGGGTTTTTTGTGTTGTTTGTTACTTTGTCATTTGTCGTCTTTTTGGTGTTCCCGGTTGTGACTTCCCATCTTTTGACAATTTTATATTCATACTTTTTTTTTTCCTCTGATAACAAGATGGGTTCCTTTCTTATAAGAAAATTGTTTTCCATCAACCATAATCAATTATGCGTTTTGTGAATATTTTTAATTTCACGTACTAATAGGGGAGAAGAATATTTATTTAGCAAAATCCTGTTTACAAAGTTCAGGGTGAGAGAACAATTTTTTTTCTACAGAAATAATTTGAGTAGAAAATATGGTGAACTAAAGTTTGATGGAGATTTAAGCCAGAATGCAAAGGGGAATAATCTAAAATTTAACTATAATTGAAACGTTATTCCACCCATTTTTCAACTATGACTGCTTATTGCTTCGACATGAAATCTACTATCATGTGATACCTAAAATAATTTTCATGTTGATGTCCCTTCCATCAAGTATGATTAAAAACTTTAAGAGCAGTTGAAGTTTGGTATCCATTGGTCAAGATTTTAAATATTCATGACTTCTTACTAATTCAGCAGTTTTTCCTGCCCTTCAACCAAATAAATATAAATGCTTAAAGATGACCAAATAATTTTGATAGGTTAGACAGGAAAACCATGATGACAAATATATAAAAGGTAGGAAAATGTATGCTTCTTAATAAACTAAGTTTTTTCCTTCTCTGCGATAAAATAAAGTCAAAATCTAACCAAATAATTCTGAAATGGCTAGATTGGAAAAGCATAAAGACAAATTAATAAAGGAAAATTTACAAGGTATTTTTAATTTCACAAATTAATAAATACCAGTTCTTAATATATGTTTTTTCCAAAAAATTATAGCATATCTAATGTAATTTATATAATGATGGTTCTTCAATTTTTGATACAAGTTATATGATATAATCTGCTTTGAGGCAGTTTACACTCAATTAATTTCAAATCAGATTACTGTGGATTCATTAATATCCATTGTATACCAATTTTAGTGGTTTTCGTGGGTCCCAGTTAACTACGAATTTAAATATACAACGAAAAATAATATTTTTACTTAATTAGCTTAAATGCACTGCATTTTTAAACCACAGAGTTTTGATGTACCTCTCTGAGACAACATTGAACAATTGTGTTTTTACAGCATGTACTTGGATACTGACATATGATGAGTGAGCTATATCCGTAGAGGATATAGTGTTTCGTGTTATTTTGTCTTTGGTAACAAATAAATGCTCGAACAATTTTGTTTAAAAGTATCTTGACTGTGTAAATTGTCGTGGAATTGTCCGTTTTTTTATTCAAACATTCAAGAAAAATATTAATCCTAAGTAGGCCTAGACAATACAGACTTTCTCATAAATTACAGTAAAAACATCTTGTCAAAAGATAGTAAAGCAGAAATTATTGATCGTAATCATATTAAAGATATGTATGTATATGCCCCGAGGTAATGCAATTTTGTCAATACATATTTCACAGCTGATTATTCTAACAAGTAAATAATTATGAATTTTGTTAATCTTGTTAAATTCATGACAAATTTGAAGAATTTAAGTCTAACAAATAGACTTTTGTTTTATAAGGGCTTAAAATAAAATCAGTACTTTACTGTACAATATCAAAGTCTGATCGACACATTTAGTCGCAGTATTTTCATGATATCTGATGCACCAAGCCACAAATTTCAGTATATCAACAAAATTTTATATCTTTTTCTAAGCTAGCAATCCACGAAATTACGTATCCCACGAAATGCCTTTTTTTTTTATCTATCCACGAAAATTGGTATCCACGAAAATAAATGAATCCAAAGTATAACAAAACATAAAAGGACAAAAAGGGGTTAAACCTGTTTAAAATTTGAAACAATCCTCATAATTAAATTTGCCAACTATTTCCTACATAGAACATTAATTTCTTGTTTAAATTAATAATCTAGCTCTTGAGACAGTTTCACAAACTACATACTGGTTGCAGGACATTAACTGAATAAATATACTGAAGACTGGGAACCAGATCGTTGATTGTTATTATACAAAAACTTGTAATTGGGAAATGGAACCCAGGACTTTTTACAACTTCAGCAGAATACATGTACACTGGTGATGTGAAAATACCTAAACTAGGTCAAGCTGTATAAACATGGTTGCTCGACCAATAAATTTGAATCTAAGTTTAATTTTTCATGTATGGACCTCTGTTTTTTATGTGATCATGATAATCCAAGGTACACACTTCTCTTTCTTTCTCTTAGCATATTCTAATTCATTATTATTAATAATAATTATAACCTACCCTCATGTATATGCCCTGATATATGATATAATGGTTTTACTCGCTTCTGTATTGTATTCAGTAATTCCACACATCCAGCTCTTGTGCCGTCCCTGGTCATGTCACCATAACCTAAAATATACAAATAGCATTTAAATTAACTCGAAAAGCATGTCATTGTAATACAAAGAGATTTTGAAATGAGACTATAATTTGGTGGATAAAGACAAACAAATGACAAAGGTACCATGTGATAACTTCAATCAATGAAGATCCTTGTCAAATAATGATGGGGTCAAACACACCTCTACACGAGTTTAAACTCAAACTCAGAACATACAATTGAATTTGAACAACAACATATAAAGCCAGCCCTATGGTCATGGTTTTGACCAGGAAACTGACCTGGAAATTTGCAGACGTGGCTCCTGCCTTTGGGTAGAGTCATATCAATTTCTCTGGTCCATACAACTGACAATAGGAGAAACAAAGGCCAATAACTCAAACTACAAACAATTGTGATATGAAGTGATTAGGTTGCACAATTTTTTAAGAATTCTATTTTATTTAATTATAAGGAGAGTAGTTATAAACTGAAATTTATGTTCACTATTAGGCAAGGTAAAAATACAACATACAATGGTATGAAGTAAAATTTGAATTACTAAAAGTACTCAAACAATGAAATAAATGTGTTTGAGTTACTCCACTTTTCACAAAAATTTTTCTCATTGTTTACAAAATATAATTTTGTTTACAAAAGTGAGGAAAGTGAAATTTTAATACAATATAACTTTATTAATTAAATGCACATTTGTACCCCTAAGGGTTGAAGGCATAGACATATATAACAAACAACAATCAGTTAATGAAATAAAAAAAATGGAGCAACATATTGCAAGTGATCAGATGAAGACAATATCTTGAAAAATTGGTCATTTTCATTTAAATCATTTTCTTTTTAAAAATATCAATATTCTGTTTTTCAAATTCCTTTCTCATTTGGTTATATTTAGGACATTTAAAAAAGAAGTGTATTTCATCTTCAAGTTCATTTAGATTACAGTACTGACATATTATTGATTCTCTTTTATAACATAACTGCAGATACATGTAGAAACTGAACTATGTACACAATGTATATTACAAAATCATCTCAAAATTATGAAATAAATTGCTTATGAAGTCTTAGTTGTAAGGCCAAAGAATTGGATTTTCTTAATTTCTTCATAACACAAACAAGCTAATTTGTTGCATATTTGCCGACAAAATCCGGAAATTCATCGTTCGGTGATTTCAAATGGACTATACATGAAGGTGTATCTCTTTTTTATGTCTAATATCGAAATGTCATTGGAAATAATATGCAGTTCATATTTGTTATATTTGGTTTTTTTTTTGTTTGTTTGCCTCATACCCACCTCCATTTGAAAAAAAAAATAGATGATGCCAAACAAAGAATTAACTTGCTGTGGCCTAATGCTTGAACAAGACCCTTACAACAGGCACCAAATAAACAAGAACAAAACCAACTTACAGTATTTCTTAAAAGCGTTACTTCTTGCAGATTGTGGGATATCTCCAATTACCATCAGTACGATCTGGACTGACATCTTGGCATGCAATATGCAAAGGCAGCAGCTTGATTAATTAAAGGGAAATAACTCTAATTCAATCTACATGTCCAATATTAATTTTAAACTGTCAATACCAGAAATTTGACTGGAACAATCTTTATGATGAAATATATAACACCATGTGACCTGTTTGTAGCCAATTGCAATTAACAAAATGTCTGCAGTTCAAGCAAAGGAACTGCAATTTATTACTGTTCCTGTTTCTAACATAAAGTTGTATTACAGTCTTCAAATTAGACAAATGTTTGTTTAGTTTAGTTAGGTTTTTACTCCGTTTTCAGCACATTTGGCTATTTCACGGCGGCCAGATTTAATTGGTGGCAGAAGCTGGAGTACCCGGAGGGAACCACTGACCTTTGGTAAGAAAATTGGCAATCCTCTTCAATTAAGATCGGAGTCGAACACACCCCGCCACAGGTGAGATTCGAACTCACAACCTCAGTGTTGACAGGCTAGTGATCATTAGTAGTCATGACAACTACCTAGACCACTTGACCACTGAGGCCCCTTAGACAAACGTAACAGCTTTTGCAACTGGAAAACAATCCCTAGCATTGGTTTCTGTGGAATTCTTTGCAATGATCAAATGACTATTTTTGCCAACAAAAATGGATTGTTTGACATATATTGTTACCTCCAACACTTCATGTTAAGGTGAGCAAAATTTGAAGGAACATAAAAAAATTATAAATCCAGAGACAAAGACAAAACCAAGATGGGGAAGAACCACAATAAACAAACAACAGACAAAAAACATGGATTCCACAAAAAAAGGGAGTGAAATCAGGTAGTCGGGATGGGTAAGAAATTCTTGCCGTTTCTATGACACATGTTCAAATAAGGGATAAAACTTTGAGATATGGGGGTCAACTGCACTATACACCACAACTTACCAACTGGCGGTCCATGGGTAATCAGTATATCTGTATTTTCCGGGATTAGGTCCCATTTCTTCAAAATCTCTTTTCCTCTTTCCAAATTAAATCCCCAGTCTCCAAACCATGGCTGCCTTTAAACAAATAATATCAGATGATCTCTGCAACACTTTGTTTTTTTTTCGTGATGTCTGTGTTGTTAAAATTTTATTTTTTACTAAATATGTTTTTTTTTTATATTTTATGAATAATTGGAAAAGGTATTTAATATAATCAGTATAAATACTGTTTGCTTTTGTTTGCTTTCAAACAGAATATTTCAGCTTTTTTTCAATATTTTTAACATAAAAGCATAAATTATCCTATTCAATACAATATTTACGAAAAATTCAATCTTTGCAGTAATTTGAAAGTGACTTTTACATTATTGTCTTCAGTGCTAAATTATCAAATATTTTGGAAATTAAAATAGGCTATGGTAAATTGGGATATTTTGGTATTTGTGATGCCTGTTGTAAATGGTCCAAAATTAAATGCACTTAAATAAAACAAATCCTAAAAATAAACCTCCAAAATAATTCTAATTTTTTTTCAATCTGGAAAATTATTAACCTTGATTATAGTTGCAATGCTTTGATTAATATTTAATTTGTTAAAGATAAAATGCTGTAATGTACATGTATTTATCAAATCAAAACAATTAAATTCAGTATTGACACAAAAAATCAAAATCTTAATACACAAAAATTTCCAAAATATAATGACTTATAGTATATAACATTTTTCGATTCTTACCAAAGCCCCTTCGTCTCAAAAAATTTGGGGAGGGTGTTGGCCCCTTCCTCTCAAAAAATGTGGTGAGGGTGTTGGAATATTTTACTTTTATTTTCACACTTACAGAAAAAATGCCTTCATACGATGAAAATTTGATAGTTATTGTACTTATCCTGAATTAAACTTAGTATACTTTATTACCGGTAATTTGCCTTTATAACAAAATGGATTGTTGTGCACTAATGATTATTGATACACAAATGTGCACATTTGGTTGATATACATCTCATCAGCTGTGCTGACTGCCTAATATGTTGAAAACCAAAACAATAATCCAAATCTAGGCACCTCTGACGAATCACGGGAGCTCAACCCACAGAGCTGCCTAGCACATCCCCATATGGCAAAAAGGGAAGATCCTTTTGTTGGGGGGTTAGGGGTTTTCAGGTCATAATACAGAAAACCTGACTTCAGACCATAGTGGGTAACATGTTTGGAGAATGTACCGCTTCCTGAACCCCTAAAGACCCCTTCTGTAGTTTTCGAAAAAGAGTTGGCTAATGGCCACTACAGAAGGCTAAATTATCCGACCCTACCCAACCATCCTCCTTTTACAGTGGCAGCCAAAACTGGTTCCCCCTTGTGTCCCGTCCCACCCCTATCTGATATATTGAACTGGTTCTTGTCCTGAAGAAGCATGAAATATTTGCCACTGGACGTTAAGCAACAATCAATCAATAATCCAAAAAGTTGGATAAATACATAAATGTAGTCTACATTGTACTATCTTTTCTGAAACAGGTATGATTCCGGTTTTTATTACATGAATTCCGAGGCGACCCAGCCAGGCATGAGAATCTGAGTATTTATTTTATCTCTCCTTACCATGGTGATCCGTAAATATTCACACCATACAACGTCACCATAGAATCCTCTAAATATATACAGTTCGTTAACAAATCTTTCACCTCTTGGACACCCTCTTCCTCCAGAAAGGCCTTGACCTCTTCAAGTTTTACTCTCCATAAACCTAGCTTGTTTTCCATTGCTTTGTCAAATGTAAGATCATGGTTACCTGCTATTACTACTTTATGCTTGTGAGGAAGTGTTCCTGAAAAATGTAAGACTTAAATGCAAAACTTGATACTTTTATTGCACAATAGAATAGAGAATAGAAACGGGGAATGTGTCAAAGAGTAAACAACCCGACCAAAGAGCAGAAAACAGCTCAAAGCTGCCAATGGGTCTTCAATGCAGCAAGAAATTCCCGCATCCGGTACGGGCTCCAGCTGGCCCCTAAACAATAATGCATCCTAGTTCAGCAAAATGGACGGCACACTAAACTCCATAACATAACTAGAGGCTCTCAAGAGCCTGTGTCGCTCACCTGTATCTACTGTGGTTTTTGAAATCATGTAAAATAAGGTTAAAATCATAATGAAAAGCATTAATAAATTGCTTCGCTAAACGCAGCCGGATACGACCGCAGAGGTCCAACCCTGAACAGTTGAGGCAAAAATGGACACAATATTCACGTTTGATACAGGTCTGAATTTGGATTGTATTTAATTATTTGACACATAATAGGTTTCTGACACAGAATTGGTCATATGATTTGAATTTATATTCAATTTTTTGCCCTGTGCAATACAATATGCTGTTGCGAATTGAACCCCCCCCCCCCCAAAAAAAAATGTTACCCCTTTTTCTGCTTTTGTGCAGATACACTATGCTGTTGCATATTCACCGCCTCCCCCCCCCTCCATTTTTTTGCAAAACAAAATAATATTTGAAGAAATGTTCTTTTTAATTTTAATTTCTGAAATCTGAAATGAGAAAAAATTGTCCCCCCCCCAAATTCTTATTTACCCCCCTAATTTTTTTTTTCAACACCCCCCCCCCCCCTTTCCGTTTTTCAAAAAAAAAAAAAAATTCTTTCCCTCAAGATATGGTCATAATCCCTATTCAAATTTCTCATGGAGTTTGCAAACATAATTACCCATTAAATACTTCATAAAAGTCTTAAAATAGAAAATGACAAATGGCTAAAATTAATATTAATAAATAGTAACTTCTAAAAATAAACTGACAGCTATAAATCACCCCAAGACAATCTACATTTCTTTATACATAATTTACAAGCTGTGTAAGGGAGGTAATCGAATCATACACAACATTTTACTTTAAATGTGTTTGGATTACCTCCCTTACACCAAGATAATAACCAAAACTGCAAAATTTACTCAAATTTACCAATTCAGGGACAGCAACCCAACAATGGGTTGTCTGATTCGTCTGAAATTTTCAGGGCAGATAGATCTTAACCTGATGAACATTTTTACCCTGTCAAATTTACTCTAAATACTTTAATTTCAGAGATACAAGCCAAAAACTGCATTTACCCCTATGTTCTATTTTTAGCCATGGCGGCCATGTTGATTGGCAGGCAGGTTGGTCGGACACATTTTTTAAACTAGATACCCCAATGATGATTGTGGCCAAGTTTGGTTACATTTGGCCCAGTAGTTTCAGAGGAGAAGATTTTTGTAAAAGTTAACACGACGACGACGGACGCCAAGTGATGAGAAAAGCTCACTTGACCTTTCAGGTCAGGTGAGCTAAAAATGAACCAAAATTTAAAAAAAAACACACAAGACTAACAAAGGCTAGAGATTCCTGACTTGGGACTGGCACTATAATGTGGTGGGGTTGAACATGTTTTGTGAGATCTCAACCCCCACTCCCCCTCCTAATATACATATACACCATTAGGACAATCAGACTGAATTAGTATTCTCATCCACCCTGGCTAAGATAAATTTCTATTCCAGAAACAAGTTTACTCACTACCAGAAGCAACAGGAATTTTATTAAATATGTAATTTCATTTCCTTTTTGGAAAGATTGATGGATGGATGACTTATTGTTTAAAATCCAGTGGCAATTATTAAAAGACGAGAACATTTTGATATGATATGAATATGAACCCTGTTTTGTACTACATTGACATGGTGAACCAGATTTTTAATGTTCCCGCTCACAAGGTAACAGTCCGCACCCCACCTGGACACATTATACTGACCCTGAGCTCATAGTCCTTTGCTCTTAATCCTAGATACAGCATGGTTGGCGGAGAAGCAGCAAATACTAATTTTAATGTCTTTGGTTTGACAGGAAAAAGGTACAGTGACCTTTTTATTGATATTTTACAAATATTTTAAGATAATTTCAAATAAAGGGCCCTGTAAAGTGCAGCCGGATACAACCGCAACATGCTTTTTTGGCACCTTTAACCCCCTTTATCTCAAGAACTGTAAAAAAAAAGTTAAAATTTGTTGCCATACTGCTGAAAGTACTCATCAAGATGAATTCAAAGAAAAAATCTCCACTGAAATTGAATGAAAAATAAAACTTCTATTTTTTCTCTAAAAATTACTAACAGAAAAGTTGGTCAAATAGGGATATGTTGCTTCTAAGCTGCAGACATTCTCATTAAAGTTTTATGGACATCATCATGATTTGGTTTACAGGTATGAAAAAGCATTAAAATGGACCTGTTCCCTTGATGTTGTCCCTTCTCATACCAGATTTGACATGGGCAGCATGGTGGGTGTCCTGAAGGAGACTGCTTAATCTTCTGGAGCACCTGAGTCTACCCCTGTTATTTTGGTGGGTCCATGTTGTTCACGAGTTTTTAGTTTTTAAGTGTAGTGTTTGTATTGTTTTGGTTTTGTCTTCGTTGTTCTCCGGAGTGTCAGTTGTTTCATTTTCCCTCCCTCGAATATCCCTTTGGTATTTCTTGACTTTACTTTGACTCCTCGTATCTCAGAAACAATAAAAGATAGAAACAAATTGTTGACATACTAATGAAAGCATACACCAAGGTGAATTCATAGAAAAATTCCCATCAATTGGATGAAAAATAAAATAATTTACATATCAAGACAATTTACATTTTTGGTCCTTTTAACCCCTAATTATATCTCAAAAACTGCAGAAGATAGAAGAAATCTGTGTCAATACTACTGGAAACACTCATCAAGATAAATTAAAACAAAAATTCCCCATTAAAATTTGATGAAAAATAAAAATTTTAGGCATCCTGCAAAATGGCTAATTTTGGCCCCTATATTCATCCCTTTTATCTCTGCAACAACAAAAGTAACTCAAAAATGCCTGAAAAAAGTTATTATTTATGGTGAACCATTTATCGACGACAGCCACATACCATTATATGACCACAAATATCTGCGGTCGTATAAAATTCAATTAATTTTTTTTTTGGAGACAAACAGTAGTGAAATAAAAATTTATAATGATATCAGTTTACCTAAATAATCATTGAATTTCTTAACTTCCTTAGGTTTTCCTACATTTGTGATGTCACCAGCATGTAAAAGTATGTCACCATTTGGAACAAATTCTATTGGAAGTCTCTCTATTTGTGCATGTGTATCAGAAACACAGACAAATCTGATTTTGTCATCAGTAATTGGAGTTTTAGGGTCCATTGGACTAGTTTTTTTATATCTTTGTTTCACTTTCATTTTCTCCCAAACTTTAGTTGAATTTCTGGAAATTGGATCAGCTTCAATTACCACAGGTCCATCTGTAAATAATTTAAATTAAAATAATCACAGTCTGATTAAACCAGTCCTCAAACTGCTCCCATTTATACATTGTAGATATGTGTCACCCAGAATCTGAAGACTGACTTTATTCAAAATGAAAAAATCAAAACATTACAAATAATACTGTGTTCGGATGCCAATGCAAAAGTCCACTAAACGCGACCATTTTGAAAATTCTGAAACCTATATGCCCAACTAGGCATGGCCACTTA
Organism: Mytilisepta virgata; assembly: GCA_028015205.1. NCBI lineage: Eukaryota > Metazoa > Mollusca > Bivalvia > Mytilida > Mytilidae > Mytilisepta > Mytilisepta virgata. The sequence continues at coordinate 1,711,991 of JAPWFG010000018.1, read as the reverse complement.
TTTTTGTACCAAGTTTTATTATAGTTCATGTAAACAGTTTTTGAGATCTGCTTTGGACAAGTTCATGGATCAGAGAGAGGAAAATAAAAACAGAAAAAACAATAAGTCCCCAAAACTTGGTCTTAAGTATAATCTAATGGTATGGGTGCATACCTAAATTTTTGAAATTCACAGTTATACAGTTGTTGAAAGCAGCATAATTATATGTTACTCCAGATAATCTAAAATATCTAAAGAAAGTCTGACTGGCAACATTATGAAAGTTTTGATCTAACCAATAGCTAACTGTTAAAATTTTAGTTCAGTTTGTGGGACTGTTGTGGTTATGCAATGAAAATATGATTGGAAATTTGTTAAGTATTTTACTATCAACACTCATTTTTGAAAATCTTTTGTATGTTATCTAAACCTTTCAAAAGAACGTAAGAAGCCCCATTTGCTTAAAATGAAAGTTACACCAGCCATAGCTACACAAGAGGATCCCGAAGCCACCACAAATGTAATAACATTTTGCACCTAAACAAAGTCATTTTTTCTCCTGTGATTCCTCAAATATAAGGAAGCAAGCTGATCAGAAAATGAAAAGGAGAACTTTAAACTTTTTTCTTATCACAAAAATTCCACATCATTTTTTGTCCAATACCCCAGGACAAGATTTCTCCAGACCTTAAGTACTATTTGTACCATAGCCTATACAAATGCATTCTATTATAAAATAAAAAAAATGTCTTATTAAGACCCAGATTGGACCAATTATAATTATAATTCCTTATGCTTTCGCTTCTTTATAAAATGAAACATAATAATGAGAATATTTAACACTATCAATTGTTATGCATGCAAGATATACATGTACTTGTAAGCAGGTGTGCAGAAGTAGTCTGATCTATTTCTTGTGTTCAATCTTGCAAGATGTTGTCTCAATGATGTATAATCTACAGTGAAACCTGCTTTAAAGGGCACCTCTATAACAAATCACTGTCCATAAAGGGCACTATGAAAAAGTCTGTGACATGAACAAAGCTTGTTAAATTAACCTCTATATAAAGGGCACCTGCTCATATAGGACACTTTTCTCTGGTCCCTTGGGTGCCCTTTATAAACAGGTTTGACTGTATATTCATACCGTATATATTCAAGCAAGAGTCGATCCTCGAATAAGTCTGTAGGCTTCTTAACATTAGATGTCTTAAGGGTTTAGCCTCTACCCACTTTTAAGTCGGAGGAATTTGGCCAGATTGAAGAGCTAAAAATTTCTGTTCAGAATACTGCTTATTGCTGATCCAACAGTTTTGTCCAAGGAAAGAAGTTAAGGGGAATGTTACTGTGAAGTCAATTTAACCATCATCATGATTTTTGTTAGTTTACCTACTAGTAGTATGTTTACCAAATCATATTGTCTAATTACAACAGAATTTTCATCTAAAAGCTAAATAAAAGATTTTACTTGTCTTGTGTGTATTTATTTCTCTTGATACAACTGATTCCGATGTGTTCGTTGGACCATGTTGTGTATGTAATGCATTATAGATCTCACTGATACTTACGAGTTGGTATACCACTCAAAATTCCTACTTTTTGTCCCAAAATTTCAACTTTTATAAAGCCAGTAAATATGGTAGCTTCACACTAACGTTAAGATAGATATCATGTTCTGACTAAATTTTCTGAACTGTGCTTATATAGATACCTTCTCTTTCAGGTTCATTATCATGATTATGTCCGACAAACAAATTCTTGAATGACTGTAGCATCGTAAAATTGCTATCTAATGACTAAATTCTGAAAAAAAGGCAAGTAAAATCAGAATAAAGTATTTTAATGTGTTGATGGTGGACAGTTACAGAAGTTTGTGCAAGTACAAGAAATTGTTTGTATGAATGTATACGAGTTTGTATAGCTGATCATTACTATGAAATATTTTTTAATTAAAAATTAAAAAGGTCAATCACTAATTAGCAGTAATCATGACATCATTATTAAATCAAACTATAAACAGTTACATTGTACTTGTAAAAGTAATTTATATTTATCACACTTGTACATAAGTATCAGTCCACTGAATAACTGAGCTCAAGTTAACGTTTTCAATGGTAAAATACATAATTTTATCATTGTTGGGATCAAACATTTTGTTCGACTTTTCAAGAAACGGGAGATTTTTTAACAGGTAAATAAGGCGTAAATTGACAGGACTTTCAAAACGCTTCAGCCATCGGTGGTGTTCAAGAATCTGAGTTGGATCTACCAAATTTTGACTGTATTATTGCAAAATGTCCAAATGTTTGGTTCCACTTGGCTCAGGATTTTCAGACAAGAAGGTTTTAAAAGAATTTTCCCATAGAGTTCTATGTTAAACTGAGTTCAACTGAGTTCGGCTGTGGTGGACATCTTAGTTGACAGTCCAAGTAATCGAACATAAGTCTGAAAGAGGAACATGTAAGGAAAATTGCTGCCAAATTTAGTTCCTATTGGTTAAGTGGTTTCAGACAAGAAGATTTTTAAATGAATTTTATGATAGGGTCCTATGTTAAACTCAGTTCAGTTGTGGTGGCCATCTTGGTTGACAGTCTGGGTCATCGAACAAAAGAATGACAGAGAACCTCCTCACGAGGACCATTGCTGCCAAGTCTGGTTCCAATTGCCCATGTAGTTTCATAGAAGAAGATTTTTAATATTCATCCCAACTTTTTTCTATTTTTAGTCAAATCAGCCATATCTGTTGGAAGTCGGGGATGCCAGACAAACCTTTGGAAGGGAGCCACCCAAGAACCATTACATCAAAGTTTGGACCCAACTGGCCCATTGGTTGCAGAGGAGAAGATCTTTAAAGGAAAGTTTATGCCGCACACCCTCTTTAAATGGCAAAAACTCCTATCAGGGGCAATAAACCAACAAGGGGTTGACCGATTTGTCTAAAAATTTCATGGCAGGTAGATCTTCACCTGATGAACATGTTTACTCCATCAGTTTGCTCTAAATGCTTTAGTTTTTGAGATATAACCCAAAAACTGCAGTTAACCCCCTATATTCAATTTTTAGCCCCTGTCCGGAATTTACACATTTGTATAAATTTTCCCCAAATTTGACATATCCATTCAGGAGATAATTTGGAACTTACCAGAGTTTTCCTATCCTCACATACTTGACTCCAAAGGTATTCTGATAAAAAATTAGTTCCAAATTATCTCCAAAATGAATATGTCAAATTTGGCACAAATTTATACAAATGTTTGTTACGTCTGGACGGGCTAACATTATTTCATCAGAAACGGGACTAAAATGAGCCCATTAAACCGTTTGGTGGCAAATAAGGGCTAAAGGTTGGAATTTTGTTACAAAATAATCATTTTACTGCAGAAATGAGCAAAAAAGCAGACTGAATGGAGAACAGAAAACAATTCTGACGATTTGAAATTTGACGCTCTCAGAATTGTTATCTTTCTTGTGTTATGATATAGTACATCGGGATTTCCCCAGTCTCGAATGTTGTTAAATACCAATAGAACCTAGTCCAAGTGCTGTAGGGCAAAAAAATACATGTGTTTCTGCTAACCCTACCTACCCTAATTTGTAGTGCCTACCCTTACACTTTTTATGCCATTTTTTAACGAGCACTGTTAAAGTCAGACTGTTTCCCTAGTAGTAACCAGCTAAAAACTGTTTGTAAAATAAAATAATATTGCCTACCTACCCTATTTTTTTTCAGCACGTTAGGGGAAACAAATGTATTATTTTTTTTAACCTAGAGCTAGGCAAAAAGTGTATGCAAGAACAAATTCATAAAACGTTTAAAGATCAGATAATCTTGTGACCGGAGCCATACGACTGAACGGTTTTTTTTACCAGTTTAGCATTTATACATTTCTAAGTCTCTTCTCTGCATGTAAATCATTGCTATTTTTATCAAACTTCAATGTCAATAACCAACCGGTATATTGAGTAAAAAAAGCACTCAGTTTAAAACAGTGAGATGATGCAGATGATATTTTTGCCTTAGAGTGTTCATTCAAGGCAGACTTTTTTCATGAAATATAAATTAAATTTAACATGACATAAAACATAGAATTATAAGTAAGAATAAGAAGACTTATTGTAATTTATTAATACACTGTTATGACTGTAGGGCCTAAATATTAAATGCATAATATAAAGTGTGAATAACGCATTTACTGTCCAGACCTATCTTGCTACTGTCAGAGACCAGGGATCATATAATACTAACGGGATATGTCACTCGGTTATAATAGGATATTTCTAGGACTCTAATACAAAGCTATGAATCGATAATTTACTTTCGCATTTAAAAATTACACGAACAAAGCTAGCATTATTTTCGTATTTAGAAAAAATAAAATCGAGTTCGGTAAGTTTGACAAATATCCGGCTTTGAGTAATTCGATTTATTCATATTTCAGGATGTTTCTTTAAATGGAGGTTACTATATAATTTATTTTGAAATTAATTTCAGTAACTTAATTATATATTGTGTATGTATATAATGTTTCAAAAAGTTATATGGAATCTTTTGGGACACGCAAGCTTTTATTGTCAATTCATTGTTGGTGAATTTTGTTTTTCTTTTTGATGTCCCATAATTATATAAAACAATCTCCATTCATTACAATTTCATTTCATTGGTATTGATTATTAAATGATTTGTTTGACTGCTTGATTCTTATTCAATTATGTCTTCAATTGGTGTCGACTTTAGTTTTTCTTGATAACATTCAATAACATTTTAATTAAGATATGATCGAGAAAATTAATAAAAGGAAAAAAAAAAGAAAAGGAACATACAATGGTTTTGTACAAACACAAGCCATCGAATTCATAAAACTTTTTGACAAATTTATCCATACCATTTCTTAAAATATTACCATATTATCATGTCGGCTAAAAGTGATTTCCGGGCCTCGGTGGCCGAGTGGTCTAGGTAGTTCGTCAGGACTACCAATGATCACTAGCCTATCAACACTGGGGTTGCGAGTTCGAGTCCCACCCGTTGCGGGGTGTGTTCGACTCCGATCTAAATTGACAAGGATTGTTAATTTTCCTACCGGAGGTCGGTGATTCTCTCCGGCTTTCCCACCAATAAAAATTGGCCGCCGTGAAATAGCCAAATGTGCTGAAAACGGCGTGAAATCCCAACTAAACAAAAATTAAAGTTATTTCTTGTCGTGGGACGACAGTGACCTGAACTTAGATTTGCCCTTCGGGGAGTTTACTGTTTCAGATATAGACTCTGATAGTGAAAACCCACCACCTAAAAACACTAGGAAAGACATTAAAATATATGTATAGGGGCCCCGAGTGTGACTCTTCTTATTCTTCCGTGTCCTGATGCTTTTCAATCGAGAGGATAAAAATACACCCCAAAAAATCGTTTATTGTTTACTGGTCTTTAGAATATGGAACAGTGGCGTAGCTTCCATTAAAGCAATTTGCCTCAGTAGTTTTATTTGCAAAATTTTATCCCCCCCGCAACAAAAAGTGGGGGGCATCTTGTTTTACCCCTGTCCGTACGTTCTTCCGTAATACAGTTACTTCACAGAGTTGAGTGCAGTGGGCATCACTTTGTCTAGATTTTAATAATATCGTATAATTTTTGAAATTTGAATCAAAAATGTGATTAGATTACATGTATACTTTAGTTTAATAAGATATTAGAAATGAAACCTCTGGGTGTCAAACTTAAACATAGTATCTTTTATATATCATCATTCATTGTATTCCATCGCTGCTTTGGTCACTATTCATTATAAAGCATCAAATCGGTGCTATAGTGGCTTGAAACTTTCATTAAGGGTGAAAATTAATGATTTCTACGTATTGAAGATCTCACTGCAGAGATCACCACAGAAAATATTTGAAGAGCGGTGCTAACATCAATTTTTATAAAATTCATATACAGTTCCTGCAGAGACATATAAAACATGTTTTATATGTCTCTGCTGCTGTGTATCATGTGTTTGGCACGCCGTATTTATATTTATTCCACATTCAAGATATCTTAATTATATAATTTATATAACATATTAAGATATCTTATAAAATTTATAAGCTATCTTATAATAAACTTTATCAAATACAAATACAAACTTTTATTGTCATCATTAAATCATGAAATACGATTTGTGACAAACATAATCATGAAATACATTGTGTCAACAAGAAAGAAAAACGTTATTGTAAATACAATAAAGCAGATTGAGTGTATACAATTTTAGTCCCCAGTTCTGATGATTGTTTTATAAAGGAACTTAGTTTTTCTACTTGTTTCATTTGGGTGTCGATGACGTTAGAGTAAATTTCAACTGTTCCATGTCTATAAGATTATCAAAATCAATGTCTTTTTCGTTACATGTAATAGCGATAAAATTTATAAAATTGTGCCTTATATTTTTGTTCTTTTCACAATACAAGAAAAAATGCATCTCATCTTCTAGTAAGTTACAAGTTGGACATAGCCTATTTTCCCTTTGAATGTTTAGCTACCCTTTTCAATAATTAAGTAAGTTATTGTCACTTATTCTTAATTTTGTAATTTGTTGTCTTTTTTTTAAAGTTTTTACAGTTTTAAGAGATAAAAAAATCTTCTTATTTTCATTTTTAATATTTTGATAAAGGTAAAGCTTACTACTTTGATCTATATTTTCAAATTTATCCTCTGATAGTTTTTTTTTATACATATGAGTGAGTTTTGATTTTATTAATTTTCCAATTGATTTTAGATTTTTATCTGGAACTTGATCAAGAGTGGACATGTCAATATCTGTTTCCCACATGTTTCCATTACAATACTTTTTGCATATGTAAATCTATTATAAATTCCAGAGTCGTCCAGTTCTATTTTTTCCTCTATAAAGTGAGAGGTAAGTGTCTATAAAGGTTATCTCCGAATTGTAAATCAAAATTGATTTTACCATATTATCAAACAGATTGCATGCTACTTGAATCGGGACGTTATTTAGGGATCCAATATATGATTTGATAGAAAATAATACTTTCCAAGCTTTTTTTTTCGCTAGATCTTCTATACTATAACTAAGATTACCGTTACATTTTCTTAGTATTCATAGGATATTATATTCTGAAACATTTTCGATGCATTCATTCTTATATTTTACAAAAGAACATTCATTTTAAGTGGCCCTTTAATTAAATATCATAGTTTTAGTTTTCTTTATATTTAGCGTGAGCTGGGACTATTAGTCCCAGGCGTGAGCTGCCATTTTGTACAATAATTTTCAAGATTATTTAGACTGTTTTGCAGTCCTTCTTTGCTTTCGGACAAAATGAGAAGGTCATCTGCAAATAGAAGACAACCAGCTTTGGAATTAATTAATTCTAGAGGGTCATTTTGTTTGTTGAGGAACTCATCACTCATGTCATTAATATATATATTGAATGGGGTGGGAGTCATGCTGTCCCTCTGTGTTACTCCCCTATTTATGTTGAAAAAATCTGAATGAAAGTTTTTATACTTTATCGCGGATTGCGTATCTTGGTATTGGTGTTTATTAAATTAATTTTTTTTCAGATTCCCATACTGTATAAAAAATAACAATCCAAAGATACTAATATTAGATATAGTAAATTTATACTATGCTGTATACGACGCATTTCAAGGAGTTACCTCTCATCAGCAGCATTAGAACCGAACATTTGGAAGACCAAAAAACCAAACTTATATCAAACAAGAAGCACTCAACCAAAAATACCGAAATAGGAAGCCAAATTTCAGCTAAGGAGATCTACCATGTGCAATACAAGGAATCAACCCTTAGTATTTCTATTATTTTTGAATTTTGCTAAATACTGGTAATTTCTGTAACAAATCAATGAATAATCATGTCAGACAAGTCTGACGACTGGGTTGGCGAATACCCTCGGGGACCTAGGGTCCACCAGCAGAGGCATCATCCCAGGAGTTTCAAAATAACAATCCAAAGATACTAATATTAGATATAGTAAATTTATACTATGCTGTATACGACGCATTTCAAGGAGTTACCTCTCATTAGCAGCATTAGAACCGAAACACTTGGAAGACCAAAAACCAAACTTATATCAAACAAGAAGCACTCAACCAAAAATACCGAAATAGGAAGCCAAATTTCCTATAATTTATAAAGTAAGGCTTCTCTTCAAACGAAGTCGAAAGCTTTCTTTAAATCGACAAACCAAACATATATCTGTTTCTTTTCTTTGTGAATATATTTATTTATCAAAATTTTTAGAATGAAAACACTGTCAGATGGTCTATGGTTCTTTCTAAAACCAAACTGGTTATTGCAGAGCTGGTTTTCAATTAATTTATTTAGTCCTTCATTTAGAATGACATTAAAAACTTTCGGAATACAACTAATAAGTGATATTCCACGATAATTATTGGGATCGCTTTTGTCATCCGATTTATGTAGTAATATAACATAGGTTCGTTTTTAAATTGAAGGATATATCCCACTTTTAAGAAACAAGTTAAATAGTTTTACTAGACCTTTCAAACTTGCAAGTTTACTAAATTTTACAACTTCATTCAAAATGTTGTCAGATCCAGCGGAAAATTTTATAAGATATCTCATAAAGTTTATGAGATATCTGATAAGTTTATAATTTCTTTATGAGATATCTTATAAACTTTATGATATCATATATATTTTATAACTTAGCTTATCTTATTAAAGGTGAATTTTATATGACATATCTTATAAAGTTTATAAGATATCTGATAATATATAAACTATATATAAGATATCTCATAAATTTTATAATATATCTTACATACTTTATAAGATATCTTAATTTTCATTATAAACTTTATAAGATATCTTAATTTTCATTATAAACTTTATAAGATATCTTATATATTTTATAAGATATCTCATTAAAGGTGAATAATATGAGATATCTTTAATATACTTTTTACATAAGATATCTTAAAAACTATATAAGATATCTCATAAAGTTTATAAGATATTTTACAAACATTATAAAATATCTCATATATTTTATAAGGTATCTTAAATACTTTATAAGATATCTTGTTTAATGTTCTTTATGAGATATCTTATAAACTTTATGATATCATATATATTTTATAACTGAGCCTATCTTATTAAAGGTGAATTATATATGACATATCTTATAAAGTTTATAAGATATCTTGTTTGATTAATACATATAAATACGGTTTGCCATAGCTGTGCATTCATTGAATTTATTATTATTTATTGGAATCAATATTTTTTCACATATTTAATATTGTCAGTTTTAAGGTAAGGTTTGCGCTCTACCTGGATTTTTATCTTTATAATATTGTAGTAATGTGACATATTTATTTGTTCATTGGGGGATCCTCTCTTATTTTGTGGCATTTTTAAGAAAATCGCCCGTCCAGTTTTTTTGTAAAAACAGCTCAAAATTTGGATTTTTGGTATTTTTGTCACAATGTATTTATTTTGCTATTTTCAAGAAATAATTTATGCAAGTATTAAAAGTATTAATTTTTTTAATGAAAATTGTAAAAATGATTATGTTCTAAATATTATTTATCAAATCTGCATGAAAATGTAAGAAAAAATCACAAAAACACAACATTTTAACATTTCTTTGCAAAAAATAGAGACGTTGCCATGGCAACAAAAAGGTGAAAATGTCCTGTTTCCGGGTCCCACGATTTCATGAAAAATTGAGAACTCATAGATTTAAATATTTCCATTATAACAAAATAATAAAATTCATATGTCCCCGATCTCGTTTCCATGGAAACGGATGCTATATTAACCCCTCTTAAACACATAAATAAAGTATTTCCCCGTTTTGTAAGAAAATAAATCACTGAAAGCCGTTTTCAGGGAATAAATTTATTTCCCCCGCCGGAACACAATGCGGGGACATAGAAATGCTGGGCGTCCGTCCGTCTGTCCGTTCGTCCTCATTTTAAGCGCTCTCACGACTATATTAATTTGCGGATTTTGATGAAATACATATGGAAGTCTTGTTTTGATAGTATCTAGATCAAGTTTAAATTCGAGTATCGTAAAACAAAGTACTAAGCAAATATTGTGTTGGATCTGTTTAACATGGATCGTGGTGCAATGTATATTCAACTATAAAACATGCCTCATGCATGGCATGTGTTTTTTGTTGTTTTTTTTTATGTATGAAAAATAATTCATAGTTTTCCCTTTTTATATTCTAAATAGAAATAAGAAAACACATCAAATTATAAATGTAATAGGCTCTGACCTGCGAGAAGGAACCCTTCCCTCAGCTAACCATATCCCGACCAAATCATAGCTCTACAGTACAAGAGTGGGCGCTAAAAGTAAAGCAGATGAAGACCAGGAAATCAATGGACATTTTAATTTAACTAATGAAGTCAAAATACACGTAGCTATTCAAAATCTCTTCTTGAACTGTTAAAGGTTAGATTTTGAATTCGTGGAAAGATCAGGATTTATGACCTCCACGAGTTCGTTGTTGGAATCTCGTAGCAAGTAGCGACTATATTACATGTTACATGTAATAATGATTTATTCACTATATCCTCATAATTTCTGGCCATGTTCAAGACGATCAGTTACTGAAATCTAATAATTCAAAGCATCGGTAATGATGAAGTCGTCCATAAACATGAGACTTTGTCATGTTTGTCGTTTTAAAAAATATTCTCCCAAATCAACGTTGATCAATATTCAACACATAGATACACGCTTCCGCAGTTGTGTAAACTTTCATTTGTTTCTGGCAAAAAAAAACTTTCTTAAATTGACATTGATCTAGTTCCCGAATACATTCCAAACAATAGAGCAACGTTTTGATTTTTAATCGTTAAACATGTGATTCGATTCACTGCTACGTGTTGACATTTTGTCAGACGATAATTGTACGCAGCGCGCTTTTTCGACGTTGTTAAAATTCCCCGGAATAAACGCTCAAGTGATCAGAACTTTTCAATTCGAGTTATCTCCCTGTGACCGCAAACCTTACCTTAATAACTTAATACATGTACGTAGTTGGTTTTTGTACACATATATAGTTATTTAGATATATAGTTTTCTCCTATTCTTGACGTGTTTAATCGGTGGGATAAAAATACGTAATATTTTTAACAACTTCCCGCCGGTGATTAAATTTCTACGTGGGAATTACCGCCTTTTTTTTTGCAATTTTAGTAGAGCGATAAACTAGAGAGATCCCGAAATGACTTCTATGTAAACAAACTACATAGCAACGACATTTTCTTGAGGTTTTTGTTGAAAATCATAGGAGAAACGGATTCTCCTTCAATTTACTCGTCAGTTATGGAATTTCCCCACCCTCATTAGTTAAATTTTAGATTTAAGGATGCTCGCTGGTCATGTTTTGGTCTTTTTGTCACATTTTTGGAATCCTCGGGTTCTATCTATTTCATAACCATTAATTTTTTTGCCCATGAACCCAACTTTTTCTTTTATAATTCAATCATATATACCTTAAAATGGTATTTGACAAAATTTTATGAAATCCTTTTTATTTTTTCATACATTTTTGAGAGACTGAATTTGCCAATGCAAAGACAATGAAAAATCCAGAGAAAACCTATTTCCTGCAAATTTTGAAGGCTTTATAGCTGTAAAATGAGCACATGAACCTATATTTTGTTCTTGCTTATTTTTTACTATTCATATGTTCTCTCAAACTAAAACACCTATTTCAAATCCAATTTATTTCCTATTAGACCAGCGATCATCCTTAAACACTCTCGCATAAGCTCGCGTGTTGAAAATCGAAAATTCAACTATCTCGGTTGGAGAAATTCCATAACTCACTCGTACCTGAAGGAGAATCTATATATCTCCCATTAATCATACATATGCATATAGGTACCAATTTCTGTATATTTTGCATTATGTTATACCCCGGGTGGCCGAGTGGTCTAGGTAGTTCGTCATGACTAATAATGGGACGGTGGACAGGGTAAAGGGAGACAGGGAGAGAGGGGGCGGGAGTAAGGAGAAAGGGGGTGGGAGAAAGGAGAGAGAGGGGGGGGGGGGGGGGGGGGTAGAAAGGAGAGAAGGGGTGGGACAAAAGAGAAAAAGGACAGAAAAGGGAGACAAAAATAAAATATTGATGGAAAACAATTATTTTAATAAAATGGTGAAACAAATTTCAATAACGTGTTAATTAAAGTTATAGTATTGAAAACGATCTCCTAAATTCTGTTGGAGACGTTGTTATAAAATTTTGCAAAGTACTGTTGTACAAAAAAGAAAGCGGACTTAACTTTCACAAAGACACAGTGAGAGAAATGCTAGTTGACACTGTTTTGGAAGTAATTGCAGCGCCTTAGTTTTTTCGGGATGTTTACTCTTTAGACGAGGACACTTACAACAGACTTACCACTTCAATGCAAACAGACAACTTAACAGTCAGTTGAAAGGTTATTGGGGTTCTTGAGACGGAAGAAACCACTCTTCTATCTTGTAAAAGGACAGGCGGGGACGAGCTATAAAAAAACCAAGACATTTGATCGATTTCTATTAAAATGAGCTTTCTATACATTAGTTTTTCATGTTCAAATAGTAACAAGGGGCGGGTATGGCCAGCCGTTTTACTATTTATTCTAACTTCAAGATATCTCATATAATATATAAGGTATATAAGATATCTTATATACTTTATAAGATATCTCATATAATTTATAAGATATCTTATATAGTTTATAAGATATCTCATATAGTTTATAAGATATTTCATGTAATTTATAAGATATCTTATAAAGAAAATTATATGACATATCTTATAAGTTATATGAGATATCTTATAAAATTTATGAGATATCTTATAAACTTTAGAAGATATTTATAAAGTATATAAGATAACTCATATAATATATAAGATATCTTATATAATCTAGTTTTTATAAGATATCTTATAAAGTTTATAAGATATCTTATAAAGTATATAAGATATAGTATAAAGTTAATAAGATATCTTATAAATATTTTATATATAAGATATCTTATAAATATTTTATATATAAGATATCTTATATAATTTATAAGATATCTCATATATTTTATAAGATATCTCATATAGTTTATAAGATATGTCATATAATTTATAAGATATCTTATAAAAAACATTATATAAGATATCTTATAAATTATATGAGAATTCTTATAAACTATATAAGATATCTTATAATCTATATGAAATATCTTATAAAAGTTATTAGATATCTTGAAGTTAGAATAAATAGTAAAACGGCTTGCCATAGGCGGAAGACAAGAGAAAGGGCGCGGAAGAAAGGAGAAAGGGACAGGAGAAAGGGGCAGGAGAAAGGCGAGAAGGGGCGGGAGAAAGCAGAAAGGTACCCACCTGTCCGCCCCACAATAATGATCACTAGCCTGTCAACACTGAGGTTTCGAGTTCGAATCGCACCTGTGGCGGGGTGTGTTCGAACTTATTTGAAAATGATTGCCAATTTTCCTACCGAGGGTAGGTTGTTCTCTCTGTGTACTCTGGCTTCCTCCACCAATAAAAACTGGCCGCCGCGAAAATCCAAATGTGGTGAAAACGGTTTAAAACCCCCAACTAAACAAAACTAATTACACTGCTATAGGTATGAGGGGGTGGAAAGGGTATTGGGAGACAGGGAGAAAGGGGGCGGGAGAAAGGAGAAAGGGGGCGGGAGAAAGGAGAGAGGGGGCGGGAGAAAGGAGGGAGAACTATCAAAGGGAGACGAACTTTAATGTTGAAAAAAAAATAAAGAGGTAAAAAAACGAAAAAAACTGGATACTAAATGTTCTAATAAATGGACAAATCTTTGAAAAAGGGCAACATTTATATTTCCCAAACCATTTTTGCCATTTCCGATCATTTCTAGAAATCATCCTTTCAAAACGGAATTATCTCTGCGTTACGTTTTCCTTTTTAGCTCACCTGGCCTAAAAGGCCATGTGAGCTTTTCTCATCACCTGGCGTCTGTCGTCGTCTGTCGTCTGTCGTCGTCGTTAACAATATTTCAAACATCTTCTCCTCTGAAACTACTGAATGGATTTGGATAAAACTTAGCATGAATGTTCCTTAGGGTATCCTGCACAAAGTTTATGCTTCGATTTTTGATCCGTCGAAAAACATGGCCACTGTTACTAAAAACAGAACATAGGGGTCAAACAACAGTTTTTCGCAAATATCTCAAAAATCATTAGGTTACGGCAAATTCTGGCAGGTTGAAAGTGTTCAGCATGATGAGAGCTACCTGTGTGCTGATTTTCGTGAAAATCTGTCAACTGATGTTAGAGTTATTGCCCTTTTTTGACATTTTTGGCTTTTTTTTCTGTTATTATTTCAAAAATCTTCTCCTCTGAAACTAGTGAATGGATTTGGATAAAACTTAGCATGATTGTTCCTTAGGGTATCCTGCACAAAGTTATGCTTCGATTTTTGATCCATCGAAAAACATGGCCACTGTTACTAAAAAATAGAACATAGGGATCAAACAACAGTTTTTCGCAAATATCTCAAAAATGATTAGGTTACGGCAAATTCTGCAGGTTGAAAGTGTTCAGCATGACGAGAGGTACCTGTATGCTGATTTTCGTGAAAATCTGTCAACTGATGTTAGGGTTATTTCCCTTTTTTGACATTTTTGGCTTTTTTTATGTTATTATTTCAAAAATCTTCTTCTCTAGCTGAAACTACTACACAAAATCAAATGAAACTTGGTAAGATTGTTCCTTAAGGTATCCTGCAAAAAGTTTATGCTAGGATTTTTGATTGGTCGAAAATCATGTCCGCACTTACTAAAAATAGAACATAGGGGTCAAAATGCTGTTTTTTGCTATTTTTTTCCTGAATTATAGAAAGAAAATGAAGACGAAAGCTACTTTCACGGTAAACATGGTATCCCGAGTTGAATGGTGATGATGAAAGTTTGTTTTGGACGGCCATTTTTAAAATGGCTGCCATTTTCTACACTTCCTCGGATTTTAACAATATTTGGTTTTTAAAGTAAACATGGTATCCTTAGTGAATGGTGATGATGAGAATGTTGTATAACAATGATTAAAATTCATAATATGTGAGCTTTTAATTGCCATAACTTGGTGTCCGTCATCATCGTTGTTAACAAATTTTCAAACGTCTTCTCCTCTGAAATTACCAGGGGGATTTGGATGAAACTCTACAAAATGACAGATGAGTTAAGCATGGTTTATTGGATAAAAACCAACAGCTTAGTCAATATGATCAAAGATGAAGCATAATAGAAAATAAAAAGCCTTAACCCACAATTTTTAGATAACATCTTTCAAACATTTTAAAAACGAAGACAACATATAGACCAAAAGATTTATGCTTGTATTTGAAGATGAATTAAAGCTTGTATTTTGTATTGTGAATCATCAGATTAACCATGACTGTATCTTAATCAAGCGTAGGGAGAACTCATGCCCATTTCTTTCTAGAGGCTCTTGAAAGGCTTTTAAAGGTATTTTCAGCATTTTACATGACCTTTAATACTCAGTTTAATTTACAACAAACATTAATATATTAATTTAGTTTATAGTGCTTTGTTTGCCAGGTGAGCGATTCAGGCTCTTGAGAGCCTCTTGTTAAAATGCCCCCATCATTTCCGGTTTGCCTTCACATGTGGGTATCTGTTTCCTCTAAGTATTTGGCGATCTTCTACAAAAAATTCTGACAATGTTAGAGAGATACACTCCCTCCTCTAAACAATATTACATGTACTTAACGCGTTTTCCAGGTCACCTTAAAATATTTACGTTATCCACTTGACCATACAAAGTAAGGTGTTCTTGAGGACAGGGAAAAATAGAGATGACACAATAAAAAACTATGTCTAATTTCATGATCCTCATACATGACCATACATATCAAAAATGAGTTTCTTGACATTGTGGCATGCACAATGCACCATTGACAACATTCCAACATTGTGTATTAATTTGCGTACGAGTCGGAGGCAGGCCTTGTTCGTAAAATCAGTATATGCTTTAATAAAGACATATGCCACCTATATATGGTCATATATTAATTCAAATTTGTATTAAAATCGATTGATCTGAAAAAAGACGGTTGTTAAGGTGGGAGATGGAAGCAGAGGGTGGGAGAAAGGAGAGAGGGGGCGGGAGAAAGGAGAGAGGGGGCGGGAGAAAGGAGACGAGGGGCGGGAGAAAGGAGAAAGGTACTCCCTTTCCACTCCCTCAGGTATCTATATCTTTTTTTACAGTTAACACTGAACATGTAAGCCATAATTCTTTCTAGGTGAAATTGTTTCAGGAGAAAATATTTTAATATAAAATAGTTTCCATCGGATATTATTTAACGATTAAATCCATTCCTCCTTTATTATTTTTTTCCTTCTCTTAACAATGATTTGAAAACAAAAAGAAACTAGCCCAATCCTTTAATTTCACTTTTCGTTATATAGATGACGTGTTGTCGTTAAATAACGACAAATTCCAAGACTTTCTACATCTTATCTACCCCAGTGAGCTTGAAATTAAGGATACTACAGATACACCTAAGTCCGATTCATATTTGTATTTCTTTCTTGAAATAGACAATGGGGGACATTTGAAGACAAAACTTTATAACAAACGTGATGACTGCAACTTTCCTACTGTTAATTTTCCCTTCTTGAGTAGCAATATACCAGCATCACCTGCATATGGCATCTACGTTTCTCAGCTTATCCGATTTTCAAGGGCATGTGTGAGTTACCCTGACTTTCGACAAAGAAGATTACTGCTGTCACAAAAGCTTTTTAACCAGGGTTTTATCAGGCATACGTTGATGTCATCACTTAGGAAATTTTACGGTCGTAATCACGAATTGATTGACCATTACAGTGTTCCAACATCTAAGATGATGTTAGACCTATTCCCACTGTCGTAACATTTCATGTGCCTCCACCGATTTGTGACTTCCACCGGATTGACTTGGATGAACTTCACGACGGGTGCCGTATACGGAGCAGGAACTGCTTACTCTTCCGGCGCACCTGGGTTCGCTCCTAGTTTTTATAGGAGTTGAACTTCACGACGGGTGCCGTATACGGAACAGGAACTGCTTACCCTTCCGGAGCACCTGGATTTGCTCCTGGTTTTTATATGAGTTCGTGTTGTTCATTGTTTTTTACCTAGTCAGTATTTAAAGCTTTTCTGCATATTGACCAGAACAAATGTTTATAGTAGTAATGAAGGTTATTTTGAAGGAATTTATCAATGTGTAAACTCGGGCGATTAACTCACAAACTAAATAAAGTCCCATGCAAAGTTTGTGAGTGATAAGCCCAAGTGTACGCATTGATATATTCCGTAAAAATAACCTTTATTACTTATAATTCCAAAGTAATGCAGAAATATGACGTTTCCCATTTGAAATTAACATTTTCCTCAAGCACTATATTGCATGCGTACGTATTCATACGCACAACGTCTTGAAATGAATTCATTGAGTTGTAAACTGTTTATAATTTTAATTGAAACAAATGTGGTTATTTAATCCTACTCTTCAGTAAAAGTATAAACGATACATACTCCAGAATTTGATGAAAAAATACAAGCAATCATATAATATCCAAACTCGTAGATGTTGTGAAAAAATGTTTTAACGCATAAAACAGAAATATTATAGTAAATATAGTACCGTCACGTTTAAAAACTTATCACGTTCAGTATTATTGGTATAAACGCTAAAGAAAACATTAAAAATAATTGAACATACATATGCTACTAGATAATGCAATCAAATTCAGATAATGACAAAAAGATAACTGTTCAATTAATTTTTCTTTCAGCAGAGTATTTCATACAACTGTACATGATCTAGACGAATAACCTTGAAATGAGAAAAATAGTGATTTTGTTGTTTGCTCTTTCTGTTTCCGTCTTCGTTATGTATGTTATGTTATACAGAACGGTGACAACCATTGATCTTTTTCAGAGTTCTAATGTTACAAAACGATTCCACCATTTTGTGATTGTGTATGAAAACATGTCAAGTATTTACGAAGATCATGCTCTTGATTTTACACAAGGCAATGAAAAAGAACTGAACTCACAGATTTATGGAATCAAGGTTCCTGCTGAATATCCTCGCTTTCGTACTCTTATTTTAGACGCGGTTGTCTTTCTGTCCTTTAAACTTGGACAAGCTACCTGTATTACCGTAAGAGAAATGAACACATCTAACTTAGGTCAATACGGTTGTTTTAAGGAAATGGATATTTATAAGGAGGCAGAGTGTTATTTTTCTAATTCAAAGCATGCAGACAATTATTGCTTGGCTACTTCGAAATTTATTAATACTTTTACTAATACTAGTTATCCATTGACTGAATTTATAAATGGAAAACCATTCCTCTTGAGTAATGCCACATGTCGCATTCAATTTCTCTACGTCGACAAATGGGGATCACAATGGTTTTTCATTCAAACACCATATTTATCAGGTAAGGTTTTGTCTGAAGTAAAGAATGATCTCGCCTCACTAATCGTAATACCTAAATACAGGTTAATATTTGTGTGGAGCCCGAAATCAGCTTGCTCATATTGGAAAAGCATTTTTCAGTATATTCTTGGATTAATAGCTCAGGCAAACCCAACTAAAGCAAGACGAGAGTTTATACATGCTCCAGGGAAGAATGGTTTACAATATTTAAATGATTTCAATAATCATGAAATAATATCAATGCTTTATAATGATTCATGGACAAAAGCAGCATTTGTAAGAGAACCACGGGAAAGAATGTTATCAGGATATCTGTACACTGTCGTTGACACAAATCTCTTTTACCACAGATGTCATTGGAAAGATGCCAAGATAAAATCTTTTGCAGAATTCCTAAATGCAAGTACAAGGTGTAAAAATCCTCATTGGATTCCTCAAAAACGTTTGCCTTCTCATTTGTATAGAAATATGATTATCGGTAAACAGGAAAATATACATAATTTTACCTATTATTTATTAAACAAAATTGGTGCATGGAACAGTGGTCTTGAGAAATGGTTGAACTCTGGTAATCTGTTTCGTTATGCAAACTCACATGCAACAGATTCAGTGAACAAAATAAAACACTATTATAACAGATACCTTGAAGATGAAATATTTTCTAGATACAAACTTGATTTTGAGGTATTTGGGTTCAACAAAAATTACTTTTCAAGGTAAAAACTGATATGGCTCGAATTACATCATCTCCTCACAACAAATTGGGATTTTTTGGACTTTTTTCAAGAATAGAAATTTGATGATTAAGCTTGCAGTTACTATGAAAACGAGAGTTGTCAACTTCCAAAATGATCATTTTCCTCTATGAAGTAAAGGAGACTTAAGAAAAGATACCCAAAATGGTAAACACACCGGCTGCTACAGCTGTTAAAATAAATATAGCTGTGTATTATCCTTGCACTTTCAAATACAGTTCTGAGATACTGTTATCGATAAGAATTGATTTTCCTATTTTGTGGCCAACAGAGTCGAATTTTGAATTTGTGAATTTAAGATTGCGACCTAAACCCCTCTTTCATTTTTTCTTTTATGCATTTTAGTCACAAACTGTATGTAGATACGCAATAAGGTTTTAGGGGTGACCTGGGGTAATCGTAATCAGCTGTAATTAATTACATTTTTCTATGTAATTGAAATTGATCTGAAATCAGACATTTTTTAGATTACAAGTAATCGTAATATAATAAATTACATTATTTTTTACCATGTAATCATACTTAAACCTAGGGCACTTTTTAGTTACCTGTATGTTTATTTATTATGTATTTGTCCTGGCATGATTCATTACTTAAATGCCTTTAATTTTTCCATTCAATATTTGACAAATTTTCCAGACATTTCTAAGGTTCTTCCTTTTAATGCATACGTAACACATAGCTGAGTATGGATTCCTGTTTGTTTTAATTGTTTTGATTTTTGATGGTTGTGCTTACTTATTCATTATTATATCTTTTACCGAATTCCAGCATTTTGACCTCGAGCACTGCTGATGAGTTGTCTGTCAACGAAATGGCCATACAGTGCATCTAATTTATTTCGGTATTTTGTGATAAATTGTTATCCCGTATGAAATTCCTTTTTATCTTCACTGTTTCAGAGCTTCTTCATTTGATAATTATCAACGTGTTATTTCTTTATTTTTTTTTAGAAAATTATGCTATGATTTTTATTACAAATTATATATCGAATACAACGAACTGTCTGTATATTTGCATCTAATTAATGAAAACCTTAATGTACTTATATTTTTTTTCTTTTTCTAAAAAAAATTTACAAACAAGAACAATGTCTTATGTTGATTTTAGGTTTAACTTTCAGAGATGAAAGCATCAATTAACATCACAAATTAACTACTCGAAATTTTAATAGCCTTTAATAAAACACAGTTTTTGTCATATTTAACCTATTACTTACTATTTTATTCGTAAAACTTTATGTATAAAAGTTTTTGAAAAATCTTAATTTCAGAAATTTCACATTTTATTGTTTTAACTTTATAAATAAAACGTAATGATAAATATTAATTTCTGATATCTAAATAATAAATTCTATGTTAAATATTGCTATGAATTACCTATGCGAATAGATTATCTCACCTTAGCGATAAAAAAAGTGTGATATTATTATACATGTTATATCTATTTGCTTGTATGAACGATATTTACTTCATTTTGACAAGGAAGAAGATGATTGGGTGAGTGCGCGATTTTGAAATAATACAAAACTGATCGAAAGTGACCAATTTTCAAATTAAATGGGACGGTCAAAGATAAAAGCTGGAGATAATATTAAACTATTGAGTTAAAATTTTCTTGAAAAATATGAACTCAAACTATATGCACATAACACGGACTAGGCGATACCGTTTTTGCATTGAAAGAAATTATAGGTTAAATGTGTTACATTCCACCAATTGTATCGAAAAATTACATAACGTACATATATGGAAATTTTACACCAACATTTCAATGAGATAGGACGTAACTAAATAATAATTTAAGCTGTTCTTTTATCAATAAATATGTAAATGAATGTTTCATTTATTTGCACATAAAACCCAATAGTGATTAGTTTATCTAGTTTAAGTTTAATATACATTTTGTAAGTACCTCCGTGCATTTCAATATCCTATAAGTCTTATCCGTCACAAAATCACGTGATGACCCCCAAAGCTTGATATGTCTTCCGTAGGTTTTAATTGGTTCGACATGCATTTGCCGATTGTGGATATTTGGTTCTACCTGTATTAGAGTAATATAATGCTGGAGGTTATATTTCCCTTGCATAAGGTGATTGGTAACGAAATAGTAGAGATTACTTGACGGATGCCGATCAAAAATAAGCAAATGAACAAGCCATTTTTCTAGCAAAAATTGCTATAATATTGTAATGTTGAAAACGGTTTTCATAAGCAGATGTTCATCAACATTCATGAACTGAAGATTCAAAATTACTGAAACCATTTTAAAGCCCTGTTCGATATATTTTTGTATTCCATGTCGTCGCACGTTCAGTAAAAACCAACAAATTGAACTTTTTGGTAATACGTGTTTATTCGTTAAAATGTCGTCAGAGAAATCCAAAATGGCCGCTATGCAAATTGTCAATTTTTGCCATATGCTGCAACTTTGAATGACCTGAAAAATTCAACTTCACAATATTTTTTAGAGTAACTGGATAGAGAAAAGAGGACAAAATTTAACTGAAAACAGAATTTCAGTCATCCTATCTAGAACATTTTTTATTGCAAACATGTGCCAAATGAGAAACTGAAAGGACTGTTTAATGAATTAATAAAATCTACACGATATTATTTATAAAATTTGACAATCAAATGGACATATAAAGCCCTTAAATCGTAAGAACTACATGTATGACACGTAATTATATTATAATGTTGACATTGATTTCAGTATTTATTTTTCCAGCTGTGGAATATGCCGGCTAAATTTCATTTTAAAGATAATTTTTTCTGGATACACATATCTATGTATATTTAAAGGCTTAACACTATTTAATTTGATGATGGATCGAATAAAAAAACGTACTTTTGTGAACCTCTTGTACTTTGTTCACATTTGTTATAAATTTGTCCCACTGTGGATTTTTTCCCTCAACCAAAAACTAACCATAAATGGATGCGCAAAAAATGAAACGCCTTAACCAAATTAATCAAACTTCAGATCAAGTTCATGAGAAGGTTGATATTAATTTTGTGCCAATTGGTTCAATAACAGCGGTAATAGCCACTATTTTTTTCTGATTAATCAGAAGTTATAAATAAAACATTTGAATTTCAAACTGCTTCGACAAATGAGCTAAAATTCACACGAAATATTCATTAAAAAGGTGTCCAGGAAATTGGCTGATGTTATCCTACATGTCTCAATCGGACCTATTGTAAAACTGCCATACCCAGGTAAGTCAATCCATGATATGGATCGTATTAACAAGAAAGGAAAGAATTCAGGTAAGGGGAATACACATATTGTTTTGATTAACTATACATAGGTCTCGTTATAAATCTCCGAGTCAGTTGGTCACAGTCCATTGGCCACTGGGTACCAAAGTTCATAGAAATGTTGCACTTTGAAGTAAATTTGTTGGACTAAACTAATACAATGCCATAATGGTTAAAGAGGTATGTCTCATGTAGAAATTTACATTTATACGTTCAGGCTGATATTTTGAAATTTGGTAAAAA
The DNA here is from genome assembly GCA_028015205.1 of Mytilisepta virgata. NCBI lineage: Eukaryota > Metazoa > Mollusca > Bivalvia > Mytilida > Mytilidae > Mytilisepta > Mytilisepta virgata. Next base: position 1,689,256 of record JAPWFG010000018.1, on the reverse strand, counting down.
CTTAGATGAATATGTCACTTTGAACAAGATATTGCAACCACGCGTTATTCCGTTACAAAACTTGTAATCGCAGGAGCTAATTTATGCATGTAGGTTACATACCACTGAAAACATGACTATATAAAAAGGAATTCCGGTTAGAAAATATATGAGGGTTACCGGGGTCATATGCATAAATTTACTACACAAAAAAATGAAATAACGCAGTCATGTGACAAATTGTTCAAAGTGAAAGTGAAATGATGAAAATGGTGGATTGAAGGGAATAACACTTTCGTTTGTGGTACAGAGAGGTTGCTGGTTGTTGTGAGGTAATATGTATGTAATCTTTGAGAAAAATGAATAAGGATTCTATTGGGGTATGATTTATCTACTTATAATTGGATATATTACGATTTCGAGTCTAAACACTTTCCATGTTTTCTATACGGAGTGCGCTTTGACGTTCCACGGCTCCAGCATTTAACAAAAAGGCCATCAGACGTCAGAGCAATCTCGGACTACTTACATCAGATCATGACCTATTGTAGTGTCTAAGGACCAAAATGTAAAAAAACAGCCATTAAGTAACAGGGAAACATAATTACAAAACCGGCGTGTTTGTATGACAAGAAGATCGAATTTTCTTCTCTATACATTAAGTTAATTTTACATCCTTCCTATTGGGTCTCCAATTCGAAGCTTTGCATGGTTTTTTTGTGATGTTTCTGACTTCAACCAGCGCAAAGTGTACCAGCAAGAAACTATTTTGCATCAAATGATACTGCTATCATACATTTTGTAAAGTTTCTAAACGTTATGATCGTTAGTTATTGCGAAAATTCTGATGCATATCTAGTACTCTTATACAGCAATGCATTTCATGGAAACCGTAGTTACAATTAAGGCACATAAATTCAGGAAATGTCCATTATACCTTACACATTATCTGGATATGCTAATTCATATTAAAATTGCTGGATTATTGAATATAGTTAATATGGTTAATGTTGGAACAAATATTGATTAACTTATTACATTTTTTTATAATTAATAAATTAATTTCATTATTATTATCTCATTGCACACCATCTTGCTTTTCCAATTCAGTCTATGATGTTGCAAACATATGGCGACTGATAAAAATTATAGTGCTGATTATTTGTTCAACCAAATTCTGAACTTGTTGCTTGTTTATATGTCTTTTTATACACTTTGTTACTTTGACGGCTCGCCACACGTTGCGGGTTTTCTCGTATGGTGACCACTAGATGTCTTTGTGAGTTCAGTTTGGAGATCATTCTTGACACATGTATTGCTTTAAGACGTATTTAAGTTAAATAAAAGGTAAAATATACTGTCAGGTACAATACATTTACTAGCAACTATCTACATATAAATCATCTAATGTTCTAATTAAATAACATTTACTTTTCTATTTTCATATTATATTCTACTGCTTGTCAGCCCTTATATAAGTCACTTTTTCCGAGATTCAATTCATATGACATCAATCCGTCTTCTATACAAAGACAATTTATTAAATAAAATCTCAACAATTAATAGGCATTATCCAACACTATTAACTCTTTGAAGATTTGTTTGTTTGTTTGTTTAGTTTAGTTTTCAGCACATTTTGGCCATTTCTCGGCGGCCAGTTTTTATTGGTGGAGGAAGCCGGAGTACCCGGAGAGAACCACCGACCTTCGGTAGGAAAATTGGCAATCCTTGTCAATTAAGATCGGAGTCGAACACACCCCGCCACAGGTGAGATTCGAACACACAACCCCAGCGTTGACAGGCTAGTGATCAGTAGTAGTCATGACGAACTACCTAGATTCCTCGGCCACCGAGGCCCCCCACTCTTTGAAGATTAAACTGTTATAGACATTACATGTATTAAACATATAAAGTTTTCATGGTTTTAATTAAAGTAAATGTTTAGGGTCAGCACTGATACATGTAAATTCCGAATCACATTTTTTTTGTAATAAGTTGGCTATGGCATTCCCGCCCCCCCCCCCCCCCCCCCCCAGAATATATTTGTTTCTATAATTTGGAAACCCTTGCGATCTGCGCCCTATAACCAATTATTTTTGTTCAATTATTTTCTTTCTCCTTTTGAAAAGATTCATTCAATGATGTATATGGGGGTTTCTAAGGGTTATTCCCTGTCTCCAAACAAATTTTCTTTGTAACTTTGAAACCTTGAAGTTCCCAACCCTATAAACATATATACTCTTACTCCTTATTGGAAGATGCATTTATTAATGTATATGGAGAGGTACCTAGGGCTATACCATGCACCTGAAAATAGATTTGGTTTAATAATTTGGAAACGCTTCAAATCTCCACCATATTGCCATATATATTCCTACTCATTATTGAAAGAAGCATTAATTGATGAACATTTTTGGGTGTGTCTCAAAATCACAGCTAGGTTTTAATAAATTGGAAATTACTTAGGTCTCTACCTTAAAACCATATATGTTGATCCTCCTTATGGGAAGATACAATCCAGAGTTCCTTGTACAGTACCTTATGGAGAACTTCGTTTGGGAGACTCAGTGATGGCATCCTAACTCAATTATTACTTGTTTCAATTTTAATTGAAAAAATGTGGTTATTTACTCCTACTGCTTCAGTAAAAGTTTAACATTACTGCAGAATTTGATGAAAAAATACAACATAAATATTATCTAGAATCAAAAAATATTATATGAAGGATATGCCTGCAAGCAATCACATAATATCCAAACTCGTACATGTTGCGCAAAATGTTTTTAACTCGATAAAAAGAAATCTAATAGTAGCTATAATCCCGTCACGTTTAAAAACTTATCACGTTCAGTAATATTGGTATAAATTCTGAATAAAACATTAGAAATAATTGAACATGCATATGCTACTAGATAATGCAATCAAATTCAGATAAGGACAAAAAGATAAATGTTCAATTAATGTTTTTTTATTTCAGCAGAGTATCTAATACAATTGTACATGATCTAGACGAATAACCTTAAAATGAGGAAAATGGTGATTTTGTTGCTTTCTCTTTCTGTTTCCGTCTTCGTTATGTTTGTTATGTTATATAGAACACTGACAACCATTGATCTTTTTCAGATTTCTAATGTTACAAAACGATTCCACCATTTTGTGATTGTGTATGAAAACATGTCAACTATTTACGAAGATCATACTCTTGATTTTACACAAGGCAATGAAAAAGAACGGAACTCACAGATTTATGGAATCAAGTTTCCTGCTGAATATCCTCGCTTTCGTACTCTTATTTTAGAAGCGATTGTCTTTCTGTCCTTAAAACTTGGACAAGCTACCTGTATTACCGTAAGAGAAATGAACACATCTAACATAGGTCAATACAGTTGTTTTAAGGAAATGGATATTTATAAGGAGGCAGAGTGTTATTTTTCTAATTCAAAGCATGCAGACAATTATTGCTTGGCTACTTCGAAATTTATTAATACTTTTACTAATACTAGTTATCCATTGACCGAATTTATAAATGGAAAACCATTCCTCTTGGGCAATGCCACATGTCGCATTCAATTTCTCTACGTCGACAAATGGGGATCACAATGGTTTTTCATTCAAACACCATATTTATCAGGTAAGGTTTTGTCTGAAGTAAAGAATGATCTCGCATCACCAATCGTAATACCTAAATACAGGCTAATATTTGTGTGGAGTCCGAAATCAGCTTGCTCATATTGGAAAAGCATTTTTCAGTATATTCTAGGATTAATAGCTCAGGCAAATCCGACTAAAGCAAGACGAGAGTTTATACATGCTCCAGGGAAAAATGGTTTACTATATCTAAATGATTTCAATAATCATGAAATAATATCAATGCTTTACAATGATTCATGGACAAAAGCAGCATTTGTAAGAGAACCACGGGAAAGAATGTTATCAGCATATCTGTACACTGTCGTTGACACAAATCTCTTTTACCACAGATGTCATTGGAAAGATGCCAAGATAAAATCTTTTGCAGAATTCCTAAATGCAAGTACAAGGTGTAAAAATCCTCATTGGATTCCTCAAAAACGTTTGCCTTCTCATTTGTATAGAAATATGATTATCGGTAAACAGGAAAATATACATAATTTTACCTATTATTTATTAAACAAAATTGGTGCATGGAACAGTGGTCTTGAGAAATGGTTGAACTCTGGTAATCTGTTTCGTTATGCAAACTCACATGCAACAGATTCAGCGAACAAAATACAACAATATTATAACAGATACCTTGAAGATGAAATATTTTCTAGATACAAACTTGATTTTGAGGTATTTGGGTTCAACAAAAATTACTTTTCAAGGTAAAAACTGATATGGCTCGAATTACATCATCTCCTCACAACAAATTGGGATTTTTTGGACTTTTTTTCAAGAATAGAAATTTGATGATTAAGCTTGCAGTTACTATGAAAACGAGAGTTGTCAACTTCAAAATGATCATTTTCCTCTATGAAGTAAAGGAGACTTAAGAAAAGATACCCAAAATGGTAAACACACCGGTTGCTACAGCTGTTAAAATAAATATACCTGTGTATTATCCTTGCATTTTCAAATACAGTTCTGAGATACTGTTATCGATAAGAATTGATTTTCCTATTTTGTGGCCAACAGAGTCGAATTTTGAATTTGTGAATTTAAGATTGCGACCTAAACCCCTCTTTCATTTTTCTTTTATGCATTTTAGTCACAAACTGTATGTAGATACGCAATAAGGTGTGACCTGGGATAATCGTAATCAGCTGTAATTAATTACATTTTTTTCATGTAATTGAAATTGATCTGAAATCAGACATTTTTAAGATTACAAGTAATCGTAATATAATCAATTACATTATTTTTTACCATGTAATCATACTTAAACCTAGGGCACTTTTTTGTTACCTGTATGTTTATTTATTATGTATTTGTCCTGGCATGATTCATTACTTAAATGCCTTTAATTTTTCCATTCAATATTTGACAAATTTTCCAGACATTTCTAAGGTTCTTCCTTTTAATGCATACGTAACACTTAGCTGAGTTTGGATTCCTGTTTGTCTTTGATGGTTGATGGTTGTGGTTACTTATTCATTATTATATCTTTTACCGGAATTCCAGCATTTTGACCTCGAGCACTGCTGATGAGTTGTCTGTCAACGAAATGGCCATACAGTGCATCTAATTTATTTCGGTATTTTGTGATAAATTGTATTCCCGTATGAAATTCCTTTTTATCTTCACTGTTTCAGAGCTTCTTCATTTGATAATTATCAACGTGTTATTTCTTTATTTTTTTTTAGAAAATTATGCTATGATTTTTATTACAAATTATATATCGAATACAACGAACTGTCTGTATATTTGCATCTAATTAAAGAAAACCTTAATGTACTTATATTTTTTTCTTTTTCTAAAAAAAAATTACAAACAAGAACAATGTCTTATGTTGATTTTAGGTTTAACTTTCAGAGATGAAAGCATCAATTAACATCACAAATTAACTAATCGAAATTTTAATAGCCTTTAATAAAACACAGTTTTTGTCATATTTAACCTATTACTTACTATTTTATTCGTAAAACTTTATGTATAAAAGTTTTTGAAAAATCTTAATTTCAGAAATTTCACTTTTTATTGTTTTAACTTTATAAATAAAACGTAATGATAAATATTAATTTCTGATATCTAAATAATAAATTCTATGTTAAATATTGCTATCAATTACCTATGCGAATAGATTATCTCACCTTAGCGATAAAAAAGTGTGATATTATTATATCTATTTGCTTGTATGAACGATATTTACTTCATTTTGGCAAGGAAGAAGATGATTGGGTGAGTGCTGCGATTTTGAAATAATACAAAACTGATCGAAAGTGACCAATTTTCAAATTAAATGGGACGGTCAAAGATAAAAGCTGGCGATACCGTTTTTGCATTGAAAGAAATTATAGGTTAAATGTGTTACATTCCACCAATTGTATCGAAAAATTACATAACGTACATATATGGAAATTTTACACCAACATTTCAATTGAGATAGGACGTGTAGCTGTTCTTTTATCAATAAATATGTAAATGAATGTTTCATTTACTTGCACATAAAACCCAATAGTGATTAGTTTATCTTGTTTAAGTTTAATATACATTTTGTAAGTACCTCCGTGCATTTCAATGTACTATAAGTCTTATCCGTCACAAAATCACGTGATGACTCCCAAAGCTTGATATGTCTTCCGTAGGTTTTAATTGGTTCGACATGCATTTGCCGATTGTGGATATTTGGTTCTACCTGTATTAGAGTAATATAATGCTGGAGGTTATATTTCCCTTGCATAAGGTGATTGGTAACGAAATAGTAGAGATTACTTGACGGATGCCGATCAAAAATAAGCAAATGAACAAGCCATTTTTCTAGCAAAAATTTGCTATAATATTGTAATGTTGAAAACGGTTTTCATAAGCAGACATTCAAACACCATATTTATCAGGTAAGGTTTTGTCTGAAGTAAAGAATGATCTCGCCTCACCAATCGTAATACCTAAATACAGGTTAATGTTTGTGTGGAGCCCGAAATCAGCTTGCTCATATTGGAAAAGCATTTTTCAGTATATTCTTGGATTAATAGCTCAGGCAAACCCAACTAAAGCAAGACGAGAGTTTATACATGCTCCAGGGAAGAATGGTTTACAATATTTAAATGATTTCAATAATCATGAAATAATATCAATGCTTTATAATGATTCATGGACAAAAGCAGCATTTGTAAGAGAACCACGGGAAAGAATGTTATCAGCATATCTGTACACTGTCGTTGACACAAATCTCTTTTACCACAGATGTCATTGGAAAGATGCCAAGATAAAATCTTTTGCAGAATTCCTAAATGCAAGTACAAGGTGTAAAAATCCTCATTGGATTCCTCAAAAACGTTTGCCTTCTCATTTGTATAGAAATATGATTATCGGTAAACAGGAAAATATACATAATTTTACCTATTATTTATTAAACAAAATTGGTGCATGGAACAGTGGTCTTGAGAAATGGTTGAACTCTGGTAATCTGTTTCGTTATGCAAACTCACATGCAACAGATTCAGTGAACAAAATAAAACAATATTATAACAGATACCTTGAAGATGAAATATTTTCTAGATACAAACTTGATTTTGAGGTATTTGGGTTCAACAAAAATTACTTTTCAAGGTAAAAACTGATATGGCTCGAATTACATCATCTCCTCACAACAAATTGGGATTTTTTGGACTTTTTTCAAGAATAGAAATTTGATGATTAAGCTTGCAGTTACTATGAAAACGAGAGTTGTCAACTTCCAAAATGATCATTTTCCTCTATGAAGTAAAGGAGACTTAAGAAAAGATACCCAAAATGGTAAACACACCGGCTGCTACAGCTGTTAAAATAAATATAGCTGTGTATTATCCTTGCACTTTCAAATACAGTTCTGAGATACTGTTATCGATAAGAATTGATTTTCCTATTTTGTGGCCAAACAGAGTCGAATTTTGAATTTGTGAATTTAAGATTGCGACCTAAACCCCTCTTTCATTTTTTCTTTTATGCATTTTAGTCACAAACTGTATGTAGATACGCAATAAGGTTTTAGGGGTGACCTGGGGTAATCGTAATCAGCTGTAATTAATTACATTTTTGTATGTAATTGAAATTGATCTGAAATCAGACATTTTTTAGATTACAAGTAATCGTAATATAATTAATTACATTATTTTTTACCATGTAATCATACTTAAACCTAGGGCACTTTTTTAGTTACCTGTATGTTTATTTATTATGTATTTGTCCTGGCATGATTCATTACTTAAATGCCTTTAATTTGTCCATTCAATATTTGACAAATTTTCCAGACATTTCTAAGGTTCTTCCTTTTAATGCATACGTAACACATAGCTGAGTTTGGATTCCTGTTTGTTTTAATTGTTTTGATTTTTGATGGTTGTGCTTACTTATTCATTATTATATCTTTTACCGAATTCCAGCATTTTGACCTCGAGCACTGCTGATGAGTTGTCTGTCAACGAAATGGCCATACCGTGCATCTAATTTATTTCGGTATTTTGTGATAAATTGTATTCCCGTATGAAATTCCTTTTTATCTTCACTGTTTCAGAGCTTCTTCATTTGATAATTATCAACGTGTTATTTCTTTATTTTTTAGAAAATTATGCTATGATTTTTATTACAAATTATATATCGAATACAACGAACTGTCTGTATATTTGCATCTAATTAAAGAAAACCTTAATGTACTTATTTTTTTTTTCTTTTTCTAAAAAAAATTTACAAACAAGAACAATGTCTTATGTTGATTTTAGGTTTAACTTTCAGACATGAAAGCATCAATTAACATCACAAATTAACTAATCGAAATTTTAATAGCCTTTAATAAAACACAGTTTTTGTCATATTTAACCTATTACTTACTATTTTATTCGTAAAACTTTATGTATAAAAGTTTTTGAAAAATCTTAATTTTAGAAATTTCACTTTTTATTGTTTTAACTTTATAAATAAAACGTAATGATAAATATTAATTTCTGATATCTAAATAATAAATTCTATGTTAAATATTGCTATCAATTACCTATGCGAATAGATTATCTCACCTTAGCGATAAAAAAGTGTGATATTATTATATCTATTTGCTTGTATGAACGATATTTACTTCATTTTGGCAAGGAAGAAGATGATTGGGTGAGTGCTGCGATTTTGAAATAATACAAAACTGATCGAAAGTGACCAATTTTCAAATTAAATGGGACGGTCAAAGATAAAAGCTGGCGATACCGTTTTTGCATTGAAAGAAATTATAGGTTAAATGTGTTACATTCCACCAATTGTATCGAAAAATTACATAACGTACATATATGGAAATTTTACACCAACATTTCAATTGAGATAGGACGTGACTAAATAATAATTTAAGCTGTTCTTTTATCAATAAATATGTAAATGAATGTTTCATTTATTTGCACATAAATCCCAATAGTGATTAGTATATCTAGTTTAAGTTTAATATACATTTTGTAAGTACCTCAATGTACTATAAGTCTTATCCGTCACAAAATCACGTGATGACTCCCAAAGCTTGATATGTCTTCCGTAGGTTTTAATTGGTTCGACATGCATTTGCCGATTGTGGATATTTGGTTCTACCTGTATTAGAGTAATATAATGCTGGAGGTTATATTTCCCTTGCATAAGGTGATTGGTAACGAAATAGTAGAGATTACTTGACGGATGCCGATCAAAAATAAGCAAATGAACAAGCCATTTTTCTAGCAAAAATTTGCTATAATATTGTAATGTTGAAAACGGTTTTCATAAGCAGACGTTCATCAACATTCATGAACTGAAGATTCAAAATTACTGAAACCATTTTAAAGCCCTGTTCGATATATTTTTGTATTCCATGTCGTCGCACGTTCAGTAAAAACCAACAAATTGAACTTTTTGGTAATACGTGTTTATTCGTTAAAATGTCGTCAGAGAAATCCAAAATGGCCGCTATGCAAATTGTCAATTTTTGCCATATGCTGCAACTTTGAATGACCTAAAAAATTCAACTTCACAATATTTTTTAGAGTAACTGGATAGAGAAAAGAGGACAAAATTTAACTGAAAACAGAATTTCAGTCATCCTATCTAGAACATTTTTTATTGCAAACATGTGCCAAATGAGAAACTGAAAGGACTGTTTAATGAATTAATAAAATCTACACGATATTATTTATAAAATTTGACAATCAAATGGACATATAAAGCCCTTAAATCGTAAGAACTACATGTATGACACGTAATTATATTATAATGTTGACATTGATTTCAGTATTTATTTTTCCAGCTGTGGAATATGCCGGCAAAATTTCATTTTAAAGATAATTTTTTCTGGATACACATATCTATGTATATTTAAAGGCCTAACACTATTTAATTTGATTATGGATCGAATAAAAAAACGTACTTTTGTGAACCTCTTGTACTTTGTTCACATTTGTTATAAATTTCTCCCACTGTGGATTTTTTCCCTCAACCAAAAACTAACCATAAATGGATGCGCGAAAAATGAAACGCCTTAACCAAATTAATCAAACTGCAGATCAAGCTCATGAGAAGGTTGATATTAATTTTGTGCCAATTGGTTCAATAACAGCGGTAATAGCCACTATTTTTTTCTGATTAATCAGAAGTTATAAATAAAACATTTGAATTTCAAACTGCTTCGACAAATGAGCTAAAATTCACACGAAATATTCATTAAAAAGGTGTCTAGGAAATTGGCTGATGTCATCCTACATGTCTCAATCGGACCTATTGTAAAACTGCAATACCCAGGTAAGCCAATCCATGATATGGATCGTATTAACAAGAAAGGAAAGCATTCAGGTAAGGGGAATACACATATTGTTTTGATTAACTATACATAGGTCTCGTTATAAATCTCCGAGTCAATTGGTCACAGTCCATTGGCCACTGGGTACCAAATTTCATAGAAATGTTGCACTTTGAAGTAAATTTGTTGGACTAAACTAATACAATGCCATAATGGTTAAAGAGGTATGTCTCATGTAGAAATTTACATTTATACGTTCAGGCTGATATTTTGAAATTTGGTAAAAACTTAGATGAATATGTCACTTTGAACAAGATATTGCAACCACGCGTTATTCCGTTATAAAACTTGTAATCGCAGGAGCTAATTTATGCATGTAGGTTGGCACGCGTCAATCTCATTTACATACCACTGAAAACATGACTATATAAAAAGGAATTCCGGTTAGAAAATATATGAGGGTTACCGGGGTCATATGCATAAATTTACTACACAAAAAAAAATGAAATAACGCAGTCATGTGACAAATTGTTCAAAATGAAAGTGAAATGATGAAAATGGTGGGTTGAAGGGAATAACACTTTCGTTTGTGGTACAGGGAGGTTGCTGGTTGTTGTGAGGTAATATGTATGTAATCTTTGAGAAAAATGAATAAGGATTCGATTGGGGTATGATTTATCTACTTATAATTGGATATATTAAGATTTCGAGTCTAAACACTTTCCATCTTTTCTATACGGAGTGCGCTCTGACGTTCCACGGCTCCAGCATTTAACAAAAAGGCCATCAGACGTCAGAGCAATCTCGGACTACTGACATCAGATCATGACCTATTGTAGTGTCTAAGGACCAAAATGTAAAAAACAGCCATTAAGTAACAGGGAAACATAATTACAAAACCGGCGTGTCTGTATGACAAGAAGATCGAATTTTCTTCTCTATACATTAAGTTAATTTTACATCCTTCCCATTGGGTCTCCAATTCGAAGCTTTGCATGGTTTTTTGTGATGTTTCTGACTTCAACCAGCGCAAAGTGTACCAGCAAGAAACTATTTTGCATCAAATGATACTGCTATCATACATTTTGTAAAGTTTCTAAACGTTATGATCGTTACTTATTGCGAAAATTCTGATGCATATCTAGTACTCTTATACAGCAATGCATTTCATGGAAACAGTAGTTACAATTAAGGCACATAAATTCAGGAAATGTCCATTATACCTTACACATTATCTGGATATGCTAATTCATATTAACATTGCCGGATTATTGAATATAGTTAATATGGTTAATGTTGGAACAAATATTGATTAACTTATTACATTTTTTTATAATTAATAAATTAATTTCATTATTATTATCTCATTGCACACCATCTTGCTTTTCCAATTCAGTCTATGATGTTGCAAAATTATAGTGCTGATTATTTGGTCAACCAAATTCTGAACTTGTTGCTTGTTTATGTCTTTTTATACACTTTGTTACTTTGACAGCTCGCCACATGTTGCGGGTTTTCAAGTATGGTGACCACTAGATGTCTTTGTGAGTTCAGTTTGGAGATCATTCTTGACACATGTATTGCTTTAAGACGTATTTAAGTTAAATAAAAGGTAAAATATACTGTCAGTTACAATACATTTACTAGCAACTATCTACATATAAATCATCTAATGTTCTATTTAAATAACATTTACTTTTCTATTTTCATATTATATTCTACTGCTTGTCAGCCCTTATATAAGTCACTTTTTCCGAGATTCAATTCATATGACATCAATCCGTCTTCTATACCAAGACAATTTATTAAATAAAATCTCAACAATTAATAGGCATTATCCAACACTATTAACTCTTTGAAGATTTGTTTGTTTGTTTGTTTAGTTTTCAGCACATTTTGGCCATTTCGCGGCGGCCAGTTTTTATTGGTGGAGGAAGCCAGAGTACCCGGAGAGAACCACCGACCTTCGGTAGGAAAATTGGCAATCCTTGTCAATTAAGACCGGAGTCGAACACACCCCGCCACAGGTGAGATTCGAACTCACAACCCCAGCGTTGACAGGCTAGTGATAAGTAGTAGTCATGACGAACTACCTAGACCACTCGGCCACCGAGGAACCCCACTCTTTGAAGATTAAACTATTATAGACATTACATGTATTAAGCATATAAAGTTTTCATGGTTTTAATTAAAGTAAATGTTTAGGGTCAGCACTGATACATGTAAATTCCGAATCACATTTTTTTTGTAATAAGTTGGCTATGGCATGCCCGCCCCCCCTCTGAGAATATATTTGTTTCTATAATTTGGAAACCCTTGCGATCTGCGCCCTATAACCAATTATTTTCGTTCAATTATTTTCTTTCTCCTTTTGAAAAGATTCATTCAATGATGTATATAGGGGTTTCTAAGGGGTATTCCCTGTCTCCAAAAAAATTTTCTTTGTAACTTTGAAACCTTGAAGTTCCCAACCCTATAAACATATATACTCTTACTCCTTATTGGAAGATGCATTTATTAATGTATATGGAGAGGTACCTAGGGCTATACCATGCACCTGAAAATAGATTTGGTTTAATAATTTGGAAACGCTTCAAATCTCCACCCTATTGCCATATATATTCCTACTCATTATTGAAAGAAGCATTAATTGATGAACATTTTTGGGTGTGTCTCAAAATCACAGGTTTTAATAAATTGGAAATTACTTAGGTCTCTACCTTAAAACCATATATGTTGATCCTCCTTATGGGAAGATACAATCCAGAGTTCCTTGTACAGTACCTTATGGAGAACTTCGTTTGGGAGACTCAGTGATGGCATCCTAACTCAATTATTACTTGTTTCAATTTTAATTGAAAAAATGTGGTTATTTACTCCTACTGCTTCAGTAAAAGTTTAACATTACTGCAGAATTTGATGAAAAAATACAACATAAATATTATCTAGAATCAAAAAATATTATATGAAGGATATGCCTGCAAGCAATCACATAATATCCAAACTCGTACATGTTGCGCAAAATGTTTTTAACTCGATAAAAAGAAATATAATAGTAGCTATAATCCCGTCACGTTTAAAAACTTATCACGTTCAGTAATATTGGTATAAATTCTGAATAAAACATTAGAAATAATTGAACATGCATATGCTACTAGATAATGCAATCAAATTCAGATAAGGACAAAAAGATAAATGTTCAATTAATTTTTTTTATTTCAGCAGAGTATCTAATACAATTGTACATGATCTAGACGAATAACCTTAAAATGAGAAAAATGGTGATTTTGTTGTTTTCTCTTTCTGTTTCCGTCTTCGTTATGTTTGTTATGTTATATAGAACAGTGACAACCATTGATCTTTTTCAGAGTTCTAATGTTACAAAACGATTCCACCATTTTGTGATTGTGTATGAAAACATGTCAAGTATTTACGAAGATCATACTCTTGATTTTACACAAGGCAATGAAAAAGAACGGAACTCACAGATTTATGGAATCAAGGTTCCTGCTGAATATCCTCGCTTTCGTACTCTTATTTTAGAAGCGATTGTCTTTCTGTCCTTAAAACTTGGACAAGCTACCTGTATTACCGTAAGAGAAACGAACACATCTAACATAGGTTAATACAGTTGTTTTAAGGAAATGGATATTTATAAGGAGGCAGAGTGTTATTTTTCTAATTCAAAGCATGCACACAATTATTGCTTGGCTACTTCGAAATTTATTAATACTTTTACTCATACTAGTTATCCATTGACCGAATTTATAAATGGAAAACCATTCCTCTTGGGCAATGCCACATGTCGCATTCAATTTCTCTACGTCGACAAATGGGGATCACAATGGTTTTTCATTCAAACACCATATTTATCAGGTAAGGTTTTGTCTGAAGTAAAGAATGATCTCGCCTCACCAATCGTAATACCTAAATACAGGCTAATATTTGTGTGGAGTCCGAAATCAGCTTGCTCATATTGGAAAAGCATTTTTCAGTATATTCTAGGATTAATAGCTCAGGCAAATCCGACTAAAGCAAGACGAGAGTTTATTCATGCTCCAGGGAAAAATGGTTTACTATATCTAAATGATTTCATTAATCATGAAATAATATCAATGCTTTACAATGATTCATGGACAAAAGCAGCATTTGTAAGAGAACCGCGGGAAAGAATGTTATCAGCATATCTGTACACTGTCGTTGACACAAATCTCTTTTACCACAGATGTCATTGGAAAGATGCCAAGATAAAATCTTTTGCAGAATTCCTAAATGCAAGTACAAGGTGTAAAAATCCTCATTGGATTCCTCAAAAACGTTTGCCTTCTCATTTGTATAGAAATATGATTATCGGTAAACAGGAAAATATACATAATTTTACCTATTATTTATTAAACAAAATTGGTGCATGGAACAGTGGTCTTGAGAAATGGTTGAACTCTGGTAATCTGTTTCGTTATGCAAACTCACATGCAACAGATTCAGCGAACAAAATACAACAATATTATAACAGATACCTTGAAGATGAAATATTTTCTAGATACAAACTTGATTTTGAGGTATTTGGGTTCAACAAAAATTACTTTTCAAGGTACAAACTGATATGGCTCGAATTACATCATCTCCTCACAACAAATTGGGATTTTTTGGACTTTTTTTCAAGAATATAAATTTGATGATTAAGCCTGCAGAGAGTTGTCAACTTTCAAAATGATCATTTTCCTCTATGAAGTAAAGGAGACTTAAGAAAAGATACCCAAAATGGTAAACACACCGGTTGCTACAGCTGTTAAAATAAATATAGCTGTGTATTATCCTTGCATTTTCAAATACAGTTCTGAGATACTGTTATCGATAAGAATTGATTTTCCTATTTTGTGGCCAACAGAGTCGAATTTTGAATTTGTGAATTTAAGATTGCGACCTAAACCCCTCTTTCATTTTTCTTTTATGCATTTTAGTCACAAACTGTATGTAGATACGCAATAAGGTTTTAGGGGTGACCTGGGGTAATCGTAATCAGCTGCAATTAATTACATTTTTTCATGTAATTGAAATTGATCTGAAATGAGACATTTTTACAAGTAATCGTAATATAATCAATTACATTATTTTTTACCATGTAATCATACTTAAACCTAGGGCACTTTTTAGTTACCTGTATGTTTATTTATTATGTATTTGTCCTGGCATGATTCATTACTTAAATGCCTTTAATTTTTCCATTCAATATTTGACAAATTTTCCAGACATTTCTAAGGTTCTTCCTTTTAATGCATACGTAACACTTAGCTGAGTTTGGATTCCTGGTTGTTTTAATTGTTTTGATTTTTGATGGTTGTGCTTACTTATTCATTATTATATTTTTTACCGGAATTCCAGCATTTTGACCTCGAGCACTGCTGATGAGTTGTCTGTCAACGAAATGGCCATACACTGCATCTAATTTATTTCGGTATTTTGTGATAAATTGTACTCCCGTATGAAATTCCTTTTTATCTTCACTGTTTCAGAGCTTCTTCATTTGATAATTATCAACGTGTTATTTCTTTATTTTTTTTAGAAAATTATGCTATGATTTTTATTACAAATTATATATCGAATACAACGAACTGTCTGTATATTTGCATCTAATTAAAGAAAACCTTAATGTACTTATATTTTTTTTCTTTTTCTAAAAAAAATTTTACAAACAAGAACAATGTCTTATGTTGATTTTAGGTTTAACTTTCAGAGATGAAAGCATCAATTAACATCACAAATTAACTAATCGAAATTTTAATAGCCTTTAATAAAACACAGTTTTTGTCATATTTAACCTATTACTTACTATTTTATTCGTAAAACTTTATGTATAAAAGTTTTTGAAAAATCTTAATTTCAGAAATTTCACTTTTTATTGTTTTAACTTTATAAATAAAACGTAATGATAAATATTAATTTCTGATATCTAAATAATAAATTCTATGTTAAATATTGCTATCAATTACCTATGCGAATAGATTATCTCACCTTAGCGATAAAAAAGTGTGATATTATTATATCTATTTGCTTGTATGAACGATATTTACTTCATTTTGGCAAGGAAGAAGATGATTGGGTGAGTGCTGCGATTTTGAAATAATACAAAACTGATCGGAAGTGACCAATTTTCAAATTAAATGGGACGGTCAAAGATAAAAGCTGGCGATACCGTTTTTGCATTGAACAGTCAGGGGATCGACTTGTTTGAGTCAGAATTGTTCTGATGCAAAACAATCAGAGCTCACCTACGTATATACGTCAGAAAAAATTTCGTCGATTTTCGCCGATGTAAAGATATTTCAAAATTGTCGCGTTACTATTGCCTTCAATAAGAAATATTGATAGTCAAGACTTCGGAGGTCACTTGCGCTATTAAAAACTCTTGGACTTACACAATGAGTGAATGGTTTATAGTTTTATTCCATGTTTTTGACGAAAAACCAACATTTTTTAGTGTGACTTAAATTCTTTGCATTGTCTTAAATCGGTTTTTTTTTCAACCTCTCTCATAATTTTTACGCAATCTTTACACATTTTTGCGTTAATCAGAAAATTTTGGTGTAGATTCACGACCTATAAGAGAGGGTTCACGGCATCTAAAGATGGTAACTGTCGTGTACATTTAATTGCATTCTGACGTGTGCAAGTAGCTTGACAGGAAAATCGGAAAGAAGGAAGATAACTCCGTCTTCCTTATACATTTTTTCTACTGAAGACCGTAAGTTGTTCGTCGACATCGACAAAGCCTGGAAATTTATTTGGTTTTACCAACCAGAAAAACCCAAAACAATTACTGAAACCTAATTTTTTTTCTGAAAATTGAGCAAAAATATCTATGAAGGTTGTATTTCTTTGTACAAAAAAAACATTAAAAAGCTCCTTTATTATATTTTATTTTTAGTTACATAAGCTTAAATCTAGAATATTTTCGAAGATTATAAAAATTCTAAATTCTTAGAAAAAGATTAAAAAAAAATGTTTTCTATCCATTTCACAATATCCTTATTTTTATATTGTTTGTACGATTTTATTATTATTTTTTTAAATGCTCAAATATTTTTCATTATATGTCATATCATCATTTTGTTTAAGTTAGTAATGACACAATACATTTTTGTTTTCATTTTGAAAAATCCAGACAAACTGGTTTTTATCTTATTATTTATCTTTTTTTGTCATTTTTAAAAACTACAATCCGCAAGAAGGTCACATTTTGAGGGGGAGGAAATCGATCCTGTAAGGGAAATGCTAAAAGCAATTGTAGGCATCTTGTTCTATATATTAAAGCGTAAACTATCATACATTCAATAATTTAAAAGTTCAATTCATATAACATTTTGTACTCCATTCTGCTTTTTTAAAATTTTTCGATCGAGTTATTTTATTTAAGATTCTCAATTAATCAAGTGGGGGTGGGGAGCTCGCAGACCTCGGAGTTTCGGTGGCCGAGTAGTCTAGGTAGTTCGTCATATTAGCCTAGCATGTCAACATCGAATCTCACATGTGGCGGGGTGTGTTCGACTCCGATCTCAATTGACATGGATTCCATTTTTTCTACAAGAGGTCGATGGTTCTCTTTGGGTACTCAGGCTTCCTCCACCAATACATACTGGCCGCCGCGAAATAGCTAAATGTGCTGAAAACGGCGTAAAATCCCAACTTAACAAAAAAACAAGCTATTAATCAGATATATGTGTACTTATGTACAGGTAACTCACAAATCTCATTTACGAGTTTTATACATATATGGTATTTTGCTTTTATTGTATCGTAAATGAAGTAATATTTCCTCAGAGTTTCTTTGTAGATAAGCATTGAGGGGGTAAAAATATCTTAATGCAGGGATCAGCGTAAAAAGTAGTTCCGTTGGCATGTTAGGATGAAAGCCTAGTTTTGCTCCTTCTCATCGATGTACAAAATATTTCACCTTGAAAATAATGACTGCTACTTTAAAAAATAAACATCTAGATAACTTCCTTATTGCATGTTAAATTTGCTTTTATTTTAAGATTTTATTCACGGATGCAGTAATGCAGTAAGTTTACGTCTCGCATAATATATCGAGTGCGTAATTGGCCCCGGATGGAAAGGGGGTGTCTCCTCCCTATTATTACTTGGTAGTATGAGTATGGCAAAATATAAGTAAAGGGTGTGGTTTTGCTAAGAAATCACTTAGTTAAGTAAACTCCACCAATATTACCTGATTGGTATGCATAAAACGAGTCAAGTTAAGAATTTGCTTAGCTTGATCCCACAAATCCCATAGATACATGGATCACCATCTGAGGACGTCAAAATATTCAAATTTGACAGAAATACAAATTTTATACGATTGTGTTCATACAATTCGTATATCGAATATTATATCAAGTCAGTGCACTGTTATTGTCTTTATACTGCAATCTTTGGTGACATTTGTCGACATTACTACAAATTTTAAAATTATTTAAAACGTTTGTTACCTTCGAGATGCCCCAGTTGATTTGGCGGGGGAACTCACCCCTTGAAAGATCGATGAGAAGGTGTACAATTGATAATTGCATAAGATTATTCAAAATAAGGGAAAACTTGGCTGTAAATATTTTTTTTCAACAATATAAAATACGTAACACATGTAACAAGAGAATACGTATTGATATTTTGTTTTAAAGATTTGTCAGTAGGTTTGTAAGTTTTTTTTTTTGGAGGGGGTTGGGGGGGGGGGGCTAGGATTTTTGTGCTTGATATTATATTTTTTTTGTAGGTATGGATAAAATCAATTTATTTTTTTTCACACTTCTAGCAAAGTATTTTTTTCCGAGAAGAAAGATTTTTTTTTATTAATTTTATGCAGCATGAACTATTGGATTATTCTTTAGTTGAAATAATCTAGCAAAATATTATAAGGATTGAATTTTTATTAGAACATCCATTGGATATTGTAAGTTAACAACGCCCTTCTAGATCTACTCTGTCCACACATCTTGAAGGTTCGACTAAAAACTCGGTGTCTTACCGTAATTTACGACCCATGTGACACGTGACTTACAATTAACTTGCGTACAGTAAATGTATTAAATGTTTGCACCAAACATAAATGAATTGACATGCCTATTTGCCATTCAGGATAAAAAGTGACGTACTGTACATCATGTTTATAATTTTTTAGTTATTTTTCTTCTTCAAATTAACACCTTTTTTCATATTTCATAATGTTCTTGATTTTTAAAAAAATGTTTTATTGTTTGTTTTTATACTAAAAAATAAAAGATTTTAAAATAGTACACTTCCTTGATCTGCCACTATTTTTTGAATATTATAAAGATTTTTTTATTACAATAAGTATGGTGTAATTTATTTTGATTTAAACTCAATTCAATTCAGCTAAAACTTTTTGCAAACATATAAAACTAAGCGGGTTATATCAATACAAATTCATCTCATGATAAATTAAAGGAACCAATACATGATATGAAAATAGCTTTACATCCTCCCTTCCTCAGTTCTAATGACTGAAATACAAAATAAATAAAAAATTCTTTATCATTGGGTGTTGATGGGTTTAAAATTAGTTTAAATCTTTCCTCTGTTTCCATGTAGTAAATAATGAGATTTTTTTGTAAAAATATTTTAGATTAGGTTTTCTCAGTTCCAAATTTTCTTACAATCGAATTTAAAAAAAAAAAAAACATGTTAATAAGCAAATAGTTAATGTCAAAGTCAGGACTTATTAGTGCACTCGGGACACTTTGGGATTGTGAAATGATTTCATCTGTGGTATAATTTGGTACAATTTGGAATTTAAACGGTTTTAGAGATAGATGTCCTTTTTATCAAACAACGGACACAATCCATTTATTACTGAACAGATCAATCGAGAATGGACTGTTAAATCCCAGTAGATCTATTACGTTGGTAATTATAATGCCGTTATGGTCCATTGAATTAAAGTGGTCAGACTGAATTTTTCTTACATTGAAGTCTTTAATGTGTGAGATGTTTCTGAGTGATAACGAGTTCTATGATTCTACATTAATTTTTCGAAGAATCTATATTAAGGTCAAATCGAACTAATTGAAAGTATCCTACAATTTTCTGATTTTTCGATGTAAAAGTCCATAAAAAGCATAGTGTAAATCCTCCAGTTTCGTGAAAAAGTAATATATATTGCTACATACGCGAAAGCTCTGATGATTAAAAAAAATATCTGTGTTCCCATGTTCGACTGTTGAAAATTACAAAAAGGCACCAATACGCCACTTTCGAGTTCGTTGCAATTCCGTCAAAAACTCTGGTTTTAGTGAACGTCTTTAGTGCGTTTACGGTCATCGTCACTTCCGTCTCCGTGTTGAGCGAACGATTGAAAAAAAAAATGCTATGTTGCATGAAATATTTGGCAAATTAAATTCTTATAAGTCCGTCGTCGTCCGCAGTCATGAATGAATTGTGATCAAAATATATTTCTAGATCATCCTGCATAATGACGATCACGAAGACGCTTGATGAACTTTAATAGTGTAGGGATACAGGCGTGCCCCACAATCTGGTAAATGACGTCATAAAGGCGCGCATAATTGACGAACTTTTCCGGTGATGGATATAACACGAAACTTCTTTATTGTGGGCAATTGTTATGCAACGTCATGACGGCGTTCGTTAAACGTTGCAGATATAGTAACCTAAACTATTTACTTTGCAGACCAGTAACTTTCTTTCATTTTCTTATTTTTTACCATATCTATTACCTTTTATATTGGGGCCTCGGTGGCCGAGTGGTCAATGTAGTTCGTTATGACTATTAGGTACTCGGCTTACTCCATCAATAAAAACTGGCTGCCGCGAAATTGCCGAATGTGCTGAAAATGGCGTATTTTATATTAAAAAAGGAGTACAATTATCTATATTATTGTATTTTTACTGGATTTGTTCGAAAATAAAATATATGGTAACATTGAATCCGCTTGTCAGTGCGGATAACAAGGTACATAACTTTACACGTAGAGAAAACAATTTATTTATTTCCATAAAGCCGAATTGATGTTATTCACCTTGAAACTTCTAATCGCAGATATAATATATATAACTATTCATTCTCTCCACCAAGTATTAAAATAGCAAAATATCCTGATCCATGGAAACTGATTTGTGCATTGGCAAATGTTTGAAACCTAGATTAAAAAAGCCAGTTCCTATACTTTAAAAAAAAGGTCAGTCTGTCTGTAGATCACATGATTCAAAAAGGAGAAATGTCAGATGAATTTATTCAATTTCTTTCTCTTACACAATTTATTATCACTCCAGCAGGTCTCAATTTTTACGGATGATTCACACATTTTAACATATTACTGGAAATTTTGCCAATTAAAAAGATGGTCAATTCAGTGCGTGCCATAAAAAAATTGGTAAAATTTTAAACCTTGCGATGACCAATTAATTTTGTAATTTAAAACAACTGTTACAGTGACTGTAACAAGCGAGAATTTATACTGAAATTTACTGATTAAAATCACTTTGCAGGATATTATGTCATGAAAATATACAAGCTGACTCCAAAAAGTAATAATTTAAACCCGAAAAAGGTGGTGTGTATAATACTTTATTTATTTATTTGCAAATGCGCCAAGAAAGGGAGAAAGGCTATTACTTGTTATCATATCTTGCTAAATACGAGGTCTTGACCTTCCTGATAAGGCTGTGGTACAATGTATGATTATTTAGATGTTGATTAATTACTATTGTATAAAATAAAAACAATTAGTGGAGGCATATTATGGCAGATAGAGGAATTAATAGTTGCATCTTATAATGTTTACTATAACAAGTTTGTATTGATAAATCAACATTTTGATATAACATAATTCCTATAAATTTTCCAGAATTTAATTTTAGTAAAAGATATAATGGCAATTGGGGCTATTCCAAAACTTAAGACCAGGCAAATCAAATTTGTAGACACGAGAGAGAGAGGGGGGAGACATATAATGGCATATAGAGGAATTAATAGTTACACTTACCATCTTATAATTCCTATCAATATTCCAGCATTTAGTTTTAGTAAAAGATATAATCAGAAGATCCAGAAAAATGTCAAACATTCTATCAAGAGGATGAAAGTATTTAAAATTGAAATTATTTCTCTAAACCTGAGACATTTTCTGAACCAGATCCTGAAAAAAAGTTGTATTTTATGTAACTTGCAAAGCCAATTAGTCAAAAATTAAGCTGATTGAAAGTATGTAATCATTATTTTCATCAGTAAGTTATCTATTAGTATTACACATTTGTTCTCGGATCAGTTTTATTAAAACATTGAAACAGAAGGTAATAAATTTTTTTTATAGATTTTTCGTCATTGGTCAAATTTTTAATTTCCCCAGTTTGATTATTGTATGATCCTTCTAGCTTTTAAAAAATACTGCAATTGTTTTACTTTTAAAAAATCAATGTTTTTATCCATTTTTTCAGAAACAATTTTTTTAAATGTGTATAAACAATGTGGTACAATAATAAGCACTGTAAAAGATAATAAAGTTTGTACCATATACAGATGGAGATAAGATTTGTGAAAGACCACTACTTATGACCAGCTGTGTTGAATGTCACAAGCAAAACATGTTAATTACCCTTGATATGTGGGAAAGTAATACCATCAGTACAGACAGATAAAGTGACTGTACTTCTCAGAATTTTTTATCGTCTCAAAAAAATGTTGACCCCCCCCCCAATTTTATTTCAAACATTTTGACCCCCAATAATTCTCAAGCCCCCCCCCCCGCCCCCTATAAATATTGACCGGCCCCTAAGCTAACATGCCTTATTGTGTTGTATTTGGATTTTAATTCTATGGTGGTTAAGTCTGTTTCTTTTTGGGAGGTTTCCAAAAGAACAAGCCAGGTTTTTACACATTTGGTACATTTTTCTAGAATGATGGCTTTATAGCAAAGTTTTGTTAAAACCTTTCACTGAAGATCCCAAGAGAATAGCCATGTTGGGCTACCCAGTCAATAAATTCACTGCTTCAAAGAAAAGCGTATGAAGAAAAGTGAAGACTTTAAAAAAGATACATATTCCGGGAAATGTGGGGTAAAAAACTTGGTGATTTACATTTAAAGGGGGTTGATTATCTATAAAACATAGGTAATATAAACAAAATATTAATTTTAATAATTAGTAATTTTAAGTTTTATCCCATGTATTTTTTAAATTCCAGATTTATACCCATTTGATTTTCCTTGCACGTATTATACATTGTACACATCATAGACATACGTGAAATATTCTTGGTGCATTAAATTAAAATTATAATAAAGCTTTACATCCAGGTTTGAAAAATTTTTCACTATCGATATCCTACAATAAAAATGGTTTAATAAATACTTTCATAATTTGGTGTCACCATTGGAGTTTGAAGCATGTCAGATCGACTTTTATAGTGTGTTATGATACTTTTCTCTTACTTTCCTTGACCATATTTACAAAAAAGTGGGGGGGGGGGGGGCTCTTCGATTTAACTGCTTAACCATTTTAAGCTCGTGTCCCAAGTTGGGAATCTCAGTTACCTTTCTGTTTATTTATTTGTTGATATTCTGACATGATATTGTACCGCTGGACATAAGTACTCATGAATTAATCTGGGGCCATCAGTAAGGGCATGGTGTGGAGACCATTTGTGCTTTGTTTGAATATATACTTGTGATTTATAATGGCACTCCATGTCCTTTTTTCCTCAAACATACAGTTAAAAGTTTAACATGAATCATATATTGGATAGTGGAAATAAAGCATTTTCGGATAATCCACAATAAAACAATCCACAAAGTCCAGATTCTTTAAATTATTCAAAAGGCGCTTGAAGAACATTATATATATATCTTTATTTCTCATCACCAAATACATAGGTACAGAGAAAAAAAAAGAAAAAAGTTATATACAATATATACAGAGTCCATCTATACAAAATGAAGGAAAGGTAAAAGGTTAACTAGGAGAACACACTCTTTCGTTAATGATCCTTATGAATTTACATAATTTTATTAAATTTGTCTAATTCTTTGATGCCATAATATCATTGAAGTTAATGGTATTTGGCCGTCTTGTAAACTTCTGTTTTATGTAAATGTTTCTGAATTCATCAAAATATTTACAGTTAAGTATGTAGTGAAATTCATCACCTATTTCTTCTAAATTACATAAGTTACATTTTCTATTTTCCCGTTCTATATTGTTCCAACTGCCATATTCTACAGGCAGTTTATGATTAGTTGTTCTAAATTTACAAAATGTTAAAAAATCTTTTTCATCCAGAATATCAAAATATTTTTCAAAAGTAAACTTGTCCTTAAATATTCGATAATTTAAAGTTTTTGAACAATTTTGGATTGTTTCTTTCCACGTCTGTTTAAACTAGTCATACTTAATGAAAGTTTGTGTGTTCCAAATATATGAGAATCCACACTCATCAAATATACATTTGATACATTTTAACCAATTAAAGTCGACGTTTTGTGTGTTAGTTATATGATACGAAAGACGATACATAACTGTTGACAACTTCGATTGTTTACCTATAATCAATTTACTCCAGTATATAATTACAATTTTCGGAAAAGGTTAAAGGCAGTTTTCGAAAATGAAAAATAAGAAATTAAAAAAAAAATCGGAACTTTCCAAAGAAGAAAAGATGTATTTTATTATTACCCGGCTCCTTTAGTTTTTTTTATTATTATTTAGCAAGTTTATGCGCACATCATTTTCTGACTGTAACAAGTAAGTTCAGAACAACGAGAAGGGAAGTTACTGTTAGTCAAAAAATGTCTTGAATTGAATCAAGAAGAAAAATCTTAACTTGAACAAACTTACTTGTACAAGTCAGAATAATATACCATTAACTAAAGAGAAATAACTCTTCCCGGATTTTTTTTCTGACTGTTAAGAGTAAGAAACATTCTGACTTAAATATGTCGATCCCCTGACTGTTGAAAGAAATTATAGGTTAAATGTGTTACATTCCACCAATTGTATCGAAAAATTACATAACGTACATATATGGAAATTTTACACCAACATTTCAATTGAGATAGGACGTGACTAAATAATTATTTAAGCTGTTCTTTTATCAATAAATATGTAAATGAATGTTTCATTTATTTGCACATAAAACCCAATAGTGATTAGTTTATCTAGTTTAAGTTTAATATACATTTTGTTAGTACCTCCGTGCATTTCAATGTACTATAAGTCTTATCCGTCACAAAATCACGTGATGACTCCCAAAGCTTGATGTATGTCTTCCGTAGGTTTTAATTGGTTCGACATGCATTTTCCCATTGTGGTTATTTGGTTCTACCTGTATTTTCACGATTTGAGTTTTACCATGCTGGAGGTTATATTTCCCTTGCATAAGGTGATTGGTAACAACAAGTCGAGATTATTTGACGGATGCCGATCAAAAACAAGGAAATGGACGAGCCATTTTTCTAGCAAAAGTTTGCTATAATATTGCAATATTGAAAACGGTTTTCAAAAGCAGACATTCATCTACATTCATGAACAGAATATTCAAAATTATTGAAACCATTTTGAAGTCCTGTTTGATATATTTTTGTATTCCATGTGGTCGCAAGTTCTTTAAAAAAAAAATGAACTGTGTGTATTGAGTGTTTATTCGTTAGGGTGTAGATGGGGTTTATAGAATAAAGAACGACGGTCTTAAAATTAAGGAATAGAGAATAATAATCTAAATACTTAATAATTATGTTTTACAAAATAAAGAAAGATGTAAAAAAAAATCGGAGGGAAAGGTATTGATTAAAGTAATGATTAAAGAAATTAACAACGATACATAATAAAGAAATTTGCGTTATAATATATCGCCTTTGTTATGTTTATATTGCATCAGATTACTTTTAACAACTGTTCTGTATGTCATGCATGTCCTTTGAGCTTTTAACCCTTAACAAACCTATGGTTAAATTCAGTTTATCTGCAGCTTTGAAATCATGGCCTAAAACATTCAACCTCACAAGATTTTACAGAGTAACTGAATAGAAAAAGAGCACAAAATTCAACTGAAAAAAGAATTTTAGTCATCCCATCTAGAACATCTTTTATTGCAAACATGTGCCAAATGAGAAACTGAAAGGACTGTTTAATGAATAAATAAAATCTACACGGTATTATTTATAAAATTTGACAATCAAATGGACATATAAAGCCCTTAAATCGTAAGACCTACATGTATCATACGTAATTATATTATAATGTTGATATTGATTTCACTATTTATTTTTCCAGCTGTGGAATATGCCTAGCAAATTTCATTTTAAAGATAATGTTTCCTGGATACATATATCTATGTATATTTAAAGAGTATTACCAAACCATTCTATTTAATTGGATCGAACAAAAAACCGTACTTTTGTGAACCTCTTGTACTCTGTTCACATTTGTTTTAATTTTTTCCCATTGTGGTTTTGTTTCCTCGACCAAAAACTAATCATAAATGGATGCGCGAAAAATGAAACGCCTTAACCAAATTTACCAAACTTCACATTAAGCTCATGAGAAGGTTTATATGAATTTTGGCCAATTGGTTCAATAACAGCGGTAATAGCCACTGTTTTTTTCTGATTTATCAAAATTTTTAAATAAAACATCAGAATTTCAAACTGTTTCGACAAATGAGCTAAAATTCACACGAAACATTCATTTAAAGGATGTCTATGAAATTTGCTGATGTCATCCTACATGTCCCAATCGCACCGCTTGTAAAACGGCAATACCCAAGTAAGCCAATCCATGATTTTGGATCGTCTTAACAAGAAAGGAAAGAATTCAGGTAAGGGGAATACACATATTGCTTTGATTAACTATACATAGGTCTCGCTATAAACCTCCGAGTCAATTTGCCACAGTCAATTGGCCACTGAAAACCAAAGGTCCTATAAATGTTACAGTCTGAAGTAAATTTGTTGGACTAAACTAATAAATACCATAATGGTTACAGTAGCATTTAAAGGCTTTACCATAAAGCTAAGAATATCTATTCTATAGACATAACTGCCATTTTGCACCCATGCGTAAGAATATATTGCTCAGGATGTAATTTACATGTCTAATGTTCATCCCTTATCTCAGTTTGTCTCCAAAATTAAGCACATGTTGATCAGAGAAACTTTACCTTCAAACTCATTTTTGAAGAAAAAAATCAACGACCATCGCACCATAAATACACCAGTTATACCATCTGCTGGTCTTGTGCTTTGCAGTGAGGTATGTCTCATGTAGAAATATACATTTATACGTTCAGGCTGACATTTTGAAATTTGGTAAAAACCTGCATGAATATGTATAGTCAATCATAGGGTATGCGAGACCTTTTCAACTGTCATCATAGTCGGAGATTGCTCTGACGTATGACGGCCCTTTTTTGTGATACGCTTGGGCCGTGGGACGTCAGAGCGCATGAGAAAACATGGAAATTGCCGACCCAGACATGGGGCGGCAGTTTTACTCTCGAAATCGTAATATGTCCAATTATAAGTAGATAAATTATACACCAATCGATTCCTTATTCATTTTTCTCTAAGAATATGTACATTTTATTCACCAACAATTTCCCTGTACCACAAACAAAAGCTTTATTCCCTTCAACCCAAAGTCTGGGTTAATTTTCCGTTTGTTTTAGCTCCTTCCTATGGGGTCTCCAATTCGAAGCTTGTCCGATTTGCATGGTTTTTTGTGATGTTTCTGACATCACTGAGCGCAAACTGTACCAGGAAGAACTATTTTGCATCAAATGATACTGTTATCAAAAATTTTGTAAAAGTTTCTAAACGTTATGATCGTTACTTAATGCGAAAATTCTGATGCATATCTAGGACTCTTATACAGCAATGCGTTTTATGGAAACCGTAGTTACAATTAAAATACATAAATTCAAGGAATGTCAGTTATACCTTACACATTATCTGGATATGCTATTTCATATTAACATTGCCGGATTATTGAATATAGTTAACATGGTTAATGTTGGCACAAAAATTTATTAACTTATTACAATTTTTATGATTACTAATAAAAGTAATTTCATTATTAGTATCTCATTGCACACCAACTGGCTTTTCCAATTCAGTTTATGATGTTGCAAACATGGCGACTGATAAAAATTGTAGTGCTGATTTTTTGTCCTGCTTGATGCCGTACCTTAATGTTGAAATATTTTTGTAATGGAATGAATTTAATTTAGATTGATTTGTGTCTTTATTTTGCTCTTTTCTATAGAATTGTGGATAGTTTGGATCCAATAAAACTAATTTAAACTCTCAGCATATTATATCCCAGGTCAGAAATCAATAAAATTATGATCACTGATATGAATCGTCTAAATTCTCTACGTTGTCAGCTCTGTAAAATTGTTTCCGCTAATTATACACTTGGTTACTTTGACGGTTCGCCACATGTTGCGGATTTTCTGGTATGGTGACCTCTAGATGTCTTTGTGAGTTCAGTTGGATATCATTCTTGACTCATGTATTGCTTTAAGAAATATTATATAGATAAGTTAGATAAAAGGTAAAATACACTGTCATTTACAATACATTTACTAGCAACTATCCACATGTAAATCATCTAATGTTCTAATTAAATAACATTTACTTTTATATATTAATTGTATATTCTTCTGCTTGTCAGCCCTTATATAAGTCACTTTTCCCGATTTTCAATTCGTATGACGTCCATCGGCCTGTTGAGAAAATTGACTTGGGTCCTGTTAGAGGGCACTCCAATATATAAAATAACATTCATGAATGTTTTAGAAATTCATTTTCCGCCGCGAAAGCCTTGATGATTTCTTAGGATCCATTTATATCATTATCTGTAAAAAAATGTATTGTCTTTTTACCGGTATAGTTATATTCAAAAGCTACTTTCGTCAAGTGAACTTATAATTGCTGTTTATAGTCTCTGCATAATGAAATCAGTCTTTTAAACCATTTCACTGTTTCAAGGCGTCTTCATTTGCTTATTATCAATGTTTTATTTCTTTGTTTTTTGAGAACGTTATGTTATGATTTTTATTACAAACTCATATATCTTATACAAACAACTATCTGTATATTTGCATCTAATTAAAGAAAACATTAATGAAGTGATCATTTTTATTACTTTTTCCAAAAATTTTTTACAAACATAAACAATGTCTAATGTTGATTTTAGGTTTAACTTTCAGAGATGAAAGCATTAATTACCATCACTAATTAACTAATCTAAATTTTAATAAAACAATGTTTTTATCGCAATTGACCCATTACTTACTTTTTTATTGGTAAACTTTATATATAAAAGTCTTTGAAAAATCTTAATTTCTGACATTCCACTATTTTAGTTTTTAACTTTATATATAAAACTTAATGATAAATATTACTATAAATTACATATAACTCTGCAAATAGATTATTTCATCTTGGCGATCAAAAATGTGTCAAAATATATCTGAGTTGTCATGATATGAGACACAAATACCTGTGACACAATTAGATTATGTTTATGGTCCCCAATAAATGTGTTACAGGATGTTAAGAAAGATTATACCAAACACGATCGTTATCTATAGCTACAATAATTATTAATACCTATGGGAAGCTGAATTATTTTTTTCTCGAGATACAGATTGTTACATGAAAAATATACTTTATAAGTATCTATAA
This sequence comes from Mytilisepta virgata, assembly GCA_028015205.1. NCBI lineage: Eukaryota > Metazoa > Mollusca > Bivalvia > Mytilida > Mytilidae > Mytilisepta > Mytilisepta virgata. The sequence goes on along the minus strand of JAPWFG010000018.1, from coordinate 1,659,169 downwards.
ATTTTCAGAAAATGAAGTTTGGTTCTTCCCCTGTCTTTAGTATATCACAGATAAGAATGACAGAAAACCACAGTACGAAAAGTCAAAGACAAAAGACACAATTCAAATTTTTGCATATAATATATATGCGTATAGGACAAATAGCCACAATTTATATTTTCTCAATTACCCTAAGAAAGTTAATTGTATTTGGGACCAAGTCACAATTCATTATTTGTCATATAATTTAAGACAAAAGGTGACAAATTGACATATCATTTAAGACAAAAAGTCACAATTCATAATTTGACATATCATTTAAGACAAAAAGTCACAATTCATAATTTGACATTTTATTTATGACAGACAGAAAGTCCCAGTTTTAATTCGACATACTATTTAGTACTAGCCGTCACTATTCAAAAGTAATAATAATTGAAGTCAGGATTATAATTCCTTTCAAATGGTAACAATTGATTAGAGAATAATATATTTGATATGATATGTGATTTTAAGAACACATTTTTATTTGTTTTCACCAGCTTGAAGTACTTTTGTTATTTAACATGAATATAATTGTAATGAAAACAAATACTGGCAATCGATAAACTTTCACATATATTTTCTCCTGTAGTCTGACAAATTCAAATTGTGACATTTTGTCCAAAATAATATATTAATGAAAAATCTTGCATTACGGTTTTTTTTGTCCTAAATACAATTACCCCCTATCCGTTTAGTGTAAATACATGGTGAGAAAATATAAATTGCAACTTTTTTGTACTAAATGTCCTTTCAATATGCACACATTTGAATTGTGACTTTTTGTTCTAAATGTTTTATTAAAATGAAAATTCTTGCATTGCGGCTTTTTGTCCTAAATACAATCACCTCTCTTAGTGTAAGTGAGAAAATATAAACTGTGACTTTTCTTCCTTAATGTCCTTTCAATATGCAAATATTTGAATTGTGATTTTTTGTTCTTAATGATATATCAAAATGACAAATTTTGCATTGTGACTTTTTGTCATAAAAGGCTACAGGGTATATGAGAAAATATAAATTATTACTTTTTGTCCTAAATAGAATAATGTAAGTGAGAAAACAAAAATCGGGACTTTTTGTCTTAAATGTCCTTTCAATATGCAAATACTTGAATTGTGACGTTTTGTCCATTTACCCATATATAATACTATAAATGTAAATGTGTAATATAACGAATGGTCTATATGTATGGATGGTATCTGTCAGTCACTTAATTGTCTGAAAGGATATATCGCGCCATTAGGAATTAGCAGTGTTAAACTTCGCATTCAAAAGTAATCAGTAATTTATTCAATTATATTCCAAAACTAATAGAACTTTAAATGTAATTTAATCATCAATTTTGAAATGTAATCACTAATGTGATCAATACATTGAAAGCAATTGATCCCAGGTCTGGTATTCAATCATTCTATTAAGAATATAAATCACTAAAACCAATATAAAATGAAGCTAGAAGATCACAAGGATTCAAACAAATCCCCTGAGTCTGTTTTCAACTGTCCAAGTGGTTTCAGACATAAAGATTTCAGAATGAATTTTCATTTAGGGTCATATATTAATTTAAACTGTTTGGATGTAGTGGCCATCTTTGTTGACAGTCCGGTTCATCAATTCCAGTTCCAATTGGCCAATAAGTTTCAAACAATAACATTTTTAAATGATTGTTTCCACAGGATACTATGTTAAAATAAGTTTGGCGTTGGTGGCCATGTTGTTTGAAAGTCCATGTCATAGGACAAAAAACTGAAAGAGATCAATCTAAGGACCAACTGGTCAAAAGGTTTCAGACAATTAGATTTTCAAATTAATTTCCCCATCAGGTCCTATATATTAAACTTAGTTCAGCTGTGACACCCATATTCGTTGAAAGTCCGTGTCAATGGACATACCTATGAAAAATAATAATCTAAGGATCATTGATGCCAAGTGTGGTGTTCAGTGGTTTCAGATTTTTATATGAATTTTACCGTAGAGCCTTATGTTAAACTAAATTGTGATGTGGCAGCCATCTTATCTGACAATCCGTTCCATCAGACACATCTCTGAAAGAGGATCAACCACGATTTTTAAATGACTTTACCTCTTATCTACTACCAATATAACAATATAAATGTAACTTGACTTTTACAAATAATTGTGTACTTGCATATGGATGCTTACACAAATGGGCAGTGTTCATCCACCAATTGCTATGTACGTATATATATTGTTTTTCTTTTTTTAACTATAAGGCAAGGTGAGCTACATTTGCGTGCGTCGTCCGGCTTAAACTTTCCTTCAAAGATCTTCTTTATAAAACATAGATATATTGGAGACTGTTGCATGATTTTAATGCATTACCTAGAAGAACCTCACAAATCTGGTTTTTGACTTGTAGAAACTTTCGATTCCATTGAATGGAACTTTTTAGAAAAAGGCTCTAAAAACTTTTAATTTAGTTCATCTCTGTGTAAATTGTTTGAGACTTTTCATGTTAAAGCTAAAAGTTGTGTCATCAACCATGGGAGTGTGTCTGCCTTTCTTTGGGACGGTGATGTAGACAGGTGGTCCTTTGTTACTTTACCTCTTTATTATTCTTGTAGAATTGTTGGCCATCAAGTTAAAATCTAATACAAAAATTCATGGATATTTTAAAACAGGAAACATAATTTTTGGTTAGCCAATGTGCTGATGATGCTTTTCTTATATTATATTTGATCGGGAGGAGATATTGTTTTGATGATTTTTGTCTTAAATTGAATACATATTCAAATTTTAAATTACTCTGTTTAGAATTCTATTTAGATTTGAGCAGTATGGTTAACATCTATTAAAACAAATATAATTATCTTGTATCTTAAAAATTTGGCAACATCGCAAACTTACATTACTTGGTAAGATCACAGTTACATGTATTAAGACTTTAGTACTTCCTAAATTGATACACATTTTAACGTTTTTACCAAATATTCCAAAATCAAAGGTACAGGAGTTAATTCGTTGTTTTTTTAACTTTATTTTGGAATCTAAATCAGACAGGATCAGACGCTATAGTTTAATAGGAGATTTTTCACATGGAGGTTTAAAAATGATTAATCTAGAATCATTTAATATGTATTTAAAAATCATCTGAATTAAGCGTTGTATTATCAATCAGACTAGGGGTTGACAAAGCATTTTATTATTATCTTTGTTTCGGCCAGAAATCACCTTTAAATTGTAGCCAACAAAAGACACAAATCAATAATAAAATTTAACAAGATTTATTATACACAACTTTACAAGAAATATTATACAAATTGAAATGTCAACTTAACTGTTAAAATATATGTCCGACCCTTTTGTCTTTTCTTTATCCGGAATTCTTCTCTTCACTGTTGCGGAAATCCAACCAGGAAATTATGTCCAATAAGTCACAATCTAGTATGATGTAGTTAATGTAAATAAAAGTGTCAATCCAACATCTGAGAACACAAGAATGTTCATGTCTAATCTGAAAGTCTAACTTTAGTGCCTGTATATATATAGTTGTCACGAAAATCTCTAGAACACTGTAGAAGGGAAACTTCTGGAAAACCGTAGAACGGAAACTTCTAGAATACGGTAGAAGTTCGAATTACACACCGTATATTATGATCATTCCATCAGTATCTATGATTGTTCCAGTGATTTCTAAACTGCACAGTTATAACATTATTTGGTAAACAACTATAAGTATTATGTAAGCATATTATACATGTTCTAAGTCCACACAAAACAAATGAGGCCAAGGTAAATAAATATAATAATTACAATATCATAACACCCCCCCTCTTTTAAAAGAAGTTTGAGTGTAACGAGAACTTTTCATGAACAATATATACAAAAATATATAGTATGTATACAGTCTTTTAATATAAGTTTGGTTTTTGGTCTTCCAAATGTTTCGGTTTTCATCCCGCTGATGAGAGGTAACTCCTTGAAATGCGTCGTATACAGCATAGTATAAATTTACTATATCCAATATTAGTATCTTTGGATTGTTATTTTGAAACTCCTGGGATGATGCCTCTGCTGGTGGATCCTAGGTCCCCGAGGGTATTCGCCAACCCAGTCGTCAGACTTGTCTGACATGATTATTCATTGATTTGTTACAGAAATTACCAGTATTTAGCAAGATTAAAAAATAATAGAAATACTAAGGGTTCATTCCTTGTATTGCACATGGTAGATCTCCTTAGCTGAAATTTGGCTTTCTATTTCGGTATTTTTGGTTGAGTACTTCTTGTTTAATATGTTTGGTTTTTGGTCTTCCAAATGTTTCGGTTTTAATGCTGCTGATGAGAGGTAACTCCTTGAAATAAAGCATAGTATAAATTTACTATATATAATATTAGTATCTTTGGGTTGTTATTTTAATAAGATCTAGATAAAAAATCTGCAATTACATTATCTTTACCTTTAATATGTTTTACAATAATATCACATTCCTGTAACAATAAACTCCACCTAGTCAACCTCTGGTTCTTGATTCTCATTTTATGAATGAAGGTGAGAGGATTATGATCAATATAAACCAGAATAGGAGCCATAGTGGGATTTAGATATACATCAAAATGTTGAAGTGCAGACAACATGTGCAAAACACTCTTTTTCAATAGTTGAATATTTTTTCTGGTGTTTATCTAATTTCTTAGAAAAATATGATATAGGTTTCTCAACATTATCATTTGTTTCTTGATATAAAATGGCTCCAACTCCTACATCACTTGCATCAACGGCAAGTTAGAATTGCTTTTCAAAGTCTGAAGTGATGCGAACTGGGCTTTAATTAAAAGTTATTTGTTTTCTTCATAAGTGTTTTGACAATTATCACTCCAGATGAATTTAGAATCTTTCCGTAAAAGACGAGTCAATGGTTGAACAACAGTAGCAAAATTTGAACAAAATTTTCTGTTAAATCTAATCATGCCTAAATATATCATAAATTGTTTTTTATTTGTAGGAGGAGGAAATTTGGTAATTGTGTCCACTTTAGCCATAATAGGTTTCACTTGTCCTTGGCCAAATGTGTGCCCTAAATAATCAAGAGTGGCCTGACAAAATTCACTTTTACCAAGATTAACAGTCAAATTTGATTGTGACAATCTATCAAAAGTATCATATAAATGTGTTAAATGTTCTTCCCAGCTATCACTACATACAATAAGAACATCAGTATAAGCATAACAACAGTCTTAATCTTTTATAACATTATTGATCATCCTTTGAAGTGCAGCTGGAGCACTTTTCATACCAAACGGCATGACAGTATATTGAAATAAGCCGTCTGGTGTGACAAAAGCTGATATTTCACGAGCTCTCTGTGCCAAGGGTACCTGCCAGTAACCTTTCAATAAAACAAATTTGCTCACAAATTTTGCTTGTCCAATGTTATCAATGCAATCGTCTATCCTTGGAATCGGATAGCAATCAAATTTTGAAACTGAATTTACTTTTTTGAAATCAGTAACGAAACGAAAGGTTTTATGTGGTTTGGGCACAAAGAGACAAGGAGAGCTCCATTCACTGTTGCTTGGCTCAATAATATCCCTGGCATTTTTATCATGCCATATTTTTATCTTATTCGGTACAGTTTTTAAGTTTTTCTGAGAAATTTTACAAGCAGTATACAATTTTTCTTTAAATTTAGATACATAGTCTAGAAGATTCAAGTCAGTGTGTTCAGTAAGCCATTTATCTTTAACCAATTTCAAAGGTCCTCTTACAGTATGACCAAACACCACCTCAAAGGGGCTAAAACTAAGGGATTCTTGAAGAGCCTCTCAGGCCGCAAAAAGTAGAGTGTGAATAACATCATCCCAGTCCCTGCCAAATTGAAGACAAAAGTTCTTATCATTTCCTTCAATGTTTGATGAAAACGTTCTAAGACACCTTGGGATTCTGGATGATAAGCAAAGATCTATAATGAGCAATCCCTAACTTGTAAACGACCTGCTGAAATAAACCTGACATGAAATTTGAACACTGGTCGGAGTGTATAGACTTAGGAAGTCCTACTAATGTGAAAAATTTGATAAGAGCTTTGACCATAGTTGGTGTCTTGATATTCCTTAAGGGAATAGCCTCAGGAAAGCGGGTGGAAGTACACATGATCGTCAATAAATACGCATTTCCAGTCTTGGTCTTTGGTAAAAGTCCAACGCAATCAATGAATACTCGACTGAAAGGTTCTTCAAAGGCTGGAATTGGCAGAAGTGGTGCTGGTGGTATTTTCCGGTTAGGCTTGCCAACAACCTGGCATATATGGCATGATTTGCAGTATTCTGTGACATCATTTCTAAGTCTGGGTCAGTAGAAATGTTGTAAGATCTTTAGGCAAGTCTTCCTTATAGCTAAATGTCCAGCCAAAGGGCTGTCATGGGCAAGACAAATAATAACTTGCCTATAGACTTTAGGCATCACCACTTGGTATACCACTCTCTAATGAATGTCTAATGAATGGTTGTTCACGTCTGGCCATGGCATAATTACATGCTTGATAGTACCAGGTGGTCTTATTATGGCCTTTTCTGAGCTACCGGGACCTTCAATGTCAGGGAGATTAGGACGAACACCCACAAAAACTGGTCCAGTAATTAGATTTGACTTAAAATAAATACAATGGAGGGAACATCTATGCAACCTAACTCCACACCTTGTAACAAAACGGAGGCACCCACGGACGTCTCCTCGGACAAAAGCAACACACCTTCTAACAATAAAGTCTGAGAAGCTCCAGTGTCCCGTTAAAATCTTAATAGGCTGAGGAGTAGCATTATCAACAATAGAAACAAACCCATCAGACATAAAGGGTTTATAATCCTCCATGTAATCATAAAATGGATTTAAAAGCTTGACCCGCAGGACATTCCAACTTATTGGTAACAAGTGTGTCATACAAGCACTGGACTTTGGCTTATTATCTTTTCATTCTTTTTCTGGAGTCTTAAAACAATCAGCCATCAGGTGACCATTTTTCTTACAATAAGCACAAGTTAGTGACTTCTCAAAAGTATGAAATTTTGGACCAGACATATTATAACTAGACTGACTCTTATTCTGTGCAACAGGCTTACTATCAGTACGATCAGTACTTTGATTTTTGCAATTTCCGCTTGAAGTATTAACATTTTGACCCTTGAATCTTCTTTTATGTGAAAGGGTATAATTATCGGAAACAACAGTTGCATCTTGCAATGTCTCAACAGTTTTGTCATCAAAATGTGTTTTTAAGTCTAAATTAACATACTCCTTGAACTCTTATAATAACATTAACTGTCTTATTTTATCAAAATTATTATCTAATTTCTTTGACGTAAGCCATTTATCAAATAGATCTTCTTTTTTCCTAGCAAATTCAACACAGGTTTGTGATTCAAACTTTTTATACGACCTAAATTTCTGTCTATATTCTTCTGGCACTAGCTCATAAGCTTTCAAAACTTCCTGTTTAACCTTGTCATAATCAGAACTTTTTTCTGAAGAAAGTGCTGAGTAAATTTCAGCCGCCTTGCCCTCAACAACACTTTGCAGCATTGTAGTCCAATAAGGCGTTGGCCATTTCAACTTTTGAGCAATTTTCTCAAACTGTGGAAAAAATTTATCAGCTGTTTTTTTCACAAAATTTGGGAACCAAACGTATATTTTTTGCTGCATCAAAATGTTTGTGATTTTTACTCATATTTAGTGTTGCTTTCTACTTTGACCATTTCTATTTTTATTTTCTCCATCTCTAACCTTTCCCTCATTTCAAATTCTGTCTGTTTTAATCTAAATTCACCTTTTTGTTTTTCCAACAATTTCTGAGTCAACTAAATTGTCTATTACACAATTTTTTATAATTTGTTTTCTCATAGATCCTCTAAAATCTATTTGTAGATGTTTAGCAATCAATACTAATTCTTCTTTCTTTAGTTTATTAAACCCTTTCAGGTCTGGCGTTTTCAAAAAATTACCAGCATCAAATGCCATTTTGTAGAATTTTGTTGCCTAATTGTAATTCACAAAATGAAAAAAATTAATAAGATATTAACGTTATCCCGGACGGGCCCCCAATTTCTGTTACGGCCAGAAATCACCTTTAAATTGAAGCCAACAAAAGACACAAATCAATAATAAAATTTAACAAGATTTATTATACACAACTTTACAAGAAATATTATACAAATTGAAATGCAAATTAACTGTTAACATAATGTCCGATCCTTTTGTCTTTTCTTTATCCGGAATTTTTCTCTTCACTGTTGCGGGAATCCAAATAGAATATTATGTCCAATAAGTCACAATCTAGTATGATGTAGTTAACGTAAAAGTGTCAATCCAACATCTGAGAACACAAGAATGTTAATGTCTAATCTGAAAGTCTAACTTTAGTGTCTGTACATATATAGTTGTCACGGAAAACTCTAGAACACTGTAGAACGAAACTTTTAGAATACGGTAGGAGTTCGAATTACACATCGTATATTATGATCATTCCAGAATTATTATGTAAGTCAAATAGAAAGTTCTAATCATTCCATCAGTATCTATGATTGTTTCAGTGATTTCTAAACTGAACAATTATAACATTATTTGGTAAACAACTATAAGTATTATGTAAGCATATTATACATGTTATAAGGCCACACAAAATAAATCAGGCCAGGATAGATAAATATAATAATTACAATATCATAACATCTTGTTTAGAAGAATGTGGCAGTGATCGTCTTTTTAAATTTCAAAATGAAAAACTGAAACAAATTTAAGAAAAGATAACAAAACCATTTTGGAAAGATGTTTTTCTTAGTTTATATATTGCAAAACCCAGTATAGAGAATAATACAACTGAACTTCTGTCACTTCATATTCGTAATTTTATAACAATAAAAGTTTTCAGGTATTACAAGAACTGGCAAATGTATGACAATGAACACTTGTTTGATATTTTTGATAAAGAAAGAAAGGATTTTTCTTAAATTTGAGGAAATAAAAAAAAATTGTTTAAAGCAGATGTATTATTCTCTTTTATCTAGTATACCAAAATACACTAAAAAAAACAATCCAAAGATACTTATATTAGATATAGTAAATTTATAATATGCTGTATACGACGCATTTCAAGGAGTTACCTCTCATCAGCAGCATTAAAACCGAAATATTTGGAAGACCAAAAACCAAACTTATATTAAACAAGAAGTACTCAACCAAAAATACCGAAATAGGAAGCAAAATTTCAGCTAAGGAGATCTACCATGTGCAATACAAGGAATGAACGCTTAATATTTCTGTTATTTTTGAATTTTGCTAAATACTGGTAATTTCTGTAACAAATCAATGAATAATCATGTCAGACAAGTCTGACGACTGGGTTGGCCAATACCCTCGGGGACCTAGGGTCCACCAGCAGAGGCATCATCCCAGGAGTTTCAAAATAACAATCCAAAGATACTTATATTAGATATAGTAAATTTATAATATGCTGTATACGACGCATTTCAAGGAGTTACCTCTCATCAGCAGCATTAAAACCGAAACATTTGGAAGACCAAAAACCAAACTTATATTAAACAAGAAGGACTCAACCAAAAATACCGAAATAAGAAGCCAAATTTCAGCTAAGGAGATCTACCATGTGCAATACATTAAAGTTTGTATAAAAATAGTTGTACAGAAATAAGTTTGATAATTTCATTGTTGTTGACAATTTTGTACAGAAAAATCTAGTGAACAAGAATTTAAATGTATGTATAGAAGCATTGTGTATGCCAGTCAATAAAAGAGTGTGGGCATTTAGAGCCATTTTTTAAAAAACCTTATAAATCTTAAATCTTGTGAAATTCTAATGTATTACCTTTTTAATTTCATGTCCTGACATTTTTTAAAACTATTTTTATTTTCATGTTCTGATATTTTTGTAAACATTTTTCATCAATTTTCTTATTTTGGAGTAAACATTTAAAAAAATAAAACGAAAATGAGGATTTTTGAGAATTTTCAATAGCAATCAAAACACATCTCAAATAAACTGACACAATTGTCAATCTATTGGAAAATTTAATAATAAATTATATAAAAATACAAAATTTAACCTAAAATTTGCTATTTTTGGGGCTAAAAACAGAAAAAAAATTTAGGATTTTGGGGATTTTTTTTATAACAATCACATAGAAAATCAAATTAATTGAAAGTATAGTTATTCTTTTATTATTATTGAACAGCATTTTATTTAAATCCTATTAGAGAATTTATTTTTGAAATTTGATGTATGTTATTGGAATTATCAGTTCTTTATCATTGAATTGATTAATTTGATATCATGGGTAATTTGGGGAGAAAAATGACAAAAAGTCACTAAAAATCTCAGATTCCTGGAAAACGATTGTACAATGGTTGAATACCATTTGGCGATTCAAATTGCTTCCAAAAGGACCAATGTAGGTAATGAAGAAGGGAAATTAATATTTTTTTCAAGTTACTAGTCAAATTTTCGGGTTAAAATCAAGAAATATCAATTTGGAAACAGGGCAATATGGAATTCCATACGGACCGGTTTACAGACTATTTTGTCATACGGACTGGCCATACGGATCAGCTGCATGGACTGTTTAGATTGTTTAATAAAAGTGTTACGAACTTGTTATTGTACACCACACAACAAAGGTGCGTAAGCTAAAATGTTTTTGATCCGTCCGTCCGTCCGTTCACCTATCAGTCCGTCAGTCCGTCTTTCGGTCTCTTCTTGTGAGCGAAACTTCATTGAAACCACACAACATAATTTCATGAAACTTTACAGTTAATTAAGGTATACTCTGTATATGTACATATCCACAGGAAATTAAGATTTTATGTTTTTCTTATGTTTCCCTTTTAACTTAGAATCTTATATGTTCATGTATTTCACATCCCATCTTTTGCCATTCACCTAAAAAGCTAACCAAACCTTTAAACAAACTTATCCACAAGGGATATAGTTACGATACTGTTGTGACGACATTAATGATGGCATTTTTTTAAATAAATATGTATTCACTTATAGGGTGTTTGCATCGGAAATAAACACATTTATTCATTTATTCTAAAACCAGTTGTTGGCATGCTATGGGTTATGTTCTCGTATAATTCATGATGGCATGATACTAAACCCCTAAAGGGAGGGATTGTGACTGATGTTCTATATGATAAAGACATAATCTTTAGATCAGTTTAATTGAGGTGGGCAACTGGCATGTCAGTAACTGCTAGTAGTCCTTTGTTAAAAGATATCGGTCATTGTCATTTTGCTTAGTTTCTTCTGTTACCTTTTTTAACATCGGATTCGAACATCTTTTGAACTGAGTTTTACTGTGTGTATCGCTGTGTGTTTGTATATTCCACGTTGGCTAGACGTATAGGAGGAGGTTGAGATCTCACAAAACATGTTTAACCCCGCCGTTTTTTTTTTTTTTTTTTTCTTGCGCCTTTCCCAAGTCAGGAACATCTAGCCTTTGTTAGTCTTGTGTGTGTTTTTTTTTAAATTTTGGTTCATTTGTATGTTTCGGAGTTAACTTTGTCGTCCATTTCGCTGAATTTCCGGGTGTCGGTTTTCTCGATGCGTCGAAGACCAATTGTTAGCCTTGAGCTGTTTTCTGCTTTTTGGTCGGGTTGTTGTCTCTTTGACACATTCCCGGTTTCCATTCTCTATTCTATTCAAATAAAGATTAAGATAGTTTACATTTTTTGCGGAAGGTGAGAGTTTGTTTGCCCAGTGACAATGTGGCGGTGTGGGGTATATGAGCGTGCTCACAAAGGTTTTTAATAGAATCTCGGTCAGTGTTATTGGCCTTTGGTCGTACGGGCCTCGAGACCAATACACCTAACATTGAATCAATACAAAGACCAATACAGAATCAGCAAGTTAGTAACACTATATTATCGCACTGAATAAGAACAACAATATCGACTTCGTCCTCGGTCAATATTGTTCTTGGTCAATACCATAAAATCAGGTATCGACCTCACAACATAATTCCTAAATAAAGACATATGACACCGGCTCCTAATTAAATAATTGAAAGATGACAAGGGTTTCAACGACATATTTTCATATTCCTGTCTAGGAAATTCTGCAATGAATTATTTCTCAATGTCTCTTCTTTTTTAAATTTATTTGTTTGACATTGAAATATAAGCTTTCACCTTAAAATTTTCCTGTTAATAACAATCTTACAGTAATGAATTGATTTAAACTGATTCAATAATGGATTGTTAATAAACAAGGTATGTTTTGCTTTCTTTTTCTTTATTCTAATTCATTTTATTTTAATATTCATTGCGTTTTTCTTTCTATTTTAATCTTCATAGTTTTTTTTCTTTGTCATCTGTAAATTAATAAGCAACAGATGACTATTTTTTAGCATGTTGAAAATATAGAACTTCTCAATGTTCTATATTTTGGTATTAACTTTTTTTTTTTTTTTAAAAACTATATATTTTATTGATAGTACTTAATACAAAAATTGTCAATAAAACAAAAAATAATGAAATATATAAAATTTAACCAATTTTATAACATTTTTTTCATAACGGAAAAAAATTATTATAAATTTTGTGAAATTTTAACTTAAACAAGGTGATAATATAACATTGTTTACGAAAATATATAACAAGTTAACTGTGAGACCGATCGCTATTGAAGAACACAAGTTAGCCATAAAATGATAAAATGATAATTTCAGTATGAAATAATTAGGAATTAACACAAATTTCTGTAATTTTCAGATCAAGGACGATTCCAGAAAGAATAAATATTCCTTTACCGTTTGTAAAGTTGGATGGCCTTTGTAATTATTTTAGTTTTTCATCGAATTTGAGGTATGCGTGAGAAATTTTTGCCAACGCATGAGGTCTTGAGATTGATTCAACGTGCTAGACTGTTATGCCCAATGCATGGAATATCACATGTATGGCTGTATGTGTACATGTACAACTTTTAGCCGAAAATCATCTTATAAAATCTCTCTTGTGAAAATGTATTTATCTAAATGTTGATAAATTTATGAGCTATATTGTCTTTGCGTATGCTATTGTTTGATTATATGTTTATGAACAATTATAAATGTGAAACCATGCATGCACTCCTGGGACCCTGATTTGGTACAATAAAGTTATTCTATTCTATTCTATTATACATGTTATATGCGTCTCCCTATCATGCTAATAAATCATTCAATGACAGTCAGAGGTACTTTTATGGTCTTTTACGGAGAGAATTCTTGCCATTCTAAAACTAAGGTTCCAAAATTCGATTTGATTTGCATTTTAATCTTACACTTGAATGTGTCTCTGTATCATTTAACATAGAACTTTCTTAGTGATTCTCTGTAAATTTTGTATATTCTCTGAAATCTGTATAATAATCAATATGCACGTAGAGTAGAAAGGATAACAAACATAACATATGGCAAAATCGGAATAAATAAATTTTTTCTTAATTATGTCTTATATTTGCATTAGCTGAAACTCCGACGGCTTCTGTCTCGGTACAGTGTGTACTGATATCCGTGTTTTTTCTCGAGGTCGGTCCGTGGTCGAACCTATAATTACACCCGCTCGGAAGAAAAACACGATTATCCAACGTCTCGCCCACGTTTTTCTCTACAGAAATACATCTTTTAGTACCATATGCTTCTTTTCATACAAAAAATACAAGGGGCGAGGCTTGGCGCCTGTATGAAAAATAGGCTGGAAAACTGAAATCGTAAGAAAAATTGAATAAACAAGCCCCCTTTTCAACGTGTTCTCGTACGCTCTGTGTTTTGTTTATTGATTTTTCTTACCATAGTTTTTATGAAAGTAAATTTTAGCTGACAGGGCCATTTTAGTGGGTTCGTGGCTCTACTCTTTCCTGGTAATTTTTGTCAAATTTCATTACATTTCATTTCCAAAAAATTAATTTAACACCTGACGCAATGGAACTTTAAGTTACCTTTTAATTTTGCAAAATTCAAACTTGTCAAGCACAAAAAGTATATTTGAACACACAATAATTATATAACACAATATCTTGCTCAAATACGGCGATAAAAAGTGACGATCAGACTTTTATATTATAAAGTAAAGTACTGATTTTTAAGCGCTTAAAAAGCGAACGTCTATCAAACAGTTCTTCAAATTTGTAACAGAACAAAGCTTGTCACGAATTTAACGGTTTAAGATTTACAAAATCCGTATTATTTACTTCTTAGGTTAATCAGGTGTGAAATATATATTGACAAAATTGCCTAATACCTCGTGGCATATCTTTTATCCGATTACGATCAATAATTTCTCATTTATTATCTTTTTACAATATGTTTTTACTGTTATTTTTGAGAAAGTCTGTAGTGTTTAGGTTACTTAGGATTAATATTTTTCTTGAATCTTTGAATTAAAAAAAACCGGAAGTAAATTCCGCGACAATTTACACAGTCAAGATATTTTGAAAGAAAAATGTTTGATCGTTTATATATTACCAAAGCCAAAATTACACGAAACACTGTATCCTCTATGGATATAGCTTATGTCACTATCCAAGTACATACTGTAAAAACTCAATTGTTCAGTGTTGTCTCCGATAGGTACATCAAAACTCCGTGGTTTCAAACTTCAGTGCATTTAAGCTAAAGTAAAAATATTATTTTTCGTTGGATATTTAAATTCGTGGTTTACTGGGACCCACAAAAACCACGAAAATTGGTATACAACGAATATTAATTAATCCACAGTATGTGGGTTAATGGCGAATAATACAATTATGAAGAGACTCATGTTCATTTATCAAAATTATTTGTCCTATGTAGAAATAAAAATTACGGAATAAAGTTTTAGTATTAAAGCATTGATTTCTGACGTTAAGAGAATCTCTGGCTCAGACAATTATGAGCCTTCCCCCGGTTTTTTGGTGGGGTCCGTTTTGTTCATATGCTTTTAGTTTTTAATTGTAGTACATGTATTGTTTTGGTCTTGTCTTCGTTGTTCTCCGGATTTGTCAGTTGTTTAGATTTTCTCCTCCTTCGAATATCCCTTTAGTTTTTCTTGACTACATAATTATATCAGGTAAACATTTTAGAGAAAATAGTACGATAAACGTCAAATGAATGCATCAATTAATATTATTTCGTTAAAAATAAAATAGACAATAAGATAAATAAATGTCCAAATTAATAAATTAAAACTAACGGAGTAGTATGTATGCGGTTTTCAGTTATTATTTGAGGTGGAGCTGAGGTGGAGCTACCGGAAGTGACGTCAACCGGAAATGACGTCACCGGAAGTGACGTGACCGGAACCGGAAGTCAGGTGACCGGAACCGGAAGTGATTTTTGCGTGCATGCGCAACCGGAAGTGGGTAGTTTTCCCGCCCTTTGTTGCCGGAAGTGACGCAAGTCACGTGGTAGGACCCGGATGTGTGTTCTGCGCATGCGTAGGCGGACCCGGAAGTACCCGGAAGTCAGGCGCATGCGCAACCGGAAGTAGGGTGTTTTTTCCGCCATTTGTTGACGGAAGTGACGTAAGTCACGTGTCAGGACCCGGATGTGTCGTCTGCGCATGCGTAGGAGGAACCGGAAGTACCCGGAAGTCAGGCGCACGCGCAACCGGAAGTAGGGGTTTCCCCGCCATTTCTTTACGGAAGTGACGTAAGTCACGTGCCAGGACCCGGATGTGTGGTCTGCGCATGTTCAGGAACCGGTAGTGGTTTTTGCGCGCATGCGCAACCGGAAGTGATGGGTTTTCTGCATGATTTGTTGACGGAAGTGACGTAAGTCACGGACCAGGATGTGCCATGCTTGACCAGATTGAATTATCTCCCTTTTCCCGCACTTCTCGGTCGTCTCTGGATCTTTCATCGGTCTGATACCCTCACTGTTATGTCGAAGTCCGAGAGTATACGAAGTACACTATTGGATTATCTCCCCTTATCCCGCTCTTTTCATTTGGGGGTATTTTCTGTGAGGACCAAAGGTAGGATTGGATTATGTCCCCTTACCTCCAAGTGATGCTTGTCACCAATGGAGTGGTGTCCTTAGCAACTGCCTTAGCAACGGCGGTCCATTTCTATGATGCACTTCGTTTCTCTTCTCTTGCTCTATCCCGCTCCTCGCTGCTCTTCTCTTGCTCCGTGCTGCTCATCGCTACTCAGGCTTGTTGCTGTTCGTCATCGCTGCTCTTCTCTTGCTCTTTGCTGCTCAACGCTGCTCTGCACTGTACTCAGACCTGAAAGCACCCTAAAGACAATCGTTTACCCTAACACTAGTACCACTTCAAATTCATAAGGGATTGAGCCAGATTGAATTATCTCCCTTTTCCCGCTCTTCTCGGTCGTCTCTGGATCTTTGATTGAATTATCTCCCCTTATCCCGCTCTTTTCATCTGTGAGTGATGTTTTCTGTGAGGACTAGGATTGGATTATGTCCCCTTACCTCGAGTTGATGCTTGTCACCGCTCAATGGAGGGGTGTCCTTAGCAACGGCGGTCTATTTCATTGCTCTATGCTTCGCTTCTCTTCGCTTGCTCTTCGCTGCTCCATGCTGCTCATCGCTAATAATGACTATATTCACCTGCTGATTTAAGATTCTTGGGGTTACTTGTCGGTGTTTTCGCTGCTGCTTCCGCTCCTGCTGCTTGATGGTGTTCGTCATTGCTGCTCTTATCTTGTTCATCGCTGTTTTTCTCGTGCTCTTTACTGCTTCTCGCTGTTTTTCTCTTGTTCTTTGTTGCTCATCACTGTTTTTCTCTTGCTCTTTACTGCTCATCACTGTTTTTCTCGTGCTGTTTACTGCTCGTCGCTGTTTTTTCTCTTGTTCTTTGCTGCTCATCGCTGTTTTTCTCTTGCTCTTTACTGCTCATCACTGTTTTTCTCTTGTTCTTTACTGCTTATCGCTGTTTTTCTCGTGCTCTATGCTGCTCGTCGCTGTTTTTCTCTTGTTCTTTGCTGCTCGTCGCTGTTTTTCTCTTGTTCTTTGCTGCTCATCGCTGTTTTTCTCTTGTTCTTTGTTGCTCATCACTGTTTTTCTCTTGTTCTTTACTGCTCGTCGCTGTTTTTCTCTCGTTCTTTACTGCTCATCGCTGTTTTTCTCTTGGTCTTTACTGCTTATGGCTGTTTTTCTCTCGCTCTTTGTTGATCATCACTGTTTTTCTCGTACTCTTTGCTGCTCATCGCTGTTTTTCTCTTGTTCTTTGCTGCTCATCGCTGTTTTTCTCTTGTTCTTTACTGCTCATCGCTGTTTTTCTCTTGTTCTTTACTGCTCATCACTGTTTTTCTCTTGTTCTTTACTGCTCGTCGCTGTTTTTCTCTCGTTCTTTACTGCTCATCGCTGTTTTTCTCTTGCTCTTTACTGCTTATGGCTGTTTTTCTCTCGCTCTTTGTTGATCATCACTGTTTTTCTCGTACTCTTTGCTGCTTATCGCTGTTTTTCTCTTGTTCTTTGTTGCTCATCACTGTTTTTCTCTTGCTCTTTACTGCTCATCACTGTTTTTCTCTTGTTCTTTACGTCTCATCGCTGTTTTTCTCTTGCTCGTTACTGCTTATCGCTGTTTTTCTCTTGGTTTTTGTAGCTCATCGCTGTTTTTCTCGTGCTCTTTGCTGCTCGTCGCTGGTTTTTCTCTTGTTCTTCGTTGCACATCACTGTTTTTCTCTTGCTCTTTACTGCTCGTCGCTGGTTTTTCTCTTGTTCTTTGTTGCTCATCACTGTTTTTCTCTTGCTCTTTACTGCTCATCGCTGTTTTTCTCTTGGTTTTTGTAGCTCGTCGCTATTTTTCTCGTGCTGTTTACTGCTCGTCGCTGTTTTTTCTCTTGTTCTTTGTTGCTCATCACTGTTTTTCTCTTGCTCTTTACTGCTCATCACTGTTTTTCTCTTGTTCTTTACTGCTTATCGCTGTTTTTCTCTTGGTTTTTGTAGCTCATCGCTGTTTTCCACGTGCTCTTTGCTGCTCATCGCTGTTTTTCTCGTGCTCTTTGCTGCTCATCGCTGTTTTTCTCTTGGTTTTTGTAGCTCGTCGCTATTTTTCTCGTGCTGTTTACTGCTCGTCGCTGTTTTTTCTCTTGTTCTTTGTTGCTCATCACTGTTTTTCTCTTGCTCTTTACTGCTCATCACTGTTTTTCTCTTGTTCTTTACTGCTTATCGCTGTTTTTCTCTTGGTTTTTGTAGCTCATCGCTGTTTGTCTCTTGCTCTTTACTGCTTATCGCTGTTTTTCTCTCGCTCTTTGTTGCTCATCGCTGTTTTTCTCTTGGTTTTTGTTGCTCGTCACTGTTTTTCTCGTGCTGTTTACTGCTAGTCGCTGTTTTTTCTCTTGTTCTTTGTTGCTCATCACTGTTTTTCTCTTGCTCTTTACTGCTCATCACTGTTTTTCTCTTGTTCTTTACTGCTTATCGCTGTTTTTCTCTTGGTTTTTGTAGCTCATCGCTGTTTATCTCTTGCTCTTTACTGCTCATCGCTGTTTTTCTCTTGCTCTATGCTTCTCATCGCTGTTTTTCTCTTGTTCTTTGTTGCTCATCACTGTTTTTCTCTTGTTCTTTACTGGTCATCGCTGTTTTTCTCTTGCTCTTTACTGCTCATCGCTGTTTTTCTTTTGCTCTATGCTTCTCATCGCTGTTTTTTCTCTTGTTCTTTGTTGCTCATCACTGTTTTTCTCTTGCTCTTTACTGCTCATCAATGTTTTTCTCTTGTTCTTTACTGGTCATCGCTGTTTTTCTCTCGTTCTTTACTGCTCATCGCTGTTTTTCTCTTGCTCTTTACTGCTTATGGCTGTTTTTCTCTCGCTCTTTGTTGCTCATCACTGTTTTTCTCTTGTCCTTTGTTGTTCATCGCTACTCCTTACCTTACTCGCGTGCTTATTTCGTTTTTTGGGGCTACTTGTCTCTGTTTTCGCTGCCACTACTGCTGCTGCTGCTTTTTGCTGTTCGTTATCGCTGCTCTTCTCTTGCTCATCGCTGTTTTTTCTCTTGCACATCGCTGATCCTTTCTTGTTCTTTGCTGCTCATCCCTACTCAGGGCCTTACTCGCGTGCTCATTTCTGCTCATCTCTTGCTCATCGCTGCTCACAACTGCTCTTCTCTTGCTCATTGCTGCTCATCACTGCTCATCGCTGCTCTTCTCTTGCTCTTTGCTGCTCATCCCTATTCAGGACCTTACTCGCGTGCTCATTTCGCTCCTGCTGCTGCTACGCAAGGAATGGGGTTTACTGCTGATGATCGGAAGGCCACTCGGTACTCATGTTGTCGGTTTGATTGGTAGATCAAGACTGATCGATGTGATTGTATACTGGGATATTTATCGACGACAAACACAAATGAAACAGTTTCATATTTTATTTTACATTTTTACAAAATCTACATCAGTCAATGTTTTAAGTTCTGGTTCTTTCTCTTCAAACAAAGGTATGATCTTCTTCAGTTCTTGCCATTCGTAAGGACTCAGCGTTATACCTCTCTTGGTTGGCTGTAAAGTCAGTTCTCCGTTAGGCACGAAATATTTTCTGACGTGAATAATAGGATAGGGTGCTTTAATGATGACATAAACATCTTCTCCCAGATGATATGTTCAGTCCACCGGTTCTTTGTCCTTGATTCTGGTGATCAGGTCGTCCACCACTTCTGTAGTACTGCACAACATTTTCCACTGCATTAACGACAGGCTGACTCCGGTCTTTGTGGGCACCGTTTCACTTTCCCAAAATCTCAAATCTACTCTTTTACTTCCATTCCATTCTGTGAGTTCAGCATAACGTCCTCCACCCAGTAGTACTTTCAAAGGAATATTGGAATCTGTCATGGCGTCTTGGACGATATCGCGCTTGGTCTGGTCTTTGGTTTTCTTTTCTTTACGTGGCATATCGGCTGACTGATTCTTCTTCTTGCTGGTCTATTTATATACATATATTTGTGAAGATGGATTGGATTGGTTCTTATATTATGAAACGTGAAACAGGATTGGCTATCTTTCCGACATCGTGATTGGTTAACTTCTCCCGTTCCGATTGGTCGAAAATCTGACATTTTCATTGGTCAATTCCAACCGTTTCGATAGATCAACACGATGGTACACTGTCCAAATGTGTGGCGCCCAATCCGGAAACTGCTCACAATAGGTACGAGTAAACGCCGACAATACGATCAGTCTTCCTTGGTTCACCACACCGTCTTCGAACATTGCAGTGACGATTCTCTCGTATACTTGGAAGGGGTCCATCGTACGAATGACTTCTCTGACTATCTTCACTTCCTTTTATACATTTATGACATGAGACTACTCTGCATTGACAAACTTGTAACTGTCTACATATATACATGTATATATAGTGTTGCCAGAAGATCCCGATACCGGGGTTTTGTATCTGAGGCACTGGCAGTCCACCCGGACAGACGAAAATACCGACAATCGTGTTCAGGATGAACGAGATTACATCCGCCACCTTTCCTGATATGGTTCGCCACACATTCAACCTACAAAATGCGACCTTCAAGATCAACGTGTCGTTTAGATTTATACTGAGAAACGCAGAGACCGGAGAACTAAGATACTTCCATTCCAGGACGGGGACGAATGTTCTCTGTCTCGATGATGTTAGATGGACATCAAAGATGGCTGCACCCATTCTCTTGCTTTTTGCTGCTCATCGCTGTTTTTCTCTTGCTCTGCTAATGATGACCTTACCTCATTTCAGTTTTGGGGCAACTTGTCGCTGTTTTCGCCGCTGTTGCTAGTGGTGGTCGATTGTCGTTAGTCAAAGATTGGATCTGTGCGAGAGCACCCTTAGATCCGGGTTATTTAAAAGTCCACTCTGCATTTATCCAGGCTTGTGACTGGCTATCATAAGATAGGCTGCATTAATCCTGCTCAATTTTTTAAGGGCACTCTGCATTTGTCCAGGCTTGTGACTGGCTATATATATGTATAAACATATATAGGCTGCATTACCCTCCTTCCCTTTTTTTGTTATATTTTTTTCTGTTTTTCTTTGTAATATGTTCCAATTCCTCCGTCACATAGAGTCATTGCTGTCTTCAGCTGGAGGTGGGTCGTAGTCGTTCAATACACGGTTAAGCAGATATTTTCGTTTTTCTACGGCCTAATCCCATGATTCTTTTGATTCGTAGTCTTCCTATTCTCTCCAGCGTTTAGCCGTTTTTCTTGATCTCTCTATGTACGGGGTCTTTATTTATGTCTTGATGCCAGGACACCAGTCCGAGGTAATGCTTTCGTATTTCGTCTCTGTATGAGTCAAACATGTCTCTATATGCTGCCAAGCGTGCCTTGTCTTCTTCCATTCCGGCTTCCACTACTTCCTTTACTGTCTGTGAGTATTCCGATTGATGTACTTGAAATGTTATGTTCAAAACGACTTGCCATAGGGACTGTTCGCAAAGCTCTTCGGAGTCTTCGTTGGATCCATGGTCACTACTTTGTTCCGATTCATCGTTATCGGCTTCTGTGGTGGTGTCTGAAGCTGAATCACTATAGTCTGTTGAATCCTCTTCAATACCATGTGCATTCTTTTTGTGTCGCACTAGGTTAAAGTTTTGCTTGGATTGGTATCCACAGGTATACATTTAAGACGTCTTTATTTCCTGGTAGTCGATAGCAGCATGAGTTCCGGTCGTCCTGCAAGTGCTTATATTAGATACAGGTTCCTCAGCGGCTTGTTGATTCATACACAAGCGTTTGGCAAAGTATTCGTTTCGACATTGTTGCAGTTCAGATTTCACTTTTCTGATGAGGTCTCTTTTAAGTCTTTTCCACTCGTTGTCAATCCTTCTACATCCCTTGCAGATATTCATGTTTTTGTAGAAATCCGCAAAGCTCTTGTTCGTTTGACACTTTTTACATTTCTTGTTTGGATCCACTTTGTTGGGTCCTCCACTTGTGTTATCCAGCCGTTTGGTTCTCTTCACTTTGGTTAGAAGTAATTTCCTTTTCCTTTGTGGTTTTGCTTTGGTGTTAGAAAGATCCACAGGTATTAAATATCTAGCAGGAACCACTAAATCAACGAGAGGTGTTTTCGATGCCATTGATACGTGTGTGTTGTTTGACGGTCTTCAAACAACTAACTGACGAAATTAAACAAAACCTCTGATTATATTTTCGTTAAAAGCTTTTCATTGGTGTCATGGTGACGAAGATTTCTTTTTTTCTATTCATTCAGACCTCACAGTTCGCTGTTCGTTGTTGCTATTGCTGCTGAGGAGGTGAAGGTGGGATTCTCACTGTTTCGTTATAAGTCACCTCTTAGTCTCGTTGATGTTACGATGAACATCAAAGATGGCTGCCTCCATGTAACGCGGACCTGAAAGAGAGCACCCTTATGAAATAGAAGTTTTAGAGTCTTTCCGGACGGGAACGAATGTTCCCAGTCTCGTTGATGTTACGATGGACATCAAAGATGGTTGTGCCCAAGTAACGCGGACCTAAAAGAGAGCACCCTAATGAAACGAAAATTTCAGAGTATTTCCGGACGGAAACGAACGTTTACGGATTTCAGTCCTAACCCTAACTCGAGTCCTAACCCCAACTTTAATCCTAACCCTAACCCTAACCCTAACCGTAGTCCTGTCTCTAACCCTTATCGTAGGTCTGTCTCGTACTCCTACTCTAACAACTCATACCCCACGCCGGTGGTTCACCTAAGCAAGCGTGACTGTTTGCCTCATGTTTGTCACGCTTGCTTAGGTGAACCACCGGCGTGGGGTATGAGTTGTTAGAGTAGGAGTACGAGACAGACCTACGATAAGGGTTAGAGACAGGACTACGGTTAGGGTTAGGGTTAGGGTTAGGGTTAGGGTTAGGATTAGAGTTGGGGTTAGGACTCGAGTTAGGGTTAGGACTGAAATCCGTAAACGTTCGTTTCCGTCCGGAAATACTCCGACATTTTCATTTCATTAGGGTGCTCTCTTTTAGGTCCGCGTTACTTGGGCACAGCCATCTTTGATGTCCATCGTAACATCAACGAGACTGGGAACATTCGTTCCCGTCCGGAAAGACTCTAAAACTTCTATTTCATAAGGGTGCTCTCTTTCAGGTCCGCGTTACATGGAGGCAGCCATCTTTGATGTTCATCGTAACATCAACGAGACTAAGAGGTGACTTATAACGAAACAGTGAGAATCCCACCTTCACCTCCTCAGCAGCAATAGCAACAACGAACAGCGAACTGTGAGGTCTGAATGAATAGAAAAAGAGAAATCGTCGTCACCATGACACCAATGAAAAGCTTTTAACGAAAATATAATCAGAGGTTTTGTTTAATTTCGTCAGTTGTTTGAAGACCGTCAAACAACACACACGTATCAATGGCATCGAAAACACCTCTCGTTGATTTAGTGGTTCCTGCTAGATATTTAATACCTGTGGATCTTTCTAACACCAAAGCAAAACCACAAAGGAAAAGGAAATTACTTCTAACCAAAGTGAAGAGAACCAAACGGCTGGATAACACAAGTGGAGGACCCAACAAAGTGGATCCAAACAAGAAATGTAAAAAGTGTCAAACGAACAAGAGCTTTGCGGATTTCTACAAAAACATGAATATCTGCAAGGAATGTAGAAGGATTGACAACGAGTGGAAAAGACTTAAAAGAGACCTCATCAGAAAAGTGAAATCTGAACTGCAACAATGTCGAAACGAATACTTTGCCAAACGCTTGTGTATGAATCAACAAGCCGCTGAGGAACCTGTATCTAATATAAGCACTTGCAGGACGACCGGAACTCATGCTGCTATCGACTACCAGGAAATAAAGACGTCTTAAATGTATACCTGTGGATACCAATCCAAGCAAAACTTTAACCTAGTGCGACACAAAAAGAATGCACATGGTATTGAAGAGGATTCAACAGACTATAGTGATTCAGCTTCAGACACCACCACAGAAGCCGATAACGATGAATCGGAACAAAGTAGTGACCATGGATCCAACGAAGACTCCGAAGAGCTTTGCGAACAGTCCCTATGGCAAGTCGTTTTGAACATAACATTTCAAGTACATCAATCGGAATACTCACAGACAGTAAACGAAGTAGTGGAAGCCGGAATGGAAGAAGACAAGGCACGCTTGGCAGCATATAGAGACATGTTTGACTCATACAGAGACGAAATACGAAAGCATTACCTCGGACTGGTGTCCTGGCATCAAGACATAAATAAAGACCCCGTACATAGAGAGATCAAGAAAAACGGCTAAACGCTGGAGAGAATAGGAAGACTACGAATCAAAAGAATCATGGGATTAGGCCGTAGAAAAACGAAAATATCTGCTTAACCGTGTATTGAACGACTACGACCCACCTCCAGCTGAAGACAGCAATGACTCTATGTGACGGAGGAATTGGAACATATTACAAAGAAAAACAGAAAAAAATATAACAAAAAAAGGGAAGGAGGGTAATGCAGCCTATATATGTTTATACATATATATAGCCAGTCACAAGCCTGGACAAATGCAGAGTGCCCTTAAAAAATTGAGCAGGATTAATGCAGCCTATCTTATGATAGCCAGTCACAAGCCTGGATAAATGCAGAGTGGACTTTTAAATAACCCGGATCTAAGGGTGTTCTCGCACAGATCCAATCTTTGACTAACGACAATCGACCACCACTAGCAACAGCGGCGAAAACAGCGACAAGTTGCCCCAAAACTGAAATGAGGTAAGGTCATCATTAGCAGAGCAAGAGAAAAACAGCGATGAGCAGCAAAAAGCAAGAGAATGGGTGCAGCCATCTTTGATGTCCATCTAACATCATCGAGACAGAGAACATTCGTCCCCGTCCTGGAATGGAAGTATCTTAGTTCTCCGGTCTCTGCGTTTCTCAGTATAAATCCAAACGACACGTTGATCTTGAAGGTCGTATTTTGTAGGTTGAATGTGTGGCGAACCATATCAGGAAAGGTGGCGGATGTAATCTCGTTCATCCTGAACACGATTGTCGGTATTTTCCTCTGTCCGGGTGGACTGCCAGTGCCTCAGATACAAAACCCCGGTATCGGGATCTTCTGGCAACACTATATATACATGTATATATGTAGACAGTTACAAGTTTGTCAATGCAGAGTAGTCTCATGTCATAAATGTATAAAAGGAAGTGAAGATAGTCAGAGAAGTCATTCGTACGATGGACCCCTTCCAAGTATACGAGAGAATCGTCACTGCCATGTTCGAAGACGGTGTGGTGAACCAAGGAAGACTGATCGTATTGTCGGCGTTTACTCGTACCTATTGTGAGCAGTTTCCGGATTGGGCGCCACACATTTGGACAGTGTACCATCGTGTTGATCTATCGAAACGGTTGGAATTGACCAATGAAAATGTCAGATTTTCGACCAATCGGAACGGGAGAAGTTAACCAATCACGATGTCGGAAAGATAGCCAATCCTGTTTCACGTTTCATAATATAAGAACCAATCCAATCCATCTTCACAAATATATGTATATAAATAGACCAGCAAGAAGAAGAATCAGTCAGCCGATATGCCACGTAAAGAAAAGAAAACCAAAGACCAGACCAAGCGCGATATCGTCCAAGACGCCATGACAGATTCCAATATTCCTTTGAAAGTACTACTGGGTGGAGGACGTTATGCTGAACTCACATGGAATGGAAGTAAAAGAGTAGATTTGAGATTTTGGGAAAGTGAAACGGTGCCCACAAAGACCGGAGTCAGCCTGTCGTTAATGCAGTGGAAAATGTTGTGCAGTACTACAGAAGTGGTGGACGACCTGATCACCAGAATCAAGGACAAAGAACCGGTGGACTGAACATATCATCTGGGAGAAGATGTTTATGTCATCATTAAAGCACCCTATCCTATTATTCACGTCAGAAAATATTTCGTGCCTAACGGAGAACTGACTTTACAGCCAACCAAGAGAGGTATAACGCTGAGTCCTTACGAATGGCAAGAACTGAAGAAGATCATACCTTTGTTTGAAGAGAAAGAACCAGAACTTAAAACATTGACTGATGTAGATTTTGTAAAAATGTAAAATAAAATATGAAACTGTTTCATTTGTGTTTGTCGTCGATAAATATCCCAGTATACAATCACATCGATCAGTCTTGATCTACCAATCAAACCGACAACATGAGTACCGAGTGGCCTTCCGATCATCAGCAGTAAACCCCATTCCTTGCGTAGCAGCAGCAGGAGCGAAATGAGCACGCGAGTAAGGTCCTGAATAGGGATGAGCAGCAAAGAGCAAGAGAAGAGCAGCGATGAGCAGTGATGAGCAGCAATGAGCAAGAGAAGAGCAGTTGTGAGCAGCGATGAGCAAGAGATGAGCAGAAATGAGCACGCGAGTAAGGCCCTGAGTAGGGATGAGCAGCAAAGAACAAGAAAGGATCAGCGATGTGCAAGAGAAAAAACAGCGATGAGCAAGAGAAGAGCAGCGATAACGAACAGCAAAAAGCAGCAGCAGCAGTAGTGGCAGCGAAAACAGAGACAAGTAGCCCCAAAAAACGAAATAAGCACGCGAGTAAGGTAAGGAGTAGCGATGAACAACAAAGGACAAGAGAAAAACAGTGATGAGCAACAAAGAGCGAGAGAAAAACAGCCATAAGCAGTAAAGAGCAAGAGAAAAACAGCGATGAGCAGTAAAGAACGAGAGAAAAACAGCGATGACCAGTAAAGAACAAGAGAAAAACATTGATGAGCAGTAAAGAGCAAGAGAAAAACAGTGATGAGCAACAAAGAACAAGAGAAAAAACAGCGATGAGAAGCATAGAGCAAGAGAAAAACAGCGATGAGCAGTAAAGAGCAAGAGAAAAACAGCGATGACCAGTAAAGAACAAGAGAAAAACAGTGATGAGCAACAAAGAACAAGAGAAAAACAGCGATGAGAAGCATAGAGCAAGAGAAAAACAGCGATGAGCAGTAAAGAGCAAGAGATAAACAGCGATGAGCTACAAAAACCAAGAGAAAAACAGCGATAAGCAGTAAAGAACAAGAGAAAAACAGTGATGAGCAGTAAAGAGCAAGAGAAAAACAGTGATGAGCAACAAAGAACAAGAGAAAAAACAGCGACGAGCAGTAAACAGCACGAGAAAAAAAGTGACGAGCAACAAAAACCAAGAGAAAAACAGCGATGAGCAACAAAGAGCGAGAGAAAAACAGCGATAAGCAGTAAAGAGCAAGAGACAAACAGCGATGAGCTACAAAAACCAAGAGAAAAACAGCGATAAGCAGTAAAGAACAAGAGAAAAACAGTGATGAGCAGTAAAGAGCAAGAGAAAAACAGTGAAGGCATTCCAAAATAAAAAAGGAAATTCTTTGATGTCCTTTTTACCGGTATGAATTTGGAAAATTCCATCAAAATGGCAAAAACGTCATTTTTTGTCCCTGGATTTGTTTAAATTGGTGGTATTATTAGAGAAAAGACCTCAAGAATAAATTTATTCTGAAAATTAATGAAAACTTTTAAAAACAGCTTTACTTTTACAGATAAATCATTATAAATTTTTGTTGGTAGAGAATAAATTTCTTCTTAACTTGTCCTCAGTACATAAATATACTATTATTATTAAAATTCATTATAAAATGTTTCTTTCTGAAACAAATATATCAGAATAAATTTATTCCTTGGGTCATGAACGGCTTGTAGACTGAGAATAAATTTATTCTTAACTCTGATATGACGCAACTTCAGTAATATCCATCTTCAGTGTTTCGTTGAGAATAAATCTATTCTTCAAATCTGAGTTTACAATCTTCTTTTCCAGAGAATAAATTTATTCTTTAAATCCAAATGTACAATCTTCTTTTTCAGAGAATAAATTTATTCTTTAAGTCTAAATGTACAATCTTCTTTTTCAGGGAATAAATTTATTCTTTAAATCCAAATGTACAATCTTCTTTTTCAGAGAATAAATTTATTCTTTAAATCTAAATGTACAATCTTCTTTTTCAGGGAATAAATTTATTCTTTAAATCAAAAAGTACAATCTTGTCTTCAAGAGAATAAATTTATTCCCGAATTAAAATTTGCAATCTTAATACACAACCTTGTTTTCCAGAGATTTAATTTCTTCCCAAATTAAAATATGCAATTTTAATACACAACATTGTGTTTCAGAGAATAAATTTATTCTCAAATCAAAATATGCAGTTAAACATACAACTTTGTTTTTCAGAGAATAAATTTATTCTTTTAATTTCAATGTACGATCTTTTTTTTCAAAGAACAAAGATGTTAACAGTGTGCACAATATTATCTTATCTAGCAAAAAAATATTTTTTATTCAATGTTATTTAACATATTTAATTTTGTGAATTTGGGAAAAAAAATTAAAAAAGAGAAAAAACTGCAGACATATAACACTGAGATGAGATAGCTTTGTTATTTTTTTTTAACTTAACAACAGAATGACTTAAATGTAAATGTTTCAAATTCAAAATCAACCTTAGTTTACTGGTTCGTAATATTGTATTAAAATGCCAACATTTGCAAAAGAAACACTAAAGGGATTAAACTGAAAGTCCATAAGAATGAAACACAAAATGAATTCATAAGAACAGTAACATAAACAAATATATGTATATGTACCAAAAAGTTAAAACTGAAATAATAGAAAAGACGTAGCACATTTAAACTTAACATTTAAAATGAGACAGCACAAAAAGTAAAACACAAACAATGTGAGATTCCACAATTCACTGGTTTTGCCCAATTTTTCACTGGTTTTTAACAATCTTTCAGTGAATTTTTGCATGAGCTCCTTTGTTAAACTATGTTTGGCTCTGGCTGCCATCTTGGATGGCCTGCTTGGTCATCGGATACAATTCTAAATGATGACCACCTAATTACCACTGCTGCCAAGGTTTGTTCCAATTGGCTTAGTGGTATCAGACAAGATCTTTAGGTAAATTTCCCATAGGGTTCAATGTTAGACTATGTTCGGCTGTGGTATCGGAAAACTGAATTCGGACGTAAATCTTAACGTCAATGAAGTGCAATGAGTATGTCAAATTTGGTGGGAGGCAGTGTTACACCCTGCGATGCACTCTAAGACACCAAGTAATATGATTTTAGGACGCTTGGTATCAGAGAACTAAATTCATACATAAAACTTATCCGAAGTAAGTAAGGCACGATAAGTAGATCAGAGTGACCTAATTTTGGTATGAGGCTGTGTTACTCCCAAAATTGCATCCTCACACCAAGAAAGATGATTGTAGGTCGCTTGGTATTGGAGAACTAACTTAACCTAAGTAAATGAAGCATGATAAGTAGGCAAGGGTGACTTAATTTTGGTGGCAGGCTGTGTTACTCCCTGAGATGCACCCTGAAACCAAGTAATATGACGTGTAAGTCCCAACTTAACTCGGACTTAAAACTTAACCTAACTAGATGAAGTAGGTCACATTGACATAATATTGGTGGGAGGCTGTGTTACTTCCCGAAATGCACCCTCACACCAAATAATGATTGTAGGTCCCTAGGTATCGGAGAACTGAACTCGGAGGTAAAACTTAACTTAAATCAATGAAGTGCGAAAAGTAGGTCATAATGACCTAATTTTGGTTGGAGGCTGTGTTACTCCCCGAGATGCATCCTAACACCAAGTAATATAATTGTAGGCCACTTTGTATGTTAAAACTGGTTTTTGACAAAAAAATTAAAAGCCAGCCAACCATGTAATATGGGTCATATGACCTTAATCTTCTGTCACATGGTTAGTCCCTTCAACGTGCACCTGCACACAAAAATATATGATCCATTGTTGAAGTTTTGTTGATACACTATGCTTAGTTGCAAAAAAATGAACCTAAAATGCAAAACTTAACCAGAGTCGCTCATGCATACAATGTAGGTCATAATGACCCAATTATTGTATGACTGCTCAGTACTACCCAAGGCACATCCACTGATGAAGTTTCGTTGATACACTGTGCTTAGTTGCAAAGAAATGAACCTAAAATGCAAAACTTAACCAGATTCGCTCAAGCATACAATGTAGGTCATAATGACCCAATTATTGTATGTCTGCTCAGTACTACCCAAGGCACATCCACTGATGAAGTTTTGTTGATACACTGCTTAGTTGCAAAGAAATGAACCTAAAATGCAAAACCTAACCAGAATCGCTCAAGCATACAATGTAGGTCATAATGACCCAATTATTATATGACTGCTCAGTACTACCCAAGGCACATCTACTGATGAAGTTTCGTTGATATAATTTGCTTAGTTCCAAAAAAATAAACCTAAGTGCAAAACTTAACCAGAGTCGCTCAAGCATAACATGTAGGTCATAATGACCCAATTATTGTATGACTGCTCATTACATCCCAAGGCACATCCATTGATGAAGTTTCATTGATACACTATGCTTAGTTCCAAAGAAACGAACCTAAATGCAAAACTTAACCAGAGTAGCTCAAGCATAAAGTGTAGGTCATAATGACCCAATTATTACATGACTGGTCAGTAGTACCCAGGGCACATCCTGTGATTAAGTTTCATTGATACACTACGCTTGGTTCCAAAGAATGAACATAAATGCAAAACTTAACTAGAGTCGCTCAAGCATAAAATGTAGGTCATAATGACCCAATTATTGCATGACTGCTCAGTATTACCAAAGGCACATCCACTAATGATGTTTAATTGAAACACTATGCTTAGTTCAAAAGAAATGAACCTAAATGCAAAACTTAACCGAAGTCGCTCAAGCATAAAATGTAGGTCATAATGACCCAATTATTGTATGACTGCTCAGTACTACACAAGGCACATCCACTGATGTAGTTTCATTGATACACTATACACAAAGAACTGAACCTACACGCAAAACTTAACCAAAGTCACTGATGCATGAAATGTAGGTCATAGCGACCCAAGTATTGCTGAACTGTGTTGTACTATACAAGAGAACTGTAGTGGAGATATATTGCTATAGGTTTCTCAGAAATTGAGCTAAACGCAAAACTTAACCGAATCGGGACGTATGTGCGGACGGACGTACAAGGGCAAATCTATATGCCCTAGCCACATTCCTGGCTGGGCATAAATAGGAGACAACGTACAACTCATAGTGTCAAAGCTACATACCAATTGTGAAATCATTCTGCCCAGTAGAAGCTGAGAAAAAAATGTGACAAAAAGTGTTTGTGGACGGACGAATGCAGTATAGCCGCACTTAAAGACTTGGGGTATAATATTTCAAATTCTCTTAATTCCCTCAACTGATCTTCTAAATTTATTATTACCTCAAAGAATTGTAATTAAGTAGTAAACACGTAGAACCTTTTCTTACAAATAAGGAATTTAATAGTCTTCTTTTGGCTTGAAAACTCAACACTTTACCATGCAATTATGAGTTGCTGATCCATAAAATGAAATATTCCATAAAAAAGATTATGAAATAACAATCCACGAATTTAAATCTCGCAAAAAATCCTCGTTTTTCCTTTTACGGTGAACCCCCTTTACCACGAAAATAAATGAATCCACCGTAGCTAGAAATCACTACAAAGAATAGTAAATCAAATTGTTATGCTTCAGTCGTATTTCAGTAGGTTACAATAAATTATATGATACCAATTTTTATTCACAAGATGTGCACATTTCGTCGATTTACGACTCATTAGTTGTGCACAAATGTAAACCCAAAGGACTTATCCAAAAAGTTGAAGGCAAATTAAAAAATTACAAAATGATCAAAAGTGTAAAGCCAAATCATGAAGACTTGATACGTTTTTATTCTCAAAAGGTTTCAAAAATTTCCACGATGTGCTTTAGCGAACTTCAAGCCGTCTGAAAAATCTCGGACACGCATGCCGTAAGGGTATCATTTTTATTTTAAAAAAATAGGTAGGTTATTTTTCTTTTAAAAATGTTTATTTTATGTAAGGAATTTTAGTATTTTAACGGGGCTTTTTTAATACCAAAAAGTCAATAAAAATGAAGAGGAGGAAAAAAATTAGATCGGTAGGGAAACCCTCATCACACATTAAAATTGACCTCGTTATAATAGTAAAAATACTCACCGTATTTATATTTTCTTGATCGGGGGTAATGGAAAATGGAAATAACTAACTGTATACAACCAACACTCGTAGAAATTCGACGTATAATTATATTACATGCCACACTTTCACTCCTCGTATATAAATACAGATTTTGCATTTTTCATGAACTGACATAACTACATCCGATTATCAACGGTCAATTTAAATTATAACAGATCTGCTACCGAAGGACAACGCATCCCGTTATTTTCTTTCATGGGTCATAATTTAAGCATCTTTCATTCAAAACGATCGATACCTTCAAGGTTAATGGAATTAATTGTATCTAAATGGGAGTTATGCCCAAACTAGCCCATATGGTATCTCCAATTGAAAAACGTGGTTTGTGAATATTAAAAGATGGCATGCAGTGATATGTGATTTCCATTCCCGGCTTCAATTCTTCATTATTCTTCGATATGTTGAACTATGCTGGTATTTTTATTTGTATTATAAATTAAGAAAATTACCACAACAGACAATAATGTGTCATTTCGGTTTTCAGAAAACGTTTATTTTCCCCCAACATTTAAAATGTGTGCATTTTCACTATATTTAAAAATTGAAGAAACGTATAGTTCGAATGTTAACACTCTGTCATGGATAAATAAATAACAGTGTGACGAAGTGTCAAAGCACGAGATTGATATATAAAACGAGAAAAAAAATCACATTTTTTTTATAATGAACAGGTACTTTCAAGTATAAACCAGACCAAACTTTGTCAATTTATTGGCGTAAACAATTGGGTTTAAATTGTCTTTGTTCTAAAAAAATAATCTTTCTTAGGGAGATTATTATATACGACTAGTTATATTTAAAAAGGGCCCAAAAATCAACCTCATGCACCATATAATAATATTTTCATTGAATACTTTAACCTCGCGGGGCGGGGGTAACTTGACCATTTTATGACGAGGCTGTGTCGGTGAACTCGAAACAAATGCCCGAAATTATCCATGTTATATCGAATTTGTGACCCGAAAATATCCAGGAAACCTAAAATTACACACCCGAAATTATAAAAAAATAAAAAAGGCAGTTCTCATGATGAGACATATTTATACATTTAACATTGTGTAAAGTCAACCTGAATTCTCCTCAGTGCGTTATAAAAATCTGCAGAATTTTTTTAAATCCTGACCGGTGTTACATCCTAGTTTTCCCCATACTAGAATTTCAACACGGGAAATGGGTATATACTCAGATGTAGCCCCGGGCAAAAATGAGTATATACCCAACCCCCCCCCCCCCCCCCCCCCCCCACCGAAAACCTGGTAGGCGTATAAACATACTCATTCCCCCCCATACTAATTTTTCCACCTTATTAAAAAATAAAATGTACATGTGATAATATCGGTGAACGACATTTGAGCAGATTTATCCTACATTTTAGCAAATAAAATATTGCCTGAGGCCACTGAGCGCTGAATGTGTGACCTGTTATTTGAAGAAGAAAAAAATCCAATAAAGAAATATCAGACGACTAAGAACAAAAAGAGAATTTTAAGACCTTTGTATAGTTAAACCTGGTAGTATGATGTCTGCCGTTACTGGTGTGTGTGTGTGTGTGTGTGGGGAGGGGGGGGGGGGGGGGGGGGGGGGGGTGACCGTCGCGATTATAGTTTTTGACCATGATTTTACATTTACCATTCGTGAAAAGTTTCAGGCTATGGAACAGAAATTATTGATGACGGACGTATACATGCATCTGGTAGGTGACACGGTTTAATGGAATAGAGACTGGGAATGGGGAATGTGTCAAAGAGACAACCCGACCAAAGAGCAGAAAACACTAAGTTTTGACCATGACCTACAACGTATGGTTTTCTACCTTGTACGCATCACAACCTCTAGTAGTGGAGAAAAATCATGCCAAGTTTCATCACTAAACTCCAAGAGATACAGAAACTAATTGTGACGGACGGACAAGCTGATTTCTATAGGACCTCCACCGATAGTCAGCGGGGTCCTAATTAAAAGCCTTCCTAAAACCAATTTTGTGGTCGTGATACCTATTAGGGTCTTCTCGTTCAAGTTACGATGTCATGATGATAATCCACTAACAGGAGGGATTGTTGTTCTTTTTTCTATGGAAAAACTTGAGGCTCCCAGGAGCCTGAATCGCTTACCTGACGCTTTTATGCAAATTTTGACCTCGGACTTTCGGCCATTTTGAAATCGGTACAAAAGTAGCAACACTTATGAATGACCTAATAAGAAAGACCTCTACAAAGTTTGTTCAAATTCTGATAAGTAGTTCTCCAAAAGAAGACAAAAATATCTTTTTCCATTGGGTTTCAATGTAAACTTTGACCATGGAAGGCGCCATTTTGAATTTCTGATTGGTACTAAAGCGACACTTATGAAGGACTGCATAGGGATGAGGAAAGATCTCTACCAAGATTTGTCAAATTCTGTTCAGTGGTTCCCGAAAAGAAGACGAAAATATCATTTCCCATAAGGTTTCAATATAAACTTTGACATCGGCCGGTAGACATTTTGAATTTCCGATCGGCACCAAAGTAATAACACATGGTTCTCTATGTGGAAATGGTGGTCCAATGTAAAAATAAAATCATGACCAACTTGTCCTTTGTGTTAAACTATGCTCAAATATTCAATTTTGTTAAAAATCACAGCATTGTTTTTTTAGTAGATATTACGAATTTAATCAACATGATCAAGGGGAAAAGTCTAGTATTGATTCGGTCTGGGGGGAAATCTAGTATATACTAATTTATCCTACCACCAATTTCAAGGAGGAAGTATTATATGCTCGATTTTCCGAGAGAAAAACTCAGTATATACCAATTTATCCGGGGGGAAACTCAGTATATATCCATTTTACCGGGGGAATACTCAGTATATACCCATTTTTTCCTGGGGGGAACTGAGTAGGGGGAAACTCGAGTATGTGGCACTGGAATTCTCCACAGTGTCAACAAATCCCGACCCGAAATCTCCGCCGGTTTTGTAAAATCTTGACCCCAATTTGCCACACGTCCCGTATCAAAATATCATTGAGTTACCCCCCCCCCCCCCCCCCCCCCCCCCGAGGTTTTAACACATTTTATCATATAGGCGTTGGTTTAATGGATATTTTTTTATATTTATTTAAACATGAAGCCTCACATACCATGCACTACTTAACATTTCAGTTTTTTTTCTTTCTTATCCGCGTATTTTCGAAGAATATTTGGGAATAATGCTTTGTGAATTTAAAGTAGTGGTCTAAACTCCTCTTTCATTTTTCATTTTCTGCATTTAATTTCTGTACAGTATTGTCACACAATGTATGTAAATGCGTATGTAAATTTTGAATTTTGATTTTCAAAACTAGGGGTCTGTTGTCAAACATTAACATGATTGTGGAACACAAAATGTGTGGAGTACGGGGATAGCTACCTCTTGAGCTAATAAGTTAAAAACCTGAGTCAGTGTGTCGGTCTAGTATAAAACAGGCTTTATATTTTCATATCAATATGTTCTGACCCTGATATATATGTACATTTAATAACTACCACTAGACATTAAACATTTATACATCCACCTATCACCCCCCCCCCCCCTTCCCACCCCACACACATACAAGTAACAAATAAACCATACACAAAATCTCATCATGCAACAATAGTCTAGAAATTAAAAAAAAAACAGATTTGACTTTGTATTTACTCCTACGTATTATATAATACTTTTAGACAAGGATTCTTTATTGTTTTAACCAAATTACCAGATATAAACTTATCAACTTCTGCAGTTTGCAGTTCCATTTATAAAAAAAAATCTCTCGAACTTACATGACTTAGGAAAGTGGACTCTACAACTGCGTAAATTTTGTACAAGTTTGTATATGCTATATTGGTGTGACTTTATTCTACTTTGTTTATTATGTTCATTTTGTTTGTTATCAACCCCTAGGGGTATAAACATTTCAAATAAAGAAATATAATATATATGAAACGTTAGGTGTAATCGAGAAATTACTGAGCATAAGAAAAAAGAGGAGAAATTATTTTTTTCTGTCTCTCTCTTACAGTATAATTTTAATTAGATTTTCATTTAGTAATTTCCATAGTTATAATTTTTATTTATTTCGTTTCAATTTCTATTTAATTGGTAGGGGAAAAGTTTTTCTAAGCACATAATCAATATGAATTAAACGTAAAAGATGTTTCTTCAAAACTCAGCAGGTTTGGTTTTGTTTTTAATGTTCATCAAAGGATTCTATATCACTCTTCATACCATACGTAAATGTAACACAACATTACATGATGTGAGGCGATATATTATAATTCAATTTCATTGACACACATTTCCGTTTGTCAGTAAACGTTCTCCAAACTACGGTTTCTAAGGTCCGAGTGAATAGATACACAGGAAGAGTTGAATACACATGAATGTTTTTTTATAATGAATAGCAATATCGGCAAAAGAATAGATTCGAAGGAGAAGAGAAAGTAAGGAATCTCATTAAAACGGAGATTTCGTGAGAACAGTATCACAGTAATATAGTAAACAAATACTAAAAAAAAAATAAATATGAGAATAATTAGAAGAAAAAAAAACGATAAGGTTATGAGCCTATCTATGAAAGTTTCGTCTCCTTCTATTTCACCCCAAATTGAGGGCACTGAATGAGTGTTTTATCGTCAAAAGTATATACTGTATTAACTAATATGTTCGTTCAGTGTGATTTAAAAAAATTACACATATAGGAACTGAAGTGAACAAGTTGTAAAGATAAAAGGAAAATAAATTAATTCACTTTATGAGCTATTAGGTAATTTTGCTTTAAAATATTACATTTTAAATTTTAAATGCCGAATTCAGTGCAAAAAAAAATATTACATTTACAACAATATATATATATTGATAGGATTTAAGACTTTTTCACATCGAGAATATTTAGTTCAACTTTCTGAACGATGCCTTTAAAGAAACTACATTGTTGTAAAGATATATTTATACTTTTTTCATGACCACTTGACCATTGACATGTCGAAGGAATTTATATGCGTTTCAAATTATAATCACGTCGTGCAATGTTTCATGTCTGTCAGATTGGGAAGTAAAATAATGTCATGGTTCACATTCCCGGTTGACCCATGCTGCTATGGTGACGATCGTTATTATCCTATTTACAGTAGTTTCAAATTGCGAATTAGCTGGAAGATGTTAAACAATAAAAATCCTTATATTGTAATTATTCTATTGATAAACGCATATAAAACTGAGATAAACACAAATCTGTAGTCACACTTCATTATTGATAGTTATCAAATCACATTTCCGGTACAAATCACATTATGTTCCTAATCACGGTAACTTGGTTATTGTCAAGTGTCTACAATATGCAAAGTAATTAAAAAAAAAATATAAAAGAGATTGAAAATTAGTTCAGAACTCCATATTTTTTCATTTTCATATTTAATCTTCAAATGTGTGTTGATATATGTAACAGGAAGAAATAAATAGTTCAACATATCAGACTTAATGCGAGCTGCATAGTTTTACTAAATTATATTAACAAAAACAAAGTCGTGAACATTTGATGTGTTTGTAGTGAACATTTTTACCAATTTGAACGAGGTCGAAGAAAATCATTTCCCATTATATTTTCTTGAGTGCTTGATGCTGGATTCGATTTTATTTGGACGCAGGACATTTTAGCGGAACATTTTACAGTGATTTTTTATTATTTTGTAACATACAATGTATAGTAAGCAAAAATATTGTCAATAGTGAGAAGAGTAATGACTATTACCCAAAAACCCTCCAAAATTATTTGACGCGCATTACAAGATCAGTAAGAGGAGGCGCTGCAACCAAACGACCTGAAAAATGTTTCAAAGGCTCTGTGTAGAATTAAAAGAGCAAACACATATCCAGCTTTGCCCAAGACACTGTTAGCAACACACAGGGTGCTCATAATGACCAACATACAGACTAAAAAAATTGAACATTTTTATAGCTGAAAGACCCAGACCATTACCAAACTTTCCCAATAAAATGTCCACATAGTATTTTAAATTCCACAAAATTACCGCTAAAGGTTATTTTTTCCGCTAAATGGTCTTATCAATGAGCTAAAATGTCCCGCGTCGGATCTTTTATTGTATCATGATTAACGAAAATTGTGGGTACTTTCTGATACAAAAATAATTATGGAAGATACCAGAAAAAAAACATCTTATTGCATATTGAGGCTTATATTCTTCAAAATTTAAGTGGATTTAATACGATCTGAACTGACATAACTGAAGATTGGTAAGAAATAAAACTATCGTAATCAATTATAATCATTGTATCTAAATTGTTATTGATTGAACTGCCCTTTGGGGCGTCTTCATTGACATTAAAGAATTTGGATTTTTGAATTAGTAACATCAAAATATGATAAACGAATAAAAATATCTTATCCACTAAACTTTGTCTTTTTTTTCGGCCAAGCACTTTTCTTGTTATTTATAATGTTGATGATTATACTGTTTGTGACGCCACATTGGGATATTTTCATGTTTAATCAAACGAATTACTACACGAACAATAAAATATTACCGAATTCCAAAGACAAGGCCAAATACAAACAACAACAACACAAGGAACATATTTTATTTAGTTTAACCAAATACCAGAAGCACAACCAAGAGACAACACACAAATATAATGTACTAAGACCGTGTACAACCAGCAGGCTTGAAAGATGGCACAATGTTTGATTCCTCAGATTTTCTACCTTCAACAATGATACAATATCTAGGGATTATTAAGAAAGTAGCTGTTTAAAATGTTAAGAAAATTGACAGTTTCCCCAAATATTCAAGCAGACTTTCAATATCTCGGAAATTATGTATCATGAATGTTTACAACGCCTGTTTAAGAGAAACCCTCATAGATCCGTTATGTTGCCTCATTAAATTAGGCATGGGATGCTGACACAAACCCCACATCTATTCGTTTTCATGTCACATCAGAAAAAAATACATTATAATTTGATATTTTGGCATATTTTAATTTACGTCTAGCTTATACCTAAAATAAAAATTCTGATATTTATTTATTCTCAAATATACTATTTGACTATTTTCTTGTTAGTTTTTCATTCCACAGAAACTCAGTTACAGTGGCCAAATCTAATATTTCCTTATTTTATTAATAACTGTTTCTTTGTGTTTTGAAATGAGTTGCTTAAATACATGACCAGTTGCGATAGGGCAAAAATCCCGAGCCGTAAGTCGTAGAGGCTACAGTTTAATAAGTGATCATTTATATTTAGATATACTACGTCAGTATGATAAACAGAAAATAACAAAAAATCCAAAAGAGAAATGTGCATATCATTCCATCTGTGGACAATGTGCATGTAATGTCCATGCACTACTAAGCCCGACGTGTTAACCCTGGTGTAGAAAAATATGTGCAGACGTATTATGGTATGGTAGTGCCGTTGTCGTCGGCGTCGGCTTCCGTAGACAGTTAATTTTCCGCTCATTTACTTTTGTTCTACATGTATTAAACAAATCCTTAATTTTTTTTACCACAATGATCTCCATATACGAATGATTTTAGTAAATCTGGACTCTCCCGTTTTTTTTGTTTTTTGGGGGGGAGGAGGGGGATAAAGGTTTTTTTTATATAATTTTGGGGTACATTTTAAAATTTTCAACTGATTTTTGGTTTTCTTGATTGAAATGGAATAAACGTCATTTAGATCCATATTTTGACTATCTCTTAAATACCTCTATCTTTTAGAGATTGAAAGGGGCCAAAAAAGTGTCACGTCTTAATTTTCGAAACTTTTTATCTGTGCCAGCTACGGAGTTGAAGTAATTTACACCTGGAATGGGACTTCATATTCGATTATTTCATAAAATAAGAATATAAAGACCTAGCCCTTTGCTCTTTTGGGTTGTCCTATGTATCCGATATTGATTTGCAATACATATTTCATTTCTCCTACGAATAATATGGGGCTTCCTTTTAAGAGCTTATTTGGAATTTAACTATTGTTAAAATCAATTTACACTGCCAAATTATATAAATAATCATTTACTAAAGAAAAACTAAAACTGTCCTGAAAGGGACTAATTACCCCCCCCCCCCCCCCCCCTTTTCAGCAACATGTCTGTTTTGAAGCCTACATAAAGTTCAAATCATCATATTTTTCAAAGTACTCGCCCAAACAGAAAATCCTGACAATGTGTATATCTCTATAATGTGATCTAACACTCCATAAAGTATCATGAGAATCATGCAAGTACATGTAATATAGGAGATGTTGTAAGAAGTTTTGTTAAAAATGGCATAAGTCCAAACAGCCATATCTTTTACATCTCTTGTCCAAACAGAAATTCCTGACAATGTGCACATATCCATATAGTGATCTAACACTCCATAAAGTTTCATGAGAATCAATGCAAGAAATGTAGGAGGAGTTGCGGACAACGTTATTTCGGACAGACGGGCGGGCGGACGGACGGACAGACTGAAACCTATATACTTCCAAACTTCGTCTGCGGGGGTATAATTAATAAAACGAATGTTTCACAGACTTATCGGCAACCGTCGCGTCATTCAAAAATCAACACGGCGCGGCCTATGTAAATATAGATTCTCCTTCAGGTACGAGTGGGTTATGGAATTTCTCCACCCGAGATAGTTAAATTTTCGATTTTCAACACGCGAGCATTTGCGAGCGTGTTAAAATCTAAAATTTAACTATTGAGGGTGGAGAAATTCCATAACTCACGAGTAAATTGAAGGAGAATCTGTTTCTCCTATGATTTTCGACAAAAACCTCAAGAAAATGTCGTTGCTATGTAGTTTGTTTACATAGACGTCATTTCGGGACTTCTCTAGTTTATCGTTCCAATAACTGTAGAAAAAAGGGCGGTAATTCCCACGTAGAAATTTAATCACCGGGAAGTGGTTAAAGATATTATGTATTTTTATTCCACCGATTAAACACGCCAAGAATAGGAGAAATATGTATTACAGTGCAGTACAAGATTGTTATTGTACACAACTTTTTCCTGTGGAAAAGATACTTTTTGTCTTCAAAGCATACCCAATTCACGTTTACCTAAACATATGTACACAAAGCATAAAAGTGAATATACCCTGTAATATATCGTTTGACGACATATACGATGCCATATTTGTGCACGAAAAAGTTTATTTCAGGACGAAATATTTAAAAAATATATATAACTGTTAAATGGTTAGGAGGATAGTAACAAATTTATTATTCTCAAAGGAAAACAGCTGCATGGTGACGAGGGGAACAATAAACTTCGGGACATACGCCTCATATCATCATGTTAATGCTTACTTTCCATTTGATCAATTAGAAGTTTGATAATTCTCTTTTATTCATAAGTAAGGGGGTTAAACCGCTCAAATATATGCACGTGTATGATTAATTGATGGACATAATGGGTGTGGTCAACGATAACCAATCATGTGGTTTTAATTGTTCATGGTCACGTTATTACATGGAACCGTGTCTGATCGATAGAAAAACCATAATTAATTGACGAAAGATTACACAGAACTCATTTAAGTTGAGAGGTATGTTCATTTTATTTATGATTTAGTTACGATCGAGTTAATCATGCCGAATGTAATTGAATGCATTGAGGATTGGAAGGTTGTTAAAAATACAATATTAGGAAAATTGTGATTTCAAAGTATCTCGGAAAACTGTTATTTTGAAACCCAAAGACATTAATTCATGTATATTTATAGGTCTAGGGTTTTCAGTTAATGTAATAACCCCGGAGCGTGGTTTTTCATGATTGTTGGTATTAATTCGGGGTGTGTTTTGAAAAACTAATATATATTCGGGTTGTAAATTGACGGTGCTATTCAATTCCTCAGATGTTTGTGCATAAACATCAGTATAAGTCCGGGTGTGCTATGTCGATATGGCTGTTTTTCGGGTATAGGTATTTTCATCTAAATTATTTTTTTTGTATATTATTAACATGTATTCTAGTATTTGCTCGGGTACTTTTTCTTAGGCCAACAATCCAGAGAGTTACCCCTCCCCCCTCTTCCGGGTAATTACACTAATTTCCAAGAACGTTTCGCATCGTCTTTAGAAGTGAGGCTGATTATTTATGCAATCGGTAAGTCTTAACGGAGTGACCGAGCTTCATATTTGTTGCCCAAAATAATCATAATAATGTTGCCCAAGAAGTGAGAACGTAAACATTGTAATGCATTTCAAATTTATTTTATTCATTTTTATTACAATCTCCACACATTTATTTTGAGAAAATTAGCGTAAAAAGCTTTTGTTACTGTAAAACAATAACATTGAGGAGCTATTTTGCGAAATCATGAATATCAAAACACGTGATGATTCAACCGATGAAGTTTATGATAATGTATTTCATTCCCAGCCTCTTCTTGCCAATTTGACGCCTGGCAAATATCATAAGTTTCGTAGGCCTTGCAAAAACCACTTTGTAATTTCTTTTTTAGCAGAAACAGTAAAGATCTTGGTCGACTACTACTATTTACTTTGTGTAGACATTTTCTTCCGCAACTTTCGCTACACGCAAGCGCACGATTTCCACGGTAAGAGGTCATGTTGAGGTCATATGAATAGGGGCGGGAATTAGATTGATTTTTTGTCGCACCGACAAAAATTCAAACAGGGTTTGTTTAATGTTAGTCCGTCGGTGATTTGTTTACACAAAAAATTTCTCAAGACCATTTTGAAGGATTGTTTTATTATTTTCTATAAAACATTTAATTTTTTTTTAAATCGTAGCTACAGTAACTATAACTTTAACTGTTCGTACGTGACACGGTAAGATTTTCCATTCGGTCGTCTGTCAACTTCTTACATGTATCTTCTGTTGTTGCGATTAGGGGAGTTATTTCTTTTATAATGATTGCATACCATCTGTAGATCAATTGCAAACATTAGTGTTCGCAGGTAGTCGAATTTATAAAAAAAAAATGTGCATTTAAGCTTGTGACCTAGACTTTTCTGCATTTAACCTTGCATAGTATTGTCATATGAATTTACAGGTGAAATAAAGTTTTAGGATTTTGATTTTGAAAATAGGGGCCCAGGGATAAAATGTTGTACCAAAAGTAGTAAATTTCAATTGTGGCCAAAATCTTCCTATTTTTCAGATGTAATATTATAAGAAGGGATTGCTTCTTTCAGTAGGATCATAGGTGTGTAAAGGCGTTGACCGACTGCCTTCATGCTTTAAATGTGTTTCGGTCATCCATCAGTGCTTTAAAATTTGTTTACACGGTAATGAATTACAAAAAGACGATTTCAATTATTTAAGACTGTTACATCATTCATTTTTAGCTCCCCTGTGCAAAGGTCTATGTGAGCTATTGCCATCAATTGGGGTCTGTCGTCCATCTGTCTTTATTTTAAACCTGAAATCAGTAAGCCAATTGGAACCAAAATTGGCAGCAATGGTCCTTAGATGATCCTTTATTAGCTCACTTGGCCCAAAGGGCTATGTGAGCAATTGCCATCACTTGGCGTCCGTCGTCATCGTCGTCGTAGT
Organism: Mytilisepta virgata; assembly: GCA_028015205.1. Taxonomy (NCBI): domain Eukaryota; kingdom Metazoa; phylum Mollusca; class Bivalvia; order Mytilida; family Mytilidae; genus Mytilisepta; species Mytilisepta virgata. The sequence goes on along the minus strand of JAPWFG010000018.1, from coordinate 1,615,586 downwards.
AAAATTTCCGTTAAAGATCTTCTCTGAAACCACTGAGCCAATTAGAACAAAACTTAGCAGCAATGGTCCTTAGGTGGTTCTCTTTCAGAATTATATCCGATGATCCGCCCCGCATCCTAGATTGCCGCCAAAGCCGAACATAGTGTAACATAGGACACTTTGGGAAATTTACGTAAAGACCGTCTTGACTGAAACCACTTGGCCAATTGGAACAAAACTTAGCAATAATGGTCCTTAGGTGGTCCTCTTTCAGAAAAATGTCCAATGACCTCGACTGTCATCCAAGATGGCCACAGTTTAACATAGGACCCTATTGGAAATTTACTTAAAGATGTTCTTGCCTCCGGCTTGAAACCACTTGGCCAATTGGACTAAAATTTAGCAGCAATGGTCATTAGGTGGTCCTCTTTCAGAATTATATCCAATGACGGGCCGTCATCCAAGATGGCCACCAGAGCCAAACATAGTTCTACATAGGACCCTATGGAGAATTTAATTAAAGATTTTCTTGTCTGAAACCACTAGGCCAATCGGAACAAAACTTGGCAAGAATGGTCCTTAAATGATCCTTTTTCAGAATTATATCTGATGACACGGCCCATCATCCAAGATGGCCACCAGGACTGAACATAGTTTAACATAAGACCCTATGAGAAATTTACTTAAAGATCTTCTTGTCTGAAACCTAGTATAATATAGGACCCTATGGAGAATTTAATTAAAGATCTTCCTGTCTGAAACCACTGGTCCAATTGGAAGAAAACCTGGCAGTAATGGTCCTTAGGTGGTCCTCTTTATATCCAATTTCCCCACCTGTAATCCAAGACGGACGCCAGAGCCGAACATAGTTTAACATAGAACCCTATGGGAAATTAACATCTTCTTAATATCTGAAACCACTGAGGCCATTGGAACAAAACTTAGCAGCAATGGTCCTTTGGTGGTCCTCTTCCAGAATTGTATCTGATGGCCCCGCCTACCATACAAAATAGCCACCACAGCTGAACATTGTTAAACATGGTACCCTATGGGAAATTTACTTAAATATTCTTGTCTAAAACCACTGGGCCATTTGGGAAAAAAACTTGGCAGCAATGGTCCTTAGTTGGTCCTCTTACAGAGTTATATCCTACGACCCAACCCGTCATCCAAGATGGCTACCAGAGCCGAACAGTGTTTAACATAGGACCTAACTGGAAAAATCACTGAAAGGTCTTCTTGTTTGAAATTGAAACTTGACATCAAAGTTCCAGGCTGCCAAGATGGACTTAGTCCAGGTGACCGATCAGGCTCCTGGGAGCCTTTAGTTAAAGTTGTAACTGATGACCCAGACTTCCATCCAACATGGCGCCAGAGCCAAACATATGGGAAAACTGACAAAAAAATATTGTCTGAAATCAGTATGCAAATTGGAACCAATCTTAGTAGCAATGGTCCTCAGTTGATCCTTTCACAGTATTGTATGCGATGACCCTGTCTGCCGTCCAAGATGGCCAACTTAGTTTAACTCTATGGTAAAATTCACTTAAGTCTTTTTTCCTAAACCAGTTAGTCAAGTGGAACCCAATTTGGCAGAAATGGTCCTTAGAAGGTCTTTTTATCAGAATATTATTTGTTGGCCTGGACCATTCAAGGTGGTTAACTAACACCCTGTGGGAAAATACATTTAAAAGCTCTTCTTGTTTGAAACCAGTGATCAATTTGGAACCAGTGTGCCAATCAGAACTTTTATCCTCCAGACTGCCAGTCAAGATAAACATAGTCAAGCGATTTATATTGCTTTAAGTCTACAAATGATTTAATGTGAGCGACACAGGCTTCTGGGAGCCTCTAGTTCAATATCCAATGCAGTACATGTATCTTATATTCTTGTTGCATGGAAAATTTCATGGATATCTGCAATATAGCCTAATTTATTTTATTAAGGTTTGTCGATGCGTACATTTCAGTTAGTTACTTTTCAAACAGAAGACATTAAAAAAAATTTACATATGATGTGTTTTTTAGGTTGCAACAGTTTGTATGGAATATTTTACCAGTAATAATAAAGACCACAACAAAATATATCTCTGGCATATTAGAGGACTTTTGCTTAAAACATGAAAAGGACCCAATATAAAACTGGAACAAGATTCTGTTATAAACAAAAAATAAATCATTTATCACAAGAAGCCTGAATGATCAATTTTTAGACATTGTCACCATCCCAACACTCGCTTGACATTGCAATACAATGGAAATTTTCTATTGGCAAATACAGTTAATAAATGAAAAACACAAACAAACAGCCTTCCATTGCTTAGACTCCACTAATTATCTTAGTTTCAGAGAAATGCACCCCCAGAATTTTATTAATTATTAGAGGTGGTAAAGTTTGACTACATGATAGATAAATAATAAATGTCTTAACCTCAAAATTAAGTTATATAAGTACAAGGACGTATATTTTCTGAGCTGTTTGAAGTTTAATATTGATACTTTGTGAGATTGTTCATCTCCTTCTACAGGTGTGTCACATATTTTACAAATTTCTACCTTGTAGGCCAAGCTAATTCATATGCTTAGTTCAAATTTCCATACTATGGGTGCTCGTTCAGAAACTGTTTGCTATATTTTCAGTACATTGTACTTTTCAGATTTCAATTGTGATAATTTGCATTAGTTGTCAATGTCTCACAAATGCCTACTCCTGTACATTATACTGACTCCGAGCTGACCAGTCCTTTGCTCTTACTCCTATAATGCAGATGCTGTGTGCTTTAAATGTCTTTGGTTTGACCCGGCCAGGGATCGAACCTGCGACCTTCAACACTCAAGGCGAGCATGCTACCACGAGACCACCGAGGCCGTTTTGAATGATGATGAAGATAACAAAAAATAATGTATCCTAGGAATACATAAATTGTCTTTGTACATCAAAATTAAAGAAAAATTTATTTTTAGCATAACAAGATTGTATATTTGTATTTGGGAATAAATTTATTCCCTGAAAAAGAAGATTGTACCTTGGTGTTTAAAGAATAAATTTATTCCCTGAAAGAAAAAGAAGATTGTACATTTGGATTTAAAAGATAAATTTATTCTCTGAAAAAGAAGATTGTACATTTAGATTTAAAGAATAAATTTATTCCATGAAAAAGAAGATTGTACATTTGGATTTAAAGAATAAATTTATTCCATGAAAAAGAAGATTGTACATTTAGATTTAAAGAATAAATTTATTCTCTGAAAAAGAAGATTGTACATTTGGATTTAAAGAATAAATTTATTCTCTGGAAAAGTAGATTGTAAAATCAGATTTTAAGAATAAATTTATTCTCAACAAAACAATTAAGATGGCTATTACTAAAGTTGCGTCATATCAGAGGTAAGAATAAATTTATTCTCAGTCTACAAGCAGTTAGCTTTGAGATTGTTCATGACCCAAGAATAAATTTATTCTGATATATTTGTTTCAGAAAGATACATTTTATAATGAACTTTAATGTTTATAGTATATTTATTGTTACTTTGGAATAAATTTATTCTTTGGGTTTTACCTTTTCTGAAATATACCATCAATTTAAACAAATAAACGGACTAAAAATGTTGTTTTTGCCATTTTGATGGAATTTTTCAATTTCATACCGGTAAAAAGGACATCCAAGAATTTCCTTTTTTATTTTGGAAAGCCTTAGTGATGAGCAACAAAGAACAAGAGAAAAAACAGCGACGAGCAGTAAACAGCACGAGAAAAATAGCGACGAGCTACAAAAACCAAGAGAAAAACAGCGATGAGCAGCAAAGAGCACGAGAAAAACAGCGATGAGCAGCAAAGAGCACGTGGAAAACAGCGATGAGCTACAAAAACCAAGAGATCAACAGCGATGAGCAGTAAAGAGCAAGAGAAAAACAGTGATGAGCAACAAAGAACAAGAGAAAAACCAGCGACGAGCAGTAAAGAGCAAGAGAAAAACAGTGATGAGCAACAAAGAACAAGAGAAAAACCAGCGACGAGCAGCAAAGAGCACGAGAAAAACAGCGATGAGCTACAAAAACCAAGAGAAAAACAGCGATAAGCAGTAACGAGCAAGAGAAAAACAGCGATGAGACGTAAAGAACAAGAGAAAAACAGTGATGAGCAGTAAAGAGCAAGAGAAAAACAGTGATGAGCAACAAAGAACAAGAGAAAAACAGCGATAAGCAGCAAAGAGTACGAGAAAAACAGTGATGATCAACAAAGAGCGAGAGAAAAACAGCCATAAGCAGTAAAGAGCAAGAGAAAAACAGCGATGAGCAGTAAAGAACGAGAGAAAAACAGCGACGAGCAGTAAAGAACAAGAGAAAAACAGTGATGAGCAGTAAAGAACAAGAGAAAAACAGCGATGAGCAGTAAAGAACAAGAGAAAAACAGCGATGAGCAGCAAAGAACAAGAGAAAAACAGCGATGAGCAGCAAAGAGTACGAGAAAAACAGTGATGATCAACAAAGAGCGAGAGAAAAACAGCCATAAGCAGTAAAGACCAAGAGAAAAACAGCGATGAGCAGTAAAGAACGAGAGAAAAACAGCGACGAGCAGTAAAGAACAAGAGAAAAACAGTGATGAGCAACAAAGAACAAGAGAAAAACAGCGATGAGCAGCAAAGAACAAGAGAAAAACAGCGACGAGCAGCAAAGAACAAGAGAAAAACAGCGACGAGCAGCATAGAGCACGAGAAAAACAGCGATAAGCAGTAAAGAACAAGAGAAAAACAGTGATGAGCAGTAAAGAGCAAGAGAAAAACAGCGATGAGCAGCAAAGAACAAGAGAAAAAACAGCGACGAGCAGTAAACAGCACGAGAAAAACAGTGATGAGCAGTAAAGAGCAAGAGAAAAACAGTGATGAGCAACAAAGAACAAGAGAAAAACAGCGAGAAGCAGTAAAGAGCACGAGAAAAACAGCGATGAACAAGATAAGAGCAGCAATGACGAACACCATCAAGCAGCAGGAGCGGAAGCAGCAGCGAAAACACCGACAAGTAACCCCAAGAATCTTAAATCAGCAGGTGAATATAGTCATTATTAGCGATGAGCAGCATGGAGCAGCGAAGAGCAAGCGAAGAGAAGCGAAGCATAGAGCAATGAAATAGACCGCCGTTGCTAAGGACACCCCTCCATTGAGCGGTGACAAGCATCAACTTGAGGTAAGGGGACATAATCCAATCCTAGTCCTCACAGAAAACATCACTCACAGATGAAAAGAGCGGGATAAGGGGAGATAATTCAATCAAAGATCCAGAGACGACCGAGAAGAGCGGGAAAAGGGAGATAATTCAATCTGGCTCAATCCCTTATGAATTTGAAGTGGTACTAGTGTTAGGGTAAACGATTGTCTTTAGGGTGCTTTCAGGTCTGAGTACAGTGCAGAGCAGCGTTGAGCAGCAAAGAGCAAGAGAAGAGCAGCGATGACGAACAGCAACAAGCCTGAGTAGCGATGAGCAGCACGGAGCAAGAGAAGAGCAGCGAGGAGCGGGATAGAGCAAGAGAAGAGAAACGAAGTGCATCATAGAAATGGACCGCCGTTGCTAAGGCAGTTCCTAAGGACACCACTCCATTGGTGACAAGCATCACTTGGAGGTAAGGGGACATAATCCAATCCTACCTTTGGTCCTCACAGAAAATACCCCCAAATGAAAAGAGCGGGATAAGGGGAGATAATCCAATAGTGTACTTCGTATACTCTCGGACTTCGACATAACAGTGAGGGTATCAGACCGATGAAAGATCCAGAGACGACCGAGAAGTGCGGGAAAAGGGAGATAATCCAAACGTATAGCCTCGGACTTCGACATAACAGTGAGAGTATCAGTCCCTAGAGACCGATGAAAGATCCAGAGACGACCGAGAAGTGCGGGAAAAGGGAGATAATTCAATCTGGTCAAGCATGGCACATCCTGGTCCGTGACTTACGTCACTTCCGTCAACAAATCATGCAGAAAACCCATCACTTCCGGTTGCGCATGCGCGCAAAAACCACTACCGGTTCCTGAACATGCGCAGACCACACATCCGGGTCCTGGCACGTGACTTACGTCACTTCCGTAAAGAAATGGCGGGGAAACCCCTACTTCCGGTTGCGCGTGCGCCTGACTTCCGGGTACTTCCGGTTCCTCCTACGCATGCGCAGACGACACATCCGGGTCCTGACACGTGACTTACGTCACTTCCGTCAACAACCCACTTCCGGTTGCGCATGCGCGCAAAAATCACTTCCGGTTCCGGGCACCTGACTTCCGGTTACGGTCACGTCACTTCCGGTGACGTCATTTCCGGTTGACGTCACTTCCGGTAGCTCCACCTCAGCTCCACTTCAAATAACAACTGAAAACCGCATACATACTACTAACGGTCTATTTTTATGATTAGAATTACGGAATTTATTGGATTAAAATAACAAGATAGATTAATTGAAAACATCGACTGGATATGAAAAGGATGAATATAAAAGTCTGTTGTTAAGGAAATATAAATATAAAAAAAACAAATGGAACCTGGTAAATAAAATAAATTCAGAAACTTAACGTAGTACATGCACTTCGTCATAAAACATATCTGCCCTAACTTTATTAATGGTTTGTATACACGCCAGTTAAAACATATGCTACATCTTTTTGTTATTAAATGTCGTAAGTACTGACGTAATTCAATCAATTTGTATTCCGAGAAGAATTTGATAAGATTGTTCATGTTTTACATTGAAAGCTTGAAAATGAGACAAATTGCGACTATGTTATTTTTTCTCTCTGTTTCTCTGTGTGTAATGTATATAATGTTATATAAATCAGTGATACCAAGTTACATGTTTGAAAGTTCTACCCGAACACACACTTTACACAAGTTTGTGATAGTTTATGAAGACATGTTAAAGGTTTATAAAAGTCATGATGTTGATTTTACGCAAAACGACGACCAAGGACTGAACACGCAGGTTTATGGAATCAAGATTCCTGCCGAGTATCCTCTCTTTCGGTCTCTGATTTTAGAAGCGATTATGTTCTTGTCCATAAAACTTGGAAACGCAACCTGTATTACCGTAAGAGAAATGGACATATCTAACTTAGGCCATTGCTGTTGGTTTAGTGAAGTGAATCGTCATGACCAGGTAGAGTGTCGCTGGTGTAATTCAAAATATGCAGAATCGTATTGCATTGGAACTTCAAAATTTACTTTCACTAATATTCACTATTCACCAACCGACTTTATGAATGGAAAACCATTCCTCCTCAGCAAAGCTGAATGTCGTATTCAGTTTCTCAACTTCGACAAATGGGGAGTTAAATGGTTTTTTCTTCAAACACCATATTTATCAGATACCACATTGTCTGAATTTAAAAAATATCGGGCTTCACCAATCGTTTTACCTGCCTACAAGTTAATATTTATATGGTTAAACAAATCAGCATGCTCATATTGGAAAAGTATTTTGCAATATATTCAAGGATTAATAACTGAGAAAAACCCGAATAAAACTAAGAGTAAGTTTATACATGATCCAGAGAAGAACGGTTTATTATATACATGCAATTATAATACTTATGACATAATATCAATGCTTTACAATGATTCATGGATAAAGACAGCATTTGTAAGAGAGCCAAGAGAAAGAATGTTATCAGCATATCTGTTCATGACAAGAAAGACAAATATGTTTTACAAAAGATGTCATTGGAAGGATCCCAAAAGACCGTCTTTTGATGAATTCGTAAATGCAACTAAAACATGTCATGATCCTCATTGGGATCCTCAAAAACACCTACCTACTCATTTGTATGGAAATATGATAATTGGGAAAATGGAAAATATATATGATTTTACGTATTACTTACTTAACAAAATTGGAGCATGGAACAGCGGTATTGAGAAATGGTTGAATACTGGTAATATGTTTCAATATGCAAATTCGCATGCGACTAATTCATCGAGCCAAATACATCAATATTACAACCGGAAACTTGAAGATGAAATATTTTCTAGATATAAACTTGATTATGAGGTGTTTGGGTTTAACAAAAGTTATTTTTCAACGTAACGTAAGTGTTATAGGAGCACACTGATGTACAGTCTCCGCAAAATACTGGCCTGCTCGACAATTTTCCAGGAATTTAATAATATCAAATGTATTATTCATACACAATAATGGTTAAAACAAATTGTCTGTATTTACCTTTTAAAACGAAAAGTTAAAATTTCTGAAAATGCTTGGTTATAAATTCAACCATATTTGACTTCTTTGCATTAGGTGAAACATAATATATATATACTGTTTGTATGGTTGCGAAAAGAATTCACATAATTGTAAGATGAATTCTGTTGGTTAGAATTCAATTATATCCATAATCATATCACATTTATCACATTTATTAGTTTGACCCGGTCAAGTATCTAACCTTTGACTTTGAATTTTTACTTGGACGACTGTAATCCATGTGAGTATGTGGCGAACATTTTAAATGTTTAACTTTCAACTACAAGAATTACTTTTTATACACACACATACCCTCACACAAACAAACTCTATTGTCGAAGCTAGAACTGTTTTCCTTAATAAAAAATCAAACCAGTACGTCAAAGCTGTTTTGCGCTGAATAAAATAGTTTATTGGGATTCAAGGTCGTCTGAATTGCAATATCACATAGATCAAACATATAAATCCTTATTGTGCGACTACATATAGTGAAGAACAATACCATATTTAAGAAAAATGCATAAATTGCAAAATTGAAGGGAAGTTTAGGTCACAAGCTTAAATTGAAAATTTCAAATTTTGACCCCTATGGGCCCCAATTTTAGAAAATATAAATTTTAAAACCTCATTGTGCATCTGCATATGGTATATAGCAATACCGTATAGAAATAAAATGCATAAATTGAAAAATGATTGAGGAGTTTAGGTCACAAGCTTAAATTGACAGTTTTTCGAAATTTCACCCCTGTAGGCCCAGATTTTAGAAAATCAAATTTCAAAGGTACATTGCTGGGTCAGCTAATTGCTCTACAAAATCTCTTTCAAAGATTTTAACATTCATATTGACATGTATTAGAGAGGGCCGTCAGAATTACTGTGAAACATCATATTCCACCAGTGGCTTCAATCATATGTGGATTCGTAAAAACTCCAAAAATTTACTTCAATATCTAACATCAAAATCAAAAACCACTCTAATTCTGACAAAAGGTATTCTGAAGATGAAATGTTAGATTTTCTCATAGACAACATATTCGTTGAATCGTGGAATTGGCGGTCTAATTTTTCAAAAAACAATCGGCATTCCAATGGGAACCAACTGTGCTCCTCTCATCGCCGATCTGTTTTTGTACTCATATGAAGCGGACTTCAAAGGTTACTACGTGAAAACAAAAAGAAACTAGCCCAATCCTTTAATTTCACTTTTCGTTATATAGATGATGTGTTGTCGTTAAATAACGACAAATTCCAAGACTTTCTACATCTTATCTACCCCAGTGAGCTTGAAATTAATTATACTACAGATACACCAAAGTCCGCTTCACATTTGGATTTGTTTCTTGAAATAGACTATGAGGGACGATTGAAGACAAATCTTTATGACAAACGTGAGGAGTTCAACTTTCCTATTGTTAATTTTCCCTTCTTGAGAAGCAATATACCAGCATCGCCTGCATATGGCGTCTACGTTTCTCAGCTTTTCCGATTTTCAAGGGCATGCGTGAGTTACCTTGACTTTCGACAAAGAGGATTACTGCTGTCACAAAAGCTTCTTAACCAGGGTTTTATCAGGGAAAAGTTGATGTCATCACTTAGGACATTTTACGGCCGTCAGCACGAATTGATTGACAATTACAGTGTTCCAATATCTAAGATGATGTTGGACCTGTTCCCACTGTCGTAACCTTTCATGTGCCTCCACCGATTTGTGACTTCCCCCGGATTGACTTTGTTGAACTTCACGACGGTTGCCATATACGGAGCAGGAACTGCTTACCCTTCCGGAGCACCTGGGTTCACTCCTGGTTTTTATAGGAGTCCGTGTTGTTTTTTAGTTTTCTGTGTTTATTTGTTGTGCTTGTGGTTGTTCATTTGTCTTCCCGGGTTTGTCTGTCCAATTGATTACTGTTTTTTTTTATTGCTCCTTAGGTATATTTGTCCTTTTTTCTAAAACCTTATTGCGCATCTGCATATTGTGCATGACAATACAATATAGAAATAAAATGCATAAATTGAAAAATGAAAGACTATTTTAGGTCACAAGCTTGAATTCAAAATTTTGAAAGTTCGACCCTGTGAGCCTCTTGTTTAGAAAATCTAAATTATAAAACCTTATTACACATCTCAAATCCTTTATCCTAGGGTGAAGTAGTTTATGTCACAGGAAAGTGTGACGGACGGTCGAACGGACCGACACAATCGCTATATCCCCGAACTTTCTTCAAAAATGTGGGGATAATAAAAAAAAGAGAATAAAACAAACAAACAGAAAGACAAAAATAAACGAACTGTCAAAAAACAAAAACAGGAGGAAAAAATAGAACTATTACAAACAAATAAAGCACACAAAAAAACTGACATAAACATATATTCTTCTTGTCAGATTTATTGCTTGGTTGTACATTTTTGAATGGAATTTCTATGAGGCGCCGTTGTACTATGTATTCCTTATTTCTTTATATCAAAAATATTTCTTGATATCAAGAATTATTTTTTGATATTAAAAAATAAGGAAGAAATAGTAAAACGGTGCATTATATATTTCATACGTTCTTCGTACGTATGATAAAATTATAAACTTAAATTTTGTTTTCCGTCATTTCAAGCATAGAAAAAAGTATGTACTGTTCCAAAAATACGCACACTAGTGCAACTGTTTCAAACATTCAAGCCCACATTTGTTTCTTTTAGAATGATGTACAGTGCGGATCATTTAAAATATCAGCCTCAAGCAGATTTTTGAAACAGATATTATGACCGTTCCCATTTAACTTAGACAAGAGATTATGACTGATCCGTTCGGTCAAAATATCTGCATAACGTTACATGTAACTTAATTGAGGACAGCAATGGTCCTAATGCCTTTTCTTAGGACAACGACTAGGACTGCGTCTGGTTTCGTCCTTGGGACGGGGCACGCGCACTAACTTTCGTCCTTATGACCAAATCCGTCTCTGCTTTAGTCTTAAGGACGGCGCATGCGTAGTTTAAATTCTTTAAATCAAAACAAATGCTTCAAGACGTTCAGATGATTTTGTTAAAATGTTTCCTGTTAATTATCCTACACAGTCTACAAATGACTATCACAAAATTATTCGTAGCTTAGTATATAATTTTTAAGTAACTTTCTTTTAACTGTAATCTTTGTCTTTATTTTTTCATTATCATTATTTATCAGACCGTATATCCTACTAAGGGAATACACATTTGGATTTAAAAAAATAAATTTATTTATTTGGATTTTTTTTTATTTTTTCAAGTTTCTTTTTTCTATATTGTGGCTACTAGGTTCGATCTCCTTAAGATATTTTGTTATTATCAGATTGTGTGATATAAGATAAATGAGATTTTTTAAATTGATATTTTTTTCTAAGGTAAAAATACAAACTTTTTAAACCTGATATATGTTTATCTTATCTTTTTATGAAGTTTTGACAGGAATTTAGTTCAAACATTTCTTACAGTATCTTAAAGGGTGTCTCTGAAACATACCGTATTACATTTTAGATGAAAAACTTTCAATTTCACAGTGCAAAAACACAAAATTTAACTTTACAACCAATATTATGTCCATACTAAGTAAACTGAAGCCATATTTAAGTGTGCGATATCAGACAAAAGTGATTTTTATTATAAATAAAGTGTTTTTTAAAGTGAAAATAGAAGTTTCAAATTTGACATGCACTTATTTTATACCTTTCGGAATTATTTCACATGAATTTAGTTAATAAATTTGATAAGGTATCTTTAAAAGCTCCTCTGCCACTTACAGTAATATTTGTTTGGAAAAAAAATAAATTTCAGCTTCAAAAACCCAAAATCTAGCTTTTCAAAATTCTAGGATCATAATTAATAAAATTTAGCCATATAAGATTGTGCAATATAAGATAAATATGATTTTTGTTATAATGCTACTGTTTTTAAAGACAAAATGATACAAGTTTCTTACTTGTCATATGCTTATTTTTACTTTCATTAATTTTGATAGAAAGTTTGTTGATAGATTTGTTCCCGTATCCAAAAAAGTCGCTCTGCAATATACCGTATTACTTTTTTTATGAAAAAAATATTTCAATTTCACAGTGAAAAAAACACAAAATTTATCTTTTCAACGACTTTGAGGTTGATACTTAATCGAATGCAGCTCTATCAGAGTGTGCGATATATGACAAAAGTGGTTTTTGTTAAAATAGATGTGTAATTTAAAATGAAAACAAAATTTTCAAACTTGATGGGTACATAGTTTATACATGTAGGAATTTTTGACATGAATTTAGCTAAAAAAATTTCATATGGTATCTTACAAAGCTTCTCTGCAACTTATTGTAACTTGTGTTATAAAAATATTCAATTTTGCAGTGAAAAAAAACAGAAGTTAGCTTTTCCAAGACTTTTAGGATGATTCTTAGTTCAATTTACCCATATAAGATTGTGCGTTATAAGAGAAATGTGATTTTGTTATACTGCTACTGTTTTTAAAGAAAAAATACAAGTTTCTGACATGTCATATGCTTATTTTTACTTTCATTAATTTTCGATAAAATTTAGTTGATAAATGTGTTACCGTATCCAAACAAGGCATCTCTGTTAACAATATTTGCACGAGTTTCATTTTACAGTATGATATATGGAATATTTTTGAATTATATTTATATACTTTAATGGTAACATTCGTATTATTTCCTGTTTACACCAGGCATACCTTTTGACAGAAAAAATATATTTACTTAGCCATCAGAATGGAATTATTGCTTTATTAATGTAACGACCTGTTCCATTGATATTATCCCTTCCTTACACCGGAGTCGACATGGGCAGCATGGCGGGTTTCCCGCAGGAAGCAGAGACTGCTTGTATTGTTTTGGTCTTGTCTTCGTTATTCTCCGAAGTTTGTCAGTTGTTACGATTTTTCTCTCCTTCAAATATACCTCTGATATTTCTTGCCTTTACTAATCAACAACTGATATAAATTATTTGTTTACAGTTTGCTTCAGAAAACTTGCATTTATTCGAAAACAGTCAGTATATATATGTTTCGAATTACTTACCAAACCTTGAATCGGACTTCCACAGAACCATCTAATTATATAATGCACTAATGCAACTGGAACTGCGTACATTTGCGCACAACATCCTTCTGTCCCACATTTCTAAATTTAAAATTATCGTAGTCATGTGACATAACAAGTCTTATAAAAGCCGAAAATCTTGACGGATATCATTCCGCGTTTTCAAAAGTTATTTTTTTCTTTAATTATTTTGAGCGCACTATTCTTATACATAGTACTTCATATCAATGATAAATGTTTGATCTAATGTTTACAGATGTTTTTTTCTTTTTTTACAATCCTTTGATAAACTGTCCAATCGACAATGCGTTTTTTATTTATTTAATAAGAAAGTTGTTAATTAATAAAAATCAAAACGGATATTGTATTTAGGCACTGACTAATGCTAAACTGTTTTATCATATGTATGAATGTATATACATGTATATACATTTAAAATTTACCCAATAAGTCCAATAATGATTTTTTCCTTTGATATATTTGTCCTCTCTTTTCGGTATGGACCCGATTCCATTCAGTCATTTATCATATATACGCCAAGTAATCACTACGGACTGTAAAAGTTTACACAAAATTTAAAAAAAATATGAAAACACTTAACGTCGGCTCAACGTAGGTACTATGTTGGAATATACCATATTCTTTTACAGTTGGGCTAATTCTAACGGATGGCCACTAAGCATAACAACCCCAAAAATCGAGACAAAAAAATCGACTTGTCGGGGTACATATAGGCTTCATTACGAGTCAAATTGAACATGCCGAGTTCTTCGTCTTATCCATTTTCGTCTGCATTTCGACAGCTGTTTCGTAATACAACCTCCATCAGGAAAAATACTCGGTTTAATTGACAACTGACATATGAAAATAATATACCGTGATTAACAATGGCGTTGTTAAATTATATGAAATAAAAATGTGTATTGATTATGATTACTGCATACATTGTACGTGTAAAGTGTCGGATATTTTTGATTGATACCATTTAATATTACTACGTGTCGGCTTCCCATTTGTTCAGGGAAATACACGGATATTCAGTTTGTGATGAGAAGCTCCGTGTAAAAAGCTATTGAAGGAGAACCTGGGGAGGATACAAGACAAATTTAGACCGTCGAATATTTTTAGGTGTGTTTCGTATTTGTTTGCAGAGTTTCAACATTTTGCCGAATGAAAAATATTGCTTTTCCATAGACAAACGTATAAAATATTTAATCCAGTGGGAGTTACCCATTTCTTAGTCATTTCATAACATTAAAACTTTATTTGATGTGTGCAAGGCGGTGTGCATTGAAATGCTACGTGCATTTTTTAAAATACATGTCTTGAAAATGATTTGATCGACGTAAATGTAGCAATTGAAAAAATAATTTATTATAGCTACACACTTTTGATAATTGCAATCTCTTACGGTATAATGTTGAAACGACTTCAGTTTAATTATCCACCAAACAGATATAATTCTACGGTCGTAATCAAGAGCCATATTTATTATCAATAATTTCAAATTATTGTAATAAATGAGTTTTTATTTATTTCAGAAATTGTACGTATCTTTATTGTATTAAAAGTTGATTTTGGATATAGGAAAATGCTCCGTATTTAGATATTAAGAACCTAATTTGCGAATATAGAAAAAATGAAACATATTTCAAAATGACAAAAAAAAAACCAAACACCAACAATATATTCTAAATATTAATTATTTTTAAGAAATAATTAATCATTAATATCAAAAATATTGATTTTTTTATATGAAAAAATTTATGATATAGATTTGTTTATGAACATTCGAAAATACATTACTTCATATATTTTACCACATATTTAAAAGAAAGATAATTATACCATTTACTAGTATACATACATTTTCGTAATTGACAATTATTTCTTAGTTTTTGAAACAAATATTCATTAAATGCTTCATTGACATTGCCATATAATCAAAAGCATCTAATAATACATAGAACATGTCCTAATTTCAAGAAATATAAAAGTCAAATATACTTTTCAAATTCCTTTAAGATATAAACATGCCTTGGTATAAAAATGGGACCCTTCCCAAAGCATATATAGGTAAAGAAAACGACACCTGTTATTACCAGCAAAATACAGCTATGGAAAAAAAATTTCACTAGATAGATTCCAAAGCGTATTGGTCATGTAATAAGTATACACCTGTTAAACTTGTCTTTCTAACTATATGAAAATGCAAAATCAGCACTCCGTATTCAAATATTCTATACAGAACTGATGAGAAACAATCACATTGCTTTTAGTGTGGTAAAGGCATTTTTATGCGTGCTCCACAGAAGGGATGGAAGGGTGCTCGCTCGATCTAATAAAGGTACATAGGCTCATTATTGGAATGATTTTTACATAAAAATATCATTTTATTACTAAAACTTCAGAATATATCTCGCAATACTTTAAAACAAAAAGAAAAAAAAAAACAAACGACACACAAAAAACAAATAATTAAACAAAAAAATACAAAAAAATAACAAAAGAGAAGCCAATAAAAAAACGGTAAATGGATAAAGACGAACAAAAAAAAATATTCCCATTGTACACCCAAGCATTTAACAAACAAACAATATAGCGACAACCAAAAAAAAAAAAAAAACAAATACAATCATGGCAATATCAATATTGGTGATGAGTAGTAGGCCTTTGACCGACTCGGACCTCACTTTCACAATTGTAATGGCTTCTTTAGAAAGTCACAAATCTCAGACATAAGTTCTTTTGGAGAACAAAAAATACTTTTTAATTTAAGTAATGGTGGATCGGTAGTGAAATCCAAAAGGATTATTGAAATATTACAAACAATTATTTCCGTAAACATGGTAAAGTTAAGTTCAATATGAAATGTGGAAAATATGTTGTTCATTATCCACCTCAAGGCAATGTTTACACAATCTATTCACTACCCAACAATAAATAAAACTGATAATTTTATGATCTTAGTCTATTAAGGATGGCCACTCTACTGACGTAGTTTCTTTGTTTTTAAAGAATGCATCTTTGTTTGTAACGCATGGCAGTCCTGTGTTTCAACCTTGGATTGTTTTGCAAACATTAATGCAGACAGTTACTTTAATCTTTATTGTTCGTTTTTCTTATGTCATGGTTTGATATCCAGATTTATTTTATTCAGTAGGGCGAGTTAACATCTAGTGATTTTAATGTACGTAATTTTGTAACACAAGGAGGTATCTTGTCACCCTATCTATTTAATTTTTATATTAATGATCTGAACAAAGAGTTATCTGAAGCCAGTGTTGGTTGTTTTTTTCAATGGAATACCAATAAAAGATTTTATTTATGCTGGTAATATGTGTATTATTAGTTCATCAGTTCCAGGATTGAGAACAATTTTAAACATATATAAAAGCTTATATATATTGTTTAATACCAAACAAATCTGTTTGTATCATTTTAAGACAAACCTTTGAAGATTTATAGCATTCCCAAGTTTTATTTCAATAGAAATTTGTTGGCCTTTGTTGATGAATTTAAGTATCTGGGTCATATGATACTTTGTATTTGTCATATTTGTATATAGTTATGGACTATTTAGTCTGAAGTAAAATATTATTATTATTATTATTATTATTATTATTATTATTATTATTATTAATAATAATAATAATATTAAACTTAACTGTTGGGTAGTTGTTTACAATAAATTATCATTTGGATAAATATCTATGGACTACTTCTAACATAAGTAAACGTCTGTGATATTGAGCAGTTAAATCAGTACACCTACCAAAATCTTACCATACACCGCCTTGCACACACCAAAAAAATTTATTATGTTATGACTTGACTAAAAAATGGGTAAATCCCACTGAATTCAATATTTTATACGTTGGTCTATGGACGGGGAATATTTGTTAGTCGAAAAATATTGAAAATTTGCAAATACAGATACGAACCTAAAATGTTCGACGCTCCAAATTTGTCCGGTATCCTTCCAAGGTTTTCCATCAATAGCTTTTTGCACGGAGCTTTTCATCACAAACTGAATATCCACGTGTTTCCCCAAATAAATGGGAAGTCGACACGTAATAATTTTAAAAGACATAAATCAAACAGTTTGACAATATGACACTAAGATTACTCTCCGACCACTTTTCGTCAGCTTGGCATCTGCCATTTTTTTAGCACTTGCCAAACTCATGAAATTAAGCAGTGCACATACCAATTAGATTGCATCCCCTGATGCCGTGAAGACCTTTGTAGCATTTGATGCCGTTGACCAGTTTTTAAAACGTTTTGAAAATTAGAGAAACAACTTTTTACATTATGACTCTTGGATTACGGAATTTTACTATTTCGATTGAAGAAATCCGACAATCCACTCGTAACAATGTAAGAAGCTATATTTATTTTGTAAAGTTATTACTTATACATTTAATCACATTATGACCATGTGTAATATAAAATAGGGACATTTAACTTTGTTTTTTTCATGCAGTATTGGAAATACATATATTGACAGTTTTTAATAGAAAAAAATATCGTATCCAAAGCATAATTATTATACCATTCATGTACCTATCATTAGTTTAAGTATTATATATACCACGCTATTTACGAGTTAACATATTTAAACGACGAATCCGCAGGCGTGGTGTATATGTTTTGTAACATTATTCAAAAGTGGCATGGTGATTTTTTATCCAATAAAAAACCAGTGGAAGTGTCGTTTTAGCCCGCTGCTTAGCACACGCACGAGAAAATCGATCCAGGCAATTTTTTAAATCATGATTTTACATAAAAAAAAATATCAGATTAAACCATAGTCTAGATGAAGTTGCAAGAACAAAGTACGTCATGATTCTTTTTAATGGAATAACATATCAATCTTTATATTAAACCATGGTTTTTCAGAAACCGAACTATTAAGCAGATTATCACGTAAAAACTTCAAAGGAAAAATGCCGTATTATGTTACAACAACTTTTATGCATACCACTTAAGTATTGTGAATGAAAATAATGGCAAATATGATGTTTGCGCACATGCACCACTTAGGAAAAATTTGCCGGGTTTACTTATCTAAGTTTTCCAAGTTAGGAAAATCTTAACTTAAGTAGTTTTATGCATACGGGCTCACCTCAAAGTGACGTTTAGGACAAAAATATACCCGAAATAAAATAAAATTATGGAAATGACCAGAAGAATGTGTTGAAGAAAAAAAATTAAGACGCATGTATGATGTCAATTGAAATGCAGAATTCTTTGCAAAAGTCGTAAAAAGACGTTTCAGAAACCATCTTGAATTTATAAAACTTGAATTACCGCCAGTTAAATCATTCTGCGTATCCTATAAAATACATATGTTGCATCTAAATGTAATCAAATTCAAATAAGGACAAAATAATTGTTTCCAATAAATTTGTATATAGAAGATAAATAGAAGAATAAACTGGACATAATTTCACACGTTTTAAAAGGAAAAATATCAGATGGGAAAAACTTTCATTTTGTTCTGTTTTCTGTCTGTTTTCTTCTGTGTAATATATTTAAAGCTATCTGAAACAGTGATAACCATTGACATGTTCCAAAGATCTATTAAAAAACAAAGATCACATCAGTTTCTGATAGTTTATAAAAACATGTCAACAATTTATAAAAAGCACGAAATTGATCCAACACAGAACGACAACCAAGGAGGACTGAACACACAGATGTATGGAATCAAGATTCCTGCTGAATATCCTCGTTTTCGGTCTCTGGTTTTAGATGCAATTAGATTCCTTTCGTCAATACTTGGACAACCTAGCTGTTTTACCGTTAGAGAAGCGGATATATCTAACCTAGGTCAGGACTGTTGGTTTAGTGAAGTGAATGTTCAGAACGAGGTGGAGTGCCGGGTATCTAATACAAAGAATAGAGAACAAGATTGCCTATCAACTACAAAATATAATAATTTCACTACAAAGCATTATAGTTTACCTGACTTTAAGAATGGGAAGACATTTATCCTTGGTAAAGTTAAATGTCGTATTCAATTTCTCTATATCGACAGATTGGGAACTGAATGGTTCTTTCTTCAAATCCCATATTTATCCGACACCGATTTGTCTATGATAAGGAAAGATCCCGTTTCGCCAATGGTAATACCTGCATACAGGTTGATATTTGTAACGAGTCCGAAATCAGCCTCAACATATTGGAAAAGCATTTTTCGGTATATTCAAGGCCAAATCACTGAGGCGGATCCAACTAAACCTAAAGAAAGGTTTGCACTTTATAAACAGAAGTATGGTTCTCTCTATTTACGTAATTTCAACATGTATGAGATTATATCAATGCTTTACAATAATTCATGGGTAAAAGCAGCATTTGTAAGGGAACCACGAGAAAGAATGTTATCAACATATTTGTTCTTTGTCATTCAAACAAAACGCTTTTACAAAAAATGTCACTGGTGGAATGACAAGACACCGTCTTTTCCGGAATTTTTAAATGTCAGTAAAATATGTCGAAATAGTCACTGGGTGCCTCAAAAACGTCTTCCTACGTATTTGTATAGAACCATGGTGATTGGGAAAATGGACAGCATATATAATTTTACCTATTACTTACTAAACAAAATTGGGGCATGGAACAGCTCTGTTGAGAAATGGTTGAATTCTGGTAATCTTTTTCGTTTTTCAAACCCACATGCAACAAATTCATCCAACAAAATACAAAAGTATTACAACAGACAACTTGAAGATGCAATATTTTCTAGATACAGACTTGATTATGAGGTGTTTGGGTTCAATAAAACTTACTTTTGGCCTTAAAATGAAGCCGAGCGATGGCCGATGTATGGTCTCATTTTTACAGATTAGACTTCCCTACTTTTGTTGGAACTCAAGAATTCTTCCAAACGCAATTAAAGACATTTCATCTTATCTCTTGCTACAAATAGTTCTTGTCTTGAACTTATAAGATTTAAAAATTGGTGCCGTAGGTGGTAATCACTTGCCACTAAAGAAAAAAAAACTTACAATTGTTAACATATTGATTCTTGTTGAACAACATTTTACAAAATATCTCTTACAGTACATTCATTGAATGAAATATTTCTGAGCAAATTTTCTGGAGTGAGCTATAGTTGTGAACAGTATATGAACATTGTTACATACTGGTTATGTATTTTTCAGTGCAATTGTATTCCAATTCCTAGTTGGCAAATTTTAAAACATTCATAATGGTTTCATTTATGATGACTACTGATTTCAATAATGACATTTAAAAGTTCAGAACAGCCAGGTCTCGGTTTAATACAACAAACCGTCCTTGCATCATATGAAATATCATGTAAATATATGTACATGGAAATAATTTAAATCGTTAAACGAAGATGATATAATAAAGCACGAGACAATTTTATAAATGATAAAATCAGAAAAGACAAAAACACTTAGCAATGTTTGCATTAGGTATATTATAAATCCATATCTACATCTTGTATCCCGATCCTCTGTCGTATAAAACACAACTTAAAAGCCAAATTAACAAACGGGTGACCGATGACTGGAAGTGACCAATATTTTGAACGGTACATAATGTAGATAGCAGAGTAAAAATGTGCTCGTTTTCACTGCAAACTCGGCTTATTTTCTTACAGCATCTGACCATAGCTTTCATTACAGGGTTTAATGGTATTCACAAATGGAGTTCAATTGAAATTGGCAGTATTTCTGAGAGGGTGGAACAAGATTAAATTCTTCAAATAATTAGGTGATGCTGTGTACTGTGAGTTATTGACAAGACACATAAATTGCGTGGTTCACGTTGTTATAATAGAAACTTAGATGGGAAAAGCATACATGTATACTATTTTGTGGAAATTTATGTTTATTTAACATACCATTGTAGTGATCCATGGAATGTCAGGATGTTTTAGATCCTAAATCACATATCTAATTTCTCTCTACAGTTTAGGTGCAGCCCTTAAATACAGTTTTATATCATTTTATATCATCTGTGATGTAATTTTTATTTAAAAGGGAAGTTGAGAATCTGTCAAAACACAATTTGATAAAGTTGTGTTTATCCGAAAAACAAAACAGAGCACAAGACAAAATAGTCACCAAAACGCATATCAAAAATAGCTGCAAAGACTTGACTAACGGAAGTTAGGAGAAATTAACATTTACAAATCTATTGGTCTGTTTACGCAGTTCAATTCACAAACGGTATTGAAAATATTCCTAAATCAGCAAATATGCTGCAACATCTGCATGTCCATGAGGCTTCATTGCTAAAAATAATATCGCGTTACGGTATGCGAAAAATACTTGGAAAAACCGTATTGGCCAATGGACTCATAGAATAATAATATAAATGTTGTAAAAGGTAGAACATTATTCTGATCATCTGGCATTAGCAATAATATTATAACTGATTGTAATTACTGTCTGGACACCTCAGTTCATAAAATGGATTTTTATCATTTTTTAAGTCTAAACGTAAGAATTATTAAACAATCTTTTGCTGGTTAATTAACATTTTTGAGTCGTCCAAGAAAACATAAAAAAATTGAAGTTATTTATAAAGGTTATGCTTGTATACATCAAAAATGATTCTGAATGTGGAATTTCCAATAGAAAAATTAATGCACTTAAAAATTTCAAATATTAATAATTTGAATTTATCAATTCAGACCTATCATAAAATTTGTAAAACTGTTATTTTAAATATTTTAATGCACTTTGTGCATATTTCATGCATCACAGGGTTGTAATACTTAATTTTAAAAAATCTCGTTGGAAGAGTTGTCTCCCTGTTACATTGCAAATTCCATAGGCGGAACTTTTTTGTTTCTCTGGAAGACATGATTGAACAAAATTAGATAAGTATATTGTTTCAGTTACGACTTAGCTAACTGCAGCTTTCACTCAAGTGACTAGACAATTCACAATGATTAAGGTATTCAAATTCTGAAAAATCCATTTTACGAACTGAGGTGTCCAGACAGTAAGGATGTTCGCTGCTCAGTTTCAAAATAACAAGCTTTTCAGAACACTGATAAATATTGATAGTGGATTAATAAAGGAACTAAAAGAGTGAAAAAAATTATATATCCGTGTGCTCGTTTTCTTGATAGAAGCCATTGAAAATTTGGCTGGAAAAATATGCTCTCTTGATTTTACATAGATTTACCAAGTTTTATTTCTCAAGTACCATTAAATAATAACAAGGATTTTATAAGAATTTTGCAAATGGCTTATTATACTGCATGAAAAAGATTTATGAAAAGAAAAATGGGTGTTAGCTAGAAAAATAATTTATGGCATTCAAATGGATAACACTAGATGATTCTGAACATCTGACAAAAATTGAAAAACATGACCAGCGAATATCCTTAAGTATGCTATCAATCGGGCAAAAATTCAAACTACCGTATGTAGTATTATATGTTACATTGTTATGCAGACTCTGAATAATCCATATATATTCAATAACCAATGGGAATAGTCTGTCGCTTTCTATAAATGACACCAACTCAATTTGAATTGATGCAAAATGATAAAATTAGAATTAACTTTGGAAAAGAAGGTACCATTGTAAAGTCCGATTTTCCAAACCCTTTGTTATTAACCAGTTCGCAAGAAAAGGGTTTTCTTTTTAATAAAGCAAAACAGAATTCTGATTTTATTTGATAATACCAGTTATAACCAAATTATGTGATAAAACATTTATGAAGTGATATTTATGTAATGATTCCCAGGCATATTTATAGGTCTTCAGCTTAATAATACTGTTACCAACGAAGGGTAATGCCACTTGATATTCTCATAAAAAATCTGCAATTGTTGGATGAACACAACAAAGGTTATACCTAATTGCATAACAGACCAATTCAAATAATTATGCAATACCAGTCAAGAGAACAAACAAGTCTATTGGAGCCAACTTTCGGCCTTATGGTTCTAAAGCTTTCATAAATATCAACAACTGTCCCATTGATCAACCAAACCTGTTTTTGACTAAAGAAAACAAACTCAGCAACCATATATTGATAACAATAACAAAAAATTAAACTAGACAAAATAATTTATAGTACTCTTCAGGTAAAGTTACTTGGTCTGCTCTCTTACTAGAAATACGAATAATGTTTTATAAGTACAAGAAATTGAAACGAACCCTGATTTGTACTAGATCACTGGGGGTAAGTCTTTCTTAACAAGCTGCAGTCTCGACCTGGCTAAAATGTGAAGCAAATGTGGCAAAAGCTGGGGATTAGTGTAAACATTGCTGCCAACTATAGCTATCTAGTGTCCTCATTAATATCCCATCAAATCAAAAGTTTATCCCGGCAAATATTTAAATATGTTAATGTAAGCTCCATTCTAATGGAAGTGTGTATAGATTTATATTACTGTAAAATCAGAAATTATTGCGTGCATTTTTATTGCGATTACAAGCCTTTCGCATTTTTTGCAATAATAAAACATCGCAATAATTTCCGAATTTAAAGTTATTTAATTTATATTTTTTATTTTGCAAAGGGATATACGTATAAATTCTGTTTATTTTTTTTCCATAATTTTGACATTTTAAACTACTTTTTTATCTTATATTTGACATATTTTAGTTATTTATTTATTTATTGCAAGATAGTGCAAACTAAATATTTGTTTGGAACGATACACACATGCAGTTTCTTTTGTTTCCTTAATTGCATAATGTACATAAACTTTCGATACACGGATATCATCTACATTTTGTAGAAGGCGCTGAATATATTTCTGACTTTATCATCTCTGCGACGATTTCATTATTCTTTTTCTTTATATGAAGGTAGTATGCGAGGAATTGTTTTACATTATTATGTGCATTTGTAATGTTGTCAGTCACGATACAGCCGGAAAATGGTAAAGGTTAACTTCATGTATTAATTAAAACTGAACAGCCTGTTACTTGTATATAGATTTATCAATCTTTATCTTATGTTTAGTTTTGATATATTAGGTACATTTGTTCATATGATACAGTCGGAAGTGAACTTGCCATATAATATTCATATTATTCCATTGGGAAACACATGTCGTAGACTAAAGAATCAAAGCATCTCAATATATAACTGGTGTCAAAATAAACAATATATGATATGGGTTTTTCATATCATTCCCCATTTCAAACTCATATCATCACTTGAGTTCTCTCTCGGGGTGATCTTGGTGTCTTGGTATTAATATGAGATATGAAATATGATATGAAAAAAATATTATATGCATGTTGATGTGATATGAATATGAACCCTGCTTGTACTAGACCGGCATGCTGAGACGGATTTTTTAACCTAATAGCTAATGATGTAACAGGCCCCAGGAAGACACGTCACATCCGTGTTGACCAGTCCTTTACTCTTATTTTAAGATGCCACGTGCGTGCCGAATAAGCAGCTTATAATCGTCTGAACCAATCTTTTATTCAGCCTTGAGGCAGCTTTTGATGTCGTAATTCCAAAAGTTTTACAGTCGTTATCTCGATATGATTGGCCAATACGAAGTTTTCATATCATAAATAAGACTATATATATATTAAATGAAAATTCACGTCATGTTGTAAGTGTTTCTTCGCCCGGCTTTACACTTTATTGGGATATCACACAGCTGAAATGTCTGGGATGGATATGCCTTCAATTGCTGTATATCAGATGTAACGGCCTTGTTTTCTGAGAATTTACAGTCCTTGTTTTTTTATATCATTGGTTAAATGCTTGTAGTTTTTGTTCTTTATAAGTTATTGTTTTCACGAATTTTGTTGTATGGATTTCCTCTAATATCTCTTTTAGTTGCTTAAATTATGTAAAAAAGACAGATCTTTGAAAGCATCATTTTGTTTTACACTACAAGTAATTGAGATAGTTTTGACTTCATCCCTTCTTGTCATTTTGGAATTTTTTAATTTACTCTTCAACTGTTTGGATTATTGTTTTGATTTTCAACATGTTAGGCCTTAAGTACAACTGATGAGTCGTAAATCGACGAAATATGCATATCTTGTGCATTAAAATTGGTATCAAAGAATTTTATTTTTAACAATATACTGTGGATTCATTAATATTCGTTGTATACCAATTTTCGTGGTTTTTTGTGGGTCCCAGTTAACCACGAATTTAAATATTCAACGTAAAATAGTATTTTTACTTCAGATTAAATTCACTGAAGTTTGAAACCACGGAGTTTTGATGTACCTATCCGAGACAACATTGAACAATTGCGTTTTTACAGCATGTACTTGGATACTGATATATGATGAGTCAGCAATATCCATAGAGGGTATTGATCTTAATTAATAGATCAATAAAAGGGCTGTTTTTAGGTCTGGATTAAAATAACGGACTTTATAGGGTTCAAACATCAAGCAAGATAAATGTAAAACATTTACTGGATATGAAAACGATCAAACACATTTGCGATGAAATCTTGGCAAATGAAATATATCTCCCCTTACATTTTTAAAGGTTTGTATCCACAAATAACACGTGTTGCATTGTAATCCAATAAAATTCGGACCAAGGCAACATGATAGCGATTTAAACAAAATCAGCAAAATGTTTTATACTATTCTTCATATTCTATATGAAAATGAGAAAAAATTCGATCATGATATTTTGTGCACTTTTTCCTTCAGTTTAATGTATGTACCCCAGTTTGTGGTAGTTTATGAAAACATGTCAACGATTTATAAAAGTCATGAGGTTAATTTTACGCAGAGGGACCACCAAGGACTAAACATTCCGATTTATAGAATCAAGATTCCTGCTGACTTTCCTGTCTATTGTTCTCTGATTTTGGAAGCAATTATCTTCCAGTTCTTCGAACTTGGAAAGCAACTTCAATTACCGTCAGATAAATGGACATATCTCTTTAAATCAGGCCATTGGATGTGGATGATCATAACAAGGTAGAATGTGGCTTGTGTAATTCAAAATATGCAGAATCGTATTGCATTGGAACTTTAAAATTTACTAATATAAACTATTGACCAACCGACTTTATGAATGGAAAACCATTCCTCCTGTGCACAGCTGAATGTCGTATTCAGTTTCTCTACGTCGACAAATGGTTTTGTCTTGAAACCACATATTTATCAGATACCACATTGTCTGAATTGCAAATGTAAAAAAAAATCTCGGGTCTCATTAATCGTTTTATCTGCATACAAGTTAATATTTATATGGTTAAACAAATCAGCATGCTCATATTGGAAAAGTATTTTGCGATATATTCAAGGATTAATAACTGAGGAAAACCCGAATAAAGCTAACAAAGTGTTTATACATGATAAAATGGTTTATTATACATTTTATACAAGCGATTATAATACTTATGAAATAATATCAATGCTTTACAATGATTCATGGATATTTACAAGATAAAGCTTTGTCTGAAATACCACAGATGTAAATGGAAAGACGCCAAGAAACACTATCTTGCCGAATTCCTAACTGCAAGTGCAATATGTAAAAATCCCAATTGGATTTATCAAAAAAGTTTTCCCTTCTCATTTGTAAAGAAATATAGAAATATGATTATCAATATAATGGTATACAGGACAATATACATAATTTTACATATTACTTTTTTAAAAACCAAATGGGAGCATGGAACAACGCTATTGAGAAATGGTAATCTGTCTCGTTATGCAAAATAACATGCTACATGTGCTTTAGACCCATTAAACAAAATGCAAAAATATTACAACCTAAAACTTCATAATTGTTTATATAGCTATGATTTATAATTTAAATTTAATGCCTCTAAACATTCATTTTTTCGCCTGTCACAAGTCAGGATCCCCTAGCCTTTGTTAGTCTTGTGTTTTTCAATTTTGGTTCATTTTTATGTTTCGGAGTTTAGTGTGCCGTCCATTTTGCTGAACTAGTATACATTATTGTTTATGGCCAGCTGAAGCCCGCCTCCGGGAGCGGGATTTTCTCACTGCATTGAAGACCTATAGTAGATTTCAGCTGTTTTCTGACCTTTGGTCGGGTTGTTGTCTCCTTGACACATTCCCAGTTTCCATTCTCTATTCTATTGTCTTGGTAATCTTGAATAACATGTGTCTTCCTTATATCAAGTGAAATACATATGTAAACATTTATGTATAAAAGAAACTTAAAATTAAAGTAAAATAAAATTTAATTGATAATATTTGTTTGTAGAAGATGACGCATTTGAGGGACGCACAAAACAAACAACTACAAACTGAACAGCTAAATGGAACCCACAGAAAAGGGGAGGATAAACTCGTGAACAGTTACTGCTTTTATCAGACTCCTGACACGCCTTCCATTTTCGGTGTTGAAATTCATGATATTGAAACAGATTCGAAGATGTCATTCGTGTAACCCTCAGACATAACTAGTATGTAATCGAACGGTTTATGTAAGTTTTATAATATTAAAACGCAACCGAACGTGAAAGCGTTGAAGCAAAAATATGATATATATTTAAGACAAAGGAGAGACACGCCTACGACTTAAATGACAACACAAACATGGAACAAACCAAGATAACAATACATGAAAACTATTTGTTTGTTGAAAAAAGTCCCATCTTATACATTTGTGTATATCAATATAACAAAAATGCTACTAATGGCATGTTGGAAACATGTGTGACGAATTCAGCAGTAGGCTAGAAAATCTTGAAAAAATGCAAATTTCGTAAAACAATTCAATTAGTCTTGGCCAATCAGAATACAACATTAATATATAAATTGGAATTACCTGTGAAATACCAGTTATTAGTCTGTAAAATTCCTTTACCACAAGTTTGAAAATAAAAAAATATATGCCAGAAGTTTTTGAAAATAATGAAAATAGAATTTAAGCATTTTGGGCTATCTAATTTGTATACAAATGAAGTTTTGTTTGTTTGTTTAGTTTGGGCTTTACGTCGTTTTCAGCACATTTGGCTAGTTCGCGGCGGCCAGTTTTTATTGGTGGAGGAAGCCGGAGTACCCGGAGAGAACCATTGACCTTCGGTAGGAAAATTGGCAATCCTGGTCATTAGTAGTCATCTCGAACTACCTAGACCACTCGGCCACCGAAGCCCCCAAATAAAGTATACTGATGCTAATACAGAAAATCATATAACCTTAACTGGTCAGAAAGATTCTTGTCAAATTGTCAAAACAAACTTCCTAGGAAGATACATGTATGATTGTCAAGAAAGAAGTATTCACATAGAAAGGGCAACTAAAGTGATATCTGTAGATCTAGAATATTGTTAATGTTTACCAGCCCTTCTCGCCGTCAGATGACTCTTCTGTTTCTCAACTGGTAAAAAATATTTTGACCTAATATACATGTATGTTACCATAAGGAATACTTTCTACTATATTAAATGCTTCATTAATGAACTAGTGATTGCTAGTTCACATGGCAACCCTACCTATAAAGCTACTACACTTTCAAAGGAAGAAATAACCGACAATCATAGATCGGTCTTATCGTCATTTGGTATTTCCATCAAAGATGATGATTGTGATCTTCCTATCTTGTACTGGATACCCAAGTCACATAAGTGTCCATACAAACAAGGCTTTATAGCTGGATCTGCCAAGTGTTCCACCAAACCATTGTCTCAACTTCTAATTTCTATTTTAACAGCTGTCATATCGGGCCTCGAAAGTTATTGCGAGACAAGCTATTCAAGAAGTGGTATCAATCAAATGTGGATATTAAAGAGCTCCAAAGACTTAAAGGATATTTTACAATCTCGGTACATTTCAGTCTGTAACAGCATAAAAAACATTTGATTTCTCTACTCTCTATTCTGGCATTCCTCATTGACAACTGAAGGAGAAGTTGAAGATCTAATCTATCGATGCTTTCAAAATAAAAATGGCAACGGCAGATACACATACCTTGTCTGTGGGAGATAAATCAGACTTTGTTAAAAACCACTCTAAATCTAACAAAAGATATACAGAGGCCGAAATTGTCCTGCTGATTGAATTTTTGATCGACAACATATTTGTTCAATTTGGTGGACGTATTTTCCAACAGACAATTGGCATTCCTATGGGTACTAATTGTGCGCCACTACTGGCCGACTTGTTCCTTTACTCATATGAGGAAGACTTTCTTGACGGGCTTCTTAAGGAAATACAGAAGAAATTAACCCCTACCTTTAATTTCAGCTTCCGCTACATAGATGATGTTTTATCACTCAACAATTCACGTTTTGGGAATTTCTTACATCTCATATATCCCAATGAGCTCGAAATGAAGGATACCACAGACACTGCCAAGTCTGCAGCTTATCTTGACCTTCACCTCGAAATTGACACCAGAGGAAGGTTGAATACAAAACTTTACGATAAACTTTGACTTTCCAATCACCATTTTTGAGCGGCAATATTCCAGAAGCGCCGGTGTATAGAGTATATATTTCACAACTCATACGTTATTCCAGAGGTTGTGACATATACATTGAATTCCTGGACAGAGCTCAGTTCCTGACAGAAAAGTTGCTCAGACAGGGGTACGTTAAAACTTCCAAAAATATAAATTGACAGAATTTCTGCTGCGAGCGAACAAACACGGTTGCTTAGTAACATGGTGATTTTTAGTAAGAGAAATTATGTTAATCTGTGAATGATTAACATTACTATAAATTTGAGATTTGTAAGTTAAATTGGACTTTCAGGAATAATTTCATACCAAATATGTATCAGTAGAGAGTGTTACATTATTGGTTGTTAGGGTATGTCAGTGAGTGCTAAGGAAAAATTCGAAATTTTCTCCGTAAATACATGTATGTAGGAATAAGTTAAAGTAAATAAAATATAAATTCTATGACAGTATTTCATGTTAAAATTAGAAGAATTGATTGACTTTCTCACACAATTTCCTAAAACTTTTTAACTGTTTTAAACACTCACGTTATGATTAAAAATGTTTCACCGTAATCAGGTCCTATTTCAACTTCTGAACATAACGCTCAGAATAAGGTTCCTCAGAATAAGGTTACACAAATCAAAAGGGCGGAAATGGTGTCATTATGGACCAACTCCTGCAAAGAGGTATGGCATTGTCTGTCCAATCTTATTTCTTCTTTGCATCCACAAAGAGCTACACATGCTCTACTATTCTGTCAGCGAGGACCGTTATAGAACCATAAGATTCTAGAACGGTTCTAGGTTCTATGGTTATAGGATACAACTGTAAACAAATATTCTAGGTCAGAACTGCCCATAATGGTTCTAAATGACTTCACATGAAGGATTTACATTAAATATATATCGCTACAAATTAAATAATATCTAAAGTCTTCAGATTTAATGTTTTAAAGTATTAAAAGCTAAATTTTCTTTCAATATGAGCAAACTTTTACTTATTTGTAATCTCTGAAATATTATGGTATATTAAAAGTTTATTGTAAAGTACATGTATCCTTATTTCTCATAATTTTGATGATTAAAATTCATAAACAACCAACACATCTTTTTGACTTAATCAATTTTTAGTTTGTGCTCATGTGGCATAAAAGTCTTGACAATTAGATGTATTAAATTTAAACAACGCAGACTCTA
The DNA here is from genome assembly GCA_028015205.1 of Mytilisepta virgata. Classification (NCBI taxonomy): domain Eukaryota; kingdom Metazoa; phylum Mollusca; class Bivalvia; order Mytilida; family Mytilidae; genus Mytilisepta; species Mytilisepta virgata. The sequence goes on along the minus strand of JAPWFG010000018.1, from coordinate 1,584,745 downwards.
TGAATTAATACCGTATATCAAAAGGCTAATTGTGGTATGTTGCAAGAAATTAAATACATGTATTCATCACATTTCGATGTTTTAAATTGGCAAAGACTAACCTTTCTTTTCATCATTAGTTCAATGTCACCTTTTGTCCTCTGTAAACTGTTACACCATCTTAAAATATCATTTGTAAGATAAAGCAACACCTTAATTGTCATATTTTTTTATTATTTTGATGTTCAAAATTCATAAACTGCGGTGTTAAAAAGTTGATTTTTAAGACTATGTGATAAATGAAGTCATATAATTCTTGATAATTCAATTTATAAAATAACAAAAATTCCTGTCTTTGCAGGTAATATTTTTAATTTCAGATTAATTCATATTTACAGTGCATCAAATTTATTTCGGTATTTTCGGTAGTTTTATTATTGTTTTTTTTAAGTTTTGTTTAAAATAGATATTTGCAATTGTTGTATTATCATGCTTAATACTGATTGAAGAGATGTTGAAATAGTGTTAAATTATATGTATATCACAATATACATGTTCTCCATACACGTATAACATGTTGGAGTTGTGGTTTTTGTAAGCTACCGTTAATTGTTAGAGGTTATTTTGATTTACTGGGTCCAAAAATTGAATACATTCTTTCTTACAAATATTTACTTTTCTGTATACATATACAATGTTTTGTGAATGTGGCACAATATACAATGTCCTGTAGCACAAGCAGCTGTGAACTTATCATTCGGTGTATTGAAATAATGTTGTATATATCGGTAGTAGCGGTCCATGTTATATTACATGGAAATGCCTTTGGGATATTAAAATTAATTTAATTAATGAGTTTTTAAGGCGCTGTTCATGTGGACAATATGATCAGCAGACGTTCTACTATTATAAGAGCTGTAAAAGGTGTGAAATCACAATGTATTTCACAGTCAGGTAGATTTACACATGTGTAGTTTTTGTCGAGCCTGCGACTTTAGTCGCAGAAAGCTCGACATAGGGATGGTGATCCGGCGGCGGCGGCGTTAACTCACTTCTTAAAAGCTTTATATTTTAGAAGGTAGAAGACCTGGATGCTTTATACTTTGTATATAGATGCCTTATGTTACGAACTTTCCGTCTGTCATATGTACATTGTCCTTGACCTTTTCATGGTTCAGTGACTACTTGAAAAAAAAGTTAAGATTTTTTGTAATGTTAATTTCTCTCTTATTATGAGTAATAGGATAACTATATTTGGTATGTGCGTACCTAACAAGGTCCTCATCCCCGTCAGACAGTTTTCAATTGACCTCGACCCCATTTCAAGGATCAGTGAACAAGGTTAAGTTTTGGTGGTCAAGTCCATATCTCAGATACTATAAGCAATAGGTCTAGTATATTTGGTGTATGGAAGGATTGTAAGGTGTACATGTCCAACTGGCAGGTGTCATCTGACCTTGACCTCATTTTCATGGTTCAGTGGTTGTTGTTAAGTTTTTGTGTTTTGGCCTGTTTTTCAAATACTGTATGCAATAGGTCTACTATATTTGGTGTATGGAAGGATTGTAAGGTGTACATGTCCAACTGGCAGGTGTCATCTGACCTTGACCTCATTTTCATGGTTCAGTGACTGTAGTTAAGTTTTTGTGTTTTGGCCTGTTTTTCGAATACTTTATGCAATAGGTCTACTATATTTGGTGTATGGAAGGTTTCTAAGGTGTACATGTCCAACTGGCAGGTGTCATCTGACCTTGACCTCATTTTCATTGTTCAGTGGTGTGTTTTGGCCTGTTTTTCGAATACTGTATGCAATAGGTCTACTATATTTGGTGTATGGAAGGAGTGTAAGGTGTACATGTCCAACTGGCAGGTGTCATCTGACCTTGACCTCATTTTCATGGTTCAGTGGTTATAGTTAATTTTTTGTGTTTCGGCCTGTTTTTCGATTACTGTATGCAATAGGTCTACTATATTTGGTATATGGAAGGATTGTAAGGTGTACATGTCCAACTGGCAGGTGTTATCTGACCTTGATCTCTTTTTCATGGTTCAGTGGTTATAGTTAAGTTTTTGTGTTTTGGCCTGTTTTTCGAATACTGTATGCAATAGGTCTACTGTATTTGGTGTATGGAAGGATTGTAAGGTGTACATGTCTAACTGGTCGGTGTCATCTGACCTTGACCTCCTTTTCATGGTTCAGTGGTGTGTTTTGGCCTGTTTTTTGAATACTGTATGCAATAGGTCTACTATATTTGGTGTATGGAAGGATTGTAAGGTGTACATGTCCAACTGGCAGGTGTCATCTGACCTTGACCTCATTTTCATGGTTCAGTGGTTATAGTTAAGTTTTTGTGTTTTGGCCTGTTTTTCGAAGACTGTATGCAATATGTCTGATAGCATTTACTTTCATTAGAAATACACAACAGGCGAGACATTTTTGTGTGTCAACTCTTGTTAGTATTTGCACTACGCAAATTTAATCAAATTATGTTCTATGTATGAACGGTAATCAAATGATTTTAAAATAATGAATAAATAAATATTGGTATATTAAAAGAAATATTGGATACCACCTTTAAAATAAAACACAAAATTAATTTTCATGTTTTCTTCTGTACCCTGGACTGTTCATTTTGTTTTAAATAAATATAATTAAATTAAACCAAAAGTGTTGAAATTTGTCAACAAACGATTGGTTTTACACTCAAAAGAGTTGTGAATCTTTTACTGCTTTTTTATTATTGAGAAAAAGCTTCAAAGCGATCATTTTAGCACATTTTTAATCTTATATTAAATTTTATATTTCCTTGTTATTGAATATTAGTTTCTATTTGATATTTATTATAATGTAGAGTCCACTCAGATACCTACCTTTCATATCGAACGATAGCGACAGTGTAACTCACAAATGACCAATTGTCAATTAAGACATTGAGTCCTCTCAAGCCATAAATATCTGTGGACATCTCATTTATTTTCATAGCAATGTCGTATTGTGGAAAGCAAAGAGCAACCGATTTTTAAATAACCGAAGGGAAAAAATCATTTTATTAGTAATATCTATGCTCCAAGTTATTTTATATCGATTCTTGTTTTTTTTTTGTTTTTTTTTTTGGGGGGGGGGGGGGGGAGAGGGGGTTATTTTGTATGAGAATAAATATTCCATTGAGCTAGAATAAAACGTAGAGACCGCCGTGCTTATTGTTTTTATCTTATTTATTAGAGAAGGTTGATTTAAAAGATATTTTTATATAAAAAAAAGCGGGGACGTCTAAACACCGCATAGCTCGGGCTTATTGCAATATTGAAATGCAATTAGCCCGTATAGGAAATTATTTTTTGTCTGTAATTGTACACTTTTATAATAAATATATATAATACAAATACAATAAAACCAATTTTAGTTCATGAATTTGCAGAAATAGTGAAATTATTACGGTTTTTCTCGGCACGAGCCAATTCCGTCAGATAATACATGGAGTAATTAATTACTGACCGTTAAGGAATTTGTCATCTTTTATAATCACTTGTTAAATGCCAATAAGAAGAAAGATAACAAAAAAGAAAACAAGTATAAAAAGTTTATTGAGTATAGAAATCAAGATTTTTCAACATATATATAACAATAAGTGAAGCTCTGACAACTATTTTTGACAAAGTGGCTATTTTAGGACAATTTCGAAATTCAAAAAAAAAAGGAATTTATCATGAATGATAGTATTTCAGAAACATGTCGTTATGCAATTGATTTATCCCCTTTTTTTTGTTATTTTGGACAAAAACAAATGTCTAACGAAATATTTTTACTTTGCTATTGATATTTATACATATATATATTATACGGGTCAGGAATTTTGTGACTTGTCGATCTTAGAAAAAAAAATATTAAACCGTCGTACATTTTTCCTTTAATGTATCGGTCTGTCCTTCGATGTGTTTTGGGTTTCTTTTGATATTTCTAAATGCTCTCGAATGTATACATTTGTTTTGTCATTTTTTAGAATCGTGATCAATATGCATAATTTTGGCTAATGAGAAAAAAGGAACTTAATTTTTTTTGCCTGGGTGGAAAGGAAAGGGGGAGGGTGATTACATTGTAGCAGATCAGATTTTTTCTGTACCAGGTACATTAAATTGAACGAATTTGTTTCAATACCGTATATGTACAATGATAGAATCAAGTTCACAGATCACATATAAGGTTATCCCCCAAGATCTAAAAGCTTAACAGTTACAAAGTCAAATGGTTGGATTCCGATATCGGCTAAGTGCACTATGACATGTATGAAGGGATAAATTCACAAATCACGGGCTATACAGTGTTTAGACGTACCGATGAAAAGAGTCTTTGTTTTAATGTTGTTAATATACATTGATAATATGTATATCTAGAAAAAAAGAGTAACTTTTATTATCGTAATAAAGTCAATTGGACGCTGTTCCTTTTATTACGTGTAAGTTGTGGTTAAACTGATATTTATATTTAACCTTAAACAGTGGCAAAATATTTATATCCCAAATGAGCTCGAAATTAAGGATACCACAGACACTGCCAAGTCTGCATCTTTTCTTGACCTTCATCTAGAAATTGATACCAGAGGAAGGCTGAATACAAAACTTTACGACAAACGGGATGACGATGACTTTCCAATCGTCAACTTCCAGTTTTTGAGCCGCAACATTCCAGAAGCGCCGGAGTATGGAGTATATATTTCACAACTCATACGTTATTCCAGAGCTTGTGATATACATGTATACATTGACTTCCTGGACAAACGCTAAACGAAACGATGTGCGATATACCATTTACCATAATATGTACCATACGATGAACTATACGCTAAATACAACGCTAAACAGTACCATTTACCATGCAATAATCGAAACCATAAAACATACGCTAAACGAAACGATGAATGCTGAGATTTAGCATAAAGTCAAACGATAAACGATACGATGTTACGATTCACGGACGATGTACGGACGTTTTACATACGATGTACGGAGGGTAGAGGTGTTCACTTTTACGTTACAGAATAGTTTCTAATATTTCGCATCAAATTAAATATCTAAATTCTTCAGATTTTGATATTTTAAAGTATTAAAAACTGACCGCTCTTTTCCTATAAGAGAAAAAAATTACATAAACTGTTAGGGCATGTTAAAAGTTGATTTGTAACTTATCGAATCAAACAAATTATCCTATTTCTCAGACAGGGGTATGTTGCTCCGGAGTTGGAGTCGTCCTTATTAAAGTTTCATGGACGTCATCATGACTTAGGCGACAGGTATGAAAAACCCGTTTCCCAAATGAAAATTGATGTCCCTTCCTCATACCGGATTTGATATGGGCAGTATGGCGGGTGTCCTGCCGGAAGCAAAAGTACCGGTATACAAATAAGTTTTTTTATTATGTAAGTTTCTAATTTTGTCCTCCCAGTATAAAAGAAATAATATTATATATTGAAGTTTAAGTTGCTGTAAATTAAGAATAAAGGTTAATATATCAGTGAATTTGGTTCAAAAGATCGAGATTAGTTCATAGAAGAGTTTAATTAATAATTTATTTAACATACACCCACATTCGTGTTAAAATCATGATTTGCCCAGCATTGTCTCAGAGTATATATTCCAATCTGTTGAAAGTTTTACGAAAGGATGTTTACATGTGAAAAATGTGAAGAAATTTGCTAAAAAAACAAGGCGAAATGGACCAACTTTTTTCCTCTTTATTGAAAGGGGAGATTGGGAACTTTCTGGGAATATATAAGATTATGGGATTGAAAGTTTAGAAATTGGTCATTTTAGAAGTCAAACGTTTGTATTTAAAGTACATTTTTACAGATATTTCGAAGAAAATTGTGCAACTTGCTGCCATTGGTAAAACTTTATGTCAAAATTGTTTTATAATTAATCTTTGTGAAATGAAATCTGTAGAAAGTGAGGATTTCATACATATATACATTTATGGTTGAAAAATCAAGATGCCCAAAGCCAGTTTATTGTGAGCATGTATGTTTTGTTTTCAAAAGTATGTTATGAACGTCATGGCGTCATTTGTGGCCTGCTACAAGACTGCTTACTCTTCCGGAGCACCTGAGTCTACCCCCGGCTTTTTTGTGGGGTCCATGTTGTTCATATGTTTTTAAGTGTAGTGTTTGTATTGTTTTGGCCTTGTCTTCGTTGTTCTCCGGAGTTTGTCAGTTGTTTTCGATTTTCCCCACCTTCGAATATATATCCCTTTGGTATTTCTTGATTTTACTTATAATGCTAATGTTTCAAATTTCTTTTCTGATCAACTGCAATTTCTGTTTTTCCTCGATAAATTGTTGCGGCGTATGGAAAAGATGAGTTATAAGATTCTGCGATAAATGAAGTATTAAAATTCTTTATAATTCGATGTATTAAATTTATAAAATACTAAGAATACATGTCTTTGCATGAACGATTTTTAATTTATGAATCTATGAGGTATCATATATAGTATCTCAAAAAGCTAGTTTTAAATATATCACAACAAATTCATTATTTAAAATCTTCAGATATTTATGTTTTATATTACTAAAAACTTAACTTTCTTTCCATCTTGAGTGAAATTTTACTTTTGTACTCCCTAAACTAAGTTATCGAAAAAAAATAAATTATCGTATTTCTCATAATTTTGATATTCTAAATAATACAATACCAAGATGTCTTATCTTAACATATGCAATTTCTAGGTTTTCAAAACTTTTTGTATGTACGTCGAAAATATAATAATTTAGTTTTGCAATAAGTAAAGTCATGAAATTCTTGATGATTCGATGTTTTTCATATATCACAACTCTCACGACTAAATTTTATTTAATTTGGAGTAGAACTGTCATAAATTGTTCTGTGGTAGAACGGTTATCAATGAAGAATCTGCAGAAATAATGTTTCACTCGATAAACACAAAGAATACAAACACACGTGCACTTAAACGTACTCAAACACACATGACACTCGTTTGTTCTAGTTAAAACATTTTTCTTCATTTAAAAATTTAAAAAAAACACCCAAGATGTAACCGAATCTCTTATTTTCGGCCCATAATTTTATAAAATAATGCAAAACTAGCAAGATATGCGCGCCAATTAAATCCAAAACTCAATAGAACAAATTAAAAACTTGTCGTCAAGCTTAATATAGTGTGCTCATGTTGTAAACCGAGCTTTAGCAATGTAAGCACAGTTTAACTTTGCAATTTGGCGGAGAAGCAAAATTGAAAAAGAAGTAATATTGTATTTACCACAACACCATGATTCGTTACCGTCGCGTATCTAAATGTCAACATTACTGTCAGATAATCCTGAGCCAGGGATTCATTAAGCCTTGAGAGAGCTTTCGATTTCGTAATTCCAAAAGTTTTACCGTCGTTATTTTGATTTTATTGACCAATATGAAGTTTTAATTTCAAAAATAAGATATATTTTCAATTAAATTTCAGGTCATACTGCAGTTGACACCTCACCAATTCTACAATTTTATTCGCATATCGGACACATGCAAAGTGGCAGTGCAGATCATGCCTACCATTCCCGGGCATCAGTTGTTACACCCTTTTTTCTTATGATAAAAACATTGTCAGTGTTTTAGTTTTTTTACTGTCTCGTTTTAATTCTCTTTGATATTTTCTTTTTATAACATTGGGTATATATGTTTATAGTTTTTTTTTCTTTATATGTTACAAATGATGTTATTTTTGTACGAATTTCTGTTGACACCTCAAGGATTTTAAAAATAGCTTTTACATTCTTCCGTTGATACTCGTTTGAATCCCTGGTTATTTATTATCATATAAATGCCTAAATTTCAAATATGTTCCGTCTTGCACACAGTGTGTAATTGTATTTGGACATAATCTCTCTTTACTTTTTTTTTAAATTACATGAATGTATGTACTAAGTGATATATCACAGAGAGCATTTGTTTGCGTTCAAAAAATTCAGTTATTTGAAGAATAAATATAATTCAAGCAATTTAGAGTAAATAGTATGATCGCCTGCTTATTTTGGTTGAAATGAATATCCTCTTGTCAATTAATAATTAAATAAACAATTAGAAAAAATAAAAACATTGACATGTCTAAATTAACCAATTAAAACAAATGACCAATTTAAATGGCACTGATTATTGTAAACAAAAACTGGATATGAAAACGATCAAAACAAAATTTGCGTGTTGTAAAAATGAATAAAGTCTTAGGCAATGAAACATGGGTAAATAAAATAAATACTTCGTCATGTTATAAAACATGAAGACTTACAAAAATGTAGCTCCCTTACTTTTTAAAAAAAATTGATGTACATAAAATAAAACAACAAAAACAAATATAAAATACACATGCTGCATCCTAATCTAATCAAATGCAGATAACGACAAAGGGATGGCGATTCGATCAATTTGTATTCAGCAAACTATCTGATACGATTGTTCATGTTTTACACTGAAAGCTTGAATATGAGAAAAATTGCGGTTATGTTATTTTTTCTCTCTGTTTCCTTCTGTGTAATGTATATTATGTTATATAAATCAGTGATACTAAGTTATATGCTTAAAAGTTCTACTACAACACACACTTTACACAATTTTGTGATAGTTTATGAAAACATGTCAACGGTTTATAAAAGTCATGAGGTTGATATTACGCAAAACGACGACCAAGGATTGAACTGGCAGGTTTATGGAATCAAGATTCCTGTCGAGTATCCTCTCTTTCGTTCTCTGATTTTAGAAGCGATTATGTTCCTGTCCTTAAAACTTGGAAAATCAACGTGTATTACGGTAAGAGAAATGGGAATCTCTAACTTAGGCCATTGCTATTGGTTTAGTGAAATGAATGATCATAACCAGGTAGATTGTCGCTTGTATAATTCAAAATATGCAGAAGCACGTTGCATTGCGACTTCAAATTTTACTTTCACTAATATGCATTATCCATCGGCCGACTTTATGAGTGGAAAACCATTCCTCTTGAACAAAGCTGAATGTCGTATTCAGTTTCTCCACGTTGACAAATGGGGATCTAAATGGTTTTTTCTTCAAACCCCATATTTATCAGAAGCCACATTGTCTAATTTGAAGAAACCCATGTATTCACCAATCGTTTTACCTGCATTCAAGTTAATATTTTTATGGGCGCAGAAATCAGCATGCTCATATTGGAAAAGCATTTTTCGGTATATTCAAGGACTAATAACGGAGTCTAATCCACGTAAAGCTAACAGAAAGTTTATACATAAACAAGAAAAGAATGGTTTATTATATATAAACAACTATAATACTTATGAAATTATATCAATGTTGTACAATGATTCATGGATAAAAGCAGCATTTGTGAGAGAGCCAAGAGAAAGAATGTTATCAGCATATCTGTTCATGGCCGTTAATGCAAATACTTTTTACAAAAGATGTCACTGGAATGACACCAAAAGAGCGTCTTTTGCTGAATTCTTGAATGCAAGTAAAATATGTCAAAATCGACACTGGATACCTCAAACACGTTTCCCTGCACATTTGTATAGAAATATGATAATTGGAAAAATGGAAAATATATATAATTTTACCTATTATTTACTTAACAAAATCGGGGCATGGAACAGCGCTATTGAGAAATGGTTAAATTCTGGTAATCTTTTTCGTTATGCAAACTCACATGCAACAAACTCAAGTAACAAAATACAACAATACTACAACAGAAAACTTGAAGATGAAATATTTTCTAGATATAGCCTTGATTATGAGGTGTTTGGGTTCAACAAAACTTACTTTTAAATTCAAAGTGAAACTGGGTATTGCAGCCGATGTATATATTGTCTTGTTTAAACAGACTAGGATTCCCTACTATATTTTAAGAACACAAGAATTCTTCAAAACGAAATAATGTACATTTCATGTTACCTCTCGCTACAAATTTTTAGTCATTAGCTGAAGAAAGTTCAAATAGCAAACCAACGGCCAAAAAAGAAGAAAATAACTCATAATTGTTGACATATTGATTCATGGTTAGCACTTTTATACAAAAATATTTATTAGATTAGATTTATGTTTTATTCAAAATAAACTATGGCTTTGCCTTTTGTCTGGAGTGAGATGTAGTACGATAACAAAAATTAAAACATATTTTACATGTCGGTTTTGTACTTTGAAGTGGAATAAAAATTAAAAAATAGTATTCAAAATTCGGTTTAGATTTACAGTGCAAATTTTAAAATGTGAAATATTTACATAAATATAATGTACATGTAAATATTTTAAGGTATCCGGACCATAATAGATAATGATAAAAAATTGTATCTCTTTTTGACCCTGAATGGCGGAAACAAACAATTTAAAGCTGGAATTTTGTATATATATTTTTCTCAAGTTGAAACACAGCATAGTATAAATTAACAATATCTAATATAAGTATCTTTGGATTGTTATTTTGTTCCTTTTATGTAGAGTCTGTAAAAATTAGTTAGTCATATTAGAATTTCCGAAGTTTGCCGATAATTACCGAGGTCATTTCAATTGCGTTGTATGGAACATCCGGGAACTTTTAAATAATCACGTGGTCATTTATGGTCCGGATACCTTAAATCCTCTATGATTTTTATCCCAATACTCTGTTGTATAAATCACACCATAAAAGCCAAATTACCAACAAGGTGACCGCTACCTGGAAATGATAAAATATGTTGGACAGTACATAATTTAGATTTTTTTTTGGTTTTTGGTCTTTCAAATGTTTCGGTTTTAATGCTGCTGATAGGAGGTAACTCCTTGAAATGCGTCGTATACAGCATAATATAAATTTACTATATCTAATATAAGTGTCTTTGGATTGTTATTTTGAAACTCCTGGGATGATGCCTCTGCTGGTGGACCCTAGGTCCCCGAGGGTATTCGCCAACCCAGTCGTCAGACTTGTCTGACATGATTATGGATTGATTTGTTACAGAAATTACCAGTATTTAGCAAAATTCAAAAATAATAGAAATTCTAAGGGTTCATTCCTTGTATTGCACATGGTAGATCTCCTTAGCTGACATTTGGCTTCCTATTTCGGTATTTTTGGTTGAGTACTTCTTGTTTAATATAAGTTTGGTTTTTTGGTCTTCCAAATGTTTCGGTTTTAATGCTGCTGATGAGAGGTAACGCCTTGAAATGCGTCGAATACAGCATAATATAAATTTACTATATCTAATATAAGTATCTTTGGATTGTTATTTTAGATACCAGGGTCAAAATGTGCTTATGTCCAATTTGAAAGCAAAATCAGCTTGTGGTCGTACCTCCCGTTAAAGGGTTTACTGCGTGGCATCCAACCACGGAGTTCAATTGAAATCGGCAACATGTCTGAGAGACCGGTACAGAATTAAATTCTTCAAGTAATTGGGCGATGCTGTCTGAGTTTGTTCACGATATTACAATAGCAACTTAGATGGAATAAGCATACATATATAGTGCTTTTGTAAAATCTAAGTTTGTTTTAACATACCAGTTAATACATACGTTCAATATAGGTATATTTTAAATCTAAAATTGCATATCCTATTTCTCTCTACAAGACAAAGCATGTATAGGCGCAAACCCTTATACAAATGTATATCATTGTTTTCTGTGATGTAAAAATATGTTTGAAAATGCAAATTCGGAATGGTATTCCCCGAAAACAGCACTGTCATCAAGAAATAGAATAGAGAGTGGAAACGGGAAATGGGTCAAAGAGACAACAACCCGACAAAAGAGCAGAAAACAGTTCAGGGCTATCAATGGTTCTTCAACCCAGCGAAAAAATCCCACACCCGGAGGCGGGCTTCAGCTGGCGCCTAAACAATAATGCATACTAGTTCAGTGAAATGAACGCCACACTAAACTCCGAAACATAAAAATGAACCAAAATTTAAAAAAACAAGTTCACGATTGTGCAAGGGAACGTCGCCACCTAAAAGCGGATAATTAACAATAGGAAATGAAACATCATCTTTTTTATCGTAAATGTTAGTATTAAGCTTCCCGTTAGATATATACATATCAAGATCCAGGAAAGGACAGTCAGTGTTCGTTGTTAGTATTAGCTTTATTTAAATTAAGATCAACAGGATAAATCTCGTCATTATTGACAGCCAACATATCATCCAAATATCTAAAAGTTTTATAAAAGTTTTGTATCAGATGTTTTTTCGGTTGGTCTTTGTTGATTTTATACATGAATTGTGATTCGTAACAATACAGAAACAGGTCCGCAATAAGTGGTGCACAGTTAATCTCCATTGGAATTCCGATAATTTGGCGATATACGGAATCTCCATAGCGAACAAAAATGTTATCTAGTAAAAATTCAAGTGCAGTTATCATATCAAAGCAGGTCCAATTGAAATAGTTCTTTTGTTTGTCGTTACTAAAAAAATGACCTACAAGAGTTTGAACATATATATTGACATGCTGATCTTTTAACTGCCCTTTTAATTAGGTATGTGATTTTTTTTCTTAATGAGATTATGAATCAAAGTGGCATATAGGGTAGAAAAATAAAAATTTTGAACAGATTCGAAATCACCAATATGAGCATTCAATTTATCAAGTACATCCAACGAATTTTTGACACTCCAAAAGTAATTCGTACCACTATTTTCGTATACCTTATTTGAAAAATGTATTACCCGATTTTTGATTGTACCAAGTGTACTAGTAAGTAGAATAGACAGTTTAGTAGTGGAACAATGGCTTGAGGACGAAATACATCTATATTTGCAAGATGTTCTGTACAGCTTCGGAAGCCAGTTCATGGTGGGAACTTTCATGTTATTCGGTTCTGCTTGTAAAGAGGTATCAATAAGTTTATGTGTGTTAACGATGTCATTTTCCGAATATTTATCATGCTATATATTGTAAAAAGAGACTTGAAACTATAAATCAAAGATATTACCCGCGGCAAGAACGTTTCAATCGATTAGGCAAAACTTGATATAAATAACATTATCATCCTTCCCTGTGATTCTATCAGCTTGTTGAGTAGCTCCGAAAAATTCGTATGAAGAAGCGCGTGCGCTGAGCAGGAGTTATCAACAGTCAGCAGGACTTATCAACAAATTCTCCCAACGTTTGGCAGCTTAGAACTTATTAAATAGCTTTCAAAATTGCAAAATATTAATAAATATATCAAGATTTGGTGTTCCTTTTTTATATTATGGCGTTTTATTTAAATGAATGATGAAGAAACTTCTAAAAGTGACATCAACAAAATGTGTCTTTCCTCGATGCTGATAATGTCTGCTGGGACTTCTTTCCGCTCTTTCCATTGCATTTCATTATTTGCGATTAAATCAAATTTTTAAACGTATGCTTTATTTTCATATGTCCATATTTTCGCCTGAATTAGTACAAAAATAACTAAATTTTGTTTAAATATGTCGTCTCCTTGGTTAAATTTGAGTGATTATTTCACGTTGCGCATATTTTGGTCAGAAGTTGTTTCGCGAATGGAGACTTACTATGACGTCAACGAGGTTGCAAGTTTGAAAGCGGGTGCTTTAGTTTCCCGGAAAATCATGAACAAAGATTTCCAGATTGATTTTGTTTTTTAAAACATGAAAATACACCTTAATGTCGGTTTTTATATCGTTTGTAAGATATTTTACATGAATATTCAGGAAATATATACTTATTGGTATAGTAAACAACGTAACGGAAAACTTGTCGTTGCGATGAATAATCAATACTTTTCCCGCGAAAATTTGGGAGAATTCAGAACGTGTACAAATATTTACGTTTCAGATAAGTAATTAAGATGATAAAAATATTATCTGCATTTTGACAGCTAGTTATCGTAAAACATCACCCCGCTCGACAGAAAATGAAGATTTGGGACTCGTTCGCTACGCTCACTCGTCCCAAGCTTCATATTCTGGCTCACGGGATGATATTTTACGATATCTAGCTGTCAAAATGCAGATAATATATACTTATACGTGTATTACTAACATCACTGTCCAACAATAAAACCAAACTATAAGAAGATTGTGTGTATCCCCCCCCCCCCCCACGTCCAAATAACCAAAAAAATGCACATAACAAAAAACAGTCACCAAAATTAGGGCATGGCACTTGAATAATGGAAGTTCGGAGAAATAAGCATTTACAAATCTAGTGATTTGTTTACACAATTCAATTCATAGACGCATTTAAATAAATATAACTACATTAGCACTAATACTGTAATTTCTACAACTGCATAAAAACGGATGACGTTTCGCTGCTAATATTTATATGGCTTTTCCAGTCCAAGGGCAGGGAGTACAGTAGATGCAGACATAACCTCTCGCCAAGTTAACTTAGAGCAGTTCTGCTGACTGCTTTAGAACTGCTCTTAAATATTATCCTGACTGCTCTCGAACAGAATCTTGACCGATTCTAACTGCTCTTAGCTGTCATGTCAAGAACAGCCCTAAGCTGTCATGGTCAAGAACAGCTCTAACCTGTCATGGTCTAGGACAGCTCTAACCTGACATGGTCTATAACAGTTCTTTAACCAGTCGTAGTCTAGGACAGTTCTAGTAACAGTCATGAGAATAAGAATTTAGAATAAATAAGAAATCCCAACTTCAAGTTTCAGTAAATTCTTTTTGTAAAACTATAAATAAAACTACCACACTGAAATAAAGCGGTTCTAAAAAGCTGTCGTGGACCAGGAATGCTCTGATTCTTGACCAGAGCTGTTCTAAAAGCATTCATTGACCAGAACTGCTCTAATTCCTGACCATAGCTGTTCTACTTCCTGACCTGAATTGTTCTTGACCAAAGCTTTTCTTCTTCCTGACTGCTTTATGTTAACTTAGAGCAGTTCTCAGAACGCAGAACTGCTCTGCAAGTTACCTTGGACGAGCGATTATGACTGGTCGCAAGTGTACGTCTACCGGGCAAGCGATGAGCTAGACAAAAACAACAGAGAAACAGATACGTCTATAACAGTGGCGCATAGTCTGGTTAAAGCGGTTTTATAGGTACAAGACCTCCAACTTATCTATTTTGATAGAAAATGTACGGTCTATAGCAGCTCCATTTATTGACTTGTCGTGTGTAATACCATAAAATACCGACTACAAGCATTTTTGAAAAATCAAATTCAATGAAAAGTGGAACATATGCATTATATCAAATCTTGGACAAATATTCGCCGAAATTAAATGTTCGAATTACGCTTTTCGTATTAACATTAATATAATTATGGTTGGAATATGTTAGAAGTGACCTTTCTATGTGTATATTATATATGATACAGCTTAATAAACAAATTATATACCAAATCAAATGGACGTGATTACATCTCTCACTATAAAGAACAAATCAAAAAAAAAAAAAAAACAACAACAAAAAAAATTAAAAAAAACAAAAGGAAACACACATAAAATTAATAAAATAAATTACAATTTCTTTCTGTCCAAAAGAATGTTGTTAATGTAAAAATTTTTTTTAACTTCTAATTTCAAAGGGGCATAATTCATACAAAGGAAATTTTGTTGTTCTTTATGTTTTGTCTTTACTACCTACCAGTCCTATACATTTATGTGCATTTGCACTGACAAGCTGTTTCAGTAGTATATTTCAGGATTATTTTTTAAGTTCAAAGGGTCATAACTCCAACAAAAGTAATTGGATTAAAACTTACTGGTGAAATACAACACTACATAGTGTTTCTTTACTAACTACCAAGTTTGATGAAATTCTGTTCAGTAGTTTCAGAGGAGTTACGCTGACAAACTGATTTACGAGCCGACGGGTGGACGGACAGGACAAAAAATTATGTCTCCCCTATAGTGTAGGTACACGAACCAGAACGAATGAAAACAAACATGACTCAATTCGATATTGGAGATTAGCCACACCATTACGATCAACGAGTTAATGATGGTACCGACCGTAGAATTTTTGAAGCGATGTCTTAAGTCTAAATGCAAGACAATCCCGTGCCAATAGCTTTATCATAAAAAACGTAAGCAACATACATTTAAAGTGGCTAGTTCCTTGGCGCAATAATTCAGACATACTTAGTTTATTCCATCAATAAAAAAACATAAAAATAACAAATGTAAACATAGAAAGTATCTCCGACTAGCAAAACTTGAACATAAAAGTTTTATCTGGTTACTATAGTAAAACAAAAAAAAAACGTTGCAAGCAATCAGCTTGGCCAAAGTAGAAAATAAATAAAAGATACAATGTTCACAGAGCCTGAAATGCAATAAAAATATCACTAGTAGAAAAGCAGGGAAAAACGATTGAAATGAGATAAGAGCTAACATCAGGCCTTTTTCAACAGACATTCGAAAAATAACTGTTTACTGAGTAAATATACAATTTTATTGCCAAAATTCCTAAGAAAAAAAACCTATGAACAAACTATTTTTTAAAATGCTATGCACCGTACATCATTGTACATTGTTTCAACTATACACCGTACACAAGCTTTTATTTGACCAACTATACACCGTACACAAGCTTTTATTTGACCAACTATACACCGTACACAACTCTTCTTTTCTATTGAAGAAAAACATAACATAAAATGTTTATGAGAGGTTATCAATGTTAGATTCCGAAATAATAACATACAATTATTTACTATCAGAAAAAAACTCTGAATGAATCGAGACTCATGGCAGATTAGACGAACCTTATTGATTTCGACAAGTACTTGCGACTGTTTTAGTAGTCATGACGAACTGCCTAGACCACTGGGCCACGGAGACCCTCAATTTATCGAAGTCATGACAAAGCTGTCACCATTTTATTTGAATACGTACATACAAACAACAAACAAAAAGATTTATTGTCAATCAAGGCGATTTTAAATACAACGATTTAATTTATAAAAATGATTATCTTTATACAGGCATTAAATATTCATTTAGAAACACACCTTTCCAACAGTGGTGAGATTTCATCGAGACCGGAAGTTCCAATTTGGAATCATATTTATACCATATCCAGACATTTATATAATTCGTTTCATGTTAATGTTATATTTATGTACATATTCATATAAGTAATAGGCCATACTTCAATTCTACTTAGCAGATTGTGATGAAATATGACAGACTAAATTAACTGAGTAGAATTTCTATGAAAAGGAAACAGGAGCCAATTAAATGGTCGTAAATTGGTAATTATGATAATTTTTGCCTTTTCTTTAAATAATTGGGTCATAGAAAAGTATAAATAAAATCCTATTATCAGTTTTGAAATCTACACGGAAGTAATTTTAATGCTGCCCATTTTCTTCTGTAGATGGGTACCTAATACCACAAAAATAAAAATTGATTTTCACGTAGAAATTTTCGACAATTTACGACACATCCGAGTCCTCGCCAATTAGCGGTAATTGTATCATGGAAAAACATAAAAACGTTGTCACGTGATAATCTTATCAAAATTCAATCCAAACGTTGTTCGTCAGATTGTCTAACATATGATACGATTGGTCGCTGTTGCGTTGATAAGAATGATCTATATTACATTTAAGTAATTACCTTTAGAAAATAAATGACCTATCTACATTTGCATCAATTTCATTTATAAAAATAGTTTTAATTCTCACGGGAGAGCTCTGTACTCTTGGATAATGACTTCTCCCCCGATATCGCTCACATCAATTCAAGCTAAATGTGTTCATTCACAACAATGACAGAAATGCACGCATTCTAAAAGAAAAATTTAAAAACGAAAGTCAGAGACATAGATTTAATTACATTTTGGCGTAAAAACTTTAACAGTCAATACTTTTTAATCAACTAAAACGTTTTAAGCCAAAGAAAATTTTCGCAGGAAATTTGTTAAAAAGATTTGATTATATATGAATAAAGCTATATCAGACACAATACAGAATACAAATCAGGGAGAAATGCGATTGTTAGATTATTCAAAGATTTGTTACAGAAATTACCAGTATTTAGCACAGAAATTAATTACCAGTATTTAGCAAAATTCAAAAATAATAGAAATACTAAGGGTTATTCCTTGTATTGCACATGGTAGATCTCCTTAGCTGAAATTTGGCTTCCTATTTCGCAATTTTTGGTTATGAGTACTTCTTGTTTAAAATAAGTTTGGTTTTTGGTCTTCCAAATGTTTCGGTTTTAATGCTGCTGATGAGAGAGTATCTTTGGATTGTTATTTAGATAGCATGCACTGATAGGATATGCGTACCTTTGCGCAGGAACTGATTTCACCTCCAGATTTTAATTTTATATCATACTCTTTACTTATTTTAATACTGGTACATTTATAAATTTAGGTATAATATTTGTTAAATTTTTCCAATAAGACAATTCTAAAGACGTTGTTTCCAAATTCAATAGATTGTAAATACTTTGGTAGCTTCTGTTCTGAAGTTGGAACCTCGGTCTGCAAAAAAACAATTTTAATAACATATAACTACAAATAATAAAAGAAAAACAGAATTTTAAGTCGTAAATGACATATAAAATATTGATAAATCATCAAAGCTTACTTCATTTTTGCCTGAAATTAGAAATGTAGTTTTCTCCAGTCACATTGGGATTTTAAGAATTTTCGGACTTTGATATGTTACGTAGATGACGTATATGAAATCTGTCTTTAATTTTATAGTATTGTTTAGATATCATGTTACCAAACTGTGTTCTCTATAACTACACTACCGGGTCTTCAAATATAAACATTTAATACAAACCCTGGGTCCGTCATTTTCATGCGAGTCAGTCCGTGCTTACTCCTTTTTACATCTAAATGAAAAAAATGGCTTTCGCTTTATTTCTCATTCAATTTTAAATGGACATAATGGTAACATTTTGATATTCGACAGCCAAGAATAGCCAATGGAAGTCATATTACAGACTGATTTACACATAAAAAATAAATAAACATCGTATTGCTGCCTTCTAACGGTTTTAGTAATTTGTTAGTAAAGATAGTTCACTGCAGAAACGGGCTGGGGGTAGAAGATCTAGTTTAGTTTAAACATATTTTATTGTCTAATAACAATTTGGATTGGATACAAGTTATAACAACTTACATGAATCCTCTCCATACAATATATATATACAATGTAAAGACGGACAGCAAGTACACAAAATAATATATTAAATAAATATAAAGCATACAAAAATATTGTAATAAATGTAAAAACATAGACATATTAGGTTTGGGGGGGGGGGGGGGGGGGGGGGGTGGTGGTTGAGTACATCTATATAAAAAAGTTCTTGTTAGATGATCCATGTTATAATTCTATAAAACGTTTTGTTTGGTGTATAAATCTATGAACATTTTCAAAAATATTTTTATTCACTTCGTCACTCAACATATCTGATCCAAATAATATATATTCTATTGTATGGTTTGGTTGAATCTTATTAATTAATTGAGCTCGGGGATGTGTATATAGGGGACATTCTAGAAAAAAAATGTATAGCATCCTCTAAAGGGCACCCACAGATGCAGCTAGGGTCATTAATCAAATTAACTCTAAATAAATCAGCTTTAAGTGGACTGCAACAATGACGAAGTCTAGTATGTAAAATATTAATTTTTCTAGGTCCAATGAGATAATAAAACGGAACCAATGATTTTTCTCCTCTAACAGACTTGTTAAAACTTGAAATTGAGGGAATAGATCTTATAGCAGGATTTAGAGCGTTCCAGGAACGAATACAAGAAGGATAAAAAGATTTCGAAAACGTTTCTAAACGACATCTAGGAACTCGATATTGAGGTTGATTTCTGAGATTATAATTACCTAATGGTGTATATTCACCACGACAATCAACCAAATATTCCGGGGCTTTCTTATTATGAATTTTGTGAAATAAACTTAATTTCCTTCTATTTCTTCGAATGGCTAAAGATTCCCAACCCGATTCAAAATATAGTGATTCTTTACTAGAGAAAATGGGGAGACCTGTTACAATTCTAGCTGCTTCAAGTTGAAGACGTTCTAATTTTTCTGCATCCTTTGCAAAACATCCATCCCACAATTCACATGAGTACTCCAGAAGTGGAAGTATATACGCTAAATAGATTTTGTTTAGATTATTTCGACAAAGAATATATTTTAATTTTCTCATGACAAATATTTGCTTAGTCACACTATTACATATATTATCAATATGTGTTGACCATTTACAATCCGCAGAGAAGGTTATTCCAAGATGTAACTTCCGTTCAATTTCAACAGAATCTGGAGATGAGTACATTAAAGAGCTATCATCGGCAAACAATCTAACCAAACTTTGAATATCATCTGCAATATCATTAATATATAGCAAGAATAGCAAGGGTCCTAACACAGAACCCTGTGGAACACCTGCCTTCAAAATGCCAATCTCTGATTTACAATTACCAAGCAGTACCTTTTGCTTTCTATTTGAAATATAATCTTTCAGCCAAGATAGAAGTTTACCTTCAATACCATAAGATTTCAATTTTTCTATCAGACCTTTATGCCAAAGACGGTCAAACGCTTTCGAGATATCACAAAAGATTATACACACGATTTCCTCATTTTCTAGAGCTAAGAGTGCACACAACAGTTTTTCTTAGAACTTTTCATGACGTCATGAATTGAAGGAACATACTCAAAAGATTGATAGCTGGACAATTGGCTGTATCATATACCCATAGACAACCATATATCAAATAAAACATATTTCTTCAAGCTTTCACTGTATATAAATATTTTTAAGGAATTGCTTTCCAAATTCTTACCATTACAGAAAGATAACTGACAAAAAATAGGCCTCCCCCCTTCAAATATTTCAAAAACAGACCAACCTCAGAGCATCCTAGCAAAGATTCCTGCGTAATTTAGAGAACTGAGTATATGTGTTTTCCAAAGTACACATTCAACTGGTTTCAGCACATGTAGTTTCAGGGTACATTCGCCGCCTTTTAAAATTGCTACATGAAGTGGTATAAAAATGTTGTGTTTTCACCTACACTATTTTTGGATGTTTTCAGAGTAGTCTCCCATTAATAAAACTTTTCTGAAAATAATTGCTTTTTTACATTTCATGCATTTTTTTAAACTTAAATTAAAGCCAAGACTCTAATTTAAATAATTAAACCAAAAAACAATCAGAAATCAATATCTAGAACTTATAAATAGAGGGAATTCCATACCTATGACATCATATATTTAGGGAAAATCCCTGGAATTTTATTCGAAACTGTTGTTTGCATTCTAAACATATTTTATGATAAAGTTCAACTAATTGATGGAAGGTAGAATGTCCCGGGAGAAAGCCGGATTGGAATTTAAAGAACAGTCTGTTATCCATCATATAATTAAAAATATACTTAATTAGGATACGTTCAAACACTTTTCCACAACAACTCAAAAGAGCAATGGGTCTATAATTTGACACCACGGATTTATCCCCCTTCTTGAAAAACGCCAATACATTAGCTATTTTCCAACAAGCGGGATAATTTCCAACTGATAATGATCTATTAAAAATATAAAGCAATGGCAAATAAGCTGTGTTGGCTGTATTTTTCAGCATTTAATGACTAATACAGTCTTCACCAGCTGCTTTGCCTAATTTCAATGATAACAGTATATCTTTAACATCGTCTTCCGTTATCTCACCGATATCCAATGAATTATTAGTTCGGCGTGGTAATATTGGTGGATCTATTCCTTCATCCCTTGACACAGATACTGAACAAAAAAACATATTTAGTAAATTTGCTTTCGCTTGGTCGTTAATTACAGTTTCATTAGATATCGGGTTAACAAGCGGAGGTATAACGGATGATCGACGGTTGCCCATTACTTTTTTAACAAGTGACCAGAATGCTTTAGAATCTGAAGAAGCCTTTTCATCAAGCAATCCATTAGCATTAAAAAAGAATTGCTCCTTGGCATAAATAATCATATTATTTACTATGTTACGCTGGGTTTTGAAATGATTCAAATTATGCGGGGAGGAATGCAGTCTAAACTTTTTATGTAATCGATCACGAATGCGCGTTTGTTTGCGTATATCGGAGTTAAACCACGGTTTATCTGTAGTTCTAATCGTCACAATCTTGGTGGGTATACATTCTTTGGCTATATCAATATATTTTTTCGGAAAAAATGTACAGCCATATTATCAATATCATCACCGAATTGACCTAAGGAATTATGCCAGTCGAATTCTTCAATAAGTCGATTAAATTGATCAAAATCTGCATTTTTATATAACCAGACAGCACGTTGATACGATTTCTGCACGAAATTTGGAATCTTAATGAAAACTATAGTAGCATTATGGTCACTTATATCTCTATGTACATCTATAACATCTGAAAAAGTGCAATCGCAATCTTCAGATATTATTACCGGATCAAGCAATGTTGTGTTTCCGGTTGTTATGTTGACCCTAGTGGGTTCCGTTATAACATTCACTAAACTGTAATCATTAAGAATATCAAGTAACATGTGGTTTCGTTGATATGACAGATCAACATTCAAATCACCCGTTATAATTACCTTTGACGTATAATTGAAAGCTTGTTCAATTGAATATTGAAAATTTTGCCAGAAGGGATTGTTTGCCCCAGGTGAGCGATATATAACGCATAGTAAAACTTTATATTTTGGAAAATCAAGTTCAGACCATACAAATTCACAATTTTCAAATTCCAGATCTTCCCTTCTTTTGAATTTTAATACTTCTGAAAAATATACCAAAACTCCTCCTCCGAAACAATTTCTATCTTTTCGTAAAATTTCATTATGATATCCTTGTAAATATAAGTCTTGATTTGACATATCATCGTCCATATGACTTTCAGTAATACAAATAACTGAAGATCCTTGCGCAATACTTTCAATATAACCCAGTTTAAAACGAACACTTCTGGCATTGAGATAAAAAATAGAAATTTCGTCTTCAAACGGACCAGGATTTTCTGATATATCATTACACAACAATATCAACAACATTAAACACAGAGTAAACCAAATATTAGAACAAAACTCTTTGAGAAAAAAATCATAACATACAAATTTACATGCATTGAGTATATACAATAAGCATTTAATAATTGACAAATACAAGGAACATTTTTTTACACAAAATAACATCTTCATTTTGACTATTGAGTAACAAGCCAAATAAAAAATGCCAATCTTGATCCTATATGACATAATATCAATTTCCATGACTGTCCGTTACACAATTTTTCTTTCAGTAAACACAAAAATAGGATCGTTGAAATGGCAAATGTTCACTGTACATACACTGATTTGAAAACTGTAATGGATCGTGATATTGATAGTACTCTTCATAAAAATATGTAGGGGGTATTTAATTATCTGGCAAAAAATTAAACTTATACATATATATATATATATACAGTAAAGAAATAATCTTAAATGGACAAACATGAACTAACAAAAAATACACATAGGGTGTGCCACAAACCCTCTTCGGAAAAATTGAAAATATTTTTTTTCGAAACAGCAGCGATCTCGTAAACTTACAGATCGAGTACACCTAATGGACGTATGACGAACATATCTGACCTATACAACTTCAGACCTTGACATAATCAACTTACCAATAGGCAATACACACTACAATCCTGAGGCATACATGTATTAACAGGTAAGTATTTTGACTACCGTATAAACAACAACAAAAAAAAGGTAAGCACATTATAATAATAAAAAAAAAAATTGAGAATTACAGAGGCTATTTATTAAATCAAATATTGTCTGTATTTACAAGTTTCTCAATGTCGGTTGTGTCATTTAATAACACTTTATTAGCGTCCGATGACTTTTTTGCAAATATTCTACCATCAACGGTCCAGAATGAGTTAATCTGCTTCTTATTCCGCGCTACATTTAATTTTTTCACCAGAAACTGTCTATATCGGGTCAAATCTTCTGTAATTACAATATTATGCGGATTGGACTTCAGTTTCCTCTTTTGTTGATAGATTTGGTTTTTTATTTTCCAATTTTTAAATCGACATATGAGCTGTGCTTTGTCGCTTTTGTCAATGGTACCAATTATATGCGAGCGGTTTATATCATCTTCACAAATTTCTATTTGAAGGTAGTCTTTACAAATTTTGACAATTTCTCCGTCGGTTGCGCTAAGCTTCTCTGTTGTTAGAGACACGTTATGGAAGCGGAGAGAATTGCGTCGCCCATATTGTTCCAAGGCTTCTAGATCACATTCAAGTGTTTGGACACGACTAGTAAGCGATTGATTAGTTTCTACTAACTCTTCATTTACTGCCTTAAGTTCATCGACTGTTTTCTCGAGTCCTTGTACTTTGGCTTCAAGTTTGGTCACATAGTTTGACATTACATTGTCTAGACTGGCCTTTACTGAGTTGGCTAATAAGGGGCCGATGGAGTCAATAAATCCTGGACTGCATATTGTATACTTTATAACTTCCGACAGATCAACTGACTGGCCATCAGAACTTTTGAAAATTATAGGGGGGTGGTGGTCATCTTGGCCATGTTTATGTTTTACTATTTGATGCTGTGTCAGATTCCTCCATATTGTGTAATATTGAAGTAATATTAGGAGATTCAAGTTTAGTGTCAGATTCAGATGTGTACTTACAAAATCTCTTAGGTTCAGGAGTAACTTTCTCTGAATTTACACTTGTGTCGTTGTCCGCCATAGTTGTTTATGTTTGTGAGTGATTTTCATGTCGTTCAATGTCAGTATATAGTTCGATATTAAACTTTTCAAAAATCTCCTACAGGAGTATAAATGTCCGACAATTTGAAATCATCAGTTAACCACGTCTATTCCAATCACTTGCAGCTCGAAATTAACATTTGATATCACATAATTAGATTAAATTTCCCCAAAAGGGTGGCTCCTAGTTTACTATGCGTCTACACTTGCCGCCATCTTGTGTACAATGTGTAGAAGATCTGGCCGAGTTGTCTTGGGTGTTGGTTCTTACTGCTTAAAAAACACTAGTTTGTCAACACTGAGTTTGTAAATTCGGCTCCGATCTTAATGAAAGAGATTGCCGATCTAGTTGCGATGGTTCTCTTCGAGTTTTCTCACATATAAAATGGCCGCAACAATAAATAAAATGGCGCGAACAGCCCAGAGCCAATAGTGTAAATAATTATCAGGGTTTATTTTTATTCCACAATAACATAAAATTACAAATTACAAATAAGTAAACGTATCCATACAAAAATTAGTACGACCCGAGACAAAGCATTTTTTGACAATGTCAGTTAATTAGGTTTGCAATTTACAGTATAAAATTCGTGTATGAATAAATTTAAGATACCTAAAAAATATAAGAATCCACGTAAAAACAATACGAGGAAAAAATATTACACCCCCTTCCAACAAAAAAAAATACCTATAAAAATGTTTGATACCTCAAATTTTTGTATCAAAAATAAGATAAATCTAAATGTCGGGTGTCATATTGACAAGCAAAATGCAAAGTGTTGTAATTGTAAATATTAAAGCGCTTCTCCTAAAATCTAAGCCCATAATTCCATGCGTAAAGTATTGCCCACCATAAAAATTACATTTGTTTCCAAAAAAATCATTTAAATTTTATCCACCACAATATACTACGAAATGCAATAAAAACGCAATATGTAATTTTAAAGAAGACCCCCATCCATGGAACACGGACAAATAGGGACAAATATGTTTGGTCGTTTATTACAGAAACGGAATCGCATGTTTAACAAACATTTATGATGTGTGGATTATAATCTTTATGACTGTTTTGTTACCCAATTTTAATCAGTTTTATTTACTTTTTATTTTCGTTTAATCATTTCAACAAACTGATGTTAATTTAGAAAACTTTCAGGTAGTTTTTCCAACGTCAAACCAACCACAAATCTTCTGAGAAATACAAATTGCTAAAACATCAAATCCTGGTCTGATTTTGATTTCTCCTAGAGGCTGGTCATAAAGTGTGAAAAATTTTCATCTATTTGCAATTTATGTAATCAAAAATGGATCTAATACCAGTATTTCCCATGTGAGACAAAACAATAAAAATATATATGATTATCATACTGTTTTATTTGTCAAACTGTCGACCAGACCTAAATTTGTTTTTGATTGCAGTTAATTTTAGTTGTTTTTAAGTGATAAAAACTATTAGGGTGTTCATTACTGATAACACAACTCTACATCTGACAGAACAATGTATTCATTCACGAAATTTCAATTCTCTTAGCGTTAAAGCTCTATATATGTTTTATAAAGAAACTAAATTTCAAGAGAATTAATCCTGTTTATAAATCTGCTATAATATGTGAAAATGATATAAAATCTTGAAACTGACTGAGACGTCAGAGGACACTCCATACCTGTAAGAAGAACTGCGATATTTGTTGATCGTGTCCAGAATCGGCAATTTTCAGACTTGAGTGTTTTGCGACCATAAAGCATCCATTTCACTTTTATAATCATTTTCTCTTCAAAACGTGCAATCTTCTTAATTGACTGATGTTTCAAATTTACATATTGTATCTTGGTGATATTCGAATATTATACAAACCTTATAAAGACTGAATAAAATACACAAATAAAACAAACATACAAAATAAATAAAACAAATGAACTAATTAAATAAATGGTCGGAATGTTTTTTGACATTTGATATTTTTATAGTAACAATAATAAACACAGATTCTTCGGGTATGCCAGTGACCAAAACTTAAAAGACATCAAACCTTTACATTATTTGACTTATAAGACGAGGAGGAGGAGGGGTGGGGGGAGGGGGCATTATCGAGATATAAAAAGTGTTTGTTTTTATAGTAAAGTGGTACTGACTGGAACATTGCTAAAGCTGCTTAAAAGCATATATTGGCCTGCTGCCGTCCAATTGCAAGAGGCCAAACTGCTGGAGTCTCCGACTATCCTGGATCCTTTTTATAGATTAGTAGCTCACTATATGACTGTACTTAACGATAGCAAAATGGCGTCCAATTTGCGTCAAATAAGGGCTTGAATAGGACTATATTATGAGAAGAGGTCATACTAAATTTTTTGTACTTTTTTTTTAGCTATATTTGTCAAAGAAAAAGGTGATTTATCGATTAGTATACCTGTGCCATAGTTGCCTTCTTTCATCCACTTTCGCGACTACGTGTCGTTTTGAAATGTTTGTTAATAGTAATTATAATTAAAGTCTTTTTAGCAAGATGTCACAATGACTAAAGTATTCAACAAATATTTAAAGTATACTTCGTCTTTTGCATCAATGAAACATTTTGTTTGAACTTTTTCTCTAGTTTATTAGGTGTTTTTGATCAGGAAGTTAACGGAAATTAATATGACGTGACGCCATTAACTTCAAATCAAATAAGTCCTTGACCTTAAACGACGGTCACGTTTACCATTTCAATTATTCGGGAGTCTCCACAAACTAATTAGTTTTAATCTAAAATGTGTTAAAATACTGCCATATAACAAAGGTTTTTGTTGAGATGGAAAATATTTTTTCAGAGGAGAATTATACTTTTAATTTACATTAAATATAAGTTCTAAATCGATATTATAATTTTGTTGATTTTCATATAACGACGCAAGGTGGCGTTTCACATTCCTACAACTTCAGTGTATTTGTTCTATTGACGTCTTGGAAACAGTTCCAATCGTTGTCGTATGAAAGTTGATGAAACTAAGTCTTGACTTTCAACGTCACAAGGAAGCTCATCCGATACGTTGTCCTACAAAAAATAATACTGCACGCTTTAAATAAAGAGTACGAACTTCCGGAAAGACATTAAGTTCTGAAAATATGAAAAGTAATAATTCCAAAGTGTATTAGTAAAGTGCACATTTTTGAGCCGTTGAAAACAAACAGGGGTTGTTTTATTCCCGAAATAAGTATTATAGATTGAGTCATAACTGTGTCATAATGATGTAAACACTGGGTGTGTAGTAAAAATATATACTCTATTCGTTTATTAATTAAAGTCATGTGTAAATAAAAAGATAACGATTGTCATTAATTCATAATGTGAGTCATTCATCATTAACGTTGCGTGTAAACGTAAGATTTAACAAATTTTCAAATGATAATCAAATGACAAACATATATTACTTCGGCTTATGGAAAAGAAACATGCAATAATGTTTGGTTACAACACCTACAAACTCATAAAATTGAATGAAGTTAGCAAATTTTGGTTCTTAAGGTCAAGGCGAAGTAATTGAACGCCATCTAGTGTTCATTTGTTTACCGTTACAAGGGTAACAGCCCCTTGTCATTGTATTACGTCCCTGACTGATTGTCTGACGTCGTAGTCGTTATTACGTTGACTCCGGGGAGGGGAGGGGGGGTGGCACAGTGGCGTCGCCCCAAGGTAGAAATAATGTAAAGTTATTGCCCAACGCAAAACGTTTTTGAATCGTTTCAAAACGCATTTTGCGTTCACGCGTCTCTTCATTTTAGCTAAAACTCATTCGAAAAGCATTATTTAGTCGTGTAAACGCATATTTAGACTAATTCGTTTCAGAATCACAAGTATGTGTTCTTATTTGTACATTTATATTATGCAGGTAATTTGTATAGTTTAAATTTTAGTTATTTTTATAAAGTACAGTGTACTACCTCCATGGTATTACCACGTCTTAAGTCACATTTTTTTTACAATTAGGTCACAGATACACTGTTATAACTTTACTAAACATCTTAACTCCTTAGACATGTTAGAACTAAGTAAATAAATCGAATGTATACGTGACGTCAAGTTGCGTCATTTCTACTTTCATGGAGAAATAAAAAATATCCAGGAAGTGTAGATGATCTTCATTGTCCTTTTAAAAAAAATATTGATACTTTTATTTTTTTATTAAATTCTTGCGGACTAGTTTTTTTAGCACCTAGCCAAAGGCCATGTGAGCTTTTGCCTTCACTTGGCATTCGTCGTCCGTCGTCTGTCGTCGTCCGTCGTCCGTCGTAAACTTTTCACATTTTCATCTTCTCCTCTGAAACCACCGGGCCAAATAGAATTAAACTTAGCAGGAAGCATCTATGTGAGGTCTTTTATAAAGATTGCTCATTTCGTCCCGATAGGACAACAAATATGGCCGACATGGGCAATTGTTGTTTCTGATTGGTTGAGTTTTCAAAAATCTTCTCCTCTGAAACTACTAGGCCAAATGGAACAAAACTTGGCAGGAAACATATATGGGTGGTCCTTTATAAAGTTTCCTCGTTCCGTTCCGACCGGACTACAAATATGGCCGTAATGGGCAGTTCTTGTTTCTGATTGGCTGATATAAAAAATCTATGAAATCGCTTGGCCAAATGGAACGAAACTTGACAGGAAGAGTCTATGGGAGGTTGTTTTCAAAGTTTCCTTATTTCGTCCTGATTGGGCAACAAACATGGCCGCTATGGAAAATTCTTGTTTCTCATTGGTTGATTAAAAAAACAATTTTCTGTGGAACTACTGGGCTAATTGGAACGACGACACTTCACAGGAAGCATCTATGGGAGGTTCTTTATCAATATTGATCATTTCGTCCCGATCGGACAACAAACATGGCCACCATGGGCAATTGTTGTTTCTGATTGGCTGAGTTTTCAAAAATATTCTCCCCTGAAACTGCTAGGCTAAATGGAACAAAACTTGACAGGAAGCATATATTGGGGTCCTTTATAAAGTTTCCTCATTTCGTTCCGATCGGACTACAAATATGGTCGCAATGACCCTTTTTGGAATTCATTTAAAAATCTTCTTGTCTGAAACAACTGGGCCAATTGGAACAAGACTTGGCAGCAATGGTCCCTAGATGGTCTTCTTTCAGAATTGTTTCCAATGACCTGGACTGTCAACCAAGATGGCTGCTTCAGCCATACATAGTTTAACATAGGAGTCTATGGGAAAATTCATTAAAACATCTTCTTGTCCGAAACTACGGATCCAATTGAAACCAGACTTGGCAGCAATGGTCCGTAGATTGTCCTCTGTCAGAATTGTGTCCGATGACCCAGAATTTCAACCAATATGGCCGCCAGAGCCGAACTTAGTTTAACATAGGATTATATGGGAAAGTCATTAAAAATCTTCTCTGAAACTACTGAGCCAATTGGATCCAGACTTGGCAGAAATGGTCCTTAGATGGCCCTCTATATGGGAAAGGATTCATCGATGTTTCCAAGGATGATACAGCAGCAGCAACAAAAATAACCTTACATGTACATGCAGCCTTTTGTTGATAATGTACCAGTTGTATTACCACTTGGATGGCAAAATGAACCTGTGCTAAATATACAAGGTAATTATTCAAAATGTAATAAGAGAAAGTTTTCTTTTTTTACTAAATAAATCTATTTGTAATCTGATAAGTAACATTTACAGCTCCGATAAGTGAATAATACGTTTTTAAAGAATATTCATTGACATTTAAAACGAGTGTTTCACTAACATTTGTTGAATTATTTTTTTTCTTTGTAGTCTTGAATTATGTAATAGAACTATTACATGTCATTTTCCAATCAGCTCTCCGCCCATATCAGCTCTCGGGCTTGATATGGGAGTCTTTGGGATGATACCAGGGCTGATATGGAAAATGCCATGTAATAATCTATAAATGTTATATATATTTAATTTATTGTGTTTTTTTTTTTTTTTTTTTTTTTTTGTTTTTGGTTCTATTTGGATGCTATTGTTTGTAAAACTTAGTTTGTGGCTTCGATATGTTGGCATCTTGAAAGACTAGATATCTCTGTAATAAGTAGATAGACCCTAACTTTTTTTTATTTTCCAGACACACGTACATTACGTCATGATAATTATATAACATGTATATGCAAATCTGAAAAAGCATTTCTAATTAGCTAATCTTAACTAGAACAATGTCTGTTTATTTTTAAAATGAGACATTAAGGATTTTTGGCTCAAATATACCAAAATCAACATCAAATACTAAATTATGGAATATGTTTTTCTTTGCGTTGATGAATAGTATCTATCTACATAAATAGTGACCATACGGTAAAATTTCACAAAATATCAATAAAGAAACCTTACTGTATCGTATTCACTTACATGTTTAACTCAAAAAGTATAAGTTTTTTAAATATTTTATATTCACTCTGTGCATATATATTTATTGTAATCCAGGGATAATTAAGGAAAACGTAAATTGAAATCTCTATATTTAAAATTCCATAGAACATCTTTTCCTGAAGACTTGACTGAACACAGTTCAATTGTTTTAGTTACAACTGTGACAATTCCATCTAACAGACCATGATAAGACAATTCATATTGAGGGGGCTTCGGTGGCCGAGTGGTCTAGGTAGTCATGACTACTAATGATCACTAGCCTGTCAACACTGAGGTTGTGAGTTCGAATCTCACCTGTGGCGGGGTGTGTTCCACTCCGATCTAAATTGACAAGGATTGCCAATTTTCCTACCGAAGGTCGGTGGTTCTCTCCGGGTACTCCGGCTTCCTCCACCAATAAAAACTGGCCGCCGCGAAATAGCTAAATGTGCTGAAAACGGCGTAAAACCCCAACTAAACAAACCAACAAACAATTCATATTGATAAAAATCGTTATGTTTCTGAAAACTCTGTTCCGTGTACTGAGGTTTACGTACAACCATTTTTGTCTTTGTCATTGACAAGGTTTTACTAAAAACTAGATTCTAAATTCATTAAAATGAATTTTTTAAAGATTGCAAGAAAAATCGATTTAAATGATTTCTAATCTCAAAAACTTATTTAATCGGAAACGTTATCACAAAAATAAACCAAATTTTATAATATGTTCATTAGAATATATTTAAATGACTTATAAAATAATATGCAATAAAAAAAAACCACAACGAAGTGATGTAACATGTTTGATCAAATATTTGATAGTATTTTAAGTCAATATGTGGTTGATTAATTTCCAGAAATCAGAGACAACTTGTTTGATTTTTGTGTAAACACACAATTTTTAAAGATTGTATCTAAGGAATTTATCGCTAATAAATCGCATTTAATCTATCGAATTTCCGACTTAATATTACACACAATTAGACTAAAAGCGGAGAAATGCCCGATAATATATCAAACTCCGAGAATTGAAGAGGAAATTTTATTTATTTATCGTTTAATGACATTTGAAATTGATCATGACACTTAAAATGGCGTCATACCATAACGTATACTGTCATCAAACATATATCTATTTATAATCTTTTAAATGTATGTCAATGGCCCTTTCTATTTGATTCATTTTGTTATAACATAAAAATGATGGGGTTTATGTTGTTTCAGTACACATATCTACTAACGGTTAGGCAAAAGAAGAGATTTATAGATTGGATCGCGTATATACTACTAACGGTAGTGATAAATAACGGATTTATAGCTTGAATCGCATATCTACTAACAGAAATTAAAAAAAAATGATTTATGTAGATTTAAATCGGGTATCTACTAGCGGTAATGAAAAACAAGAGGCTCCCAAGAGCCTGAATCGCTCACCTGTTATATTTTGTGTAGATCTGATTATTTTTGCTATTTAATGTATACCGTCTATCTCCTTAACATTGACCTGTACAGCTAAAATATAGAATTCTGAACCCAAATAGATATGGTTGCTAGGCACTTTTTCATCAGTTACTATGGAATTTTTCAATGGCATTGACTCTTGCCCTTCCATTTTGACTTGAATAGGTAAATTGTAAGGTCCAGAACCCAAATATATCTGATTGTTAGGAACTTTTCCTTCGGTTGCTATGGTTTTTTCAATGACCTTAACCATTGAGCCTCCATATTGCCTTGTACAGCTTTATTATAGGGCCTGAATTTAAATATATATGGTTGCTAGGGACTTTTTCATCGGTTGCTCTGGAATTTTTCAATAACCTTGACCCTTGACCCGCCATTTTACTTGTACAGCTACCATTTAATTTATTTCAAGTTATGCTCTGAACATCTGTGACAATATGTCAGACCATTATTTAAATATAAATTAGCTTTCAAGGGCAAAACCTCCTATAAGGGTTCAATTGACGATTTTCGTCATGTTGACTTATTTGTAGATCATACTTTGCTGAACATTTTTGCTGTTTACAGTCTTTATCTATAATAATATTCAAGTTAATAACCTAAAACTGCTAAATTTCCTTAAAAATTAACAATCCAGGGGCAATAACCCGAAAATGGGTTGACCGAACCATCTGAAAATTTCATTGCAGGTAGATCTTGACCTCATAAACATTTTACTTGCTTGTCAGTTTTTGCTCTAACTGCTTTAGTTTTCGAGATATGAGTCAAAAATTGCATTTTCACCTATGTTCTTTTTTTTACCCATGGCAGCCATGTTTCTCGATGGACATGAAAATAAAACATAAATTTATACTAGATACCCTATGGATCTTTCAGCCTAAGTTTGGCTGAAATTGATGCTGTTGTTTCAGAGAAGAAGATTTTTAAAAGTTTACACAGATAGCAAAAAAAATGTGAAAATTTGTCTTTAAGGGCATACGATACAGTTACAGGGGAGATAATCGCGTCGCTAACGTCCAACTAGAACTTTTCGCGGAACATTTTCCTTTTCCCGCAACGTCGCTAATTCGGACGTCTCCTTTTCGCAGAAAATAACGTTACGTCATAAAACGGTTCGCGCAGAGAGGGAAATCAGTGGACAAAAAAACACGATCAGGAACACCAAAAAGACGACAGTCAAACGACAAATAACAAATAGCACAAAATACTAAAAAGTATACACAGAACTGAGTAGCAGGAACCCGACCAAAACTAAAGGATGGCGTTTTAATGGGTTTCATGGCGGAAAGTTCTCCCTTTTGGAATAGATAAAGATTCCGATATATTGACATCTATATTTATAGTTCATGTACTTGTAAAATCCCTTAGTTCAAATGGTGCGTGAATATTGTGAGGAACTTCCATGTATCATGTAGCTACCTTTACATTTTTGTACATCATCTAATAGAAATGAAATTACAGAATTATTTTCTCAGACTTCCTAACTTATGGTGATTTGCTGTTTTTCAAAGGAGAGTACAAATACTAATTAGACATATATATGACGAGAAACGCTAGTCATATACGTTTAAATACATGTATTGCTTTGGATAGAAACAGAAGTACAATAATCGGCGAAAATTGTCAGTTTCCCCAGATATATATGGAAAAAACAATTTTATAAAAATTATTTTTACAGAGGCAATGCATTCCCAGCATTATGTCCCATTAGTGACAGGACATTTAACACCAAAGATGCAATAAGCAAAATTGTTGTAAAACATATAATTTGATCAGAAATTATTTACAAAGAGAGTGATTCCAGGCCTTTTATTCATACACGCGGGAATCGGGACCACGCGAGTGTCCGTTTTGCGTTATGATGGCACGTCATTTCCCGCCTTAAATCAAAACTTGTATCAGTGCCTAAAAAGTCGACAATTTTTTCAAAATATCTAAAAAATGAGATCATGGACCCCTTAATTTCGAAACTGCATTCGATAGCAAATTATAAGGACAACATTATGTGCTTTTTAGATTAAATTATCAATAGCAGATTTTTTTTAAGGGCATACGATACAGTTTCGATCTACTATTGATTTTTCTTTAAGATTTTTCATATTGGCAGTTTTTTGACCGATCTTTCTAAAAATACAAAGAAAATTACACTTTCATATGCTACTTTTTGAGATATTTAAGGTTCAATTTTCGGGATTTTTACTAAAATTGTGCAAATGTCGTCTTTTCACCTATTTCGATAAAAATCAATTACTTTCTCGTTTTAAAAGATAAATACATCGGGTTTTTTGCATAAAGAAAACGAATGTCTCTTCTCTTCCGATAAATAAAATTTAGACGATTTTGTGCTACACGATATTTTCATTTTTTTCAAAATATGTGATATATTACCAAAAACTTTGAATTTAGGCACCATACATCGGTGTATTAAAAAAAATCTGCTATTGATAATTTAATCTAAAAAGCACATAATGTTGTCCTTATAATTTGCTATCGAATGCAGTTTCGAAATTAAGGGGTCCATGATCTCATTTTTTAGATATTTTGAAAAAATTGTCGACTTTTTAGGCACTGATACAAGTTTTGATTTAAGGCGGGAAATGACGTGCCATCATAACGCAAAACGGACACTCGCGTGGTCCCGATTCCCGCGTGTATGAATAAAAGGCCTGGAATCACTCTCTTTGTAAATAATTTCTGATCAAATTATATGTTTTACAACAATTTTGCTTATTGCATCTTTGGTGTTAAATGTCCTGTCACTAATGGGACATAATGCTGGGAATGCATTGCCTCTGTAAAAATAATTTTTATAAAATTGTTTTTTCCATATATATCTGGGGAAACTGACAATTTTCGCCGATTATTGTACTTCTGTTTCTATCCAAAGCAATACATGTATTTAAACGTATATGACTAGCGTTTCTCGTCATATATATGTCTAATTAGTATTTGTACTCTCCTTTGAAAAACAGCAAATCACCATAAGTTAGGAAGTCTGAGAAAATAATTCTGTAATTTCATTTCTATTAGATGATGTACAAAAATGTAAAGGTAGCTACATGATACATGGAAGTTCCTCACAATATTCACGCACCATTTGAACTAAGGGATTTTACAAGTACATGAACTATAAATATAGATGTCAATATATCGGAATCTTTATCTATTCCAAAAGGGAGAACTTTCCGCCATGAAACCCATTAAAACGCCATCCTTTAGTTTTGGTCGGGTTCCTGCTACTCAGTTCTGTGTATACTTTTTAGTATTTTGTGCTATTTGTTATTTGTCGTTTGACTGTCGTCTTTTTGGTGTTCCTGATCGTGTTTTTTTGTCCACTGATTTCCCTCTCTGCGCGAACCGTTTTATGACGTAACGTTATTTTCTGCGAAAAGGAGACGTCCGAATTAGCGACGTTGCGGGAAAAGGAAAATGTTCCGCGAAAAGTTCTAGTTGGACGTTAGCGACGCGATTATCTCCCCTGTAACTGTATCGTATGCCCTTAAATAAAAACAAATTGACAAAAATGCATAAAAAGCAAAAATACAAAATTTTATTCTAAAAAGAACCTTTTTCAGGGAAGATATTTGGGAGAAAATTTTTCTAATCAATTATCTCAAAATCAAGAACAGTGACCTATGATGCCCGGTTAAGGCCATTTCGCGTTTCGGCCTTCATACTCTAAAGGCGCAATCGCGAAGTCGAAATCGCGAAAACACGAAAACACTAAGGCGAAAACGCAAAAACACGAAATCGAAATAGCAAAAACTTGTTTCGCTTCCAGTTTTCGTGTTTTTGACTTCGCGTTTTCGACTTTGCCATTTCGCTTTTTCGCGTTTTTGACTTCGCGATTGCGCCTTTTCGTCTTTTCGCGATTTCTCGTTTTCGCGTTTTCGCCTTTTCGCGTTTTCTGTAAGAGTTAGTGGATACCCATTTAATCAGATAACTTTTACATGTTTTGGGTTTTTTTTTGTACATGTCTGTGTGAGAAAGTGACTATGGTTATTTCCGTTATCAGCTGGCTCAAGTTATTTCGGACTGACTAGCGATGAGGCAGTGTAAACCGTTAAGAAAACAAATATAGTATATCTCAAGGTTTCTCCGTATTGATAATACCTAAAACTTTCATATTAATTCCACAGATAGTTCTTGGTAAGTCAACGGCGACTGACACCTTGTCATCAGACTTTGACCTCAATGTCATGCTTTAGCAACATCCGGCACATTTTCAGAGTAAGACCAACCATATTTGGGTAATAGGTGCCTTATTGTGACAACCTATGTCTTTATTCGGTTGATAGAAAGAAAACTTTTTTCATAATATACCATTTTGAAGAACCCGATGTCAGGTAATATGTACACACAATAAGGCATCTATTACCAAAATATGGTTGGTCTTTACCATTACATTTGTTGAAGAAAACTGAGCTTACTCTGAAAACGTGCCGCATGTTGCTAAACCATGAAATTGAGGTCAAAGACTGATGACAAGATGTCATTTGCCGTTGATTTAGCAAGAACTATCTGTCGAATCAATATTAATGTTTTAGGTATTATCAATACCGAGAAACCTTGGGTTAACGCCGCTGTCGCCGGATCAACATATATATGTCGACGAGACAACTACATGTAAAACAATAAATTCTATGTCAACTGATTTATTCCATTATACAACTGTACTAACAATATTCCTTCTGGTTTTCGGACTTCCGGCCCTTTGGACTATTTTGAAAAAAGTGGGGTATATAGTATTCGTTGTATCCGTCCGTTCGTTCGTCCGTCTGTCCGACTTTTGTATCCGCAACTCATCCTAAACTACTGAATGGAATTTGATGAAACTTTCAGAGAATCTTCATCTAATGATGGCATTGTGCACCTCTTATTTTAAAATTTGATCGGACCATTTTTTGGGGTTTCCCATAGAAAAACATTGACTTTGACTTTCAATGTGATAGGGGGTACCATGATGCCATCCGCAACTCCTCCTAAACCACTGTATGAAATTTGATGAAACTTTTAGAGGATCTTTATTACTGATGAGAGGTAACTCCTTGAAATGCGTCGTATACAGCATAGTATAAATTTACTATATCTAATATTAGTATCTTTGGATTGTTATTTTATTACATGATGCCATAGTGCACCAGTTATTTTAGATTTTGATCTGATGAATATTTGGGGTTACCCATACCAAAACATTGACTTTGACATTCATTGTGATAGGGGTACCATGATGCCAGCCGCAACTCCTCCTAAACCACTGAATTGAATTTGATGAAACTTTCAGAGGATCTTTATGACATGATGCGATTTTAGATTTGATCTGACCAACATTTGGGGTTTCCCATACCAACACATGGACTTTGCCATTCATTGTGATAGGGGGTTCCTGTATGCCATCCGCAGCTCCTACTAAACCACTGAATGGAATTTGATGAAACTTATCTCACTGCTGTTGGAGTTTTCCTATCCAAAATATTGACATTTCCTTTCATGTATCTTATGTAGGGCGGGGGTATCAAGTAGTGAGCTTTGCTCACAGTATTTCTAGTTTTTCGTGAGTATTCATTTTCAGACGAGTCGAAGTTTGGCAAATGTTTATAAATCTTTAAATGATGATTGGACAATAGCAGAGTTATATCCTATTATAGTTATTGAAGATGTATCTAACAGGTGTGGCCATGAATATAAATAGAAATAAGATTATAATCTTGTTTTAATTCTGAATCAGTTTGACATCATAATAAAAGTTTTAGGAAGATCACCAGTTGAATCCAAATTAACACATGTAGCCGATGCCCAATCCCATTTTGGTTTTATTTTTCATTTTATTGGCACTATTACTTCAATTACCACTGTATTTGGTTGCACTAATAATTAAACTAATGCTATAAGGAAAATATAAATTTTCCTCCATTACCAATAAAATAATGATTAAAGAATAAACGTACTTGGAATTTTATAATAATACACAGTGTGGTATTCCAGGATTCCAAGATTTACCCCCCCCCCCCCCCCCCTTTCCCTAAAAAAATTTTAAAAGTTGCCCAGCTATATAAAAGTCTTAATGTATGAAATATTGTCATTATGCAGTGTCACATGTAGGGAAAAAAAACAACAACAAAGTGCAGATACATGTATAAAATAATTTCGTTGATTTATCCGCCGGTTCATTTACTAGCTGAGTTTACCAATGAGAAAGTTTTATAACTGACACATTTACCTCCTTGATCTTTCGTACATAATACAGCAGTTTACAGTGGAAATTGAAAATTAATAAAAAACAAATGAAAAGTCTTACATTGGAAATTAGTTAACTTCGCCTTCCATAGTTACACCTGTAATTACCTTTGTACCTTTTAAATAGTGGATCTGTAAACTGTAAACTGCAATGATTTGGTACCGCTTTAATTTTACATTGGAAATTAGTTAACTTCGCCTTCCATAGTTACACCAACGTACATGTACCTGTTATTACCGTACCTTTGTACCTTTTGAATAGTGGATCGTTCCAACTGTAAACTGCAAAGATTTGGTACTTATTTGATCCACTGAATCAATATTACATGTAAGCAATTTCATTAACTTCTTCCGGATATTCGGTGTAATTAAACAGATATAGAATGCCTGGGAGGGGTATATACAAAAAATACCAATCAAGTGACGCCAAAATTTCCCAAGTCGTCTGTCTAGGGAATTTAGTCTCCACGGCGCAGGACATTTTAGCGAGTTGATCGGACAATTTCGCGGAAAAAAACGGACTTCTAGCGGAAATTTTGTGGACATTTTAGCGGAAGATTTAAAGGACAATATAGCGGAATTTTAAATATTATGTGGATATTTTAGCGGCAGAGTTTTGTCCTTTTTTAAGCATCTGCCTCTTCCGTTAGCCAGACGAGCGAAAGTCGAATTTTGAGCACGATATAGTTCACTTAAATACAGTTAATATTTTATAACAAAGCACTATTGTAATCTCAAGTGAGCATTAAAAGCAAGATATTTACAATATGTACACATCAACATTTGCTCTGTATCGATATGAATCCAACACCGCAGAATTAGTGGTCTATACTAATGTCACTAATGCTGAACATTTCTGGTGTTCTGGAGCAACTAACATGAAGTCTTTGCCAAATAAATACAACCAATCAATAAAATAAACATGTAAAAATGTTCCGCTAATATGCCCGTTGAATTCGTACAGGTACACAGTTTTTCTTCCGCTAAAATGTCCACTAAAGTTTCCCCTAAAATGTCCATTCACACCTTTAGAAAATCCGCTAAATCGATTTATTTATTTAATTTTCGCAACAACCAATGTACATTAAGAAGAGAGATCACGCTGGAAGTGTTCCTAATTGAATTTTGGCGTGCTTCGGCTCGCGAGGGTACAAAATCCAGGGTAAAAAGTGTATATACATATTTACAAATACCCCGGTAGAACGGAAAATCGTGTATATGCAGGGAAAGTTCATTGAAATTGCAAAAATATGCAAGAAATACATCGACAATCAACCAATCAGAATCTAAGATTTTTATATCAGGTGTAATTATAAAAAATGTGTGTGTAAAACGCATTTTATAATGTGGTATGACCCTAATGAAACAAAATGGTTTAACGGTAAAGACATACCGGAAGAATATCAGATGAAAATAGTTCGAACGGCATGATGAGAGCTCCCATGCATGAATTATACGCACCATCAAATATTATTTTGGCCTTTAACAGTCAATATTTGTTTCATTATGGAATGACTAAAACCATTTCATTATACATTCATAGCACCTGATGGCACTCCCGTTTTTTTATGGGAGTTCACATTGCTAGTGCTTTAGTTTCTTGGATGTCTGGTTCTAGTTTTGTTAACTTTGTTATACTTTTTTTATTCTTTTTGTTATACATGTATCCTTGTGTTTGTTTATTGTGTTCCATTCTCCTGATTTTGTCTTTTCCTTGGACTTCGAATGTGTAGACTTTCCCGCTGTTTCGTCGCTTTTGTCGATGATTTATAATTTATAATTTATAATAACAATCTATCGGTTTATTTTGATACACGTATACTTCTTTTTTTATGCAATAATATAATTTTCGGATACATGTTTTGATACGTTCAATCACAATCCGTACAGTACCAGTCCATCTAAAATTACAGGTTAAGCTGTCAATCCAATATCTATTGATTAAACTGAATAGCCAATATTGACTAACGCTCCAGCATGTTTGAATGCCAAAACCTTCCATATCATAAGGTATATATATAATGATATTTGTTAGGGCAATATAAACAAAAAAAAAATGTTTCCCGTTTCCGATACACACATGTATATATTTTACCGATAAAAAAACCTAATTTTTTGAAACTTGTCGATATTTTAAGATGAAAACGATAAGGAGGAAAGTTAACAATCTATTTTAATGTATAGAGAGCGCAAAAAATAGATCTTTAGTTTAAAAATATGGTCAAAATTAGTTTCTTTGAAAATTTCTTGATCGAATTGTTATCCCTTTAGACCGTATAAATTTGATGTATTACGTACTTACGATAATTGTAACACAAAGTACATGTAACCCAACAATAATTAAATGAACAGTTTCCCGGGTGTATTTGCAAAATTTTAAGCAATTTCCGGTAACAATATCTGGCGATCAATTAACAAATATTTGAAAAGATGAAAGTTGAACAGAATGACTAACAAATAGTTCTCATTAAAATGATCCGTTCATCTTCTTAATGAAGTTGACTGTATCATAAAGGGGATGGGACAAAAACAAATTTCAGCTATAACTTTAGTTTTAACTAATATGCCAATTTTATTAACGCGTCCTTTTTAAGTGTCTTACGCAACTCAAGACCTTCAATACCTACCATACCATTCTACATGGATTATTTCGGATATTGTGTAGCTTCTTATTAACTTTATCTTAATCGTTCATATGAAGGCAATGAAGAGCATATGTAAAGCATAATTCTTTCCGGATGAAATAACATCCGGCGGAAAAAATATTACATATGATATTGTAAGATTCTTTCCGGTGGAAATTATTTCACTGTGAGATATTTTCCATTGACATGAAATTTTTACCGGAAAAGGTTTACAGATAGAAGGTGTGAAATTGTTGTTTTGAGCCAAAGTAGTCATATTTAAAGATTAATATAGAAAAGTTAATAAAAAACTAAATCTTTGCAAATACTATGGACTCATAATGGAGTAATTAAATAAAAGCTAAAGTAGAGATAAAAAAACCAAACAATTGTATTGTAATCGGAAATAATTTCATAGATGTTAATTGTAAAATAATATCCGGAAATAATTTTACAGTAAAATATCATCCTTCTGAAACCAAAATTTTCTATTTCATAATCACAATATAAAAAGGAAGAAAATTATAATGAAAAATATGTAACAAAACCAGAAATAATTTCACAGATCTTAATTGTGAAATAATATCCTGATCAATAAGAAAATAAGGTAAGTGAAATACAGGTACAAGTGAGTTGTTTTCAGATGTGAGTACAATTAAAAAAGTAAATACTTTCCCTACAATACATTACTTCGCAATGGTGCCCAGGAAAATATTTCACAGCTGGATAGTATTTATCTGTGAAATATTTTCCGACTATTTAATTTTTAATTAAAGTCATCATTTTATATTTAATAAATTAAGAAAAAAGGAAACAATTTCACTATGAAATTTATTCCGGAATATAGTATCCATAAAATGAAAATCTCTCATAATTACCTCCCTTTGATTGATAAATTATGCAAATATGTTCTACCTTAGTGACACATTTATCATTATGGTTAGGTATATATAGATTGTGAGTACCTTATATAGTAGACAGTGGGATTTTATTTCACAAGCTTATGTGAAATTTTAACCGGAAAGGATTTACTATTAAATACTTTCCATATAAGATGGAAAGAATTTCACTCCTCCGGAAGAAATCTAACTGTGAAATACCATGTCTGGAAACTATTTACCGTGACAAAAAATTTGGGTGGCTTTTTCATGACTTTTGGATTCGGGGTATGTTTTGAAAAACTTTGGATTGTAAATTGAGTGCTATTCGATTCCTCAGATATTTGTATATAAACATCAGTATTAGTTCGGGTGTGCTTTTTCGATATGGTTGTTTTGCGGGTAGGTATTTTCATCAAAATTATTTTTTCCGGTATAATATTGACATGTATTCTAGTATCAGCTCAGTATTCTTATGCCATTTCCGCACACCCCCGACAAAAATCCATGGAGTTAACCCCCCCCCCCCCCCCATCGTTGTGTGTGCCCCGCGAGATAGAGTGAACTATGCTTTATACATGTATGTACTTTTAGTATTCCTTTTAAGCATCCACTGTACACTGACTGTACATGTATATTACTTTTTCTGTGATGTCACAGTCGAAACCTTGGAATTTGACTTATGATGTCGTGGAATGCGATAGTTTTGCGGTCTTTTGAAGTTGCTCGTCATGCAGACATTCACTATTTTCCAGCTATTTTTGACAGATTTTGTGTCGCAGGATAAACAGAATATGTGTACATTGTCTCTTAATATAAAATTCATACGAAATCAGCACGAAAAAGGGGCGAAAAACTTGGGAAACCTCGCATTTCTTACTTGTTTTTAAACCTTGTCCGAATATATTTATTCGAATTTTATTTTCCGAGACCATACAGACTAGAGAATGGAAACGGGGGATGTGTCAAGGAGACAACAATCCGACCAAAGAG
Source organism: Mytilisepta virgata (assembly GCA_028015205.1). Lineage (NCBI taxonomy): Eukaryota > Metazoa > Mollusca > Bivalvia > Mytilida > Mytilidae > Mytilisepta > Mytilisepta virgata. Next base: position 1,541,513 of record JAPWFG010000018.1, on the reverse strand, counting down.
CAGAAAACAGCCGATAGGTCTTCTACGCAGCGAGAAAATCCCGTACCCGTAGGTGGGTGCGTCTAAACACCACACAGGACTCCTTAGTGCACTAAGGACCCAAAATGTGCACTAAGGACATGATGCATTTGTTTTAGATTAATAAAAGACCTGTTAATGGTTTCTAATCATTATAAATAACATAAATCGAAAGTTTTGTAAAGATATTATTATCGGTTTTTAAGTTATTAAGGATTTTGTAAAAATCCTTTGATGTTCCGCGCTATCCTGGTGGTGGGATCGTCTACCATAAATCAATAAACAAAGTCAAGTCAATAAACAAGGTCATGGATCATTGAGTTTGTTAACATTGTGTCATTAGGAAATAAGTTAAGAATATAAATAAAATAAAACTCTATTGTAGATGGATAATTTAATTGTTGAAATCATATATTAAATAACAAACAATAAAAATTCTTAATACAAACATGCAAGCGCACCCTCAAATGTTTTTTTTAAAGAAATAAATTACAAACATAATTAATTCCAGATTGAATAATAAATAATTAAAGTATATAATTTCAGATTATGCATGTCATTGTTACTAACAGTTTTTACTAATATCTGGGTTGTGTCCTTACGATTCTTGGTGGCTTCTTTTGATGGGGTTTTCTGGCTAATTTATGCGATTTAGGCACTGTAAATTTGGCACATGTTGACTTGACTTCAGTACATAGAGGAACATGATCGTTTATGAGTCTTTGGAAGAGACGCTCCTGCTGATCGAGGGTTTTCGAAGCCCAACACTGCTGGGAAACGCTATGTTTCTTATACCTGCCATAAAGTTCGTAGTTACCGGTACCGTAAATAGCCCGCTTTAAGTCTACGTGTTGAACTTTGACAATGTTCATAAGCTAGTTGTAAGCTCTGGAATCGGCAATGGTGTCCAGTCTACAGCCCTTTTGAATACATGATTAATGGATTCAATGAAGTTGAAGCCCGTAGTTGGTGCTAACCAAGGACGAAACATTGTTGATATATTACGATGTTGAGTTATTGAAGAATTATTGTAAAATGATCAAAATGAACAAATTCGTATATTTTTATACATTATACATGTCATAGGGACTCAAATGGTTTCACGGTGCACATAGGTTTTCTTTGTTATTTTAGCAATAAAACTGTCACAAAAGGGGTGTTTTGTTAGCACTTTCAATTTCAAACGGTTGGTTTACAACCAAAACGGTTGTTTTGATAACAATTTAACAAATAACAAATAATTATTTAACCTACCCATGTCAAAAATGACTTCAAAGATTCTTACAAACCTTTTATAATCCAAGGGGAAAAATCTTTTATTTATTTAATATATATATTTTTTATATATATTATACTTGTTTTTCGATATTTTTTATATATATATCTAATTTTAAATTATATACTAATTTCCTTGCTACCTCTATTAATATAATTGTTAATTCTATGCTTATTGAATTTTCACGCTCGATTTGACGGATCTCAGCGGGATCTTGCCGCGGAACATCAAACGATTTTTACAAAATCCTTAATAACTTAAAAACCGATAATAATATCTTTATAAAACTTTCGATTTATGTTATTTATAATGATTAGAAACCATTAACAGGTCTTTTATTAATCTAAAACAAATGCATCGTGTCCTTAGTGCACATTTTGGGTCCTTAGTGCACTAAGGAGTCCTGTGTGGTGTTTAGACGTACCGCCCGTAGGAGGGCTAAAGATGGCCCCTAAACAATAATGCATACCAGTTCAGCGAAATGGACGCCACACTAATCTCCGAAACATACAAATGAACCAAAATTTAAAAAAAAAACACAAGACTAACAAAGCTACATGTTCCTGACTTGAGACAGTCTCTTCCCATATAACTAATACATATTTTATTAATTAATAAATGCAGTACGTTTATGAAAATAAAAATTGTATTTTCTTCATATAGTTTATATGTAAACATTCAGAGGTGTTATTATTACAAAAGAACAAAACTTTTAAGAAAAAAGAAAGAAACTCACACTGAATTATTTCTAGTTACATCTTGTCAATGCTTGTGTGAGTCACATTTCTCCTTCCTCAATTAATATTGAAGTTTTGTATAAAGCTCTAAAAATTTTAAAAGATATTTGTGTCTTTTAAAGAAAACAATATCAATTATGAAAAAAAAACAATTATGTCATGTTTTGAAGGAAAATACCAAAATATTTTTTGTTATCATTTTAAAAACCCTTTCGGCCGAGTACGATTTGTTATCTTTTTCTTCTTCCGTACTGAAAATATTCTAAATATACACTAAAAATAAAGCATCCTTTGCCTACTCTTAATAAGAAAATTTCTTACAAGGCACAGTATACCTATTATTTAACTAACTAAATAAATACATTAATGCGTGGTAGTAATTAAGTAATTGTCTTTATTACAACATTCATTTATAAAACCATTACCAATGGTTCTTTGGCCTTTAATGTGGTCGTTAATGGCATAAAAGCAGCACGCTATCGTTGTAAATGGACTGTCCTAAAGCAGGAGAACGAAATCAATTATTATATTTAAATGGCAAGATGCGTTGGAATTAAAACATGGCCTTAATCCCTTTATGTATCATATCCTTATTCTTTTACGCAGAGAAAACAAACCTAATGCAATTACACGAACTATTTCTTGATTCATGTGGAATGTTATATGGCGGATGAAGGAGTAAAATGGCTAAATGAAGATTTTCCTGCTATGGTTTGCTAAGAATTTCTAAATTCCTATCATAATTATATTGCAGTTAAGAAAAGAAGAGTTCTTGTCAGAGGCAGTGCACGTTTTATCTTCGAATGGTCAAGAATGACGCATGGAAACACATATCTTTAATTAGAAAATATAAGTATCACCGAAAACAAAAAGCTAGTATGCAAACTTTAAGGATTTGAGGTCTACTATTTTTGAGTATTTAACTGATTAAAGATAAATAAAAATTTAATTTCTTTCGATGTTTGATGGATATAAATCAACAAAAAATGTTCAAGTATATTTCATCAACAAAAAGGCAAAAATATGTTGAAATTGATCACTAAATATTAGTAATAAAAGAGGGAAGATCCAAAATTCGAGTCATAATCTACATTAAATTGTATTTACACTGTATTTATTAATATCGAAACTCCACTTTGTAAAAGGGCTAAACACTGTACGTTTGAATGAGGATGGTTTTGATTTTTTCAGGGATCTTTATTCTCTATTACAAGTATCAACATATCTAAGTAAATTACAGAATCGATTAAGGAAAATAGCTGACATACTCTGAAATTAAATTCATGTACTCATAATCAATGAACGTAAAAAATGATAGTTAACCCCTTTTAGAATAAATACGGACAGATACCTAAAAACTATCAAATCAAAATTTTAATTAAATACGAAAAGCTACATACAGAAAAATTGTGGGGTCGCTCATTTCATCCTCACGTTTGTTAACTCTTTAATAAAATCTGTTTCGTCTCTTATAGCGAATTATAAAGTTTTGTGGTATATAAATTTACATCGATGGATACCCGTCTTTGATTGTCTTCATTGTCAGTTGAATGTTTGATACCAAATGCATTTCTTTTTCATCAATTTTCGACTCAATTTCAGGATTACTGAAACCATCAGGAATAACTATACGAAATTTCATTTACTTCTGTTACTGTGATCAGAAAAACCTCTCGAGATTTATTGTCCTGCAGGTTGTTCACCCTTTTATTTACCTGTCCTGCAGAATATTCCTACCGAAAGTAATGTGTCTTCCATTACGATAATGAACCTTTGGTTAATGTCTGATGTAGATATTTGATAACCTGGTAGTCCCCACTTCACAGGTCTACTACCTGTCTTTCTGAATTTTGTTCAAGAGAAGAAATATCTGTTTGACATGTTGAATGTGGAGTGGACATACAGACAGGTGATTGGATATCTTTTGTGAGTTTTTTAATCAAATAATGATAATTCCATAATATCAATAGAATAAACATTACGAACAGGTCATTTTTTATAGCCTAAATCGACTTCATGGCTTTCTTTTAGTTGCTAATATACCGTTCATCAATTAACGTCATATTCCAAGTTTGTTACAGTCAAATTTTCAAACTTCAACCCTTGCGCGCTTCAAGAGTTTTTGAAACAAAAATCAAAATGCTAAAATCTTATTACGCAACTAATATAGAATGTACAGTTTATTACATAGAATGCTTAGAAATAAAACACATGAAGTTAAAATGAATGAGAAATTTAGGCCACGATGAAAGTGTGCTGGACTGACAGACAGGCGGTAACAATATCCCGTAACTTTCTTCAAAATTGCGGGAATAAAATTGCAAAATTAACCCAAAAGGTTAAAATCAAAACCATCTAATCACATAGCATGTATGCACGATGGAAATGACCAATGCGATACATCCATAATTTTTGTTTTGTTTTGTTTTGTTTTTTGTTTTTGTTTTTGTTTTTTGTTTTTTTTTTATATTTTTTTTGTTTAGAAAAGCTTCTGTCCTATTTGTTCATCTTATGTTCTGTTAAACAATCTTTTCATATTAACATACCCGGATGTACATGACGACTAAATTCTAAAACTAAATTCTTTATATTTTACAAATGGCAGAATTGTGAGAAGTTTTATCTTCACATGCTTGAGGTGGTGAAGGTCTTTGTCCCTGAGATAATTATCCGACGAAGCGTTTTGTTTTTTGTTTTTTTTTTTTCTCTCAGTTTTTTAATGAATAAAGTGAAATCATTCATGGTTTTACTCAGCAAGAAACCTATGCGTTATTATCACGATGGATATCCAATTGAATGTTCTAATACTCTCAACCATTCTTTTGCCACAACTATCCCTGATAAAACTACAATAAATAATATAAATATATCCTTTGATCCTTTTAAAATGATATACACTTTGACCATGAAAGCAAGCCTTTTCAGTCTACAAAAAACTCTTTTAAACAAGCATTTAAAGGTGATATTTATGTCTGTGTTAAACGCGCCGTAATAATCCAATTGGATATCGCGTTACTTACAATAGTTTAATGGATCAAGCTCGTAATTTGATCAAACCAATCAATAACTCTCTCTCATAGCGGCCTATGTCAATTGTGTATTTAATACTTCCGTTCATTTCAGAAATTTTAACTGGTAAATACTTTGATTAATCGTGTGAGAGAATTTAAGAGTGTTTAGTTCATTAAAGACAAGCCCTTATGTATGATAACAATAAATGATTCAGATATGTAATCTTTATTTGCTTTTACGTTTGTCAATAAAAGGTTGAAGGCGACCTGAAAATTTAAATTTCCTTTTCATATTCACAGAATAGACCAGTTTTAATGAAAAGGGAAACTATCCTGCATTAAAGGGGAGGAAGTTGTGGAAAAGGTGATTCAGTAATTTATGGTTACAAGGTGCAGAGAAATGTAGCGAAGATAATCTTATATTCGAAATGATATCTAAAACGCCACACAAATCTTTTACCCCACAATAACGAGAAAACATAAATATACTCATAGAATTGTATGGGATGTAAAATAATCGTTATATTGTGGCAATGTCCCAAAAACCAACGAGTAATATGAGTTTGCAAATTAACCAAATAGATACCAAAAATAATGAATATTTGTTGGCAGTAACATTTCATAGACCCAAACAGATTTAAAATACATGTACATGTAGGTTCGTTTAACGACGGAATCTTGGACTAGTGGCACATATATATATATATATATATATATATATATATATATATATATATATATATATATATATATATATATATATATATATACGACTCTTTTTACATTTGCTAGAGATAACGTTATTGAAGTCTGTACAAATAAAAAATTTTGATAACAATTTTGATGCACAAGATGTGCACATTTTGTCGGTTTACGACTCACCAGTCGTGCTCAAGGCCTAAAAAGTTGAAAACAAAAAACAACAATCCAAAAAGTTGAGCAATTTCAAAAATGCCGAATTAACCAAAAACTGTAAATTAAGCCAAAAACGTCTAAAGATAGGGCTATGCATGAGGGGGATACTTCTTAGTTTTCATAAATTTTACAATTTTTGTAACAGTAAATTTGAAGTATCAATTTTTGGCTAGTATCAAAATACTAGCAACTGAGCAGGGGATACACTCGAGAACTTGGAGTCCACCAGCAGTGGCATCGACTTAGTGGTTAAAATAAAATACTAAGATACCAAGTAGAAGTGGCCGAGCAATTTTTTCTTGCACATCTAATAACACTTTTAGAAATATGTACAAAATGTATATTGTAAGTCCATTCATTATATATAACATACTATAAGTGGGTACCCATAAAAACGGTTTATAAATGTAACTCCACCACTGTTCAGTGTCTGTACTAAGTCAGACTATCCTCACTCTCTGTTGTGTTCATGTTTGTGTTTTGTACTCATTTATGTTATTTTTTGTCCGGAGTCCAGTCAATTGGGTTGTTTTGACTGATTGGTATGTCATTGTTGACATATCTTGTTATCCATTCTGTTGTTTATCTGAACTTACATTGTTATTTTTTATCATTATAAAACAATGTTCATTTTCGTTTTTATTTTTTTTTTATTTTATTTTTTTTTCTTAAAAAGAACGTCAGAGGTAAATGTAGCCATAATTTTGTTTTCTTTAAGAAGTTTAGGATCATAAAAAAAACAGAACTAAAACGTACAAATTTACGGTGTAGTGAGTGAAATATATATAGTTTCTAAATGGCTTTTGGGTTGGTATTCAGATACACGTTGTTAACAGAATGATCTGATATTAGAAACTGCCTCGGTGGTCTCGTGGTAGCGTGCTCGCCCCGAGTGCGGAATGTCCTGGGTTCGATCCCGGGTCGGGTCAAACCAAAGACATTAAAATTGGTATTTGCTGCTTCTCCGCCAAGCACGCGGCATATAGGAGTAAGAGCAAAGACTGGTCAGTATAATGTGTCCGAGTGAGCAAAGACTGGTCAGTATAATGTGTCCGAGTGAGGTGATACGCCTTCCTGCGCACAGTTACCTTGTAAGCTAGCACATTAAAAATCCGACTTAGCGTGTCGGTGTAGTACAAAGCAGGGATCATATTCATTACCATATCAACATGTTCTCGTCCTCATATGCACCTGGTTGCCACTTGACGTTAAACAATAATTCATCCATCATCCATCTGATGTTATAAATTCTGGAAAAGACAAGTGTACTATATTAATGTACAGTTTGTACAATATACATGCGAGTAGCACATCATTATGATATTGCGTTTTATCATACATTTAGTAGTAAATACAATAGTTTTGAATATTTGATAAATAGCCTGCTGTTTAATCCGTATCGCTCAACTTTGATGCGCACCCTTTATCACACCCCTTTATCGCATGTCTACCCTTTATCACACCCCTTTATCGCATGTCTACCCTTTATCACACCCCTTTATCACATGGCTTACCCTTTATCACATAGCTTTTTTTCATTTTTTTTTTCAATTTTACTTTTTTGTATTTTTTTGGGGGGGGGGAGAAATTTTTTTTTGGGGGTAAATTTAAAAAAAAACAAATGTTCAAATTTCTTCCCGATTATTTGACTTTTTTTCACCCCCCCCCCCCCCCTATTTTTTTAATTTTTTATTTCACAAAATATTTTCCCCAATCAATTTCATTTGTAGCAGTAGACTTTAATTTGGAAAATTTGAAGTCCTCTGTTTAAATATATGATAAAGTGTATAATACATGTTAAAATCTGTATCACATGCTGTATCAACCTCGACCAATATCAGCCCTCGGGCCAAGGCCCTCTGGCTGATATTGGTTTCTCGGGTTGATACAGCATGTGATACAGATTTTACCATGTATTATTCTCTATGCATCAATCCAGATGACATTCCAAAGCAAGCATGCATTTATTGACATTCTTTTGATTAAACATTTTAACTGAAGGAGTATGTATTTATTCTTCTGTTCAATTTATACTTATCAAACCCATGTCCATTACGCGTGTTTGAAGCGTTATATTATTCAGTCTGAATATTCATTCAAGCTTTATATTTTACTAAAACAGGAAGTTTGAATTCCGGTATACGCAACAAAGACTGAAAGTAAATTACATTTTTGATAGCTAGTGATTCGGAATATTGTTGCCATTGCTTTGTCAATTAAAATAAATCTATATAGTTATTTACATTGTTTTATTACTCTTTTTGTTAAAATTTAGGAAATATTTAGAAATGCTACGAAGTGTTTCAGTAGACATGTATAGTTTCAGAGACCTGTACTTCAGAAGGATCAAATTTTCATTTATTTCGGGAATATTGCTGACGTCATAATTATTTTAACGTCATTCTGCAGGATGAGTGCGATTCTTTTCCTTCAAGATTATTGACCCAAAGTTAACCTCTGTTGTAAATGTTGGCACTAGTGTTGACATTATAATTGCAAACTGATTTTGTTTGACGTCATTTTTCAGAAAGTATGAGATTTTTTGCCTACAAGATTGTCAACCCACAGTAAACCGGAGCATGGGCAAATGGTCTTTAGTATGCTTGTTTTGTTGATGCCAGGGATGAAGTCTCGACCGTAATCATATGAATGATTCCGTACGTATTAAATGGGTCTTCGTAACGCTTCAAACAAGGGAACTGTGATTTCATGGTGAATAAATTCTCCAGTTTTCTGTTGCTTTTATTTCTGTATAATAAATTGATTATTTCCACCAAGGTTTAAAAAAATACTTGTTTGTGTCCATTTATACATGTAACCATTCCTACCTGGCAAAACTGATCAAGAATTATGATTCAGGAAACCATATGAGATTTTAAAATTTGATAAGATTATTTAGTCTCAACCAATATCAAAATGTCGTCAGTCACCGCCAGCTAAAACTTTATCTCAAGACATCTTAACTGAATGGCGTTTTATATTGATCATGATCTAACTGTTTTTACTTTTAAAAATTTACGATCCAGGAAGAGGAGAGATAAACCAAAGAAGTAATGGTCCATTATGTCCAAAAGTGGTAATAAGTGTTGTGGCTAATTTGAGAACAATTAAGATTCTATCAATTAATGGTCTCGGGTTCAAACCTACTTATTCAGGTCAAACAGTACTGTGGTAGAAAATTTCTCCTATTGTTAAAGTGTTTAATCGGTGGGATAAAAATACATAATATTTTTAACCACTTGCCGGTGATTAAATTTCTGCAAAGAAATTCCCACCGTTTTTTACGTTTATTGGAAGGATAAATTAGAGAAGTTCCGAAATTGCGTTCATATAAACAAAATGCAAAGCAACGGCATTTTCTTGAGGTTTTGTTGAAAATCATAGGAGAAGCATATTCTCCTTCAATTTACCCGTGAGTTATAGAATTTATCCACCCTCGATAGTTAAATTTTAGATTTCAACACGCTCGCTAAACGTTTTAAAATTTAACTATAACCGGTGGAGAAATTCCATAACTCACTCGTACCTGAAGGAGAATCTATATTTATACATTTTAATGTTATTTAAATACAGTAGACAAGCCACGTGTTTCACTTACACGATTTTTTTTTCAGTCGTCATCAGATCTGGTAAAATTAAATAATACTCGAAAAAGTCATTCTAGTGAATAAAAGGTCATTCTTTTGATATCATATATATGAAAATTAAAAAGATAATTGTTTTATTTATTTCGATTTTCTACTTATTGAAGAGACGTAAAGAAAATAGATAATAAAAAGAAATAATATTAGGTTTTTATTTTGTCATTTAATCATATGTAAAACTAACATTATGAATTATATGTGCTACTTACATGAAATCCTGTTCATTGTGAGTACTAACCTTACAGGGACCTTCTGTGAAGCTGTTAGCAGAAAGGGAAATTGTTTAATAGCAAGCAATATCTGAATAAACAAATTATTTATTGGCCAAAAAAAAAAAAAAAAAAAAGTTATTTAAATATTTAACCATTTTGTGATCTTTCTTTTTTTGTCACTCAGTTTCTTTTTGAAGAGCTTTTTAAATAATTACTTTCAAATGGGAATGGAGCCTCGGTGGCCGAGTTGTCTAGGTAGTTCGTTATGACTACTAATGATCACTAGCCTGTTAACACTGAAGTTGTGAGTTCGAATCTCAACTGTGGCGGGGTGTGTTCGACTCAGATCTTAATTGACTTTCCTACCAAAAGTTCGCTGGTTCTCTTCGGATACTCCGGCTTCCTCAACCAATAAAAACTGGTCGCCGCGAAATAGCCAATGTGCTGAAAACGGCGTAAAACCCCAACTAAACAAACAAACAAACAAATCAAATGGAGAAAAAATGCTTTATTAGTGGAATAAAATGAAGTGTCCTGAGTTAATTTTCTACAATTCAATTTAAAGCTCTCAATAATGATTATGAATGCATCGATTTCAACATTTGAGGAAAATTTGCATTTAAATTTAGTATTTTACCGGGATATATTACGTCACACCATGTGTTATTTAGCTTTTAAATCTACTACTTTTACTATAATGATGACAAAGAAACAAAATGGTATTTCATCTAATCATTTTAATAGAACATTAAATTACAAATTAACTTCACTATTTCTTGTTGATGATACATCTAATTAAAATTATAAAGAGAATTATATTTAAATCCTTAACTTGCAGGAAGAAATGGATTTTTTTTAGAATAACTAAAGTAGTTTTTGATCGTTTGTAAATCGACCTTGATTGACGTTCTTAAAATATTTAGAAATTTTTAGATTGTTTGCTTTGAAAACGATTATAAATCTCATCAGCAATTTTAAACTAAGGGTAACGATTAAGAACTTTAAAAAGGTTGGAGAATTAAGATTTTAGTCATGACGGAAGACTTTGCCGTATGATCTACATATTGTTGCCGTCGCGAAATAGCCAAATGTGTTGAAAACGGCGTAAAACCTCAACTAAACAAACAAACAAATATATTGTTGTACCATACAGGGAAGTTTTTCTTTCATTTTTCAGTCAGTGCTTATCTGTACTAACGCACTGTTGATCATTAAACAGCTATTCTGGTCTTACTTAGTCTTTATTTTCTACAGCATCATCAAACAAATATCGAATGAAGACTTGTTGTCTTGAAGCAAACTAGATATTCCCAATTTTTGGTACATGTGAGTTGTCTCCCATTTACGGATTATCTGCTCTTTGAAGAAGGTTGGTTCCATAAATATCAATTGACAAATTGTCATATTTCTGCAAAATATATTCTTCCTTCCTAACAATATCCTCTACACACATTAAAGATATCTTCTTGGATATATATTTTCCCACATTTTTCAATGTCTAATGAAGGTCTTCCCAAATTCAACATTTTCATAAAATATTAAAATTACCTTTGCCCTTTACGTTAATACAAGACACCTTCTGTCAGGAAAGATAACTCTTACATATGGAAGATAACTACAATATCCGCAAGTGGAGAATAGGTAGTCTAGAACAGTTCGATAGTTCCCCGAAATTGATAACTCTTGTGAAACCTAAGGAATATCTCGCTCATGTGTAGCTCAGTCCTTAGATTGTTTTCGCTTTACCCCTTTTGGTATTTTTGGTATTTTTGGCCTTTTTTAATTTGTTCTTCAACGTTTTGGATTGTTGTTTTGGTTGTTCAACATTTTAGGCCCTGGGCACAACTGACGAGTCGTGACTCCAGAAATGTGAACATAGTGTGCATCAAAATTAGTATCCAAGAATTTAGCACAGGTAAAGTTTAACTGTTATAAACCGGTCTTAATTCCTTGACTGCAAGGCAGTGTGTCTACTTTTGTTTCTTTATCTTGATTTTTTTCTGAAATGTAAGAAAATTTAAGATCAAATAATACAGAAATTCCTCTTTAAGATCAAGTGTGTACGATAGAATACTTTGTAAGGTACTATGTAGTCTGTATGGGGTTTGAACGTAAATTATTTTGTTCTATTATCGTATTTCCCCATGGCTATATCAACCTGCTGAGGCCTTCAGAATTTCCCGTATTTCGGCACTGTGACGTCATAAAGAGTTGACCCGACCCTAATATGAGCTGACCCGAATATATCAGCGACGTCATAATGTTGACCCAACGTTGACCCGAATATATCAGGAAAACATCCGGTTATAGGCGGATGGCCATTGAAAAGTAAGAAATTCCATTAAGATTGCTAGTTGACAATACGATAAATTTATCATCAAGTTTTCTTCAAACAAATATTGTAAAATATAAGCCGCTCGACACAATATGAAGCTTTTTGGCTCGTTCGCTACGCTCACTCGCCGAAAAAGCTTCACATTGTGTCTCGCGGCTGATATTTTACGATATACGTTTGCAGAAAACCTGATAATATGTACGTACCTAAACTGTTAATTCTAAAAATATTTTTTTAGACGGAATTCTATTACTTCTCTATATTTTGTTGTTTTTTTTTTTTTGTTTTTTTTTTCGCCACTCCACCGGGATTTCGGAGCATGGTTGAGCATCCAAAATAATGATTATTATACATGTGCTTCACATTTGAAACTGCAATGATATTGACTACTAAAATATTTTGCATATATATTTCGGTGATATCGAAAACACCACATAACTGCATTTATATGTCACGGTTAGTTATGTCACAAAGGTAAAAATTAAAGTCAATATTTCGTTTGATATTATCGACAAAGCAACGTTATAACAAGCGTTTTCAACGCAGACAACAACGCCATAAATTTGTTATATATATATATATATATATATATATATATATATATATATATATATATATATATATATATATATATATATATATATATTCTATTAATAATCTTAAGAAAACGGCATTTAGTATAATAATCCTAATATTAGGGTCTTGTGAGGTTATATGCGAAATATTTGCCAGGTCTGAGGGACAAATTACCCTCAGCTTAGCGTTGGGTAATATGTCACTCAGACCTGGCAAACATGTCGCATATAACATTCACAACAACCTATTATGTGATTATCTGCGCACATGCATGTCCAGTTGTCTTTTGTTATCCCCGCACTTCGAATGAAGTTCGGGGATATTTGTAATCGGTCCGTCTGTCCGTCCGTCTGTCCGTTCATTTTATTTTCAAAAATTGGGGGCCACAGGGGTCGAATTTCGAAAATTGGAGATTTAATGTGACCTTAACTCCTCATTCATTTCTCATTTTATGCATTTAATTTCTATTCAGTATTATCACATACTGTATGTAAATGCGCAAAAAGGTTTTTGGATTTTGATTTTTTTTAAATTGGGACCCACAGGGGTCGAATTTCGAAAATTTGAATTTAAGCTTGTGACCTTAACTCATTAATTTTTCATGTCATGCATTTAATATCTATGCAGTAGTGTTACATACTATATTTAGATGCGCAATAAGGTTTTATTATTTTTGATTTTCAAAATTTGGGGCCATCAGGCGTCGAATTTTGAAAAGTGGAAATTTAAACTAAACTCCTCATTAATTTTACTTTTTATGCTTTTAATTTCTATACAATATTGTCACATACTGTATGTAGATGCGCAATAAGGTTTTAGAATTTTGATTTTGACATTTAAGGCCCACATGGGTTGTATTTCGGAAATAGCGAATTTAAGCTTGTGCCGAAAATGGTGAAATTGCTATTTTGCCTTGTCTCTGGAATTTCTCATTCATTTTTTGTATCAGTGGTTTCATGTGTTTATAATATTGTTCTTGAGTATGTATAGATGTGCAATAAAGTTTTCAATTTTGAAATTTGATTCAGGGTTCCAATTTTCAAACTGAAATTGTGAAATTGCTAATTTTTCACTGTTAATTGTTTGTTTTTACTTGGCAGTGCGGGGACGGGTATCGTTTCTGATGGCACCAATTTTTCGTTTATTTTATTGAATACTGTCAATGTTTAATTAGGATTTGTGGTTAATTTTTAAATCTTTAAACTTTTCTTATGATATGTTGTTTAAGTGATGCTTACATCGTATCCTTACATTCGTGTATATTGTCAAACGTTCTTCTGAATATGAGTTTTTGTAATTTCTACCTGGGATTGATTCATTATAGGGTTTAAAATCTAATGGTCTAAAAATGCTACGAGGAAACTAGGATTAGAAAGATCTTTGAGATAATTAAACTGCAAATGTCAAAGCAATTTCAAATAATTAAAAACCATCAGAAATTAAAGTATACATTTGCGAGTACTTCTTTTAAATGTGTTTCCGGTTTTCCCGCATTGGGTGCACCGCCATGCCATATGTTTTGACGCCTTGTCTTATTATCACAAAAATATATATTTGATAACATAAAATAAACACAAAGCTGAAAAGGAGCAACATCTGTAGCCAATGGCAAAAAGAGATTACTGGTGTTGATAGTTTACTATGAAAGTACGCTAATGTCTTTGGTTTCAACTTTTTTTAGTTGACTGTTGTTTTACGATAACAGTAGGGCACTGTAGAATGTGCGCAGAAGATTGTATACTTTGTAAATATAGATGGGAAACAAAGATCAAAATTACCAAACCTCAACAAAAACTTGTCATACTGTATAATGTACAATGTATATTGTAATATAATTAAATCGTTTATAACTCTCTGTAAATCTCAATTCGTGGAATGGATTTTTCGCATTTTCAACTTGTAAATGTTCGAATTATAAGAAAAATTTTTGTCGGTTAATTTACCTTATCGGGTCGTCCAAGCAAACATAAAATTTTAACAACTGTTTATAAGGGTTATGTTTTACGCCTCAAAAATGATTCTGGATGGGAAATTTTCAATAGAAAAATTAATGCACTTGAAAATTTTTTAAAAAATAGAAAGTTGACTTAACTTACACGGACCTATTCTAAAAGTTGTAAAGCCATTTTTTTATTCATTTTGTACATATTTCATGCGACACGATTATAATTCAATACGTGTAGTAAATTTGATAAGATTTCATAGAAAGTTTTATCTCACTTTTAGACATTCCGAAGGAGTCGAAATGTTTTGTTACACTTGAAGGCATGTTTGAACAAAATCAGGCAATTTCAATTGTTTTAGTTACAACTTAGCTATTTGGATCTATCCGCAAAGTGATTAGACAATTCACATTTATTAAGGTACTCAAATTTTGAAAAATCCATTCCGCGGACTTACATGTGCGTTTACTTACATTAGTAATTCAACCCTTAATATTGCATGTTGAAATGCTCAGACAGACCCGGTCTTCATCCCCAAAAAGACTTCAAACTGTTCACCTGTGTTTTTCAAATGATGCTGAAACCACTGCTTGGGGTCATTTGGACAGAGTGTCTACGAATCGACATTATTTGTTTATAATTGTAAATATCACCACGTACAGTGAAACAAAGTGCGTGTCATAGAATATTTATATTTTTTAATTTATTTTTTTTTGCATAACAATCGGTATCATTTATTAACCCATGGTAACCATCAACGTCATTTTGTATGACAAAACGGTGTTACGTTTGACCTAATCTTGACCTCAGGATAATTCTTTTACTTGATCTAGATATGATCAAAATGACCTGCATAATAACGTATGCTTCCGGTAGCCATATTAAATAATTAATTACCTCTCCGAAAATGATAAGAAAAATCTTGATCAAAGGTCATATAAATGTCAATAAGGTTTCTGTTCACCCAGCTTCAATTAGTTTATGTAGCATGATTGTTTTAGCGTCTGTACATGTACCTCAAATATCAATTTAAACCATTAACATTTTTCATTGTGGAGAATCTTTAAGAAATGTAAAAAAAAAAATACTTCCTGAAAAAACACCTCTCTGTGCTGAGGAGAATTACAATGTTCTGCTCTTGGTTAAAAAAAACATGCCATTTTTTATCATTTCATTTTCTGCAAGATAAACAACAAAATGGGAAACAGGAAAGTCGACAATGACATACCAATAAATCAGAGCACCCTAACTAACAGAACGCCGTAAAAAAATAACATAAAGGAGTATAAAACACAAACATGAACACAACAGAGAGTCAGGATAGTCTGATTTGGTACAGACACTGAACAATGGTGGAGTTAAACCGGTTTTATCGGTACCCAAACCTACCTCTTTTACATTTGTATATCCTGTCACTCTTGTGTATAGCAGGGTCAGGATGTGCTCGTTTTAACTGTAAAACTAGCTATGGCTCTCATAGCTGCGGATACTGTCGCTCTACTAAACGAACAAGTCTTAAATAGCACTTCAATAAAGTGTTTAATGCTGTCTTGTCATAAAGTTCAAAAGAAATCGGCAGGATCCGTGAGAGGCCAGTATGGATTTAAAGTCTTCAATCCATTTGGAAAAAGAGAAATTTTTACCCATGCAGTGTGGTTATCATGGCTACATTTACCTATCAACGAAAATTATACTTCACAATGATTTATTACAAAACAACAATTTCATATCCCCGGACTACGAATTACCATTACACCATGAAAATTAAATCCCACGAAATTAGATAAATCCGTACAGCAGTTACAACCTTTATCACAGAGTTGTGAAGTTAACGATATTAACATGTTATAAAGAATAATTATGCGCATTATTTAGACCGTTTCTAAATATTTACATACTTTGCCCTTTGTCGTGATAACGTCAGGGGTATCTTCTTCGTGGGTATGGAGCTTAAACCACGACATCGAGAATTATAATTTTTGTCTTGAAATGTCTCATTAATGGGGGTTATAAAGTAGTCTTTACTTTTATAAAGTTAAATACGAAAATAACTTTCTATTTTCTAAAGCCGATTGTTATAGAAACCGTTTACAAATAAATATATCTTAACCATTAATGTCGGTAAATAAAGTAACGAGTTGATATTTTAATAGAAATAAAGAGATACGGGGTAAATTTTTTAACGTGTAAGCAGTGTCAGAATGACTCAACCTAAATATGTCTGCCAGAAGTAGAACAGCATTGTCTGTCTAAACAATTAAAAATAAATGATATGATTGTTCATATATGTACCTATGTCTTATAGAGGTAAATAGTTTGTAAAGTACCAGAAAGGAAGGAAATCTATAAGATTTGCACTCATAAAATATGTATGTAGTCATTTACATGTATGTGTACATACCAACAACATTGTTTTCGACACTGTGGTTGTCAGTAAGTATTGTTTATAAGTTCGCCTTTAACAATGTCCTTGCCTCGTCACTGCTGAGATGAAGTATTATTTTGTGGTCTGATCTTGTTTACAACACTATTAAAGCACAACTGGTCGAAATTTAGTATACACAGCAAACGGAAGTTGATTTCATGAAATGTGCAATGCTGTGTACTTGTTCACACAAAAATGTTGAGAATTATCTACAAATTTAACCGTAGCAAATGATACCAAACTGCCAATATTTTACAAGGTGCGAAATGAATTTGTAAACAGTGAACAGTGCCTGAATGACGCAAGCCTAAATATTTCCGCCAGAAGAAGAACAATGTTGTCTGTAGAAATAATAGATATAAATAATATAAAAATATATACCAAGTTTATAGATGTACGTGTATAGGGTATTTTGTAAATAGCTGAAATGATGTTTAATCTTTACGAATATGTATCTAGACCAATATATACCAACAATGTTGATTTAGACACTGTGGTTGTCAGTATGATTGTCTTTATGATTGTATCTTATTCCCTTAATGTACCAGAAAGAATACATACTATACATACTAGCAACAATGGTTTTGGCAATATTCTATGACAGTCTTTAAATGAGTGATTGATTCGATGATCACAATAAATTTCAATATTACTATTGGCTGATGTTGGTGACAAACAATAACTGTTCGAAAATATGTATTGTTCAATGGATGAATGTTGACATCAGGAAATGTTTATTATAAAAATTGAATTTTTTGTGGAAACTAACGAGAACAATCTATCTCGTGCTAACCTCCGTCCTTAGACGATTTTGGTTGTCAGTATTGTGTTTGTCGAAAGTTTAATTTGTATAACCGAAAATTATATTAAATTATATGAACATATAACGTTCCATTTACATGTTAGTGTCTATTTGTCCTTTGGGTCCGTACAAATATAGATACCAGTTACTATTCCGAAAACTAATGTTCTGAAAGTCTTCCGGGAAATTTACAAAAGAGATTTTTTTTTAAATTCAAACATTCAATTTAATTGCTTTTGTTTTTCCAAATAAAGTAATCTATGGTTGCTAGGTCTCTTCTAAAACGTAGTAGCTAGGTACGCAAGAAGTTAGAAATTCAACAAACTGAATTTAGTAACACATTATACTAATCTATCATCACTTTACATCATGATAGAAGAACATTCAAAATGAATATTACGATAACATACTAAACATACATGTCTATACCTCTATATAGGGAATAATACATGGCAAAATCCGTATCACATGCCGTATCACCCCGAGATTTCTATATTATTCCAAGTGCCTCATGTGATATGAATTTTGACATGTTTTGTACGCTTTATCATTTATTTTAACAGTGGTGAAGAATTTTTTTCTGATCACGTGACCAATATCATTTTAGGGGGTATGATAAAGGGGTGATGATATCGATATCATCACGATAGAAAATACAGCTGATAATGTTCTTTCAGTATCGTATATGCAATTTCCTTTATTTAGACTAAGTATATGTTAAATACATGTATGGTGGGCATAAATGATAGGGAGGATATTTGCGAAAAATTTGATAGACGGTAATACAATATATCTCGCGAGCCGCCAGGCGAGGGATATTTAATCTCAAGGCTAGTATTGTTTGCAAATACATGTATCCCGACCCTTAAGATATATGTTTTATTACACCAAATATCGTTTATTAAAACACAGCAATAATAAAAGGAATACAAGCATCCCGCTAACAGGATTTGTTTTCAAATATCACTCTGCGGAGGGTAAAAAGGGATAAATTCACATGTTAAAATCCCCGCTAGTAATCAATGAATGAAAACTGAGATGATTTGTGAAAAATACCCACACTATCAGTCAAGAATCAGAATCCTTTTGACTTGTAGAAGTTTAGAACATGCACCTGAAGTTTTCTGTCTTGACATCTGGACCAAAATAAATCCTCCAAAAGTAGACAGTACTTTAAACTATAAAACAACAATACAATAATAAAATTTGAACACCAAATCGAGAAAATGATGTCATTAAAAGTTATAAAGGAACATTATTCAAGTTTTTATAGTTAATTGACAATAATTATGTGCAGATATTTCAAAATTAAAGCATGATACTTGTTGGGGTGTTGCTTTTTGATGCTTATCTCATTTCTTTACATTTAATATGCTTTCTGCCAAATAGTAGTGGATTATTCCGCAGTGACACCGATGCCAACAACATACCTTATGAGTTTGGAGTGAGTCGATCTTATTATTATTCTATTGATATTGAGATTGATTCAACAGTAACTTGTTGATATCGCTAACATCATCTACAAGACAGTTATAAGATTTGTAATTGATATATTATCATGACATTGATTTGACAATTATCTGGGAAATTAACAACCGCTACTCATCAGATGGACGCCTTCCGTCTTATAAAACAATTGTTTATTTAATATCAAATCATTTTGTGATTGATTATCAATTACCCTGAAATAAAAATTGATAAATTCGGTAGACAATTGTTTTATAGTCAGTGGTTATAAGTTAAATTCTTAGATATTTTATATGTTCAGGCTGCAATGGTTTTCCTGTGACTGTTGTGCGCACTGTTAGCAGTATCAAGCCCTTGGTAGCTTGGAAATATTTTTTGTATGTTACATTTTGTGAAGAATATATATCATTATGTGATCAAGTTGCCGTTGTTGACAATAGCCTAGTTTAACGTAATTTGTTCAGTCATGTGCACTCTTGACACTTGTTCATATTATATAATACTTTGAAAACCGTAATAGAAAATGTCATACAAAAAGTCAGTTTCAAAAGATCTACATTTTAGTAACAAGGTCATTGAAAACGTCAATAGCAACCGATGAAAAAATACCTAGCAAACATATATATTTATGTTCAGAACCCTATATTTGAGATGTACAGGTCAAAATGGAAGATCAAGGGTCAAGGACATAGTAACCGATGGCACAGTACATGACAACTATATATAATTATGTTCAGGACCCCTTTCAACTGTACCAGTCAAAATAGATGGTCAAGGTCATGGTTAATATCCCTAGCAACCATGCATACAAAACCCTAGAAACCAGTTTATGTAGTAACCAACTTCTCCGAACAATTGTCTTTCTAGTTGTTTTTACTATATTGTAGACTCTACAATGAAAAATATCACATTACACGAATAAGAGAATATTGAAGTATAGAATAAAGATTATCTCTTTTCTGTATCGTTGTTTAAGTTTATTTAAATTATCTAAACTGAGACTTGTCGCTCGTTTTAATGTTATTATACAGTGTAGTGTATACGGAAAAATATTGCACGTGTAAATTTTCAGTTGTAAAGGAAATATATTATCAACACAAAAATGTTACAAACACTATTTGATATGTTTCAATACAACCAAGGTTTGAAATATATGTATCTATTTCAAATTCGCCTAATAAAATTCAATTTAAACATAGAATTATATTCATTTTATATACATGTAGGTTAGCAAACGAAATATCATGTTCCTTTCTTTCCTTTTTTACACTTCATCTGATTGTCATTTCATTTGTGGCTTTTAAAAGGAGTCTGGTCTGAAATCGATTTTTTCTCCCCATGGGACTAATACAGTCTTCCTAATCTGCACTAAATGTACTAAAAAAAGAAATCCTATAGCTTACTTTATATACTGTGCACTTAAATTTAGTTTTCTGTGGTTTTTTATACATGTTTATTGTACTTTGAGTCTTATCATTTTATTTCTCATTCAGCAGATATCTGTAATTGTAAGAGAGGTATTTGAATGTCTGGGCTATTAATTTGACAACAACCATGCCATGTCAAGAGTAGCAACATTATACTCTATAATTGCATTTTAAATAAAGATATCAGCAAAAATATGATCGCTTTTAATGTAAATTTTCACAGAAAAAACATTGAGAGGTAAATTTATTCCGTCAATTGTTGACGTATACAAGATGAAGTGATAGGATGTAAGAAAATGTTATTTAGATTATGTCGATGCTTTAAACTTTACCCTTTCATCTATTTAGTGACAACCACTGGATTGACATTGACTTTGTTGAACTTCTCGACGGTAGCGGTATACGGCGGAGGAACTGCTCACCCTTTCCAAGCACCCGAGTTCACTCCTGGTTTTTATAGGAGTTCGTGTTGGTCATTGTTTTTTAGTCTTTCAGTGTTTATTTGTTGTGCATATTCTGTTTGTGGTTGTTCATTTGTCTTCGAGGGTTTGGCTATCTAATGGATTACGTTTTTTTTTTGTTTGCTCCTCAGGTATATTTGTTCTCTTCAGCATTTTTATCGGTTCCGCTCTTTGATAGTTTTGTTATTCCTTTCGGCCTTGACCATAACGAGGATTAATTATTGATAATTAATGAGTATTAGTTCGGTGAAATATGCATATCGTGTGCATCAAAATTGGTATTATAGAATTTTCATTTAAGGAGACATGGAGGTCGGTTTAAATGTCCCTATATATTCTCTAAAACCAATATTATGATTATAGATCTCATGTCTTCGAGGTCAATAATATGCTGATATATGGATAGGTTTCATGAATTTTGTGTGTTCAATAATTTACTATTAAGTTTTTAACCCATTCTTAGTCTCGGATAGGCTGCTGTGAATAACAATCTACTTGCAAACGTCTGTCATTTTAAAATTATCTGTGCCTTTTGAAAATCTCTAGTGGGTAGTTTTGATGTCTAGACATGCCAATGACTTCTAACAAAAGAACTCAAACTGTTCTGGAAATAGAACAACTTAACATATTAACGTCGATTTCCATTATCTGAAGATTTAAGGAATAACTTTAGCAACGTCTCCGACTTATGGCGTTCGCACTACCCAGTTGACTCTTTACTGCCGTGCATGTGTTTTGTTCATTGACTTTGTTGACAGAATTACGAAGTTACTGTCGCATCAGCTTCTAAGACAAGGTACGATCTCCGTTAATATCACCACTTCAGATATTTTACTGTCGTCATCGCGACTTGATTTACCGATACGAAGTTATCTTACAAATTAGGCTGGTTCTTTCCATTGCAACATACAGGTAACAGAGTCAAAACATATAAAGGACAGGGAACCAGTCTATTCTACAAACTAGAGATATTCAGTTAGATTTCACGTCTTACGGGAATTGAATCTTCGAAGGGCCAAACACTACTGGATTTCCAAATCACTTGCTATGCGACGGGTGGTGTTAACGGAGCAGGATATCCTTAACCTTCGGAGCACCTGATGTCACTCCCAGTTTTGTTCTGTGGGAGTTCAAATTGAAAGTGCTTTAATTCTTGCGCTGTCTTGTTCTGATTCTCTTTAACTATTATGTGTTTATTACTCCTTTGGTTGTGTTTTTGTGGTATGTTTGTGCTGTGTTGCTGTTTTCACGAATTTACTTTGTCTTTGGAATTTGGTCTTGTAGAACTTGAATTGTTACTTCAGTATTCTTTTTCTGATATTTAGATAACCGGTATTTTGACATATCAAGAGTACATAGAGTTCATGTACAAAGAAACAGAATCGACCTATAAATATTCTATAACGTTTTTCTTTATCCACAGGAGACATATATTTCTCTTCCTGCTGCATATGTTGAAAACCAAAACTAATATCTGTAATATTGAGTAGATATTGGCCAAAAGGGTAAAGCATAAATAAATCTAAGGACAGAATTCTGAATGATGGAGATGCACAATTCAGCAAGTATTTAACAGTACGTTCAGGTACTACTATAACTATAATTACATGACATATTAGGCAGTATACCATGTACGTACAAAAATTTAATACAATCCCTTATTTCGACTACGTCAATGTTCATTCATAAAATTGTTACAGTACCAAAGCCTCTAAGAAATTTAAGAAGTGCAAACAAATTACATAAAACACTTCTGCCTGTCAGGTATATAAATCACAGTTAAAGACCAGAATCATACATTCCCAGTACTTTAAAAGAGAAATAGCAATGTAACTTGAAACAACAAATAGTTCACGTTATATTTATTACCGCGGTTATGATCGTCCACTTCCTTTGATTAAAAGCTGTTATTCAATTTACTTCGTTGCAGAATGACATATGTAAATGTTTTTAGACGTCTGTACTTAGTAACGATTTCCATATGTGGTAATGTATTTGTCTATCGATGGAAAATGAGTGGACGTTAGTTCGACAGTCACATCATATGAATCTGAATAATTTCCATACCCGCGTGATCCTATTTTGAATCATCCTCGGCATGTTATATAACCTGTGCTTTGCGGAAGTTTACATTTCCATTGTTTTAAAGATTTTGTATTTGCGTGTGTGCCTCCTACTGTTGTTGTTGTTTATTTATAGATAACCACTATATATGTCTTTTTGCTTTCGTACTTTCAAAAGTACAATATACAAGTAATATCTATATAAAAAAAAATAAAGTGGATCTATTTGTAAATTTGTTTATGAAAAATAAATTCTTTCGTTTTGTCGACAAATGTCACATATCGGGATATAAACCTGAAGCTGACCACAGGGAATTGTCAACATTTCTGATGTCTGAATGTATTTTGTTGATACCATAACTATACTTTACTCCCGCTATCTCAAAATTTCTTTTATCTTTTATTTTAAACCATTAAACTTCGCATGTCAATTGTACTTTAACTTTTGGTTTATTCCACGACAGTTAGAAAATATTTTTCTTCGGACACAATATCTCAACGTAACATACATGTACATGTCATATCACTCTCAGACAATACACGTGTCACCTGACCTAGGTTTCATAAAACATCTCAAGCGTGACGATTTCCTCAACTTATGCTCTATTCATATTCTGATCAATCAGAACACTTGAATTCTATAGGTTTTATGACACTTTCGAGGTCTGTAGTAATACATGTATCTCCTTTCGAGATTGATCATACGGGCACTGTTACAATCTCTGGATATGGGCGCTTGTTCCCTGAGGTGTCATATTTATTCAAATTTCAAATTAATATATTTAAAAATATTATACGCTGTCTAGAAACATCACGTTTCTAATCATCAAATATTTACATACCGGCTTTCTTTCCAAGAATTGTTCTTTCCAAGATTATTATTCAACATATTATATTGGTAGGTTATTTATTTAAGACTATTGATCAAGACAGTGGAAAAATAAATTAAGTTACGATTTAATATAATTTTGTCCATGGACATTGTTCACCTCTGGGAAATAAAGTTCTGTCAATAAGAACTAACAGTATTACGTCTGATGCCCAATAATACCTTTAGTTCGTGATTCCTCTGAACTTTAGTATTTGAGTGGGATATTGTACATTTTAATATAATGAGATTATATTTAAAAAAATGTCGGTCATTTCTCTGAAATCATACACTATGTACATTGTATATCATATCTACCTGTCTTAAAATGCTCCGCGTAGTCCACACCAAGTGTGTTCAAAATTGCTAAAAAGAAGCCCGCAGGGTACTATTTCACTAAAGATCGATAGAGTTACGATGGTCATGATGGTCGTAAAATGTATGTATTAGAAAGGATTTACGACCAGTCGCAATTTTAGTAAAACGTTACCCTACTTGTCATTTATAGGTGCGAGATGTGAAGCTGTCATAATGTTGCTCAAGAAACAGGAATTAGAAACATCAATATTTGTAGACATTAAATTTTTTTAATTCAGAAGTGAATTTTTCAGGTTTACGATACTGACAGATGGTTAAAAACAGTCTTCACATTTTTATCTCATATTTAAATGTTATCATGTTTTTATACATGTATTGTGCACAGTTAGTGCAAACCGAAGACCGCATTTTAAAATGACTAGAAACACGACTGCTTATCTCTATCGTGCATAACAATGGATGATTTTAAACATCTTATTTTTCTGTTTTATTTCAATATTCCAAGAATGTGATTCGCTGTAATATTATTCAACCTCAAGAAAATGCCGTTGCTAAGTAGTTTGTTTACATAGACGTCATTTCGGGACTTCTCTAATTTATCGTTCCAATAACTGTATAAAAAAGGGCGGTAATTCCCACGTGGAAATACTCACAGGGAAGTGGTTAAAGATAATATGTATTTTTTATCCCACCGATTAAACACGTCACGAATAGGAGAATTATTATTCTTTTGTTTATTTAATTCTAGTTAAGTATATACGGGTATAGCTGCAAAATCCGCTCTGAACTAATTTTTATCTCTTTCATAGCCAATATTAGTTTGAAAAAAAAACAACAATAATTGTATGTATACACAAGGATTAAACGGGATATTTCTTCGAAAAATTTCCCCAAATTTTTAAATTACTCAGCATTTTGCAAAAATTTAACCATAACCAGTTTTATGAATAAGAAAGATAAGAGGGCGTCAGAAAAGAAGCTTGTATATAATTTATAGTTGTTAGATGTAACCCTGTCGTAATAACAGGCTCCTAATTAGGCCATTTAAACTGAATCCTATAGATTTTTATATAAATAGGGCCGGGGATGTTATTTATTTATTTACAATATTTATTTATTTATTTTTTGGCCCAACTGAATAGGAAATATTTGATTTGTCAAAATATCGATTGATCCCGAATGTTTTCTAGATAAAAATAACCTTTAACCTGTGGTTTTTAATTCCCTATTTCGCACAGAAGATTATACGAAAGCAACATTTTTAAGATGAGCAGCAATTTATTAAATCTTCCCAAAACAAAATAAGTAAAATTTACCAAGCACGTGACAACAGAGTAAAACAACCAAAATACCGAACTCCAAGGGAAGTCCTTTATAAAATGGCAAAATCAAAAGCTCAAACACATCTAACGAATGGAAAACAACTGTCATATTCCTGACTTGGTACAGGCACTTTCTTAACCTAATTAACTGAACCAAATAAGTTCTATCTAACCTTATAGAAATATAATACAGTTTGTCCTCTCCAGAATTTTATAAGTAAATAATCACATATTAAGCTTTATATTGTAATACAACAGGTAAGCAAATATTTGCATTCGTCGTCAGACAATAATTTTTTGCTAGAGTAAATAGCTCATGTCAATTTATCTTAATATGAGATCGCCATCACATCGAAACATCTGCCTATTCACTGGACATCTGTATGTTTACATAGATATCAACCAATATTCTAAATATGGATTAAAATGTCAGTTTGATCTTAGAAACATGCAATGCTATTTTCATCACAACTGTGTTCTTATCGTTTAAAGAGGCAACCATTTGACTTTTTGTGAATGTGTGTGGCGTGTGTGTGTGTGTGTAGGGGGGGGGGGGGGGGGGGGGGGGGGGGTCGGAGACTAAGTAAAGATGCGGGAAAAATCAAAGAGCCCGATTCACAAACAATATTTGTTTAGGTGCAATATCGGAAGTAATTGATTATGGATAGTTTCTGTGCAGGTCTACAGGAACCAAAGAATAAAATTTAAAAATTAAAAAAGAACTACTTTCCTGTAGTATAAAAAAGTTAAATGTCTTTACAATACATGTACCTGGAATCAAACATTTGTAAACTTGAAATAAATATGTCTGGGCAGGCACACGAAACAAGATGTAGTCATGTTGCCATTTAGAAATTGCAAGTCTAGAAATACTCATCCAAAGAGTTCTTTCATTATAAAAAGTAAAGAAAAGGTATGGTGGATAAATCTTTGATGCAAGTGTGTAACTTTCTAGCAAAATAACAGACTTTTTATTTCTGTTCTTCAGTTTAAAGTCACAGAAAGAAAACAATATTTCACCTTAATGAAAATCCGAACGGCCCAAATCATTATTACATTTTTGCCTCTTTACATATTTGTAGTGGGCAAAGGAAAGTCTGACATCTATGCGGAAATGATACTAGAGAACTGAAAATATTCATAAAATAATTTGAGATACATGTATATCACATGTAAATGAGATATATTACCTGTAATCTTTCAATAACAATCCCCAGGAAGTTCTAATCACATCTTTTATCCAATAAAGCTTTTTAAGAGAGCAACATAAAGGTAGAATCTTAAGTTGTATACATATATATATATATTCAAGCCCAACATATCCCTGTCTTCCTTCACGGAATCCCATATAGCTCCTCAGCACATTTTGTATTCCATACATAAATGGCTGCCCAGAGTTATAACCCCTTGTCATCGTTCAATTACCTTTGACTAAGTATCAATTTGTAAGTTACTATCCAGTAATTATCTTGTCATCATAGTAAATTACGATAGCTTTCTATGATATAAATGACATTACTTGATGTCTGCTCCCTGGAGTATGGCCCTGAGACATTTCTGACAGACAATTGCTAAAATATACATTTGCGATGTCTTAGCATGCACTAGAATTAGGCTGGTTGTCAGAGAGGAGCATTACAGAGGATTAAAAGTTAGAAGCTTCTTTCGTGAGATTATTTAGACGATCATGACAAAAAATAACAAAATATGCAAAGGAGTGTTACTTGTGGTAATTGTTTGATAAATAGTATACTTAGACAAAGTTTGCATGTTGTGTAAAAATTTATTAATAAGAAATGCTCAGTCTGGTATTTTTTTGCTTAAGAAAAAATTGCCTTCAATTTAGTAGTTGACTTTTCACTCCTGACTGGAGAATCGTTGAAGAATCATTTGTCAAATGGACAAAATCGAATCGAAGAACGTTAAATCAAAAAATGTAATAAAAAGGTATAAACCAACATGACCGAACGTTCAATATAACCAATTTTGGTTTTCAGCTACAATGAGACTTTTCACAGCAACACGAAAGATTTTTCAATATCTGATTTTTTTAATCAATCTATTTATTTATTTGTTTATTCATTGTGTATTAAATATTTGGCTTTGAAATCTTTGATAAAACTCTTTTGAGATAACTATTCCGTTTTACAGTTCTCTATGAAAATAACCCACTTTTATATTTGAAAAAATAAAAATGTTTCTGAATTATTGGATTTTCCCTTTAACCCCTTTCTTAAAGTTATAGTTTACCGTTTTCCAAAATTATCAGATTGCAAAAGCAGCAAACTTCCATTGTTGATTGAAAAAAAAATCAAATATGTTATTAAAATATACATGCAATTCAAAGCTGTGTATCTTTCTTCTTGTCGACTAGTATAGAAGCATGTCATAGTGATTGGGAGTTCTGACCTTATTTTAATTCTATAAACTATTCAATATGTCTTTTATAGTATCCTAGGTTTTGTTTGTGAAAATTTTACTATCACATGTCAAGCAAAAAATTAAATCGGTTACCTACAATCGTGTTTCAGAGACACAAATAGCACATGACGCAACCACACCTTCTTTGAAAATATGTTACAGCTTCATTGTGTGATACTATTTTTTTATTCCGACAAACATTACAAAGCATTCCTTTGAATAGAGTTAATAAATTTATATTTGTGACAACAGTTCGTGAGAAACAAATTGTCTGTCTTAAAAGGTTTTCGTGTTGTTTTCTTTAATACAATACTGGCATTGAACAATTATTACAACCCTAAAATAAATGAACTTAAAATGTGAACTGAAACAAAGGAAGATTTCTTCATGTGAATGTTCACTGAGTTCAGACAAACGTCTTTATATAACTTATGTGCTATTTGTATTTATAGAAAGAATACAAGTTTTGAGAAGGATTTTTTTTTTTTTTTTTTTTTTTTTTTTTTTTTTTCTATTAGAGATCATTTGTCTTTGAATGTATTTATTTATATAGATTAAAATGACGTTAACTCAAAGCTGGGCCACAACAAAATGATCTTTAGTTTTTTTTTGCTGCCTCATTTTGCAAATATCCTGAAAATTCGCCCCAAATTCTTCATTTTTTCAAGAAAAAAAAATAAATAAAAATTTTTCGCCCGCTCCTAAAATTTGTACAAATTGGGATTTTTTGCCAAATTCTTTTTCAAAAGATTTGTGCTGCTAGTATACGAATTCTATATCACATAAACATTTTAGGCTTGAGCACAACTGATGAGTCGTAAATCGACAAAACATGTACACCTTTCCCATCAAAAGTGGTATCATAGAATTTTGATATTCACTGAGTCGACACCTCTGCTGGTGGATGGACTCCAAGTCCTCGGGGGAATCAACAGCTTGGTTGCTAGTATTTCGATGCTAGCGTGAAATTGATATTTTTAAAGAAATTGTTATTATATTTCAGACCGCATGGTATAAAATTTCCCCTATTTAAGAAAAACGTATTCTGTAATTTAAGGATGATCGCTGGTCTAATAGGAAATGAATAGGATTTGAAATAGGTGTTTTAGTTTGAGAGAACATATGAATAGTAAACAAATAAGCAAGAAAAAAAATATGGGTTCATGTGCTCATTTTAGAGCTATATAGCCTTGAAAATTTGCATTAAATGGGTTTTCTCTGGGTTTTTCATTGTCTTTGCATTGACATCTTCAGTCTCTCAAAGATGTATGAAAAAATAAAAAGGATTTCATAAAATTTTGTCAAATACCATTTTAAGGTATATATGATTGAATTATAAAAGAAAAAGTGGGGGTTCATGGGCAAAAACTGTCATGTTTAAGAAATGGATAAAACCTGAGGATTCCGAAAATCTGACAAAAAGACCAAAACATGACCAACAAGCATCCTTAATTAGAAAATAAAGTGTATTCGATATCTTAATATTGTTTTTTAGAACAAAATGATAACATTTAAAAATTGCCATTTCCCGAAAGAGAAAAAGGGACATAATTTGTTTTAATTAACTACAGCATTTTCTTTAAATCCATAGCTATCACGCTAATGGGCTCTTAATAAAAACAGTGTTATAGATGCAGTCTATAGGCATTAAATTGTCAAGTATCCCAGCAGCTATCAGTTATCGCCTTCAGAATGTGTTAAGCAGATTAGACGTTAGTATATTAGACAGAAAAATATTTTCCTGTGAGTTTAGACATATGATCTTTGATGGTACTTTTTTATTTGAAAAAAATGTTGGTTTGTATTTTGAAGAAAGTATGAATAGACCACCATCAGGATCGCCAAGTCTGTGAACGTTGATTGCCTGATTGTTGTTTTAGGCCACAGTGGCCTTTATTACATGCACATTCTGGACGAGATATTGTTGATGTAATATGACAAAGAACCCTACTTGTACTAGAACGACAATTTGTAGCTCGACATGCTAAGATAACACAGGCATGTCATTCTATATCCTATATGACATTGGTCACTTTATTCTGACTCTGATTCTTTGCTTATATTCCCAAATTCCAATACTTAGGTCTGATGTCTTTGATTTGGCTCGAACGGAGAATGAACACTCAACCTTCTGCACTCCACGTCAGTTAGCTAATACGATACAAAATAAACAGTTTTGTGAAAGTTGTATGACAATAAAATTATAAAATATGTAAAATGAAGACTGTTTCCTATAGCTCGAATTCCAAAGGACCGTCGGGATCTATTCGAATTATCGGTATTTAGAGTTACTGAAGTTTATTCCAGCATCGAAAATTTCCAGTGCCTACCTAGACTCGATAAAGCTGATAATTACATTTGTACCATGAAATATGTTCAAATTAACAATTAATCACGTTAATTACTAATTAATAGACTAATCTATTTTATCACATCTGCGATTGTTAGACAATATGTATCAGGTAACATGAGTGTCCATTCAAGTATTCAATTCGAGTTTCTATGGTAAAATACGTAATTTTATCAAGTTTTTGTTCGACTTTCATGAAATTCGATTAACGTGAAAACATGGAAACTCACCTAATTTAAAGAGGGTTACAAAAGAGCAGTTTCAAGCGTTGTATTTGGAGTATTTCCGAACTATTTCGGCTTTTTAAACTTTTAATATCTGGAGACACAAACTAATCAGCTGCATCTAATGTATGTTAAATGATTGGAGCATTAACGACCACGCCAACAAAAATGACCATGTTGTAATTAATTATATAAATTCTATCATATTTTTGTCTTCGATTGTCACTCAGGTTTTCTTCTCTTGTCTTAAACAGCCCCGGTAGTCTCGGTGGATGTGTGCTTGGAGTCAATACAAATGTATAATGTTTCGGGGTGGGTTGATATGTGTTCCTTTGGACTGTTACCTCGTGAGATCGCACGTTAAAATTCCGGCTCAGCGTGTCGCCCTAAAACAAAGCGGGGTTCATATTCATATTTCAACATGGTTTCATCCTGTAAACAATATTTCATCTATCCATCTCCTGTCTTAATTTTCTGCATTACCGTAATATATATCCAACAATGTAAAAATAAGAAGATCAAATGAAGAGAATGTTGGTCTTGCCGTCAATCAAGATACATGTAGGTCATGAAAATTTAGATCGGTCCAGATAAAAAATAAACATTACATGATACATTCTAGACTATTATAAACTGATCTTAATATAGCTTGATTGTCTGTAATTTGCAAAGCAATATATGATTTTTTTCGTGTTACTTGTTTCTTGCGTTTATCTGAAATTTCTGGAATTCTGAAAATCAAAATAATAAAGATTTATTCAAAGCATTCCAGCTTTTTTCATTAAAAAAAGCTGGTAAAAAAGATATTCCGACAAACAAAACCTGAAAAGATTTAACGTAAGGTGTCAACAGGGTGGATAATATAACTTCCTGTAGCGGCTATATGCCTTCTCTTTTTCGAAATCGAGCGTGAAGAGAGCTTTGCATTCGCCAAACAAATCACCCACTATGGTCTTCGTTCAATTTTTCCGTATCATGTCCTTACAACCTCCTAACGAGAGGGTCTTCACTATCCGGAACCCGTGTACGCGTCAGAATCTCTGCGGATTTAGCTCCCGTGATCCATCACGAGTGCCTTTAATATATGCAATTTGCAACGATTGAAATAAAATGTAATTTATCATAAGTAATTTAATTAATCGATATAAATAATCTGAGAAAATGATAAATCTTGAGAGAGAACAATTTATTTGTTGTAGTCTGTGTAAGCAAAACGAATGTTCTAAAGTAAACATATTTTTCGTGTATTCGTGACATATTACAAACCTTAAAATCTGCTGGAATTTCCTTTAAAGGAAATGGCAAGTCTAATGTAAATTGTAATTTCTTGACATCCGTATATTCACAAGCCGTGTAAACATAGCTTCAATTTCGAATTTTGACATTTATTTGACGATGTCAAGAAATCGCTTACGGAAACGTTAAGTATGTGATAAAATGGTCAGATTTTGTCTTTGTGGGAATAAACCACTATCAGATTTGTAATATAAAACGCAATAGTGGAAATGAAATCTCGTGTAATTGATTTTATGTTAAACTTTATGATTTGTACAACGTAGTTTCAAACACCATTAATGAAAAATTACAATATTTCAATGATATAGGTTTTGCATTAAAATATTCCATACTAATATAAATTTTGATGAATTACAGTCTGTACTTTGTAATTTGTTTACCCACGATGTTGTTCATTGATTAATATACCTTTTTTTGTTTACCTTTAATTTTAAATAAAATGTTTTGCTTTATCAACATACGGTTTGAGGTTCAATCCGACACTGTAATATTTTCAGATATGGAGCTCTGCGACCTTTTTATTATATCTTTAAAATAGCTTGTTGAACTTTCACGTTGATAAGTTCTTATGTACTGACAGAAATCGTTATAATTCAGATGATATTGTATTGAAAATTTTGAAGTATAATATTTTTCAGTTGAAATGCTGATAAAAAGTACTGAACTCTTATTATGTGGAAAAAAAGAATAACAAAGCTTAGGGAACGGATATAAAATATATCTAAAAGAATCAGAAAATAAATAAAAACAAAGAAAAGAGCATAGAAATTAGATTTAAAAAATGGAAGGAGAGAGAGGGGGGTGGGGGTATTTGTGCTACAGAATAAGAATAGAATCAATTTCCCAGTATGCCTTCTTAACATTTTTGGGTTATTATCTGCGTCGCCAACGGCGAAAGCAGTTCTAGTAAACGCTTTACTCCGGCCGTCTGTCCGTCTGGAAGACTTTGGGTAGGAATCTTTCGTCGAAGTTTTCTTGGCTTCAAGAAAGGGAATGATTTTATATTTTGTCTGCAGCTTTATAATATCGAGTTGTAGCGTGTAATCAATTTTTGGATCTGTCGTGCTGCCACTTTCTGTATGCCGATAGTTAAAAATTCAACAATACTCAAAACACTAGAAAAATGTTCGTGAAAGTTTTCTTGGCCTTCTTCAAAAGGGAAGGATTTTATATTTTGTCTGCAGCTTCATAATGTTGAATTGTAGCGTGTAAGCAATTTTTGGATCTGTCGTACAGCCACACCCTGTATGCCGATCAATGAATTGCATGCTGCGACGCAAGTCCAGACCCGGTTTTGGTCTTGTTACATGAAGTAACTGCATTTGGAATTTTAAATCTATAACAATAAAATAACAATCCTCCCCGATAGCTGTATGTTATGAGGTTTTTACAAATCTAGAAATCTACTTTCTGTAATAACCATCACTGATAGTTATATGGAAGATTTAACAACTTTAGAAATCTACTTTCTCTAGTACTTGTAATAGTTAGAAATTATTTGTTCACTTTTCGTTTCGTTTCTTTTTTCCAGATTGTAAAACGTTTTTCTCATATATCTACTTGGCATGTAACAATTTGAAAATATTTACGTAAAGAGTTATATTCACCTTGATAAGTGATAATCTAACAGTTCTTTGGTTATTTGATTTATTTTAAAGAGGCCAACTGAACCGGATATTGATAGTTGTGGTGAGGGTTTAACCACGTGTTTATTGTGACACTAGCCGTGATGAAGCATAGAGATAAAACAAGAAAATGCGTCAGTGTACTATAAAGAGCAAATTTAAGGACTGTTTAATTGTATTTTTGATAATAGCTGTAGATTAACAATTTATTACCCATGTTTAAGCATACACCTTTTGTATATCAAATTACATCAACATCCAGGAATTGGAAACGCTGATTAAATTATTTGTGGAAAGGAAATATTGATCTGATTTAGTCTTTTTATAGTAAATAAAGATAATTTGTGAAAAACAAACAGAAATAAATGTAGTGTTTTATGCATTTTGCTATTAAGGAGTAACAGAACAAAGAATGTGTACATGTTGTGCATCAGCATTGATATGAAAGAATTCATTTCAACTGAATCATTACCGCTGCTGGTGGACTCCAAGTCCCCGAGGGTATTACCAGCACAGTTGTTAGTATTTCGATACTAGCCCGAAATAGATACTTTAAATTTACTGTTACAAAAATTGTTAATTTTGGGAAAATTAAGGGGTATCTCCCTCGTGCATAGCTCTGTCCTTAGATGGATTTGGCTTTAACATTTTGGTCGTTTTAGCATTATCGAATTTGCTCCTCAAATATTTGAGTTTTTGTTTTAGTTTTCAACTTTTTTTGCCCCGAGCACAACCTAAGAGTCGTAAAACGCAGTTGTTTTTTTTTTGTTTTTGTTTTTGTTTTTTTTATGGGGGGGTAGGAAGTATTTCAGTATTGTAGGGTTGATGTACCGTGAATATTAACCTCATGTGCGTCGTACTCCCTAAATACTTAAAACAGATACAACCATACTTTTTTTTCTTTCAGACAGTTAATGCTCTAGAATTTCGTTGACCTGTTATGTGACTTTCACTCAGCCTGCAATTGTCTGGATGTCCATTTGGTTAAATGACCGGATTCCCATTGATCTTCAACGCTTATTCTTTTAATTTTTATCGTTTTTATGTCTATGTATACGTACATGATAATTATAACTCGAAATAATTGATTTAAAATTATAACACATATTTACTCGTAAAGAAACAGTGAATGATACAAATTAATCACTGTTGTATAGAAGGCCAACAGGAAACTCTATATAATACCATTGGGTTTTTTATGTGTGTTAACGTCATACCGTCTTTCCCTCGTATGGATCAGTACTTCCTGTGGAAATCATAATTTTCTTTTTAATTGGATGATTTTGTCTTTTTGCAACTGTACACATTTTTTTTCTGTCCTAGGTTTTTGTTTATTCTTCCGTAGCTGGTACAGAAGTTCAATCTGGTTGTAGAAGAGGTTCGTGGCATCACCTTTGATATTAAACAGCCATTTTTGTTTAGTTTAATCTTGCATTGACTGTCTTTTCTTGATTTTTACACTTTCTAAAATTTCAGAAAAGATAAATTGATATCTCCGGCTTCCTCCACCAATAAAAAATGGCCGCCGCGAAATAGCCAAATGTGCTGAAAACGGCGTAAAACGCCAACCAAACAAACAGAACAATGCCGTTCCATTGAAATACCCTGTCGCCTGGTGTCAGTTTAATGCAGAGATACTAGCATTATTGTTAAATATTGCAAAAGAATGGAAAAAATTTACTGTTTCAAGAGAATCTACTTCGCTCAAAATTATAACATATACGCCACTAACATTATACTCTACAATTTTTTTTTATGGGTTGTTTATGGACGATAAAATAAATATATGCTCATGGTCAAAACGAAGCTCTTCATATATCTGGTACTGGCGTGATTAATGGACATTGTTGACAACAATCACATTTCTACGTTTGCATTTTGGCATTTATGCGAAACAGTCTATTAATATAAAAAATACTTTTCTAAGGCTTGACTCCATGAAAAATAGAAACGTAATGTTAATTTATCAGTTAGTAGGAACATTGTCTTACGTAGACAAACCCATTACTTTCAATCTCTACACCCAGTGAAATAGGGAAAGGAGATTTCTGAATTTGATACTAGTACTGTAAATTCGGATTGAATGGCGGTAGATATTATTCCAAATACTGTAAATGCAGAAATTATTGCGATTTTGTCATTTTAGACCAAACTGCTATTTTAATTTTTGCGATATTGAGAAAAATTCAGCTTCATGCATATAAAAAATTCCAAAATGCGAGTTTTAATTATTGCGATTACAACCCTGCATTTTTCGCAATAATAAAAACATCGCAATAATTTACGAATTTACAGTATTCGATATGAGTTTACACTTAAGGATGCTCGCTGGTCATATTTTGGTCTTTTTGTCAGATTTTCGGAATCCTCGGGTTTTATCCATTTCTTAAACATGAAATATTTTGTCCATGAACCCCCACTTTTTCTTTTATAAATCAATCATATATACCTTAAAATGGTATTTGACAAAATTGTTTGAAATCCTTTTTATTTTTTCATACATTTTGAAAGACTGAAGTTGTCAATGTAAAGACAATGAAAAATCTAGAGAAAACCCATTTCCTGCAAATTTTCAAGGACTTATAGCTCTAAAATTAGAACATGAACCTATATTTTTTTCTTGCTTATTTGTTTACTATTCATATGTTCTCCCAAACTAAAACACCTATTTCAAATCCTATTTATTTCCTATTAGACCAGCGATCATCCTTAATGTGACTTCAGTACACTCTGTAACTACTTACTGTATTTTGTATTCACAGTAATCGCTATTCATGAAGATGGAAAGTTACAAAATAAAAGGCTGAAAAGAGATTATTTCATATCAGAATTGTTTTTTCAGCAAACAGACCAAAAATATAATAATAATAATAACACTATTGATGATTCTAAGTTTTTATACAAAAATTCAATAAGAATGGTTATTTTAGAAATTTTCTGGGAAAAAAGAAAACAGTTGTTATAAATCACTGAACTTACAGATTTTGATATTCCAATTTGACACGACAATTACAAAAGGGAAACTATTGTTAAAACATAATTATTAAAGTCCACAAGGCCTCTTGAACAATGAGATACATAGAAAATGTCCAACTTTTTTGCATTAGTATACACGTATATTATAGTCCTTAATATATTATATATAAGGCTTACCCTTCCGGAGCACCTGATGTCACTCCTGGTTTTTTTTTATGGGAGTTCCCGTTGCTAGTGCTTAAGTTTCTGTGCTGTCTTGTTCTAATTTTGGTTACTTTATTAAACGTTTCTTTTTTTTTGTTTTATTTATACATGTATCCTTGTGGGGTTTGTTTATAGTATTTCATTCTCCTGACTTTGTCTTTTCCTTTGACTTCGAATTTTTTTACTTTTTCCCACTCTTTCGTCGCTTCGGTATTTTTTTGCCAATATATAACTGAATGAACAATCTCTGTTAATGAGTTACAAAAAAAATGTGCAACAAATGGTATTGACATTTCCAAAGTAGAAAAAAAACATTTTTATTTAGCTATAATTTATGTAATTTAATGTTTAACACAAGACTGAAAAACACAAGATTTTGGAAGCCGTGATTAACAAAAGCATACGGTTGTAAAAACCATTTTATGATATTTTGATATTTATTTTTAAGCTGCATGTATAAACCGTGGATATTGAATGCTTAAAAATCTAGAAACTCGAAAAAATTAACCTATACACTGACGGCAGATATTAATGCCAAAATAAGCGAAAACGGTAGTACCCAAAGTCCTACATGTATCTTTGCATGATGGATATTCTGCTGACCTTTCAAATTCATAATTTCCTGAGTAAATTGTTAGTATCAACCAAACATTGAATGAAATGATACAATTATGATTTTATAAATGTAATCGTATTGAATTGAGTATTAAAAACTACGGTCTGTATTATCTTTTGTCTTTATTTAAGTTAAGAACGCTATAATGAGAAAATTATCCATATAAATGTTACTATTTATATTTGATAAAAGACAAGTTGAAAAGGAAAATAAAAAAAAAGTGTTAACAACAGGATTGTCAACTCCTCATTGATGCATTAAAACGCTTACTGGCGTAGGAAAAATCAATCACTCTCACAAGCATCGACATGATGATAATTTGTGGTAATTGATATCATTGAAATCTAACATCATGAATATTAATAGAAATTATTACTGTCCAATCACATGAAGTTTTCGTATTGTAAAACGAGAACATTGGAAAGTTGTGTTTGCCTTTCAACCCACGATCGGTTGGTTTATATGTTTTTAAGTGACTGTTTCCTGATATGTTAAAATCATAACTTGGACTTTTATTAAACATATATTTCACACTAAGAAGAGGAATTTAAGACTTAAAAAGGGAAATTATGGGAGTTTGACAACTGATATCTGCAAAGGGTAAAAAGTTTTATCATTATTTTTTTATCGTAAAACATGTTACTTTGAAATCTTTTTACGAGAAATGAGTATAAATTATAAAGCGGTATTTTTGACAATGAAAACGATTATTTTTTTTTATCAAATATATTTTCAAATACAGAAAAGCGCGAAATTCTAGAACTTGATAAATGTTAAACAAAAATAATTACAGTAAAAATTAAAACTGTAATAAGGAAAATATTTTGTTTTATTTTCGTCTTTTGTCAGTTAAAAGGAATAAAATACAATTGAAGGAAAAAATATATTTAATTTCGCTTTTATTGAATATCTGAGATTATGGAAAACTCAATAAAGTACTACAGGCAGTTACTTTTCACATATTGTACTATAAGTCACATTATGACTGGGTTCTCATAAGAATATTTAACCCCGCCACTTTTGAAATATGGCTATCTAAAGCTACAATTTTGTATTTTCAATGGTTATCTATATCACCTGCTTATTTTCATATGCATATTATACGGAACATTGTATATATTATGGATTTGTGGTTACATTATTTGAATTTTTGAAACGAGTTTATGCAAGGCAATATGATGCTTGTCTTTAAAGTTTGTCATTTGTTGATAAATAGAACGAACTTAGAGATATTGTTTGAATATTCAGTCCTATGTAATGTTGTCTTATTGACACATACCTCATATCCTTTAATATTCAAATCGTTTCTTAATTTATAAATGCAACTGTACTTCACAACTCCAAAAATAAATGTACAACGTGTTATTCATTAAAAAATTATAATTTTCTAATAGATAACTTGTGTTACTTTTAAAATCACTAAGCTTTGAAAAAAACCATGTATATCTTAAGAAGCATAAAACGTAGATATAAAAAAAACTATAAAAAATGGAGAGAATATATTTTACTTTCACAATAACCGAATTTGTTAACAAATGTATAGATAAAAAAAATGGACCTCAGCAAAGAAAGCATTCAGATTCTAAAACTATATACGATAATGGATTGGGCGACGTATTAAAACAAAAACGTTTGTTGTAAAATATTGTTAGTATGGAAGGCATCTTATCATAAAAAAAGTTCAGGTTTGTTATGGTATCACATGGCAATGTAACTAGTATTAAATAAAAGACAACGTAAGCACTGCTTCGTTCTTTTTTCTCGGTATTTAAATCTGCAAAGAGTATCTGTTAATTCACTGTTTTGCTACTTCACGGGTTTCAGTGCTTTTGCTTCTATCTATAAAAATCATGTATATTCAAAATTAAGAAAGTTAAGTTGTCAAAAAAAAGTACGCATATTTTTGGTTGAGTTGTTATGTAGCTTCAAAACCTTACATCGTAAATATTAACTAAAGCATAAAGCACAAAATAAGACATATTTCTGAATGCATATTTTGGCTCAAAAACCTGATCTCAAAGATTGAGTGGATGTTTGTAACAGATCAAACCAGGTGCACTAATAAAAAAAGTAAAAAATGCACATTTACTTTTAATATGGCTACCGTTTTCATCTTCTCATTGTACTTGTATGTTATTAAAAACGATTAATAATTTAAAGAAAACTATTTATAATGGTGTATTGTTTCAATATAAACGCCTTCTGAGTTTTTAAATTGATTTTATATCTATTGTTCACAATTTTATCAAGTGAAAGTGAATTTAGAATTAAGAGGTGGATATTTTTATGATTTTAACGTGATATTATTGAAATATTTTAGAAAATAAAGTATTGACACAATATGATGAAATATAAAAAGTGATAGGTGCTTTTAACAAAATGAAAAAAAATCTCATTAAATTCCAAAGAATAATTTATAACGTAGTACATTTTGTAACATATATTGGATCTTAAATGGCCTTTTTTGTCTTTCCGATTTCTAAAATTTCAGAAAAAATCAAGATAACAAGATCAAAGCAAGACAGATTGCCTTGTAGTCAATCAAGACTGATTAAGATCAGTTCCTAACAGTTAAAAATGAAATATGCAACATTTACTAATATTTGATATAGTAAATTTATACTATGCTGTATACGACTCATTTCAAGGAGTTACCTCTCATCAGCAGCATTAAAACCGAAACATTTGGAATACCAAAAACCAAACTTATATTAAATAAGAAGTTCTCAACCAGGAAAATAGGAAGCCAAATTTCAGCTAAAGTAATCTAAACTGGTCTTCATTTCGGCAATGGACAGTTGCGCTAATTGACAGGACAAAAGCACCAAAAATAATGGACATTTGCGCCATTTTAGCGAGACAAAGTCTATTTCCTCCTTCTCACCAAGGGGAGAAAAACTTAATTAACTCCACAAATTTTAGATATTAATCTCTAGAAATATGTTTAGATCGTATACCCGCTAACCTTAAACACTAAAAAAAAATCAAAAGCAATAAAAACGAAAAATTGATATTAAAGTTGATGTGTTCCATACAACAAATTGACAAAAGACCTCGGTAATTTTCGGCAATCTTCGGAAACATCATTTCAAAGAGGCCGTAAATAAGATACGAAATCAGTTTCGGATAGGAAAGATATATCTATATAATTCCTGCTTTAAACTTTTGTTTTAATTTATTTTCTGGCAAAAAAAAAGAAATATAATTTACGGACGTTATCTAGTATAGTCCTGATACTTTAAGTTCGTTATATAATGCTAATTCAATATCCAGAATCATGATCTTGTACGTGTATTATAATATGCCTATTTATCTTCATTATGTAGAAATGCACCGATTTCTTTGGATGGAAATTTTAATAGTTTAATATTACTGTAAAACGTGTTAATATGCAATATTAATAATTGCAATGACAATCTGGTAGGTGCAGCAGTAAAAAAAATACATAACTTTCTGATGTTTTGTGTCAAACGCCATGAATATAGCCTGAAAATGATACATACTAGCTGAAATTTTGTTCGATATTTATTCAATCAACGACAGAAGCTTACATGTAAAATAAGACGTCAGTATTTATAAAATATTCATATCCTGACATCAAGCATCTATTCATGTCAATAAGAAAGCAATAAAAATAATATGATACCAGATTGCCGTCAATCTAAACCATTTATTTGTTATTATTCAGCACGACACCGCTAATTTGATACTGTTCTTGTCAATACGTGACAACAGGTGGAAATGTCCAAACGAAGAGGGAGGGCACAGTGTGTATATCTAGTTTAATGGATTTTCTTTCCAACTTTTGTATCATTGAAAAAAAAAGAAAAGAAAAAACCTTAAAAGTTTGCTTAATGCACCCTAACAGTACCCTATTGATATAAAAGGGTGGTTGATAAATGCTCGGAAGAACTTCTCAAAGTTCCTTTTACGGGATCTCGTGTTCTAACAGCAATAGTATTTCCCCATGTTCCTTCTGATGGGATGTTGACTAAACGTTTAGTCTAATGGGATGTTGACTTATGTTCAATCCAATGTGATGTTGACTTGCGTTTAGTCCAAGGGTTGATGTTGAATCATGTTCATAAGGTGTTGGCTTATTGGTGCCAATCCCATTGTCGTTACGGGGCCCCGGTGGCCGAGTAGTCTATGTAGTTCGTCATGACTACTAATGATCACTAGCCTGTCAACACTGAGGTTGTGAGTTCGAATCTCACCTGTGGTTGCGTGTGTTCGACTCCGATCTAAATTGACAAGGATTGCCAATTTTTCATACCGAAGGTCGGTGGTTCTCTCCGGGTACTCCGGCTTCCTCCACCAATAAAAAACTGGCCACCGGGAAATAGCCAAATGTGCTGAAAACGGCGTAAAACCCCAACTAAACAAAAAAACAAACCATTGTCGTTACAATTTCACACTGAAAGAGTAGAAAGTGTATACATGTAGTTTTAGTGATTTTCTTTTCAACTCATATTGTTTACCAAAAAAACGAAAGAAATAAAAAAAACTTTGCTTAATGCACCCTAACTGTGAAATGAAGGGTGATTGATAATTGGACGGAAGAACTTTCCCCCACGTTCAGTCCAATGAAATGTTGACTTATGTTTAGTCCAATGGGATGTTGACTTACGTACAGTCCAAGGGGGTGTTGGATGATGTTCATGAGGTATTGGCTTATGGCAGCCATACCCAACGTCGTTACAATTTCATATTAAAATATTGAATTTACAATAAATAGGTCAATACAGTATAAATAAAATATAAAATGATGTCAAACGCTGTTAGCAATCAGAAACAATAGCGACAGAATTAAAAGATTTATTTCCAGAGCCGATTCATTTGGTAAATTCAACACTCATAAAAATAAGTCATAAGTCTTAAGGTGTTTTACCTTGTTACATTTTTACACCACCAAGGGCATATAAGTAAAGTCAAGAAATACCAAAGTCCCGGGATATTCGAAGGAAGGGAAAATCGAAACAACCGACAAACTCAAGAGAAGAACGAAGTCAAGACCAAAACAATACATGCACTATAAACAAATTAACAACATGGACTCCATCAAAAAAAACGGGAGTAGACTCAGGTGCTCCGGAAGAGTAAGCAGTCTCAGCTTATATAACTATACAAAAATAATAAAGGAAACATATGATCAAAACAAGAACCACTATGACTCAGAATTAATAAGCCTCCTTTCCTCCTAGCTAGAGGCGCCTTTTTTTAAGTAATAGAGGAATCTCACTAAATACCTATAATAATGATATATCTATTTGCCTTTTACCTCTTGTTGTTTGTGCTGTGTGTTCTTTCGAAATCGCATTGTCCTTGAATTTTTGCCTTTTAGATTTAATCTACTGACTTATTGCTTCGATATTATTTTTCTGTTATTTATAAATATATAAAATGTTGAGATATTAAAACTAAAGTGTCTTCCGTGTAAAAAAATAATAATAAAATATGACGCATATATGAAAACCATAAAAGACCTTAAGGATGTCCGCACGTCATGTATTTGAAATTTTGTCAGATGTTCAGAATCCTCTGGTTTTATCCATTTGAATGCCATAAATCATTTTTTCTGCTAACACCCATTTTTATTTTCATAAATCTTTTGCCTAAAGAATAATAAGCCTTTTGTAAAAATCTGATAAAATCCTTGTTATTATTTAATGGAAAGCTATGTAAAATCATGTAAGCATATTTTTCCCCGCCAAATTTTTAATGGCTTATATCTCGAAAAC
The DNA here is from genome assembly GCA_028015205.1 of Mytilisepta virgata. Taxonomy (NCBI): domain Eukaryota; kingdom Metazoa; phylum Mollusca; class Bivalvia; order Mytilida; family Mytilidae; genus Mytilisepta; species Mytilisepta virgata. Next base: position 1,498,240 of record JAPWFG010000018.1, on the reverse strand, counting down.
AAGCACACGGACCTATATTTTTTTTTTCGCTCTTTTGGTTTCTTTATTAATCCACTATCAAGATATGAAAATCTTGTTATTTTGAAACTGAGTAGCGAACATCCTTAAAGCGATAATTTGACTGGTATAATATTATTAAAATGTGTCTTTTATAGTGTAGCATTATCAGTACATGTATATCACATTCCATTAAAGGGGGCCTCGGTGGTCTAGGTAGTTCATCATGACTACTAATGATCACTAGCCTGTCACCTGTGCCGGGGTGTGTTCGACTCCAATCTTAATAGACAAGGATTGCCAATTTTCCTACCGAAGTTCGGTGGTTCTCTGCAGGTACTCCGGCTCCACCACCAATAAAAACTGGCCGCCGCTAAATAGCCAAATGTGCTGAAAACGGCGTAAAACCCCAACTAAACTAAACATTCCATTAAAAGTAACAAACTCTTCTTAAGGACAATATGATTTACAATATTTCCCTTTGATGAATAGAATTTTATTTTTCTAATTTAGGACAAAGAAAAGAAATAACAGAAAGAAACAGTCGAGTATCTGCTGACGGAGAAAAAGCCCTTTCCATCGCTGACCTAATTACTGCGTGTCTGCAATAATTGTATTTACCTGTACAAAAATCTTCTTTTTGGAATTATAATGCAAATTAAGGATACGTGTACTCTACTGTTGACATTCATCGTCGTACTTGTCTGTCAAGTGTCGTCTAAAGATTTATTTTCAACCAATCAGGTAAGCGTTAATAAATTTAGTCTCATCTAAATGATTCATTTTCAGCCAATCAGGTAAGATTTATCAATCTATGCTGGTCTTACCTATTCAAAATAATTCAGGTAAGATTTTGCAAATCCGACTTTCCGGCATTACCAGTAACATACGGTGTTAAGGAGAAGTAATAATTTAAAAAAAATTAAAACTGATTAAAAGAAAAGAAAGAACGAAAAAGATTTAAAACATGATAAAGATAAAAACTATTTTCTTAGTTAACAAAACTAGGTAGTTTGTAACAGCAGTTTTACCCCAGGACCGATATACTAGTAACTGCTCTGCTGATTGTATACGATTGTGATCTCATGAAAACAATCGGGATTGGCATCAATTCATTCAGTTCACGGTCTAATGATTATGAACAATATAAATGAATAATCATATTTCCCCCGATACTCACGAATCAGTGTATATAAAGTTTATACGAGACGTCGTTTCATTCGATATTCATATAGTTTTTTAATTAATTTGACTTTTCAACTTAATGTCATCTAGTCTCCCACCTTTTAAAAATCTAAAGATTATAAAGGCAATATATAAAAAAAAACTTATAAAAGAAATCGATACTGCCTTCTGATATCAATTCATAGAAAAATATAATTCAACCATGGTATTACAAGAACGGGACTCGTTATGATTCTGGATGTTTCACCAGTAACACACTTTGATCTTAAACCGCAATTGTCGTCTCTGATATTCTAAAAAAAATCTTGATTTTCTGCAAAGTTTCCAAGAAAGTCAAAATAACAAGATCAAATCAAGATATTCTGCTTTGCAGTAAATTCAGACTGGTCAAGACTAGATTAGATCAGTTCGGCAATGTAGTTAGGGAAAACAATTCTTAACTTTTATGAACGGGTCTTTACCAGTCTTTATTGACTGCAAGGCATTAAACATGTACCTTATTTTAGTGTACATGTAGTTATTTTGATTTTGTCTAAGACTTCAGAAATCTAAATTCAGACAAGATTAAAAAAGATAGAAATGGCCGTTTACGAAAAAAATGAGTTAATAATTTCCTATGATATAATTGTTGAGTTTGATTGCTACTATTCCAACAATCTGTCGGAATATATCCCAATGGGTAACAATGTTGCTTCACAAAGGCAATTTGGATTGTAGTCATACGAGACAGAGTTTATACAGAATGTTTTGAAAGCCAAGAGAAATACCTGGCAAATAACATTGATTTCGCTTTAAGATATATATGAGATATCTTTCCGCTCACCAATCCTTATTAAATCTATCGTAGGTATTCCATTAAACATAAAAGATTTACATAACAGTTGAAATGAATCTATATTTTTCTATAAAAATCAAAAGAGGCCACTGAAAGGTGGATTTATGGATAATTTTGATTTGCGTTACTTTCGTCAATGTCGAATTACCATTGCTACCGTTACGGATCATTTGTCTCAGTGTACTGAGTTTTCATTGCACGAGCATATTATCTGGTTATGATTCATAAACAGAAGTCCATAATGAAACCTTAACCATCTTCAACAGGAAAATGCTGCACTGTGGATGATGTATCAATGGCAGGAGATGCCATGTAAATAATGGTACCTGGTCGAACTCCTTTGCTTGTCTGACAAGTATCTGACAAACAGGCTACGAACTGATTGCTGTGAAGTGTGAGCTTTAGGCTCATTGTTGAATACCTTTAAGTAACTTTCGAGATGAGATAAAATACGAACCAGATCTCAACCATAACTATAAAAATTAGCAATAACATCATTACGTTATCATACACAAAATTACTACAAAATGTACACAGAAACACGAAAACGTAAATTGAAAAACAAAGAACACAATACAAAGAAAAAAAATTAATATTTTATGTGAAAAGCAAACTTTATGGATCATAAAATTTAAGAAAACTCTAGGATTATTAAGAAGGCGATAATAAATCTTTAGTTGTATTGACATTTGTTTAATTCAACATAATTATGCAAAGTGTTAGTCGTCTTATTTTTCCGATTTTCCAAAATTTTGTAATTTGTTTCACTATAAATTTTTAGACAGAACTGAAATTTAAATGGAATTACCATTAAACAGAACATATTTGCAATACTTTGCGACGGTTCCCACTAGAGTGCGTATATTGCTTTCGAGTTGCCACATTAATCTTTAATGATTGCTTCGACCTTCAGTTTACCAAATCTCTAAGTAAGCAATAAATTGAGTGCACAAACTTACAATGTAGGATCTTCTCCAAGATAAATAGCATGTAGTTAAATCTGAATACAGTAACAAGTCATTATTTAATTCAGATCACAGAATGAAAAGACACCTTATTATCTCCGTTATAGATGTCGGCCTTCAAATCTCAACGACTTTATTTCTAAATGCATTCGACATAAGCTAGATATATGATATTTTATTACTGGTGTAGGAGTGCTAAGTACAATCTACAAATCTACAAAAATTAATCTCAGAAACAGTTTTTTGTTTAAATTATGTCAAAGAATGATAGGGCTTCTTCAAGTATTTGTAGTTTGATGTCAGTAATGAACTCGAAATAATTATGAGCTGACGAGACTCTCATTTAAGAAGAAAAGGTACACCCAAAAATTATTTAAGGAACATACACGGCTGAGACACATTCCTCTGTTAAGGGACTTGCAGTGTCTCACTCCACTGTTTAGAAAGACCTTGAACCTTTCTAAAGTTGTATATTTAGAATTTACAAACATATTTTAAGGTACTGTGTTCTTTTTTAGCTGAACTGTCTAGTTGTTGTAACTACCAATATTGGTGTACCACATTGAAAAACAAATTTCTCCTGATACAATAGTACATAAACAATACTTGTGCTGTTTTTTTTTTTTTTTTTTTTTTTTTTTTTTGCTTTTTGGTCGGATTGTTGTCTCTTTGACACATTCCCGTTTCCATTCTCTATTCTATTAGAGTATGTTTTATCTCTCTATACATATGCTGTATTAAGTTTTACAATAAATACACCTTCATGGTAGATGTTCAGATTTTATCTTCCTCGCTTCCTTCGATCGTTTTAAAACTAAAAATTATAGCAACCAAAAATTTACTTCTAAATAATATAAAAATGAAAATAAAAATTAAGCAAGGTATCGACCCTGTTAATTCCATTGGTAAAATAATCAAGAGTTTTTGAAATGTAGTTTTGATTTTTTGTTGCAATATTCTGTTAATTTTAAATTTAAAAATACGTAACAAATATATAAACATCGTTTTTTTGGCCAATTTTAAACATTTTCTACAATTTTATTATCTAGATTAGTTAAAAAAAATATATTAAAATTCAGCAGGTGTAAGTAAACACAGACAAATTAAATTTCATCCTGAACATTATTAGAAGAATTGTTAGCTAATACTTCAGTTTTACGTTATTCATATAAATTCTCTAATTGATTATGTCAATTTTATAATAAATCGTGTTAGGAAATATTTTTAACTACGTGTATTCGATATTAAATTTATCAGCTGTCTATAACAATATCTCTGTAAATTATTAGCGTATTTTGCGTATTTTTCCTATCGATACATGACCGAAACAACTTTAATTCATTTTAATGATTTCTAATGGCATTGGTATTCGTTTTATCTGTAAATTTTTGTTTTCTATGTCACTTTTCTAGTGTATTGACTTTGTCTTTCATGACGGTTTTTGTCGCAAAGACTTATCGCCTATATTCCTGCGTCTGTATTCCTTTCTTAATAATAATTTCTATTGTACCAATTTTAATGCACAAGATGGTCACATTTAGTCAATTTAAAAATCAGCAAGGCCTAAAATGGTGAAAGCAAAAACAATAATAAAGAAACGCGAAGAGCAAATTATAAAAATCCATAATGCCAAATACGGTAAAGCCAAACCCATTTAAGGATAGAGCTATGTAGAAGGAAGATAATACTTAGTTTTCACAAAATATCGTACCGATTTCTAGGTGGTACTAACAACTGAGCTGATAGTACCCACGGGGACTACGAGTTCACCAACAGATATATCGACACAGTTAATAATACCAATTGTGATGCACAAGATGTACACATTTCGTAATATTTTATATCATTCTTGCATTTAAAACTGCTTTACATCGTTGTGGTTTATTATTACAGATTTTTAAATTTTCGGTCTTAAACTCTCAGACATGGAATTATAACAAAGAAAGTTTTCTACTCTTGAAAAATAACTCAGATAAATAAATTCTTTGAGTAAGAGGAACATTTCTGGATTAATTTTTGTCCTGTACGCTCGTCAACAAAACTAAACAAAGCCAAAAAAGTAGATAAATAAACACCAAAACATCGTGTGCAGTACAAGCAAATAGTTTTAAAATAGTGGTTTAAAGTTCCAGGATTCCGATTAGCAAATATTCATAAGACTACCATTCCTACAAAATGTTTGGTAACATTAACGATAAGAACCACGGAAGACAAAGCAAACGTGTATCTGTAAAGATAAGATACAAACTGTGATATTAGATGTGATGTTCATTCATCTTAAAGTTCAAGAAACCACAAAATTTTCGAAGTCAGTTAAACGGAAATTTTATAATATGTAAATGTTTGGATGTATCAAAAACGTAAAACAAACAAAAAATAATAATAAATATATGAATATATAAATAAACAAAAAAATACCGTAATTTGAAAACCATTCATTAAAAGTTTACACTTATATAAACATGACAGACTAAACGTTCTAAATGTTCAGTTTAATAATATTGCATCGCAATTAATTCCCTTTTTACCTTCTTTTTAATATGGCCATAATTATTTTCAAATATTTTGAATTATTCTAAGTGTCACTTTGCTATGATATTGAACAGGTTATCAATATCCAATATCATATTAAACAAACTTTCTATCACCCTGTTGCAGTGCCCGGTTAGAATTTAACTTCGAAACTGTGAATTGTTACTTTTGTTGACTTTTTTCTGTCATGATATATATTTTCATTTTTTACTAATTTTTATCGACAAAATTTTTCAAAACAATAGATAAGGTGGTGTCAGGGTGGAATGCAATGTTTTCCTTCGACATCCTTTTAATGTTAACCTTTCCCCATATATAAGCTTTGCTTTGTTAATTGACTAATATGTAACTGTCGGCTTATAACACAGTTTTATTGTCAAAAAAGAATAAAAGTGTTAGTGTTTCCCGATATTCATCATGACTTTGCAAACGTCTAACAGTATGGTAAAATGTCTTTGAAGACAACCTTTTAATTTTGTCACCTAAAGTTGTTGCATGATTACCTTAATGGGTTGTTATGGAAGTGTTAGTTAAAAATAAACCAAATGTAAAATTGTATATTTAACTGTCCCTAACACAACTGTTTATGTCAAAACATTTAATCTTTCTGGCGTGTGTAGTGAATTTAAATGACAAAAATCCTTTTATATCAAGATATAAAAAAATAAAAGGAGCTTCTCTGAAAAGTTCATCTCAGTCATAATTTTTTATGTCAAAATTTAAGGTTTTTTTTTCTTGTGAAGTGCAATTGATTGCTGAAATATAATTTAAATAGCTGTTCTGAAAAGTTCACCTCAGTCACAAAAAGAGATCATAAATGTGGATCTAAAAAACATCATGATATTGTAGGTGCACGAGCTAGTAGATGAATTGTTCTACCACCTACTACTTGAAACTTTTACACGTGCATAAAATGTGTATTAGAGATACAATGGATAAGCGTTGGTTCTTGAAAAAGAAACCATGAGCCCGGAGGGCGAATGGTTTGTTTTTCATGAACCAACGCTTATCCATTGTATCTCTTACTTAAACTATTGTTGTGACGACTTTTCCCAATTACCTTTCCTTTCTTAATTAGACCCTATTATGTGTGAGTTTAAATTAACTTAATTCTCTATACTACTATTCAATTAGATATATATATATATATAGTCACGTTGATGATTTTAATGGTAAATGAAAATTAATACAAAACCGTATGGACTTACAATATAAGGAATATGATTCAGAAATTTGTCCATTATTGACAAATTAAAGCATAGTCCAAATAATTTTCCAGTAAAACTTAATGTTAGTGAAAGAAAAAATAGTTTTAGTCCACTCGATTTACACTTTTTATATTATAAAAATATGTCAAAATATGCAGTGAAACAGATGAAATTGCCATAAACATCAAAATAACAATGTTCTAATGTTTTATTAAATTATATGAAATTGTCGATAATAATCAAATAAAAAAAATAAAGATCTTTTCTTATTACTAAGTTATATCAATGATAGCACAAAGATTTAGAAAAAAGGGAACACCGAAACAGAGTTCGAACTATGTCTACAAGTGTCACTCTCAACTCGTCCTAACCTTGCGGCTACCATCTTATACTATACAAACGTCGTTTTTAAATATATAAAGGCGAAAACCTTATGTATATCTTGTACCGTATCATATATTGATATATGTGAAAACGACATGTAGATATTATACGATTGGTAGCCGTGAGGTTTCGTCGATGTGTTCTTCAACTATGACACATAATGTACTTGAAGGAGGGGGTTCGAACCCCAGTCACTGCAAATAAAAATTTGCAAAAATCAAAGATAAGTTTTTAAACTAATACCAGCTGTGAACAGAAATCAGTAAAATAGCCAATTCAAACTTAATGACATTAAGTACATTAAGTACACAAAAGGAACAATTGAATATAATTTGAACAGTGACGGATTAAAGAAGCGTTGATTCTAGAAAAAGAATCCACGGTAAATGAATAGGCTGACGTCACAGCAGTGGTTTAAATAAAGAGATACTGTAGAATGGGATAATGGTGTTTGTTGTAATGGGAATTTAAGTCCCTTTTAGCGCAAATGTCTATATCGTTGCCTACGGAAGCCGAAGACCAGATGGGAACAACAAACTTTTGGGTGAAAAACAACACTTAAATTTAAAAATTAGGATTCGAGTCGAACACGTCAAGTGATGGGTTTAAATTCAGAATGTCAGTGCTGACTAGATACTGATGGTTGGTACATGTATTTACTAACTTCACGGCTACGATAAAACCGATGCAATTCAGGCATCTATTGTCCCCGTTAAGAAAGCCATAATCTGAGTTAATAATTTTTACGTGATTTTAAGTGTTACAAGTAAAATTGTGAGAGTTATTTCTCGGCTGTCTAGATACGAAACTATTTAAACCCGGCGAAGGCTCACAAAGGATCTGAATTAATAACAATATGCATACATTTTCAAATCTTTCGTCTTTTTAAGAGTCCTATTCTTGTTTTCAATAGTAAATGATTTATACAGAGTCGCCTGACGACACAAAATTAAATAAGATAATAGTTGAGAAAACATTTAAAAAAGGACTTTTAATGGAATTCTTGGTCATAGACTCATTTGACAGTCATGGCATTTGCTATGTACGCTGCTAATAGACAATAAGCACCCAAGTACGTGTATGTAACCAAACAAAAAACCTATTATAAAACATTGTGATACTAAAATATATAAAATCAATATCTTTATTTTACGATATCCTTATATACCCGTAAATAACTCTACAGAAATAATTGATATTAATTATAAAGATATCACACGCAGATATATTTGCTCTTTGTTATGCTTCTTTCTGATTAGAAAAATGTGCACACAAGCCTTTGAAATTTCTTTTCCATTAGTCTTCGTTTTATGGAAAGAACTTTATTTCCGAGATATGAAAACTCTTTATTTCCGACGTAAATGCTACATGTTGATATGCCAATTTAATAGGTACAATGAACTCTAATTGCTATAGAAAACACTTCAGAGAGAGAGAGATTTGTAGCGTGCATGTTAGTGTCAATAAGTAAAATTAGACATTAATCTTAAATCCTGTGCAATAAGCTAATTCCTATGAAGCAAGTATAATTCCTAATTTTTTTTTTTTTTTTTTTTTTTTGTTTTTGTTTTTTTTTTTTTTTTTGTAAATGTTTAGTTCTGTAAGGTCAACGTTTTGAGTTAATATATAGAGAGTCAACATTTAATTTTAAAATTTTAACTAAATAAATCTTATTGCCATTTAATTTTAAGTATTTCTTTAATATGCCCCTGCATAAATATTAAATTGCCTTTTGGGAAAGAACAACTTGCATACCCAAATAGATTAATACACCATAGATATTATATTTCGAGAACATTTCATCAATTGTACATTAATTTGGAATATGAAATTAAAATCTTCAATTTCAATAACTGCCTGAATATCGGCAAAAAAATAGCGAGGCAACAAAGTCCATAAATTCGAAATACACCAATTATTGGGTTTGTTCTGCTGTGTTCTTATGCCATTTTCTGCGACAATATCTCCTTGGCCATATTGCATTGGTTGAGGAAGCCGGACAGAATTTCTTACTACTTTTTATGAATGTGTTACAATAACTCAAATGTGTTGATAATTGCTACAATAAATCAAGTTAAATGCTTGAGATTATTATTGCTAGGTGACATGATATAATTTGTAGAGTAGGTTTTATAAGCGTGGTTTGACAAATGAAGAAATATTGATTCGGGTTTTTTTTTTTTTTTTTTTTTTTTTTTGGGGGGGGGGGTTACTTTGGATGCTAGCAGAAATATTGCCTGCTGATATTTTCTTTTAAATTTTATTATAAGAATCTTAAAGTAATGGAATTCTACTAAACCTTTAACAGGAGGCATTGTGGCTTATTTTCTATATATTAAAGACATAATCTTTCGATCAGTTTAATTGAGGTCTGGAGCTGGGATGTCAGTAACTGCTAGTCATTTCTAAATTGATATTGATATATTAACCCCCCCGCATTTTTGCGCCTGTCCCAAGTCAGAAACCTCTAGCCTTTGTTAGTCTTGTGTGTATTTTAATTTTGGTTCATTTGTATGTTTGTGAGTTTAGTATGGCGTCCAATTCGCTGAACTAGAATGCATTATTGTTTAAGGGGCCAGCTGAAGCCCGCCTCCGGGTGCGGGATTTTCTCTCTGCATTGAAGACCCATTGGTAGCCTTGGGCTGTTTTCTGCCCTTTGTTTGGGTTGTTTGTCTCTTTGACACATTCCCGTTTCCATTCTCTATTCTGTTCTATTTGCGAAACATAAAAGTAGGTATCCATGTGCTTGTTATAGAGACATTTCAGAAAAAAACTTTCAGATACGAGTAAGTTATGTATTTTCTCCACCCGAGATAGTTATTTTTTTTTTATTTTCAACAAGCGAGCTTTATCGACCTTGTAAAAATCTAAAATTTAAATATCGAGGGTTCAGAAATTATATAACTCACTCGTACTGAAGATGTTTTTCTGAAATATATATATAAATATTTAAAAATTCAAATGGAAATTGATACTGAACTTTTATTTAATTCGAATACAAGAATTTTCAATTGATGTTATATTTATATATTTTTTGCTTCAATGTGTCTATTCTATATATTGTAGGACGAAGATAATAGCGCCGTAGATGACCTAGATTTATTAGCAGGCGACAGATCTAAACGGACTAGTTACAGGACAATAAATGACATTCAAGGTCAAAATTCACTTTTGTCGTTACCATATAAGCCTCGTGGTAAACTTTTCCCAAGGAACCTACGACAGAGTCCGTATTTTGCCTTGCGTGGTAAAAGAATTCCATCAGATGAATACTTTAATTCTGACGATAACGATCTTTTCAACGAAGAAAACGCTCGGAATATCCCTTCAGGTTCCATGCAGTCTAGAGGCAAGCGCATGATCTCCCTGCTGACACTACCAGATCCAAGATACGAATCAATGATAAGACGCGTGATTGGTCAATCCATGAAGATGTCTAACGCTAAGGCAAGAGGTAAATATATTGCAATTGACGTATATTTCTGTTTTTAGTTCAACCTATTTATTCATAGGATTGGGAAACAATGTATGCAACTTGTATTCCATCCCGCTATTATTCTATTTATTTATTTATTATATCTGTTTTATTTCATTTCATTTTTATATGACCGCACATATTTGTGGTCGTATTATGTTATGATCCCGTCGTCGTCGTCTTCGTTGTTTGCGTCCGTAAATAGTTAGGTTTCCGCTCATTTTATGAATATATTCTTATAATATTTTACCCCCCCCCCCCCCCCTTTCCCAGGTTTTTCTGGGGTCAGGAACTCTTTTATTTCTCATCCGATGTTTATGATTTTTTTAATGGTTTGTCATAAAAATATATAATAAAGGTTACCTCAGGCATCTTGTTTTATTTTGTCATAGCAGAAATAAAGGTGCCAAAAGTAGCCATTTTGCATGATACATGAAAATTTTATTATTTATCTGATTTTCAATGGGAATTTTTTTTAAATTCATCTTTATGATTGATTTCAGGAGTACATATATGTCAACATATTTCTTCTATCTCTTACGGTTTTTAAGATATAAGGGGTTAAAGGGGCCAAAATGCAATGTGGCTTGGTATTTCAATTTTTTATTTTTCATACGATTCTTACTGGGAACGTCTTGGTGAGTTAATTCAGTAGTATGTCAACAGATTTTTCTTATGTTTTATGGTTTTAGAAATAAAATGGGTTAAAACGGTTAAAATAGCAATGTGGTTTGATATTTACTTTTGACGACCAGCAGGGGCCTCGTTGGCCGAGTGGTCTAGGTAGTTCGTCATGACTACTAATGATCACTAGCCTGTCAACGCTGGGGTTGTGAGTTCGAATCTCACCTGTGGCGGGGTGTGTTCGACTCCGATCTTAATTGACAAGGATTGCCAATTTTCCTACCGAAGGTCGGTGGTTCTCTCCGGGTACTCCGGCTTCATCCACCAATATAAAGTGGCCGCCGCGAAATAGCCAAATGTGCTGATAACGGCGTTAAACTCCAACTAAACAAACAAACAAACGACCCGCAAAATTTGATTTTAAACAGAGTTTTTGTTTCTGAATTAAGATTTCAAGTGCATTCAAATTGGACGTATTCTTTGTTTTACATATAGTTGCAAATCGTGCTTTGTAATAAAGTAAAAATAAATTTTAGATTAGATGTCTGTTTCAAGACGCTGGATCAGTTTTCAGTCAGCTCTATACTTGTTGATTAAAAGTGCACGATTATTTAAAAAAAAATAGCTTTAATTTTTTATGTTGGTAAGTAATTTTTGAATCAGTATGTCACGAATGTTATTTGTCTCGTATTTTCAATTTTTGATAGCATCTGTGATTATGTGCGAGTTAAATTACATGTATTTCAGTAAGACCGACTCTGTAATTTCTCCTCAATTAATAAGAAAAGCAGTATATATCAAAATCAGTGATTTTTTCTGCTATCACTTACAAGTGTGCAAATAAATATGACTTATTGTGTCCACGAAAAGAAATAGAAGAAAAAAAACCAGTTCTGTTGTACTTTTAGAACGAAGGTCAAATTAACATGCTGCTCGTGCCTCTTCCATGAATATTAGGTGGAAACCCGGAACGACCACATCTCCTAAAACACTTTGGTCATTGCATGTGTTTTTACTTTTGATTTATTAAAAAAAAACACGAGAAATTGTATTTTAATTTTCATGACTTTATTTATAGTTTTTTTCATCTAAGTTATGAGCTGAATATGATGTACATGGTCCCTAATTGAATTTAGTGCCAGATTTTGTACAAGAGCACAAAGATGAGCCTCTGATTACACGATCCTGTCTCACAAAACATCCGTTCGACTACAATCATCGTGTACGAGAATCTTAACCGTAGTCTTAATTTATTCTATATATATTTTTTTTTGTGAAAAGGAGGCCTACAATTTGATTGTCTTCTCGGGGTAGTAGTCGACGGCGAGATGTCAAAAAGGACTCATTTGACTTGTTACGTTGACGAATAATTAATTTGTAAAGTTAATATGTTGATAACAAGTTCATACCATTTTCATTTATTCTAAATCAAATTATAATAAAGCAAACCGGAAAACATTTTACTTCACAACTTTTTGAACAGTTATCTGTGAAATCAAAGTTGTTGATATAAAATTATAGAATCCATCACATTAAAAGGAATGAAGATGAGAAATGACCCCAGGATGATACTCTGTTCGCAAATGTCTACGTTCGGTTCCATTTTAATCAAGACAATAATTCAACGATATTTCTTTTATAGAGATATTAGCAGTTTTAATCAACAAATAGACTCATAGAAACAAAATAGATAAGTCTTTGCATTGCATAGGTTACATCAAAATTAAAATCTAACAGTCACAGTAGATCTACAAATTTCATTTAATAAAAGAAATACGTTATACATAGAAACAAAAGACCGAACGGTTTACTGCGACTAAAGGAAAGATTTTTTCTAATCTTATAGAAACAAAAAAGATATGTCATAGCCTTAATTCTACAATATATTACAACAGAACTAAACTTTAATTGTCACAGTAAATTTTTAATCTACAAAAGAAGATTTTATATTATTAAAACAAACGATAGAACAGTTTATTTTGACTAAATGAAAGATTTTGTCTAATCTTATAAAGACAAAAAAGGTACGTCTTTGCATAGCCTTAATAAATTACAGCAAAATTAAAATCTAGTCGTCATGGTCGTCAAAGTATAACCTAAAAAAAGAAGATTTTATACTAAAAAAATAAAAGATCGAACAATTCATTTCGAATAAAGGAAAGATTTTGTCTAGTCTTAAAGAAGCAAAATAGATACATTTACATAGTCTTAGTCTACATATAGCTTACAATGAATTCAAATATAATCGTTACAGTAAATCTTGAAACTACAAATGCCATTGAATAAAAGGAAGATTTTATACTAAAAAAAACAAAAGTAATGTTGACCAAATGAAAGATTCTTGCACGAGAAACGGAAAATCGACCTTTAATCTAGGATTTGATAGTTACATCAGCAAACATAACCCAACAGGTTTCTTCAAGACACTTTCTATCATTTTCTATTAGGTATTAATGGCTTTTTCCATTTGTTGCTATACAAATTGAACTCCCCACAAATGGATATTACTACTGATTAAACCAACTTTGTCAATATAAAGAACATTATGGAAGTTTGTATGACAGCAATGTCTTCGGGGAGGTTTGCTCTGAGAGAGAAATTAACACCGTTGTCGTTTTCCGTCCGCACTTTATGACGCGTAGACTTACAATGTGACAGACTATTGCCAGCGACATCTTTACCATTTATGAATTTGAAGTTAGCACAAATGGCGTCAGATAATTTCTGTAATTGGATAAGTGATCTCAAGTCCTACTGATATGTCTGAAGGGTTGTGAAAGTAATGAATACAATATCTGTTTAACAAATGATTATTTTACTGTATAGTTGATTAAGCTTCACATAATTAAATATAAATTATATTTAGCCTGATTTAATTGTCTGTCTAGAAGCTATCATTATATGCAATTTTATTAAAAATTTAAGATGTTTGGAATAATTTTAGAACAAACCCATTTATAAACTTAAACGTCGATAGAATCATAGTGTATCAAAATGCATCATTTTATCATAATCTTATATTTCATTTTTTATAATGAATTGTAAAAAAAAATTACTTGGCACATTTACAGATTTGAGAGAGCTCTATTATGTTGTCTTCGAAGATTTTATTATTTTAAAATATTATTCATAATTTTTCGCAACTATTTTTCTTTAGCAATAAACATTCACGGATATCAAATTTGACAATAAATATCTCCCATTAGCAGCTTTGAAGTCCGAAAATAGGAGAAACCGAAACCTTAAACATGAGTGCAGTTCAAATCCCAAAATAACTTTAAGGAAGAACCAAAATCCATCTAATTTTTAAGAGCTAAAATTTGGAGTACCGGTTTCATAACATTTGGGGTATCAGTTTCATCACTGGTACCGACATTTGGGGTATCAGTTTCATTACTGGTACCGACATTTGGAGCATCAGGTTTTAATGACTGGTACCATCATCCTTTAGAATTATTCTTATTATTATTCTACAATTATTCTAAACAATACTTTAAAATTTGAAATTGTGTGAGTAAAACGTAAAAATTTGTGTGCACACATGAAAAAAAAACAAAATAGTGAGGAAAATGGAACTATGATCGGAGAGGTGACAAAATTTGCAGTTTACGTGATGAATTCCATACAATAAACATGCAAAGGATTAAAATCTCTAATTTCCTAACAAGTGATAAAATCTAGTGTTTAAATGAATATCTCATCTATGACAAGACACAAGATCAGATATTACATTAAGCAAAAACTTTATATTTTTACATAACGAATCTCACGTTATATCATCTTCACTGGGTTAATAATGAGTAAATTATTTATGAACAGGCTTTTGATAATCACGATATAACTACTTACAGTCGATTAAAACTTTCGTGATAAGCATTCTTGCATGTTATTCCACATTAAGAATAGTTACTCAGATGTTTAACAGATCAACGGAAATAACATTGTATGATTAGATGCAGATTTTAAAGGATTGTGTCGATAATTGATTTACTAATGACGGATCGTGGAATCGTTACCTATCACAAGAAGAAAGTCGTAAAGAAATGAATGAATAATTAGACAAGGATAAATGAAATCAAAATAAAAGATTAAACGGAAGTAGGATAAGGAGTAAGTCCTTCTTACGCTCAAAGAAATTAACACAGTAAAAACATAAAAATCAAAATTGAACGTGAAGAACAGCAATACTATAGATAAATAGTGTAGACTAAATATATTTGCATAGTTTGAATTTATTCAATATTCACACTTAAATAGAAATATATGACAGAAAAAAGTCTTCATTCGAAGAAATTCACAAATTTTGCATATCGAATGGTACATAAATATCGGCAAAAGAATACAAAAGCGACAAAACATTGGGAAAATGTCCGTAAAAGCGAAACCCTTGAAGGCAAAACAAACTCGTTAGAACATGCAACGCAACAAATAAATACCTCAGGAATACAGTCATGTATAACTAAAAGAAAAAAATTAAAAAAATTAATAAACTATACAGAATTAAAAAATTAATAAACAAAACAGCAAAGAAACTAAAGCATTAGCAATCAGAACGCCACATAAAGACAAGGAATAACACAAGGTTGTCAGTAAGGGTAAACATGTCCTTTTACAAGATTAAACTTAATAATTTTCGGTCGAAAATTGGACCTCTGTGGGCCTCCGTTTTTGACAATCGAATTTTAAAACGTGATTGCGCATTTACATAGTGTGAATGACAAAATACAATGCAAGTGGAGCACATGTTAGAAGCTTAAATTCACAACGTTCGGTCTGATTTTGCGCACCTGTGGATCCAAAATTTCTAAAACCTTATTGTCCATTTAAAAACCAAGGGTTTGACAATACTATATAGAAAATGAAAATTAAGAATCTCCGGTCACAAGATTAAATTCAATTTTTTTTTTAATTTGGCCCTTTGTGGTCCAATTTATGAAAATAAAAAGCATTGAATAAAAGTATGAAAAGGATTTTAGGTCAAGCTTAAAATACTTATCCCTTTTTTGGTTCCAAATTTTTGAAAATCAAAATTCTAAAATATTGTACACATTCAATTTAATATAATATTGTATAGAAATAAAGTGAATAAAAGTAAAAATGAAAGAGCAGTAGTGTTACGGACCATATAGAAATAAATGATTCATATGAAATGTACTATCACTTAGAAATCTGACTTTATTCTAAACAAATTCTGTTATCGACGTGTGAATTCAAAACATTTCGTCAGCGGCAGGTAATAGTAATACAATCTTTCCGTGCGATATACTTGATGTAGTTGTAAATAAAATCAACGAAATGCGATGTTTGCACTTAAATGAACACTTTATTTTAATTTTAATTTGTGTTCTCCCACGAGAAGGTGAAAAATATATGTAAAATTTGCATCAAACAAGTCAGTACCTCTACGGAATCGTTTGATGACATTTTTTGTTTGATCTTCGGGTTATCTCTTTACAATGGAAGAGTGATTATACATTCCGAACTGTTTTTCCGGAATCACAAATCAACATTAAGATTACAGTGAATTAACAGCATACTTTCACGCCCAATATACTTAATGATTTGATCCATTGAAATATTAAGTAAGGTGACATTCAGCTTCGTGGAGGTTAATGGCAAAGTTCAACACGTCCATTTATCCACTTTTAACAACTTGTTTGTTCTTTCTACTATTATGTCATGTATGTACAATGTTTAATGTAAAGTTTATACATGTTAGAGAGGACTGATTTTTTTTTAATTTATGAGAAGGGGGAGAGTGAGGACTGAATATGAAAAATACCGGTTTCCAAAAATTTAGTGAAAAAGGACAGAATTTTAATATATTGTGAAAAATACAGAACTGAAAATTGACTGAAATCAAAAAGTATCTTTATATTTTGAAAAATAAATGGTCAAAAGTGGATCAGCAAAGTAATCAGGCATGGAAAAGACGCCGAAAAAAATATAACTAAATCTAATATTAGCTCAGTAAAAATTATATAATTTTGGGACACTAAAACGGATCACATTTAGACTTTGGTGTGGTGGTACACAAAAATGTATGTCCTTTCTTAAATTTTCTTAACTTTTGGTATTTGTAGTTTGAATTAATTTGCATATTAATAATTTATCTTTCCTTGTCAAAATATATTACTATGTGAATCCAAGATTTACTCAAATTTGCTTTTTTCACGACATGTATCCCCAGTTCAGTTGCTAATAATTCAATACTAGCTAGAAATTGATACTTAAAATTTACTGTTACAAAACTGTAAAATTTGTGAAAACTAAGCAGTAATTCCCTCGTGCATAGCTCTGTGCTGATGGTTTTGGCTTTAATCTTTTTGGTCATTTTGACATTTTCTAATTTGCTCTTCAAACTTTGGATTGTTATTTTAGGCCATTAGCACAACTGATGAGTCGTAAATCTACGAAATGTGCACATTAACATTGGTATCAAAGTAGTTTATTATAATATGTGTGTCTTCAGTTACAGCCCAGTCCAAAGTTATGCTTATACGACAGGTCCCCTCTTGTATTTTTTTGTGATACCCACCAGTAACACTGCCTGTTTCAGATTACAAGAATTTATTACTTTGATTTCTCATGCAAGATTATGGAGCACTTAATTGTTTATTTTAATTTCATTTTATGTAAAATTAATTCAGTACTTCTTGCGTATGATCGTTTTTAATTTTGCTGCGGGATTGTTATTTTTACTGCGGAATATGTCACAAATAAAGTAATATAAGGATGCTATTTAAGGAAGTGATATTTCATAATATTTCCCTTAGGTCTGTTAAAAGTTAGACCTCAATTGATAGATTAATATTTTGTCATATGAAACCTCACAAGCAAACCATAGACAGTCTTAATTAATGTTACTAAGTAAACGAAAAATTTCGTGACGGCGACAAATTACAGGATATATGTCATATTGTCATCTCATATTACTTTAAAATGTAATTGTATCAATGTCCGTTGAGTATATATATACCTAGGAACGAGTTATGAAATGACATAAACAGTGTTTCCCTTAAGGATGATCGCTGGTCTAATAGGAAATAAATAGGATTTGAAATACATGTTTTAGTTTGAGAGAGCATATGAATAGTAAACAAATAAGCAAGAAAAAAATATAGGTTCATGTGCTCATTTTAGAGCTATAAGGCCTTGAAAATTTGCAGGAAATGGGTTTTCTCTGGATTTTTCATTGTCTTTGCATTGACAACTTTAGTCTCTCAAAGATGTATGAAAAAATAAAAAGGATTTCATAAATTTTTGTCAAATACCATTTTAAGGTATATATGATTGAATTATAAAAGAAAATGTGGGGTTCATGGGCAAAAAATTTCATGTTTAAGAAATGGATAAAACCCGAGGATTCCAAAAATCTGACAAAAAGACCAAAACATGACCAGCGAGCATCCTTAACTCATATTTATAAAGACACAATTATTTGATTGGATTAAAGGGAAAAAATAGTCGACGTGTTATTTTAGCTTTTATAGAACAAAGAACTGTTCCTCTTATATCAAGCACGAATTGATATATAATTGACGTTTCAGTTTTGTAATGAATATCGACAAAAAAATACCTAAGCGACGAAATAGTGCCTAAAGTTTTTTAATTCGAAACCAAACGGAAAAGACAAAGATGTGAAAATGGAACATAACCGGCAAATACCACAAGGATACCTGTATAACTATGAGAATAAAAAACATATAAACTAAACAAAAATAGAACAAGACAGCACAGAAATTAAAGCATCAGCGATATGAACTTCCACTAAAAACCTGGAGTGGCATTAGATGCTCCAGAAAGGTAAATAGAATAGAGACGGGGAATGTTTCAAAGAGATAACAACCCGACCAAAAAGCAGAAAACAGCTCAATGGGTCTTCAACGCAGCGAGACAATCCCGCACCCGAAGGAGGACTTCAGCTGGCCCCTAAAAATAATGTATACTAGTTCAGCAAAATGGACGGCACACTAAACTCCGAAACATAAAAATGAACCAAAATTCAAAAAAGACACAAGACTAACAAAGGCTAGAGGTTCCTGACTTGGGACAGGCCCAAAAATGCGGCGAGGTTAAACGTGTTTTGTGAGATCTCAACCCTCCCCCTATGCCCCTAGCCAATGTGGAATAAACTAACACACAGCGATACACACAGTAAAACGCAGTTCAAAAGATGTCCGAGTCCGATGTTAAAAAAAGGTAACAGAAGAAACTAAGAAAAACGACAATGATCAATATATATAAACAAAGGACTACTAGCAGTTACCGACATGCCAGCTCCAGACCTCAATTAAACTGATCGAAAGTCTTCCTTGGTTAAAGGCATTCGTCAAAATAAGGCAAAAGATGCACGTGATTATCATAAACACATAAATGCACAATAAGCCAATAATGGTATATTTTGTCCTAAGTGATAGATCAGTGACTCTGGTGTACAAATTAATGACTGACGTAGAGACCAGGGGTAGATATTAAGTATTTTATTTTACGGACTTCAACAGAACGTTTTACCTTTTATTGAACTGACCATATCTTCATAAGAGATTGAATCCTGCAATAAAGTAACGTTATATACATGGTAATGTTGTCTGGCATGTTATTTTTGTTATTATTTTATTTCATTCAAATCAAAAATCGTTAAAATCAATTCGCGACGGATGTAACTCAATCGCCTTCAGACAATGTAATGCGGTATGCGATATATGATATATGCTCAACCAATCTTATCGAAACAAGAATATACTGTTACATTCATTGTTTAGGTGTTTTTGATATCATTTTCCCTAAAATATCTCTAACTGCAAGTGTTCGCTTCTACGAAAGACTGTCTCTAAAATAATAACGCCGCTATCTTATGCGTTAGTTGTTTGAGCAGTTACAAAGGGGATATAGACGCATATTCCCTGTGTTCTTGTTCCCGTATCACACACATTGGTACGACTATTATCAAGACTGGTTCCGGGACACAAAAGAATAAAAACACTGTAGACCGGAACTCGGATCAAACTTACGACTAATCGTAGTCATAGGAACGTTTGTGAACGTGACCCATCAATTTTAAGTTCCATATTCCTGTAAAGATACATGTAACTAATAACATATAATGATGACTTTCATTTATTAGATTTAATATACTGCAAGGTTCGTGTTTTATTAAATCAAAATCGTAAATTAAAGTCATTTTGTGAATAAATGTAATCACGTGATAAAGCATTAAATCTAAATAGACAAAAATATGAAAAAGTATATTTATAAAAAATAAATAAATAGATAAATCCTCTCGTGCTTAAATGCTGCACATTTATACATACATATGTGTCCTCGGTTATGCCGCATTGTGACACATTTATAAAAACTCAAATAATAGGAATGTTTTTCTGTTTTGTTTTATTAATGAGTTCGTCGATTTTGTTTGACTTTTGCGGGTTTTTTATCATTTTTTTATATTACGATTTGGAATGAGGTTAATATTCCCTTGTTATTCTGTTCAACAGTTTAACTATATTGACAGTAAATATGCATTATCGGATTATAATCAAATAAGTATAAAACCTAGGACTTTAGTCTAGGCTTCTCATTTTATAATCTGTCAGTAGGACATGATAAGGCATCGGATTCCAATCCCAGAAGATTTTGGTCATTGTTACAATTTAATAGTACGGAAAAAACAAATAACGATTCTTAAAATAACACAGTTTCTAATTGTGTCATGAATTATTTATTATTGTCAATTTGTTTTAATTTTAAAACATAAATTCCAGCTATTCTTAAAAACATTTTCTGACCAGTACGGTATTCTGTAGCATTACCACAAATTATGTTTTAGAATGATACGAAAATATCAGCTTAGTTAAGGTATCAGGAATCTAATTTACCACGTGATTATTTCCAATGTTCCGGATGTTCCATGTGAAGTAAAGGCAACGGCCTCGGTAATCATTGGCAAACGTCGGAAACAAGTTATACCTAAATTATTTTTTAAGAATCTCTCTGACGTTGGGAATGATATAACTTAGATATCCTTTCTTTTTAATCTTGGTTCAAATTATTTTCCGTAAAAAATATATTTACGGTCACAATCAATTATGATTCGCATACCTTTTGGAACACAGGAATATAAAGTACCACAAACACTTAGAATTTGGGTCAAAGTTTTTCACTGGATACCATTTCTAATTTGGCCTTGCTAGAACATTTTCCCTTGAAAACTGATACAGTAAATGTATTATCAATATAACTGTGCATTTCCCATCTAAACGTGCAACTTTGTTTTTTTTTTCCTGTTTTTTTTCTGACCTTACATCTAATCACGAATTAATATACAAAAAAGTGTTGATCAGAACTATGGCTACATCGGTAGTGTTCTATTGGTTTTGTTTACAATATCCTTTCGTGTTGTTAATAAAAACAAATAGATAACAGAAAAGGTAAAAAAAATGATATAATAATAAATCAACGCCACACAGGACAAATATTAACATAAAAAGAGAACAAAATACAGACATACACACAACAGAGGGTCAGGATAGTCTGACTTGATACAGACACAGAACAATGTTGGCAATATACAGGTTTAATGGGTGCCCAAAACTGCTTTTCGTCCTAACGATGCATAGAGTACATGTATTTGCCACTAAACAGTAGACAAACAACAAACCGTAATATCTGCTTACATGTGTACACAACGTATGGCATTTATTATGATATATTTGTTTTTCTATTTTTAGATCTGATGATGGATAAGCGCCAGCACTACCGATTCCATGCCCTGCGTGGGTGATCAGAAAACGAACTTTTAATATTCAGGCTCAAGAACTTAAACTCAACCTGAATAGAAATGAATTTTCAATAAATGGTTGTTATAATGTGTTTTTGGTCAAGAAAGAATATATATATATATAAATATATAAAGTTTTATATATTAGTATGAACTTGAAATTCAAGGAACCAAACTAAATTCAAACTGCATCCTTAACGTCTGTCCTTTAATGTACAATGTATGTTACTTTTGAGACGAAAACATACATATTACACAAAATATTTTGAACTTTGAATTACGTTATTGTAAATGCAAAAATGTATACGTCATGTAAATTATTTATTGGAAAAGAATATAAAAATCTCGAACAAAGCTTTGAAATTCTGAAAATCGGAAGTTTACTTTTGTACTTGAAGTGATTTAAGAATAAATCTTTACATACGTTACCAAAGTGTTTTGGTAATGCAATAAAAAAATAAATGAAAGTGCTGTTGTTGCTTGTGAAATATGTTGACAATGGTGTAATTGAGATTGAAATTAATTAGTAAAATATACTCTTTGCATGATTACTAAGCCTTGACATTTTTTGTTCGTTTTAAGAATTGCCTTCGGATTACGTATTGTACATGCTACCCATCCAAATAACCCAAATCGTTACTGGGAGTATTTTTATCTTGTATATTTTCCATCATATATGGTAAGATATAAATTACTTTATCTTTAGATTGTATACATGTAGATGGAATTAAAACGTCTTATCCTAGGCTATGATAATTTATTTTCCGCAGTATCCATTAACCTTTCCATTTATCCGCACACAAACACTTCTCTAAATAGACTACATTAAAATTATTTAATATTTCATGGCTGTATCCACTCCTACCTTTCTTTTTAGACCAATTTCAGAATTATTAATTTTTTTCCTTGTATCCTGCACAAACACACACACACACACACAGAGAGAGAGAGAGAGAGAGAGAGAGAGAGAGAGAGAGAAAAAAAAAACTTGGATCTTGGAATTCACCCCCCCCCCCCCCCCCCCCCCCCCTTTCACCCCTTTTTACTCCTTACAAACATTTGTCCCGAAATACTTTACTTTAAATAACGGCAAAAGAATACCGAATCGACAAATCAGTGGGACAATTATTCATTCAGCCCCCTCTTTCTTTTCACCACGTTTATATCTGTTTTTAAATCAATTTATTGCCAATCTCCCTGAAAGAAAATAAATCAAACAGTTGCTAATTTAGTTAATATGTGAATGTAGTTCAAAAGTTCCTTTTGTACATGTAAGAGATTGGTAAACTTGTACAGAATGCAGTTGCTGATCCAGAGGGCGTAACCATCATATATGGTAAGATATAAATTACTTTATCTTTAGATTGTATACATGTAGATGGAATTAAAACGTCTTATCCTAGGCTATGATAATTTATTTTCCGCAGTATACATTAACCTTTCCATTTATCCGCACACAAACACTTCTCTAAATAGACTACATTAAAATTATTTAATATTTCATGGCTGTATCCACTCCTACCTTTCTTTTTAGACCAATTTCAGAATTATTAATTTTTTTCCTTGTATCCTGCACAAACACACACACACACACACACACAGAGAGAGAGAGAGAGAGAGAGAGAGAGAGAGAGAGAGAGAGAGAGAGAGAAAAAAAAAAACTTGGATCTTGGAATTCACCCCCCCCCCCCCCCCTTTTCACCCCTTTTTACTCCTTACAAACATTTGTCCCGAAATACTTTACTTTAAATAACGGCAAAAGAATACCGAATCGACAAATCAGTGGGACAATTATTCATTCAGCCCCCCCCCCCTTTCTTTTCACCACGTTTATATCTGTTTTTAAATCAATTTATTGCCAATCTCCCTGAAAGAAAATAAATCAAACAGTTGCTAATTTAGTTAATATGTGAATGTAGTTCAAAAGTTCCTTTTGTACATGTAAGAGATTGGTAAACTTGTACAGAATGCAGTTGCTGATCCAGAGGGCGTAACCCCCCCCCCCCCCCCGTTGATCGCCAAAAATAGATATTTTTTATCTATATAAAAGCATTTTCAATTTCTAAATTATACGCCGCCACCCCCCCCCCCCCCCCCCCCCCCCACGGGCCGTTTTAAAAATCATGGATCCTCCCATGGCAGAATAAACCATCATGGTATGAGCTGACGATCAACTGGACAATACGTGAACGATGTATCTTTATTTAGTTACTGCAGAAAGTCGTTAATCCTAGCTTGGTTGAAGGACAATGTTACAAAAACGTAGTTATGGAGACGAAAACAAAGATTAATAAAATATAAATATTAACCAACCATCATTTTGTGAAGGAGCTATGGTTAGTTGTGGTTGGGTTTTGCGCCACAGATGTACACATTGTTTGGCTAAGTCATAGCAGCTAGTTTGTATGGTAGAGGAAGCTGGACCACTCTGAGAAAACGACTTAGCTTCAGTGGAGAAAACGACTTAGCTTCAGTGGAGAAAACGACTTGCAATGTAGTTTCAATAGAGAAAAAGACTTAGCGGATAAAAAAAAACAATTCTTGTCGATTATTAAAGTAGTAATACACACCTTGTCAGGATTTGGATTCAAACATACACCTGCTATATGGAAGAAGTTACATGTACGAATTATTTCGAGGAAGTTTTTTTAAGTTTTTTATGACAGGTTTAAAAGTATAGTGTCAATACGTTTGTTGAAAAAGAGATTAAATACTAGAAGCTCAGTTGATAAATCACCGGATATATAGTCCTAGTAACTAATAGTAACATGTAGCAGTACTGAATACCGGTTATGATAGATTGGACGTTCCTTGAGAAAAATTATATTTCTTCCAGTAATGATCGGTGTAAAGTATAGAATCCCAAAACAAGGAACTTTGTATACTAGAATTTCTAAGCACAAGCAAAAGAGTATTGAATCAATAATTACAGAGAAATGGCTGCCAGATCCAAAAAAAAAATCCAATCACAAGGAGTATCTTTGTGAGCAGTAATACAGAGAACAAAGAGTTCAAAAATCAACAAAACATTAATGATAAAAAAAAATTTAAAGTATTGTTGTATACATTTTTAAAAAATACACAAGTCAAACAAGACAGCACACAAACTAAAACTGAAAAAAGAAACATTAAGATGGTACATACACTTTAACGCATGGTTAAACCTGTAACGCAAACCCTTTGTTGCATAGCTCAATATGTATCCACATCGTGGTTTGGCGATCTTGTCGGTGTTCGTAGGCGTCGGAAAACACATTATTTCTCTACTCTAACTTCAGTTCTAGTTATATGCTGTTATTATTACACAATCAACAAACATTTATTTATTCATTGTTAAACACACATTAATTGGAACAAAGTATTCCTTACAGACAAATTAAATTCACATCTGTTACAATATATGATAAAGCGTATAAAACATCCGTATCACATGCGTATCACCCGAAACCAATATCGGAGGAGGCCATCGGGCTGATATTGGAATCTCGGCTGATACGGCATGTGATATGGATTTGTATGGAACGCCGTAACTGTCTTATAGTGTAGATATTTAATGTGTTTTGTCACTTTGTCTTTACGTCCTGTCATTTCTACTTTATATTAGGTGCAAGTGCCTTTATTTCCTGACACTTCGTCTCTGTGTTATGTCAAATATACTATTTGTTTTGTCAATCAGTTGTATGTCATTGCTAATCTTTGTTATATGCAATATACATTACATTATGTTGTAATTACTGTACATTCTGTGAATACCTATAAACTGTATGATCAAACACCTTTACGTTCTGTCACCTTTCTTCGATGTTTTGTCTATTCTTCCTGTCGTTATGTCAGTTAATATGCGAGCGGCGCTCGCTCTACAGTGTAAAATATTTCAGTTTTGGATATCGTTGTTCTAGTTTCATACTTCTATTTTTTCTGCAAGATGGCGGATTTCAAAATCGAACTACTTCCTGTGAGGAAACGCGTGATTTCGAACATTTTTTAAAAGTTTTAAGTCAATTAAATATTTATAAGTAAAGATTAAGTGTCATGAAATTAAAAATAAATACGAAAGAATCCACCTGGAATCAAATTTGATATATCAAAATTTGACAAGAAAAAAAGATGCAGACGGAAGTGTCACATTTTCCCGCCATTACGAAGGTTTGACTAAACACCGACAAAGCAAACGTACAAACCTTACGCTTTCCTCGCTTTCTGGGTCAAACCTGTTTCATATTACTACGCCAGCAAAAAAGTTTCAACAACATGACGGCATCCATACGAAATCTCGTTCCTCCTTTGCTTCCGACGTGATTACGTGCATAGAGATTCTCTAGAACAAAATAAGTTATGTATGAACTTACAATGTACCTCAACTTTTTCAACATTCAGTGTCATGAAATTAAAAATAATACAAAAGAATCCACCTGGAATCAAATTTGATAAGGAAAAAAGGTGCAGACGCAAAGTCACATTTTCCCGCCATTACGAGAAATTTTACTCAATACCGACAAAGCAAACGTTAAAAACCTTACGCTTCGCTCGTTTCCAGGTCACACATGTTTCATATTAATTGCGTCCTGTCTCAAATAGGTTTGTCATGTCGAATGTTCTAAATGTTTGGTCGAATTACCTTTTTGTTCTATGTAAAGCTGGTGATGTTCTTTTTAAATGGCTTTATGTTGTTTTTATACATATGTATCCTCTTTGGCAAATTATATATATATAGATATATGGTATTTCCTATATTTGGTATGCCAATCAATTGGTACTTTCAGCTTACGTTCAATATGTTTTATCAGTTCACCGGTACGTTATGTGCAAACACCAATTACGTTATGATAAACAACTGCGTGACACAGATTAAACAAAACGCTATCGTGACATAGAAATACCGTTTTAAATATAGCAAATAACCGGGTAACACGTTTGCCCCGAAATATTGGTGCCTTAGCTCCAAATTTTACAAAATAGAAAATAGACAATGTTCAGATGTTGGATTCCCTCACAGATAAGGCCTCACCAAATTGATCTTTAGTTCTTTGGATTTCTCGGGACGCTCAGATTTTTTGACGATGTAAATTTTAAGAAACGTTTCTTTGCCAATTAATTTTCCAAAAATGCTTAAAATTTATCCCAGATTCTTCATTTTTCAAGAAAATAAAAATAGAAATTGTTCTCCCGCGTTTTTTTCCAACCACTGGATGCATATTTTACATTTAAAATTACTATAACCAGGGAAAGATCTATTGTTATGCTTCTGATTATTATTATTATTAGTATTACAAATTATCAATTAACTACTGTGTTATTTGCTTACATGCAAATCTATAGGGACGTCGCACTGTTGGACGATTGTGCCAAAAGCTACTTAGATTTTTTTAAATATGTGACCATTCATTTTACTTGTCTCAAAAAGCTTAACTAGAAAATAGATGATTTTTTTTTCATTCTTTACAAAAAGTATACTTTCGTAACTTCACGTTCGTGCATAAGATTCCCTTGAGCTCTTAGAAAATTGTGGTTCAATATTTCACAGACTATATTTAAAAGATAATTCTATGTAATTTTTATGAAAAGTTAACAATTAAATACTAGTATATTATTAATTGATAATTTGCGTATTGGCTGAGTTATTGGTCCTCGGCCTGCTGTATTGGCCTGAGGCGAAGCCGAAGGCCAATGCAGCAAGCCTCGGACAAATAACTAAGCCAATACGGAAATTGTTAATTAATAATATCATATTATTATTATCATTCCGCCAACCGTACCAACAGAGTTTTCAAGATATTGAGAAGATATATAGTTGGTACATGATATGTTTCCGACATTAAGCCTGCTAGTCTGGGTCATGTAAAATTAAAGTTATTGCCTCTGGTTAATAAAATAACTGTTCCTCTATTTTTTCTAACGCTTAAAGTTATGAAAGCGAAACTTTGTTGAATAGTTTGATTAAGATCAATGCGTAGTTTTAAGGCAACTTTTCGTACTTAGGAACTTACTGCATATCTGAGAGTTATCGTCATGGGTTATAAGAATACATTCTGAAACCCCTAAAATTTTCACACAATCATATTCTATAGGACTTCACCGTTTCAAAAATGTACATTAGCAATGACATAACACTCAAGTGATTGACAAAACAAATAGTATATTTGACATAACACAGAGACGAAGTGTCAGGAAATAAAGGCACTTGCACATAATATAAAGTAGAAATGGAAGGACGTCAAGACAAAGAGACAAAACACATTAGATATCTACACTATAAGACAGTTACAGTGTTCCATATATTTGGCCATGTATTATTCTCTATGTACAGTTCATTTTTCAGAGGAGGAAACTTGCACGATCTGAAACACATATGATAAAAAGTTGCTGTACACTATTCTTTCATTTATTCTTGTCTACTTATTTTATGTATTTTTATTTTATTATAATTATTATTATTATTACATGTATTTAAAAAAAAAAAAAAAAAAAAAAAAAAAAACTACTGTTAAAGTTGTATAGTCCTCATCGTATATTTTGCTTCTCTGTGAAAAAGGACTTACGTACTTGATACGTTATAACATATATATTATTTGTTTGAAGTGTTGATTTAAACAGAAACTGCGAGTACAAGTGAACTAAACAAAAGTGTTTCAAAAGCAGTCAACATTATATGATACTAATTTGCATCTACAAGATTGGCACATTCAAGTACGTCTATCTACATTTTTATAAATAAAAAAAAATTCTTGAAAATTTTATAATGATTTATTTCAATTGTAAAACAGGTTATACGCTAAAATATTTTTGTTTAAACCTAAACTCACCAAATAGTTTATACCATCTTTTACCCTTTACAAAGAATGAAAAATCAAAATTTTTTCCGTCTGTATGTGTCTACTGCGATTAAGTTGTGAGAAATTAGAATCTAAATCAAATTCTCTGATGGGTAAAATGGAAGAAAATAAAGCACCGTTTCTGGAGAGGAAAAAAGATATTTAAAAATATCTTATCTAAAATGTTAGTCTCATAGTTCTGAATCGTAAGCAGGATAAATCTTATAAACAATGCATGAACGAATAAATCAAAACAATACAAACACTACACTTAAATACTAAAAATATATGAACAACATGGACCTCACCAAAACTCTTGCTAAAATGCCGAGGTTTTTTTAATAATCAATCTTTAGACCAAATTAACCGTCACGAAAAACAAAAGATACGAACTAGACAGAATAAAATTGTATTCAAAAGAAACAAAGTTATATTTAAAAGCTATAATTATACCTATTTTAGCACCATAATACATGCATTTATAATAATAATCTTTTTGCAAACAACATCGCAAAATGTCAGTACTTGAAACTCATCTTAAAATTCGTCGTATACAGCATAGTATAAATTTTATATATCTAAAATCAGTATCTTTGGATTGTTATTTTCAAAGAGAGATAATTGGAATTGTCCTTTGTTAGAAAAGGTTTTGATATATTTAACCATGTTGTCGTGCTTAAGGATGATCGCTGGTCTAATAGGAAATAAATAGGATTTGAAATAGGTGTTTTAACCTGAGAGAACATTTGAATAGTAAACAAATAAGCAAGAAAAAAAAAGTATGTTCATGTGCTCATTTTAGAGCTATAAGTCCTTGAAAATTTGCAGGAAATGGGTTTTCTCTGGATTTTTCATTGTCTTTGCATTGACAACTTCATTCTCTCAAAGATATATGAAAAAATAAAAAGGATTTCATAAAATTTTGTCAAATACCATTTTAATGTATATATGATTGAATTATAAAAGAAAAAGTGGGGGTCCACAGGCAAAAAATTTCATGTTTAAGAAATGGATAAAAGCCGAAAATTCCGAAAATCTGACAAAAAGACCAAAACATGACCAGCAAGCCTCCTTAATCTGTACATATATTGTATTGTGTTTGTTAAATTGTGTGTTTTGCTTTGACCCGTATGGGTGTAATTTGCAAATAAATAAATAAAATATAATATATATATATATATATATTACCCGCACTAACAAAACACGGCAAAAGGCTACCATTGACGTTATAAGTGTTATGGCTTTACAACCCTCCTACAGTAATAAGTACATCTGAGCATTAAAAAAATATTGTTTAACTCACACTAAACAATTTGTTGCGATGTGCTCCAAATAAAGGAAATTAAGGTATACATTGTACGTATCGAAAAAACCACAAAAACAAAAACATGAGTGAAAAAAACACTACACATTTCAAAAAAATAAAAGTAAAGAAAACAACTTCAAAAATTAAATATCATAATTTTTTCTTTTTTCCATCTTTCATTTCTTTTTTTTTTCTTTTTAGTGCTTTGTAAATCATATCCACATTTATATTATTATATCACTTCCTGTATTCATTTGTAACTTTTTTTTTTGCCTCGATGTGCATGCCTTTTGACCATTAAATATAATTCCTGTCAAGAGTACAACAATTCTACAATTTTGATAGTTTCGTTTCATCATATATGGATACAGTTGAATATAACGTGCACAGCAGCTAGGACATGGAAATTAAATTCTATTTCAATTGAATAATTTTCTTTTCAAATCTAAAGGTGTAGATTTTTAAATCTCTCTGGGTATGTAACATCTTGTTGTGTATTTTTACAATGGATTTAACATACTTTTGACAAGAACACCATGCCATATTCAGTTTTTATATGTCTTTATAAATGACAAGTGTCCATTATAATTTTTCTCTTCTTTTTGAGAAAAAAAACAAAGGATAAACAAACAAACGAACAAACAAACAAAATTTATCAGCTATCACATTTAGACCCGTTTGGTAAACTTTTGTGCGTATCGCACCAAGTTTCGATATTTACAAATACTACATCTAACGCAAAACCTTCTTTTTTATTGCGATCGTTCGATAATTGCGAGTGTTCAAAAAAACCACCTACATCATCGAAAAAATTCCTTAATTTCTGCAATTTTTCTAATGATGCTTCAAAAACGATCGTTTGACCGTCCCATACCCTATATTCTATTGTCCAGACATCGACTATGATTTTACCTGACATTAAATCATCCTTTATTGTCTCTAATATAAAAAGTTCAGCGCCCTCTACGTCAAGTGAGAAAAAATTAATATGATGAATTTCTATCGTATCTAAAACGTCAACGAGTTCAAAACATGGCACAGTTACCCGAAGGGTTTTATTCTGTGATAACTGCTTCATATGATGTTTGTCTATATGTGACTCAACACCCCCTACAGCAGAGTCTCGTATAAATGTTGCGTTTTTCTGATTAGATATACAACCACACAGCCGCCATGCGTGGCGTCTTTTCTTGTCTATTTCCATACATAAATCTGGATTTGCTTCGATGAGCAGACCAGTCCAACCATGCATAATCTCTAACCACAAAGTATTTGACCACTTTCTACCATCAAAAGCACCTAATTCAATGAAAAATCCACGTTCCATTTGTAGTATTCTGTATACAGTCAGATCTTGTTTGGCTTGTGAATAAATTTTCGTCTTTCGTTTATGTTTCCGTCGAGGATATGGTGGTTTTAGGCACTTAAAAAGGTCTGTATTTATAACATCCTCCTTCAAATTAAAGTTTGATTGATTCGTGCCTGTAATGCGACTCTCAAGATCATCATCATCAAGTTCAAACAATTCTTGATCGTAACCAAAATAAATAACCATTAGAAAGAGAAGTAAACAGCCACTTGTAAGTACACACGTCTTAGACCTACGTAATCGAACCATGGTTTGACCCTCTATGGGTGGCGAGTGTACCTACAAAGACCGAATGAAAATGAAAATTAGTTCTGCATCTATCACCTGTGTTCATTTCTCCAGTATCGTCTTCAATTCCATATTCTATAAAGTGATTTAACCTTTTGATGTTGAATACAAGTAAGTATAGATGGGTATTTCCACTCTAAAGTGGGAAAGTGTAGATTGGTAGTTTCAATTTAAAGAGGAAAAGTATACACGGCTATTTTCACAATAAAAAGTGAAAGTATGTATGGGAATTTTCATTTTTTAAAAGATGAAAGGTATAGATGGTATTTTCACTTAAAGAGGAAAAGTATAGATGGGTATTTTCAATTTAAAAAGAAAAAGTATAGCAGGGTCTTTTAACTTTAAAGAGGAAAAGTAAAAATGGGTATTTTCATTTTAAAGAGCAAAATTATAGATGGATATTTTCACTTAAAAGAGGAAAAGCATATATGGGTATTTTCGGTCTAAAGATTGAAAGTATAGATGGGTATTTTCAATCTAAAGAGTAAAATTATAGATGGGTATTTTCACTATAAATCTTAAAAGTCTTAGATATAAAGAGATTTATCTTAAAAAAACAAGAACATACAATTGTTTCCGGTACATGTATGTTCGAGTTATAAATTTTAGTCGTGCATAATTATACAGAAATATGCTGTCATCTCATATGTTCCTCAAAGTCTTTGCAATTATACCCTTGAAATCCATAACGTCGGATTTTAACTAATAAACTCAACCCGTAATCCCAAACACATCTCATACCTCAAATATCAATGAATGACTAACCATCTACAATCGGTTGGCAAAAACATAACCTGTAAAAATTGAATACAATTAAATGAAATTTGGTGATTAAAATTTCTGCAAAAATCGAAAGAACACCAAATAGAGTACGCTAATATTTCATCCAATTTTTCTGTATTTTAAATCTTGAAAATCTTTTAAAACTTTTTATAAACTTTTAGAGTTGCCGCTCGTTGACCGTACCTGCCTATACAGACAACTTTGGCAGAGTGAAAGGCCACTTAATTCAAAATATGGTAGTTCGGCATGTTTTTCGAATATGGGAGATGTATTTCTCCATAACTGTCTACTGAAGAAGTTTAAACAAAATAAGTATCAAACACTATAACAAGTGTAATGTGCTTTCCTCGATTCATGATAAAGAACGACTACCTTTCGTTGTCTAATGTCTTAATCGTTGTAATCGTCGTGGATTGCTGTTTGAAAGGTTCAGGATTCGAACCTAGAATCTAAAAAGATATCTCAATTCACGTTTAGCTCTTCATTATACATAAAGAGGACAAATATACCCCAGGAGCAAACCAAAAAAAAAACGCAATCCATTAAACATACAAACCCGCAAGCACAAAAAAATAAACACTGAAAACTAAAAAACAATAAAAACAACACGAACGCCTATAAAAGAAGGAGTGAACTCGGGTGTTCCGGTAGGGTAAGTCGTTCCTGCTCCGTATACGACACCCATCGTGAAGTTCAACAAAATCAATCCGGTTTTTAGTCACAAATCACAAATATTTTCCTTGCTAAGTATCAGAGATTGCGTCAACACCTTCCATTATAATGTACTACAGTGTACATCCCACTGTAAATCATTTTTACATCTTCCAAATCACTGGCCACTTAAATTCCTTATTATAACCGTCTTTGTTGTCACCAAAGTTGAATTATGTAATCGTCGATAATTTACTTTTTACAAAAAAGGACGAGTTACATGTAAAATTACAAGAAAAGTGTATTTGAAAGAATGTAACGACAATATCACTTAAATTTCAGATGCACGGTGAAAAGTCATATAGATGCTACAACGATGACCAGTTGATTATGAAATTTACCAACTGGAGATAATTAAATTTACATTACAAAAATGAAAATCTAATTATCGGAAGTGGATAAATTTCATAATTAACGCGTCCAGAGTTTTAGAAACTTTTTTCTAATGACAATGTTAAACACGCGAGAGGTCTTCCGAACGTTTTTGGCGGGATATTTCACGAGCATTTAACCAACGTATGGTGATATCAGAATTAATCAAATGGGCCAGGATATGTATAAATGCGCGCAGAATTAGAGAAAAATAATTTCGACACATTAGATTATATTTTAACACCATAAACATGTTGGGATAAATAACCATTTTAATATGCGTATGATGCAAAATATTTTTTAATACGCACTCGTTCTTCTCCAGCTCCAACAGTACAAGAAAATATACATACCTTTTTCAGAATTGTAAACTAGGTGAAATTTACAAATACATAGTCAAAGGTTAATATTACCTAAACTGAAGTCAATGTTCAAATCTTGATATCATGTGATAAATAATTTTAGCGATAAAGATTGTGATAAAAGCTTTTAAATATACATGTACATATGCACATGAATATTTGAGACAAGTTATCTTAACGACATACATGGAAGGTGAGTTGAAATTTGACTTCTTTTTTTATTCCATTTAACTCTCTCTCTCTCTCTATCTCTTGAATCTTGAATGATGATAGATGTTCAACATTTGATTTGTAGTGTTAAGTGTGTCTGTTCTATTTTTGTTTATTTTGTGATATTTTTTATTCTTTTTGTTATACACTTATCCTTGTGGCATTTGTTTTCTTGTGTTCTCACGAATTTTATCGTTTCTTTTGGAGTTCGGCTTTTCCCACTGTTTTGTTGCCCCCAGTATTTTTTTTTTTTTTTTTTTTTTTTTTTGTTTTGTCGATATTCGAACAATGAATAACTACATTCAGTTTTCTAAAAATAAATGTATGGTTTATAGTCTACATCTAGATTAAATTATGACCTCCTTGTAAAACCGTGTGACAAAATTAAAAATTATCTATTATATATATTTCAGATGAGTGAAAAAGAATTTTCTATTCGATCAATACAATTTATTTATATTTCATAGGATGTTTTAAGATAAATTCTTCAATCAAAATTTCGTTGAAGATCATTTGAACAGTTCTTGGATAACAGTAAACATATAGTGTGTCATCTGTTTCAAAATGATACAAACTGTTGCCTACATAATAGTTCACATCCAAAAAAGGAGAATAAGAAACAATGAACAATTCCATTCATAGTTTCTATCGAAATCACCAAATCGTGATCATAATTTGGGGTGGGGGAAACACAAATGTTGTTGTGGATATGAGGCCAGGGGCATAGAAAAACAAGTGACTTAGATTGCTAGCTGCTATATTGCATGATAAAAATTACTGCAAACTTGTATGTTATATTACCCTCCGGTATACAGGAACATTTTCCTCTCTACAATTCAAGGTACCGAGGAAAATGTTCTTGTATATTGACCACAATCACATGAAATATTTGTTATATTATATTTAACCAATTAGAACAAAGATTGAATAACTGAACATTAAATACTCTTTTATTGTTTTTAGATGTCCTCTCCTCAAGTAAATCATTCATCGTCGACGTTTGCGAATCTTGACGACATTGTTGTCGCCTGTTTGTAAATGACACTTCCGGTTACGTCATCAGGCAATATAACTCACGGGAAATTCAAACCTGAAAAACGCTGCACGAGGTTATATTGCCCGGTGGGTGTGGCTCTGAACGTCTAATATAATAGAAAAATAACATTAAAATATAATATAAGGAGATATCAGGAGAAGTCAGCCATGCCATTCAAATTTAAATCATGTCCCTCATTACATGACAAATGCAGACATAAAATTAATAGAGAGTAAGGATACTCTGACTGGGTAATACATCTAGCAGTGGTGAATGTTTACTCAACCAAATCATTCATACCAAAACCTTCATCTTATCTATCCAAAACTGTGGTGAAAAGTGTGTTTTATTTTTATAATTTTTAAAAAAGGGATATTGGGGGGAAATGGTGGCACAAATTCCCTACATATAGATGACAAAAGTTGAACCAAAGGAACAGAATTTAATCTGTCGTACTTCATTTTAAAGTCATAGCGAAGCCTACTACAACCGGTCTGAGCGGACGTCTTTACTGCTTATGGATTTATCAAATCTGGAAATTGAAGGTCGCATGTGCAAGCTTAATGAAGAAATTACACATAATCAAACAAGCAAGGATCTTTTGAAATATAAGAAATTATTCTATAAGATGTACTGCAATCTGAAAATTTATACACAAATATGTTTTATTATTTTTGCTTTGTTGCCTTTTCAATTTTTATGGAGGATCCTGACAGAAAATCCCAATATATACGTTTTTAAGCACCGGTCTAACAAATTATTAGTTCTTAAATAATGCACGTTTCTTGGATTTTACGTTTTTGTTAAATAAAACACCACTCTTAGATCTCGCATACTCCAGCCCACCATCTAATGATGGCATGTTCATAGGTCTAACACTATTCACACTTGTCTATCAAAAAATCAGTCGTCATGAACTGTTAAGCTTTTGGTGCAATGTGCACATCCAAACATGTAATTTCAATTGGATTGTTCGTTTTTCCATATTGGAGTTCAAACATGCCTTATTCCGCGATAAATATTATATGGCTCAGATGTTTATTGACCCTTTAAAACGATTTTATAGTTGATATCATGGCAGGGCATAGAATAAAAATGTTCATACACTTAAAATATATTTAATTTGGTTTTTTTTAAATTGTAATAGTTTTACTAAATATAATATTATGTTTGCCTTTTTACAAAAGCATTTTCGTGTGTTGTATGTAATTATCATGAACTATAGACTAAAGAAATTGCAGTATACAATTGGACTGTTGGAAATTACTCTTTCTCTTTAACTTAGTTTTGATAAAAGATACACACAAAGGATATTTATTGAACGCACAATAGAACAAAGACAGTGGATTAGTATAGTGAAAAGCATTTACATATTTTAGCTAACTAATTTGATAAACAGTTGAAAAACCTATACCGCGCATGAATTTCTAAATTATTTCAACTTAAGGACATAAATGGAAGGTGAGTGGAAATTTGATAAGTCCTTATATATTTTATTGGGCTCTCTTTCCCTTTCTCTTTGAACGATGCCTAATATATATACAATACATTTACATTGTCAGAAAATATAAAGTTTATTTATACGAGCCTTAGAAACGGGTAGAAATGCGAGATTTATTGAGCAGGCTATATTGGTCACCTAAAGGCGTAGTTGCAGGATATATTTAGGCACGTATTCATGATTTAATTTTTAGAATTAATTGTGAAGCTTTGCATGACAGACACGGTTTCCAAACATATGCTTTTACATCAAGAACACTAATCAATGTTTGCAACTAAAACATTAAATTACTAAAACACCAATACATGTAATATTATCTTATAAAAATAACGTCTATCAGAAATTCAATCATATTTTGAACTTATGTAATCGATGTAGAATGTTTCATATATAACCGTGCAATGCGAAATAAGAAAATAATGAGCGTCTACAAATTTGCATAAATAATTAAGAGAGCTCTAAATTGTACTATCCAGAGCCAAATGTAATTTGTACATGTCTTGATACATTATACCATAAAAGAGACAAAACTAAGAACAAATAAAAGTCACCAAACAACTTTTATGTCCTATAAAACACTACAATGTCCCTTATATCAACCTAAATTATATTGGATTCCATACAGATTAGGTAAGGTAAATTTGTGTGAGAGAGTTAAAAACCCTATTTTTTAGTCACAAATTCCCCTTTCTTGCATATACATTAACATTTTGTTAGGGGTTATAGATTTCACGAGCTGCTTACTACCTGCAAAAATTATTAATAGCAGGGTGAGCGTTTGCCATCACTTTGCGTCCGTCGTCTGTCGTCCGTGGTCGGTCGGTCGTCCGTCCGTTAACTTTTTACATTTCATATTCTTCTCCAAAACCTCTTGGCAATTGAAACCAATCTTGGTGGTTATGTTCATTGCATGGTCCTCTTCAAAGTTCATGTTTTTGGTTATGATCCAAAATTCAACATGGCTGCCTGGGCCATTTATGCACAATGATTGGCTTGAATTTTAAAAAATCTTCTACTCTGAAACTACAAAAACAATTGAATTGTTATACTGCAAGAATGATCCTTACATGGTCCTCTACCAAGTGTATTCTTTTTGTGCCGATCTGAAATCCAAGATGGTCGCCACCACGGGATAAATTTAACATAGGAATCTATGGGAAATACATACAAACATCTTCTTTTCAGAAACCGTTTGACAGATGGAAGTAATACTATGCCTGAATGATCATATAATGGTCCTTAACAAAATTGATATTTTTTTTGTGCTAATCTGAAATTTAACATGACTGCCAGGGTCATTAAGGCACTCTGATTGGCTGTAATTTCAAAATCTTCTCTAAAACTACAAAATCTATTGAAAATGTTACTACAATGCAGGGATGATTTTTACATGATTCTCTACCACATTTATAATTTTCGTATTGATCTGAAATCCAAGATGGCCACCATCAAACTGATTGAAGCTATACTGTAGACAAGTGTTTATTGAATAGTCCTCTACAAAGTTTTTGTTCCGGTCGGAAATCCATGATGGCTGCCACTGCAGGTCTTGGTTTAAAATATAACCATATTGTGGAAAAATGTTAAAATATCTTCTGAGAAACTAAAGAGCTGATTGAAGACAAACTGTACATGAATGTTCATTTGATAGTTCTCTACGAAGATTTACATTGTTTATGCTAATCAGAAATCCAAATGTAAAATATGTTTAAATGGCTTCTTTTATGAACCACTGCACCAATTGAAACCAAACCAGGCAAGAATATTTATTAAATGTACAAGTATGACGTTTTTTGTGCAATGGAAAATATAAGATGGCCATCAGCGCTACAAAGCTGATTTAACATGTTTAAGTTCAATTGTAATGAATGTTCATTTTATTATCTCTTACAAAGATATTATTCTTAAGTTGATCAGAAATATAAGAAGTTGGCCACAGCAAGACTAGTTTAACATGGAACCCTATGTGGAAAATGCTTTAAAAGTTTTTCCTAAAAACCAACATCCTGCAAAGTTCTAAAATTCAAATAAATTAAAACTATATTAAGCAGGAATGGTCATATGATGGTTTTCTACAAACTTAATTTCAAATATAACACTTGTGGTAAAGAACTTGTTCTAAAAGGTACAGCAGTTTTACAACCAATTGAGTGAATCGGTGTAATTATTTCATTTGAAAAAAAACAGCATTCTCTCTACATGCTGTATATAAGTATTCAGATGACCATACTACTTGAATTTTAATTGTTTTGATTTTTTATACAACCACACATAAGGCTCTAATTTAAGTTTCCCTTGAGAAATTCTTTGCAGACTTTGACACAATATTACTATGAACAAAATGAAGACAAAGTTCGATTTTGGCGGTCGTGACCCCATCCGTTTTCGAAAAAAGGGGCCAAAATGTAAACTCTACAAAGGTATCAAAGATTACAAGAAAGTGATTACAATAAAAGGAGGTCTTAAAAAGAACACAAAGAGGCCTTAGTTTTAAAAAAAAACTTCAGTTTTAGAAAAAAAACAAATGTACAACATAACGCGGTCATAGGCAGAGCAGATACTTTTTTTTATTTATACAAATAGTACATTTCAGATAGAAATATATATTGTTCGTTAGTTTCAAACATAGAACTTTTTATTCTGTACAAGTTGCAAATGTTTATTATCATCAGATCGAAGAGCATTTTTATCATTAGAACTTTGCAGGATGTTGGTACATATAATGTCGATGTGCATCTGATCAAACATGAGAATTTTGATCATTTTTTCACAGATTCTTAAACTTTGTCATTTTTTAGCAAAATTCTCTGTAGTATAATGGGTATATGGATTATATATTTGGTATGTGCAGGTCCCGTGTGTATCAACAGTTTCTTACGGACGCATATATCAACAACATCAAATTGCTATGTGAAGAGCTCTGTGCGGGGACTAGCGCGGTCTAGTTTTTATCTGCTTTCCAATAATAAAAGAAGGCCAAATTCAATTTTGGTTATAATTCCTTATACCAATACAGAGTCATGGACCCATAAATATAAAAAAATTAACTTATTTTGAGATTTTCATACCAGTCTTTAATCCAAGATAACTTATTTTAAAACAGAACCTATGGGAATTGCAGATATCTTCTCAGAAACTAAATCATTCACAAATGAACTGATGTAGTCTTTTTTAGTTTTTAGACCTGATAAAATATTCAAGATTACTGCCAACACAGATCATACTTTACCATTGAATCCTGTGAGAAATACATACAAACAGCGTCTTCTCAAAAACATTTTACACATTTAAACACACTCCTATAAAAATCAGACAAGAAATAAAACACATTATTGGCATGATCATCTGATTAGAAATATCACATTTGTCTAATTATTGCCTATATAAATCAATTGAGAGCCTCTGGTTCTAGGTCGCGTTCGCCAAATCGTCTCCCATTCTTTATTAGCTTTTATAGAGTGTTGTATAGAGCGGATGGTCTGGAAAACACGGGTTGGGTTCGGTTTGGATACCAAGGTCGTTGCATTGGAAATAACACATTTATTCTAAAACTAGTTGTTGGCATGATACGGGTTATGTTCTTTTCATATAATTTATGATGGCATGATACTAAACCCCTAACGGGAGTGATTGTGGCTGATTTTCTATATAATAAAGACATAATCTTTTGATCAGTTTAATTGAGGTCTGCAGCAGGTATGTTAGTCACTGCGAGCAGTCCTTTGTTAATATATATTGATCATTGTCATTTTGCTTAGTTTCTTCTGTTACCTTTTTTTAACATCTGACTCGGATATCTTTTGAACCGAGTTTTACTGAGTGTATCGCTTTGTGTTTGTTAATTCCACATTGGCTAGTGGTATAGGGGAGGGTTGAGATATCAAAAAATACGTTTAACCCCGCCGCATGTGTGCGCCTGTCCCAAGTCAGGAACCTCTAACCTTTGTTAGTCTTGTGTGTTTTTTTTAATTTTGGTTCATTTGTATGTTTCGAAGTTTATTTCGTTGAACTAGTATCCATTATTGTTTAGGGGTCAGCTGAAGCCCGCCCCCGGGTGCGGGATTTACTAGCTGCGTTAAAGTCCCATTGGTAGCCAAATCTCCATAGCGAAGAAAAATGTTATCTAGTAAAAATTCAAGTGTAGTTATCATATCAAAGCAGGTCCAATTGACAAAATTTTGTTTGTCGTTACAAAAAAATTACCTAAAAGAGCTATATAATTCACTTTCTGACTTTGTACATGCCCATTTAATTCGGTATGTGAATTTGTTCTTTATGAAATTATGAGACAAAGTTGGACTTCCAAATGTTTCGGTTTTAATGCTGCTGATGAGAGGTAACTCCTTGAAATGCGTCGTATACAGCATAGTATAAATTTACTATATCTAATATTAGTATCTTTGAATTGTTATTTTGAAACTCATGGGATGATGCCTCTGCATGGTGGACCCTAGGTCCCCGAGGGTACTCGCCAACCCAGTCGTCAGACTTGTCTGTCATGATTATTCATTGATTTGTTACACACATTACCAGTATTTAGCAAAATTCAAAAATAATAGAAATACTAAGGGTTCATTCCTTGTATTGCACATGGTAGATCTCCTTAGCTGAAATTTGGCTTCCTATTTCGATATTTTTGGTTATGAGTACTTCTTGTTTGAAACAGGTTTGGTTTTTGGTCTTCCAAATGTTTCGGTTTTAATGCTGCTGATGAGAGGTAACTCCTTGAAATGCGTCGTATACAGCATAGTATAAATTTACTATATCTAATATTAGTATCTTTGGATTGTTAATATGTATATAGGGTACAAAAATCGAAACTTTGAACAGATTCGAAAACACCACTATAAGCATGCAATTTATCAAGCACTTCCAACCAATATATATAACATAATTAATTTTGACACATCTTTAAAAAAAATTATGCATATTTCAACAGGAAAGTTTAATGTTGTTTCCAAAGTATTTCTGCAAAAAGATTCATTCTTTGAGGTGCTTCCCGATAATTCCAAATATTAAATTGTATCCTGCCCGACCTCTCCAATACTATATGCATGGGCATTAAACTTTTCTTGATAATATATATTTCAGATGGGTGAAAAAGAAAATTTCTTTCGACTGATACACATTGTTTACACGTCATGTGAGGTTTTAAGAAAACTCCTTGAATCAAAATTTGCCGGCAGATCATTTCAACAGTTCTTGGATAACAATAAACATATAGTGTATCATCTGTTTCAAAATAATACAAACTGTTGCTTACACAACTGCTCACATCCAGAAAAGAGAATATTAAACAATGAACAATTCCATTCATTGTTTCTTTCGAAATCACCAAATCCTGATCATAATTTGGGGTGGAAACAGAAACGTTGCCAGAAGCATAGAAACTAGTGATTTAGATTTCACGCTGTTATATTGCCTGATAAAAAATTGCTGCAAACTTACATTTCATGAAATCACGTCTTTAGAAGATTTAAGGGAGCAAAGAAACAAGGTCTATCACAATAAATGTTTGGGGATTACCGACCAGGATTTTAATCATAGCTGGAATTTAATTGAAACATCGACTCTCCAAATATCAGCGTTGATAGATCCAATGTTTGAGGTAGATATAAGAAATAAAACAGCCGCAATTAAAGTTGATCCGATTGATGAATCCACCTGCATGAGAATGCTGCGCGATATTAAGCAGGTAACTAATTAACGCTTGTACATGTTTATATATTTTTTATTTTTCTATATAAATCACGCTTTTCTATTGAATTAGCACATGACACGTGACAAACTAGAAAAACATGTAGCATGCTAAACAATTTGACGGACTCTGGATTTCTAAAAATAACCTTATTATTTTTCTATATATAAAGCCTCTTTTTATACATGATTTGCACATGACATGTCACAAACTATAATATAATATACAATTATTCCATGTTGATGAAGTCCATAAATGATTTTATCGCACTGACCAAGAATAACAATATCGACCTCGGACTTCGTCCTCTGCCAATATTGTTCTAGTTCAATGCGATAAATTAATGTATCGACTTCATAAACATGGAATAATTGTATATTACACTATGATGCAAGAAAACACCGACAGACATACATTTCTAATACCTATTGAAATGCTACTTTATAAGCCTAGTACAACGATTCCTGATTTATCAGTATACTTTCAAAAACGTTCAAAAGTCGTTTCCAGCATTCGTAAAATGGTATTAGCATGTATCATTCTAAATTTTGTTAAAAGGTTTCATGGACTTGTGAGACATTTTTCTAATTATCGTTACGTTTATATTTTTCTAGTGGATTATTCGCGTTAGATAATATGTAAAAATTCACCTAGATAATAGCATATAGTTTGTATTTATACTATTTATTGTAGACCGTATCCGATTCAGAGAGACGAAAGAGAAAATATACTTGTGTATCCTTATACAATAAGAATTACATACTGTCTGCCTTTACATACATACGCATTGTTCGTGCTGCTCATGTAACAGTGGACTACAGGACCTTCTATTATAAAATATATTATTGTGTCTACATGTATTAACAGACAAACCATCCTTAATTTTCAACAGATATGTATATGCACATTATTATTTTTAGTTGCCATTTTGGGAAGTTCTGTTGTTCTTCTTGCCCTCAATGAAGGTAAGTTTTTTCTTCATCATATTAGGTTTCTTTTGTCTGAAAAGTCAAACGTTACAATTACCTTACTCTCTTGTATACATAATTTAGAAGAAATAAGCATACAATTAACATAAAGAAAAAAATCAATATAATTCATGACGACAAATATGTCAAAGATGTATACCCTTTAAGAACCCAAAGAACACTTATTGTTGAAATTCAAATACATAAAATGGACAAATATACCTAAGGAGCAATCAAACAAAACGTAATCCATTGGACAGACAAACCCGGGAAGACAAAAGAACAACCACAAGCACAACAAATAAACACAGAAAACTAAAAAAACAATGAACAACACGAACTCCTATAAAAACCAGGAGTGAATCTTGAATGTGTGACTGAATAGCATCCGTAAATTATTAAATTTGGTTGTTTCGATATAAGTTGTATTTTATGTATAATTCCACTTTCTATAAGTGTTCTGTATTTTGATTGGATAAGATGAATTGTATTTGTTTGTAAATTTAATGAATTTCATTCTTTTTTATTTTACTGTTCCGTTGAATTTGCTTCGAGGGAATTCCTCAAAGCGCAGTATTTGTGAACAATCAGTGTCAAATGGAAAATACCATGTCTAAAAATAGTAACAACTAAGTCTTGGAATTTATGTTTAATGTATTTCAATCTTTTTGTTACTATTGAACACTAAACAGTGCAAAAGAATATTTATTATCAAGTAGGGAGACATAATGTATCTTTACATATTCATTTATTTGCATTAATAATTATAACTATATATGCATGTCTATTACTATAGAG
This sequence comes from Mytilisepta virgata, assembly GCA_028015205.1. NCBI lineage: Eukaryota > Metazoa > Mollusca > Bivalvia > Mytilida > Mytilidae > Mytilisepta > Mytilisepta virgata. The sequence goes on along the minus strand of JAPWFG010000018.1, from coordinate 1,454,041 downwards.
CGTGGATACACATGTTAATTTTGTCGGGGGTCACTGTGCTTGATGAAACCCCACTTTGACAATATTTTCAGCATTTATTATTAAAACTGTATTGTATGTAATTATCAAGATTATTTGGAACTGTAGGTTATAGAATCTGCTCAAATTTGGGCGTCAAATTGACAAATATTCCATTGTATTTGCTTCAAGGGAATTCCACAAAGCATGGTAATTGTGAAAAATACAATGCTATATGAAAAATACCATGTCTAAAAATAGCAAACGCGAATTCTCGGGATTCAAACGATAAAAAAAAATGTTTCGTTTAACAGCAAGATAAGAATATTCGGTGGAATTAAAGAAATATATCATGTTTGTGCCTGGTATTTGCCGAAAATACCGGTTTCGAGGCTGGAGAAATTTCCTCGCCTAACGGACAGGAAATTCACCAGCCTCTCAAACGGTATTTTTTGGCAAATATCAGGCACAAATATGCATAGATAATATACATTTACAGATAAATTTTATGCGGTCATAAGAGGGGTACTTTTTTAGAATATAACTATAAAGAACTTCGATTCTGTATATAATAATCAATTAGCTGTCCTAGCTTTTGTAATGGTGGAATCCAAGTAGTATTTCAATACTATCGCGAACTTTAAATTTTAAAATGTTTGAAAACTAAGGAGTATCTCCTTCCTTCATAATCTGTCCTTAGGTGGCTTTGACTTTACCTCTTTTGGTAATTTTGGCGTTTTTGAATTTGCTTTTTATGATCAGCGTTTTGCATGGTTGTTTCGGTTTTCAACATTTTAGGCCTCAACACAACTGATGAGTGGTAAATCGACGAAATACGGACATCTTGAGCATCAAAACTGGTATCAAAGAATTTTATGTTCATTAATAAATTATCGGATTGTATTCACGCAAAGCTGTCACACCTCTAAATTTAATTACTTACACAAGAACTCTCATATAACCGAAAGACTATATCTGTATTTTTTAAACCTATAACATATGTATTTCTTTTAGACCCGGAGTTGCAGAAAATAGTTGGTATGCAAGTATTTTATTTCATTTCATTTTTATCCCCCCGCTTAGCGAAAGCGGGGGGATCATGTAATACAGTCCGTCCGTACATACGTACGTACGTACGTACGTACGTCTGTAGTGGCAAGGCATATCTCTGAAACGGTAAAAGATAGAAACTTGAAATTTGGCATCATGAAAGAGTATATGACCCACTAGGGAATAGACCCCTTAAAATTGGAATTCGACCCCTTGGGGCCAAATTATGAGCGAAAAACGAATTTCGCGATATCCAATAAATGGAGATATCTCCAAAAGTGTTAAAGCTAGGATATTGGAACTTATGTCACTACTTATATTGCCTTTCCCAAGTTGAAAGAGGGTATCAAAATTTTGGTCCCGCCCCTAGGGGCAATGCCCTAAGGAGTTAAAAAATGTCTAAAAACGATTGTCCAAGAACTCCTCCTACACCGTAGAAGATAGAAACATGAAATTAGGTACACTAGTAACACTTGAAGAGTTGTCTGTGCCAAAGGTTTCGGAATTTTGATTTTTGCCCGGGGGGTGGGGCTACACCCTAATATGTAAAATCTCAAAATATGGTAAGATCAGTTCATATCCCCACCCCTTAACCATATATATTTTTATTCCACATTTAAAGACGAGTTACATGGTCACCCCCGGGGGTCAGCCCCACCCCCCTCATTTGGAAAATTACAAGATATCTCAAAAACAGTTAAGATCCCCACCCCTAAACCATATATATTCTTAGTGGGCATGACAAGACCAGTTGAATGGTCATCCCCGGGGGTCGGCCCCACCCCCCTCATTTACAAAATTACAAGTTATCTCAAAAACAGTTGAGATCCCCACCCCTAAACCATATATATTCTTAGTGGGCATGACAAGACCAGTTGAATGGTCATCCCCGGGGGGTCGGCCTCACCCCCCTCATTTACAAAATTACAAGTTATCTCAAAAACAGTTGAGATCCCCACCCCTAAACCATATATATTCTTAGTGGGCATGACAAGACCAGTTGAATGGTCATCCCCGGGGGTCGGCCCCACCCCCCTCATTTACAAAATTACAAGTTATCTCAAAAACAGTTGAGATCCCCACCCCTAAACCATATATATTCTTAGTGGGCATGACAAGACCAGTTTAATGGTCATCCCGGGGGTCGGCCCCACCCCACTTATTTAGAAAATTACAAGTTATCTCTAAATGAGATGCCCAACCCTTAACCATAGCTACTTGTATTCGTTATTAAAAGATCAGTTCAGATATTTTAAAATGTTTTATATTGGTGTTGTGTATTTTGTGAAATGTATAGTAAACATTTATATTTTTTCCAGCTCTTTTCTTCAGGAACCAAAATGATACCAATAAATTGGAAGCAAGTTTTCTCACAAACATTTTAGATCCCCACCCCTAAACAATATATATATTTAATGGACATGACAAGTTAAGACTTACATTCATTTGATGTAGGCCATTTCAATTTTATCCATCTTAAAACTTTTGCATTCGACTTTGTCCGAGCAGTAGAAGTCCAATTTCATATTTCTGTGTTGTTTCTTGATATCCAAAGATCAGTGTCAAACTTTTTCTCTATTTATGCAATTTGAAATTATGAGGGGTTCAGACTTTGTGCATTCCGACTTTGCTGGGAGCGGGGGGATGTGCAATCTCCGATTGCTGCGTTTCATTTATACTTTATTATCGTGTGGATGTCTAGCCTAATAATTGACTGCTTACTTACATGTGTTTTTTTCCTAATATTTACAACGGTTTAATGAACCTTTTAGTAAGTTATCATTGTATATGTATAATTTGATATAATATTTTGTGAATTTGAGATTAATGTACACGACAAACTAAATGTTTCCAATACATGTATTCTACTGGAACATCTGTAAAATGGCAGTAGTCTTTCAACAAAACATACACAGGTCGCCTGTAACATCGAATCAACTAGTTCTTCATTTGTACTTTAATCGTTATATGTTCTCTGCATGTGGACCCAAGGAGTATTACTTCATTACATCGTAAAATAATTTAATTTAAAGTGTAAACGGAAAAAGAATACTGAAGCAACAAAACAGTTGGAAAAGTCCAACAATCCGAAGTCCAAGTGAAATACAAAGTCAGGAGAATGGAACACAATAAATGTCAGAATGATACATGCATAACAAAACGAACAGGAACTAAAGCAATAGCAATGTGAACTCCCATTAAAAACCGGGAATGACATCAGGTGCTCCAGAAGGGTAAGCATGTCCTGCTCCGTTAACAGCACACGTCACATTGCCATTGATGTGAATCTGATTGCTTGTCAATGGTTGGCCAATTTACATTACATGTATATTGTATAATCAACTTTGTGTGCTGTGAGGTCACCAACGTATTAATTCGCAGTCCGCGATTTAAATATTCCTTGTTAACGAGGTTATTCAAATGATTACATCTGTAATTTTGGATCGGAATTTTTTAGAAAATGGAATTTTTAAGGATTGTTATAAAATTTGGAACGGTTATACTTGTATAACGTACTGTGGTCAGTTTACGCTTAGATATAAACTGCTTTCGCGGTTTATTAAGCGTAACTTGCCTCAAATATATTGTTATATCGTATAACCTGTTCCAAAATTGAAACAATCTTTAAACATAAAATCGCTATAAAGTGTTTTTGCAAGTATTGTCTACCGTTTGTCTGGTAGAAACAATTTTGCACATTTATTTTAATAGTGTTGTATATCCTGCTATTGCAAATTATATATAGAAAGAGTCTGGCCAGGTATATCGCTGACCTATTCACTGTGTTTTCTCATTCCAGAGAATACAAAATTGGTTATAGACGAACACGAAAATAACCAAAACCAAACGTATGTTAGAACAAAAGCTGTTGATACTACCTTAAGAACGCTTGAAAGAGAACATTTAGTGATCGTTACTGGTCGTCGAGGCAGTGGTAAATCTTCAATCGCTTTCCAGGTAGCTGCTGAACTAAATATTCCATCCGTCCTCATGTTGCCATCCATGGAGGACATTGAACGATTTACCTATTGCAAACAAAGAAGACTTCTAATACTGGATGATATTTTTGGCAAAACAAGACCAGATTTTACCGAAAATATCCACGCAAGAATCCTAAATCTCATGAGAGCTTGTATTGCTAGAAATCAAATACATATTATCATAACAAGCAGACCACTGCATAAACTTTCTTTGTATTTCGTCATATACGAGTACTTTCGAAGGTCTCCATTCGACATTATTATTGATCTCGACGAAAAACACAAATTATCAGGATATGAGAAAGTCACAATTCTTAAGAGTTACATGTTGTCTTATAATATTACAAATTTCAAGAATACTGACCTTTATTTGACTTTTTCTAAAAACATCCCCGAACCATTGCAGTGTAAATCGCCAAAATTTACTGTTGATGAAAGGAAAAACCTATTAGACGATGTTTTCTATGATGCTATTTCTAAGATTGAGACTCACCTTGGATTTCCCTTAACTTGCCTTTATTTCTGCTTAAACCGTCAATTTAGATCTTTGGACGTAAATTTCTTTCATAATTCAGCTTTGCTTCCATACATAATTGGTGACATTGACCAACTTAGAAGGCGAGGTAAAAACAATCCAGATTTTGCAATACAGTATAGCATTTTAGTTTACGTTTTATTTAATTCCAAACTAGACTCAAAACATTTAGATGACAAATTACTTGGGCAAATTGGTCGCGTAGTTTATCCATATAAAGAGTTTATGTATGACGAACAGGATTTCACAGATGCAATTAACGACTTGCTGGATTACAATGTGGTTAAAAAAAAGGGATATTATGTTTTTAAACATCAGACGATGAGGGAAATTGTTGCCTTTTCATTCGGTTCACTATCAACTGACGCTCAAAGATTATTTGTAAGTAGATGCCCATGGAACACGTTGATAAAATTTGCAAGACCCTATTCGTATGCCGGAAACAACAATGAAAACGTGATTAGAATAAGACCTGCATTCTATGAAGAATTATTGAATCGCTTTCAGACCGATGTGTTCAAAAGGAATGTAGAGAAGGTTGCAAAAGTTGTTCTTCCAGGTATAACAAGTGACACATACAGACAGATGCTTCATTTTATTTTTCAAGGAAAAACTCCAGACGAAAAAGCTTCCTATGAAATTGTAGAGGCAAGATATCGTTTATCGTCTTCAAGAGACTACTTTGAAAAATTTAATGAAACCGTGTATGATATAATACAAAATGAAATGAGTCATTCAACATTTTTATCTATAGACCAGTTTGGTAATTCTTTTACACATTATTGGGTTATAGAGAAGTTTGACAAGAGGTTTCTATTTCAAAAAATATTTACAGAGATTCCTGAATTGATGGAGATTACAAATATTGATGGACATACTCCCGTACATTTAGCATTATATGCTGGTTGGTATTCTATTATTATAGAACGTTTTTATGATTGGTTTGATTCTTTCTCAGAAACTTTTATTTTGCCTTCAGATGATATCAAGGTCATTTCTAAAATTATTCGGTGGTTATCAGGATCTAATTTTTATTCGATGGCCAGAAAAATGATATATACATCTTGTGATCTCCAGGAACCAGACAACTTACATTTGAAAAAACGGTATTTAATATTACAAAACGTTTTGGCGTGTAACGACGTCTTTACTATTGGTAAAAACCGACGCAAGAGTCACTTGAATATACATGTTCATGATGAAACAAAATTTGATATCAAAATTGAATCCGAAACACTGTCGTTTGAATTCACAACTAAAGATTTGGAAGTATCGATGCAATTAATATTAGAATGTAATCGTAAAAAGCAGCTAATTTTCGATGAATTTTACGAACAAATTGATTCAGAAAAAATATCTCTAACCATGATGGGTTCTCTCTTTAAAATAATGGATCGTTTCGAAAGTCTTATATCTTCCACTGCGACTCACCTTGAAACGAATATTAAATTAAAGTGCAGTTCTATATTTTCTGACAAAAACTGGTTTAACAGATTACTTGTGCATTGTGCCGAAGCTTTAAGGCACCGAACAACATTTTATTCACTTTAAAAATGTACTAAAACACTGAATTTGTTCTATGGGTGTTTATTTATAGATATAATGTACACACATGTATGTATGTATATATATATATTCTAGGTTCTGTTGTCCCTTGTGTGTTTGTTGTGCCAGAACCTCATGTTTCATGACGCGAACGTGAGATCTAACAAGGGTCAGCATGAATGCTTTATCATTCAACAAATTAACGGACTGTCTAAAAATATTTCAGCCAGGTATCAGCCAATCGATCTATCTCGTATTACTTTATTCAATCGATGATCATGATAGAGAGGATCAAAGTAGATACATTGTAAATAAAATGTCTTTACGTATCACGTAATCATAATGGCTATACGAGTAAGCTTTATATATATAATAAACATTTCAGGATTTTTCTTTGCTCTTTTGTCAACTGATTGGGGACAAATTTGGGTAACATTATGGGAATATTTATAAAAATATGGGTTGTTAATTAATATTAACAAATAAATGATCTACCATATGCAGTAAAGATTGGTCCAGCTATTGAAAACAAGGACGCTGATTTGAATATTTCTTTTCAAATCCATATTGAATACTTGTCACGGGTTACAGGAACTCAACCCCCAGAGTTACCTGTACATGAACATATCGGTACCTAAACACAGATACGTGAGACACTCTTCTTGTGATATGGTTAGGTCTTAATGCGGAAAAAAAAACAATTTGCGATATGTTTGATATGTTTAGAGAGATGCCACTCTAAATCTCCGATCCCTTCTGTAGATTCAACAAAGTTACAGAAAGATAAAATTTGCTTCTCTATTAACTCCCTATATTTTGTCCTGTAGCATTTGAAATTGACTTAATATTGATCGCGTGCTCCACTTAATACTGAATACCTAGCCTGATCTATTCTATTCTTGATCTTGTTGTCGTACTAAAGGTCAATGTAATATTTTCAAAAACATAAATAAAAACATGTTTCCATTTAGGAAATTTATATAACCATTTAAATGAAAAACAGTGTTAAGGACGCAACTTTGAAGTTAAATATATAAAGATGACTGTTTTATAAATTTTATTCATTGTATATATATATCTGGGATGTCATAGTTTAGTCCTCACATAAAAATGATGTCATAGATAATAGATAGATTTTAAATGATAGGAAGTGCATCTTTCAAGAAGCTGTATAAAGTATTGATTAACAATGCCTGAAAAATACATGTAACTAACGAAAGTTGATATGGTGATGCCAGCTAACAAAAAATTTCAATCATGTTCGCTAAATCCAACACCACGATCCTGCAGTTGCATATTTATGACATAGTACTTATACACCTCAGGTGCAGGATAGAAAATGTGTGTGTATGGGGGGGGGGGGGGAGGGAGGATTGGTAACCAATTTGGTCGATGGTAAATGTCTTTATGTAAGTTAGACCACGGGCATCCTAACAAAGTTTATGTAACTTTGTATTTTGTCTAATTGTTCTGAAGAAGGTGCGATATTGTTAATTGATCGTTGTTTTACTGATAGAAACACCTTACTGTATTGTTTATGATTAGTTTTTTCTTCTACCAAATTTCAAAATGGCCACTGCAATTTGTTCGCAACATATCACAATTATCTTTCGTATAAAGGGTGAGCAAGAAATTGGCCATCTAAGGGTCACACTGCTCAATGTTTCTATCTAACATGTAACCTTTTGCAATGTCTTCAGTTCATCTGTTCGCAACTTTGCTACTAACGGATCCGACGACATTTCATGGGAGTCATTCTACTTTACACGACTTTATTATTTTGTCTGATAAAGGCATATAGGGTCTTTTGTTTTGATATCAGGGATTAATAACCAGGGTCACGTTCTAATTTTTGACATTTACCTGTTATCATAACTCCCTTGAAATGGTTGAAGATGGCATAGGAAGTGAAATGGGAACACTATTAATATATATTAAATTATATTTTTATAACTTTTAAAATGTAAAATTGAGTAATTAATTTTAATGACGTCATTTTTGAGAAAGTTATTGTTTCTGTAGACGTTTTTAGACGTTTTTAATGTATTGGAAAGTAAAATATCGTTTCACAATATGTACCCACGAAAACATCTAAAAATGTCAATCGTTAAGGTCATATTAGTTTTTTATTTTCAAGGCAAATCATTACGATTGGTCACAACCTGAATATCAAACAGAAAAATGTCTAAATAAGGTCGGTTTATAGGTACTTTGTTTGTCAAATTTTGACGTCTAGTATTTTCCGCATGTTATGTAAACTTCTGAAAAGAAGCATGGAAGATGTTTTGAAATGAAAGATATTGACATTTTTCTCTCAAAATTATCTTTCTCGTTTTAATATTTTTCTGTCATTATCTAATTTCATAGCTTAAGGGATAGTCGAGTTAAAGTGGCTGAATTATTTAATTTTTAAATGGAGGTAAAGCAACGACTGTTTTGTAAATTACATTATTTAAGATGTCTTGCAATGCTCACGTTGTGAAGTCGCTTGTGGTAACTGTTAATGGTTACTAGACTGTACAAACTAAAGTTGTGAGTCAGAATCTCTTTTCTTGATTACCCGTGTTCGACTCCAATCTTAACTGACATGTTTTTGGATTCACAGGCTTCCTAGAATAATAAAATGTGGCCGCACCCAATATGTAGGCAATTGCGAAAAAGCTCAACCAACAACACGTCCTTATACTGTTTTGTACGTAAGGAATGTAGCAATCTTTTAATCGTAATGAGCAAATATTAAATGTAAACATTTGAATTTGGCATCGGCCTTATAGTACAAAATAAATGCACCCTATAACAAGTATCCAGCACCATTTCCAGATGTTACAGGTTCTTATAGCACCATTTTTGGATCTTTGATGTCCTTAAATTAAGCACAGTTGTTAGATCTTCGATTATTCAGATGTTATATGTCCTTAGATGTAGCACCAATCATGGATCTTTCCTCATCTTAAATCATATAGATATTAAATCAAGCACCATTCTAAATTTGTATATGTTAGATTAGGGTCCATTGTACACATCTTTATCATATACAGTTAAATTATTGATTTCATCACAAATGCGTTCTTGTTATGAGCGTATTATGAACATATATATGTGTATATATTGTACAAGTTTTATACATGAATACATGGTCCCGTTTCCTTGGAAGGCACAATGTCTCTATTTTGGCAAGATTGTATTACTAAGAATCAGTTTCTTTGATTTGGCAATCCTGTTTGATTTTATATCATTATAATTGATCTGGTTAAATGTTATTCAATCACATATTTCAAAATAACCGATGACAGATAATGCAAAACACTTAGTTTTTGTTCTGACAGGTTTAATTCGATGCATTAGTACATTGTATATGTTAGTGAACCACAAATATCTTGATTTTGGTTTTGATTTAATTAATACTGAATGAACCAGAGATTATTGATATTGACTTAATTTGGTTACACATGGCATTTATTTCCATTCGGTAATTCCTGGCGTGTTTTGCACCATGTTTGTACATTTACGAATAAAACATCAAGTGCCATCCCATCCCGCGTGTCATCGTCGTTTGATAACTGCGAATGTTCAATATAACCACCCACATCTTTGAAAAAATGTCTTATTGCTAATAAATTTTTCATCGATTCATCAACAACTACATTATTTCCGTCCCAAACTCTATATTCGATTGTCCATATATCAACAATTATTTTTCCTGATTTTAAATCCTCTTTCATCGTTTCAAGAACAATAAGTTCGGCGCCTTCTACGTCAAGAGAAAAATAATCAATATTTTGGTTGACATTTATTTTATCTAGAATATTGTCGAGTTTGAAACAAGGCACGGTTACTTTATACCAAAAATTTAACAGAGTAATTTGGTTTTGATACAGATGTTTCTCTATACCTCCGAGCGCGGCACCCTGAATAAAAGTCGCGGTTTTCTGAGAAGAGATACAGCCGCACAATCGCCATACCTGTCGTTTTAATTTATCTATTTTGTCGCATAAATCTGGGTCAGCTTCTATGAGTAAACCAGTCCATCCATGCTTCCGTTCAAGCCATAAAGTATTCGACCACATTTGTCCATCAAATGCACCCATTTCGACGAAAAAACCATTCTCCTTCGGAAATATGCCGTAAACCGTTCTGTCTTGGCGTGCTTGTGAGTAGGATATGTCGTTCTCGTTACCGGGTGCTTTTAAATTTTCATCCAATGTAAAGTTTCTTTTCTTATTGCTGGTACTGTTGAATATCAAAAGAGTAAAAACGAAAATTGGTAAACCTATGAAGATATACCTTTTTGATATGGTATGTCGACCCATTTCACTTCAACTTTCGCCTGAAAAAAAACGAATATACGTAAATATTCTATAATAAAATCTACCATGTCTACGAATATCATACACTCAACACTTAAGGTGGCTCATCCCAGTAAAGAAATCCAGTAGGATTTTTTTATATTCACGTATTTTGTAGATTTCTTTAGCCGAATCAAAAAATGCAAAGAAACAAGAAGCTCACCAGAGCCCGTATCGCTCACCTGGAGTCTGGTTTTCATTGGACAATTAATCAACTATTTGACCAAGTTTGTTGCAATTGGTTCAATTGTTCAGGGAAAATTTGTTGAAGATTTTTTTTTCATACGGTTTAATGTTAAAATATGTTCCCTGATGGTGGTAGTCCGGGCAGGAAGTTGATAAAATTGACCAGGAATAAGGGTGAACCTTAAATAAATGTAACAGAACTCGACCTCAAATTACACAAACCAATAACTCCTAAATGGGTTTTGGTATTTCCTTTAAAATTTCAGGGTATGTAGATCTCAACATGGCAAATATTTTTCGAATTTACATTTCACCTCTATCTCAAATAGTTTTGGAGATAAATGACGAAAAATGTTAAATTTTGAAAATTTGACGATAAAAGGGGAATAACTCCTAAATGGGTTTTGGGATTACCTTCAAAATTTCAGGGTAGGTAGATCTTGTCATGCTGATCAATTTTATCCCATGTCAGATTTTTGATATCTGTAACGGTTTTTAAGTTATAAGCCAAAAACAACACATGCACCCCTATATTCTATTTCTAGCTACGACAGCCATGTTTTATGTCAGATCAAAATAAATTGAGGATTGTTTGTAGAGGACATGTCATAGATCATTCCAATTAAGTTTCAAACCAATCAGCCTAGCGGTTTCAGAGAAGATTTTTGAATGAAAAAATTTTGAAAATTTGACAAAAAAGGGCAACAACTCCTAAATGGGTCTTGGGATTTCCTTTAAAATTTCAGGGTAGGAAGATCTCAACATGGCAAACATTTTTTCAAATTTACATTTTACTTCTATCTCAAATAGTTTTGGAGATAAATGACGAAAAATGTTAAAATTTTGAAAATTTGACGAAGAAAGGGCAATAACTCCTCAATGGGTTTCGGAATTTCCTTCAAAATTTCAGGGTAGGTAGATCTTGTCATGCTGATCAATTTTACCCCATGTCATATTTTCGATATCTGTAACGGTTTTTGAGTTATTAGCAAAAAACAGCAATTTACCCCTATGTTCTATTTTAAGCAACAGTGGCCATGTTTTTCATCTGATCAATATAAAATGAGGATCGTTTGTGGAGGACATGTCATACATCATTCCTATGAAGCCTCGATCCAATCTTCCCAGCCGTTTTAGAGGAGAAGATTTTTGAAAATCAGCCAATCACAAATAAGAATTGCCACTGGTGGCCATATTTCTTGACCAATCAGAACTAAATGAGGAAACTTTGTTGAGGACCTTCCATACACCACTCACGAAAGTGTAGCTGAAATTTTTTAGACAATGTGTATATTGAGAATTTAGCTACTTTTTGTCAAAAGTCCTTTCTTGTATTTAATATTTATTAGCCGTAAAAACATCAAATTGTCACATTTTTAACATTTGTTTTGTACCAAAAATATAAAACAAATCGGAAATTCTCCAGTAGGATTTTTTCTAAAACATATATATTAAACTGATGAGTATTTGGAACATTTTGAGCGTACAATAAAAAGGGTCTCCGACCTCGTTTATTTTGTACAGCTACACAAATGTCCCCTGTACCCCTAAATGCGTGCAGATTGTATATATGGATTTTTTTTTACATTTGCATTTTCATTCAATTATTCAAATCAAGTTTGAAACGGGTTCAGCATGAATTAGCCTTATTTTTCAACACGGTGAATTATTTTTGTCTGTAGGTTTAAGATTTTTATACTAGCTGGCGACCCTATCTCGCCACGTACCCAATCTCACTACCAACGTGTATCTCTAACGCGAACGCGAATTTTCATGCGAAATTTTGACAGACGACAGATGACGTCATACATCGATGCTTTGTGAAATTTTAAATATTTTTAACAAAGAAATTATCAGGTAATAACTTTAAGAAAACCCCTCACAAAGTCACGCGGGGATAGCGTGTATCATTAGTCTAAAAATAGAAAAAGCACACGGTCCATACTACGTATCAGAACTATCTTCTGACATCAATTTATTTCGTTTCAGCATGTTTGCTCTTCTTATTATGTTTAAACTTCTCAGTATCACGATATGAGAAATCAGTGAATTATTATTATTCTGTTTGTGATTAACTGGTCGTAAGAACCAGAATTAAAAGATTTTCCTGTCAGCGGCAACCTCATATATTGTTGTGATCATATGACCCTCATTCTTTTTGGGATCCTTCATTATTTACAAAATGTTTATTCCTTACAGATTATTTGTTTTATGCAGAAAGTCGCCAATACAAATAGCAAAAATGTCATTGACAAATATGATTAATGAAAAAAAACTACAAACAATTTCTAAATATACTGCATAACATGAAGCTGAGTCTTGTACAATAAATTGTATACACTGTTATAAGGGAAACAACTCAAAGTAAAATTTATTTCTACAAATTCTTGAATTTCTCCCTTACAACACATAATATACTTATACCTTATTTATGCAGCAAAAAACCAGTTACCGGTAAGACATGACATTAAGATAATATTTACAATAAAATATATATGAAAACGATATAAAACAAATATACTCAAAAGTATTTTTAATGGAAAAAGGGGGGCTTATTCATTTAAATATTATTACAATGTAAGGACCTGGCAGTTCCAGATACAGCCCCTTTTCCTATTTGAAGTCTCCTTATTTTTTTAAGGTTTTTTTGTCTCCTTATTAAGAAATGATGCAAAGGCATGTACAGAACACTGTGCACTACAATAGTTATGCAAGGCTTAAAATAGTATTGTTTTCATATAAATGTTAATATATAAAATAAATTTCATGATTTTTTTTTCAGCGACGTCAAAAAGATTCTCTAAAGATCTACGCCAGTATCACCCCCAAGGCCTCCAAGATGCTATGACTGCAGTCAAGGAGGAAAAACTACCTATTGCCAAAGTTGCTAGAGAATTTAATATTCCCAGAAAAACCCTAGAGGATCATGTAAAGGGGAAAATAAAGAATGAGAGGCCATGGCAACAAACCCAGCTCCTCTCTGATGAAGAGAGGTCATTGAAAAATTATACAAAGTACATGGCAGAAAGAGGATTTCCATTTATAAGGAATATTGTAAGACAATTTATAATAGCCATTCTTAAAAAAAGGTGGAAGATCAACAAGACTTAAAATGGAAATTGGTCCCAGTGATAAATGACTCAGAAGCTTCTTTGAAAGGAACCCTGATTTACCACAGAGAGGGGCCGAGAGTCTTGACAGGGGACGTCAAAGAATGTCCAACCAAAAGGTCATGGACCAGTACTTTGAGTTATTGGGAAAAACGTTGAACGACCACAACTTAACTGCAGACCAGATTTTCAACTGTGACGAGACTGGTTGGAGTGGCAAGGAAAAATCAAAGACAAAAGTAATTGGAGTAAAAAAAAACATCACAGTTATTGCTCCTGAGGTATATTTGTCCTTTTTACCAGCACATGACATAATACTGATCATCTTTGTATCAGTGCCGATGGGAGGATGTTACCAAGTTTCCTTATCTTTGAGAACAGTCTGCTGTATACAGCCTACACAGATAGAGTCCCCAGAAGTTGGCTATTTGGTAATTCTGAGAGTGGTTATATGGATCAGGAGTTATTTCTCAATTGGTTTAGGAGGTATCTATTTGTTGGGATGTTGAATTGAAACAGTAAGATCTTTCTAGTTTTAAAATGGTTGGCCCATTATAAGTTGACGTGGTAAATTTCAGATTAGTAATTTTTCAACTGAACTTCAATGATATTTGGCCATTAGATGCATTTGCAGAGAAATGAAGCTACCATTGGCAATTGGGTCAGATTGACCTGCATTTTCCACATATGACTTACTCAGGGTATATTTTTAAATAATGTCCATAATTAAGGTATTACGGGCACCTTGCATTATATCAGCAACAATGTATACGACCGCCTATGCTGTTAATATAATATTGCATGGTTGAATAAGAACTTGTATACAAAACACAAATCCTTTTTTTAATTATACAAGTGCATATTCGAAATTTTATAATTTTGTTAGCTTAAAAAGGGTCAGAATTATTCTGCGGCGAAAGCGAAAGTAACTGACGTAATTCGAACTTGATAACTCTTTCACAAACATCGCATATTAACATCGTTTTCGTGTCATACGTCATATAATTTGTGACTTATTTGATAAAAAATATGTGAAGTAAACAAAACAAAAAATAAAAAGACATGCCAATACGGAAATAATTATTTTTCTCAAAGGTTTTAATGCTGGCGAGATTGGATACTGAGTCGGTCGGAAACCGTTTTAAAATCAACAATTTAATTAATCCTACCAGATTCGCGCATGCGTACTTACGAGGAAACCATTTTGGTGATAGGTGTGTCTTGGGTGTTTGATGTATTGAGGTATTTTCAGGGATATCTCAAGTTGTTAAGATTTCCGGTACAAAATAGTTGTACAAGTGGCGTGATAGGGTCGCCAGCCAGTATTGTTATTTTCTTGCGTTGTCTCCCTTTGATTTTTCGCGCCATCTATTACGTCACGAGGATTCTACAACCATCACAGGGTATAAAACGATGACCATAACTGCAGTTACGGACATCCCAATATGGAGAACGGCAATTCGGTTAAGTTGATTTCGCTAGTTTAACGCGTCTCCTCTTCAATCGGACACAACAGATGCATTGATCTTTGTTAAAGAAATAATTCTAAAGCGTCAGCCCGTCATAAATATTGCTCAATAAACTGTTATCAGCGTTTGAATCTTTCGTAATGATGACCGTTACTCATAAGAAAGTTGTCCGTAACTAATATAATACACACGATACAGATGTCGGTAACTTAAAAAAATGATGTCCGTAACTGGTGAAAATGGTAAGATGTCGGTAACTGCGAAATCACTGGTGGTTGAAAATAAGAATAGTAAGGCTATAATTATGTTTGTTTATCGAATTACACGTGTCAAGCAATAATATAAGCAACTAACTATCATATTTGAAATCATTTATTGAAAATCAGTTTACTTAAATTTTATGAATAATGAAAAATACATTGCATTAAATTGTCGGAAGTAAATATAAAAATAATAAAAAAACAAAATGGATAAACGGAGGAGTCAACAATTACATAATAATCAAAGCAACCCAACAGTCAGAACTCTGGACAAAAAATAACATAAACATATAGAATTTTTATCTATTTTGCAGAAACCTTCCGATGTTATACCGGCAATTCTAGAATGAAATGAAAAATTTTTATTACCAAATGAAATTCAACTAGCTTCGAACATCATTTTCGGTCAATTTATTTCCGAACCCGATAGATTTATTTGCACCCCATTCCCCCCAACAATGAAAACCAAAAATTTGAAAAAAATATTTGGTCTTTCCTACTGCATTTAGTCGGGTGTTGGAAACCAGTAAATGTTAAAAACAAGCTAAAATAACAAAAATTAGAACATAAAAGCCAGGTATTCACATACACAATTATGGGAAAAATTTCAAAGTAAGCATCAAGTTAAATCGTAAATTATAATCATATCGGATTATGTTGTACTAGGGTTTGCACTGTCGATAGGTATAGAAATACCAATATATAAGAATAAGGGTGATAAAATGCAACCCCAAAATTATAGACCAGTGACAGTACTATCCTGTCTTGGAAAATTGTTTAATGCTGTTTTGAATACGAGGTTTAATAATTTTATCGAGGAAAATTTGCTATTGCATCAAAATCAAGCTGAATTTAGAAGCGGTTATTTTACAAATGACCATATATTTTGTTTGTATGCACTGTTTGAATTGTTAAAAGTGAAAAAGAAAAAACTTTACCGCTCTTTTATTGATTTTGATTTTGAAAAAGCTTTCGACTTTGTTCATAGAAATTTTTTATTGTTTAAACTATTAAATGATAACATAAATGGTAAATTTTTACGAATAATACAAAACTGTATAGTGATGTCAAATCTTATATTAGATTTAATAGTGAATTTTCTGGATTTTTTAATTGTGAAGTTGGGGTCAGACAGGGTGGAAATCTTTACCCTGTTTTATTTTTCCTATATCTAAATGATTTACAATCATATCTCGAAGAACATGATGTAATATGTGTTGATACTATAAATAAGGAAATGAGTTAATGATATATATTAAGATTTTACTCTTTTTATATGCTGATGATACTATATTGTTATCAGAATCTGCTGAAGACTTACAATCTATGCTGAATATTTTTACAAATTATTATGACAAATGGAAGCTTAAAATTAATGGTGATAAGACTAAGATACTGATTTTCTCCAAAGGAAGAATAAGCAGAAATGAAAAGTTTTATCTTTATGGAAAAGAAGTTGAAATTGTTAAAAAATACAAATATTTAGGTGTTATTTTTGCAAAAAGTGGATCCTTTCTTATAATGAGAAAAGGGCATTTTACTTATTCTTCTTTATGGGTCTGAAATCTGGGGTTACGAAAATTTGGATATTTTAGAAAAGGTTCACTTACGCTTCTGTAAGATTATACAAAATCTAAAACAGTCAACACCAAGTAGTATAGTGTATAGTGAGTTAGGAAGGTATCCTATATCATTATCAGTGAAATTCTGTTACATGTTGATGCAGATTAGTTAATAACGATGAAAATAAATTGTTTGAAATTTTGTATAAATTACTTTTTATTAATCAGAATAATTATGGTTTTGAGAGCAAGTGGGTGGCATTTGTGAAAAATATTTTTGATCATTGTGATTTATCAAATGTATGGAGGTCCCAAAATAAATTTTCTCCTGATTGGATTAAAAAAGTATAGAACTACGACTAAAAGATGAGAACCATTTCATAATGGATTGTCTTTTTTTTCAAAAAAAGAGAGAAGTGTTTCTTACCTGAATATTGTCAATCAAATACAAATACATTTAAGTTTAAACAGCTTTTATCATCACCAGATAATACTGTTCTTGAAAAATTAGCAAAATTTGTAAAAATAGTGTTAACAAAGGTCGTACCTCCTAGTGAATAACGAAAACGCAATAGTAATTGCATGTCTGTCTTTTTCACACATGCAATATGTGTAACATGTATGACATATTATTTGTTTCTCTGTAATTTTATGTTTATGAGAATAAAGTATTCATTCATTCATTCATTCATTTTTTGTTGTGTTGTTTTGTTGTTGTTATGTATACCTGGCATAAAAAATAATAAAAGCACTTGACCACGATCCAAGCCTTTGTAAATAGGGGGTTCGCAGACTGGTGTAAATTGTTGATCAAACTAACAAACTTATGATCATTAAATTGTACAATTCCAGCTCCTGTGTTCTTACAGTGGTGATCTGAGGCGGATCACCCTACCAAATCACCCCAACAAGAGTTTTACTGACAATTTACTCACGATTAAAACTTAGAAAATTTATGCAGAAACATAAATTACCTTGAAAAATTAACATTAAAATTTTTTAAAGAATCTACTGAGATTCGAACCTGGGACCCTTAGTATATCGTCCAGACGCCCTAACCAGTAGACTACAGAAGCTCACACCGAGGAAGTGTTAATTTTACCTATATAAACATTATGTTATGGGTTCCAATGCGGTTTACAATATAATATATATAAAAGTAAATCTATAGCGTATAATAGTACTGATATCTTTACTTAAAGTTTATTATTATTTATCCCGAATGAGCTGGGATCCCCTTATTGGGTTATGTGGGATGGACTGAAATGGTTTTTGCTTAACCAAATGAAAACAGCGTAATGCAGATGTGGCACTGGGTTCTGCGGAATTCCTTTTGAATGTGTTATCTAAAAGTGTTTTAAAACTAGTTCTGTGAACTTGTGATCATTCTGTTTGAAAATAACAACTTTGTGATAAAAAGTAACAATACTGTCCTGAAATTTGACAAAATTGTCATTAAATGTAATCTCCCAACAAAGAAATTGACAAAGTTAATGTGAGAGTTAATGTGAGAAGTCAATTAAAGAATGTTGGGGAGTAACATAAAAATCTTTGATCTTAAAATAAACTTTGCATTGTTTATTTTAACTGGGGGTAAGTTTTGTCTTTAACAATAAATTTGCTTCAAAATGTGGGGGTGCAGATATAACTGTACTCTAGTTTAGATAGTTTTCTTTTTTTAGAAGCCCGGTTAGCAACCTATATACATATAAAGTTTGAGCTGTAGTCGAAAATTACGACTTCAAAATCTCTTCACATTAGTAATTTTCTGTTGCTGTAACTGTTATTTGTTTCCGCCAGTGTATTTTTTCCAGAGGATGAAATACACTATTGTAGCATGTGTAATGTATCCAGTGGAAGATCTGAAGACCTTAGGGGTTCACGCTTATATATTGGCGAGTTTTGGATGTGTCTATGGGCCACTCGATATCTCTCGGCCGGAAGTCGGAATAAAATATTCGGAATGTCTCTAATGTTTTCAATCATTTATACAGGTAGTAATCTACGTCTTTGATACGGCTATATTTAAACAATCAAACTTAAACAATAAAGACTTTGAATATTTAAACCCATTTGCCTTTTCACAAAATATATTGGTTTTTAGTCCAGCACTGGTAGTTTTGATAAAAACTAGCCGTGCTGGAGTATTGTTAACACGACAATCTGCTGAGACAAAGTACCCCCAATCTGCAAATTGTTCCTCAATCTAATTAAAAACCGATCTCTCATCGCTCCCGTTTTCTGATATGTCGCGTGGGAGATCTAACGAAATCCACTTTGAGGTCACATGTGAGTGAACTGGAGCTTATGAATTTATAATGACATGCAAATGAGTTGACTTCCTATCAATAAGCCAATCAAAAAAGTTTATGAATTCTGGGGACTGACGATTTCTTCGTTAATAAAATGAGTTACATCCCTTTACCACACGATCAACTTACAAGATCGCCTAAGCCGCAATTTCATTGGTCGAACAGGACACACCTACGAGGTCACTCACATGTGACCTCAAAGCGGGTTTCGTTAGATCTCCCACGCGACATATCAGAAAACGGGAGCGATGAGAGATCGGTTTTTAATTAGATTGATAGTTCCTATGAACTCAATACAATTCTAAATCAAGGTACAATGCATAAGGTTGCATGCAGTTATTCACTGAATAATAACATATATAGAATAACTCTATCGAATAACAAATGGGTGTTAGAGAAGACTGTTTTGAGTCAAGCAAACTTTAACGTATGAATATGAAAAGGTACAGAAGTGCGAAAGCGAGGGAAATTCCATTAATTTACAACCAAGATTGTCCGTAATATTGTTACCGGCTGGTGACGGTAGGTAATTTTAATATTTACAGTTAATTAATTTCAGGCGTCATTGAGTGTTCATTTCGTCATTCTTAACCATTTCAACCATTTACTGTATTAAAAATAGTTGTAATGACCTGGCGAACGATTTTAAAATATATTTTATTGATTTGTTTCTACCTGGAAGTTATCTTTCGAAAAGAAATACGAAACAAGTTCGGAATGGGTCACGTGTTGCGAATTTGTCAACAGTATGGCGGGTCGATTAGAGTTGCTGCCTTTTTCGACTTTGACATTAAAACAGCTAGTTAAAGGAACAAGATAATTTTTTGAACGCAAAATAAAATAACGATGCCGAAAGTATGACGTATTATTATGTTTTCCTATTCTTAACGTGATCTTGTGCCAAAATTGTGGGGTCAAAAATGAGGACGGAACGAACAAATTTTATTTTTTGAACGATTTTCCAATTGTACTAAACATTGTTGTGATTTGATGTATAAAAAATTAAGATGACTATGGGTATGTATTGTAAAAAGAAGTCATAATTCATGCATGCACTTTTATTATTAAGTCTCCCAATTTAAATAATATAAAACAATTACCCCAAATAACTTGTTTTTGTATTTCTAAAAAACTCCTGGGTAACTCCACACTTTGTTGTTTCAAACATATCCATGTTTCAATTATTCTTTGATAAAATTCCGGTATTTGTTTCCATAAAGATTTTTCGATCATGTTTTTATTATTTAAATTCATT
This sequence comes from Mytilisepta virgata, assembly GCA_028015205.1. NCBI lineage: Eukaryota > Metazoa > Mollusca > Bivalvia > Mytilida > Mytilidae > Mytilisepta > Mytilisepta virgata. Next base: position 1,433,433 of record JAPWFG010000018.1, on the reverse strand, counting down.
TTAAAAAACAGAAAATTTTGTCCTAATTTGTTGAAATATAATCTCGGAATTAATGTCCAGTTTGCACCTTTATTCTCTAGTAATTTTTTAATCCATTTAATATGTATTGATTTAATATAAGTGTCTATATCTATCATTTTAGTCCCCCCTGCGTATAGTCTCTTGTTAAAACAGAGCGTTTAACTTTGTCTGATTTACCGTCCCATATAAATTTATAAATGATATTTTTGAATGTTTGTAAATATTGCTTATGTATTACAGAATTTGTAGCGATATACGTTAAATTAGGTATCAATAGTGCCTTTACAATCATAATCTTTCCTAATAAAGTGAGTTTTCTTTTTTTCCAACTTTCCACCATTTTGGATGTTTTATTAATTATTTTTTCCCAGTTTAGTTTTTGACATTCATCCTTGTTATGCCCAAAATATACCCCTAAACTTTTAATAGGCTTATCTGTCCAGTTTATATTTTCATATTTGTCCTTACTTGTTTTCAATTTCCCTAACCATATTCCATCTATTTTATTACGATTAAGTATCAAACCAGAGTAGCTACCAAATTGTTGAATCATATTTAAAGCTAGACTAACATCTTTACGGGATTTCAGAAATAGAGTTGTGTCATCTGCTAATTGACAGATTTTTAGTGTTCCACTTTTACCATCTAAAGTTATTTTTATCCCCTCAAGATCTTTATTCTCTCTAAGCCTGTTAGCCATTATTTCTACTGCTATCACAAAAAATAATGAAGAGAATGGACAGCCTTACCTGATCCCGCGAGAAGCCCTAAAGGGACTAGAAACCCACCCATTATTAAAAATACAACTTTTAATATTTGTGTACATAGTTTTCACCCATTGAATAAAAAGGAAAATGTTTAAATTTTAAGAATTGGATTGAAAGCGGCATTATATATATTAATGATCTAATTGACAATCAGGGACAAATATCAGAAGAAAACGTATTATCAAAATTAGAGAATAAATGTAATTGGATATTAGAATTATCACAAATAAAAAAAGCGATTCCAAAAATTTGGCTTGATACCATTAGGTCAGAATCTTCAGCTAAAACTAAAATCAAAATTGAAGACAAAAAAATACTGTTTGTAAAACAGGATCTACTGAAAATAGAAAAAGAATGTATATATCAAACCGTCCTAAATCAAAATCCGTTAGACGTACCTATTGGGGTTATCAAATGGGATAAATTATTTAATGAGAAATTTATTCCATCTTTTCAAAAATTATTTAAATTTATCTTTTCATATCTAAAAGATAATAAGTTCAAAATGTTCAGATGGAAATTAGTACATTTTATATTGCCCTGCAAAGTCTTATTAATGCAATGGCAATTAGTTAGTGATAATCTTTGTCCTATTTGCAAAATTAAGGAAGATTATGAACATTTTTTTCTGTCGTGCTCTTACAATAATATATTTTGGTCTAAAATCAAAGACCTGTTAAAATATTTAAAAATTGGAGAACATGTTATTAGTTTGAGAACATTAATCTTAGGATATAAAATAGATGATATCGCCTACTATGAACTCAATTTTCTTCTCACTGTTATTTATTTCTCAGTATATAAAGCATATTATGTAAGTAACCAAAAGGAAAAAAGTATTGATGTATTTTGTTTATTCAAGAAAGAAGTAGAAAACATTGTTGAAATTTTCAAGTTTAGAAATGAAAAGCCAGGTAATTTATTGGCAAAAACGTTTAATTATATGAATACCACATAGGTTAATATATACGTTCAATTATATGAATACTACTTAGGTCAATAGGTATGTGTTCACAACAAACAAGCATGCCTACAAAGTTTGTCAAGGTCACGTGTATTTGTTTTGAGTAATTGTACTCTAGAGATACCTACCTAATTTTAAATATCCGTAAAATTGTCTAGAAATAAGCAATTATACTTCGATATAGGGTTAATCCAAATACACATTTAAATCAAAACATACGTGTATAATTTATGCACTTTCTTTTAATAATCACAGAACCATATCGGAAAAGAAAGAAACAAACTCCGTAAACATGTGAATTTGACGTAATATCTAAATTGTCTAATATATCATGTACAACTAATATTAGTATAAGTAAATTTACTAAATATTTTCTCTGGATATTTAGTAACTAATTCAGAGAGATACTTGGCCAATGCTGTAACCAAGTAATTTGTTAAAACAGCAATAATGTGCAATAAAGTTATGAATGGTTAAAAAAAGTCTCCCAATTTAAAAGAAGTGCAAATTGACGGTCGGCTGTCATATTTAGAAGGGAGGCTTTATCCACCCTCTCAAACCCCTTAACATTGAAATAACTATGAAATGGTTGAGATCTTAACTCTAAACGGTTTTTTTTTTCTCTTTATAACAAGACGCAAATTCATTGGTGTGCGAGGGGTACCTAGGTTTGGTCTTTATATATTTGAAAACATTGACCACTCTATATCTGAATTTTGAGTATCCTTTAATTTGTGAATTTTAGTTTCAATACTTTTCGTATCTTCTTAAAATTATGCAAAATGGTAGAGATTTTTTTATAAAGGACCCAGTGAACAATTATACATGTTTGTAGTAATTCAAAATCAATTGCTAATAAGTATGTCTGACATAATTCATTTACATCCAATTTGTTTAATTTGCGAAAAAAATTATTCCTCCTTTTAAAAATCCTCTTTACAAATCAACTAAATAGCAATGCCTGTTATAGTGGGATGTTAGCATCAGTGCTGGACAAAAGCACTTCGTGCTATGTTTAATAATGTGAATGTTTAAAAGCGCTGTGAAAGTTTCTAAACAACAACGCTTTTATATTTGTTTTGATGTAAACTGTGTGTATCTAGGTCAATTATAACGTGGCATTGTTCAGTGTCACGATAACATGTAAACTAAATTATGTCTGAAGATTTAACCACGTGATATTGTGTATTTTTCATCATAAACTTGGAGAGAACATTCTGGTTTAAATATTTATATTAAATCGGAAAACAGAAAGATAATATTATTATTATTAAAAGTATTTATTTTTCTACGTTAATTAATTGATACCTTTTTAGTAAGGTTTTATAAGTAATTGTTATTTAATTTTTTGTATTGTAATATATCCATACGGGAAAGGAAGATTTCAAGACGAAATTGATGAAATATACGAATATATCAAAAACTTGAATTTTAGTTTTGGTTTATTGATGGTAGTTTTTGGAAATTTTGGAAAAGATTTTTAAATATGAATTTATGTTCATTAAATTTCAATTATTTTTTTATTTTTGTTTTTAAATAACAGTTAAAGTATAATCTTCAAGTATCTGCATCTTTAACATATGTTGCAATTATGAGAATAGTTTGCATTGTTTTACTTCATATAAGAAACCGTTTAAGTGTAAATGTGATCATGAAAGCATGATGTGTCAATATTGTATATAAATAAATAGCCCTTTGAAGACATCGCCTTTCTTTAGTGTCTTAAAATTAAATAAGTTGATAATTACGGACATGAACATCCCAGATACTTTGGTCACTTATGTAACATGAAATGAGGTTCCAAAAGGGAAATAATTTACCGGTATATTCTTAAAACGTGCTAATTCATTAATATTTTTTTATTAAGATGTATTATTATATCATAAACTCATATTTAAATTTCGTATTTGTGTTGTTCTTTCGTAAGTTATATATATATATATATATATATATATATATATATATATATATATATATATATATATATATATATATATATATATATATATATATATATATATATAATATGTTTATAAAAAAGTGTTAATTATTGTACCAATTTTGCCAATAAATTGGTATAATATCTAATATAAGTTATGTTTAGGAATACAATTTATCTCTACTATAGATAGATACGCAAATGCAGATGAATCATTTCGTTTTTTTCAAAATCTATACTAGCTTCGGTAGTCCTAAATATTGTTAGTAAAAAACTATTTTGGTAAAATAGTTTTCACCCCATGACGGACCCCTGTATGATTAACCACGCCTTTAATAAATGTATTTTGATGATAATTCTTTAAAATATACAGCTTTAGTAAATTCATTGTACATATGTATATATTTTGTTATGAAGTGAGCATTTTCTTTGTTATCATGATGATTTGCAAGTAAAAAAATATTTTAATTGGATAATTCTCTGTAAGAATAGAATAATAAATGAGGCTAATATTTAAGAATTTTTGTAATCAGATTTTCTGTTTTTGATTTAAATGCAAAGAAATACAAACATAATTTTCCCCTGATATGGTTCTTTGTTTTTTGAAATTAAAGTGTTAAATAAATAAAAATTTTACAGGTTCTTTGAAAGAATATAAGCAATATATCTAACCTTATTACATTGAAATATGCTTTGTTGTTTGGAATATTTCATACTGAATATTATTTTTATGTATCATAAGTATGCATTAATAAAAATAAAACCATTTTCCATTCATGAATATTTTGTCTTTGTACTACACATTGGACCTGATCCAACTGGTTATGGAGTATGGAAATTTCACCAGCCATGCAAAAATAATTGATAAAAGGTAGATTTAGCAATGATTTGTATATATACAAATCCTTGGATTTACAAATCAGCAAGTTCATCCAGAACATGTTTTATTGTTTCCTCCCAAGCATACATACATTTGGTTTTTGGTGGATAGGCAACTCATTGCCAACATACTGTTATTTCGGAAATTATTGCCTGCATTTATTATTGCGATTTTATCATTTTAGAATAAAATGCAATGTTATTTTTGCGATATTGTGAAAAATCCTGTTTAATTCTTATAAAAAAATTCAAAATGCGAATATAAATAATTGCGATTATAAGCCTGTCGCATTTTTTGCAATAATAAAAGCATCGCAATAATTTCTGGATTTACAGTGTTAAAAATCTTATTTGAAAAAAGTGGTCTTTATTTTTTGCAAGAGGTTATTCATTTGGTCTGGTGGATAGTTGTTTTATTGGCGACATATTTAAATTGTATAGAGTTACCAATATTTATCAAACATATCCCTGCCACATTCTGTATGTATATGCCTGTAATTCAATGGGTGTTGTTTGTTGCTGTGTTGCATGTTTGATTTTTCGTTCCTTTTTGGGTACATTAATTCCTTTTCTCGGTTGAATTGTTTACATTTGTGATTTCAAGGGCTTTTATAGCTGACTATGTGGTATGGGCTTTGCTTTTTTTGTTGAAGGCTGTTTGGTGACCTATAGCTGTTAATTTCGGTGATATAAGGTCTCTTGTGAAACAATCTCATCGAAATTCATACCAAACTTCTTTTTTATATTTATTTGGTTTCCTATATTCTTGAAGGTATATCAAAGCACACCTCTTATATAATAGCAATTATTAGTCATATATAAAGGTATTTTGATAGATAAAACCAAAACCATATTCAAATGTGAGGTCAAATCTTTAACATTTACACTTATCTTATATGCCCTCATTGCTTACATTACAAATAAAGTATGTATGATTGTCACAGACAGCCTCAAATAATTATGCAAGATAATTAAAAACATCCAGGAAACAAATTATGTCGATATGAATTTTGAAAGTTAAAATGAATTGAGCCGGAAAATATAGCAACCTGAGGATTAAACATATGTTGCAAAGTCAATGCAATTTGCCTTAGTCACTTTAGAGTTTGCAGAAATTGGGAATTGCAATAGGATCAGGAATTTGTACATTAAACACAAAGTAAAAAGTATCTACATTCCTATCCACTTGTGCAATAATCTACACACTATTACATATTTTCAATGATGATGTGACAACAAAACTCATCAATATTAATCAATATCTAATTCACAGCTAATCATTTCAAATCAAAAGCAAATAAAATCAACAAATGTTGGTTACCAGTCAGAAGTCGTGGGTTCACGTATTGCTTTTCTTTTTTTAAAGAAAGCAACTTGCTTAAAAAAAATACCTTAAAAATATACTTGAAGCATTTTGGTTTGGTATATACTAGTAACACATGTGTGAGCTAATTTGGTATACAAATAATGTTAACAAGTGCAACTGATCAACCTTACCTGTACAGTTAGCTCTCTCTTGCTGCAATAATCACATTAATATGAATATATGATTCCAGATAACATTATCCTGCCGAAACATTATCAATATTATACTATATCATAATATTATATTATACTGGATACATTACACATAATACACTGGTGGAAACAAATCACAGTTACAGCAACAGCAATTTACTAATGTGAAGAGATTTTGAAGTTGTAAATTTCCTGTTTCCGTAATACAACAATTAACTAATAAGAAGTCATGATGGGAATGTCTGAAGGGAACGATCACTAGTATATAGGGAAGTTTATAAAATATTTTTATAATTGCCATAAATCATTGTTGAATTGCACGAAAAAAAAAATATTTAAAAGTTATTTACAAACCAATTGATGTAATACAAATACAATAATAATAATAATTCTTTTTTTTGTAGCTAAGTTTTTACCTTCCATTTGTCAAACGAGAAAAGAAAATCCTACAATATGGGAATATCTCCCTATATTTAGTTGCTACAAGTCCTTTCTTTAATCCCAGTCTCGTTGTTTTTCCCCTCAATTAATAAAACTGGTTTTATGAGATAAGCCGAGTTAAATCTACAAAATAATCAGTTCTCAGTCAGATAGCATACATATATCTTAATTATTAATGATAAGCAGGGAATCAAAAGAAGGAAACAAACAGAGAGAAAAGAATCAAAAATATTTCATGTGTCTGAAGAATTTTATAATGAAAAAAACTGTGTTTTGCAAATTCACTGACAACGTGGTCTGGTCTGAATACTTCTTGTAGAGTAAAATCAAAACTCAATATCAAATAAAAAAATGTATGAATAATTTAAATTTTGAAAATAGAAAGAATCTTATAAAAATGAGAATAAGTGATCATGTTTTAGAAATTGAAAGAGGAAGGTACAAAAAAAATAAAAGAAATAATAGAATATGCGAAAAATGCTATTTAAATTTAATCGAAAATGAAAAACATTTCTTTTTTGTATGTCCAATATATAATACTTTTAGACAAGAATTCGATGATATTATTTTAATCAAATTACCAGATATAAATAACTTGTCAACTATTGAGAAACTGAAAAGAATACTTTCTCATAATGACATCTCCACCGCAGTTTGCGTCTCCATTTATTAAAAAGTCTCTCGAATTTATGAAAGTGGACTCTACAACTGCATAGATTTTGTACAAAGTTTGTGTATGCTATATTAACATGACTTTATTCTAATTTTTTAATTTGTTTATTATGTTCATTTTGTTTGCTGTCAACCCCTAGGGGTATAAACATGCTTTTCGAATAAAGATAATTTATTAAAATTCCTTAAACTTTTTTGTTGTATTTTTACAGTTACATGAAATGTTGAAGCTACTGAATTGACCGCACCAAGTCACATCGGTAAGTATATATTATTTAGTTTTCTCTTGAATGTAAGTAAGTGTAAGCTGCAAAGGACAACTGCCTATACATGTATATTTTATGCACAAATACAGTCAAGAAAACATTTCATAACTTTATGGAAAATTGGTTCATGAAAAATCTTTCAGGTTCAGAGGTATATAATTAGAAATTTTCTGTCTACGTTTGATATTTGCTTAGCATTATTATAGACCAGTAGACATACCTGTAGGTGGAAACAGCTCTCCCTTAAAATTATTTTGAAATCATATGTGAAAACTAAAAGAAAAATATTGCTATAGCAGTATCCCACATATACGTCCTCCTGTATGTATGTATCCTGTACATTGCCAAATTTGTAGATTTTATTCTGTTGGAAACCCTATTTAAAAGTCATCAAAAGTAACCACAAATTCAAAATATAAACATTTTGTATCATTATGTCTTAATAACTGGTCAGTGACAACCTACAGGAAACATTCACACAGCCAGTGCATTTCAAACTTAAGGTATATTTAGCTGAATTAGCCCAAAGTCTTATTCCTTTGCTTAATGTATGTGTTCTGTGTCAAGAATTCAGACCAGTAATATAATGTAGTGCAGGGAGGTGGTTGCAACATATTATGTAATATTCCAACTTCATAAATTAATAAATACAATATGGCTGACAGGCCGTGTACATAATAGCAGTGAAAGTAGATATGCACATCATATATTTATAATATTGCAAGAAGAGGCACATTTCCCTTATCAGTAATTCAATTTAATTTTTACTATTGATTTACTTTCTTTACAGGTTTGAATCTAAAAATTATGCTGATGAGGGAAGTTAAAGAATCATTAACCACATGCAATGAAAGAAATTACTTCCAAATTCTATTTTTCCAAAAATGTGTGAAGGAAAATGAAACTTGAAGTTCTCAACGTTGACATAAGAGATGTGAATTTAACATTATTATAATAAAATTCCTTGTGATAGTGATGTTTGTTCATTTTGGAGGTACAATTGAAATTTGATTGGTAGCTTAATTGTTTAAAGAATCCAGTGGATGAAATGGAGAAATGGAACTCATTCATTGTCTGTGACTGTACTATTCATGGAGATATTGTATTGATGAATTTTCAATTATATATCAAGCTTAGATAACATACATTGAACAATTTTCATACATTAGGAACTTTTAGCAACAGTTTGCTATAAAAAAAAGGTTTCTGCTAGAACAAATTTCAATCACAATAAAAACACATGAACAAGTTTCGACTTAAATTTGTGAACCACAACAGTTAAAGTCAGTTGCATAGTGATATACACAATTTTAACTTGTTGGAAACATCTCTCCATCTTCGAAGGACAGAAATAATAAAAGTAGTAGTACTCTTCCCTTGTTGAATCTTGTAGTTACATCCCTCCCCCTTTTTCACACGTACACACATACAAAAACTTCCCACTGTCCAAAAGAAACCAAAAAGGAGTTGTACTATACACAAGCAGAAAATTGACTAATTTTGAATTGAAATCTTTTGTGGGCTCATAACGAAGTACTGTTCAACTGAACATACCCCCCCCCCTTTTTAACCCCAGAAGTTATATAAAATTTTGAAATTTAAAATAATTTTAAAGGGGTATATGTTGTGTAACGTTATCTACGCCTTAAGAAGGATGACATTTTTGTTTTTATTATTTTCTGTCCTATTTTTTTAAAAAGGGGGGGGGGGGTGTAAGCACATGAATACAAATTTGAATTTATATTATGAAAAGAGGAACGCCTCCACAATGCAGGTTTCCATCATAGAAGTCATCATATATTGTAAATCATTTCAATTTCTAAATTTTACACGATTATTATGTAGTTTTCACGCAAATTGCACCAGATAATCAAATATTTTGCAAATAAAGTTGCAGACCATTTTCATTAAAAGAAAAAAATGCGTATTACAAATCAAAATTGGCAAAAATTGGTGATTCAACTAAGCTAATATCGTATTTGTACGGTGTTGCGTTGTAAACTTGTATACCGAATAACCCAGTTGGGCCTCCCTCTGTATATAGTCTTCTGTGCGTTTGTAAATAAAGGCGGGGTGAAAAGTTCGCACTACCTGCCAACTTTATTCAAAAAGTGCAAGCGCGTACCTGGATTTATATTAATATCAAGGGTATCAACTGACAGAAGAATAACATTATTTTTTTTAAACTTCTACCCGCACACTGAAATCTTTACAGTTTAAGGTAAGGTTTGCTGTCACAGGGAGATAACTCGAATTGAAAAGTTCTGATCACTTGAGCGTTGGATCCGGCGAATTTTAACAACGTCGAAAAAGCGCGTTGCGTACTATTATCGTCTGACAAAATGTCAAAACATCGTAGCAGTGAATCGAATCACATGTTTAACAATCAAAAATCAAAATGTTGCTCTATTGCTTGGAATGCATTCAGGAACTAGATCAATGTCAAGTTAAGAAAAGTTTTTTATTGCCAGAAACAGGTGAAAGTCTACACAACTGCCGAATCGTGTATCTATGTGTTGAATATTGATCAACGTTGATTTGGGAGAATATTTTTTAAAACGACAAAGTCTCATTTTTATGGACGACTTCATCATTACCGATGCTTTGAATTAATAGATTTCAGTAACTGATCGTCTTTAACATGGCCAGAAATTATGAGGATACAGTGAATAAATCATTATTACATGTACATGTAATAGAGTCGCTAATTGCTACGAGATTCAAACAACGAACTCATGGAGGTCATAAATCCTGATCTTTCCACGAATTGAAAATCTAACCTTTAACAGTTCAAGAAGAGATTTTGAATAGCTACGTGTATTTTGACCTCATTAGTTCAATAAAAATGTCCATTGATTTTCTGGTCTTTATCTACTTTAGCGCTCACTCTTGTAATGTAGAGCTATGATTTGGTAGGGATATGGTTAGCTGAAGGAAGGGTTCCTTCTCAGGTCAGAGCCTATTACATTTATAATTTGATGTGTTTTCTTATTTCTATTTAGAATATAAAAAGGGAAAACTATGCAGTATTTTTCATACATAAAAAAAAGCAAAACAAAAAACAAACAAAAAACAAAAACACATGCCATGCTTGAGGCATGTTTTATAGTTGAATATACATTGCACCACGATGCATGTAAAACAGATCCAACACAATATTTGCTTAGTACTTTGTTTTACTATACTCGAATTTAAAGTTGATCTAGATACTATCAAAAGAAGACTTCCATATGAATTTCATCAAAATCCGCAAATTAATATAGGCATGAGAGCGCTTAAAATGAGGACGAACGGACAGACGGACGGACGCCCGGCATTTCTATGTCCCCGCATTGCGTTCCGGCGGGGGAAATAAATTATGACCTGAAAACGGCTTTCAGTGATTTATTTTCTTACAAAACTGGGTAAATACATCATTTATGTGTTTAAGAGGGGTTAATATAGCATCCGTTTCCATGGAAACGAGATCGGGGATGTATGAATTTTATTATTTTATTATAATGGAAATATTTAAATCTGTGAGTTCTCAATTTTTTATGAAATCGTGGGACCCGGAAACAGGACATTTTCACCTTTTTGTTGCCATGGCAACGTCTCTATTTTTTGCAAGGAAATGTTAAAATGTTGTGTTTTCGTGATTTTGTCTTACATTTTCATGCAGATTTGATAAATAATATCTAGAACATAAACATTTTTACAATTGTCATTAAAAACTTGAATAGTTTTAATACTTGCATAAATTATTTCTTGAAAATAGTAAAATAAATACATTGTGACAAAACTACCAAAAATCCAAATTTTGAGCTGTTTTTACAAAAAAACTGGACGGGCGATTTTCTTAAAAATGCCACAATCCTAGGCGCTTGAACTTTCGCGATTTTGTTTTGGGTACACTATATAGAACTTCTTGGGAATTTCGATGATCACGTGACATTGTTTTGAGTGGTATGTGGTGAAAATGAAAGTAGATATTCTAAGCTTGAAAACTGTAAAGAAACCGATATATAAGTTAGGCAAATTATAATTTTACACGTCTTATAAAACACAGTGAAAAGTACGGACCATTTTTATCATATTTGAAAAATACACCATTAACCTGGTTATTAGTTTGCAACCTTAAATACACGTCAATTCGAAACCCCGGTTCGAAACACTAATTTTTTATAGACATTTACATGTACTTCATAAGTTAACGGCAAACTTATCCATATAGAACCCGAAATTATTACAAACAAAACATTTAAGAAATTCAAAATCTGTTAGGGGACTTCATACAAGACTGAAAGGTTCACAAAAAAGACAGTATTAATCTATTTTTTTTTAAAATAATTGTTCAGTGCCACAATAGTGATATAAAATTACCAGAGAGATTATAGAGTCAAGTTGACACTGACAAAAGACCAAAGACATATTTATATTTCGTAATTTATATTATTTTAAATATAATAGAACTAATAGTAAAACAGGTCAATTATTACAAAATATTTTCTTTGATAAACGTGACACCATGTGATTTGTGAAAAACTCACTACAAATAAAACGAAGATTAAACAAAAATATATTTAAATAAAATACAATAAAAAAAAAATATTTACAATTCTTGACAATGCATGTGACTTGTAAGTAGTATAGGGCATGGTGATATACAACTCTGATTGGATGAGAAAATCACGTGACCACGCCCATCAATCACCTGTCATGTACCTGACGTAAGTCACATAATTATGCAAATGAGTAATAAACCTGTCAAGAATGATTGACAGATCAAAGGACGAAAAAGTACCGCCATTAAAACCCATAAACCTCATCCATCAATGTCATGTCATCTCACAAAAAGTTTCCTAAATTGCACACTGGCATAAATATGTCATCTTGATTGAAAGACCTCATCAATCAAACATCAAAGGATGCAATCCCCAAGGATCTCATAAAAAAATCCCGATAGTAAAGTGAGAGGCGTAATTTTGGATAAGGATGTATATCATTAAAAGGACATAACGCTTACGACTTTATTAAGACTGAAAATAACGATGCTGGAATGCCCAGAATGCTACTGTATCATAGTGTATATAGACCAACCACACAACTGCCCCTGTCCCGAAGACCGAAATGAAGGGTTCGTAGACAACAGGGACTTGATATTGGAAGAACAATCGCTAAAAAAAAGGTATATTCTCTTCAACACAAGAAGAGGAGGGGGATTTTAAATCTCCAGTGCGTGTCACACGAGACTGTGTGCCGCGAACTGGATCAACGCACCCTTGCCAGATGGCGCCGGGGCGGCCGGCCGGGTTCCCCCCCCCCCCGCAATAACGTTTTGAAAGTTTCTCTAATCAGAGACTTAGACATATAAATTTCTCATAAATACACGAGGAAATCGCAAAAGGCTTCATAGTAGACTCGTGATACGTTGGAAAATGACGGTATACGTCAGAGATCCAAAAATGTGGGAATAGGCGTTTAAAAATTTTTCCAATGGTAAGATCAATCCTTATGCATATTACAGAGCACCACAAACGGTAGGAGGATTAGGAGGAAGATACAGCGGAACGTTTCATGTTCCTGTAAAAGCACCCGAAAAAGTGGTATTGCCCATCGAAGAAATCAATCCAGTGGCTGCAGTAGCAGAGAGGGCAAAAGCGGATCTGAAAAGAGAAATCAAAGATGGATTACCTCATGTGGATCCGTCTCAGATTCGCCGTAAAAGGAATCGCCCGTAAATCATAGATACAATATTAATAACAGGCAACGTTAGGTAATTTTCATTAAACAGTTGTTTGTCGCTATGTATGCATGCCCTTCGTGTTATTTGCGTTTTTCGACAGACGACAATTTGAGGAGACATTTGAAACATGTACATCAAAGCGAGCTAAATGAACCAGTAGGAGGAGGAAGAGGTGGTGGGGTATGAGGCGGAGGAGGAGTTGGTAGTGGTGGTGAAGAAGAAGGAGGAGGAGGAGGATTGTTTCAATTTCTGCACCCCTTCACAGCGCTAGTCAGTGGCCCAACATCTTGTGGCAAAACATACCTGGTTAACGATATATTACAAAACATAACATAAGTCATGTCTCTTCCACCACAAAAGATCATATGGCTTTACAAAAGATGGCAACCACGATGAAATTCAAAGAACGGTTTTGCCTGAAGTCGAGTTTGTACAGGGTGTTCCTGTAGATTTCGACAAAGACATTTTTCGTCATCTGGTGATCATAGACGACCTGATGTCGACAAAATGTCCTCGAATCACGGATTTATTCACAGAAGGCAGTCATCACAGAAACCTTTCCGTTATTGTTTTAAACCAGAATCTCTATTTTAGCCGAGACCCAACTCAAAAAAGAAACTGTCATTATCTCGTTTTATTCAACAACCCGATAGACAGGCAAATGTATCCAGACAATATACCCTATTTTATGAGAAAGTTAGACGATGCTGTGAACAAACAATACTGGTATTTACTGATAGACGTAAAACCCACAACAGACAGAAACAACTGGTTATCTTACCACGTTCGACCAATTATGCAAAATCTAAACATATTAATACAGTCAACGTCACACAAACCGGTCATTCTTCTACAGAGATGTCAGCCTGGATTACCGTCAATATTTGAGTCAAACACAAAAGTTGCATCCGATACAAAAGGGGGAAAAAGAAGGACATGGATTACAAGCAGCAGCTCCCCAATGGTATGTTAGGGGAATTCAATCTGGAGAGGGTATACAGGAAGAGAAAACACCAAAAAGAAGAATGTCAGAAGAATCAGACGACGACGACGAAAATGAATTACCAAAGAAAATGAAATTGATCCATCAACAGATTTACCTAGTTCCGTATATTCGCCACTGATACCCGCTCGCTGAGGAATGGAACGAAAACATAGAGGGCAAAATTGACGACTACATATCAGATGGAGTAGATTCGAGTCTTGCAAAAACTAGAGCAGTCAACTATTTTCTTGCGGAAATAAGAAAAGAACTTAGACAAAAATATGTGGAATTAATTTGGAATTTGGATAGACTGATGAACGACCCTCTACATGAAGAAGTCATGAAAACTGTGAAACATTGCAAGACTGTTTATGGTATGACTTTGGAAGAAGCTGCGAAACAAGCCGTTTAACTGAGAAAACACTTGATAGACGAAAACTTAATGCCAAAACACGATGAAGATGTATATGATTCAGAATAAAATTGACTGAACCTCATTCGTCTTTGTGCTTATTTACATTGTTATGGATATGACATTAAAGAAGCATTACATAAACCGTAGAAAAAATGAAAACATCAATATGTCATACATGCTGCAGTGATATTTGTCGAAATTTGGGGTTAACAATAAATAACTAGAGGCTCTCAAGAGCCTGTATCGCTCACCTGGATGAACTTTTCACCTTGAGCAGGACTTAAAATTTAAGCGTTGCAGTCAATTTGGCTGGTTTTTCTAAAGGGTTCTATGTTAAACTAAGTTCGGCTGTGACAGCCATCCTGGTTTACAGTCCAGTTCAATGGATACATTTCTAAAAGAGAACCATCTCAGGTCCATTACTGCTAAGTCTTGTTCCAACTGGCTAGTAAGTGGTTTCAGACAAGAAGATTTTTAAATGAATTTTCCCATAGGGTCCTATGTTGAACTAAGTTCGGCTGTGGCAGCCATCTTGGTTCACAGTCCACCAATACGGACACATTTCTGAAATAGGACATCCTAAGGATCATTGCTGCCATGTCTGTTTCGAATTGGTCAACTTGTCTCAGACAAGAAGATTTTCCAATGAATTTTCCCATAGAGTCCAATGTTAAACTATGTTCGGCTGTGGCGGCTCATCGGACACAATTCCGAAAGAGGACCATCTAAGGACCATTGCTACCAAGTCTAGTTCTAATTGGCTTAGTGGTTTCAGACAAGAAGATTTTTGAGTGAATTTCCCATAGGGTCCTACGTTAAACTAAGTTTGGCTGTGGCGGCCATCTTGGTTCACAGTCAACAAAATCTGACATATTTCTGAAACAGGACCTCCTAAAGACCATTGCTGTCAAGTCTGGTTCCAATTGGTCAAGTGGTTTCAGACAAGAAGATTTTTCAATGAATTTTCCCATAGTGCCCTATGTTAAATTAAGTTCGGTTGTGGCGGCCATCTTGGTTGACAGTCGGGGTCATCGAACATAATTCTGAAAGAGGACCATCTAAGGACAATTTTCCTAAGTCTGGTTCTAATAGGTCAAGTCGTTTAAGACAAGATGATTTTTCAATGAATTTTCCCATAGGGCCCTATGTTAAACTAAGTTCGGCTGTGGCGGCCATCTTGGTTAACAGTCCGGGTTATCGGACATAATCCTAAAAGAGAACCTCCTAAAGACCAATACTGCCAAGTTTGATTACAACTGTACTTGTAGTTTCATAGAAGAAGATTTTTGAAGTTCAACCCCCCTTTTTCTAATTTTAAAAACAGCACCCATGTCGGTTGGAAGTCGGCAATGCCGTACATAATTTGGGAAGGGTGCCGCCCAAGGACCGTTCCACCAAAGATAGGTCATAACTGGCGCAGTGGTTTCAGAGGAGAAAATCTTTAAAGGAAAGTTTACACCGGACGCTGTCTTTAAATGGCAAAAACTCCTATGAGGGGCCAATCAATGATTTTGGTCATGTTGACTGATTTGTAGATCTTACTTTGTTGAACATTTTTTGCTGTGTACAGTTTTTCTTTATCTATAATAATATTCAAGATAATTACCTAAAACTGCAAAGTTTCCTTAAAGTTAACAATTTAGGGGCAATAACCCACCAACGGGTGGACCGATTCATCTGAAAATTTCAAAACAGGTAGAACTTGACCTGATGAACATTCTAACCACTGTCAGTTTTGCATTAAATGTTTTAGTTTTTGAGATATAAGACAAAAACTGCAGTTTAACCCTATGTTCTTTTTTTAGCCATGGAGGCCATGTTGTTGGCAGGCGGGGTCATCGGACACTTTTTTTAACTAGATAACCTAATGATGCTTGTGGCCTTTTGACCCTTTGGGCTAGGTGAGCTAAAAATACTTACTATTTTTTTTTAACAATGACTGGTTTTCCAAGCTAATTTAACGAATTCATTCGTTGTGTAAAAATACTGTAGACAAACACACGTATTTCATCCTTCGCGACAAGAAAACAAACAATATCTAAAAACAAAATTCTAAATTTCGTAAACAATTATTCATATGATCATAGTGAAACAGACAAGATTTTCTTTTTAAAAAATTTGTTTGAAAATAGAAAAACTTTGACAGCTGTTAGCATTATTCCTAAGTTTTCATATTAAATTCTTTATGACGCCAGAGGAATCTCGAAATATTGGAACATTCTCATCTATTAAAATACAATCGTTCATGTTCGATAAACATGAGGATACCGATAAAAAATTGAAAGTATTAAACATTCATAAATAATAATTAGTGTGCAGGTCAGTAAATTTTCCGGTTTTATCTTGACACACGATGGTCTCACCCAATACTCTTATCTGAGGACGGATCACAAAAATGGTAGTTAATTTTATTAAATCGTGTTCGAATCATCTTTAGTTGGGGTGGCTTAAATTAGTATTTCAGTTTCCACTGATTATCGGCTGTACAGAGACTCTGCGACTGACTATATTATTCTAAATCATCTTGATCTAATAACACAGCTGTTATTCCTTGTTGTCAGATTAATATTTTTGTGAAATCAATATCCGATGGCAATTTGCAGGGATATTACTCTGATCAATATTTCTACTTCATTGGATTCTGAACGGGGTTCAATAGGGGGTATGCTAGAGACGTCTTTAAGTATGTTCGCCACAGATGCGTGAAGTCCATGCTTTAAACAAATAAAAACGTTGCTTATCCGAATCTACATATAACTCCCTTTATGACCTCTTAACAGATCTAATTACAAATACAATATTGATACTGTACCCCATAAGCATATTACTTAAATTAAAAATATAAATTATTTTTATAATAAGAAGGTAATTGATGAGCTAAATATTTCTAACTCAATTAATCCAAACGCCTAAGAATACTGCCTCTGTCACCTCTTACTGAATAATTGGTTGGAACTTACTTTGTTTTTGTGTTGTTTATTTTTTCCAGTTTACAAAATCAAAAAAACATGTTGGATTATTTAGATGTTTTTCTTTTCCGATCCGGTCACTTAACCCCATGCATCCCCCTTTTATCATCATAAGCTAGTGATGTTTCTACAATATACATTTTATTGAGCTTTCATTGATCGAATGAATCTAAATTTTATTGTTTACGTCTGCTTGGTGAAAGGATTAGATTGCGTAAATTGTGATCCAAACATTCCGAACATTGGGTTTATTAGAGAAATCATAAGGTAGCACAAAATATTTTCGTAACATTTTATTTGTGTTATGATAATACTTTCTTGAGACATTTGAAAAAAGACATTTCAAAAATGTTTCGAAAACATATCAATAGTGTTTTTTAAACGTTTTATTAAATTAATTATAACATTTTTTGGCATAATTTTTTCAAAAACGTTTTCTTTACGATAATTTTAAAATATCATTAATTGACTAAGATATATTCAACTCAATAACAAACAAAAAACTTCCAATACAATTAAAGGACAAACTATGCCAATTTGGCACGTACGTGGTATGCCAATTGAGATTTTGGCCATATTGGACTGGGTACGACCAATGCTAGTATGATTGTATCTCGGCACTCTCTTGATTTATCCTATCCTTATTTGAACACATCCATGACATCGGAGATCTGTTAATTAATAAAAGTATAGTTGCCTAATGTTTTTGATATTGATATAGTTATAGGTCCACGGTAAGCCATATGCAATATTGTTTGCTTTGGTCCTATTGCTATACAATGTGAAAACATTGAGCAATGACACTATACACTGTAGTTATAATACAAACTGTTTTTGCAATATTTTGCAATGAAATGAGTGCAATATTTTCATGGAATATAAATTTAAAATATTTAAAGAAAACTGCTTTAAAAGCCTTTTTTTTTAATGCTCTTCCGCGATACTTCAATTGAATAAAAAATTGTGTATGAAGTGTAATCTATATTCTAAACCCCGGATAGTGAATTTTTTAAAAAGTTTAGAAAGGTTTATTTAAACTCTAATATTAATAAATAATGATTTTAAAATGTTATCAAATCACTTCAAAGAAATAAAACTAGAGGCTCTCAAGAGCCTGTGTCGCTCACCTGTATCTAATGTGATTTTGGAAATTATGTAAAATTATATAATGATTGAGACCAAGATTGGTTTAATTTGACACAGTATTTAAAATTAAAAACAGGTCATCTTAGTGTAGTCTTACAATAGCTACTGAAGACATCTTATCATTATTATTTTTGAATATGTGGTCAAGTTGTGACCATTCAGAATTTTTTTTACAATTTTCTGATAGACTTCTAAACATCTTGGATGATGGATCGGCAACAAAGTAACAACACTTGGTCAGCACCTCATAAGGAACATTCATGCTATGTTTTGTTACATTCCATTCAGTGGTTCTCTAAAAGAAGTCATTTGTATGCATTTCCCATAGGGTCCAATGTTAAACTTAGTCCCCTGCTGGCGGCCATCTTGAATGATGGATCGGCTACAAAGTAACAACACTTGGTCAGCACCTCATAAGGAACATTCATGCCAGATTTAGTTTCATTCCATTCAGTGGTTCTCTAAAAGAAGTCATTTGTATGCATTTCCCATAGGGTCCTATGTTAAACTAAGTTCCCCGCTGGCGGCCATCTTGGATGATGGATCAGCTACAAAGTAACAACACTTGGTCAGCACTTCATAAGGAATATTCATGCCATGTTTGGTTGCATTCCATTAAGTGGGTCACTAAAAGAAGTCATTTGTATGCATTTCCCATAGGGTTCTATGTTAAACTAGGTCCCCCGCTGGCAGCCATCTTGGATTATGGATCGGCTACAAAGTAACAACACTTGGTCAGCACCTCATAAGGAACATTCATGCCATGTTTGGTTTCATTCCATTCAACGGTTCTCTAAAAGAAGTCATTTGTATGCATTTCCCATAGGGTCCAATGTTAAACTTAGTCCCCTGCTGGCGGCCATCTTGAATGATGGATCGGCTACAAAGTAACAACACTTGGTCAGCACCTCATAAGGAACATTCATGCCAGATTTAGTTTCATTCCATTCAGTGGTTCTCTAAAAGAAGTCATTTGTATGCATTTCCCATAGGGTCCTATGTTAAACTAAGTTCCCCGCTGGCGGCCATCTTGGATGATGGATCAGCTACAAAGTAACAACACTTGGTCAGCACTTCATAAGGAATATTCATGCCATGTTTGGTTTCATTCCATTAAGTGGGTCACTAAAAGAAGTCATTTGTATGCATTTCCCATAGGGTTCTATGTTAAACTAGGTCCCCCGCTGGCAGCCATCTTGGATTATGGATCGGCTACAAAGTAACAACACTTGGTCAGCACCTCATAAGGAACATTCATGCCATGTTTGGTTTCATTCCATTCAACGGTTCTCTAAAAGAAGTCATTTGTATGCATTTCCCATAGGGTCCAATGTTAAACTAAGTCCCCCTCTGGCGGCCATCTTGGATGATGGATCGGCTACAAAGTAACAACACTTGGTCAGCACCTTATAAGGGTTCATTCATGCCAGATTTAGTTTCATTCCATTCAGTGGTTCTCTAAAAGAAGTCATTTGTATGCATTTCCCATAGGGTCCTATGTTAAACTAAGTTCCCGCTGGCGGCTATCTTGGAGGATGGATCAGCTACAAAGTAACAACACTTGGTCAGCACTTCATAAGGAATATTCATGCCATGTTTGGTTTCATTCCATTAAGTGGATCACTAAAAGAAGTCATTTGTATGCATTTCCCATAGGGTTCTATGTTAAACTAAGTCCCCCGCTGGCAGCCATCTTGGATTATGGATCGGCTACAAAGTAACAACACTTGGTCAGCACCTCATAAGGAACATTCATGCCATGTTTGGTTTCATTCCATTCAACGGTTCTCTAAAAGAAGTCATTTGTATGCATTTCCCATAGGGTCCTATGTTAAACTAAGTTCCCCGCTGGCAGCCATCTTGGATGATGGATCGGCTACAAAGTAACAACACTTGGTCAGCACCTCATAAGGAACATTCATGCCAGATTTAGTTTCATTCCATTCAGTGGTTCTCTAAAAGAAGTCATTTGTATGCATTTCCCATAGGGTCCTATGTTAAACTAAGTTCCCCGCTGGCGGCCATCTTGGATGATGGATCGGCTACAAAGTAACAATACTTGGTCAGCACCTCATAAGGAACATTCATGCCAGATTTAGTTTCATTCCATTCAGTGGTTCTCTAAACAAGAAGATTTTTGAAATTTCAGCCAATCAGAACACATTATTGGGCCTGGCAGCCATGTTGAATATTCGATCAGCACCAAAATTACAAATTATGTAAAGGACCTTCACAGGAACATTGCTGCCAAGTTTGGTTCCATTTGGTTCAGTGGTTTTTTAGAAGAAGATTGAAATGTGAAAAGTTAACGGACGGACGAAGGACAACAGACGACGGACGGACGACGAACGACGGACGCAAAGTGATGGCAAAAGCTCACCCTGGCTTTTAGCCAGGTGAGCTAAAAAACGAAAAGTTTTCAAAATTAGATTTACTCGCGTCTTAAAGCTGTCGGACATTGATTATCTTAAGTAACATTTCGGAAACGCTTTAAAAATATTTAAGTTTAATAAATCAAAAGACGACTTCTATGCGTATTTTTTAACCATCTCTGTGCCACGGGCCACTTTTGGGCCACTTTTTTCATACTACGTTCACTGCCACGGGGCCACTTTTGGGCCATTGTTTTTTCTTGACGTTAAACAATGGGAATAACGTAGCATTACTATGACGTCCCAAACTTCATTGCCGTGTACACAGTGACGAGGTTTGGTAAGGGGTATCTCCATAATGAATCTAAAACTTTTTTTCCAAAAATAAGCAGTTGATAATTACGTAGCATTTGATGGATGGATGAATTATTGTTTAACGTCCAGTGTAAATTAGGACAAACGTAGTTATTGAACAAACATAGATACGTCCGGGGTAGTAATCCCTCTTTCCAGGGATTACACTTATCTTTTTTAAAACTTAAAAGGGCAAAGTTCCATGACACTTTTTTTTTCAAAAACAGATCAGATGTACAGTTGACTTTCGTTATCTCGAACACATTTAAGTCGAAATTCCGCGTAACTCAAATTATCTGTTTGGACCCGCAACAGCAGTAACTATACAGATTTCTCCTGATATCTCGAATTTTTATGCTTAAGTTGAACTAGATTTTCAGGTCCCAATGGATTCGACATAACAAGAGTTGACTGTATATGAATACTACCATAATCCTGACTTTCTGGCCGGCTTTAATGAAATAGCATGGATTATTTACCACTACCTCTAATGAAATTGTCTCTTGTTTTTATTTATTTTTGTAAATACTCAAATTTTTCGCAACAAACTTTTATGAAATCAAATTTTGGTCAAAGTGTTCAAATGATATAAAGAACACTGAAATGTGTTGACATAGTGGATGAGGAAAGCTGGATGTGAAATTGAAGATATATACCTTACATGTATATTTCTATTTTACCGGCAGTACTAACTCATGTGAGTCATATCGTTTTATCAGATAAAAATAACAATACAAAAAAAAATAATACAACATTTCAACAAACAAAACAAAAAATTCTATAAAAAATATCCCTTTTTAAATGGCATATCCCTTTAAATTTTTTTTTTAATTCATAGATTTATTATTGGTCCAAAAAAGTTTTAACCATAGCACAAAGTGCTCATGCCCAGTATTGATGTTAATATGCACGCTTTAGCAATGGATTTTGAATTAATACCAAAATATTTATAATTATTTACGGGGTACTTCATAAAAAGAAATATCAACCATTTTATATAACGTAGGAAGATAACAAGTGTACCTGCATCATTTGCAAGTTCCAAGACTTCATGAAAGTTTATTATCACAAGCAATCATGACAGTGTTACAAAAAGCACTGCAACTAAAATTCACAGAGGATACTCTAAATTTATATATGATTATAGGGTAGGAATCTCAAATTCCTTCAGATAGCTGTTTATTATTAATAAATAAATATTATTAATTTCTACACGGCAGTACTTAATTCCCCGATGATTACTTTTGATAGCAACTAGCGTCCCCGATTTTTCTGATTTTAACTTCTATCCCGATTATTTTGTGCAATTTTGACCTATGATTCTATGGACTTGGACCTCTTTTCTTCTTCATTTTATTTTGTGGGGGGGGGGGAGGGGGGTGGAGTATTCGAGATTTTCAGGATGTATCATTACGGAAAGCATGTAATAAGTTCAAAAATTGTACCCTGCGCACAACTGATGAGTTGAAATCGACGAAATTTGCACCACAATTTATATCAAAGATTTTGTTAAATTCAGTAAAAAATATGACAAAAAATGAATGAGGTCATATAGCTATATATTGATGCATACATGCCAATGCTCCGGATTTCTCCCTGAACCTCAGGAAATTTGACCCCATTACCGGGTTACTGGGTGAACTGTAATATTCTCCGGGATTTCTAAATATCCCAGGGATTTTTTCAGTGCTTATACATCGTTTAATGGTTTAAAAAAAATATCTGTTTGATCTAATAAAAAGCCGACGGTTATGAACCTTCATTGGTGATACTTAATTCACATTTTTGCACTCTGGAAACAGCTTCCAAATACCTTAAAATCGTTTTTGGGTGGGGGCTTAGCCCTGGACCCACCCCATGTCGATTTTATCAATGATTCTAGCAAAAATATGTTGGCAAGTATATAGATGTATTAAAGAATATTCCATGAAATTTAAAATCTCGAAAATTGTCCATATTCAGATTCAATATTCCCTAATTTTACCCCTTTTATGGAAGCTAAAGTTGTGCCATTGTTAACGTCATGCTATTGTGAACGTCACCGGACAATCGGCAGTAAAAAAAAAAACAGGTTGGCACTGAATGTAATATTTATATGAATTTCCTGTGGCAGTGAAAGGGTTAAATATCTATATAATAGAGAATGGAAACTAGGAATGTGTCAAAGAAATAACCCAACCAAAGAGCAAAAAACAACCCAAGGCCACCAATGGGTCTTCAACGCAGCAGAAAATCCCGCACCCTAAGGCGGGCTTCAGCTGGCACCTAAATAATAATGCATACTACTTCAGCGAAATGGACCCCACACTAAACTCCGGAACATACAAATGAACCAGAATTCAAAAAACACATACGACTAAC
Organism: Mytilisepta virgata; assembly: GCA_028015205.1. Classification (NCBI taxonomy): domain Eukaryota; kingdom Metazoa; phylum Mollusca; class Bivalvia; order Mytilida; family Mytilidae; genus Mytilisepta; species Mytilisepta virgata. The sequence goes on along the minus strand of JAPWFG010000018.1, from coordinate 1,409,639 downwards.
AATGACTAGAGGTTCCTGACTTGCGAGAGGCGCAAAAATGCGGCGGTGTTAAACATGTTTTGTGTTTTACGCGCATTTGACGTTTCTGTTAAATCCTTAGAGCACGTTTTTGGATGAAAAGCATATACATTAGTGAATAAAATTCCTTCCTTGGTTTGAATTTTATTCAATCAATTGCAAATTTGCTTTTCCTAGGATATTGACTTTTAGAGAAAATATAAGATGATGACCTTTGACCTCAATTTTCTAAAATCGTGACCACACCTGACTTTTACGACTGGCTTAATATCAATAGATATACTTTCTTCTTTCCAAAAATGTACAGTTTTGCAGTGTAGTCTGTGGATACATTTTGTATATTAAATTTCATTTATCATGGTCGCTGGTCTATATAGTAAAACAGAAGAATTAATAGAAAACACAGATAACGAGCTATCGTTTGTTTGCACTAAACGTCCTGGTTTACATCACTGATTTTGGTGTCGAACTTATGTGTAATAAATTACATACTTCAGGGGGTAGGCCTGGGGTAAGGGAGATAACTCCTATTGATGTTTTTTTCTTGACGTCAAACAATAGGAATGACGTGGCATTACTGTGACGTACTAAATTTCCTCGCATTAGACGAAGTGAAGAGGTTCGGTAAGGGGCATCTCCGTAACGAATCTAAAACTTTTTCGAAATATGTGCAAAATCGATAATTACGTAGGATTTGATATATTGATGAATTACTGTTTAACATTCTGTGGCAATTATGAAATGCATATTACGATGATGAAAATACCGCTCGAAATGAAGAAAATGCTGAGTCAATATTTGCAATAACTTCATAAATCCTTACTAGAATTTTCTACTCGTCCCATGAATTCGTAATATATAAAATATATAATCTAGACCTAGCACCCCCCCCCCCCCTGAGAAGTGTATGTTTGTAGTGTCTCGTCCTCATCTCAGTGCGTGGTTGCTTATATCACATTATCCTGTTGGTCTTAAACTGTAACAGTAATAGTCCATCACACATAAAATGTTAAACTCCTGACATTTTCAGGAGTATTTTAAATAGCATTTAATTGATGAATCGAATGTTTCAGAGATATTTTCTGCCTTAAATCATATACTAATAACCATGATTTGTTGTATAGCATATATAAACTATATATAATGAATGATAATGCAGCTTCAAATAGTATTATGGGAAAATCTTTATTTTTTTCAATGTCTTAATATCAAAATTTTGTGAAAACTTGTGGTTAAAATTTCATAATTTTTTGTCATATAACACACATATATATGATATTTGTTTTTACAGTTTTTTGTTAGAATTAAACGACAGAATTTTTTTACAGCAGTGTTTGAATATTTAATGAGGCAACTGAAAATGAACGAAATTCCTAACATGTCTGGTACTTTTTACCTTTGAATTTGCATATAAAGAATGAATTTCACCATCATATTTCATTTTTGATTAAGACTATATCCCTGTTCTTCAGTTCAACAATTATATCTATTTTTTATCAAACATATGTCCTATGGGAGGTAGTAATATTCATTAACTTGTGTCATCCCATGGAATGAAGGGTACCCCTTAAATGCCCATTTTCAATGAACCCTGTGAAGGAAACGTGTGGTTGAATTTCAACAAAATTTTCTCAGGTGGTGTTTGAGACATATATAATGCATGACGAAAATATGAAAAAAATTAAACGAGTGGAAAATTTTGGCCTAACCCAGACCTATCCCCTTAAGAATGTTTCCATCTTATATCTATTAAGAATTCGTCATTATTTGTTTTAATATTCTACACACAAAACGTGCACATAAACATGCATTCTAATAGTTTAAATGCAGTTAAGATTTAATTTTCCGACACAGCTGTGGAAGAATTAATAGAAAACACAGATAACGAGCTATCGTTTGTTTGCACTAAACGTTCTGGTTTACATCATTGATTTTTGTGTCGAACTTATGTCTAATATTTTACATACTTAAGAATGTTTCCATCTTATATCTATTAAGAATTCGCCATTATTTGTTTTAATATTCTACACACGAAACGTACACATAAACATGCATTCTAATGTTTTAAATGCAGTTAAGATTTAATTTTCCGACACGTACAGCTGACAATAGATCAGACTAGAATTAAATATACACCTGACTTTAATGTTTTTAGACGAAAGAAATTTTTCTGCCCAAGACGAAACAATTCTCGCCATAACTTTTTTATCATTCCTCAGCCCTCACAGTAAGAACGCAATATTCCAAAAAGTGGTGCAAATTTACACAAATCGCTTTATGTATACTCGACTTTTGCCGGTGGAAAACTTGAACGTATTACTTGTTTGTTTGCTAACATAGTAAATATTTAAGATTAAAAAATTAATGGTTATCAGTGAAACAAATTCATTATATCAACGTAGTATCTTTCCTATTCCTCCCCCCACCCCCCTCTACACACACACACACACACACACGTTATTTCAAAATGTTGTCCAATTTCAATTATCGATTTATGATCTTTATCAATACAACTACAGTTGAAAAAATTTGTTTTGTTCATCATGCCAAGGTTTTTAACATGAAATCAGCAACTCCTCAACGTATTTAACTTATTTTTGGAAACCTTAGCCACCATCCCGTTCATCACATTACTGGTTTTATTGCACGGACATTTTAATTTTGACTGAGATCTATATTTTAAAAAAAGAATAAATGTATAAAATTAAATAAATGTTAATATAACGATATATCCACATACCTATATTTCTACATTTCCACATATTCTTCCAATAATCAACTATCATTCAGACCTTCATCATGTTCATCACGATTGAATTTATCTTATACGATGTCAATATCAAATATCATACATGGTTTTAGGCTAATTGTGTACATCTCTCCAGTGCTTCTGTGATGATTGCAGTTAATTTTCGATCGATTTATTTTGTCGTATCTTGTGTATTTCTTTGTGTAAAGGATTTTCTCAGACAGTAACATGTGCATTTACAATGTAAATTTACCGAACGTTACAGATATACGGCAAGAAATTGATCTTGGATCCTGGAAAGTTTCTCCAAGTAGCATGCACGTTTTTATTTGTGTTTATTTATTTTTCCTCAAACATGCACGCGTTATTTTTTTAAAAATATAACGTTATTTGATTCCATGGGATTTTAGTCCTGCTTTTTCTTTATTTCTTTTCCAGAAGAATGTGAATATTTTAAATTTAGGGGATTAGCATGAGTGATTATGGATATTCCGTTAAAACACCCTCTTTCTTCTACTGTATAGATACAGCTTCAGATGAAAATACTTTTTGACCATGGTTTTACACATGTAATTAGCGACCTCTCTAACCTTAACAAGCAGAATTATCCAAGAAGCCTAGTAATTAATTCATTCATTAATTGTCGGAAACCTCAGCAACCCACTCGTCCATAATATTAATGCACGACCATCAATAGCATTTTAACTTTCTATAAACGTTTATGAAATGTTTACAGATGAATAAATAAAAATAGATAGATATTAGTGTAATCATATATCAATATATACTTATATTTCTACATCTTCCAATAATCAGCTGTAATTCAGACTACTTATCTTATATCTATATTCGATAATCTTGCGAGTTTTGAAAAACGAAGTTCGAAATTCAGCATCAAAAGTTCGGAATTCGAAATCCGACATTCGATATATTGAATTCGAGATTCGAGATCGCAAATTCAATATCTAGAATAACCAATCAGAGGAAATCTTTTAGGTTTGAATATCGATTGACCAATGAAATATCTTTAACTGTAGAGATAGCTACAAATAAAACATCGGCTTTTTCTATAGAAACAAGTCATGAATAAAGAATTTTAAGAAATGTCTAGTAGTAAAAGGCTTTTATAATTATCTGAAATTTTCTATATTCATGACTTTTGCTAGAATGTATATAAGCCCTCGGTTAAGTTGGTATACCAAATTGAATAGAAACTAGAGTAATGTATTCGCTCGAATACGACTTGCGTGCCTGAACAGTTTTGTTTTTCCTATCCCTAAAGCTGAGCACAAATTATGTTATTACTGGTTCTATGAATTTGTTTAGTTGTAAAATACACTGATACTTTTTTTCAAAATTATTAATGTGAAAAATTTCAATTGTACAAAAATATCAGATATGATGATGGAATGTACACAATTTACAAGGCTATAGATCTTTTAATCAAAATTTGAAGAAAAAAAACATATGTAAAAAAGTGGCAGCGGAAGGAAAGCCATCACGTGATCCATAAAAATAAATCTGTAGACAATTTAACTAAACGAACCAATAGCATCTAAAAGTTCAAACGTCATCATACTATTAAATAAATATATGAATATGCTCAGAGATAAATATAAAACACCGTACGCTACATTTATATTTCGGTTTTCCCGAAAGAAAAAAAATTCAAAATTCAAAAGTATTATAACATGATTTATAACAATGAAAATAATAAATATCCTAGATTATTTACTATATTTGTAAAACAATTATTTTTAATCATAATTTAGTCCGTTGTTTTTGTTTTTGTTTTGTTTTTACGCTTCACTGGGTTTCAGAGGCCTTCTTTATTTACCAACCGGGGGGGGGGGGGTCTGGATAATATTAGGGGGTCTAGTCCTGTAACACATATTTTTTTTAACTTTTCTTTTTACTTATTTTGCTATTATTATAAGGGAAGTCAAATTTTCGGGATGAAATATTTTCGGGGAGGGATAAAATTTAGAATTTTGTGATGTTAATTTTGTCTTTTGTCATTTCTTGATATGATGCATAAAATATGTCTTGATTAATGCTTTTGTTGAATAATTATCTGTGGGTAATATATTATCTACCACAAGTGGTAGAAATGTGAATTTGTCAAGCTGTATCTGTTCGTTCATTTGCTTGTGGTCAAAATATAATTTTCATTCATGCATATATCATGAAAAGCTGAATCTATCACTGGAAAAATTAAACTGTTCTGCAAGATCTCAATCCATTCTATTTTTCTTGGTAAAAAAAAACGAAATTTTAAAATTCAGTGAATGGTGGAGGAAGAGATATCCTACAGTTATTAAATGATTCAAAAAGGTGCAGGTGAAATAACTTTTGAAGGAATAAAGCATTCTCTTGTTACCAATAATCTTTCACAGAACAATCTACATGATTCAGTAATGTTGACAACAAACGTATAGCTATTAGGGAGTACCCATTTGGTTTTTATGGGGGGGGGGGGGGGGGGCATGGAAGGAATTTGAAAAAAGGTAGGATGCACAATTTGGTGAAAAAAGGCAGGACCAAAAATCCTCAGAAAAAAAGGCAGGATAAAAAATGTAGTTACAAAAAATTAAAAAAGGCAGGACTAAAGATTACTTCCATGCAACCCCCAAAAGTTCAATGTAGGATAAAAAACTTAATTCACATAGTTTTTCACTGACCCCAACCCCCTCCCCCCCCCCCCTTTTAACTTCATTTGGGAAAAATTGTTTGACCTTTATGGGCATATGCTTTGAGAGTATACTTTTTGTATCATGGGTCCTTTTTTTCCTTAACAGTGTATATGTTTGTTTTGTATATTGACTTGGACATCACTTGAATCTGTATTTTTCAATCTCAAAATCGATGTCGGATAACAAAACATGCATCGATTCTTAATACATAAAGAATTCAAATAATGAAGTCACATTATTTTATAGTTGAAGGCTTAGAAGGATTACTTAAAAAAATATCAAAAGTACCACAGTAATGGGTCACCCTGAAATATCTGTTAGTATTTAGTACGATAGGAAATTAGGGTACATGCAGGAGGTACCTAATTGGACTGTATTTCAGATTATTTTTATAAAATTTTGCATGCAACTAAAGAATGTTAATCTGCAAGTGAATATAAAAAAATAATGTTTATCACTTTAACACTTTCCGGAAAATGGGAAAATATAATCCTCATCACATTTAAAAAGAAAGAATATTAACACCCTTTCAATGGCGATTTAACATGGAGGTTCCTGGCAGTTGGGCAAGATCCATCTAAAAAAACCTACAGATGTCCTAATTCCAATGTACACATTATTTTTGGTAATTTCTGATAGTTAAAATAAGCAAATAACAGAATTAATCAACAGTTGAAAATATATTATTAATTCTGTGTTTGAAAATTATATATATTTTTTTTTTTGGCAAAGGTTAAAAGTCCATGCGGGTCAAAATTTAGAGTGTTAAATTTGACAGAAGTACAATAATATAAAAACATTGCGTGAAAATCCATTAGAATTTATATAAAGGCACCGTGAAGTTCAATGACTGGGCTTTGTAATTTTTTTTATAAGAGTGAAAAACACGTTTTCATAGGTCCTGACTCAGACTATAAGTAAGTTCAATGATCCCCCTTTAGCATTTAGGACCTGGATTATCTTCCTAGGTGTGCTAAGTTTAGCCGTTTAGGAGACAATGCAATGTACACTTACATCGACAGACATTGTAACCGGCAGACAGACGGACGGACAGACGGATTCCTGTAACCCCTACACCAAAACTTTGTTCCTCAGGTTATAAAAACACAACCACCCATAGATGTACATTTGTTGTTCCATAATGAACTTTCCCATAATCAAAATAAAATGTATACAAACCTGGGTGTGGATGCAGTGATACTTTCGATGCCCACTGTAAAATTCTTCCTGTGGCTCATTACTGAGGATAAGTTTTTCATGGGAAGTCCCATCGATGGAACCCACAACCCGGGTCATTTCTGGCCACTCTCCTATCCTCTGTCTCCAGGAATTTATATCTGGCCATTCTACCAATGGTACACAGACTTCCCATAAGATGAGCCGCGTATTGTTAACTATGTCTCCAACCGTAGAAGTGCCAATTCCAAACATTAATGAAAGCATAGGATAAGTAGGGTATTGTCTTAACCACACCAAAGTTATCAGAAGTCTCTTTCTCGGCTCAACCGCTCTATGTTGAAAGTTTACCATTCTGGGTGCGATGAGGTCTTGGAGATCTTGAAAGGATTGGACAGTTTCTCCTGACAGCCTTAAAAAATCACTAGAAAATATACTTTGGTTCATAATTTGAAGATATATAGTTTTGGTTTAAGGCGATATTAAGATCTTAAATCCTTTTGAAGCGTATCACTGACGAAATACCACCACTCAATATGACACCCTTGGAAAAGAATAGTCTTCCGACAGAAACTATTGGCGTTTGTGATCTAATCATTGGATATGTCATTGTTATACGCTGGCTTTTTTCCGATTTTAACCCCCAAATACCCCCCTCCCCCCCCCCCCCCCAACATCTTGAAATGAACACATAATAAACTACGCTGGTCATTACCCCTTTATGGTATAAAACAATATTCTTGGATCTTATGTGAAAGAAGAAATCGCGACACCCAATTTCAACTCTATTCATTTAGTAATATAGATATGGTCTGGACACAAGTGTACTGTACACATCTACCAAAACCAACTGATCTTGGTTCTGATCATCTAGAATTCTAGATCTCATCCTGTCATCGTGAAATGGCAAGGGCCTCCTGATTTTCCTAAGGTATGTCTGGTACATGCTTATCATCAATAAAAACATAAAATGTTGCTCATCCTCGAAAAATGATGGCGGTGGCAATGCATGCATTTTCAGGTGCATATACATCATCATAAGCAAAGCGAATGCCTGATTTTGTCGATTCATATTTTCTGAGTGACCTGTGTATGTGTAAATGAACATAAGAAAGGGTTTTGAATAATAAAAATGAAAGTACTGTACAATTTTAATTGAGAATATCTAATAAAAAATAGTTTTAAAAAATATCAGTACAATGTTCTGAATTATCAACATTTCTACTTTGAAAATGAATAGATTATGACTCAATTAGTCCATATTGTACAAATTAACCTATATATAGCCCCATTCAGATGAAAATTATAACACAAAAGCACGGTTTGATCAGGTAAACCGCATGGATCATTCAATCATGGCATCGAGAACCCATGTAGAGGTGTCAATTTTGGAGCAAACTCTAATTCTGCAAGGCTACTGCAGAAACAGATGCAATTGGCCGGCTGTTATGGAACATATGAAACAAAACCTTGACAAATTGCCAGCAGCAGCCGAGACCTTTACCAGGACGTCGCCTTTACTAAGTTGAGAAGAAGGATGGGTGACCAAGTGAAAAAAATGACGAAGGATAATGTCATCTATCATAGCGAGGAATTGAAGGAACTGGCCGCAGAAATAAGAGTGGCGGAGGCCAGATATTCAACAAAAGGAACCCCGCACAAAGCAAAGAAATTGCGAAAAAGGTATGAATTTTTAATTGGACTTTAATTAGCAATTGTCTCCCACTCCACCCCTAATCCCGATTCCAACCCCTTTCCACCAATGCTCCCTGTTCCCTCTACCCCCGTATTCCCGCTTCCTCTGACTTCCCCATTTTTTCACTTTTTAATTTTAGTCTCCTCGACTCCTTTACCCCGCTCACCGACGCCTCTTTCCTGCTCCCTCTACCCCCGTACCACCCTCTCCACATTCATGTATGATCACACATGGATGACAAAGAAGTTTCAATACATGCGTATTAAATATGATCAACGGGCATCGTAAATTGCATCGTATGTGGCATCATGGTTCAAAGAAAAATTGGGCCGTGGACTCGATAAAATTATTTCAAAGAAGAACATACCCCTTATGAAAGCGAAATGAATTTGTTATAGAAAATGGCACGCAGGTTTTAAATATTTTTCAAAAGCATAACAATACAAATTTCACATCACATGTGCATTAAATATTACGACAATTAATGTCTCATCAGTGTCCTTAACGCTGCTATATTTCGTTTGTTTTGCAATACTTTCCTCACGAATACATTGTAAATAAACAACATTTCAGTACTGCAGCGCGGACCTCGCCGAAAACACCCCTTAATATTGTAAATTGAAGCGGATTTATTTAAAAAGTTTAGCAAAACCTCCATTTAAAATAGTGGAAATTAAACTTTGCAGGCATGTCCCTTTCTTGAAAATTTACCAAATCTGTTCAAATTTCAACCCTAGTGTTTTTTGAATATGTCTAAATCGAATTACCCAGAAAAGAAAAAAAGTGTCAGACGAAAGAGAGCGGCCCAAAAATTGTCCCTCCCGATTTTTTTCAATTTTTTTCTCCAACCAAAACTCAATTTTACATTCCCAAGTTAGAAAAGATGTCAACTTCAACAATAAAGATCCAATTCTGTTATCTGTATCAAATTTAACAAATATCCTGTCTACGAAATGAATGAATTTGTGAACTCCAATTTTGAACCTCAGCAAAATCGATCAAAGTGTATAAATGCAAAAATGGTTTTTCTTAAACAATTTTTTTATAAAGAATCTTTTAAAATCATTTTGAAAGGTGAATAATGACATTTTCAACCTTTTTTCAATGCCGAATATGTGTTGCTAAACTTTGTTTGAGTAGTATATAGTTGCCTAATGTCTATCATGTTGTCATTTATGTGTCATGCATCATACCTCTGTATGAATAGTGTTTGTGTCAGCAGCTTGGCTGATAAAAAATATTGACTGAAAAAAGAGAAATAAAATGAAAGACCTTATTGATTAGAAACGAGGAGGAAAAATGTTCAGGTTAAGCTCCTTTTTATGATAAAACCAAAACACGACTCCGTGGCGGACGTATTTAACAAGTACTGTTTTTGTATGTGGGAAAATATTGTTGGAACACCCATTTTACATGACTTGCATGTCTTGGAACCCGCCCTTTTCAAGACAGCCCATGCGACTTGTTTCGAACGAAAAAGATACCATGCACGCAATTCTTACATACATTATAAATAATAAATAACAAACTTTATAATGGTCAATCACGGACCATTGGTTTTTTTGGAGAAGGGGCTATGATTTTCATGCGGGCCAGAATTTGTTTTCGCCCGCTATATGTTCAATGTAGAAAATCAAGGTAGGGGTGGTCTAGGATGAAATTTTCTATCCTGCTTTTTTATTTTGAAAAAAATATGGGTGCTGCCTTTTTTTCTTCGGCGCTTAGCGTCGATTTAAAAAATACGTAGCACACGCCCACCGAAAGCTTGATTTTTGTCGAGCCTAGGTGGTCGAGTTGTCTACATCGCCAGACATCTAACATTGTTGTGCTGTTATTTAGAGTAATTATGTATATAATATGTGTTTGCAGCCATGTATCGCCTTCATGGTGATCCAATGTATCAATCTATCGTATATATATATATATAATTTCAATTTAGACTTGATCATATATATATAATAAGTACATAATTTATGAAAAATAAGAGAGCCTATCTTTTTATTTTATGATTTCCTTATGGCCTGTCCTGCCTTTTTATTTCAGCCCCCCCCCCCCCCCCCTACATATCAAACAGTCGTTCCCTACTCTAGATGCTGGCCAGAATTATTTTTTTACCAAAATCAGAATCAAAATATTTTTTTCTAAAAAATATAAGCCACCCCCCCCCCCCTTCCACCAGAAAATGCTCCGTGACTGAGGACGACATACAAAATAAAAAGAATAAAACAGACAGTACGCGTATCAATCAATAAAAAATAAAATCAAAGCGAGATAATCATGAACACTTAGGCATCCTAACTTGAAATTAATGATCCCGCTTCGTGTCAAATTACGGCAAAGTAGGTGATACGTTCGTGATTCGTACGTGATTCGTGATCTCACCGGTTACCTCTAATACAACGAAAATGGTACGTTCCCATTGCTTTTCATGCCGAAAAATGAGGCTCAAAAGTGGGGATAAATTTTTGCTAACAATCGGGGGGTACCACCCCAGCAAACACACAACGTTATCGCGACGTTACTGTTACGTTGCCAGTAGGTCAGTCCTGACGTTACCGATTAACGACGTATCTATCACGTGGTCAAAATGTTAGTTTTTGGTTACATCAATACGTATAAAAGACGTATAAATTACGTTTTGATTTTGATACCAACGTTGTAACAATCTAGTGGTGATGTTGTCAAGTTATAATTTTGAGACGTTTAAACGACGTTATATGCATGTTATGAAAAAGTTCCAACTCTTTTTGAAACGTTATATTAACGTTGTGATAATGTTATACAGTTCATATTTTTTTCCCATTGAAATAACCTTTTATGGACGTTGTACATACTTTTCTCACAACATTATACCAAGGTAGTCGTGATGTTGTCAGGTTGCGTTTTTGAGACGTTTCTACGACGATATGTGCACCACGTTGTACCCTTTTTAAAAAGTTATTTTAACGTTGGGATAATGTTATAAAGTTGATATTTTTAACCTTTGAAATAACGTTTTATATACTTTCTAAAACATACTTAAAGCCACGTTATGATTTTTATTCAAACGCTGTAACAGTGTGTTATATTTAATACCTTAATTCAAATTTGATGAGATACTGTTAGTTGGAAAGAAATACTTCCTTTTGAATTTGCATTGTAAAATATTTTTCTTTGATAAAATACACATTATTACACATCTAATCCTTAAACTTATCGGTTCAGCGAGAGAATTAACATAATTATAAGTCGGTTTCTCCCACGTGAAATATGACCAGCGTGTATTTTTGTGCAGATTGCTCACGTGGTACTGCTCATTAAGATCTGCGCGCGTGATTTGGAATTGATGTTACAGGACAAATGTAAGTAAAGATATGTTTTTATTATTTATTTGATTTTAACTTTGATTTATCGTTAAATACACATACACCTTTTAACTAGTTTTGAAAATGATTTATAGAATGTAGTGCGACTAGTAGGATCGATTATGAACCTTACAAGACATGTCAGCATGAAATCACGGTTTAAATTTTGAGATATTTAATTGCAAACAATAATCTCTGTTTCCGAAAGTCTGTTTATATTTAAAGTGGCTAAACGCTGGTTTGAAGATGTGGAAATGGATTTTCAATGTATTTCTTTTTTTTTCTTTAATTTGATCGAATACGTAACTTGATAATTCATTAAAATAGGAAGAGTGCTAAAAATAACACACAACCTTCAGAATTTGAAATCGCTTGCAGCCAGGTCACCTGGAGTTCATTAACTTCTGTAAAGTGGTTCTTATCTCGTCATATGATACACATGTACATTGTATGATATTTTAGTTGGTAATTGATAAACAAACAAACAACACTCAATATAGTATTAAATGTATATCATCACATTTTAAGTTTTCTATTTAATTTATTATTTTTAGGGTTTTTTTCCTCATTGTTAAATTTCTCTTTCTGAAAGCAAATATTAGTGTTCTACCTTAAATGTTTATTTAATTAATAAAAATAAACAATTTGATTGATTAATTGCCTAAATTATATATTTATGGATTACTTGTAAAACATTTTAAGAATATTTATTTAAGAGATACACCTTTCACTTAATTCTACAATAGCTTCATAAAAGTATGAGAAATCTATATAAATAGTATTACTTCTTTTTGCCAAAAAAAAGGAAATAAAAAAGTTTTGTTTTTTTTATATTAATTTTATCGGTTAACATTTACTGATATATACACTGTAGATATATGTTTCCCGGCATTTGCCGGTTTAAAAACGAACATCACGTACGTTGAAACACATCTTAACATGCTGGAGGAAACATACATAGACGATTGGTGAAGAAAGTGGGTGCAAGCAGTACAACTTCAAATGAAAGAAAGACAAGAAGGACATTTCAGCCTGTATTTTACGCAGTGTTGGGATGAGTAAGTTTGTATCGCAACATGTTATTCATTTGTCTTATTTAAATCCTAAAATGTAATAAATCTATAAAAGAATAAGAAGCAAAACAGATATCTCAATTTTAATCTACATGAATTATACAAATAGCCTAAGTATATACAATGTAGTTTCACAGATTCAGTATCGTAGGTCTTTGATGAGCGGTATAATGTGCGACAATGACAAAAAGGTGTCAGATCATGTGATCGTTCCGAAGTCAGCTGCATATAATTCTAACAAACCTTCACATTGTACATTACAGAGCCATGCGTGAGAAATCACACAATAGCAAGTGATGTCAAGACGTTGACTCTTTGTAACATATACTGAAGTCAATCATACAATAAGGTAATATTATATTAAGAGTAGAATTTACTGCAATTTAACTATATTTCGGTTTTTCCTTGGCGTCCAAAATCAATTGAGGAAGCAAACATTCACGCTGCTGAAGATTAGTTTCAAGTTTAAACATGATCGAGTAGGTCAAGAGATTGATGCAATAATAAGCAAGTGATTCTGGTGCTTGAGATGGATGGCATTGTTAAACAAGCGATCATGGTACTCGAGATGGATAGCATTGTTAAACAAAAGATCCTGGTGCTCGAGATGGGTGGCATTGTTAAACAATAGATCCTGATGCTTGAGATGGGTGGCATTGTTAAACAAGAGATCCTGATTTTTGGGATGGGTGGCATTGTTAAACAAGTGTTCTCGGTGCTCGAGATGGGTGGAATTGTAAACAGGAGATCCTGGTGCTCGAGATTGGTGGCATTATTAAACAATAGATCCCGGTGCTCGAGATAGGTGGCATTGTTAAACGAGAGATCCTGGTGCTCGAGATGGGTGGCATTGTGAAAGAAGAGACCCTGGTGCTCGAGATGGGTGAAATTTTGATACAAAAGAATTGATGTTGTAAAAAGGTGACATTGGTAAACACGAGTTCTTGTAGACCTTGTTATACCGACAATTTATCAAATTAATCCTGGCACCTTTATTATTTCGATGTGTACATGGATATCTCATGGACCAGCAGCATGGCCATGTTAACCGACAATTTATCAACTTAATCTAGAATATTTCAATATGTTATTCATAAAAACACTTCTACCAAGAACTGTGATCATTTAATGAATAATTCATAATTTTCAGATGATGAGTTTACATAATATTATTATATATATTCTTGCTTGTAGGAGCCAGTTTCCAGAATATCGCAAGAAGATCAAGCCATATAGAGACTGAGAAAAGTATATGAAGTGGTTTAAAAAAATAAATTTCCATTCAATTTTATTTTGTGATCATTTTTAAGCCATTATTGGCATTGAATTGCAACAAAGAGGGAAACGAACGTTGATTTGCTGTTAATTGGTGTGGAAATTCTAAATGAATGTTGAATTTATGCGCTTATGGTCCTTTGCTGTTTTTTATATGAGCACACCTAAAAAAAGGCATGGGAATTAGCATTTTGGTTTTACTTACGTTCTATAAACGATGTAGAAATATGATGGCAATGTCTAGTTTTAGGTTATGGAAAAGTTGTGGAAACATCATTTAAAGGTTGCCTTGGTGTTGGAAATTGACGTAATATTGACGTTTGAACAACCCTACAAATTTACGTCATTACAACATTTGAATATAACCAATACGTGACGTTATAGAAATGTCATGGGAATGTTGAGTTTTGGTTTTATTTACGTTCTATAAACGTTGTAAAAATGGTTGTGTTACGTTATTGAAACTTTGTGGAAAGGTCATATAGAGGTTGCCTTAAAGTTCGACACTGACGTAACATTGACGTTAAAACAACCCTACACATTTACGTCCTTACGACGTTTGAGTATAACGTTGCTGCAACCAAAACGTGACGTTGTCGTTACGTAAAATAAACGTAAAATTACCCACATTCCTAAAAGTTACTTTGAAATTGTTTTATCTCATATGTTTCGAAGGAAGAACCACTGCCGTTTAAAATTATTTATTATTTAATGTAGTTTTGACCAATGGGCATCGAGTCTCAAATTCATTTCACCGCTAAATGTTCCCTTCACAAGATGTCTGCGCCCAGTATTTTATGATTTTGGTACATTGTTTCCTATACGGACTTTTAGTCAATTCAGAATTTAGCAAAAATTATATTTTTAGACTTGTTATTCAATGGCCAAAATTCTATATCAAAAGAAATAAATTGCTAACAAGGGTGTGGCGATTTTTCACATTTTTATGAGGCCATCCCATTCAAAACCAATGGTTTTTTAAGCATACAATGTCCCCTTTGACTGGCTGTATTTTTTCCATCCGCAGTATGATTTTCTTTTCAAATGGCTTTTTGATATTATTATTTCCAAATTGCTTCCAATCGAGTTTCTTCATTATGGTCTCCGATTAGGCCGAGGGAAAATTCGCAACCATAGCAACCATATTTCTATATTTTTATATGTTCAATGTAAAGTCAGTGTATTTGAGAAAATACTAGTGGATAATGCTTTGATGCAGCATGCGAATAATATATGTGGCGTTCGAATAACGAGCGAACGGGCTTTGACGACTTCGACCTTAAAATTAAAGATTTTGTAAATACAACAGTAGAGACACATTTGAGTTGTGAAGGGTAATTTTACGCTTGAGATGAAGTTCCATAAAACCCTATCGAAAATTTCACGTACACCAGTTAATACCATCAACTGACTAATATATCTGCTAAAATAAAACATTTAATTTTGCTTTATATGGTTTAATGAAATTCAGGTAAGCGATACATTCGATAAATATTTGAAAATTTTATTCCCGTGTATATTATTTGTCATTTTTATTTACATATATATTTGTGCTTGAACATTTGGAATGTTAATTCTTTTTATTGAACTTTTTGATGAAAAAAATATTTTTTTTAATCTTAGAAAAATATAAATTACTTCCATACCTTAAACTTCTGGATTCACTGTAACTTTAATTATAAGTTCAACTCTTGTATATTTTTTAGTTTTCTCTAACACGAAATTGTTTAGCTGTAATCAACCCAAAAATCAAATGTTGGTAAGAACGGCGAATAAAAAGTTTTAAAAAAAGCCTTTGACTCGATCTTATTGTTTTTCTACAAAATGTCATAGCCGATTCTCTACGGGTCTCTGCCTACATTCAGAGGAGATAAGACATAAGATACCCCGTATCCCACACCCTGTTGAATGTCTAATACAGACCCTTAGCTGAAACATGTATCGCATTCCCTGTTGAATGTCTAATACAGACCTTTAGCTGAAACCTGTATCACCTACCCTGTATCGCACACCCTGTTGAATGTCTAATACAGACCCTTAGCTGAAACATGTATCGCATTCCCTGTTGAATGTCTAATACACACCCTTAGCTGAACCTATATCACATACCCTGTATCGCATACCCTGTTGAATGTCTAGTACAGACCCTTAGCTGAAACCTGTATCACATACCCTGTATCGCACACCCTGTTGAATGTATAATACAGACCCTTAGCTGAAACCTGTATCGCCTACCCCGTATCCCACACCCTGTTGAATGTCTAATACAGACCCTTAGCTGAAACCTGTATCGCCTACCCCGTATCCTACACCCTGTTGAATGTCTAATACAGACCTTTAGCTGAAACCTGTATCACATACCCTGTATCGCATACACTGTATCACATACCCTGTCTCAAGTCCAGAGTCGAAATTTATGATAAAGTGAACAATACATATCAAAATCCTTATCACATGGCGATCAAACCAACTAACCAATATCAGCCGTAGGATTTTGCAATTTATTCTGCTCTTTGTTAAAGTAATAAAACTACCGGTTACCATGTTAGTATGAGCAAATATAGTAACTGTACTGTCATGACTGTGTGAAAGACATTAAACTTTAATTTGATCAAGAACTACAATTAAAAGACAGGATTAATGACTAATATGAGATGTTTTAAGAGGTGAGAGGTAACGTAAATCAGCGCCTCTATCGGATTACGGGAAAACTTGTGCTCGTTGTTATAAGAGTTATCTCCTTTACAACAGAAAATCGTCTCCCAATGCGACCATGAACACAAACAAACACTGTCGATAAAAAAGTGAGAATCACTTTTATATACTTGTTACAGATATTTTAGGCTTAATATTCAACCTTGATTATCACTTTCAAACTTAAATATTAACATTCAAAATTTGTAAAGACAAAAAAGTCCGTTGTTTTGGGTGCTTTCTATCATGTCCGGAATACAGTATATTCTATAAATAGAAGGGGAAAGCAAGTGCTAGTCATAAAAATACATTTTTATTTCCGGATGCATTTGATAATGATAGTGAAATTTTGGTGATAGATTCGGGGTGATTTTTGTAAGTAATAAAGAGGCAAAGCACTTTCAAAAGGGAAAATGAATATCAAAGGAAATACATATCTGAAATAGAGAATATGAAACAAAAATAAAAAAAGTAGACGCTTAACGTTACTCATTTAATTCACATAATAAACTTTTTCGTATTTAAGAATATAGGTTGTGAACGTGTATAAAGAAGATACACGTCGTATATCGTTTTGTACTAGACCTACACGTTGCGCCGGATTTTTAACGTGCTAGTTCACAAGAAAATAGTCCGCAGGAAGACTTGTCATCCTACTAGGACACACCATTCTGACTCCAAACGGACCAGTCTTTGCTCTTACTCCTAAACGCCGTGTGTTTAGCGAAGGAGCAGCAGTTCTTATTTACAAGTCTTTAGTTTGACCCAGACGGAGATCGAACCGTCTTCCGCATTCGAGGCGTACACGTTATCACGATACTACAGAGACGAGGCAACTATCAATAATCCCTAAATGACAGATGTGAACAATTTAGGCTTTCCGTAATTTTATCAGGTTTTTATGGCAATTCCTAATTCTTATATAATTTATTCACAATTTTACTGAATTCAATAAAATTTAAAACTTAAAATTTTTTATAGATTCATGTCTAGTGTTTAATAGAATAGAGGAAACGGGGAATGTTTCAAAGAGACAGCAACTCGACCAAAGAGCAGAAAACATCTCAAGGCTATGGAGGAGTAAAATGTTCTTTAAAGTGTTTAATGAGAATATCAACTATTTTCATTACTGAATTGAAAAAGGTATCCAAGAATGTTTGTTTGTCAACTTCTTATCGTTGTATGTTACCCTTATCGCTTTTTTGAGTTATTTTTGTCGTTAAATTGCTGTTTCATTATAAACCAAACCTCGCACTGATTGACAAAAATGGATAAAAAGATCAAAACTCCCCTATACGATCTTTTCGTGTCTTTCTTAAAAACATTCAAAATGCTTATAGTCATTTTGGACTAATTTAGAAGATTTATTGTATCACTGAACTTCCGAAACAAAAATAAGAAAAAATATTAATAATTTTTACAATAAAATGAATTAAAAATAAATGAAAATAAGTTCTTCCTGCACCAACAGGCTTTCTTGTTATCCATAGAATGTAATACACGTTATTGTTTTTCAGACAATATTTTAATTTCATATTGCTAGGTTGTATAAAGTGCATTCGTGTTCTAGTATGCATCATAAAAAGATACCTCTACAACGTTAATTTTGCCTCGACTGATTAATTATATATGTGACAATAACTTTTAAGACGATATAGAAAGACGTGACGTCGTGAAATCCATTCCATTGACGTTATGCAATTTCGACGTTTTTGTCATTTGTTTGTAGTCGACAACTCCTTTTCAACGGCTGATGTATTAAAACATAAGTTCGGTAACCCCATGCTAATAATAAATCAAAAGAAAGGAAATTTTCATGATGACAACATTTAATTTTTTTTACAAAAATCGTAGGATTGGTTTTTACTATAGAGTAGATTAAAAATAAAATTTCAGATTCTTTAGATAAATTTCGTGCAATTTCTGTTAACTTTAACTTTAGTGTTTTCCTGAAATTGTCAAATGGCTGTAACTCTGAAAGTAGATCGGTTATATCCACTAATTTTTTTTGTTTTTTTGTTTTTTTTTTTTTTTTTTGTTTCGATTTTCCTTTATATTTCCTGAAGTTGTAAGTGTATACAATTTCCTTTTCAAAATCGCTGGACAAGCCATTTACGTACCTGTTACCTTAAACATAGAGTTTACGGATGACAACCAGCGACACCAAATGATGGCAATAGGTCATGTCAAGGTCGTGCTAAGGTTAACATCTTTGAATATTTGGAGTCAAAATGAAGTGATATCATAGTACATTGTATGTGTACCAACCTTTCAAAAGTTGGAAAATTTAGTAATAGAAACAATTTTGGATGGACACAATGTTGGAAGGGGCTATCCAAGGACCAGCGATAAGCAGATCAATATATCGGTGAAATGAAAATAGCAGTATTTCGACAATTCGAAAATTCCACAGCAACCATGCATGATGCAAGTTAATGATCTTGCAACATCCCATCAAATACCTTCAAAAAAGTTAAATGGTTGATCAATCAGTTTAAAAATGTAAATAGTAAAACAGAAAATAGGTATTTATTTCACTTCTCGGGTCATTTTGAAAGAAGTAGCCTAAAGCCTTTCAAAATTTCTGGGGGCGTTGTCTGGTATGTGGTCTCTAAAGATTTGCTAAGAATAACTAACACAAGCTAATATGTTTTTGGATATATTTTTCAACATTTTTTTACATACATAAATATTACAATATATTTTAATATAAAAATGATAAAAAATATATATATATATACATATATTTTAACACAGAATTACAGTCAGTGAGTGAAGAATGTAAGAGGAATGCTGTACATCTGAGTAATCCTTGATAACTTTAGAAAATAGACAATATTTTAATAACATGAATAATGTAACACGCTTTTAGAAGTTGGGATAAAGAGTAATTTTTTGAAAGGGGGAGGGGGAGGGGGGGGGGGTATTGAAAAAATTGAGCAAGAACTTTTAGGGAATTGGGAAAAGGCAAAAAGTTCTAAGGAGTTGATAAAAATGGAAAATTTTGTAGAGAATTGGAAAAAATCATACCCCTTGTCACTCCGTCCCCCGGGTACTGGTCTAAATGTGAGCTATATCATTGGAATAAAAAATAATGGCAAAGCAGAATAAAAATGATTGCTGTATAATATAATAGTTTGACTTTAATATGAGCTACGCCTTGACTTTATTAACGTCATTCCTTTATCATCACAGTCATAATCAAACACCTGATGATATAGTTCTACAGATGGTTCTCTGTGGATAAAAATATTGTAAATTGGGATGTACTCGGAAGACCTCGTCGCTGGATGTCTTGTTAATGTGCTTGTTCGTAAACAAGTACCTTCCAAAGTTATCTCACTTTCAGACTTGGATCGGAGTGATTTTGAACGATCCAAAAACGCAGGTTGATCTAAATTGTTTGGAAAAGTTTCAGTTATCTGTCTCCTTGAAGAGAGGTTTTGGTCCATTAATATATAATCACTTCTAATCGATTCTTTTGAATTGATGTGCGATTCGTGATGATTATTGATTTTTGGCAAATCTTTGGTTGTGAGCATTTCGCATTCATTAATTGTATGGTAAAAGTTCTCAGAAATATATATATCTGGATCTTCCTGTGGTACGTTTTGATTTATTTTCTTAAACAACTTGTTAAAAGGTTTACAGTTGTAGCAGCGTTTGACGTATAAAACGTGTACAGTGAACGTTACTAAACTCGCCAGTAAAAGTACAATAGAAAAAGCTATAATTCCAATAATAATAATTAACATTTCGTCACTTCCGTATGAAACCGGAGATGTGTAAGTGTCGTCAATAATTGATCATATGAGATGAGACAACACAGTTTTTAATGCCTTCCCGGAGTTCGTCATCCTACACAGTGGTTCTTTGTAGCCAATGTGAAGCTGTACAATTTGATAGAGTACTACAAACGTTTGCCCTTATAACATGTATAACACTTGTTTTACGGTTCGGTTGACCTGTAACAATACATGTACATATGCAGTATTAGAGTATAATTATGTTTTGTTTCATATAAACATGTTAGTAAATTGTGGTACCTGTGATCGATATTTGCTGTTTCTAGTAATACTTTAAATGCAATTTAATGGTGCCAGTGGATATCTTTAACTTGCAATGACTTGCAATGAGTTGAAATATTTCTCTCTGTTTTGAATGCCTCATTGCAAATTTTTAGAAGGCAAACAATAAAAAATTTCCTTACTTGGCATGTGGCTATTTTGTGAATTCTTTATAATTTGCAAGAACCTGATATGTACCGTGGGACCTTAACTGACAGAGATGCCTAGCGCGACCCCAGGTGGCGGATAGGGGAGATCCTCTCGTTGAGGGGTTGTCAGATCATAATACGGAAAGTCTGACAGCGGAACATAGTGGGTAACGTCTTTTGAGGATGCCACGATCCATGCTATAGACCCCTTCTGTAGTTTTCGAAAACAGAGTACAGTTAGGTGCAGACATAACCTCTCACCAAGCTAACTTATAGCAGTTCTACTGCCTGTTCCAAGTTAACTTAGAGCAGTTCTGCTGACTGCTTTAGAACGGCTCTAGAATAGAATCTGACTGCTCTAGATTAGAATCCTGACCGATTTTGACTGCTTTCAGCTGTCAAGGTTTAGAACAGCTCTAACCGGTCATGGTCTAGAACAGATCTATAACATTTTTATAGGATTCATCATGCTACCCACCCATTCATGGTATGGATCGCACTACTGACCTGAAATTGCGTACAACATTCTTTCAATGTTTCGTGTTTCTTTTGGGTTTTTTTTTATTTTAATTTTATTATTTTATTTTTATTTATTTTTTAATTTTATAT
Source organism: Mytilisepta virgata (assembly GCA_028015205.1). NCBI lineage: Eukaryota > Metazoa > Mollusca > Bivalvia > Mytilida > Mytilidae > Mytilisepta > Mytilisepta virgata. Next base: position 1,388,096 of record JAPWFG010000018.1, on the reverse strand, counting down.
TTTTCTTTTTTTTTCTTTTTATTTTAATTTTATATCTTTTTTATACAAGTATACATATCATTTATTACTCAAGATCTTTTCTTCTTCTGTAAGAAATTATCAACAAAAAAAGAAAAAAAAGAAAGAAAAATGATGGCTTATTCTATAGCAATTGATGAAATGAAGCGATATCGTCGCAAAAGCAGTCCTGGACCAGGACTACTTTAATTCTTGACCAGAGCTGTTCTAAAAAGCAGTCGTGGACCAGGGCTGCTCTAATTCTTGACCATAGCTGGTCTATCTCCTGACTGCTCTACGTTAAATTAGAGCAGTTCTGAGAACTGCTCTGCAAGTTAACTTGGAAGAGAGGTTAATATTGGTCGCAACTGTTGTCTAATGGCCGCAAAAGAAGGCTAAATTATCCGACCCTTCCTGACCATCCACCCTTTGGCAGTGGAAGCCAAAATGGGTTCCCCTTTGTGTCCCGTCCACCCCTATTTGAATTGCTTAACTGTTTCTCGTCCTGAAGCCTGACATACACTAATTAGTCGTAAATCTACGAATGCAAAAAGAGTTTTTATTACGTTCATATCCGCATATGCAGAGATTTTAACACCCTTCATTACCGCTGTACATCCTTCAGCTTCGCCTTAGAGCGTACCTAGGTACTTGTACTTCAGGATGCTACATTCTCCATATCCAGGCATATGAATGTAGTTAACTAATAATATATATTTTACCTATTCATGAACGTAATGATAATAATACCTAATAGATATAAACAAATAATTAGAAGAATAAAGGGCATAAAATCTATAGAACTAAAGAGTAAAGGATTACTTTATCTTAAAAGACTACAAAAACTTGATACTATGACGCATAGATTAAAAACTAATAAATGAATAACAAACGACTGAATAAATATGTACAAGAGGTTTTTTGGTGGGTCCATGTTGTTCATATGTGTTTAGTTTTTGTAGTGTTTGTATTGTTTTGGTCTTGTCTTCGTTGGTGTCGGGAGTTTGTCCGTTATTTTCGATTTTCCACTCCTTCGAATATCCCTTTGGTACTTTTTGACTTTACATATACATAAGAAACACACAATTAAAAAAAAAACGCAATCCATTAGACAGTAAAACCCGGAGAGACAAATGGACAATCACAAGCACAAAAAATAAACACTGAAAACTAAAAAACAATGAACAACACGAACTGCACTCGGGGGCTCTGGAAGGGTAAGCCTTATACGGCACCCGTCGTGAAGTTCAACAAAGTCAAACCTGTGGTAGTCACACATCGATGGATACACATGAAATTAACGACAGTGGGAACAGGTCGGAACACACTAACGGCCTATGAATTCCTGATGACGACCGTAAAATTATTCATTCAATTATCCATGATAAAAACCTGGTTAATCAGCTTTTATGACAATAGTAATCCTCTCAATCCTCTTACAAAATAAACAGTAAACCAGCGAGAAATATACTTAAATTTTATGCAGATTAACAAAATAAAGTAAGCAACACTCTTACCTAAAAATTTAAAACTAAGGCTGATCACGTTGTTTTCGCTTATTTTCTATATATAAAAGCATGTGACGGGAACAATATAATTATTATGTTATACTTCCGCAATTTAGTCAAGTCTTTTAGTTCATAAAGCTTTGATCACAGCAACAAGGAAGGAAGTGTTCTCTCATGTCATATCAGTCACATTTTTCAAATTTCAAAATTTAGAGCAAATATGTGTACACGTAGGTTAAATGATAAATCATAACTGTGAATGTAAGTCTTAAATACAGAAAACACCAGCCAGGCCAGAAGGCCCCGGAATAGACAAAATTAGTCCATGGGATTCTAGGCATGATAATATTCACTGGCGATGGGTACTGTAAAAATAGCTATATTTTTCGGAATTTAATCCACATTAGATTGCATAAAATGAAAATATAAAAAAAAACTGTAATAAACTTTAACAATATGTATGTAAACTTCGTCAACATATGACTTATCACTAATATGTCAAATTAAAAAAAAAATAAAACAATGGCCAAAACAGTTCCAGACAAGAAACCAGAGGCTCACAAGAGCCTGTATTGCTCATTGATAGTTCCATTTTGTTTGTTGCTAAAGGAACTTGGGATTAACATCCGTGCATGTTTGGTTTCAATCCATTCGGTAATTTTCAACAAGAAAGTTGGCAACAAAGTAACAACACTTAGTCAGAACGTCATAAGGAACATTCATAACCTAAATAAGATATCTTCTATATTAAATAAGATATCTTTTTAAACAGTTTAATAAGATATCTTATTTAATTCATACGATATATCTCAATTAGTTAATACGATATCTCATTTAGATTCTTATATCTTTTTAAGATATCCGTTAAACAAATACTTTATGAGATATTTTGTATAGTTAATATGATATCTTTTAAAGTATATAAGAAATCTTGTTTACCTTTATATCTTTAAAAACAATCAAGATAATCTTTTTAATTAAATAAGATATCTTATAACCTAAATAAGATATCTTCTATATTAAATAGGATATCTTTATAAAGATTTTAATAAGATATCTTATTTAATATATAAGATATCTTATTTGATATATACATGTACGATATCTTATTTAATTGATAAGACATCTCGATAAGTTTATACGTATCTCAATTAGTTTATAAGATATTTTATTAAACTTTATCTATTCAATTTCAAGATATCTTATAAGTTATTAAGATATCTTATAAAGTTAAGATATCTTATAAAATATATAAGATATCTTGTAATGTTTATGAGATCTCCTTTTTAATTTAAGTTAGGAAGATATCTTATTCAATATATAAGATGTATGATTCAATTAATAAGATATCGCAATTAGTTTAATATAGATATATCATTTAGTTTATAAGATATCTTATATATTTTTAAAGATATCTTTTAAACAAATATTTTATGAGATATTTTGTTTAGTTTATAAGATATCGTTTTAAACAATCAAGATATAGTTTTAACTAAATAAGATATATTATAACCTAAATAAGATATCTTATATATTATATAAGATTTCTTTATAAACAGTTTAATAAGATATCTTATTTAATATATAAGATATCGTATCTAATTAATAAGATATATCAATTAGTTTATAAGATATCTTATTTAATTTTAGAAAGATATCTTGAAAGTGGAATAAATATAAAAACGGCTTGCCATATTCGGTGGTTATCTAGAAGATATGTCCCATAGGGTCCTATGTTAAAGCAAGTCCCCCGCTGACGACCATCTTGGATAACGGATCGGTAGCAAAGTAACAGCAATTAATCAGCACATCATCAGGAACATTCGTGCCACTTTTCGTTTCAATCCATTCAGTGTTTCTCTAAAAGAAGCTCTTTGTATGTATTTCCCATAGGGTCCTATGTTAAACTAAAAGTCCCCCTGGCAGCCATCTTGAATAACAGATCAGCACCAAAGTAACAGCACTTGGTAAACACCTAATAAGGAAGATTCGTGCTATGTTAAAATCAATCCTTTCAGTGGTTCTCTAGAAGACGATTTTTGTACTATTTCCCATTGGGTCCTATGTTAAAGTAAATCCCCCACTGGAGGCCATCTTGGATGACGGATCGACAACAAAGAAACAACTCTTGGTTAGCACCTCATAAGGAACATTCATGCCATTTTTGGTTTCAATCCATTCAGCGTTCCTCCAGAAGAAAATTTGTTTATGTGTTTCCTATAGGGTCCTATGTTTAACTAAGTACCCCTTCTGGCAGGCATTTTGGATAACAGATCGGCATCACAGTAACAACAATTGGTCAAAACCTCATAAGGAGCATCCATGCCATGTTTGGTTTCAATCCATTCAGCAGTTCTCTAGAAGAAAATTTCACCAAATTAGATTATAAAGGTTTCTATTGTATATCAATATGTTTATAGATAAAACACCTATTGAGAAGTTACATCTAAGTTTTTGTAAAAATACACTTGGAACTAAGAGAAGTTCCTCAAATCTAGCAACTAGAGCTGAACTTGATAGACTACCTGTTGAATCTTTTATAAAAACACAAGCTATATCATATCTTGCTAGACTTTATAGCAATAATATTAACCCAATACTAAAGGAAGCTTTTCAACTAACAGAAAAGCTAGATGATGAGGGAACATATTCTTGGTACACTTTTGCAAAAAATATTTTGGAAGAAACTAATATACAAAAAGACCAGTTAGCAAATTGGGATCCAATAAAAAAATTAGGTCATGTTAAAAAAATAATTAAAAACAATGTGAATGAATATTATAAAAAAATAACTATCAGTAAAATAGAAAATTTAACAGAAGACAATAAGTTATTCTTATATAAAAGTATTAAAGTAACAAAAAATCAAATGGAGTTTTACTTAAAACATCCAAATAAAAAAGTACGTCAAAACATAACCAAATTTAGAATTAGTGATCATAAATTATTGATGGAAACTGGGAGATATTTAAAAATTCCCAGGCATTTGAGACTGTGTGAAACCTGTAACGCTATAGATGATGAGCAACATTTCTTTTTAAATTGTACAATTAACAAAAACGAAAGAGATAAATTACTTAAAAAGCTTTTAGATTGGTATCCAAATTTTATACTGCTTAACAATAATGAAAAACTAATAAAAATTTTAAACCTGTCAACACCTGAAGAAATTGGGACTGTTGTCTCTTTTATAGATCAGTCATTAGAACTGAGGAAGGGAGACCCTAGTTAGTTTTGATAATTGTCAACACTTTCTATGGTAATGTTCCATTAATTAATATAAAATGTTTATATTACTCATTATGTCATTTGATTGTTTGTTCCATGTTCTTTATGTCAATTTATGAATATATGTATGTCATTGTTATATAATGTATTGTACTGTATGCCATGGCTGTAATAGTCTTGAGTTGCATTAATAAACTTAATAAACTATAAAGATGGCAAATACACGTAAACATAGGGAGCAATTAAAAAACGTAATCCATTGGACAGACAAACCCGGGAAGACAAATAAACAACAATAGGAACATTAAATAGACACTGATAACTAAAAAACAATGAACAACTTTTTTATTTTTTTTTTTTTTTAAATGGGATGTATGGTTACCATGGCAATGGAAATAAATATATTTTGCACCAAAACTATTATGTTTCTTCATGACTGAGCATTCATTTAGCAAGGTTTCATTAAAATCTGTGACAACAGGTTTCTATCATATTGAATGGCTCTTAAGCATAAAACTCGAAATATTATCAGTTTACACCATTTTCTTTTAATATTATATACAAAGCGCGACAATCTCCAAGACAATCAAAACTACATCATCGATTGACTGTTTTTTTTTTTTTGTGAATTATGCTTTATCTTTACGAATAACACAGAAATTAGTAATCAAAACAGTGTGTCGTTACATTCTGTGTCTGCTTGCACCGTCACAATGTTTCAAAACTTCAAGTTATATATAAATTATGCCAGAAAAGTCTTCTGGGGGAAGGTTTTGACATTTGTCCACTTTTCGCATTAAAAATTCTTCTAGATCATCAAAATCAACAACTCCAACTTCGATATTTCTAGTAATTATCTCTCCATCTTCTGCTTGCTGCATTTGTTTCTGCAAAAACATGAACAATCGATTTAGATTATGTCCGGAAGTCCAGTTCCAAATTTAAATTCGATGTCACAGCTCTCATGGTCAATTAAAAAATAATAATAATAAATATGAAATTCAAAATACCTTGGATTTTTCAGCATTTTTATACATAAAGTTGCTGAGCAACATTAATATTTCAAAAAAAATCATTATTAGCTTTTTAAAGCCAAATTCTTTCAAATGCGTTGAACCTTAAACAGTAAACGTAATATATGTTCATTAAGAATATCGCCTTTTTCTTTTAGAATTGCAGTGAAAATATATATTCGTGCTTTGTTCTGTAAATTCCTCAGTTAAAAATTTTTTATAAATTTTTGGGTCAAAGTTATTGCTATCGATTGCATTGGCCGTAACCTTTTCATATTTTCATATTTGAAATTCTGTTAAAAGCAGGGTTCCAACTCCTTCAGGCAAAGTTGACCTTACCTGGATTTTTGCTAAAGTGTTGAGACCCATGTATTTCTCTTGTGCACACTGTGTTTATTATTATTAGTTTTATATATTTACCACTTTTAATGTTACTGAAATTTAGATTTCGAGCTGTGATATGAAAATACAGAGAACTTGGAAATACTGAGCTACTCGGATTGAAACTTAAGTTCGATGAGTCTCTCTAAAGATTATTTTTCGGTTATTGCGAAAATTGTATGCAATAGACAAATAATGAATTAATTTAACTATATATGTTCTTTCATTGTTCTTCTTATAATATTTAAACTTTAAGTTTAATTCTTTTGGAGAAAAACTTTATTTTTATATAATATATTTCTTGTTTATTAAGGGACACTGATATTATTTTTCATTTAAATTTCTAAGAATTATCTTGTAGTAGAATTTCCTTATTAGAATTATCTTACATTTTTTAGATTGATGCTTTTTCCTATATGAGCGTACGAGTTAGTTCAGTTTAAACTGATTTTTAGTGCAAATCACTTCAGACTGTTGTAGTTTTTTTTTTCTATCCAATGTGATATATCAAGTAAACCGTGATCTTATATATAACAAAACGCATAAATCTTGAAAATGTAAGATAATTTTAAGAAAATTCTACTACTATATATTTATTGAAATTTTGAATTAATAACTTTTCACCGAGTTGCTATGAATATATCGAAAATAGCAATAATGTTCTATCTGTAGGGATCTCAAACAGTGAAGATATTTAATTGACCAAAAACTATTCACAACTTAGAAGATTTCCCCTGAATGGTTATTCTAGATGTTGAATTCCGTATCTCGAATTTAAGATATCGGATATCAGATTTCGCATTTTGAATTTTGAATTTCGGATATTGAATCCGAAATTTCGATTTTTTTTTTTTTTATCTCGCATGATCCTTCTGGGCTTTTCTATACAATTTTAAGTTTTTTTAAATAAAATATAAATATTTAATACCACAAATCTGGATATTTTGTTGTAGGGATATTTTGGGGGGGTTTTGCTAAAAACATGGATGTTAAATTCTGGTGTGTTCAAATTTGGCAATTTGTGTCAGCCATGTCAGACCTGTGTTTAATTTTGGCACTTCCATAGAAAATTAAAATAAAAAATAAAACTTCAATAAAATTCGAATATTAATAACTATTCTGTACGATTAGCAGTGTCTTGAGTAATGGTATTCACTTGAGTAATGTTATCACTACAAGGGGTCATGATTAATAACTGATAAACTGAAATTATTGTTTGTTTATAATTCTTTTATGAAGTGAATTGTTTTGCTTATATACATTTTCATTCCAAAAAATAATCAAAACAATGCAACGGCTCTCGCTCACATTTCTACAACAAATACTTACCTTTATTATTTGTCGTCTTCGTATAAATAGGCTTATTACAGACATTTGCTCTTGACATTTTTCTTCAGATTTATTAGCTATTAATTAAGGTGGTACCCAACATTACAGGGAGATAACTCTTACAAATCACCAGAGCGTTTTAATCAAATTTAATAAGTAAAGAGAAATTAAGCTTCTCTATGATCAAAATTGATGTTTGCCAAACTGCTATATATTCAATGAAATTATTCCCGTGAAGTGTGAAATTCTATTTACTAAAAAAATCAACATTTATGTCAACAGGTCAAAGTAAATATTTCCTAAAAATTTTATGAAAATTAAACGAGCCAAATTTATTTTAGTCAAGGTGTTGGGTACCACCTTAACATGTTTTTTTTTAAAAATGATTGATAAAAAATGATATTAAGCCGAATAATTTTTACTATGTGATAAAAAGAGAATGAAATAAAATTGATAATGGTTTTATGATTTGTATATTATCTGAACATATAAAGGATTTTAGCAATAACAATACTTGTATATTTTCTGAATATATTTAGGATTAAATCAATAACAATAAACAAATTTCTTCAATTTTAAGTTCAATTTTAACATTTTTTTTTATTTTGTTATTGTTTAAATATATTTTTTTCGAATTTTGTCGTTTATACGTTTTAGTAGTTCCTTGTCATTTTAACGCTCAACAAGGGAGTCACGAGGAAAGCTACACTATCTGCTCTAAAACAAAATTATGCAGAAATAGCTAAAAAGGTTAGTATAAGCAATCCCATTTAAATCTTTTTTGAATGGGAAAAAGTGCAAAACCATTATTATTTTCATGATCAATAAATTCGATTATGCCTTCAATTCTTCTATTTCCTACATTGATATTCCTATCTTTCACGAAAACTCTTCGGTCAGAACAAATAAAATATTGTTATGTTGGTTTTAATCTTTTCGCACAAATTTCTTGGAGTATCATATAAATCGTTATTTAAAATAACAATTCAAAGATACTAATATTAGACATAGTAAATTTATAATATGATGTATACGACGCTTTTCAAGGAGTTACCTTTTATCAGCAGCATTAAAAGCGAAACATTTGGAAGACCAAAAAACAAACTTAAATAGGAAGTACTCATAACCAAAAATACCGAAATAGGAAGCCGAATTTCAGCTAAGGAGATCTACGATGTGCAATACAAGGAATGAACCCTTAGTATTTGTATTATTTTTGAATTTTGATAAATACTGGTAATTTCTGTAACAAATCAATGAATAATCATGTCAGACTGGATTCGGAATACCCTGAATATCCACCATCCAGAGGCATCGTCCCAGGAGTTTCAAAGTAACAATCCAAAGATACTAATATTAGATACAGTAAAGTTATAAAATGCTGTATACGACGCATTTCAAAGAGTTACCACATTTGTCAAATCTTTCCTTCCTGTTAAATATCTCTTGCAACAAAGAAAAGAAACTAGTAGAGAACATTAAATTCGGATGTATACAAGAGGATAACTTTTAAAATTCTTATTAATATACAGTAAAGCTCAATAACACCGGACTACACATTAACTTCAAATTAACATAATTTCTGCTTCAAATCTTTACTCTAGGACCAAAAAAAAACGAGATAAGATCGAACAGCTCGGATCAGTCCTTGGACTAGTCCACCACTGTTTGAAAACAGACATTAGAACAGTCTCTAGTTAGAACAGTCATGGTCTGTGCTATATTGATTTTTCAAATCTCTGGTCAGATTAATTTAACTGCACATGTGCTGTTTTTTTTTTAATAAAACATACAGGTGAACACTCTTCTCTGCTAAATGCACTCGCGTCATCTTAGGATGACGAAATGACTATTTGTGATTGTTTGTACACCTATTGGCCATGGTCCTGTAATCAAGTGATTTTATTGATATTTATTGATATTATTTCACAATTTTTTTATGAAAAAATTATAAAAAAAAACATTTATCATATCATATATAATAAAAGTATATATTTACAAGTTTACTAACTGAATTTGTCTAACAACCTCATAAAAGCAAGTATAAAAAAGTGTATCCCAATGGTAAAAAAAAAACAAAACCAAAACTAGTATAAAAACTTGACAATTTCGACCTGGAAATGGCCAAAAAAGGTAAATGTTGTGAAGTTTCACAGAAAAATTGAAATATATGTATTCAGATATCTTTAAAGTAAGTTTCAGAGAAGCCTTTTAAGTTCCCTTAACAAGTTCATGGACTATATTGTCTGTGAAAAAATGCTCAAATTTTAAGACAAGCATACATCAATGTAAAACGTGTATTTTTATCCTCGCACTTTCGAAGATTGCGCATATGCCGTCTTTAGGACCAAAAGAGATATCGATTTGGTCCGAAGGACAGAAACAGTTGAGACGACGAATTTAGTGCGCATGCTCCATCCATAAGACGAAATCAGACGCTTTCCTTTCCTTTGCCTGGACTAGATGTATCTGTAGTATCCTTAATTTCAAGCTCATTACTGGAAGCAGACATTATGACTAAAATTAACTTGAGAACAAAGATTTTCTTCAAAATTGATCCTACTAGGATCAATTTTGAAGAAAATCTTTGTTCTCAAGTTAGTAGGATCAATTTTGAAGAAAATCTTTGTTCTCAAGTTAATTTTAGTCATAATCTCTGCTTCCAGTGTTAACAAATTCAGATATTACAGGAGAAATATTTAATTATTTTTTAATATACTTACAATGATTTGAGTTTAATCAGGTTTTCGAATGTATTCGCCTGGAGAGTTTGAAGAGCATTTCCACTCAGATCCCTGTAGAAAAATGTACATATGTATAGCTGAAAACGTTATATACTACATTTTAACTCAACTTTACCACAATATCTAAAATCAAAACCTTTGGCTACATGCAACAGTATAAAACATTCGACTTCTCTACCCTCTACACTACCATACCACATTCTCAATTGAAATATCGATTGAAACAACTAGTTCATCAATGTTTTTGTTCAAGAAAAATGGCATACGCAGGTACAAATTTCTAGTTTTAGGTAGATAAAAGGCTTATAGCATGAATAACCATTCTTATTCTGACAAAAAGTATTGTAAAAATGAAATTACAAACATGTTAGATTTCCTCATAGACAACATATTTGTTGAATTTGGAGGTCGAATTTTCAAAAAAAAAAAAAATCGGCATTACAATGGGAACCAACTGTGCTACTTTTTCTGTACACGTATGAAACGAACTTCATTCAAGGGTTACTACGTGAAAACCAAAAGATACTAGCCCAATCCTTTTATTTCACTTTTCGTTATATGGATGACGTATTGTTGTTCAATAACGACAAACTCTTAGACTTTCTACATCTCATCTACCCTAATGAGCTTGAAATTAAGGATACTACAGATACATCTAGTCCAGGCAAAATAAAGTTTGACATCAAACTAATTGCAACAGAATATTTTATTTATCTAAATTGCTAGTATAATATATATAGAAAAATGTGTATGAAAATCGGACCGTGGGAAACTTCAAAATAAGACTTTCAAATCTCCTGTGGGATTTTTAATGGGACAGGGGAGGTAACTCTTGCCAAAACTTGGTTTATGTTTTTTTTTTGCAACAATTGTTTTCCTCTACTTGTTAAGAAAGATATTTCCATGGACTAAAATGGCTTAATTTGACTCAGTTATATATTCTGCTTTTTATGATACAAGAATATTCATAATTTTATTTGTAGTTTGGTTTTATTGACATGTTTAATATCGCAGAAAATGCTTACTTTGAACCGGTGGCGATTTTGAAAAAAAAAATAATAAAAATATTTATTAATGATTATCCCTTTTTATTATATATCAATAATTTCTACTTGGTTAAAAAAAAACTTAAAACCACTAAAAATGCAAGTACTACTTATATTTTCATCACAATTTGACTTCATAACCTTGATTTCCTAATTTTTTGGGAAATGGGGGTCTTAGGAAGAGACAATCTAATTCAAAACTTGATTTTTTTTAATGCTGAGCATGTACTTTGGCAAACTATTTTGTACCAGAAAAAGGGTAACTATTATTTTGTTGTGGTTTTAGCCAAATTTCAAGTAGTTTTTACAGAGTTGATTAAAATAAACTAATGACCATTAGAGGCTTAATCAAAATATGATATTGTAATAACGCTGGTTGCTACCCAAGCTAGAAATAAAGCAAAATAAATTACGTACTGGAAAATTTAATTGAGTGATCAAAACTTTATAAATATTTTGGACAATTTGAACGTAGATGAACATTTTTGTTCGAATTGTCATTCATAACCAGAAGAGAAGAATTGTTAAAACAAAATAAACAAGGCGAACATTGCTTTACGTATTTCCATATTTTAGTTATTTATCAAAGCCCATATCCCTTCCTTTTAAGCAAACACGCATCATCCCCCACTGCAAACATGGTCATTGACACTTCCTCATACATTTGTACGTATGAATTTAGGTCAAACGAGTATCAAGTATTCATGGTAACCACCCTGAACATTTCGATATTTCTTGGATCGGGTTGTCCATGATCTACGAAAATTTGTGTACTTCGAATAATAAGTGTTTCACAGTGTATCAATTTTATACTAGTAACGAAAAGCTACCAACTCGGGTTTTGATATCCTTTGGGACTTACAGAGCACCAGCCAAAGTATAGACTCGGTGGTAAGAAGTATTTTATGGTACCAATTTTGAGGAAGACGATACGGCCATTTCGTAGTTTTACAACTCATCAGTTGTGCATCATAATTTATCATTATAAATTCTGTTGAGAGCAGACAACAATCTCAAACTTTGAAAAAGAAACTAATTCTGTGATTTTTTATACCCAAAAACTTCTTTCTCTCCACAAAATATTCGAGCTTACTAAACATAACTTTTTTTTTTATAAATATATACTTACAAATACTGTAAATTGACAAGATCTTTGAATACATCTGCAGGTAGAGTTTGAAGAGAATTCCCGCTTAAATACCTGTACACAGTAAAAAAAAATATCCCCTTGTTGGTAATAATATCGTATACCGTATGTACTATATAAACAGGGCATATCAGATGAAGGTTTAGATATGACGAAAAAAATCTGAGAGTTGTGCCATGTCAGTGTCTGCTGGTTTTAAAAAAGAGTTTGTATAATTCTATCAACCCAGTTGTTGATATCAAAATTTTTGTTGCATTTTAATGCAGATATTCATATAGAATACAGTATCGACGTGATAAGGTGGCATCAAGAAATGAGTGACTTTTGTGTGGAAAGAAATAAAAAACATACATATTTCAAGGTAATTTCGAGCACCCATTTAATTCTAGATATCTGTTAATGTATATTTTATTCAGATATGTGTAAGGCTGTTATTGGATTGATGTCTCTTTTATGTAATCTGGTTCTTATCGTTGCCAAATTCCCAAGCTTTTTAACAGGAAACCTAATTACTACTTGTTTAAATTCCCCCTGAAAACTTTCCACCATAATACACCTATATGGCTTTAGCAATATGTTCTGGTGAAATATTATACCATGAGTGATAGATATATTTTTCTGACAATATAGAACAACAAACATGGAAATTAGGTCGAAACTATCAGTCAGTCAAGTTTGATTCAAATAGCAATGTAATCAAACTTTATACGTACTCGGAATGTATCAACACAATGTAGGTTTTTTCTTACATTGTTTTAGATAACAACAGTCGTATACCTGATAATGCAGAAAAAATCTCCAAATTTTCTCTGTAATGTGCTTACTTTATGATGCATAAATAATTAAAGATACACCTTCATGTGAACCTTGCTAAATACGATAAATTTTGAACACCTTTTAATTTATTGAAAATGTGTTGATAATTAAATATTCGCAAAGAAATGATATAGGCAATGAATATACATGTACATCGCTAGCACTCGTTTTCCTTTTAATAACTGTTCAATCTGTGCCTATAACGGTTATTAAATGAACTTTTACCTGTATATATATTTTATAAATAATTTAAAGTGTAATTATTAGTTAATATAAAAATACAGCTATTCCTTAATTATAATCGCACAATCAAGGCTTAGACAGAAGAGATTTTTTCGGCAACCTCAAATTTCAGATATGACTGATTTTAAAATTCACATTCGTCTTATCAAAAATATATTTTCTGTATGATTAAATAATGTGAATTCACACAATGAAAAATTGAATGTAGGATTTAGCATTTAACATTTAGCATGTTTCAGAAAAAAATGATTTACCTGATTGTATAGTAGACACAGGGGTTGAAGAAAGGCAGGCTCGATAAATTATTGAAAGAAGGAAAAAGGGGAAAAACGTAAAATAGTCAGATTGAAAAAGAACTTAAGGTGGAACCCAACACTTTCACTAAAATTAATTTGGCTCGTTTAATTTTCATAAAATTTTGACAAAGTATTTACTTTGACCCATTGACAAAAATTTTAAAATTTCAAAACATTTGAACCAACCAATTCATCAGAAAAATTACACTGATTGTATAGCAGTTTGACAAACACTAATATTGATCATTGAAAAGCTTAATATTCCCTTAACAACACAACGTTATTAAAACGTTTAGCTGATTTTACAGAGTTATCTCCCTGTGGTGTTAGGTACCACCTTAAATAAAAAAAAAATTCGATACAAGGTAAAACAACTTCAGATTGAAGATACAGGATCCCATCATTGTCCCCATTCCATTCTAGCCTATTATCTTATGAATGAAAAGAATTTTCTTTTCGGGAGTTCAGAAATGTAAATTCATGACATTTGTGTTATCATTTTTTTTTAAATCTTGACAAAATATTGTTTTTTTAAAATTTAAATTTATTATCATTGATAATTATAAAATAAAAAAGTCCAAAACATATAACGGTTTAGAATTGAAATTCATTTCATCTTATTTGTCGTCCTGGAATTTCCGTATTGTACCACCTTCGACTTTTAAAATCTTAAATTATTACTTTACTTTATCTGTTTAGGGATTTATTATATTTATAACATACGATTAATGCGTAATGAAATATAACGCCTCATTGCCTTTGATAACCAAGCCATATTCATTCAGCATGCTCTAAGTGACGTGTAATAAGTCCTTTGACAGGCACATCTATTAACCTTGCTATTTTTTAACGTGTCTATTGTTTTGATGGTTATTATTATTTTAGATGTAAAACTTCTCTACTAAATAACACAGAATAAAACTTATATTTTGACTTAGAAAGTTTTAAAGAGCTAAGTGTACTTAGCCTGGGATGGACTAATAATAAGACTGTACTTAGCATGGGATGGGAATAAGAAGCACTAGTAACTCAATTTTGATCTTAAACAACCATTTTGGTCTTGTTTATTCTTATTTAGTCTTGTTTTTCTGCATGTCCATATTTTTCAACAAAGTAAAGATAACAAGATCAAATCAAGATATCTTGCCTTGCAGTCAATCAAGATCGATCAAGACACGTTTAGATCAGTTCAGCACGAGTATTGTGAAACACTGAATAATTAATTTTTAACTTCTATGAACTGGTCTTAACCTGTCTTGATTGACTGCAAGGCATTATGTCTTGTTTTGGTCTTGTTATCTTGATTTTGTTTGAAATCTCAGAAATACTAAAAATCAAGACAGTCAAGATCAAACAAGACTAAAATGGCCGTTTAAGATCAAACTGGAGTTACTAACGAATAAAAGTCTACCTAGCATCGGATGGGTCTAATAATACTAGTACTATCTATATAATAATGTTGTGTTTAGCATGGATTATTACTTCAACCGAGGCTACTATTTTGCATAGTCAAGCTAAACACAACATTATTGTCATTATTATACTGACTGTCAATAATTGTTTGAAAGTAATGCGCAGATTGACTATCATAAAACGTTTTGAAGATTCAGATATGAATGATGATGATCTCCGTCCACCCAAACATTGGCTTCGCCTACTTGCGTGCATAGAACGTATCAGACCATTACTATTTACGCAGTAGTGACTATCAGATAGATCAATTGTATGCCAAATTAAAGTGTTCTAATTATCAAAGGACATTCTTACAGGAAGTATAATAATACTTAGTATTATTTGTCCCAGGCCTGGTTTATGCAGTGTTTAAGCATAACGTATAAAAGAAGAATACTATAATTTGCCTCGACGTATTTTATTCAAGTAATTGCATGAATTTATTTCATAGAATGTTTACGTTGATATAAGATAAGTTTAGTTGATCCAGATTCTCTTGCAGTATTTTTAGAAAAACAAAACAAAATGTGGTGCAAAAGGTTCGGATTGAATATTATAAACATACAGAAGGACTTTATGTTAAGTTTGTGAGTGACCTGGTCGACTTTATACACCGATAAATTGCGGGAAAACAACTCTTTTTACTTATAATTCCATAATAATGACACCTTTTGAACAAAGTATTGGAATTAATGATGGATCTTTGAAGTGATCTTGGATCCTTGGAATCTATTTCCAAGAGTCATGTTGCTACCGTTTTGTGTTTTTAATACAAAATTATAAATTGTAGGTTGTACCGTCCAGTTTTAAACGATATCTTTGGGCTTGCATTTTTTTCATTAACTTTGGGATCAAATGGTTGTATCTTACAACGAGTATACCATTTTTTTAGATGAATTTTATCTGCCAAATTAGCTCAAATTATATTATAAATGCTGGTAAATAATTCTACATTCGTTCAACTGCACGTATATTAAACTCTTTCAGTGTTTCTATAATAAATGTTCCAATATATTATTACCATTTGCACCAGGTAAATTGATCAAAGAAACAGTTTAATCGCGTGATTTATGACGTTGTTTTGCTAATTACAACTCTTTCCACTTTAATATTTTCTTTTGGAATTCGAAATCCATGAATATACCATTTTTCCTAGATCACAGTATATTCCATAACACTATTGTTGTTGCATTGTGCGTGCTTATATCAAAATATATTCGCATAAAATATTGAAATCCAAAAATATAAAATAGAAAAAGAGTGAAATGTAAAACAAGCAATTTGCTAGAATATATTCATTAGAGCTAGAAAATTAATTTTTGTCGTCTTTTAAAACTGTTTAATTCATGAATAAATGAAAATATATGTACATCCATTTTACCACAAAAAGTTACATGCCTCATTTCATTTTTGAAATTATATTAAAGATAACCATGAGTTATACCTGCAGAAAGGTGAGATCTCCACAGTATTTAAATACATCTGGATGTAGCTGTTCAATGCTATTATTCTCCAATTGCATAGAATATTAAAAGCTTTTATGCGATATAAAACTTAAAATAAAATAACAACTCTTTTTTGGAACGGAGCAGGACATGCTTACCTGTAGCACTTAATGTCACTCCGTGTTGTATTGTTCTTTCTCTGGATCGCTACATGTGTATATGCTTTTTTAACTTATTTGGTAAGTTGTGTTTTTTTGTTTTTTTTTTGTGTTTGTTTTCTCATGGATTGGCCTTGCGTTTGTTGTTAACCAAATTCAACTGGGTTAATACCAGATAATATGCTATTATTTCGATTAGACATGAATTTACTATTGAATAACATTAATATAAAAAATTGTGGAAACGAAGGGGCATCATGCATAACATTGTTATTGGATGGTTTTATCACGTTGCAAAATTATTTAATCTGGTCTTCTATACTTTGATATATTGCAATATTTTTGGCCTTCAGCATAACTGAATTTTTGTAATGCAATGACATATATTTATTAATAATATTAATTCTATGAGAAGAATATATTTCCCAACTGTAAATAAAGTGACGTTATGTAACATCAGTAATTTTTAATCACATGACTTTAGAAGTAGTCTACATACTTACAAAGTCATTAGTCGAAAAGTGGTACGGAATGCGTCTGCTGGGAGACGTCGAAGAGAGTTGCTACTTAGAATCCTTTGTTAAAAATAAGCAACTTAACATATACTCATATACATTCAATTCAGAAATTAATTAATGCCAGGTTTTATTAATGTGAATATCTTGTCGAATTGCAACAAGTTAGGTTTGGACTATGCCCACAATTTTGTGTACTGCTGAGGCGAATTATGTTTGTGCATGTCAAGATTTTTGGCTAGATGTGTTTTACCTTACATTTTACAAAAAAGCATCGATAGTCGGATATATTACAAAAATGTCTACAGAAGATAAAACATAATATTTCAATCTTACTTGATTACTAAAATGTCCTAAAACAGTTAAAATACTTATTTTTAAGTCACTTATTTCACCTGTCTATCCGCCATCAACCCCAGAAAGCTTACAATTTAAACATTCTTAGAAACATAGGCAATCTACTTACAGCAAAGAGAGCTCCCAAAGATTTTTGAAAATATCTTCTGGTAGAATTTAAATTTTATAAAATCCCAATTCTCTAAAAAAAAATACACTTAAATTTTGTGAAAATATGAAAATAGAAAATGTAGTTGCATACAAAATATTCTTTGAGATTGAATCTATACCTTGAATTCATACATGTATATCAATGTGGGTTTTGCTTTTGCTTACTATGAGACCAGCTTACACTTCTAAATGTTTCCCGTTGAGAAAGGTGTTTTTTTACTCATAAACCTATAGAATAGTTGATGGTATTTTATTTTACATTCAAAACATGATTGGTATAGGTTTTTCGAAACACTCTAGAATAAGCATAGAATCAAACAAATGGCAACTCAAAGTATTGATATTGTTGGAAAAGAGGTCATTTAACGAATCTCTTAAATCGCACTTGTTTGCAGTACCATTTCTAATAGTAATCCGGTGTAATGTCTTGTAGTGTCTTCGTAAAGAGAGAAATAATGGTAACATTGATGTGTGTATTATAGCTAAGAAAATTTTTATTTGAATATATTTCGTGTGCAGTCCGACAACAGTGTACGTTTAGCTTTAACCAGAATTAAGTTTAAAAAAATGTTACAACGTAGAAAAGTAAATAATACTGGTAAGCTTCTGGCAAGCTAAGCGGAGTGAAGTCGAACTTAAAAAAAACGATAACTTCTGTTTTTACTCACAGAGCATAGAGATATTTAACCTTATCAAATACGCCTTCTGAAATGTTTTTTATTTCGTTGCTGGACAGATCTCTAAAATGTACATTGTAATGCAATTGTAAAACAAATATTAATTGAATGTTCTCTGCAAAGCAAGCGGCATTTAGGAAACAGACAACATTGGTGTAATAAGGACTAACACAAATATACTTTTTCGACACGAATGTGTGATAGAGAAATGAAATAGAAATGCTGTATAACAAGGGGATATGGTATTTTCACAAACATGCATTGTACTTTGAAGGAACTGTGGTACTTCGTGCACAGTCCGACTATAATGTACAAATATCGTTAACATGAATCTAAAAAAGTGTTGTTTTATACATATCTTACCTGCACTTCTGTAATGATTTTGTTACAATAATCAACTTTTCCTATCAATAGTTTGTTCTTTATTTTGAGATACCAAACGAAATACTTAAAAAAAAAATTTCGTCTTTAAAGTCCGCTTTTTAAAAAGGCTAAGATTATTTCCTACTCCTATATTTATAAAAATGTATTGCTAATGTGCATTTCTATGCTTGCTTAAATTGTTTTCTGAAGTAAATACACAGAGTTACAACTTATAAAGTAAATAAGAGTAATAAGCCAATAAAAAAGGTAATTGGAATGAAGTTAAAACTTAAAAAAAACTATCATAATATCTTATTTTACTTACAGTTTGTACAGTGATGTAGCATTATCAAATACACCTTCAGAAATATGTTTAATTTTGTTGCTGGATAGATCTATAAAGTATACGTAAGGAATGACTATAATAATTGCAAAACAGCTAATACGTTAATAAAATACAAGGAAAATAAATGGAAATGTTGAGCCTTTAAAAGGGAAGAGAAATTAGAATTTCAAACTTTAACCTTTTTTGTTTTGTGATTATTTTGTATTTAGTGTTGATATTTTTGTATGCCTTACTCGTTCTATGCCCTTTTCACTGCTCTCCATTTCTATTTATATTCCTTTATTTAATTCTCTAAAATTTATATTTTAATCCAAAAAATTTCATTGAATATATGTTGTTTTTCTTGTAAACACGGAATATTTGGAAATAAGAGCAGACTGGGTTGCACAGAGTCAAAGTAATGCCTTCGGGCGTGGTGGATATTCTTTTTATGTTCACTCATTGTGTCACTCTAACAAATTCATTTTAAAAAATACCATTGAATATTAAAAAATAATCAGCAAACCAAGAAGAAATACACAATAACTGTAAACAGAAATCAGAGGTGAATGAAGTTTTTTACTTAATCAACATGAAACGAAAGAAAAGATACGGTGGATCACACCTGACATAAAATCGCTATATGTACATAAAAAGTCCAATACATGTATTATATAATACATGTGTTATATATAACAAGTATTTGTACTGCCTTTCTTTATCTTAAAGCATTTTTACAATATAAAGTCTTTGATACCAGTTATGATCAAGACCTTAAATATGAAAAACCAAAACTTTTTTTTAAAGATAAATTGCAAATTCAAAAATGACTGATTTATGTGGGAGGGAGATACTCCTTATTATTAACAAATCAAATCCTTTTTTAATTTTTTAATTGTAATTTTAAAATTATCAATTTCTGAAATATTATGCAGTAGTGGTTTACTCGTCTAAAGTATCATTTATTCAAGCATGAAAATTGCATACTTGTGTTTGTGTCTCTTTCATTCACCTTCGTATCTTTCTTATATCTATTAAAACTTTTATATGCAACCGGCGTCTGGATAAAATAGTTAGAAATTTTTATAAAAATAACATTGATCTATAAATGTCATTGTTTTGTCGTATGATTGCATATATTTTTCAATGACACGACACATTCTCCGTATGCAATCACTACTTGGTTTAAAAATAGGTTTCGATTTAATTCACTCAAATTGCGATCAGTGTACTGCAAATAGATTAAAACAAGTCGTTATTTATTTGATTATTTCTCTTGTTTGAGATTTTATCCCTTCCTCATACTGGATTTCACATGGGCAGCATGGCGGGTGTCATGAAGGAAGCAGAGACTGCTTACTCTTCCGGAGCACTTGAGTCTACCCCTGGTTTTTTGGCGGGATCCATGTTGTTCATATGTTTTTAGTTTTTAATTGTAGTGTATGTATTGTTTTGGTCTTGTCTTCGTTGTTCTCCGGAGTTTGTCAGTTGGTCCAATTTTTCCCTCCTTCGATTATCCCTTTGGTATTTCTTGACTTTACTATTTATCTTACACTTTATACGTTTCTGCAGTAAATCCGTGTGGAACTGTTGTCAATCCATAATCATTGCAATAAACTACTGGAACAGCTGTATTGCATGTTTTTAATTCACCAGTGACTTTGCATATTACCATAGTTATCATGACCTGAACTGTTTCTGTTATCATCATAGTTATCATCTCCATATCTATATATATCATATACATATACTACATGTACTTGTATATAATCTAAAGTACAATTACCCAAAATCCTTTACAGAGTTAATTATAATAATCTTTGTATTAACTGATTTAATGATATTTATTCTCGGAGGGGTTTATATAAATTTATAGCCTATTTATATTCTGCATGATTTATCATAAACACATTAGTTTTCACTAACAAAATGGGGCATTTAACAAAGTACACAAAATCTGTCTGTTTTAACTATTCTTGAAATCTATTAAACTATACTTTTTCTCAGATTCATATGCTCAAGAAAAAAATCTTTATATACCTGATATTAATTTCTGTAACTCTAATCAATATATTTTATATTACAGATAAAAAGTAATTTAATGAAGGTCTTCAGTATATGGGAATTTCTTTATTACATGTGATTTATACGGCGACTTTCTCGACAAGGCGAAACTGTTACATAAACTTCTAGAACAGAGTTGTGTTCAGTTTCTGTTAATTTCGACACTCCAAAAATTTTACAAAATAACGAATTGTTACCCGATACGAAGTTAGATATCACGTCATTCTGGAATCGACACCTCACCAGTCTTGACACCATACCCGCTTTTACTCACTGGCAATATGACGTGTGCAACTAACGGAGCAGGATATGCTTACCTTCCGAGACACTTTATATTACTCCTCGTTTTTCAAATTGCTGGTGCTTTAGTTTTTCTGCTCTTTTTCTCTATTTTTTTAAAGTTATATATGTTTTTTTATTCTTTTAGTTATACATGTATACTGTGGCGCTAGTTGTTGTGTTCCCTTTCCTTTGATTTTGAATTTATGAACTTTTCCCATTGTTTTTGTCGCATCGGTATTCTGTTGTCGATGTTTAGTTTCGTGTTGATGCTTAAATCAGGATTAATGTGCAGCCAATAAGTGCAAAAATGAAATTCGATAATTGAATTAAGGATGTTCGTTACTCTGTTTCAAAATAACAATCTTTTCATAACACTGTTAAATATTGATAGTGGATTAATAAAGAAACTAAAAGAGCGAAAAAAAATTATAGGCCCGTGTGCTTATTTTCGAGATATAGGCAATTGAAAATGTGGCGGGAAAAATATGGATTTTACGTAGCTTTATCATTGACAAGTTTAATTTCTCAAAAACCATTAAATAATAACAATTATTTTATAAGATTTTTACAAAAGGCTTATTATTTTGTATGCAAAATATTTATGAAAAGAAAAATGGGAGTAAGCTGGAAAAATAATTTATGGCATTCAAATGGAAAAAACCCTAGGATTCTGAACATCTGACAAAAATTCAAATACATGACAAACGAACATCCTTAATTTTATCCAAATAAAAAACTACTGTGAACAGAATTAGAAAACTTGATTTGATATATATTTTTCTAATTTTCACGATGTAAACTTTTTTTTTTTTTAGCTACTAAGTGCAAAGAAGAAACAACCGTGGGTGCATGGAAATAAAATTCGTAAAGTTGACCGAAATTAAAATTTAAAAAACGAATAGAAATACTTTGTTGTCCTTATTACAATAAATTCTTATACTTGGCTATCGAAAGCAATTATATAAATGAATTTTGTTTGGTTTTCCTTCATCGGTTCCATGTCCATTGTCAAAACCCATTGTCCATTATGAGCTTTGTACATTCAATCTACAAGTGAGGCATATGATGGCTAGGGACACTTTTTATATATGTGAAACCATTTAATGAATGTCTTGGTATTTTTCAATTTCTGACATTTTGGACAAGAATTAAGAAAACCAAAGCAAAGAATGGTAAGATGCCTTGCAGTCAATAGAGACTGGCTAAGACCAGTTCATAAAAGTTTAGAAAGAATTATGCAGTGTTGACCTTATCTGTGCTCAACTAATTAAAACCTAACATGGCCAATTTTGTTTGTTAACAAGACAGCATATCTTGATTTGATCTTGTTATATTTTTTTCAAAATTTATGTAGTGTTCAAGAAAATCAAGAGAAAGTAAAAATAAACGAGACCAGGAAAACAGTTTAAGATCGAGTGTGTTAACACTGTGAAAAACAATAAGGGGTTGTTCTGTGCTTTTACTTTAAAAATCCTTAATATTTACTGAGGCTAACCAGGATCTTCTGACTCGATCCGGCTATACCGTACGAATGAATGTTGTTTGACGTAAATGGAGAGTCTATGAGCAAACGTTTAGATATGATAAATGATAATTACATGTATCTTACCGCTATTGACTTTTTGATAAGTCTTTGGCTTAATAAGCTTCCGTCTCGGATGTGATTTTAAAGCATAGAGGTATCTATTAAATTAAATTTGTAATGTGCAATCCAAACAGACGGGTATTTTTGACAGGCTTGACAGGTTTTTTAGTCTTTATATCAACATGTTATGTAAAAAGTCATTTTATACCTTTTAAATATTATAATGTTTTATGAACAATGAAGACTGTAGTATTATTCTTATTGAGGATTCGATAGTATTGAAGAAATCTGAAAACCATAAATACGTTATAAATATTTCATTTAAATTAGTCAGGAATGTCATAAAATATGATTTCTGAAAACCTACAAATGTATCATAAAACATGATAGTTAATCAATAAAATTTATAGAGAGAATGTATTTTTCACTTGAGAATCGCAAACAGTATCATGTAACTAATAAAAAATAAATCAAATGATAAAAAATAAAAAGTTCCAAGAACACAAAATTTCTATTATGGACAACATTAAACAATAAGCAGACAAGAACAACTGCTGTTATTTACCTCTTAATTGTATGTAGGCAAACGATTCAAAATGTATATGTTTGTTTATTCAAGTACATAACGTTTTATCTGTTTTAGCGACCAAGTATATTTACTTGCAAGAGAACGTTAAAAAATATTCTTATCATTTGAGAATAATAATTATTATTTTACTTTACTATAACAATTACTGGTAAAATAACTACGTTGCTTTGAGTGTGCAAATCAAATAACTACAGTTTTTTCTCCGCCAGTGGAAAATAACCAGTTATCTTACTCTCGTCGAATTACCCGATCATTAATGAGAGCAAGATTACTCTCTCGCGAGAATCGACGAAAACGTAATATTTTGTCAAGGAGTTTAGTTCAGTATAATAATAACGTTATGGCCTTCAGAAGGCGGTAATATCCATAATTATTTAATCTCGAAAGGGTTATTTTTCCTTGGAACAGAGGCCCTCGGAAAAATCACCCTTCCTCGATTTAATAAGTATGTATATTACCTTCTTCTGAAGCCCATCATTATACCTGCACTTTCGAATGAAAGTTCGGGTATATTGTCGTTGCGGTCGTCCGTCCGTCTGTCCGTCTGTCCGTCTGTCCGTCCGTCCGTCATACTTTCCTGTGCAGCAAACTCCTTCACTTTTTAATTTTTACCCATTTTTGTGCCATATTGTTGCTTACTAACTGTAGAAGCGCAATAAGGTTTTGGAATTCCAAATTTTTAAAAGAGGGCCTGGGAGGGACCAAAAAGTGCCAAATTATACAAAGAGCCTGGTGACGTGAACTCCTCTTTCATTTTTGAATTCAAGTCATTTTTATTGTTGCCATACTGTTGCTTACCAACTGTAGATGCGCAATAAGGTTTTGGAATTCCAAACTTTTTAAAAAGGGGTGGGAGGCACCAAAAAAGGCCGAAACAGAAAAAAAATATAATTACTAAAATAACTATGTCATATTGTTGCTTGCTAACGGCAGATGCGCAAAAGGTTTTGGAATACCAAATTTCTAAAAGGGGCCTGGGAGGGACCAAAAAACGGCCAAAACAGACAAAGAGCCTTGTGCGCAATAAGGTTTTGAAATACCAATTTTTTTTAAAGGGGGTGGGAGGGACCAAAAAGGGCCGAAACAGAAAAAAGACCATAATTACTAAAATTTTATCTATGGAAAAAAATGAAGAAATTTGTGAATTTCATTTTAAGGGGCTATAGTGGGTTGTGATATATTTGTGAAAAGGTTATTTATTACAGATGCAAATTGTAATGCTAAGCATGCTTTTATTTTGCATTTTTAGGATTTAAAGGGCCAAAAAGATAGATTACAGTAAAAGTGGGTTGTGATATATCTCTGCAAAGGTTATTCTTTACAGATGCAAACTGTAATGCAATCGAAACTGAAAATGTTAAGAATGTTTGTTTACAAATAATGTCGGGTGCGGGTATAGCTGTCGTTTCAACAGCCCCTACCTCTAGTTTTAAATTGTTATTAGTTATTCTTGTGGTGTTTTTTTAAATCTAAGTGTCCTTGTGTAGTTCTATTAGATGTTGATTGCAAAGTAAAGGTGAATGCTATTTAAGTTGAGAAAACTTTTTCGGGAAGAAATATTTTACTGGTTGAATGCTTCCCACACGGGAAACAACATTTTCTGTGCACACGGTGCATTACACTGTGGGATATTTTACTTTCGATTGTGAAGAAAATCGGCTGTTTTGGAGTACTGTTCGAAAAATTAAATCCTCATGCTGATCGAAAATTCAAATAAAAAATTTAGACAAAATTCGAGTCTCTGGTAAATTTTAAAACTTTTCATCGTGAGGGTTTTCTTAAACTATCTAATTTTTTTTTTTTGATAATTGATCAACATCAGGTGAAATTTATTTTATTTTGTCAAGTATTGTGCTTCCCCGTCACGAGATTATCAACAAATTGGAAACATTAAAGCTCTGGATATCCATTTCAAACATGGAAAATAATTAGTCGAATTGCTCGCTCTAAGGCTAACACTAAGAATTTAGGTTGGAAGTTGCCTATAACATGTATGATGTACATTTATACTCTAAATGTGAATGTCAAAGGGCAATTGATTTTTTTTCACCGAAAATTATAAACTATTGTACTATCTTATTCCTCCAGTTTTTGCTCTTTTGTTATATCATTTTATAAAGGGGTCAAAAAAGAAACTTTGTATCATTTGGGGTTTTTTTTACTTTAAAGAAGTCTTAGACCTCAGACTTTACTCTGGATCTACGGACAAAATCAAACATTGCAGCAACAGTCAAAGAATAAATTTCCCTTTAAGCTTGATACATACACAGGTTATAAT
Organism: Mytilisepta virgata; assembly: GCA_028015205.1. Classification (NCBI taxonomy): domain Eukaryota; kingdom Metazoa; phylum Mollusca; class Bivalvia; order Mytilida; family Mytilidae; genus Mytilisepta; species Mytilisepta virgata. The sequence continues at coordinate 1,362,108 of JAPWFG010000018.1, read as the reverse complement.
AATTCTACTTATTTCTGCTGGTTTCATACATTAAACGCTGTTTTTTTAATCTATCGCTGAAGATTAAAAGTTGAGGGCTGTTTTGCTTTAAGTTTCAATTTTACAGAATATTCTCAGTGTTTTACGGATGTGGTATCTTTTGCCGGTATTGGATTGGGTACTTGAATACAATTGGTTGTACGTAAATGAACCAAAACCTCGTGTAACGTGCCAAACGCGATCGGGTGAGTGTAATGTGTGAATCGTTTTGGTGCAACGTGTAAATCGTGCGCGCGTAGTTTGCTTTTTGTTAGAAGGAGAGAAGACGTGTAACATGTAGGAGATTTTATTGGTTTAGACAAATGTTAAAACGTGTGAACTAAAAGCATGTTTCGAACTCGAAATAAAAGATCGTCAGAACAAACGTTCAAAGGTGTCAACATTTTATTTCATACATTGTTTTCAAACCAAATTATGCTCAATGATTGAATAATTTACATTTGTATTTTAAGATAAATATCATGTGTACGGGATTATTAATCACGTGAATCGTGTGAGTGCACGAGTTCACTTTTCTACGATAATAATAATTTAAACATACCTCATTCTTTTTCAAAAAGTATTCCTCAAAACAGTCGATTTGCTTCCCGACTTAAAAGGAAATATCCCACAGTGCTATGCATAGAAATATTGCTTTCGTATTGGGCTTCAAGTAAAATGTTGCTTCCTCAACTCTTAATGCTACTAACAGGTTTTAAGAATATGATCTAATGGAGGGAATTCTAAAGCAAGATACATAAACAAGGAATTTCATTTCAATTTTATGCAGCTTTTTTCCCAATGTCTGGTTTAATCCAAAAATGAGATTCTCTATATTTTAAAACTTCATTCAATTTTTAAAGATCGATTGCTACTAATCTATGGAAAAATTTATTCATTTTATATAATTATATGTTTACATTAGTACCAATTTTTAATAGGATATACTCAAAAATATATCTTTTTGAGTTTTACTGATAACCTTTGGTTAATTCTGGTGGTTTGAAGTATTCCGATATAAGACAATATATCGTTTGGTATAGCCCTTTTCAAAAACTCATTTCAGGTATCACGAATCTGACTCAAAAATTAAAATTTGAAGTAAGTTATTGCTGGGATGTACTACTGGTACAAAACATTACATGCAAATTAAGGGATACAGAACATCTAAGAGAGTTAACTCTTTAAAACTCTTTAAAAATCAGCTGAAAGTTTTTATTACATACTATTAGTAAAGAAGAATCAAGCTTCTCAATAATCAGAATTAATGTTTATCAAACTGCTATATATCCAGTGAAATTAATCCCGTAAATTGTGTGGTTAAAATTTCTTGAAATTTTTATAATTTTTTCAACAGGTCAAAGTAAATATTTCATCAACATTTTATGAAAATTAAACGAGCCAAATCTATTTAGTCAAAGTGTTGGGTACCTCCTTAACAAGTTTTAAAAACAGCTCATCCTTTACTCTTCATTGCAGCAAACCAGTACTACGTGCCAGAACATCCCAGCAAGGAAAATAAATTGGTTCAAATTTTAGTTTTAGAGTCAGAATCGAATTACAGGATAATTGCTTTTCAAAGGGCCAAGTGCATTAAGCCCGAGCTATGCAGTGGTTAGACGGCCCCCTTTTTTATAAAAAAATATCTTTCAAATGAACTTTTTCTACTAAATTAGAATAAAAAGCAATAAGCACTACAACCTCAAAGTTTTATTCTAGCTCAATGGAATATTTATTTTCATACAAAATTCTAAAAAAAGGAATCGATATCAAGTAGCTTGGAGCATAGATATTATTAATTAAATGTTTATTTGTTTTGGGTTTTTTTTCTCTCATTTCTTTGCTTTCCATACTAAGACATTGCTATGAAAATTAATGAAATGTCGACAAACATTTCCATTGTATGGCTTCAGAGGACTCGAATGTCTTAATTAGTGAGCTCGTTGACAATTGATCTTCTGTGAGTTACCCTGTTGCTAGCGTTCAAAATCAAAGGTAGGTAACTGACTACGGCTATCCTTGCAGTAATTATCTATAGGAAAGAATAGGCTTTATCCTTAGGGACATAATAAAATGACCTGCATTCTTTTAAAATGTATACCAATTTACATGTAAAAGAAATTTCAGGGGACCACCTAGTGTTTAATGATCGATAAGCAACCAAGAGAACAGGTGGAAGGAATCATTTCTTAGTAGATTTTAAATCCTACGGTTTGATAAATATCAAATAGAAACAAACATTTTATAACAAGAAAATATAAAATTTTAAAAAGTCTATTGCAGAATAATGGGCTGAAATAATAAAATTTAATCACATAAAAATTTAATTTATTTATTGCATTAAATACATGTAAAAAGACGTAATCAATCGAGCAATCCCGAATTGGTATTGTTATGTTAATTTTAGCATGTGATTGTCTAGTCCATGCGACCTTAATTCTGTAGCGTGGCTCACTTCTACAATGGACTTCAAGGAGAGAGGACATTACGTTCAAAGTTTAAGATATGCCTAGAATTGCTCGGAAGAGAAATGCAAGACCCGCAGTGCCACAGCACCGAAGACGGGAACGAGGACGAGGATGTCGAAATGTTGAACGTAATCCACCACAGACATGACAGAGGCATGCACAAGCCCAGCTTATTCCAACTATTGATCCTGCAACCAACCTGTTCAAGGACCAGCAGAGTTTCCACAAGGAAATATTGTACCGGTTAATGTACCATTTCCAGAGCCTATTAATGTTCCAGCGCCCGAACCAGTCGATACACCGGCCCCTGTTTTAAGCCCGGTACTCAATAGTGAGCTTTATTTTGACCCCGTTCGTATACCAAATCAGTCCTGGTGCGATGCTTATATTTCACAAAATTTAAAAGAAAAAAAAAATAGAGAATATATCGATTTGTCATTGCTCTTATACCAAAATTTTTTCAGTTAAGTAGATAAACCTCAAGGTGTTGCCAGTTTTGGTAACGAGATTGATGCACTAGTTTTTAAATCGAACAAAAATAATAGGACACAAATTATCCAAAATCTTGATCCATGGACTGACGCCTTTATTAATTACATGTACAAGAAAAAAAATTTGGAGATTTCCTAATCTTGCAATAGAATAAGACCATTATAAGAGGCACAAATGTTGGATTTGACACAAACGTTACGATCAACAATTCCGACTGAGAATAGCAAATAATCCTAATGGATCTTCGGCATCAATTAATGGTATTCTATGGTATACTATAATTGCAAAAAAGAAAACAGTATTTTTGAAAAATATACTGTAACCATTAATTGATGTTAAATATGAATATTTCATAATATACGAAATATCTACTTTTATCCTGCAACCAGCCTATTTAAAGTTTGTATTATGCACCTTAAAAGTGCCTTATCAAATAAGCTACACATGTTCAGTTTTCATGATTTTCCCCAAAACATAACATTTTTATCGTTGCAGGATGAAAACATCATATGTACATTGTTGGAAAATATATATTTTCTTACAATGTAAATCTGTTGTTTATATCTAAATTGTATTTTTATATAAAGATAAATGTACTTTAAAATTGTGACAATATCTCCATGAAGCAAACATTAACAACCCTATAATTTATAATTCAATGGCCATTGACACATGTAGTAATAATATAACATAACAAGAGTTGACAAGCAACATTGTCTCGCCGCCTTCTACTAATGATTATTATCTTGTTACAAACAGATACATTAAAGCAAAATTTCAACAAGAGTCAATATTGTACTGTTCCACGCACAGACTGACATATATATATCTAACGATTACCCTTAGCAAAAATGAATTTTTGCAGCAAGCTTGACGCTGGCCTGCATCAAACCTGCTGCAAGCAAATCTTTTTTGCAGGAATCAAGATTATATGTTCGCAGATGTTTGTAGGTAGCCGCAACCTTCTTGCGAACAACGCAGAAAATCAATATTTGCAAGAACATTCCAGAAAAACTAATTAAACCTCAGCATGCTTAGTTTCCACTTCCTGTTAGTTTAAATTTGAAATTGATGGGAATGACCACGAGCTAAATTGTTCTATGAATAGCTGCATAATTTGAAGAAACAAAGGTGGTATTCCATGAAGTACCATGTCTCATTTATGTTGATTTAAACACAAAATTCATTGTTCAATGTTTTATATATATATATATATATATAATAATGTATAATTATGGCAATTACAGTTGCATGCATGTATAATTAAAAACTGAAATCAATATAAGTATATATACCACATCTATAATTTGTATTATGGAACTTTTTTTAATTTAGGACGAATAGCAGCTAAATGGAATGGTTGCTAATTTTTGTTGTGAATTTACACATGCAGACAATTGTGTCTTCACAAACTGAATTCTTCCAACAAAAGACTTCAGATATATCATAAATGACAATAAATGCAGCTGAAATATTCATGCCCACCTAAGCCATTTATTTCTTTATTTTCTTTTAATACAATAGCCATGTTTGATGATCATTGCAAAGTTTGATAATCCATACAAGAATTGATGTGTATTATGTGTATAGAATTCTAATTTTTATACATATAGTGTAATTCCTGCAACCTTGCTAAGGCTACCTATGTTTGCCGCAGATCTGATGCGATAAAAATTTGTATTAGTCAAAATCTTTCTGCGACCTGCTGCGATGTTCGCAGAAACATCGCACAAGCCATATAAGAAATTTTATTAGTTTACGGCAAGTTTGCAGCAATACTTATTTGCATGGTAAACATATTGCAGCACGTCTGCCGCAAACATTTGCTGCAGAAACATTCGCAGGAAGACTTTTGTTTCGGTAAGGGTATTTAATAAATCAAATAAAATTGACTCCTCATATGTTTTTCCTGACAAAAAAAACAGCTAACAATTTCATTTTCTTTAAAAAAAAAACAGTCTATTAAAAACATAAAGGCTTATTCCAGTGATAGAAAATGTGTGCCACTTTGTTAAATAAAAGGACAAGAATGACAAATTAAGATTATGCTCTAAAAAAAACAGCTATTGACAAAATGCACAGAAGTCAGTAATTGACTTAATTTATATCAAGTTCAAGTGACATATGTCAGATGATATGTAAACCTAACATTAACTGCACACAGTAAATATGCGATTCCAAAACATCCCTTTATCAAATAAAATATTCTATGGTAAGTGATGTTTTATCTTATTAGAAACTGAATGCATCGATTTTGAAAATATGCATCAGTTCACCAATACATGTTTTCTGTTTCTTTTCTTTGGATCATTTTGTCGATTTATGACTCTGCACAGGATAGAAAATCTTCAAAAGCGAAATTAATAACTCAGAGGTTGAATAGCATATTCAAATGTCAAAAATAACTAAAAGTACCATCTTAAAAACAAAAAAAACAACAGGTGTTATCTGATAGTTATCCTGGATCTATGTAAAGACTTTCATTTATCGCTAAAATTAAATATTAAAAACTTGTTATATATACTTATTAAATGTCAATTAATGGAAAAGAATAATTTTAATTCATTCCCTTTAATATTTCATCAGATGACTTTCATGGTATCAATAGCTCTTGAAATACTGAGTGTTAGAGTAGTGGTCGTTAAAAAATTAGCCTTTTCTAAAATCTAATTTTAAAGCTTTGTTTTAAATCTCAAAAAGAGGCAAACCAAGCGTGCACAGATTATGGTAAGAATTATAACATATATATTGTTTTCTTCAGTAGGAATTTGAAATATCATCAAAATTGTCTTCATCCAGTCCAAAAAGGATATATGAGGTCATAAGATTTCTCGATCAGAAAAGTACGTACATTTCGTTATAGTTATCACAAATTACTTTTACCAGATACAAACAATTTCATTTTCTTTAAAAAAAAACAGTCTATTAAAAACATAAAGGCTTATTCCAGTGATAGAAAATGTGTGCCACTTTGTTAAATAAAAGGACAAGAATGACAAATTAAGATTATGCTCTATGCATTTTTTATTAACAACATAGCATGTTATTTTAATTATTTAGCAGTATACTTTAGGACAAATTTTATCATATAAAATATAGGTGTGAAGATGAAATACACAGAAACGTTTCTGCTCATGATAATTACGATGTTAGAAAAAGGCAAGTGTGAATCTAAACCATGCAATACAGCGGTATCTGAGGTTGTTTGTAAGAAGTATGGACTAACTACAGTTCCACATGGATTCACTGAGGATAATTTGGTTATGTGAGACTTAAAATTTTTTATCATTATATCTAGAGTGGTTTAAAGGAAGAAAATGAAATGTGAAATAAGTGTTGCTGTACATCTTTCACTTAGGGAAATAACATAATAGACGCAAAACAATGGGTGTCGATTAATAACCTAAATACATAATTCTTCACATTAATTTATTTTGATAAAGCAAATAACAAAATAATTAAGTTTGATATAAAAAATCATGGAACATTTATTTTGGAGTTTATTGACTGTACCCTTCAATTTCATTGCAATCGCTAGAGATCTATTTTGTTTAACTTCGCAATGATTGATTGATTGTTGTTTAACGTCCAGTGGCAAATATTTCATGCTTCTTCAGGACGAGAACTAGTTGAATTGATCAAAACAATCCAAACAGAGATGGGACGGGACAAACGAAGAACCAGTTTTGACTGCCACTGTAAAAGGAGGATGGTTGGATAGGGTCGGATTATTTAACCTTCTGTAGTGGCCACCAGCCTACTCTTTGTCGAAAACTACAGAAAAAGTCTTTAGCGTGCATGGAGCGTGGCTTTCTCCAAACACGTTACCCACTATGGTCAGAAGTCGGGCTTTCCGTATTATGACCTGACACCCCCCCCCCCCCCCCCCAATAAGACTGTCTCCCCTATCCTCCACCTGGGGACGCGCTAGGTACTAGCATAACGTTTTAATTTTATTTTTTGTTTAAAATATACAACTACATTAATAATAACAGGAGCCAGTATCAAAAAAAGAAAAACAGCACGATTAACATATTTGAAGAAATGTCAGTTTAAACTGTAAACCTAAAATAAATCCACGTTTATTTTTGTAAAATAAATTAAGGTACGAAAAATACGATTAAAATATTTTGCTTTGCTGAAAATTTACTATTGGTGCCCTATTTTATGCAAAGTTTTGCTCTGATCGGGTCTGAAATATCCGAGAACGCTTGCAAACAAAGAGTGACTGGAGAAAATGTAATTATTATAATAATAACCATAATTAATTAACTACTGTATCATTGGCTTTAATACGACTAAAAATTTCCTTTTAATACAGAATCATCAACTCAGCCGATATCTAGTTTTTGCTGCATTGGCCGACTTGTACTCGGCCAATATAGGCTTGGTCGATTTTCCATAGACATTAGATTAAATACATACAAAACTCCGAAATCTTGACATTACGTATATTACGTATATCTATTGGCTGATCTAATTTTAAGTAGGGTGCTTCAAAATTGATAATATATAATTAATAACTGATAATTATAAATTTTTCAGTAATAGGTCTGTCTAGAAATATCTTGCCTAACCCTTTCAATGAATGTACATTTTCTGATTTTAAATCGCATATATATTTACTAATTTTCAATGAGTTGATTCAGAAGAAAAAATTCACCAATAATTAATATATATTGTGAATACTAGTTAATCAATAAAGATATGATTGTATGGTTGTTTCTGTATAGTTCTTGTTATTGGTCCTCTTTGGCCATCTTTGATTTTTCAAAATGGTGTCTATATCATTTTCGATGATGCTGAACATTCTACGCTATAACCAAGCTGTCCAGAATTGTTTTCTGTTTTGAAAAATCGTTTTAAACTTTGAGGGTGGCCATTTTGAAAATCTTGGGGGAACATAAGTAATGTTACGACTTATCAAAATTGTGTAATTAAGCAATTTCGCATTCGAACCATGCAAAATTTATCGTTACATTTAACAATTCTTTGTCAAATTTATTACTAAAGCATGTTACCTCATTCAGTGTTGATAAGGACAAGATCTTTGAGGTACGGAAATATATCTTTATTTAAATACGGTAATAATTAATTTAGACAATTTAAAAAATTATTAATAAATTGGAACAAAATGTCCTATCATTCAATTTAGCACTAGAAACAGATTTTTATCTTAACATGCATTGCATGTCTTGTTTAATCTTGAATGGCTTGATTTTTACAATTTCTCACATGTTAGACAAACTCGGAATAACAAGATCACGTGAATCAAAACAATATATAAACAGGTTGTCGAGTAGTCAATCAAGACTGGTTCAGACCATTCCATAAAAGATAAGAATGAATTACTCAATGTTTGAGTTGGCCTGAACAGATATTAGCCTTTTTCTATCGATCTTCATTGACTGCCTTGTCGTGGTGTGGTATTTTTATCTTAATTTTAACTCAGGTATAAAGTTGAAGAAAATTAGGATAAACTCAGAACCAAGATCAGAATTGTTACTACTGTAGTGTAGATTTTCCAAAACACATTGCTATTTATTCCTCGAACGAAGGTCAAATGAAGGTTTCCATACAGTACTGCTGTGTACATGTGTATGTCCATCACATCTCAATGTGTGTTATGTTTAAATTTGCATTTTAGAGACTTGTCACATAATGAAATAGAAACAGTTCCTGTAGGTGTGTTTGACACAGCAACACAAGTCTTTAAACTGTGAGTAAAATTAATTATGAATATGAATATATTTACGAATATATTTATATAAGTTAACTTATACTATTTTGTATATTATATATCCAACTCAATCGGACACAGTGTGCATATTTAATTTTTGGTAAATGAATGTACAATAGGGTAATGCAACATTGATATAAAATCCACCCTCATAGTGCATAATTTTGAAGATAAACCGTGAGACCTACATGTATGTACATAGTATCAGGTTTTCTGCAAACGTATATCGCAAAATATCAGCCGCGAGACACAATGTGAAGCTTTTTCGGCGAGTGAGCGTAGCGAACGAGCCAAAAAGCTTCATATTGTGTCAAGCGGCTTATATTTTACAATGTTTGTTTGAAGAAAACTTGATGATAAATTTATCGTATTGTTAAGTAGCAATCTAAATTGAATTTCTTACTTTTCTACGGCCATGGGCCTATAACCGGATGTTTTCCTGATATATTCGGGTCAACGTTGGGTCAAACATTATGAATTCGCTCATATATTCTGGTCAGCTCATATTAGGATCGGGTCAACTCTTTACGACGTCACAATGCAGAAATACGGGAAATTCTGAAGGCCTCAGCAGGTCGATATAGCCATAGGGAAATACTATAAGCTATTCTAACATCCGTAGTTGTAGTTGCAGATAGAAAGAAAGACAAATCGTTGGATTCAATAAGTTTTACATTTGTTTGTAAACAATACCGTCCTTGGACGGTATTGGCACTTGTGTGATAGTTTGCATGTTCCATACGTCAAAGCTTTGAACAATATAAATAACAATTTTTTTTTTTCAACAGCATTGTACAGTCTGCCCTTACATCATATATAAAATGAACACGCATTGTTCTTAATCATAATCTAAGTATATGATCGCCGAACGCCTTGGATTTCTGTTTCCACGAGTCTCCAGATCTTTATTTAATTTGTACTTTGTCATTTTGTTTCTTCATTTGAAGCAGTGATAGAATAATATTTTAATAACTATATTTCTTAATAAACTAAGATAAATTCAAAACGCGATAATATCCCATTTTGTTTTTTTTAATGTCAACATGTTGTTCTGAAATGCAGTTTTTCCATAAACTACAAACGTTCAAGGAAACTAGATAAGATTGCTTCAATCGCAATTTACTATTTTGTGTTAGTAATCAAAGAATTGTTATTTATATTAATGGGGAAAGACTCTTAGATACACATGCACATTTATATATGCCTGTGAATTTTACCTGGTACATTAGATCTGGAAAATGAAATTTATGAAAACTAAAACCATTGGATATGTAATTAAACATGAGCTGACAACGAATAAATATCAGTCACAATAGGATTTAATTATTAATCTTTTAACGGATTTGATGTAACAAAAACCGTTCTAGGATTGCCCTCGTATAATTACAATGCTATACGGAAGTCTCTTCAAGTTAATGATATTTCATTATTTTAATATTTCAATAGTTTATAATTATCGAATTTTCAGAAACTTAGAAGCATCTTTGTCCCAATATGGTAACGCGAGAACAAGATACATTGTTAACAATATAATCCCTAGTCTCTATAATCCATGGTTTCGTATTTTCTATAATGAAATGCTTAATGTAAACATGTTTTGATGCAATTAGCTCAGTGGTTTCTAAAGCAATCCAAATTATTTATTTTGTTTAAATAATCTCCTCTAAAAATATTTGACAAACGGAATTTCCAAGGTAAAGTGGAGGCAACTCATATTCTTAAATAAGATATTACATCCCAGATTAACACCCTATATGAACGAAACGACGATTTCACAAATTCTATCTCAGGATGTTATTTTCAAATTTTTAATATTTTGAATTTTCCATGAGTATTTATTTTCAATTTCGTATTCGAAACATGCAGAGGTTATCTTTACAAATGTTTGTCAATGTAACCTGCTACGACATTAACTGGTGTTGTACACAGTTTGTTTGGGCGAAATTCCCTATTCAGAATCATATGTGATGTGCAGAAATATAATTCTAATAGAATATGTTAATTTTGTATGATTGCTCTGACAACTCCTCATCGTTTGTTTATTTCTTTAGTTGGGGTTTTACGCCGTTTTCAGCACATTTGGCTATTTCGCGGCGGCCAGTTTTTATTGGTGGAGGAAGCCGGAGTACCCGGGGAGAACCACCGAACTTCGGTAGGAAAATTGGCAATCCTTGTCAATTTAGATCCACAGGTGAGATTCGAACTCATAACCTCAGTATTGATAAACTAACGATCATTAGTAGTCAAGACGTACTAGCTAGACCACTCTCTCATCATCGTTAATTAACGAAAAACTTACCAATTCTGAAATTATTATTTCAAAAACGCAAAAAGTCGTTCTCCCAGACTGACGTATCAGGACAGTAATTCTGTATATTTATATCACAATCTAATTAAAATTAGATCTACTAATTGCTCCTTTCAGTCAATGCAGGTAGATCTAACAACACTCCATTTTACTTTCTTATCTGATGACCTATTGAGAATCCTTGATTTAAACCTTAGGCTTATGCTTTCAAAATCATGATGGATGAAAACTGATCGGTCATCAAAACAGAAAATAAAATAGAATGCTGTTAGATCTTCATGCAGTGACTGAAAGGAGCAATTAGTAGATCTAATTTTAATTAAGTTGTTCATATCACTTCTAAATGTGTGATAGTTTACTTTTTAGAGATCTGTCATTCAACAAAATAAAAAACATTCCTGCAAACCTGTTTGACAAAGCTACAGTACTCTATTCCCTGTGAGTATTATTAACACGTATACTGTTTTCCCTGTGAGTATTATTATCCGATATACTGTTTTTACTGTCTATTTCAATACGATAAGTTACAAAGTACAAGAATAATTTGAAGATAATAAGACAATAAACGGTTTCGTTGTCCTAATATTGTTTGCTTATAAGCTAAAGGTTTTTGCATTTATCTATTTTTGAAGAGATATACCTCTTCGTGAATAACAGAAGTAGAATCGACATTCTCTGGTTTCTCGAAAAAATAAGAAACCTCCGGTCTGCACTATGAGAGCATTCGTAGTTTAACAGTTAAAACGAGCACATTCTTACCGTACTGTCTAAATTATATACGGTCCACTCTAATTTTACAGTTCTAGCAAGCGGTTACCTTGTTGTTAATCATACTGTATTGGTTTTTTATATTGTGTTTTATACACCCGAGTATCAGGATAGATAAGGGGGATGTTTTGGTACCCTAAAAATCGGTTTAACCCAAACACTGTTCAGTGTCGTTACCAAGTCAGACTATCCTGACCCTGTTGTTTTCATGGTTGTGCTTGGCACTCTTTTATGTTATTTTGTTGTCCAGAGTTCTTTCAGTTGTGTTGCTTTGATTCTTTAGTATGTTATTGTTGCTCTTTCCTGTTATCCATTGTGTTGTTTACCTTAGAAAGGAAACCTTAGAAAGGATGGCTCTGAAATGTGATATAATATAACACATGTTTTCTAGAAAAGAACATTAAAACTGTATTAGCATACCGTATAGCACAAAGGGAAAGCAGATAAGTGATACCGGCGATTTTTGTTTTGACGACCCATTCCACAACAATGTAGCGAAGGAATGTTTAATTTCCTAAGTTTCATCATCTTTCATAACAGTTATATTATTCTACGTAAGTTAATATCTTTTATTAAAATATGTTGGAATATGCAGCAACTTGTTATGGTTCCTGTTCATGAACTCTTCCACGTGGATTATGCACATGTGTCAGTTTTTTTTACAATAATGTTTTTGCATCACTAGCTTAGCATTAAACAGGGAAACTAACTTTTAGTAACCTATCACATTTTCTTTCAAAGCATGGATGTCATGATATTAGCCCCCTATTTAAATCAAGTTGCTTTTAGTTGAGTTTCTCAAAAACAATAGACACCATGTTTTGGATGTAAAAGTAAATCAGGACAGCTTAAACTATTACATGTTTTAAACCAGATTAAAGTGTAAAAGAACCTCTAAATCGAAGTATGTGGTGCTTTCTTTTTCCCTTATGTAATCTTAATAACAAGTTCCATGTAATGAATAGCGTGCTTTGGATATAACAGTAAGTAGACGACCTAACACTATTAAATCTGATTATCAAAAAGACACCCCAACATGGACGAATGTGCTGCTTGTCTTGTGAGTGCAATGTAGCTAATATAAAGTATATCCATATCTTATCTCATAGAATGGTGTCTATACAAAATAAACGATTTCATTTTTACATTACTACACTACAAACATTTTTTTTTCGTTTTAGGGAATTGAGCTATAACGAAATTGAAACTTTTCCAGCAGGCATTTTCATGTATACTTCGAGGTTAGGGCTACTGTAAGTAAATTTTAGCATTTTCATTAGAAGTTTTCCGTCTGCTAAAGCCCTAATATAAATTTTATTTTTTTGAGGCAATGTATTCAAATAACAAAATACATTGGAAATACATTTAAAAAAAAAGGAAAATGAGATCTTTAAGGATGTTCGCTGCTCAGTGTCAGAATAACAAGGTTTTTCATAACACTGGCAAATATTGATAGTGTATTAATCAAGGACCTAAAAGAGCGAAAAAATAGGTCCGTATGTTTGTTTTCGAGGTACAAGCCATTGAAAATTTGGCGGGAAAAATATGCTCTCTTGATTTTAGATATCTTTATCATTGACAAGTTTTATTTCTCAAAAAATAACAAGGATTTTATAAGATTTTATAAATGACTTATTATTCTGCATGCAAAAGATTTATGAAAAGAAAAATGGGTGTTAGTGGGAAAAATAATGTATGGCATTCATATGGATAAAACCAGATAAATTCTGAACATATGACGAAAATTCAAAAACATGACCAGCGAACATCCTTAAAGATTAATAAGGAACATCTAGACATACACAATAATTTTTCCTCTCCGATTAGATATATTGGTAATCGTTCCTACTATCGACGAAATGTATAATGAAATACTGGGCAAAAGACATGAAAGAGTCATCGGTAGCCTTGAGCTCAATTCACTGAAAGTGACTGTACCCCCACCCTCCCCCTTCCCTCCATAAAAAAATAAAAAATTAAATTTACCAAAGCTTCAGAAAATTGTTAATTCGGTCAATTGTCGAGGATTTTTAACATTTTCATCCATAAGAGAATACAATACCGTAGCCTGGGTATCATTTTGCATATACCAAACTCTACGGTTTTCTTGCTACAGATTATCAGGTATGTCAAAGGACTGTCGGTAAGATAAGCGTGTCAAGAAATTTAGGAACATATGGGAATCTGCACAAACAATACTGAAATAGTAATAATTATAACTTAGCATTCTTACAAAATGGTAGCACGTTATATAACAGCAGAGAGAACAGAGAAGTGATACAGCGAAAATCGCAGATTTTTCGTTGGAGAACAAAGGTCCATTTCTTCAAGATTGTTATACTAAAATATAAAATAAGAAATCAGTATCGGAAGTACCATTTAAAATTAACAAAATAATCATCATTATACTTCATGTGGGCTAAATTTGCTAAATTTTCTAATATGTCTGTAATATTTATTATCAAACTGCTGATTAAAAATTATTTGCAATTGAGTTGGAGATATTTTACAAATGAAGAGAAGTTTTCTTTTTTTATTTTGAGTTTTTCCAATTATCTTGAAATATACAAAAAGTCGATTTAGGTTTCAAATATACCAAATTCAGTGCAAAAAAATATCTGCATTTATATTTATGAAAAGAAGACACAAAGAATGACCCTATGTAAAATTTTCGCAGAAATTTAAACAAAATCACCTCGCGATTTAATTCATTGAAATATACATACGTTTTGCATCAAAATTGATAACGATATGTAGAATAATACATGTTCAAACCTATATCTCATGCTATATCAACCTGAGTACCCAATATCATCCCGTGGGTCTTCGGGATGATATTGGTCAAGGATTGATATAGGATTTGATATAGGTTTGACAATTTTTTATTTTTATATCGTATATTTCAACAATAAAAGCTTGTTCCGACTAGGGGTGCGATGCAGGATATGCAATATAGGTTAAAGGGCGATAAAGGGTATGTGATATAGATCTTGCAAAGGTATAATCCATATTAAAAATATATGTATTTTACTCTAAATATATGATATAAAAATGTATTGCTCCAATGAAAATATCGCAAAAATTCTTTTATGTTTTCCCAGGGGTCTAAGGGATGTCTCTTTTCGAATACTCCAAGGAGATATATTCAGTACTCTTTTTAAATTACGGTATTTGTAAGTATGTAGACTAAAATTAGATATATATAGTTCCTATTACTAGCGTTATATAGTTAGTTGATAACTGAGATAAAATAATATAAGTATCTCGTTTTAATTATTTTTGAATCTGTTCAAGGATTAATTATGGTATAACTGTAATATCTAAAATGATTGACAGAACAACACATTAATTCATGAATGTGTAAAGGTCAACTATTAATTATTAGTGGTTTTTTTGTACAATTTTGTAATTCGAATTTCAAGATTAATTATTTTATGTATTACATTATCCAAATCATCAAATTTTACTTTTAAATATTGGGGATTAATTGTTCATTCTTATTTCGCATCGATATTTGTATAGGTTACTTCCTTGAGTAAACGAACAGCGTTTATTTCATGGTGAAATATCGAATTTTCTTTCCCCGGAAATCGTTGTACTTCACAACTTTAAGGGAATAAATGTTTGTTATCAGTTTATATAATAATTTATAAAAACACTTTCTCACTCACAAATAAATAATCAATGATAGCTGCCATGTCTGATTCAGACGTTATGCACATTTATCTTGTCTGACATGATTCATTGATTTGTTACAGAAATTACCAGTATTTAGCAAAATTAAAAAATAATAGAAATACTAAGGATTCATTCCTTGTATTCCACATGGTAGATCTCCTTAGCTGAAATTGGTTTCCTATTTCGGTATTTTTTTGTTATGAGTACTTCTTGTTTAAAAAAAAGTTTGGTTTTTGGTCTTCCAAATGTTTCGGTTTAAATGCTGCTGATGAGAGGTAACTCCTTGAAATGCGTCGTATACAGCATAGTATACATTTGCTGTATCTAATATTAGTATCTTTGGATTTTTATTTTTTTTTATTTACAAAACAGATAAATTTCTTCTTCTCTTTGTTATAGTCAAGCATCTAATGAGAGAGATAATGATGACCAATAGAGTCACGTATTATTCATAATCACTGTTGCTATATTTCATCATTCTTTTACTTAATAAGTTTTATGAATAGAAAATAATGCGTAGGGCAACTAATAGCAATTCACTCTGATAATCGGATTTATTCTTTAAAGGAATAAATCGCGTTGTTGAAAACTGAAACAACATCCCTAACATTGAAGAACAGATCACTTACTTTAGTAGACCTACGTAGCATTTCAACGTATGTTACCAAAACGGTGATACTCTCTAGGACTGAAATTCCAACAGTGGAATCATCTGTTTAGTGGAAGTATGAAAATCTAACATAATATTCTAATAATTATAAGATTTGCATATAAATTTATCTTGTTTGTATAATCCATATTTTACTTTAGTTCCGAATGTAATTTCTAACAAAAAAAAGAAGAATAACATAAAAGTTACTTACTATTCTTTAGGTACCTAGACCATAATACGATTACAGATTTAGATCCAGATACATTTACAAAACTCACAGAACTAGAAGGGTTGTAAGTACACTGTACTTGTGTTGATTATCTTTCAGGTATTCAATCCCACAAATCAAGTCCACAAATGTATAATCAAAGTCGATTTGACTTTTCATCTAAACTCTTAACTGAATATTCCTGACGCATGACTTTTAACAATTAGAACATGCTTATCTTCAGACAGGACCCAGATTTTGTAGACTGTCACTTGATAAATGTTTCAATGAATCTTCAATATTAACTATTGGAATGTTAATAATAATAAAAACAATAAAAACTATACTGCCTCCTTAAATTTATCCTATTAATACACTACTACATACCCCGATTATATTTCTTTTTGTTCATATGATCATATCTCGTCTCGTTGGTTGTAAACTCTGAAATTATATATATGATAGTTATATTTCCATATTGATTTTTTTCAGAGGTCTAAGTAACAATGCACTCAAAACTCTTCAGGCAAATTTATTCAAAAACCTGCATAATCTTTTATTATTGTAAGTAGTTTGTTAATATGCAATGTTGTAGACGTTATTCGTAGGTATTCATAACACATTTTATATGTTGTTCTGTGTGACTGATAAAAACATTTTAATCGTTTACTTTTCAGTATCCTTTATAAGCATATCTGATCTCGAAAATGTATACATCCGTAATTTTGTGTATAAACACGTATCGATGTTCATTTAATTCCCATCAAACGTTCCAAAGTTTCGTCTGGCGGCCTACTTCAAGGTGAAAAATTGTATCAAAATCATATACTTTTGCTATTCCATTAAGTCACTTTAAAATTAAATTAAATTCTAAATGCGGTATAATTTTAAAGTGACTTGATAGAGTAGCAGAAATATGTTATTTTGATATAATTTTTCACCTTCAAGAAGGCCGCCGGCTGAAAGGTTGGAATGTTTGACGGTAATTAAACGAACATTGATATATATGACCTCCCCTTTAATTGGGCAAAATTTGAACAAGTTCATAAACACGTAGTTTGAAATGTGGATAAAGACCATACATGATGAACATGACAGCAGAAATATCAACAAGACAATCAGTAAGAGAAATGGAGAATACTATAGGAAATACGTAGCAAACAAAACAAACACAATCACAAAGCCACCACAAGAAAAGTTATGTAAAGTCAAACATCAAAAATATGACAGCTGGTGCTTATTAAATGTAACAAGGCCTCTATCAATTTAAAGGCACGGATTCAATTGGCACTGGGTAAAATCAGGGGTGGGTATTATGGCTGCAGAAACTTATGTTTAACTTAAAATCGTGAAAAAAATTCTATAACGCAAAATAAATCTGAACAATTATTTAAAAAATAGTTTATTCTTAGTCACAAAAACTCGTTTAGTTCGAACCTAACCAGCGAGAGGTAAACTGAGAAGAATACACAATAAAAAAATATCAGATGTTTTTCATCACTTCGGGTTTAGATGATTTAATCTCACCCGCGTAATAACTCTTCGGTCACCAGCGAGAGCAAACATTCTATAGATATTGCAATTTGAATTTGATGTTCAATCTGTCTAACATAAATTTTATGTCACAGGTAACACATTTTTGTTACCTGTACGGCTTAAAATTAATCTGCTTTGTTATTGTATGAATAAGTTTAAGGTTGTTTAATATTGTAGCTTATGTTCACTGTGCCTTGCTCTTGTCGTTATTGAATATAATGTAAATTGTCATGATTTGACATCTTGTACACATTGGTATCTGGGGGTTAATAAAGGATTTGTTTGTTTGTTTGTTGTTTGCTTGGCAATCAATCATTGTCTAATATTGACGTCCTGGTTTTTATAATTTCAACGAAAATTAAGATAACAAGTACAAAACACAATATTATGCCTTGTAATTGTTGAAAGTAAATAATAAATTATTTCATGAGTAAAAATATGGTGCAGAACTGATCTGATATTGACAGATCCTTATATTATTGTATCTTGATTTTGATCTTGTTATCTTAATTTTTTGGGAAAGTATTGTGATTTCCATAATCAAACACAGTATGAATAAATAAGTCCAGAATGACCGTTTTAGGATCAATACTGTGTTATTTGTATCTTGCACGTTTTGTGTTTTATTTAACAAGATTAAAATAGCTTACCTTAGATGTAATCAATTATAAAATGTATATATACATGTAAGAATCTGATTTGCGTTATTGCAGTCATTTACGATCATCTAGTCAAGACGGGAATGTCTATTTCTATAGTAAGGTTGTCGTTGTTTCTTGTCAATGCGAGGCTCTTCAACATAACAACTTGGTTTCGAATATCCAAGTCCCCTTTTACCGATTAGACAACTTTTGCAAATAACTACATGTATATACTAGAATAAAAATATATTTATAGTTAAGACGTACACATGGTTTTTTTTATATTACATGTAATTTTAGGGAAGAATCTATTACCCATTGACGAAATAATATTGGTTTTGGGAAACAGCTGATTACTTTTTTTCTATGCTCCATATTTAAAGTGTACTGTTGATTTCACTAGTAAACTTTTCCAATTCATATAAATTTCATGGAATCTGATAAGGTCAAATTCAATTCAAGTAAGATGTGGGGTCAATATTGATGGACATTACATCGTTAACAATATTATTCTGAAAGTGAAAAAGAAGTCCCATCGTAAACTTCCAAAACCGGTACAAATTTGTACGAGTGAGGTAGCAAATCAAGGGTAAGAATAAGAATGTCCTTCTTAGTATGTTGAGGTGTCAAGTTTATGTGACAGCAATCTCGGCTTGTCAAGAGGTGGCCATATAAATCACAAATCAACTGAGAAATGCACACCACATAGGCTGAAGACCTTGGTATGTTACTGCTAAGAAAGGGGAAGTTCACAATGAGAAAATTAAAATCACCACGTTTGTCATAAAGTTTTGATTTCAACCGCCCATTGTTATTTATGCATAAGTACAAATCTAGATATAAAGCAGATGTGTGTGCGTGTGTCTGGGGTCCCTTGAATTGCAAGTTCTTTGGGATAGATGAGATGTAAGTAATCCTTAAAGTAAGGATTATTAAGTGACAAAACTATTAATTGGTCTTTACCATATGGCTACATTAATGTTACTTCCTGAATTTTATTTAAGGCAGTAATTTGATTTCAAAGAAGGTGACTACTTATCATGAAAAACGCTGGAGTATTTAACTAACAAACCATAGTCATGCTTATAGTTTTATGCACGTTGAATGCATGTCAGTGCGTTTTATATCCTGTTTTACCTGGTTATCCAGGTAATGGAGAAATGGATAAAAACATTCAAAGTTCATGTACCATATGAATACAGGAAAGAGAAAAGGAGGGAATAACCTTATACACAAATATTTATATATACAGAACCGAATATTGAAATTAATTAATCATAAATTTATTTCTTAGGTATTTAAGTTTCAATTATCTAAACACTATCCCAGTAGACATATTCCACAATTTAGATAACCTACAAGAACTGTAAGTGTAAACTTTATAATATGGATAAATATCTCTTTAGTTAGTATTTATTGTATATATAAACATGATTTTATACTAATTTTGAATTGTTTAAATAGGGTTTGTCAGCGGTGCCAAACGTAAAAACATAAAAAAAATGTTCGCAACTAAAACAATAACAAAAGAGCAGATTCAATCCGAAAATAAAAACAAAGTTAAAACCAAAAATTGTTAAAGTACAGACCTATATGCGAGGGAGACATAACTTAAGAAAAATAACAAATTGATGATGAAAATCAAAGCAGTTAAGCTCATGTATATATTCATGTATTGTTGGAATCAGAGTTTAATTAAAGTGATTACAGCAAACCATACTCGAAGGTCATGTATCATGTGGATAGACTAAGTGTAGGAAAGAAAATTCCAGGACAAAAATGTTTACATTTATGTTCATATACAAAAATATAGATTGAAATAAATAAAGAATATTTGTTCCTTAGGTATTTACTTTCCAATAGTCTCACCACTATTCCAGCAGACACATTCCAAAATTTGGCTAACCTTCAGATATTGTGAGTTTCGTCATTTATTATGCAAAAGAAGCATCTTCATATATTTATTTTTCACTGTCCAAATCTTGTCAAGATACGGATAAAATTTTTGCGGCCGAATCAATAATTCAAAGTATTGAAGAGTAGGTTTAAATCAAAATTCGAAAGAAAAGTTACACTAAAAAATATTGAAGGACGGATTTTAAGATATCAGCGGATAAGGCAACTAATAACGTTGTATTTATCGATGTTTTAAGAATGCAATTCGTTGAAACTAGATTTCTAGTAAAAGATATAAATGTACATCACATTAAAGGCACTGAACAGTTCCAAGCTCCTACTCAACATCACAATGTACTGTACTAATTGTTGACAAATCCTAGTTTCTAAATGTGGTAGATATTATCTTGAAGAGCTCTAACCTGTAATGGTTCAAGGGAGCTCAACCCACAGAGCTGTCTAGCACGTCCCCAGATGGCAGATAACCGAAATTCCCTCGTTGGAACGGGGGGGGTGTCAGGTCATAATGCAGAAAGCCTGACAGAGTACCATACGTGGGTAACGTGTTTAGAGAATTCCACACTCCCTGCAGGCTAAAATCACCTTCTGAAAAATATACTAATTGCTGCCAAAAAGGCTAAATTATCCGTCCGTACCAAACTATCCATTCTTTTTCAGCAGCAGTCAAAATTGGTTTCCCTTTGTGTCCCGTCCCAATCGCAAGGTTCTAATATTTTACGATCAACAGTACCATTATTAATTTTTTTAAAAATCTATTATACGGATATAGGTTGCAAAATTTGTTTAATGTCTTTTCGTAATTCTTAGAAACGAGAATGCATTTAACTCTTTACCAGGGTGTTATTTCTGACTATTTCGGGTAATAGAGCGACAGAGTTTGATCCCCATCAGTTAAAACTTGGACATCCTAAGCCTGCTATTTAAGTTATGTACCGTCCAGACAATTTGTGCAGATCTAACAAGGGATCACCTTGTTTGTTATCATTTTTTACACCACAGTGTCAGGGAAAATAATATTCGGTGGGCAACTATAAAGCCGGTTTTACCACATCTCTATTCAGTATGTGTATCAAGCAGACTATCCCGACTCTCTGCTGTGTTTATCTTTGTGTTTTGTGCTCGATTATATTATTTCTTTCGTCCGGTTTATGTTTGTTAGCTAGGTTCATTGATCTTTATGTGATAAGATAAATCAGGCACAGGTGTCAACTCTTAGATAGAAATATTGTCTATCAGAACTCTAATAACGTTTAAGGATTAACAATAATTTTGTTTTCGATGTACTCGAAATTTTCAAACAGGTGGTGCTTTGTTTGACCCCCTTGATTAATATATACTTACAAAATCTACTCTTGCAATTTGTACAATACTTAAGATGTTCATTGCCTGTTTTCTTCTATTACGTTATCCATTTTAATTTTGACCTTCACCTTTTATTTTGGTTTCAACATTTAACACAACTGATGAGTCGAACATCGACGAAATGTGCACATCTTGTGCATCGAAATTGGTATCAAAGAATTATATTTTAACCACTGAGCCGATACCACTGCTGGTAGAATCCATTTCAGTTCAGTTGATAGTATTTCGATACTAGTCCGAAAATTGATAATTGATATTTACTATTACCAATTTTTTAAAAGTTGTGATAACTAAGGATTATCTCCTTTTGGAATGCAATGCTGGTCAATGTTAGGCCTTGAGCACAAGTGATGAGCACAAGTGATGAGTCGTAAGTCTACGAAGTGTGCACATCTTGTGCATATTAATTGGTATCAAAGAATTATAATAAAGAACTGTTGTTGAATACAACGGCATCGAAATCGAAATACATAGGGCACTTAAATTGGATTTGGGTTCCCCACTCATTGAAGATCATGTCATGCGAATTTGAAAACAATAATAGTTCGGCCAAAAGTGGTGCAGTTTGTCCCCCATTGGTATGCTGATCATCTGTTGAGAAACTGTCCTCCAAAGTCAACAAAGATGTTGTCGATGAAAAATTCCAGCATGTAAACCCCATCAGTCTAAAAGTATTGTTTGTTAGAAATAGTCTGTTTTTTTTCACAAAATAATCCTTATCCTTACCTAATCCCAGATAGGCTTATCTTTGTAAACTTTGTTTCGTCCAGAACAGAATTAGTTCACGAAAAAAGTTTATCATATCGATTGGTCGAATACAGTGTAGATAAAACAATAGAGTCAGTCAGGTCACTAGAAGATAGATAACCCCGTATATCTTAAAAAATTTTAAAAATCCACATCTGATTTACAGGACTAGTTGAGTAACTCTTGAGACCGTCCTTATTGCTGCATGTAAATAGTAATGAGTTTCGAAACTAATTTAGTAGTGCATTTGGAAGAGCTTACTATGCTCTTTTGTTTGTGTGGACACTTATGAATTGTTGGTGTCCTGTAAATGGAAGGGAGATCAAAATTGTCGTTACTTACAGCAATACCGAAGGAAGATAAAACAGAAATATGATGTAATATGATTGAATGTAATAACAGCTTTTTGGATTATTTGATAAGACTTGATTGATCATGATTAATAATTAATCAAATATAAATTAAATTGTGTTTTTAATATTTGCTATAATAGTACCGGGGGTAGATTTAAACGGTGAAAAAAATGCATAGTTAATATGTTTTACGAATTCAATTCAACTTTGTATTGATTAACACTGTTAAGACGTTGTCGATGTGCTCTAAAAGAAATTCAACTATAAATAAACGGTACATGTACAAGGGCACCTGTGAAGAAAATAGCCTGAACGCATTTAAATGAATTTATAAATTATTTTAGGATATGCATGGTTTAAAAATTTAAAAAAGAAATCTTTCTTTATTAATCTTTAGGCGTATAGATGAAAATATCATTAAAAGTTTACCAGTGGACATTTTTAAACCCCTCGGAAACCTTCGGGTCCTGTAAGTACGATATCTTCAAAATTATTTTATCATACAAACAAGAAATTAATAATTCTATTTCTATGAGTTAGTATTATTTGTATTTAACAGAATTTAAAAGGCCGACTTTTTGTAGTAGTTCGCCCATCACTATTGTAAAAAGGAGGTTAAAATGCCCCATCTAGTGGATGCCTTCGCAACAAATAATTAGAGAAAGGTGTGTTGGAGGATTGGGTAACCATAAAACCATTTAACCCCATCACAGTTCAGTGTCAGTAACAAGTCAGACTATCCTGACTCTCTGCTGTGTTTATGTTTGTGTTTTGTGCTCTTTTATGTTGTTTTATGTCCGAGGTTCTCACTTTTGGCTGAGTTGATTGATTGATATGTCATCGTTGACCTATCCTCTTATCTATTCTGTTGCTGTCCGAGCTGTTAATACCATAGACGACATGAATCAGTCACAGCTATCAATAACTGTAATTTTTTCAGTCTATTCAAAATTTTAAAATTCAATCAAGTGGTGCACAGTTTGCCCCATGTGATTTAGGTTATCTCTTAGTAGACTAATAAACTTTAATCAATTTTCCAATAAACAAAATTTCCACTGCCATCATTCTTCTATATATCTCTGTTATAATTGTGACGTCAAACGGTTTGAAGAACTGCTGTTGAATAAATGTTTAATCAAATAAAAATATCTTGGAATAAGTTATAGCTATAGACTAATCGAGTCGGTATGTGTGATTTATTCTGCACAGTCTGGGTAACACGTCTTGACCCGAACGACGTAGTAGTTCCGGTCAATGGGTTACCCAATAAATGCAGAATAAATAGCATACACCGATCTGATTGGTCAACACATGACACAACAGATGGCGATTTCGCGTGCTAAATATACGTCTGCTGCGTATACGATAGAACGGCCATGGACGGAATGTTTTAACCCAGAGGCTAGTATATTTGGAGAAATACAGATCAACACAGTATTGATGTAAACCCGACCACAATTGTGAAAATTTCTAGGTAAGGATGGTATTTATTATTTTAGCAGACCGCTAATAAATTTCGCTTCAGGGAAAGATTTATTTGGAAGTGGTCTCCTTGAAAGCAAAAATTAAAAAAGGCATTATGAAATATAAAAACATTACCAACTAGCTTCAATCGGCCATGATTTTTGTCTGCCTACTCTCAGACCGTTATATTTCGTAACTATAAATCGCCCCTTCCATCATGGTAAAAAATCGCAGTGCTTTTAAACTTACAGCGATAAATTTTACCCTTCTTTCGACTGATAAGGATTTTTTTTTTGGGGGGGGGGGGGGGTTTTGGTCAGGGGGAGGGGTTTGGATATGCTCTAAAAATGTGCAGTCTTTCGTGTGGGTACTAATCATTTTTAGAACGCAACTTGCAGGTTTTTTACCACACGAGTAATTTTATATATTGAAACTGTGTTATATGATGTATTTTAGTTTTCTGTCGGTTTTAAGAGATGATCAAAAGTTATTGAAATTATAATTTACTGTGCAATATTGTGATTAATTCATATTTAACTAATTTTAAAAACTTTCCTGAATGATACTTAAGTTTTAATTCATATTGTATTGATTGCTAGTTGATTTAAAGATGCAAAAACCTTTGAGTAAATCAATATAATGTTTTTTTTTATATATTTTTTTTACTTCAGGATGCAGAACAGAAGGGAAATACCCAGTTGAAAAAAACTTTATAATTTGACATCAGACAATAAAATTGTCTATACAATAATTTTGATAAGATACTTTAGAAAAAATGTTGTTTTATATATTTGCCCTGAATTTTACAATGTTTTATACCATTACATTTCATATATTCCTAGCTAAGATTCTTTCTTAATCCATATTAAAGTTTCAGTATCTTTTATTGCCACCACATAGAAACAGCTGTCGCCTGTCAGTCATTTGGAGATATTATAAAAAATAATTTAGTTAAATTTATTGTTTTAATGGTACTGCAAAAATTTGCAAGGGTCTATATATCTAGGTTTATATATCCGGTAATATATCTAATAATCCACTTCTTGATAATTCTAACAAAATGAGGAAAATAAAAACATTTCTTTAGTAGCAATAGAATCTGTAAAAGTTGACCTTCTGTGGTTTTTTTCATATAGTTTGTTAATTCACATATGACTTATGAACTGTCCAGTATACATTAGGAAGTTATAGCACAGCTGACCTGCACATTAAGTTTGTTATACGAACAGCAAGGTCAAAGGAGCTTGCCTCATGTCATGTGTTAAGGTTTAATGATATCAGCATTGAATCTTTCGATGTGACCCAGTAGAATTTACACGCCTAACTGACACACGATACATTAGTCGTTTGATTGAAATTGGAAGAACATCGCATATTCTGAACAAAGATGTAGCTCGGAAAAATCATATAAAGCTAATGTAACAAGAGATTCGGGATAGAAGGATATCGTCGAGAGTAACACTTTGTAAAGTCACGATGGCTGTGAACGGAAGGATGAGACACAATATCTTCGTGTTTGCAGGAAACACTCTGGTGATATAAAAATAAAATGGCGGAAAATACGCTTTTTTTCATGACAAAAAGTAATATGAAAATGCAATGCGCCGGCGATACAAAAAGAAACAAAATATGATAATCATATCCATGTTATCATGTTAACAATTGCATAGGCTATAACTTTCTTGATCGGAAGATGAAAACATATTCACCGAGATAAAAAGAAAATTTTCTTCAAAAGCCAAAGTAAATCTATGGAGAAACCTGTGTGCCGCTTTTGATCGAAGTCTTGTTTTCTTGAAAAAGAAAGGAAACGTCACCATCAGAGAAAAGAGCAGAAAATGCAAAACTCCTTAATTATTATTCATGTTATTATCGTTATTTTTCCTGTAAATGACTTAATTGTGAGGTCATCTTACATATGTTTAACAGAATGACACCGACTTGAAAGAATTAAAACTGACGTCTTATGTCTTGACATTCAACTTGCCATGTTCAATGGGCATATTCATAGAAACAATTGAGAAACGTGGATATTTGACTTTGTTTCATAAAATTTCACTTTCTACTTTTCACTAATTTTTGCTTTGTCACTTTCTATATTGGAATCACTGTGATGCATGTGTACTGTGAGAGGACTTTTAATATAGAAAAACATGGAATCTAATATCCATTTTATCAAGTTAGCGAAACATCCAAAATGCGCATGAAATAATCTGAAACGGATTTCTTTAATGTATAATTAAGATTTTTTAATTCTCTTGGTAAATATAAAAAAAATCTGTCATTTAATATTGAATATTGAATTTATTTCAATTATCAAAGTGTTTTCATTTTGTCAAATGTATAAAATATTTTCTAAAATCATTGGGTCGATTTTGGAAGCTAAAATAATATATCAAACATATTCTTTCTTACCGTTTACTATGATAATACTCTACAAAACTACACAGGTATTTTGATGCTTTGTTCGGATGCACATCAGATAATCTTGGGCTAGAGTCCTGGGTTATTAATTACAGACGTCTTGGTGTAGAAATCAATGTAATGACAGCTGGTGGTGGCCACGGCACCAGTGAATGGATATCTGCCATGAACAATTGTAGATCCTTACAAAGTATGTGTTTAATTATACCTCAGTATGTTTTTCTATATATACTAAATTAGGAACAATTCTACTATATTTTTTTTTAATTTTTAAACATCAAACTATTTGCCGGTCATTAATAGACAGACATCCAATGGGTATTAGGGCAATAAACTATAATGTTTGGTCCGAGATACTTGAAACTAAATAAATGTTCTAGTACCCGAACCATCTAAAGTTTAAGTTATGTCCAAATAGTCAAAAATGTAACACATTCTAATAAAAACTGAGAAACTATCCATTATGGATTTGAAGTATCAGTTATGAGTTTATTTTATTTTGTCAATTATTTTTTGTGATAGCGTCAAACTAGTATAATCTTCAAGTAGCTTTTCGGACACTTTTTTCTATATGTGTTAACAGCATCGCTAAAAAGCGGATGGTGGAAATCCATTCAATGGTCCGGACAAATATTACGTGTATGATGTGTTAGGGAAATTTATCCATCATTTACTTTCTTACTCATCAACTAAACGCCATGCTCTGCTAATTTGTAAAGAAATACAAGAAATGAATGCAAAAGTGAGACATCCTGTTTACATTTTTCTACTTTAGTCTTCAAAACAGACTTTGTGATGGCTTTCCTCTGAATTTTTATTCTAGGTGTTGAATTTCTAATCTCAAATATCAAATTTCAGATATCGAATGTCGGATTTAGAATTTCAAACTTTATATCTTGAATCTCGAATTTGGGATTTCGAATCTTGCATGATCTTTCCGGGCTTTCTTTGTTGAATCTCGAATTTGGAATTTAGAACGTCGCATGAACCTTCTGAAGTTTCTTATCAATGAGACTGAACCATGAGAAAAACTAGTACAAGCATTTTAAAACATATGCAGATTTTACCATGAAAATAGAGTTCTTCCCAATAATCTAGGAATCTTACAGCAGACGTTTACTCTTTTTAAGATATTTTCATCAATCTATTGACAGGTCATTGCCTTCAAACATGTTTGAAAAAAAAATACAAAAAACGACGTGATCAATCTCTTCCTAAATTTTAGAAGGTTGTCTTAATGGTGCTTATTTCATATCCTTCTTAAAATTTTTAAATGCATATTAAATAGTAGGTCAGGATTGCTGCTACTCTTTAGCACTTTTTTAGATATATGTGGTGCATCGATCTGATATTTAAAAATAAATTTCTGGAATTTTACTTTTACCATACAATTACTATGAAACGCCACCACAGGAGTTGAAAACATATGCATTCGCAAACAGTAGAACGACCTTTAGAAAGGACTGTTTTGGAGTCGTATTGACCTTTTTTCAAAGAATTATATAGATTGATTCTCATTTTGTAGATTCAACTGAAAAAACTACAGTTATGGAAAGATTTACATCAACAGGTAACCAAAATTACTTCGCATTCATACATGAAATAGAGTATTAATAACAATAAAGCACCATTTTAAATAGTCTACAGCACATGCCTTAAAACTACGTTATATATGCTTAAACGTTCCTCGAAAAGTGCAGATCTGGTCTAGATATAGCTTGTGATAAATGCATATATACTGTAAATATATACTAACAGTAATTTTCCACTTTTATTATTGGTCAGTTACCGTCGTGACATAAAGAGTAACAAGTGCAGACCCAAACTCCTGGGTGATCTAAAAATATATTAATGGTAAATAAAAAAAAAGTTCATCTACACGACTGCTAGGAGTCGATACCAAGCCCTCCATTGATTATATGTTTGTGTCATGAGCTTTTTTTCTCCTTTTTTGTCTGATGGTTATATGGATTTTTCCTTTTGTCTGTTTTATCGTCTATGTTACGGATCTCTAAAATATAGCTTTTATTTAGTTTTGTGAAAACTATAGAATCATTTTATTGCAAATAATAGATTCAATGGACACAACAGTAGAGTCAGGATCTTCAGAAGCAATCAGATCAACCAAAACGGGTAAATTTTATGATACAAATCTACAATAAGGCCACACCAAATTGATCTTTCGCCGTTCCAAATTCTGGACTATGTAAATTAAAATATTTCTTTGCCTCTTCATTTTGCAAAAATGCTGAAAATGCATTGTTTTCATATTGCAATTCCTTAGTTAAAAGAATGTGTTCCTCACTAAAATTTCATCTCCTCATACAAAAAACATCCAAAAATCCAAAGAGCTAAAGGTACTGATATTTTCTGTATTTTTTTTTCTAACATGAAATGATTCACGAGGAGCCACTGTTCAGAAGTGGACCGCAGTGTTATTCGCATACCCAGTATATCTACCTTTAAGAAGACTTTATTTAGAGTCAAATTAACAATTTCAAAAAACGTTTACACATTCATTCTCATTCTGCAGATTCAACAGAAAAAAACAATAGTGATTGAAAGATTTGTATCAACGGGTAACCAAAATTACTTTGCGGTCATAAATTTGGATAGAGTATTCATCTAATAAATGTTTAAGTACCTTTTGAAATATTGCACGGTTTTTGTCAAAGAATTACTTTATAATTATCTCGAGCAGTGCACCTCTGGCCTGAAATTATATAGTGCGAAATGCATATATGTACTGTTTATATGGATTACCATTATGTATTCCCTTCCGTTACCATTTTTTAAAACCAAGACTTCATCGAATATAGTGATAAAGATTTATTTTAGGTCGAGTTAGTAATTTCATCGAATTCCGTGAACTTACCGTCGTACAATTTCAACAAATCTATGTAAAAATTACGTTCAATTACGCGATATAAAATACGATACAATATGGTACCAATTTGTATGGAAAAAAATATGCTTCATTCATTTATGGCTAATTAGTTGTTCTGCTCCGAATAGGTGATGGAAAAAGGAGCAACAGGTGGAGACTTAAATTCCTAAATTAAATGGTACTTATAAAACCAGTTTAACTCCACCAGTGCTACGAGTCAATACCAAATCAAACCCTCCTTTGTCTGTTGCTTTTCTTTCTCTCATTTTTTTTTGTCTGATGATTATGTCGACAAATGGCCGGTATTTTATTGTTGATTTTTCCTGATGTTTTTTTATTACTGATGATATGGATCTCTAAAATATTGTTTTATTATGTTTTTCTATCTATAGAATTACTGATGTTTTTTTCAAATTGTACTTTCAGTGGACACAACAGTGAAATCTCGATTTTCAGATGTGATTCGATCAACCACACAGGGTAAGTGTTATAATATAAATCTACAATTAAATTATGGAAAAAGATAGAAATACAAGGCAAAGGCAAAGTGGTTTTGATTTTGTGAATGTAAAATATTTGACATAAATGAGCCAAATATGCAAAGATGCGTTTAATAAGTATGAAAGGTATTGTATGCAATATCCAATCAATACACCGGGCAAGTGGCAGAATTAATGTGACATGCAACACCAAACATAAATAAAATGTATTTAATATAAATTATTGGGGGATTCCATTTTTTTGTGAAATTGACAAAGTTCCATAACATGAATAATCTAGGAGTTTCCTCTAAATGGCATACAACGCCTTCATACACATCTCATGTGTCTAAACACTCTCAAAAGGTTAAAAGCTGTAGGACGAGTTAATAACACAAAAATGACTATGAAAAAATAAAAATCTGGACACTATTATTCAAATGACATCATACTCCTTCATTATGACCATAAGCCAAGTTTAAAAGATCTTGATTAAAAGCTATATTGGTATGTGCTACACGCCCAAAAAATATATAAAATTCCACAGATTATGTTGCATATATGAATGCAGAAATTATGCATCATTGTGAATTACATTGGCTAGAGGTATAGGAAGAAGGTTGAGATCTCACAACACATGTTTAACCCCGCCGCATTTTTGCGCCTGGCCCAAGTCAGGAACCTCTAGCCTTTGTTAGTCTTGTCTGTTTTTTGGTTCATTTTTATGTTTCGGAGTTTATTTATTATATTTGCTAAACTAGTATGCATTATTGTTTAGGGGCCAGCTGAAGCCCGCCTCTGGGGGATTTTCTCGCTGCGTTGAAGACCCAGTGATAGCCTTGAGCTGTTTTCTGCTCTTTGGACGAGTTGTTGTCTATTTGACACATTCCCCGTTTCCATCCAAACAATTGATTAACTAAACATATGGTTTCTAGTTAATGCCAAATTATTAATAAATGTATCATGGATTTCCTGATGTATTTATTATATTTTTCAAACTCAAATATTATTTAATCATTTTGTGTTTCAAATAATAGAATCAGTTGACACAACTATACAATATGAACGTAAAAAAGCAAGAAAACAAACAAAGGAGAGTTATTTTTATTATATAAATTGTGTGTATAGCTACTATATAGACAAATAATTGTAATGTAAGTGAATATAAAAATTCTGACCAATATGGACCAATATGGCGATGACATACTGTTGACTTTAGTGTATTTTGTTTACTTTCGTCATCAACAGTTAAAACCTCCCACAGGACAAATACATTGTGTGTATATATGTAAGAATTTAGTGTGATTGTGCTAAACCACAGAAAGTTAAGTGAATAACCTAAATAATGGTTCTTTTTTAATTAAAATTAAGGAAAAAAATAAAGCAGAATAAGGCGCTATTCATGAACCTACGTCTTTCATCTTAAAATGTGTTGACTAATTATATACTAAGCGAACAAATTGAATTTGGATTCTTCTTAAACTAAGCCAAAGATACGATACAGAACTTTGAAATGTAATAGAAGCGTTACTCACTTGCTACCTATATTTCTTATGTCTCATAGTCTAACGTTGGGTTGACTAATGGCAAAGTTTTTCATGTTTTAACAGCAAATTTTAAATATTGATTTCATTCTAGTATGAATTGAGCGGGAGATACCATGCGGACCTTTGGGTCAACCAGCAGAGGTATCGACTAATAAATATTCCGTGAAATCAATTTTAATGCACAAGATGTGCATATTTCAACTCATCTGTGATGCTCAAGGCCTACAATATTCAAAACCGATGTAATAAACCCAAAGAAGGTTGTAATATAAAAAAGCACGAGCAAAAATAGAGTTCTCAATTTACCTTACCCAAAATGCATTCTAACGCACTTAGGAAACCATAAATAACTGGGGAAAAAATCCACACGTCATTGGTCAATTGATAACGCTTGTTAATAATGTTACAATTCAAACATGTTTACACTTGT
Organism: Mytilisepta virgata; assembly: GCA_028015205.1. NCBI lineage: Eukaryota > Metazoa > Mollusca > Bivalvia > Mytilida > Mytilidae > Mytilisepta > Mytilisepta virgata. The sequence continues at coordinate 1,329,989 of JAPWFG010000018.1, read as the reverse complement.
TATTCAAAGCCAATTAACTTTAAATTACAATGTCAATGAAAAGATAAACATACAGTATATAATATGTTTATTTACAATAACGACGTAAAGTCTTCTTGTTCTATAATTATTGATTAATATTTGTTCTTTTTCGATATTTTAGAATTAGTTGACACAACCACGTATCGTGTTATGCCATCAAAACCAAAACCAACTATAGACGGTCAGTTCTGCTTGTTAATGAATTCACTTAAATATCATAAAAATGTATCAGTGACAAATCAGAGGAAAATGCCTAACTCAAAGTACAAAAAAAAAAACAATTTATTACAAATTTATAAACAAAAGGAAAAGAAACGAGCAACCCAAAGTGAATTTGAACAACTATTTGACAACACTGTACAAATCATTAATTAGTTAATTAGGTGACACCAGTTGCTCGGAGAGGAACGCACTTTATTTGATGCAAATTGTGATGCACAAGATGTGCACATTTCCCTAAATGCTGACTCATCAGTTATGTTATAGGCTGAAAATGTTGACAACATAATTAAATGATAAATTAAATGATGAGATTATATTAATTCGTGTCAAACCTGGAAAATAATATATCTAATCTCTTTCGTGAAATAGAAACTTCATATAATTTGTTTATTGTTCAAACATAAGGAACAATATTTCATTCCCACAGAACAAAAAAGTTTGTAAAGTTAATTTTTTAAGTTTGCAACCACGACTAAAAATCTCATTTTTATATTAATAGCTTAGGACTAGCTGTAAAATTCATGTCACGACGAACTTTAATATGGAAATATCAAAGTTTGATATACAACAAATTGCCGTTGTAACAGGGGCACCGAACAATGTTCCGTTTTTGAATATGTTTAACCAAGTTTTATTGTATTGTATTATCGTGTAAATATTTTGTGTTCTACAGGAATTCTTTTTACCACAATAAGTGCTATCATCGGGTCTTTTGCCAGTGCTGTGATTTTCTTACGTATGATACAGATTATAGGCGGGAGACGGTTTATTGAAGAAAATGGACGATTTTTGGTAAAATGTTTCAAATTTTACAAAACGCCAGTCCTTTACCTCTAAAGTACACATTTAGTGTAACTTCCGAGTAACTTATCTACTAGAAGATATAGATCACAAATTTATGAAAGGATGTGAAGTGTCCGTAAAAAATATATAAAACAAGCCGTTTTATGAAAGAGAAATATCGGAAAAAATCACAAATTTTAAACAGAAAGGGCAATATATTTGTCAGACATAAAGGATAATTTCAAAACTTCACAACATATTGTTTAGATTTGACAGTCAAACAGAGGTCTTCCAGATTTCTAATTTCTCGCGTTGACCAAATATAACAAAATGCAATGTATCATTTTTATTTTCATTGTTTTATTTACCTAACTTCAAATGGACTCAAATTGTACTTGTACGGTGGAGTATTGGTTTAAAATCATTACTGCTCAAATCTGTAAATGAACACTTCAGATATTTTAATTCATTTTTTATATATTTGCAGAAAGAGATACAACACAAAAACCCCGGGGAGGCTATTACTAAATTTGTTGAAATTGAAGTCCCCGATTTTGATGATCTTGACGAATATTTGATGCGAAATGTGAAAAATTCACATAATATTCCACCAGAAGATTTTTATGACATCATTCATGTATAAAGCTCCTGGAAGCTCAATGAAAAAAAATGTGACTATGTATGCAGACAGAGCAACTAACAATACAACTTTAGTCTAGATTACTTTTAATTCTAGTATATGTGTTATTCCTATAGAATAAAAAAAATATTTAAAAAAAAGCTTTGACCAAGTATGCAACTGATTGTCTTAATATTTTCGTTTTTACTTCAATTACATTCTATATATAAACTATAAAGGCAGTATGATTCCCTTTTTATCTGTTATCATAGTGGTACACATGTAACTGTCCGGTTCAAGATAATATTTACAAACAAGCTATGCAAATGGACACTTTAGTGCTGTTTCAAAATTTGTAAGAGCCAATACTGCAAGGTTTATTCGTGGAATTATATAACGGAACAAAAATATCAAAAACCGAGATGCGCATGATATGCACATTTCATCAGTTTAGCACTCGTTAATTCACGTTTTACACCTTTATAAAAAGTAAAACAGGATACACCTTTATAAAAAGTATACTAGCGGCTCAGTGGGCTGAGCCTGTATCGCTCACCTGACAAAATGCTTCTACAAACTTCCATTAATTCTTTGATTGAATTTGCTTCAAAAGTTTCAGAGCAGATGATCAAAATATATTTTTCTCAAAGGGTCCAAAGTTAAAAGTATTTCCCCTCTGGCGGCCATGTTTTTCTCAGATTTGAACATAATGAGCCAACTTTTTAAAGGACCTTCCATACATCATTCCAGTACAGTTTATTCAATTTGCTATTATAGTTTTAGAGGAGATGATCAAAATATGTTTTTTCCATAGGCATGTATTTTAAACTATGTTCCTGATGTCAGCCATGATGTTTGTCGCATTCGAACGAAATGAGCAATCCCTCTAAAGGACCTTCCATACATCATTCCAGAACAGTTTGGTTAAATTTGCTCAAGTAGCTTCAGAGGAGGTGAACTTTAACATGTTTTCCCATAGTGTCCAATGTTAAACTATGTCCTGCTCTGGCAGCCATGTTTTATGGCGGAACGGAAAAATTTCGGCAATCTTAGTAAAGGACCTTCCATACATCATTCCTGTAACGTTTGGTTAAATTTGCTCATTGGTTTTAGATGAGATGATCAATATGTGAAAGTTTACGGACGACGGACGACGGACGCCAAGTGATGGCAGGTGAGCTAAAAAGGAGACTGGAAAGAAAATAATATCTAACATACGATTCAAGAAGTAAAAAATTATTATGAAATTTAATGATATAATGAGATATAATTATTTTTATTTTATTATCTTAGCAAAATGTAAAAACTCAGGTAGTTTGTTTATTAGATTCAACTTTTAAGTCTGATATTTAATAGTAGAATATTACAAGTTCACCCTGGTACCTCTCATATGTAAGATATGGAGAACAACAAACCGTAAAACGGTAAAAATGAGAGGTAAAAGTGAACTCGATACTAATCATGTTATTACTGCATTAGATCAAACAGAGTATACTATATTATTTTCAACTCACAGTCTCGTTGTGTTTATTTTTTTTTAATTTTTTTTTTTCTTCCCTCTAAGACCAGTATTATGATTCCGCCTGTACCTACATGATCTTTATACCGGGAAGCCTAATATATGGTGAAAAAAAAAACACTGGACCACTGTTGTGTATATTGTGGAACATGATTAAAACATTGAAAATCACACATTTCTGATCCATATTAACCGTGACCTTACATCGCAAACTCCAATCAACTGAAGATGGCCACGAGAGGCCGCGCTATCTTACTAATCGAGGCACCTGAGGGTTAACTTGTAATAGTAGAATATTACAAGTTTACCATGGTACCTCTCATATGTAAGATATGGAGAACAACAAACCATAAAACGTTCAATTTTAGGTGAATATGAAACAAAAGATGTTACACACTAAATTTATTACTCTCAAATTCAATATCCAATACTTACAATACCATAACTAAAAATAACTACACTGTTTTAAGTAATGTAATTATACGACTAAAATTTACTTTTCTCAACTTAAATTGTTTCCACCAGTATAAAATAATGTATTTATATAACAATCAATGTCAGCCATTAAATTGTTGCAAATTGCTCAAATTTACACAATTTTTGCAAACCATATTTAACAAAGAAGAACCTTGTCCTAAATTGTTAACTGCTGATGACAACGTCTGAGCAGGACCTGCGGGTCCTATTAATTTTCCCATATGTGCATAATGGCCAATCATGCCCTTGGACTTCCCGCCTACATGCTGGTTAATATCACACCTACCATTCGTAAAGTAATAGCACAACCTCGTCTGCTACTGTGAGAAGTTTCATCCCGATAAAGATTAATTGCCTTTAAATGCATTCTTAACCTGTCCGTCATGCAAGATGAAGATACAGCTTGATTTACAATTTGCCTTGAACGTTTGTCTCTGGTGACCCTCGTTTAAATTAATACCTAACTGGTTTGCAATTCGTTTATAATCCTTTTAAAATTGTTCTATTGGACAAATATCTTCATCTAATGACGGTTCAATTATAAAAATTTTGGGCTGTCAAGTGAAGCTGTTTTTACCTGACAGTTGTGAAACGAATATGCCGTTAGAATCTGGTAAACTAAATAAAATTCTCAGCTTTTAGCTGACCAAGGTCTCCACCCCTATTCCCAGAATGGCAAAACAAAGAAACTTGCTAATAAAAACCTAGTTGTTACGTCCTTTTCTGTAAACACTTTGTAGGATAGGTACCTGCAGAGCCTTCCTAATTTGTCCAACATTAAAGGTGTGGCTTGTTTCTCAACTATGTTAGCATTCGATTGCTCTGGAGTTACCGCTTGAAGATGCTTTTTAAGAACATGAGACGATGCAGGATTGCCGCTATATAGCCTTGAATGCCATTACCCAGTTCTTCAAATGTCCCAAAAAATGGTTCTTATCTTAGGTAAGATGCTATCTACTGACTTTGCCGTGAGAGTTTCTGGACAACTACAGTTTTTAGGCCATGGTCATTTCGGAACTCACATGTGTTCTCATGCAGTTGTGTCCTGCCTCTTTTCTCCTTAATATTAAAAACTTTCTTATATCATCGGGTATAGCGTTTGTTAAATTTTTCTCCGGATCTAATATGCGTAAAAATATTTCTTATTCTGTTTGAAGGTTACATTTTTGTTTGGCATAACTGCCAGAATCTAACAAATTATTAAATTTATCAATGTGTTGCTCAATTCCCTGTGACATCGCATCCCTGTTTTCTGAATCTTCTAAACTATTCCTATCTCGGGGACACCCCCAATTTTACAAAATTTATAATCTATGTCATTCGCACTTGCACATTCTTTGCATGAAATGTGCGGACACACAAAATTTTTCAAACAAAAGACCTACAACAAGAAATCAAAATAAAATAAAATTAATAGCAAGAGAAAAAATGTATATAAATAGTAACATAATGCCAATAGCCTTGAGAACAGTGAACATTTTTTGAAAAACATATTCTAAAAACTACACAGAACTTAAAATATCTATCTAAAGCACAGACCTCAATACATTAATATATAAATTGTTCGTAAATATACGTTGGCCAACCTCATTTATATGCACATTATCACTTAAATGTAAACATTCAATGTGAGCATTATCTACAAGTGACCACCTGTTATCTTTACAGGTTTGTTTTATTGTCGAATTAATTATCGTTGCTCTTGCATTAATAAAGTCGTCTTTAGTAATAGTTATTGACGACATAATAACACGTACTTCTGGCAATTGTTTACACTTTACTTTTAACCACAATGTCAATGATTCCAGCTCCTGCTGTACTACATACAATTGGTGATTTTCATTCAAATACAAGGGACATTTACTCAAATTGTTTACACCAGCAAGCACAAAAATAACATTTGGTTGATATGTAGCTTTTGTAGATTCATATGTACATCATTAATTAAACCTCCACCTTCTGAACTTATGTGTACCATTGAATTTTTATAAGAGAAATCACCTACAGTACCGTGAAATTGTAGAATTGTGGAGAAAAAGTATTTTCTCATAAGACGACCCAGAACAATGGTCCTTTATTCTAATGGCCCACAAATTCCAAGATAACCCGTGCCTGTCGGGCATATACCCCTTTTTGTTGGATATTTCAGTACATCCTTTTGACCTTTAAAACCTAGCACAAATGCATCTTCTACAAAATTTAAAAAACCTCGCAACCACGTAGGTATTCCCATCTACTCGCAAAACAAGTTTACAATAACTTCTGTTTTCTTTTAAAAAACTTACTATTAGCAATAGCCAATCAAAAGGCGGAAAACTTAACAGTTTTCACATTTGTTAATTTCCTGAGTAAAAACGTTTACACCTGAAGATAAAGGAGTTTGAAAATGTGTAAAATGTTTTAAGATGTTGCCTTTTTTATCCCTCATACTATTTGAATCTAAAGCCATGAGATCTAAAGTATGTCCAGTATCTTCACCAAATATTCTTGAATTTTTTTGCCAACTATCTTTAGTTATGGTTGCGTCACACTTTGGTAAGGTTCTCGACGGTTCACCAGCAATATTGTCTTTTGAAGCTATATAATATAGGTTCAAGACAACATCAGAATCTTGATTACAGAATTTAGCTGGGAAGACAGAGCCCTCACTATTCCAGGCGTATATCAATGCTAGCGTCAACGCGATATCCTTTAATTTGATTTTTAAATAAACTGAGTAAATTTAGTAACGCTTGCGCCTCTAGAACTATAATAGGCAACGACGTCATATCTGCTCCCCAGGAATCGCCAACCGTGCTTTGAATGTCGTTTATTTTGCACACACGCCCCATTTAAAAGTAGAATCGCCTGTGACCATTGTCACTGATAAATGTCGTTCCCTTTTTCACATTACTTTTCTTTTCTAGGTGTCAAGGAAACGTCAAAATAAAATTTCAGTCTTTAAATTTCCGTTTAGTGTTACATTCGATTGCGATTTTATTCAATGAGATATAGCGCCATTAATCTCGCGAGAATACAGCTTCGCTGCTGGTACTGCTAACATGAATGAAATACAACTACCAGCTAGCTTTTGCATCTCAAAGACTGATATTTCAGATTTCTCAAGACATGTAGATTACAAGAACAAAATTTCAGGGTTATATTTATCAATGTGTGATTTTTTTACTTCCTCTTTCAATCTCTTAAAAATGAAGTATTAAAATTGTATGCAGTTAAGAAATAAAAAAGCCCCTTTTGGAACCTCATCAGTTTTTGTTTTAAAATTCTTTTTAAAACAAATTGTTGGGGATGACAGTAATAACAGCTACGTCTGATAAAAGTGTACAAAAATTGAGATAACATTAATTTAATGGTTTTAAACTTCTCTTGTAGAATCGTCTGTTGTGATAGGTATACATGTCACTGCAACTAGCACTGTTAAGTATCAAGAATACTTTGTTAAAATTCCAGCAAATTGCATTTCCAACATTACATTATTAAATCCTCTACATCTGATAACTTAATAAAATAATTGGTGTTGTTACTTGTAACACATTAAGAAAAAACACACTGCATCAATTTAAGGTTTTTAAGTGCATTATCATAATCATCACATCAGGTCAGCCACAGAATATTGTTGATAAACGGTTTTCTTGTAAGTTTAGATCATACAAATTAATATTTCTTATTTACCTCCGAATTACTTTGTATCATGTAGGAACATGTTTTCTATTGTGACAACCCCTAAATGATTTTTATATTAACACACATATATGCAACAATTTGAAGAATGTACATGTTTGGACCATATTTTTTTCATAATAATTATTAAAAGATTTCCATAATATTACAAAATGCACTTCAACCCCAAACTCCAAGCCCAGGCTCCAAACTCCAACCCCAGACTCTAACTCCAGACGCCACTCCACACCCCACACAATGTACCATGGAAATGTGTTAAAAATTAGCGCCTCCAGCAACATTCAACAACTTTTACCATGTTATCAAAACAGTTACTGAGATCTCTCAATACACATTAATTATGATTGACTGCATCATAAATTACCGACCTTCATGACCGTACTACAAAATAAACACGGTAAAAAGAAATGAAAACGATTTATCATGAAAATATTGCTTCAGACGAACTTGTGTTAAAATCACCACCTCCCGCAGCGTCTAAGCACTCATACCGTGCTATTTTACAGGTTCTTCAAAACACACGAACTCTAACTAACCTGAGAAATGACAACAATTAAAACTTTAAAAATCCATCATGATATCATGGAAATTTATTACCCAAATTAATTTTCTATATCATATATTAAATTTTCAGATACGTAATTCAAAAAAAAATTCGCATTATATCAATTAAATCATTCCTGATCATATCTGTTTAATAATTTCTTCATTTCTTGTTAAACCTTCCACTATCATTTACGGATACGCATGACATACTATGTTTTAACAATATTTGAGAGGACAAAAAGATTTAATTTGTAATAAGTTGCTTCGCTGAGCGCAGCTGGATTTTGTTTTCACCTCCCCCCCCCCCCCCCCCCCCCCCCCCCCCATCCATTTCTTTATACATAATTTACTTGTAAGGGAGGTAATCGAATCATACACATTTTACTTTAAATGTGTTTGGATTACCTCCCTTACACCAAGATAATAACCAAAAATGCTTATTGGGCCCTTTTTTGGCCCCTAATTCTTAAACTATTGGGACCAAAACTCCCAAAATCAATCCCAACCTTCCTTTTGTGGTCATAAACCTTGTGTTTAAATTTCATAGATTTATATTAACTTATACTAAAGTTATAAGGGAAAACCAAAAATGCTTATTGGGCCCTTTTTTTGGCCCCTAATTCTTAAACTGTTGGGACCAAAACTCCCAAAATCAATCCCAACCTTCCTTTTGTGGTCATAAACCTTGTGTTTAAATTTCATAGATTTCTATTTACTTATACTAAAGTTATAGTGCGAAAACCAAATGTCTTCGGACGACGACGACGATGACGACGACGACGACGCCAACGTCATACCAATACACGACCGCAAAAATTTTGCGGTCGTATAAAAAACAGGAAGAATGACAATCTTTTATGCCTTATTAGAAACTAAGGCATGTTGCATGGATAAATTATTAATAACTAGACATTGAACCCGCGCGAGCGCGGGAAAATAAGCATTTTTTTTTTTTTTTTTTTTTTTTTGTGGTGGCCATATTGACTATAAAAAGTTGTTGCGGCCATGTCATTGATGGAACAGGAACTCAATATGGATGTTGGGCAGGCTTCCCATAAACTTTCCTGTCAAGTAGGTGGTTTCAACTGATAGTTTCATGTCTATATATGATGTACGTAGTATTCCAGAATTGGATGAGAATGCAAACTTTAACCAAGTCAATGAAGCGTGAAATGTAGGTCAACGTGACCCAATTGTCACATGGCTGTTCGTTACTACCGAAGATGGAAACACTGGTGAAGTAGACTATATGCCACGTAGAATTACCAAAATGGACCTTAAGGTTCCATCAAAGTCAAAATCTATGACGAAAACACAACCACATAGATTGTCAATATTTTTATTGTTACAATTAATTCTGAACTGGAACTTGATGAAAAGCTTTCATTAAATACACATTTCATAATGCATTACCTTTTTCCTTCAGAATAAATATGAAAATGAAATTGTAGATGTAAACATTTCCTTAGTGACGGATGAATTTTTCAAACGATGCCGTGAGTTCCGTAGAGCATATTTTTGGAAAATAATTGTTCCAATTGTTCCATTGTCATTATGAGCAGGGCAAGCGAGGCTTAATTTCACAAATATATCCAATAATCAGACGATAAAAGTATTTTTAGTGTGTGGCTGCGTGTGATGTCCACGTTTATATATTTATCAAAAATGTCTCAGATAAATTTCGTCATTAATGATAAAGATGACCATTTTATCTAGGGCTTACAGGGAATTGTATGGTAGAGATATATTTAGACAGGTCACATTACAAATGATGTAAAAATAGATAATGGTTGGTGTTATCACTTTGTGCAAGGTAAACATCCGAGCAATCCAAAAAACACTAAGTTAGGAATTCCTTTGAACTTTACCTTATTTCTTCATAATCTTCAAAGTTCATAACCTTTACAGTTAGGAGAAATTGCGTTATAGTTGAAAAACAATCCTGAATACATGAAGCGGAAACATCCCACTTGAAGGGGAATGTTTTAATCTGTTTTATTCTTCTTCCGTAATTTCAAACAGAAATACATTTAAAATAAGTGCATACTTGTTTATTTAAATCAATTTGTTAAAATGATGCATTCGAGAACCTTCTAAGGTATGTGTTGGGAGAATTCGTATCGGAAAGTGCATACAAATTCCATTTGCACATAAACAAAACTGTAGTTTAAATTTATAAATGCAGATTGTCAAATCCGATAATAACCGTTATAATCTGAACCATACATCGTTTATTTTGAACCACGCGTTTTGCCGCCTATTCGGCTAATTCGTAAATTTAGTATTATAGATTATTAAAAGATTTCTTTGTTGCCGTCTCCCGCTCTTTTTTTCTATGTTATAATAATGATTATTTTGTCAAGTCTTTATTTATTTAATGCGTTCTTGACCTGCTTGAATTTCCAATAAGGAATCTAGGTGTAAGGATCGATCGATCGGCTCTGAGTTAGTATAAAGTGTCGAAGTGGGATTATATGTCTTCCTGCAGACTGTTACCCTGTGAGCTAGCACTTTAAAAATCCGGCTCATTGTGTCAATCTAGTACAAAGCAGGGGTCATATTCATTATCATATCAACATGTCTTGACATGCACCTGGTTGTCACTGGACGTTAAACAATAATTCATCCATCTATCCAGTGAGTAATATCCGGTGAAGTGTCAAGTCAGATTTGGTTTCAATTCAAGGAAAGTGCTCTTGATACATATGACACAGATTTGTATTTCTTTCTCCAATAAGATTTGAAATACAATATTCTTGCTACTCCAGAACCAAAATTAATGAACTAATTAAGAATGTTTATTGTCACTTTAAACAGGATGCAACGACAATTCACGTCTTTTTATGAGATTAAAATATTACAGGTGTACCTGCTTATAACTGGCTTACGGTTGTATTGTATATCTTATGTATGACATTAGTTAGTATATAACGTTGGCGTCTAACATATTCTAAAAGAAAATCTGCATATTACTTCCTGTCACATGATTGAACCGTTGAAGATGCTTTGTCTAACTAAAAAGAACCGCAAGTGATAAATAAATTCACAACGAAACGACTATCAATATTGTCAACACATAATTGGAGATTTCTTTTATCAAATAAAATTTGGATTACACATTTTTTAATCCAGCACGAGAGAAATAAACAACAATTACGAATTCTGGCCATATAATGTGAATGTAACAAAACTTATAATTTGGTTTAATTCATCCGACACCTTATAATTTATAAATAAAATATATGCGTTGTTATGATATTGTATTATTACATTTAGTTTGTTATGATATTGTAATTATTACATTATTTATCTTGGCCTAATTTGTTTTGTGTGGCCTTATAACATGTATAATATGTTTACATAATATTTATAGTTGTTTACCAAATAATTTTATAACTGCGCAGTTTAGAAATCACTGGAACGATAATAGATACTGATGGAATGACTAGAACTTTCTATTTGACTTACGTAATAATTCTGGTGTAATTCAAACTTCTACCGTATTCCAGAAGTTTCCGTTCTACAGTATATATACGGACAAGAAAGTTAGACTTTCAGAGAGCAGAACGTGTTGGACCAGACATTCTTGTGTTCTCAGCTGTTGGATTTATTTACGTTTCACACATCATCCTTGACATACTTTTATTTACGTTACATCATACTAGATTGTGACTGATTGGATATAATATTCCGTTTGGATTCCCGCAACATTGACGAGGAGAATTCCGGATTAGGAAAAGACGAAGGATTTTGAACAGTTAAGTTGACATTTTAGTTTGTGTAATATTTTTTGGTAAACTTGTATATAATAAATCTTGTTAAATTTCGATTTGTGTCTTTTGTTGGCTACAATTTAAAGGTGATTTCGGCCGTAACAGCGTACCAAGAATTGGAAAATAGGCAGTCAACAGAAAATACACGAAAGTTAATGCAATTTTCTATAATAAAATACGTCATCAATTTAGATTTATCTGCATAATATCATTAAGCAAAAATATGCAAATCTATTCATTTGTTCCATTATTATTTAAGTCTCCCAAACGAAGTGGGAGACTTATAGATTTTGATTTGCGATTTTTATCGAACGTTTTTTTTTTTTTTTCTTCTTCTTCTCTCCGATTTTGTTCGTCCGAGTTCTCTCAATAACCGTCAGAGATTTGGATCTGAGATGTTCTAGGATGAAAGATCAATGTTTCTAGATGTTCCTAATGCTACTCATTTTTGATGGGGGTCATAGACGTATAATGAGGAGTTCAAAAAGGCTATGGGTCTACTATAAGACCCTGTTTGGAATTTTTTTCATCAAAAAACTCTACGAAAGTGATCAATAACAATATCATATCATATATTTTATTGAACACTATGTCAACACAAATTAAATGACATATACCTCGTTCCTCTAGCGGCCCCCCCCCCCCCCCCAAGTCGATAATAATGAAAATTTTCATATGCGATTAAAATCCATAGCTTTAAATCATATATTTTATTATTCTCCGTAACAAGACACATTAAATGACATGTACCTCATTCCTTCAGTAGGGTGATCCTTACCCCCATAAATCAATAATATCCAATTATCTCATAAACCATTAAAATCCTCAGCGCTAAACCATATATTGTCTTATTTCCCATGGTAGGACGCGTCAAATGACGCATACCTCGCTTTTCCGGAGGGTTATCACCACTCACAACAAATCAATGATGTTTAATCATCTTATAAACCGTTACAATTCCCACATCTAAACCATATATTTTCTTATTCCCCATGGTAAGACGCGTCAAATGACACATACCCCGCTTCCCCAGGGGGTTATCACCAGTACCATCGAATCAATAATGTTCCATTATCTCACAAATCGTTAAAATCCTCACCCTTAAACCATATATTTTCTTATTTCCCATGGTAAGACGCACCAACGGACACATACCTCTCTTCCCCAGGAGGATATATCACCACTCCCATCAAGTCAATAATGTTCAATTATCTCATAAACCGTTAAAATCACCACCCTAAACCATATATTTTCTTATTCCTTATGATAAGATGCACCAAATGGCACATACTTCACTTGCCCATAGGGTTATCACCACTCCCATCAAATCAATAATGTTCAATTATCTAGTACATTTTCTACGGTCAAGCGCGACGTCATAATGATGAAACGGCATAATAGCGGCGCTGAGAGCGATGTGTATAAACAATACCGTGATTCCCCTTTGAATGATACATACCTCATTACCCAATGTGCGTTCTTCTGGCCCCCTTAAACCAAATATCTTGAATTATATAAAAGTATAAAATCTGTAAGAAACCCGACACGTAAACCGTATATTTTCTTATTCCTCATGACTAAACGCATGAACTGATATATACCTCATTTACCCAAGTGTTCATCCCCACCCCTCAAATCAGTAGTCTTAATTATTTCTTAAAGCATTGAAATCCATACCCCAAAATCATATGTTTTCTTTTTCCCATTATGAGACAAATTGTTTGATAAAAACCTAACACTCCACCAAAAGGAGGAGGGGATGTCATCCTCGCCCCTCAAATCAATATTTTTTCATTATTTCAAATCCGTAAAAACGTTTATCCCTTTATAACGTTTTAATACACAATGTTTAAATCTTATAAACCACATGTATTTCTAATTGCCTATTAGGAGACACAATAAATGATTTTACATTTTATTCCCTCGTAAAAAATCAACAAAAGACATTGATATCCTTGGCCCTTAATAAAACATTTTTATTCTTTGTAAAAAGCTCAGATATCCTTAGAGTTCATGTCCCACCCCTTAAACATTGGATGTATAATCAGTGTTTCTGAATAGCTTTGAAACTGCTGGCCGGAATCATCATTATGCTCATGACAAGACCGAGTGAATGCAAAATTGGTATTTTTGGCGGAAGAAAATACATTGTTATATATCATAAAAAAATTCTCAAATAATATTTTATGCTAAACTGTATTGGTCTAACTTTTTTATTTTTTCTCTGATTTCATGGGGCTTGTTTATTATGTTCCTTGCTGGAAACAGGTTCTTTCGATTCGTTTTTGTCTATATTTGTTATCGCTTTTGAGATATAAGGTGACGCGCTTTTTTGAAACTTTTTAATACTTCATCGGATTTGATGATTTTTTTAATGATTCCTCACGAAAAACTCAACAAAAGTTACTGCAGAATTTTATTTTGTATCTTTCACCGTTTCCAAAATAAAAGGCTCAAAAGGGCCATGATAAGTTCATTGATGCTTACCATATATCCTTGCATTTTTACATGTATATTGAATTTTGACCCGCGCTTACGCAAATGAATGAAAATGAAGGAGAAAAAATCATGTTGTTATTGACACCATTAGGTAAAGGTCGACAAGGTCACTTACATTTTTGTACAGAAGTGCAGAAATTTTGTTTCAGGGTGATATCTATCAAAATATGACACTGCTTTCGTAATGCGATTTCGCGTGTGTGTTATAGCGTAATCTTTTAAACTGTATACCCGTCCATCTCAAGTTTAAATGTAAATACATGTGTATTTTGTAAACCGGTTAAATTCATTTTTGCAAGGTATTGCTCCTGGCCGGGGATCATGACTGTAGATGTTCTTGTTTTAAAAAGAAATTAAGAGTTGTCTTTCTTTATAGATATATTTAATTTTATTGGGGGGGGGGGGGGGGTGGGAGGACTTGGTGGCCGAATGGTCTAGGTAGTTGGTCATTACTACTTATGATCACTAGCCTATCAACGTTGGGGTTGTGAGTTCGAATCTCATCTGTGGCCGGGTGTGTTAGACTCCGATCTTAATTGACAAGGATTGCAAATTTTCCTACCGAAGGTTGGTGGTTCTCTCCGGGTATACCTGCTTCCTCCACCATAAAAACTGTCCACCGCGAAATAGCCAACTGTGCTGAAAACAAAACAAACAAAATTTATCGGGTGAATGTGCAACTCAATTATTTTTTATTAGTAATGTGGTGTTTTATCTTTTAATTATTCTATTTTCTGTCCTTACATCATATTGTAGATTTAATATAATATTGATACAAGGAAGACACTAATGTATCAGACAAAATATGTAATAATAGATATTATTTCATTTGCTTGGTCATAAATTAAAAACATTTCTTCGTCTGTTACAAATTAAACCTAATTCATTTTATAACACCATACAATAAATCAGTTCGCGTAAACAGTTCTGAAATTTTGGGATATATATCTGTCAATGCAGCATGTCGACAAGCAAAAGTTGATCAAATGTGACAATGTATGACTGTAAAAATCGGGTAACAAAAAATATCCATATCACGATTTTCAAGTAACCTCTCCATTAAGTATGCAAAAACTTTATAGGAACATTTCCCAATTTCAGTCTCTGAAAAACAAATAATTTATTGAATACAATGTAGGCATTCGAGATATCAGTTACTTCGTTTGGGAGACTTCGTAACAATTCACTGTTACAGTTATTACTCGTTATTCTTTAGTCAATGGTTTATTATTCGTAACACACAGCAATTTTATTTTTATTTTTTTTACTTTTTTGGAACTTATTTACTGTAAGGTTTTGCCATAGGCAGTAATTTTTCCTCAGTACTACAGCAACTTAATAAACTGCAATGTATGTAATTAAGTTATGGATTAACGTGAAAATCTTTGATGTAATAAACAGGACTAACAATAGACACTTCTTTTTCAGCATCACCAACATGCTTAAAGACTGATCACTGGATTAAAAACAACATAGGTCTAATCAGGATTCATTTGTTTTCTTCCCTAATTTTTGGTCGCAAAGAAATTGTGTGGTCCTGGCAGAAAGATAGTAAATTAATCAACGAAACAAATATCAAATACTCATCTCAACTGTTGCTTCCAAGGCCTTCCCGGGGAATGTTTATCTTGCAACTACAAGTAAATCAATTGAATCAAAATGACTATGGAAACTATACAGCAATCGTTTCCACCTTTTATGGAAATACCACGTGTGCTTTTAGATTTCAAGGGCAAGGTAAGCATATATCTCACCAAAGTACTTTTTGTATTTTTTGCGGAATTTCATATCTTCTTCTGATATCATGCAAAGAGGAAATTGATAACAGGTCATCGATGACTCGACGGCCAGTTAATAGCTACCGACAAAAGATGGATACATCAGGTAAATTACTAATCTAACGACATTTTAAAATGACGGACAGTTCCAATTCCAAAAAGACTACTCAGTGAATATCTGAACAGTATTACTACAAAAATACCATTTTTTTTCGTTTGATGAATGTACGACCACCACCCACCCCTCCCCCCTTTCAACCCCCACCCCCCTCCCCCCTTCTCACCCCAACCCCCTCCCATCCCACCCCCTTGTGCAAGGATACTTTTGTGTCCTAAAAACTGCTAAAAAAACTCGACGTCAATGAACCCTGAAAGGTTAACGCTGAACAGACGAACCACAACTTATGTTCTTGGTTAACATATAGATGATTAAATGAAATACTTCAATGACAACTTTTATAATTTACGTCAGTGATTTTGTGCATTTTTTCAATTCTCTTTACAAACTCTGTGGTAATTTCATATTCCGTAATTACTGACAACCACTTCGAATGTGGAATAAACAAATAAATTATTCAGTGTCATGTAAAACATTAAAATCAGCATCATATTTTTCTACTTCTTTAAACACAGTATAAACAGTAAATCTAAGAATAATTGACAAGTAAGCAACACGTTTCTCAAATTCTATTTTATCACTACATATAATACATACCGTTTCATTTGAATCTTTGTTTTCATACCTCCCCGTTTCCAGTCTACGAGGAGCAACCCGGTATCTGAATTTACAAACAGTGGATCGATATCTTAAATATCATTCAGTACCCTAATTAACTTTGTATGAACTTTTTACCGTCGTTCATTACATAACTTTTAATTGCCAATTCCGTTTTATATGTGTCAAATATAACTTCTTTCAGATCAAGTTTGATGCACAAGGTGTGCACATTTCGTCGATTTATGACTCATCAGTTGTGCTTAAGGCCTAAAATGTTGACATATCCAAAAGGTTGAAGGGTCATTCAAAATTACCACAATGACCAAAATAAATTCTTCCACCTGATAAATTCTTACTTTACAAATAATATTATTTAAATTAACGTAAACCTCAGTATATGCAATGTAACGGGTGTCGTAAGCTCGACAGGACATGCTACCGATGTTACACCTGGTTTCCCTGTGGGGGTAACATTGAAAGTAATTTAGTTTTGTCTCGTCTTGTTTTACATTTCTTAAGTTTTCTGTGTTTAATACGTCTTTTTGGTGTATTATATTTTAGTGTTAGTTCTCCATGTGAATGAATTCGTTCCAACTTGTAGTGTGACGAGTGTTTCGATAGGAGCAGGACATTTTTAATCTACCGAAGCAACTTATGTCACTCTCGTTTTTAGTGGGAGTTTACATTGCCAGTGCTTAAGTTTCTGACTTGTCTTGTTTTTTTATTAGTTAACTATATGCTTTTTCAGTTATACATGTATCATTGTGGCGTTTGTTTACTGTGTTCCATTCTCATGACTCTCTTCGAATATACAGACCTTTCAAACTGTTTTATCGCTTCGTATTGTTTTACCGATATTCTCTAAATTTACAAATTACTCTGTTAAATAATTTTTTTCTCATTGAAATAAGAAGCATTTCTATAGCATCAATTAAAAATTATATTAAACGAAAACTAAGAATGATCGTCGAGATTCATTTTCCGAAGTTCGAAATTCAAAATTTGGAATCCGACTTTCGAGATATCTTACGTGTTTCGAAATACGAAATTAGAGATTCAGTATCGAAAGTTCGAAATTCAACAACCTATCAGAGGAAATCTTCCGTAAGGTTGTGAATAATATTTGGCCAGTGAAAATTGTATACACGTTATTAATGAAGAATTACAAGAAATTGTATCTAGTAGCAGAATGTTCTTAGAATTATCTCACATTTTCTACATATATGGGTTTTACTGTACAAGCCCATACTTAAGTTGATATCCACATTAGATAGAAAAAACAAACGGCAAAAGTACGGGAATTAATACTGAAGTGAATTATCTATACTAAAAACCACGGGAAACTTAACAAAACTATGAGCGTATTAAGCAAAATTTATATTGATTTAATATATCAAGAAAATGGAAGATTCTTCTTTTAAAAACATTCTATTATTAGGTAATTCTTAAATTTTTCAATTGAAAACTTGTAAACGAGTTTCTATAAAGAAATCAATAATAACATCAATGTTTTAGTTATACACACATGTTATAGTACACAGAAAACGTGTACAACTACAATCATGTATTTATAATTATACACGTGTTTTTTCATCGAACTAAAACATTCCTTTCATATATAGCAAAACCCATAAATGTAAAAAAAAGTAAGATGATTCTAACAACATTCTCCTATTTTGTCTAGATATTTCGTAAAATTCTTCATTAATGACTTGTAAACGAGTTCTTATCGAAAAATGGAAAGAAGCACAAATGTTCTTCTCATAGCTATCTCTGTAGTTTAAATTTATTTCGTTGGCCAAATACATCACATCTTAGAATCGTTACTTTGATTGGTTAATCTAGATGCTAAATTTTAAATCTCAAATTTAAGATATCGGATATCCGATTTTGAATTTCGAATTTGACAGTACACCTCGAACAGTGTCTAAAAGCACATGACTGGATGCTTCCAGCCCATATCCCCGTTAATTGAATCGTTGGGGTGTGCTTGCCTACATAAAATAGCTTGGCTGCACCATAAATTTTTACCGACCGAACAATCCCATCGTATATATAAACTCAAAGACGAACTTGCAGAATTTTGCAACCGCTCTTGTCATTTCAACAAATCTAAATATTATATCAACAGTAAACCAAAGTACCGAGAGCTTGATACAATGTATCTTTGTTGACAATCATATAAAATCAGGTGTTCTGTTTGTTGTACATATTGACTTCTCAAATGAACAACCTTAATTGTACTTAAATTCAAATTAAGAACTTTTTTCCAAGACCATATATTAAGAGTATTTAAAAGCAACTGTCATGACTGTAGATAATTTTCCCTTTAAGCAATTAACGCTGTGTCATCTGCATACAGCAAAATAGACACTAACTGCTCTAATTTGGGTTAATTAACACTTTATGAATATATGAAATAATAGTGATAAAAAACACCCTTGACTTTAATTGTACGCAAAACATGTACTAAGTTCATTTAGATCTGCACATAATAAATTTTTGTTGATTGTACAAATAAAAAAATCAACAAATACAACAATTTTCGTAATTTTCTTGACTCATTAACAGAAGTGAGCGAACTAATGTGATGTAATTAATACGAAACCCAGTCTAATCATAATGTTTTATCTCCCTTAAGCTTGTCTCCAACCATATATTATTCAACATACCAAAGTGTAATTTGTAAGGTTTGGTATGCGATAAAACCAGGTTTAACCCGCCATTCTCATATAAATATGCCTGTACCAAGTCAGTAGTATGACTGTTGCTTTCCAGTTATTTTGGGAGTTTGCTTGTCTCCTGACCAGTTTTTTACTTTGATTATGACATTTTTCTTGGAGTTCCAAGTTTTGTTATGAAACTTTATTTAAAACAGTTATTTAAAATGGTACTTAAAACATGTAACAATAAAAAGGACAAATATACCTAGGGAGCAAATAAAAAAAACTAATCCATTGGACAGACAAACTATTTGTTGGAAGTTCAACATGAATTACAATCCATTTTGCATTCGTTAATTTCACAATCTAAAACTCTAACCGAAGGAATAATTTTATCCCTTTAAGAATTACAATTTAATAAAAAGTTTTCCATTTATTCGATACTACATTTTCTCATTGTTCACACTCAACACAAATTTTGTGTTTTTTCAAAACTCCAGGGGTCGCTGCTTCGAATATAAATCTTTTGATTGCGATACCAATGTTGTCTTTTAGCTTTCAACACTTTTTTCACAATTGTACGCTTACTTACATTTATTTATAGATGACATTTGTTGTTTCGAACTAGATTTTTGCTCTGAATGCAAATACGTCCGAATTCGCAGACCCCATTCCTCAAATCAGTTAGCTCGTCGTTCCACAAAGGTTTCTTAATTCGCCTACGTTTGTAATTAAGGGAATGTTTTCCTTTAATTTTATGTTTCAGTAATTTTGAATTCATTTCACTGTGTATAATATTAGCAAACACTTTGTATCAACTTAAATATTTGCAAAGTTGTTGATAACTGATTTAACTCATTCATCCGATATGCAATCGTATCCCCTTTCATCAGACATCCAATAGTTAGGTAGACTACATGTATCAAATTGTACCGCTTCAGTTATGTTCTTTTCCGCTCGTCAAATGTCCAACACAATTGCGAATGGGCTCATAGTCTTCTACTTTGGCTACTTTGTCAATAACGTTTTGTGCTCACAGTCACAGATGAAGCTCTCGTACCCAAATTTATGCACCGATGACATTCACTAGGCAGGAAGTCCTTGATAACCACAAGACCGGTCTTCATTCCTTTGGCAAAGGGTGAAAAAATTGACCTTCCTGTTCTTTATAGGGTTCCTACACTAGAATCCGTTTAAACAGGTACATTGCTGGGTCAGCTAATTGCTCTACAAAACATTTTTCAAAGATTTTAACATTCATATTGACATGTATTAAAAAGGGCCTTCAAAATTACTTTGAAATATCATATCCCGCCAGTGTCGTCAATCAGTTTTGGATTCTCAAAAATTCAATAAATTTACTACAATATCTAAAATCAAAATCTTTGACTACATGAAAGAACATAAAAAACATTTGACTTCTCTACACTCTACACTACCATACCAAATTCTCAATTAAAATATCGATTGAAAAATTAGTTCAGCAATGTTTCTGACTGACTTAGGTATACATTTCTAGTTTCAGGTAGAGAAAAGGCTTAATTCGTGAAGAACCACTCTGATTCTGACAAAAAGTATTCTGAAGATGAAAATACAAACTTGTTAGATTTTCTCATAGACAATATATTTGTTGAATTGTGGTCTATTTTTTTCAGTTGTGTCCCTCTCTCGCCGATCTGTTTCTGTACTCATATGACGCGGACTTCATTCAAGGGCTACTACGTGAAAACCAAAAAAACTAGTCCCAATCCTATAATTTCACTTTTCATTATATAGATGACATGTTGTCGTTAAATAGCGGCAAATTGCAAGACTTTCTATATCGAGCTTGAAATTAAGGATACCACAGATACATCGATGTCCGCTTCATATTTGGATTAGTTTCTTGAAATAGACAAAGGACATTTTAATACAACACTTTATGACAAACATTTTGACTTCAACTTTCCTGTTGTTAACTTTCGCTTCTTCAGTAGCAATATACCAGCATCGCCTGCATAAGGCGTCTACGTTTCTCAGCTTATCCGATATTCAAGGTCATGCGTGAGTTACCATGACTTAAAAAAAGAAGTTTACTGCTGTCACAAAACCTTCTCAACCAGGGCCTTATCAAGGATAAGCTGATGGCATCACTTAGCAAATTTTACGGTCGTCATCACTAATTGATTGACCGTGACAGTGTTCCAATATCTACGATGATGTTGGACCTGTCGTAACATTTCATGTACCTCCACTAACTTTTGACTACCATCGGATTGACTTTGTTAAACTTAATGACGGGTGCCGTATACTGATTTACCTTTCTGATACACCTGAGTTCAATCCTGGTTTTTATAGGAGTTGCTCATTGTTTTTTAGGTTTTAGTGTTTATTTGTTGTGATTGTTGTTGTTCTTTTGTCTTTCCGGGTTTGTCTGTCTAATGGATTGCGGGTTTTGGTTTGCTCCTTGGGTATATTTGTCCCCCTTATTGCAATACAAAGGTAAAATCATTTTGTATGCTATTTCTTCCATTTAGAATCAAAGAGTTAATGTTATTAAGGAAGTCACATATAATTACTCTCATACTTCTTATTTGTAAAATCGATGATTTGAAGTTAAGGTAAAATGTGAAGTCCTTGAATAAAATCCGGTATATTTCACACTCGACTGTTCCATTCACTACACATGAAAAACGGATTTCCACTTGATATTACATACATGTCTACCACTAATATATCGAGAAATTAATGAACATTTACATATCATGATGAATTTCTAGAAGAAAGGTAACTATACAAACATAAGAACAGCAATAATCGACAACATAAAATATCATAATGTCTATTGTTTGTCACTGTTTTATAGGCATCGTTCAGTTTGGAAAAATGGAATTTCTTGGGATTTAACTGTATCGTTTGGTGTATTGCTGATTCTGTCTGTGATGGTGGGTAGCTTAATTCACCGTCATCGTTTTAGGAACAAAAGATGTCAAAACAACACGACTGAATCGTCTGACATGTATACTCTTGGAACACGTTATCATACAATTGATGACGACAATCTTCTTCCTGACGAAGATATTTTTGAATTAAGAAGAGAATCAATTATAATACCGAACGTACAAGTTCAAATGAGAGCGAATATGAACTTGTGGCTCAACCTGTTTCTTCAGCAGAAGCATTGTCCAGAACCGTTCATGTTCAGAAACCAAAGTATCTCGAGTTCCTCGTTGATGGTAACGAAAAAAGCACTACTGGAAATGGTGATACACAAAGTTTGAATTCAGGTGGATCATCTAAATCCCTAAGCCTGTCAGCCGGTTATCTTCGTCCTTACAATACTTTGTCCGAAAGATCGAAAATGAAATCGAAATTCGAAACGCTTTTTGATTATGACTTTGAGGTATATATGAAAGAATGTAATTTAGTAAAAGGGAGACCAAAGTCGTTCTAGATTTTTAGAATTAGTTAGATTATTTTTGTGCATATTTTTACTTTTACCATTGTTATTCTGAACTGAAATGTTATGTCTAAAATCAAGACAAACCTTGAGATATTAAAAACATTACTGATATTTAATTAAAGTGGCAGCTCCTTTAACAATTCTAAGACAGACTTTATGTATGAAACAGTTTGGACATAATACATATTTGGTATTAGTTTCATTTGTATTAAAATGAAATTTCAATTAACGTTTAAGCATTGAGCATGTATATGTTAAAGGTTTACAAGTTTTACGAGTTTTTGATTTTGTTGTGACAGTCAGACTTCTTCAAAAATTGATTGTACTTTTCTATGGTCAAGACAGTATTACATTTGATGTATATTGTACATATTTTTATATACTTAATACATGTATATTTATTTTAAGGACGATACTTCTGTCGTGGGTAAGAATTGCTAAAAGTCAACATCTGAACTTCACATGTACAGGTTCAACAATATCGAAATTGAAGACTGGTCTTTTAGGTCACCAAATCTTTCCTGCGTTTATGACATGTTTTTGCGTTTGAAGTCTAAACGGTGGATATTTTTACAAAAATTGATTTAAATTGTAAAGGACAGTTTTTCTTGAAAGTCGGAAATATATTATTGCATTTAAGCAAATTTTTGTAAAGAGATTTTACTTCAACACTAGTATATTCAATTTAAGAGTAGGCTGTTAGAATGTGTATGAGTATATTATAAAAAACAGGGTATTTTCCTTTTTTAAGTTGTATAACCCCATTTGGATAAAATATATCTTTTTATTCGAACAGATCACCTTACATATATATATACATATGTTTCATTGTAAGCATTTACGTGTATATAGATTTATGTATATATTTTTACATGTGTCTCAATATATAATTTAAAAAATGTGTTTTGCTGACGTGGATTATGTGGGCTGTGCAACATTTTGATCTCGAGCACTGCTGATGAGTTGTCAGTCAACAAAATCTACATACAGTGCTTCAACAAGCTATTGGGGTATTTATTCCATTATTTGGTGTCCGTGAAACCATTCCATCATGAGCTTAAACTTGGTATAAAACATTTATAAACGGTCTCTATAGTGGCTCGACGGATATGGGATTTTTGAGAATTTAAAATTCCCCAAAAGCCGTATGGAATTCTAACTACTTGTTTGAAATATCAGTGTTTGTATTTACAGATGAGGTTGCGCAAAACTTCAGAACTGCATGATCCAAATTTGGCAAAAAAGAGGTCAAATGTAATAAACGTAACAAGCACGAAATTCGATAGTTTCTTTTAAATTTGATTGCTTTATACAAAATGGTAGAATTATGAAAAACTCAAGTTACTTTCACATTCAGAATTTGAGCATAAGTTACTTTTTTTCTAACATCCTTCAGATGTTTTCTCAAGATAACTTTCGTTCATATAATAAATCATTTCTTAATTTTTCGTTCTTGTAACAGTTTTCAACATATGTGTTAATTTCCATGTTATTAAATGTACAATAGATTCATAAATATAATAAAATCTAACTTAAAAAAATATATATATTAATTATTATACAGTTTTTCTTCCTGTACGCAGTCTAAGTTTACAGGTTCCTGATGTTCCAAATTGAACGCAATATTAACATCAGCGCGGCAAATACAATGACGCATTTTCAAACGTTATTGGGGGGATAAAGGATAATATAACAATAAAACTATTTCGGACTTGGAAATGGTTATATTTTGTAATATTAGTATGATGTTTGTTTCACGTCGGTCAATATAGGTTTTTCTCCAGTCAAAATCTTGCCATATCAACTACCTCACAAGTGCATAACTGTAGGCTATATATTACACCTATATGTATTATGTTATTATTGTTGCCTCTGTTCTTCTTTATATGGCAAAAATCCGGAAAAAAAGTTACAATAAAGTTCGTTAACAATTTGGTTTTCTTGAAAGCCAAAGTGAGGCTTTCAATATAAAGAAAAATCATTTTCCCACTGCAACTTTAACACGGGTTTGTTTACCTTTTATGCGGTCAACCAAAACCGTATTATTTGACTACTTTAGAAAACCCTCCTATTTTTCCCTTTTTTGGGGGGGGGTATGTGTCGAGCAAATTATTTTAAAAACGACAGGTTTTACATTTTATGTATTAAATCAGGATAAAATGTGATGGAATAAAAGTAGGACTAAATGTTTTCATATGAACACAAAATCATGTAAAATGTGGGAAACAATTGGGATTGTGTCGAAAACAATGTTCATGGGAATTGCCAAAAATTATACAAGGACCTCAACTAGCTTTCTTTTCTCCCTCACTCTCACAACGGAAAATATTCACTATCCGATTCTGTTGTATACAACGATTGCTATCTAATTCACACTTACAAATAATACAATTATCAACTTAATCACGTAGCATAGAAACAATTTTCAATGAACTATCGAAACTCGTCCATTTTAACAATTAACAATTAAACAATTCAACGCACTGAACATTCTAACCAGGGGCGTTTCCATGATATTTGAAACGGAGCGTATAATGAAACTTTTTTGATTGAAAATTTTTTTGGACCTTTGTTTTGCTAAAAAAAACATAAAATAATTGTCAAATGCACTAATGTGACGGTTCCTGACTTGGAGCATATATATTTTAGAGTATGTGTTTAATTAATGAATATGATAAATTGCCATATTCAATACAATATAAGCAGATTACGATAGTTTTTTTTTTTTGGAAAATGGGGGGCGTACGCCCATTACGCCCTCACCTGGACCCGCCCCTGCTAACGCACCTTACCTTTTAACAAGTTGACATTAAATCACGCATGTATAATCTATTAAGGTATTAGTAATGAACGCGTGGTTTATATTGTACAACATGAAGTAAAAACATGGATTTCAATGCATTATTTTTCAACTTTTTTAAAAGACTCAAATAAGATGCATACAGCTATTTTTTATCAAAAAACGAGGAAACATTCATATACAAATTTCAAACACAATTTGTGAGTACATGTATATCACTTTTGTATGACAGATGAACGTTAAATACAAGACATCGTAGAACAACCTTGGGTTGGGTCGTTCAAATGTAAGTATGTTTTTTGTAAAATCTATTTGATGTATTTTACGACAACATCACTTAGTTTAAACTTATTTATTGATAGTGGATTGGGAAACAAGTTATGCCAACTTATACTAATCCCTCTCCACTTGGCGGGTGCGGGAGCGGCCCCTATAGCGGCGTTTTAGCCTACTCTTTTTCGACATCTACAGAGGAGTCTTTAGCGTGCTAAGGGTGTTGCTCTCCTTTAACACGGGACGGCCATTTTTCGTCCCCATCCGACGGACTAGCATCGTTTATCGAGACTATCCTCGCAAATGGTGTCGATAGGGCGTCGCAAATTTGATCCCTGAAATTTTCATCCCGAACGGGAATCGAACCAGGGACCTCTGGCTTCGTAGTCCGATGCGCTAACCACTACACCACGGCGCCATCACTTGAAAGTTGAATGATGAGTAGAGAATTTTGAACAATAACATTTGTGTGGCTTAGGGTAATTATTTCATTGATCGTGGTCAAATATCAGAGTGAAAATCACCATTAAATTAAATGTAATAAACAGAAACGGTAAATTCGAATACCTAAAATATACAAATCGTGAAGTAAGAACACAAATAAATTCGTGAATTAATCTGTTGCTCGGATTTTAGGTATTCGAACTAATATTATCACTCTTTAATTATCTGCCACAGTATGTATATGATTTGTCAATTTTTCTTTCTTTTTTTCGGGGGGGGGGGGGGCGATTTGCCATCTTTATTTGAATTTTGTTGTTTAATCGTGTTTTTTTCGTTTATTTTCACATTTCTTTTCTATAATCATCATTTTATATTTTTGTTTTTTATTCAGATATTTTAGTCTTCATTACGCATTTGTAATTAACAATTGTTTGTTAAATGAGATAATAATCCATTTTCTCATTATATCAAATACACATGTTTAAAGCAAATGGAAATGTATTCTTTCAAGGGTTAAAAATTTGTATTCCCGGAATCCTCTGACGTCAGCGCACACTAGGATAGATTTACCGATTTTTTTTATTTATTTATTTATTTATTTATTTGGAATTTCAAATTAATTTTCTGCCGAGTAAACATAATGTGTTTTGAATCTGCAATAATTTGAATAATTAATCCTCGATACGTAATTGTATGTTTGAAATATCCCGGCAGACACAAGCCCATCACTATCCATACGAAAAGGCTAATCTATTTCAGATCCTATAAGTAGGGGGAAATTTCATTTTACTATTAACTTTTTCGAAGAGCTAAATTATTATAGAAGTGAAATAAAGAAAGTGTTTTGGTTGAAAATAATTGTGTTTTTCGTAAAACAATGATAAGTGCCGGCACTGAACAAAATCGAGAAGTTTCCAGTTTTATATATGGAGTACACTCTGACGTCTCACGACCCAAGTCACTTCTTAAAAAGGCCGTTTGACGTCAGAGGAATTTTGGACTACAAACTTCCTGATCCTGCACTTTATTAGTGTCGTTACATACAAGAATGCGTAGTTTTATTTTCCCTACGGAATACACTCAACAAAATAAAATGGACCAGAATGTGTTCTTAATCTGATTTGATGATTTATCTCTGATTGTTTTATCAGTCCCTTTGATAAAATTAAAGATTATTAAAAAAAAATTTATTCACATCGTGCTATGAATTATATTCAAGAGAAAAGGAACCTTAACCTCAACGTGAGGCTAAACGTTGCAGATCTTTGCGGCCTAGAGTTTCATATCTATTCTGAAGTGCACATGTAAAGGATATTCTGGCATAGCCAATTTGAGTTGCCTCTCTGTGACGTATTAACCCCCCTCAATCAAATATGTTACAGTATTGGAACTGCAAGAGATAACAAAATATCATCAACATCAAGTCAGAATTATCTGTGACGTAAATATAGAAGAGGCGTAAAAATTCAGAAATTTAGAAAGGCTGGAAGGAATAATTAAC